>CM060910.1:58187500-60587500 GCA_030737875.1 Allium sativum | reverse complement strand
TATGGTTTATTTGTGCTATTAATTAGCATAAAATAAACCATCAAACTTTAACATACCCACTGAATTACTTGCTAACTCTCATTAAAATTAACAATTAATTTGAAAATAAAATCAATTTTAAGCATGATGTATTAATCATCGATTAGAAATATGGATCATCAAAATTTGATTTTAAAATCACTCATTACTAGCATCATATGTAGGTGAAGAGGTAATTTGTGTTTCGTTTGTTTAAACATAACATATTTGGTGTCAACAACGTAGGCTATCAAATTCGAAGCTAAAACAACACAGTTTAACCACTTCAAACATTTCCAATAAGCATAAAAGGAGATAAAAAAATTATCATTATGTTGAACCCTCATGATTAAGAGAGCTTCATTATCTCTAAATTGAAGGGTTTAGCCTCTCATATTTGTTATTATTTCAAAAAATGTAGCATTTAACGTGAAAATAATAATTCAAACTAACGAAAGTAAAATAAGAACTATTCTACTTGCATAAATTAAACTAAGCTACTAACATGAAAGTAAATAAACAAGAAGAACATAAATAGAAAAGTTCATGAATAAAAATTGCATGTAAAAAATTACATAAAAGAAAATGGCTAAGAAGCCATGAAAGAGAGTTTTATTTATAATTCTCAAACTAACTAAAGAGGAGGATCCTTTTTACATGAACATATTGGGTATTTATAGGGTATTTATACAAGCCTAAAATCCTAATTCTTTTTTGGGAACTACCTAAACCACCCTTGTTATGTGTATAGATTATTCCTTGTTCATAAACAAAACAATCATTCATGAAATGTGCATGAAACTTTTAGCCTACACTAACTTATGCATTAGCTCCTAATTGTAGTTTTAAGGTAAGTGGGTATTTGGGGTCCTACATGATCCGTGAAATGAATTTCCATATTCATTTGTTTCCTTCGCTTGTGCATGCACATTCTTCATGAGGTCTCTTCTAATTTCCATCCAATTTCCTACAAATAAGAATAACATATGCAAATAAATATTCTCAAATTAGTTCATATAAAACATAACCATTTTACCCCTAAATGAATATGAATATACGATGATCTTAAAATTATTGAAATTTTGATTTAAACATGTAAAATACTCTATATGCTCATTTATTTAATTAAATTGGATTAAATATGTGAGTATAAATGTTCACATTTATGTGCACATCAAATATCCCCATACTTACCTTTTTATTCGTTCTCGAACAAGAAAAACTAAGATAAATCCACTTTCGTAGGAAGCACAATTGCATTGAGCGTATGCAACAAACCGTCAAACCTTTAAGTGCCCTCAATAGGATGAGTGTTGTCTTTTGAGGATTTTCAACGGATACTATCCACAAAATCCAAATGTAATGCAAAAAGTTTCTAAATGCAAGTTAGTATACAAATTAAATACAAGTTTTCGACGAATATTTGCAAATGGAGAAATTACTTATAAATTTTACACGATTAAGTTAGATACATATTTTGGTCATCAAAACTTCAAATAAATATTAAGTTATCTTTACAATCTCCCCTAACACAACTGTTGTTTCGGTTGAAAACTAGTGCAATTATGAACTAAAATCTTTAATCGATTATCGACATTTGCAAAATGGAATTTTTATTTCTTTTTGAATAACAAGTTAGATCAAATAAGTGAAGATAGTGCTTGGATTTGAACTGCTTCTCTTACTATTATTTACAAAAAATATTGATAGTAACTTTACATATCCGTGCCAAACTCGGTAAACTGAGGAAATTATCCATCATCTTCTAACCATGCATAACTGTGAGGACATTCAAATGAGATTAGAAAATTATGTAGACTTTTATCCTTCTCTTATATGAGTTTCATCCGTGTAAACCGTGATGACTTTTAAATGAGAATGAAAGCACATATAAGAGAGACTAATGTTATTCATCCATACATAACAGCGAGGACTTTTAAATGAGAGCGAATGCATAACCATGAGAACTCTAGGCTTTATTAAACCATTAAAAATGTGTGTGTATATATATATATATATATATATATATATATATATATATGTATACATTTTTTTTGAAAATAGAGAGTTAAGCGAGAATATTTAGAACCACTTAAATTTAAAGATCTAAATTGTTATCATAAGTACTTTAAATCAATCCCTCTTTTAATTAAAGATTATAATTTATAAAGCACCTTGAAACGACCCAAACTTCCCCGTAAAGGAAAGACTGGATTGCTTTGAGAATAACACACATCAGGATATAAACTGAAGAACATTTTATTGCTGATTACAACAATTACATCAGAGTACAAGAATATAACAGAGTATGAATACTTATTACATAATAGAAATACAATAATATCAGAGATTTTAAATACATATAAATAGCAGCGGAAAAAATATTACAAATACACAACTGAAAAGAATACACGGATACAGAGCTTCCCGAATACCGCTTCAGCTGTAAACCAGGATCCTGTAAATAAATCTGCAAAAGCAACTCGACTGCCCATGTGGAAAAATATGGGCACCCGAGTTTGCCAGTGAAACAAACTACAGGTCAGTCATGGGATTCATATGAGAAATCTAAACCTAACTTATCTAATAATAAGGCTAATCACAGGACCACGCCGCTAACGCGGAACGGGTTTACTCCATTGGATTGCCAGTGCATAAATTAAAGTAAATCGTTAAACAACACAATGCTTTTTAGGAAAAATGAAACCATTATAAGACTCAAGTCCCATCACACAATGCAACGCAAACCGAAGGATAGAGTTTTACCTTATAATGGTCAAAAAATGCTTGATACGATAAAACGGATTTAGTATTAGTGTGTATATATTCTAATAAAAACATTTCAATCATAATGTATCAATCATAGATGGCATAGTACCCCATCCTACTATGTCGCAGTACTAGTTCTACAATCAAAACCGCAAGGTCGTATTGGAAATTGGATTTCCATCATGAGTCGAGGCTAGGGGCAAGCTCCTCTCCGATTCGAGACACTCTAGCAAATGCCTCAGGATCCCCCGCAGTGAACCCTTGGATGCGGTAGGGCCGGTCCCCGCCTATCGGCAGTGGATTGGTTATGCCTGAACACACGTTTCCCGGTTCCTTTGAACCTATAATATGACCACTATCGTCCTATGAAAATCCGAGGCGCCTCAAAATCCATCATCCACATAAGTAAAATGTCAGCGTTGGTAGGTTCCTGACATCACTCTAGCAAGAAAGAAACGTGTGCACTCCCTACGGTCCATATCCCGTTTTTGACTCATACCGGGGTGTGAGGCTCGCGAAGCCACGATATACACAAAGTTATGCCGTAATAGGCTATACTCACAAGGCCCTGCTTTTCAACAAAATCCTTGATCATTTGCATCTTGGCGTGCCACATTGACAATTCATGCCATGCGATCAATCACTATTAATATATACCACGGTGTTAAGCAGAGAATAAATTCCCCACCACCAAACAAACATACATTAATAGAAATCGATTTAATTCACATGGAACGAAATCCAATGTCAAACACGCATCCATTTACTAGCTTATGCTCTGGGTCTGAGCGAAAACCAAATCCGAACAATCAACAATAGTCCGGACGGCCACCACTGAAGCCCCTTCAAGGTAGCTACTCCCATCAAGGGTCTCTGTAGCGACACATCCATTCGATGTGAAGATCGTCGGTCTTCAACCACCGTCTTCATCTTCGACTCTTCATCGTCATAGTAATTATTCGGAATGGGTTAAACCCGGTCTTTTCGAATAACTCGCATATTTTATAATAAAAATCAAGTACTATAAAACACATCCAACAGCTCATTCCAATTCAGAATATTCTTATAAATAAAATATTCAAATCATTCTTATCAAAGATAAATTCTTTATCTTTATTCTTAAATATTTTTCTTTTAAAGATTTATTACAACACAATTTGGTTTTAAATATCACAAATCATTATTCAGTGATCACTTAAATTTGAGAAATCAATCTTAACTTTAAATGGGTTAAAGAACTAATGTCATTTAAAAACATAGTTCACGGTAAACCCCAAATCATCTTCCATAAAACTATGGAATCTTCACAAAATTCGAATCAACATATAATCAATATAAATTTCTGTATCTGACCAATAATATAAATGGAATAACGGCAAAGCCTCTTAAATTCCATATGTAGTATCGGTTTTCTTCTACAGAAGTTTATCTCATTTATAATAAATTTGAATTCCATTAAACTCCAATTTAATATTTTAGATTGGAAATCTTTACTATTGAAAAATTCCCGTTTAAATCTTAATAAAAGATTTATAATTTCCAAATCATATTTTCACTGTCGGTTGGGTTAAAGAACACATGTCGCTTGAAAACACGGTTCACAATAAACCCAACTCACATTTCATCTTATATAATTGAAAACTTTAATAATCTAAATTAAAAGATTATTCTTTTCATACGGGGTTTAAGAACAGTGTTATTTAAGACACTATTCACGAAAAACCCAAAATCCAATTTATTTAATTTAACTTAAATTAAATATTAACTAATTGGAAAACTTCATCAAATTTAAATTTAATAATTTATTCTAGTTGATAACTAGTTCGTTTCAATAAAATATATTTTTCTAAAATATATTCTTTTACTAAGATACTTCCTAAAATATTCTTTTCTATAATATTCTTCATTGGAATGTGATTCAAATCAACAACATATATTGCATGAAGTCAACAAGCATGATAAATAATTATCAACATCCAATTAATCAGCCAAAGTGGATTCTACACTAAATATTGGGACTAGTGTAGATCAAATATCATCCCAATACCTGTGTGGGGTTTCATCCAACAAACAAATAATAAATTATTTGTGCACTTGGGCGATGTGTGAAAATTATCGTCCCAATCACATAAACAAGTCGGATGACTTGTAAATGGAAGTGTAATATTCTATTTGAATATACTAACAATATATTTAATACATCAAACATTACCACATCACAGACATATAGTTCAATCTTTTTTATTGTTGACAAATGACAATAAAATTCTAGCCTTTTATTTCCATTCCTTTTTATTATTGACAAGTGACAATAAAAATCTTAACTTTTAATTCAATTCTTTTATTGTAAACAGTGTTACAATAAAATGTAATCCTTCTCAATGACCCAAAAATGTATAATTTGGTGAAACTCTTTTCATGACCAAATATGATTATTTTGGTGTAACTCTTCAATTACCAAAAATGTATATTCTTATTTAATTCATTTTAAGTGTACAAAATGTTCATTCTTTTGTCTAATCCTATTTCAATGTACAAAATATGGTAATTTTGTATAGTCTTTCCAGTGTACAAAATATGATAATTTTGTTTCTTAACTTCTAATGCAAACAAAATGAGGATTTTGTTTCATAAACTTTTAATGCAAACAAAATGATGATTTTGTTTCATAAACTTCTAATGCGAACAAAATGGTGATCTTGTTTATAAACTTCAAATGCAACGAAATGTGAATTTTGTTTATAAATTTCTAATACAACAAAATGGTAAATTGGTTTGTTAACTTTTGATGCAAACAAAGTGATGAGTTTGTTTATTAACTTTAATGCAAACAAAAGTGTCAATTTTGTTTATTAAACTTCAATGCAAACAAAAGTGTTAATTTTGTTTATAAAACTCCAATGCAAACAAAAGAGTTAATTTTTGTTTATAAAACTCCAACGCAAACAAAAGAGTTAATTTTCTTCTTTGTAAACAAAATAGTCAATTTTTCTTTTAATCCTTTTTAACATATGAAAATGTTAATTTCCTTTTAATCTTTTTTTTTTACATATGAAAATTTTAATTTTTTTTCTAATTCTAACATTTATTACCAAAATGTTTCTTTTTCTCTCATTCTAACATTTATGACAAAAATGTTCATTTTCTCTAATTCTAACCTTTATGAAAAAAATGTTCTTTTTCTCCCATTCTAACATTTATGACAAAAATGTTCATTTTCTCTAATTCTAAACTTTATGACAAAAATGTTCATTTTCTCTAATTCTAACCTTTATGACAAAAATTTTATAATGCGTACTTCTAATGCAACATTCAAACTAAAATGTTGTTTTTAATCTAATGTGTATTTCCCAACAAAATATTCCTTTTATTTATTCTAATATGTATTTTCCCACAAAATGTTCTTACTTGACAATTTTCACTAAAATGACATTTCATTATATCTTGTAAATTTTAACTAAAATGATGTTTCATATTAACATGACAATTCTAAATAAAAGGATGTTTTCTATGTTAACACTTCTATGGATTCTAATATTATATAAATAATATTTTTCTATGTTAACAACTTTCTAATATTATATAAATAATATTTTTCTATGTTAACAACTTCTATGCATTCTAATATAACATTTCATATGTATTCTAATATAACATTTCATACGTATTCTAATATAACATTTCATATGTATTCCAATATAACATTTCAATCAAGTGATACTCTAGTTTTAATGACATATTTGTTCATAAATATGTTTTACTAACATACCACCATATTTGTTCATAAGCATGTTTTACTAACATAACACCATATTTGTTTATAAAGACATATAATTCAACAAACCAGTACAACAAAAAATGACATTTTATATTGCCAATTCTAATACAGATAAATGAACAGTTATTTGGTGACATTTTTCTATTCTAGCTTAGCAAATAAAGATGATAATTTATTTTATCCCAACTTTAATGAACAGAAATGTTAATTTCAACAATATAATAAACGAATTGATAATTTGTTTAATCTAATTCTCAAATTAACGTAAATGTTAATTTCAGTACTCTAACAATAAAAGATAATTTTGGTTTAACTAAATTCTAGTTCTAATTAACAGAAATGTTAATTTAACAATCCACTGGACAAAGTGATAATTTGTTTGATGAACAGGAATGTTAATTTCAACAATATAATTAACAAAGTGATAATTTTGTTTAATCTAATTAACAGAAATGTTAATTCTAACAATCTAATAAAATGATAAATTTGCTTTGATCCAATTATCTAATTTACATAACTGTAAATTTCAGCACTCTAACAAACAAATCTATATTAGCACATCACATACAACTTAATCACTTAGCCAGTAAATACAGTCAAGCAATATTCTAATTATTTTAAAATAAATAATAACAAAAATAAATCAGGATTTCTCACATTGATTTGATTTTAGTCCTGATTTTCAACTGTCTCCGTTTCAGATCTGGTCTGTTCCATCACGAAGATATCGAATCCGTGATTCCAACAAAACTGAAATTTCTGAATTCCGATTATATATGAAAGAGTTATGATTGGTTTAGCGTTGAATTATATTAATAATTAATTAATAATTAATTTAATTACATCTCTATTAGGAAAATTAGGCCGCCTTCTTCCTGGAATCATCGTTCTTTTCTGGACACACAACGAAACCCATCTTCCTTTCTTTGACCAACCATCGTACGCCTTAGAAGCCACCGGATCCACATCCAACGCCGCCCCTCTGACCGCCTCACCGCCGTCCACCAGCGCCCAAGGCGCCGTTCAACTCGCACGCTCCAGCCCGCCTAGGATGGCATGCAAACATTGCGACTTTCAGCCCTGGATTCACACGCAAAACGAGATGGATGATGATCATAACCGTATGATGTTGATGAGCTCGAGTTTCTCTTCGAATTTGTTTTGGTAGGATCGAATTTCATTGAGGGGATTAGGAATGATTGAGGAGAGAAATCGGAAGTTTTCTGGCCATTAAAATAGATAGATGGCGGCTGGTATATGGCAAATTAGGGTTACGTATTCCCTATGGTATTTATACTAGTATTTTTTTTATATATAATCCTTTTAATTCAAAAATTATTGTTTAACTTCACGTACTCCAAATCAAACCCAACGAGTGTCGCCCCTAGCGTAATACCCCCATTCTGGACACAATGGAACATGTTTCGTAACCCAATTCGGTTCTTACGATATATTTTTTCTTTAATTTAAAATATAAAACAATATATATTTAATTTGAATGTACAATTTAAATTACCGGGGCTACATACTGCATCTAAAAATTACGGAAAAACTATATTTGGCTTTGTTTTGATGATACGGTCCTAACAAAACTAATTTCATCGAATTCTGAGACCGTTTGAAAAATGACCATTTTTAAGTCGATTAAATTTAACTAAAATGAACAAAACATGTTTTCTTTTGCCACGCTCACATATTAACTTTAAAAATTCTGGAAAATTAAACTTAACAATAATTTGACATTCCGGTTCCAACAAAAGTGGTTTCGTCGAAAACAGAGGTCGTTTGCAAAATGACTATTTTTAAGGCCAATATGTTATATTAAAATATATATAAATTCTACAGCGACTTTTCTAAATTTTAATTTGGACATAACTTTTGATTTTTAAAACGAAATTTCAGTTTTTCAAATTCGTTAGAAAGATATGATTAAACAGATTTAAATATTTCTTGTTTCGTTCAATTCTGATTTATTTTGAATCCTGTACAGTCAGTCAAAGTTCAAATTCAAATTTTTAAACTGCAGCGCTGTTTTAAACTCCTTTTATAATTAAATTAAATTTATTCGTTTTAAAATAAATTTTTAGTCATTCCTAGTTTAAAATAAATTATTTTAAACATTAAAATCCATTAAAATTTCTAAAATAAAATTTTTAAATTGGCCCCAAAATTCCGGGTCGTAACACACCTTGTAATCATCATCTGTGAATCTCCATACATACCAGTTACTCTAAAGTTGCTCATAATTCAAACTTCTCGTTTGTTATCCATTGAGAAAAATAATTTCTTTAAGCTTTCAATTTAATGACCAATACCGTCTATTTACTTCATCTTTCCTATTTAAAGTAAATTAAAATGTATTATTTTTTTGAATTTTGTTTTTTTTTGGCATGAAAAAAATAAGGAAAAAAAATGCAAAACCAAAATAAATATGTAACTCCCCCAACACTTGATTTTAATCATGTCCCCACAATTAACACAAGTAAGAAAATAATAATTAAAAGTGTGACCTATATTTACATGAAACAGTTGTTATTGACATTATATCAAAAAATATACAAACAAAGAAGTAAATGAAACAATCTTTTAAAGACCAATTGTAACGACCCGCCTTTTTGCCCAGTTCTCGCCGGAAATTAAACCAACTTAAACCATTCAGAAAGACGAATTGTTATGGGTACATACATACATTGAACAAAATGACAAAACGTTTCATTGAACAATTTTAATATTACATCAGAGTTACATGAATATCAGAGTTACAACAAATAAAGATACAGCGGAAGAAAGAAAATATACTCTCAACGGAAGATCAAAGGACAGCGGAAGCTTCAACTCTAACGTGGACTCCAACTCTGAGAGCGCTCTGAACTTTGCTCCAACGAAACATAACTGCAAAACTAAACTACTAACTTCCCATGTAAAAATTAATGGGCACCCAGAGTTTAGGAAGGAACAATAACTCCAGGTCAGTCATGGGACCGGTGTGAGAACATAAAAAAAGTCGCTTTTAGGATTCATTTTAAAGTTGGGAAATTCATCGGACCACGCCGCTGATGCGGAACGGGTTTACTCCATGTGAATACCCGTGCATATAAATTCGCAATGACTTAAGAAAATGAAGCTATCATAAGCTCGTCCCACATCACACAATGCAAGCGCACACCAGATGGGCGAGTTTTATCTTATGATAACCAAACATGCTTTCATACGTGAAAATCCTCTTTTAATACTTAATAAATAGTGTGAAAAAGTGTAACACCCCACGCCCGCTATGGTCACTCACTAAGGGAATGCCATAGCATCGGTGGAGTATTTTAGTGAATATAGAACAGAAAAATTACACCAAGACAGATATAAATAGTACTTGAAATTTAAAACATCATCTCATAACAGCGGAAATAAACATGTCTGGTTACATCATAAAACCATGATAAAAGTCAAGTACAATATCCGTCAAAATAAAGAAGTACATAATCCCACTCTCTCATACAATAGCCATGACAAAAGAAAAGATAACTGGATAACTGGAGCTTTACATCTACCCAAGCTCCCAAAGACTGGAACAGCAATCCGATCAAGCTCTACTACCGCTAGGATCCACCGTAGGACCTGAGGGTTGGGAAAAAGATAAAAACAATGGGGTCAGACATAAGTCTGAGTGAGTCCTATAACTTTAACAATACAATCATTAAAGTAACCAGAGAAGACATAAACTTGACCTATGGTAATATCATTAAAGTATTCCACTCGTATTTTCTATTGCCACCTAAGGCAACCCACTAGATTCCACATGCCACCCAAGGCAACCATTAAATTTCCACATGCCACCCAAGGCACCCACTTAACCCCTCATGTCCCACTACATGCTATTATGGTTAAGTGTTTCTTAATTAATTAAGACCGTGATCTCCCATAAAGACCTCCCACATTAGACTGGCTGTTATGACCGCCTGGTTAAGCCGGTAGAGTCCGGGCAGTCTTACGTCATAACAGAGCCTAACCTCGTGTCTTTACTTTAATCACGTATTTAATTCATGGCTAAGACCTCTCACATTGGGCTGACATTTGTAGCAACTGGTTAAGCCGGTCGGGTCCGGGCAGTTTTACACTACAAATGAGTCCAACCTCGTGTCTTAGTCGATTAATTATACCTAATTAATCACCCCCATATTAATTATCCCTAATTAATATCAAGTTTTCCATAACATGGGTAGACCTAACTCAATAGGTAAATTCCCATGGGGTAGACCTAACTCAATAGGTAAATTCCCACTTATGGTAATTTATTTTTATGGTATGCTTAATCATACCCAATCATTCATTTATTAACATATTTACCAACCCCATCGTTCCCCACGTAAATCGTTCTCATTTCATGACATAAATAAGGGAAAGATCATCACAAATATCATGGGTTTAGCATACAACTTTGTCATGGGTTAAGAGGATGTCAACTTGCATATATGAGCATATATTAACCCAACTACATATAACCCAAACTTGCATATTATCATACACATGATTTGCATAACATGTTGCATATGAGCTTGCATATTATCATACACATATCTTGCATAACATGTTGAACTTGTATATAGGCATTCTCATAACTTGCATAACATGTTAAACATGCATTTAAGCATACACATAACTTGCATAAGCATTCATATACTTGCATAAGCATCTACATACTTGCATAAGCATTCACATACTTGCATAAACATGCATAACTTGCATATCATGTCATTTAAGCATATACATATCTTGCATAAGCATTCATATACTCGCATAAGCATGCATAACTTGCATATCACATAAATCTTGCATTTAAACATATACATGACTTGCATAAGCATCCATATACTTGCATAAGCATGCATAACTTGCATATCACATTAAACTTACATTTAAACATATACTTAACTTGCATAACTCACTTTGTTAAACATGCATAATTCCACTCATTAAATATGCATAAATCCACTTGTTAAACATGCATATATCAACTTGTTAAACATGCAAAAATAAACTTATTAAGCATGCATAAACCAACTTATCAAATATGCATAAACATAGAACAACATAGAGTAACATATCATTATACATGATTCAAACTCACTAATCCGCATTTAAGACCATAAGTCTCATTACACCCAATCTACTTACTTTAACAATTGATGTTAAAGTGATAGAAACTCACCAAACTCTAGATTAGCAACCTTATGAAGTAGGATTAGTTGCTAACTATGAAGATAATGATGATTAAAGATTGATTAGAGAGTGATTAGCTTACAACTTCCTTCATAAATTGGTGGAGGCTCCTCTTAGGATTTAATTTGGCGGCATGAGGCCATCATTTCTATTTTTGGTAAGGATTAAGGGGGTTTAGGGTGTATTTATAGATTAGGTGAGTGTTTTAGGCCCTTAGATTAACCCTAGATTAGATTAGGACCCTTAGATTTCGGAAATCTCTAGAACCAGCCCTCCTAGCCAGCCTGAAACCCAACCTGGTGCAACCTGGTGCACCCAGGTTCAATGGACGGCGCGCCCCTGTCGACAGGCAAGTCGACAGGCAAGTCGACACCCCTGTCGACAGGCCTGTCGACAGCCCTGTCGACATGGGTAGGGCGGGAATCTTCCCGCCTGACCCCGCCTGTTCCATCCCACAATCTGAAAGTTTAAATTTTTAAATCTGTTTTAGTTTTGAATTTTCTGCAAACTTCATCGGGCCATAACTGGGCCATACGGACTTCGATTTTCGAAAACTCGGACTCTATTTCGCGTATTTTTCCGAGACGAACGTAATGACGCAGCCCGTTACCCCCAATTCCCACATCTGAGATTATTTATCCTGTAATTAGTGAATTTTAGTATTAACTAAAATTCGGGGTGTTACATTCTCCCCTCCTTAAAGGATTTCGTCCCCGAAATCTCTAAGCTAAGGAGAAAGAATATCCTACCATCCAAACATCCATCTACTCAATCCATCAAACACGGGCATCCATTGTCCTTAGAACAATTTCTAATGATGTATGAGCATATGCAAAGAGTGTGTGTATATGTTCCCTATCTAATGTATGAACATATGCAAACCATGATAGTGCCATGCATCCATTATGTATGCGAAAGAACCCTATCGACACATACAATATCTACATGAGTGCACAATCATTCACCAAAATGCATCATCCATGTGATAACACAACCATTATACATCCATAAATATATTTTCCTACACACAATTTTATGCAATATGCAATATGAAGTGACTGAGCCGATCTAGTGCCTAGAGTGTGTGTATATGCATCCACGAGCAACCACTAGCAAACACTTGCATCCACTTGCATCCATCAACCATAACATGTCTCAAACACATGTTTCAACCATAGGTTTACCCTATCTAAAGGTCAAAGGTACTAACGAGAGGACATACCAAAGATAAGATAAGTACTAGACAAGCGATAAAGGAGAAAGTAAAGACATACCCTCAAAAAGAAATGGGTACAATGAACGCATCTTCGCTTCCGTCTCCCAAGTTGCGTTGCTCTCATCTTCTCCCCATTGCACCTTGACTAGTTGAACCTCTCTGTTTCTCAACTTCCTAGTCTCTGACCCAAGGATGCGAGTAGGAGCTCGTCGAATAGTCGCATCACGCTCTACCTCTACATCTCTAAGCAAGCTCGGCTCTACCACCTCCGCCGTCTCATGTAAGCACTTCCTCAGATGTGATACATGGAATACATCATGAACACCACTAAGTCTGTCGGGCAACTCCACCCTATATGCCAACCGTCCAATTCTTTCCTTGATAGGAAACGGCCCAACAAACCTTGGTGCTAACTTCCCAACGGATCCGAAGCGAACAACATTTCTCAACGGAGATACCTTAACAAAAACCATATCCCCAACCTCAAACTCAAGATCCGTCCTTCTCTTGTCCGCATAAGATTTTTGCCTATCCTGTGCTGCTTTCATCCTTCTTCGAATCAAGTCAACAAAGTATGCAGGGGCGTTCGTCAACCCAAATGGCATCACCAGCCACTCATAAAAACCATCCGGAGTTCTAAAGGCAGTCTTGTCTATGCTATCCTCAGCCACCCTCAACTGATGAAACCCCGTGGCCAAGTCCAACTGAGAAAATACTGAAGCGCCAACCAACTGATCGAAAAGATCATCTATTCTCGGCAATGGGTGCCTATTCTTCTTTGTGAGCTTGTTGAGTTCTCTATAGTCTACACAAAGTCTGAGGGACCCATCCGCCTTCGTAGCAAATACTACTGGAGCACCCCACTCCGATATGCTCCGTCTTATGAACCCCTTCTCAAGTAACTCCCCTACTTGCTTATGGAGTTCCCTCCTCTCACGAGGAGCCATGTGGCGCACTGGTAAAGATACCGGTTTAGCATTATCCACCAAATATATTCGGAAGTCAATCTCCCGCTTCGGAGGTAAGCCCTTCACCTCCTCAAACACATCCGGATATTCCCAGACCACTCTCATAGATTGCAAGCTCTCGACCGAAGCGTCAAGCGATTCAAGATAACTTAGCATAACAGAGTCCCTGGGATTACAAGAAATTTCGAGAGTGTTACCCAAGCGGGTCATGAGCCTAACAACTCTCCTTTCGCAATCAAGAACGGCACTGTTACTGGATAGCCAGTCCATGCCCAAAATCAACCCATAGCCCGTGAAGCCCAAGACAAAAGCATCACATCTAAACTCAATGCTAAGTATAGAAATCTTCAAACCCAAGCATATCATGGACAAATAAGTGGAGCCCCCAATTGGGTTTGAAACAACCAAGGGATCATCTACCAGACTGGTGTCTAAGTGCAGTAACTCAACTAATGATGATGAGATAAACGAATGCGATGCGCCTGAATCAAACAATGTACGGACAGGATGGTCAAATAGAAAAACCAGACTTTCAACGGAAATAGTTCTACCTCTCTCCTGAATCGGTGGAACCGCGAGAGCCTGTACTTGCCCCCTAGCCTGACTCGGTGCCATAAGAGCTTGCACCTGTCCTCCTGAGGTAGATCCCGTCCTTTGCCCCTTCTTAGGGCAATCTTTCACTAAATGCCCTGCTTCGCCACAGTGGAAGCAGCCGGTCTTCTTCTTCTTGCGACAATCCTTGCTTAGGTGGCCAAGTGTCCCGCAATTGAAACACTTCTTCTTCTTGCTCTTGCCACCGTTGCCTTTCCCACCTTTGCTTTGTTGTTGTTGCTGAGGTCTCTTTTGATCTCCCTTCTTCTCGGGTGCCTTATTAGCATTAGGACCCTTCTCTTCCTCATACATGAGTGCCATGTCAACTAGCTTCTCAAAGGTGGCCCCCATAGGGATATGAGTCATAGCCAACCCATGCATAGGTTCATTCAAGCCTTTCACGAACCGCAAATCCTTCTTCTCCGGTGTATTCACCATATCTAGGCCAAACCTTGCCAATTGATTAAACTTGTTAACATATTCCTTCACCGTAAGATTTCCTTGCTTTAGAGTCAAGAATCTTTCCATATACAAGTTTTCCTCCGCCCTTGAGAGAAACTTTGCCACAAATCTTTGCCTAAAATCCGCCCAAGAGTTAACGGGGTGTTCTCCATTAGTGACCTCCCACCAGAATGAGGCCTCTCCCTTCATTAACCAAGCAGCCAACTTGACTTTCTTTCCTTCTTCCATCTCAAAGATATCTATCAACTCTTCCACCTCCTTAAGCCAATCTCTAGCCTCCACAAAAGTTTCAGATCCTTGAAAAGGTTTCCCTCCCATAGCTTTAAATTCCTTGCAAGTCTTAGCAAAAGTATCCGTGCGAGGAGGGGGGGAGGAGGAAGATCGGGTGCTACGGTTGGTGGAGGAACATTTGCTGGACCCGTAGTGGTGGCCCTAGCCTCCATCAATCTCCTATACCATACTGGTATCGTCACACCCTCCGGAAAATTAAGATTCTCGGCCATGCTGAAACGAAAAAGGAAAGATTCAAAACGGAGAATTCGAAGGATATAAATATGGCTATTGGGGATTATGCTTTTCTTTCAAAAACTTTTCTCTTAAAAGACATGTTTTTGAAAATATCTTTTCCAAAAATGTTTTAGAAAAATAGTTTTCTAAAAATTTTATCTGTTCCGGTAACATTTGCTCTGATACCACGTGTAACACCCCACGCCCGCTATGGTCACTCACTAAGGGAATGCCATAGCATCGGTGGAGTATTTTAGTGAATATAGAACAGAAAAATTACACCAAGACAGATATAAATAGTACTTGAAATTTAAAACATCATCTCATAACAGCGGAAATAAACATGTCTGGTTACATCATAAAACCATGATAAAAGTCAAGTACAATATCCGTCAAAATAAAGAAGTACATAATCCCACTCTCTCATACAATAGCCATGACAAAAGAAAAGATAACTGGATAACTGGAGCTTTACATCTACCCAAGCTCCCAAAGACTGGAACAGCAATCCGATCAAGCTCTACTACCGCTAGGATCCACCGTAGGACCTGAGGGTTGGGAAAAAGATAAAAACAACGGGGTCAGACATAAGTCTGAGTGAGTCCTATAACTTTAACAATACAATCATTAAAGTAACCAGAGAAGACATAAACTTAACCTATGGTAATATCTGGGGATGAATGGCTACACTAAGCAGCTTGGTAGACTTAGGATAAACTAAGATAACCGTCAGGACGCATCTACCCACCCAAGGATAATTACTAACTGCACCACACCAGTCATTCCTACTCAAAGGCTGATCCCTTCCAAGGACTTAGAAAATTTCCCCAGTAGTTTCTTGTACTCCTAGCCCACTACATAGGTGCCGTCTGCCCCTATCTCCACTAGGTGTACTCAGTAATTCTTACCCAGTAGTTTCGTGTACCCCTACATAGGTGCCGTCTGCCCCTATCTTTATTAGGTGTACCCACTACTCCCCATCGATCGGCTCCCTACCGTAGATACCCGTGCTGGTCCCACAGTGGGGTGTATCACTCCCCTAAAGTGGCTACCCAATACTATCAACGGTGCACGGCTTTATATCTACACGATGCAACAACGGCTTATCTACCAGCCCGGGCCCACACACGCATATGAAACCCGTTGGACTTGCGTTGCCACCGCTAACCCGTTTTGGCCTCTTATAATCAAGCCCAATATGCGTGTCCCGTCACTCGACATGGGTCGAGCCCACAAAGATACGTTTGGGATATTGGTTGAAATGGGCCCCCAACAAGCTTCCCACCTAAGCTTGTCATATATCTAGTGTATCCCACTTAACCCTTTAATCATGTTTAATTACATGTTTCCACTTGGTTAAGTATTCCACTCGTATTTTCTATTGCCACCTAAGGCAACCCACTAGATTCCACATGCCACCCAAGGCAACCATTAAATTTCCACATGCCACCCAAGGCACCCACTTAACCCCTCATGTCCCACTACATACTATTATGGTTAAGTGTTTCTTAATTAATTAAGACCGTGATCTCCCATAAAGACCTCCCACATTAGACTGGCTGTTATGACCGCCTGGTTAAGCCGGTAGAGTCCGGGCAGTCTTACGTCATAACAGAGCCTAACCTCGTGTCTTTACTTTAATCACGTATTTAATTCATGGCTAAGACCTCTCACATTGGGCTGACATTTGTAGCAACTGGTTAAGCCGGTCGGGTCCGGGCAGTTTTACACTACAAATGAGTCCAACCTCGTGTCTTAGTCGATTAATTATACCTAATTAATCACCCCCATATTAATTATCCCTAATTAATATCAAGTTTTCCATAACATGGGTAGACCTAACTCAATAGGTAAATTCCCATGGGGTAGACCTAACTCAATAGGTAAATTCCCACTTATGGTAATTTATTTTTATGGTATGCTTAATCATACCCAATCATTCATTTATTAACATATTTACCAACCCCATCGTTCCCCACGTAAATCGTTCTCATTTCATGACATAAATAAGGGAAAGATCATCACAAATATCATGGGTTTAGCATACAACTTTGTCATGGGTTAAGAGGATGTCAACTTGCATATATGAGCATATATTAACCCAACTACATATAACCCAAACTTGCATATTATCATACACATGATTTGCATAACATGTTGCATATGAGCTTGCATATTATCATACACATATCTTGCATAAAATGTTGAACTTGCATATAGGCATTCTCATAACTTGCATAACATGTTAAACATGCATTTAAGCATACACATAACTTGCATAAGCATTCATATACTTGCATAAGCATCTACATACTTGCATAAGCATTCACATACTTGCATAAACATGCATAACTTGCATATCATGTCATTTAAGCATATACATATCTTGCATAAGCATTCATATACTCGCATAAGCATGCATAACTTGCATATCACATAAATCTTGCATTTAAACATATACATGACTTGCATAAGCATCCATATACTTGCATAAGCATGCATAACTTGCATATCACATTAAACTTACATTTAAACATATACTTAACTTGCATAACTCACTTTGTTAAACATGCATAATTCCACTCATTAAATATGCATAAATCCACTTGTTAAACATGCATATATCAACTTGTTAAACATGCAAAAATAAACTTATTAAGCATGCATAAACCAACTTATCAAATATGCATAAACATAGAACAACATAGAGTAACATATCATTATACATGATTCAAACTCACTAATCCGCATTTAAGACCATAAGTCTCATTACACCCAATCTACTTACTTTAACAATTGATGTTAAAGTGATAGAAACTCACCAAACTCTAGATTAGCAACCTTATGAAGTAGGATTAGTTGCTAACTATGAAGATAATGATGATTAAAGATTGATTAGAGAGTGATTAGCGTGCAACTTCCTTCATAAATTGGTGGAGGCTCCTCTTAGGATTTAATTTGGCGGCATGAGGCCATCATTTCTATTTTTGGTAAGGATTAAGGGGGTTTAGGGTGTATTTATAGATTAGGTGAGTGTTTTAGGCCCTTAGATTAACCCTAGATTAGATTAGGACCCTTAGATTTTGGAAATCTCTAGAACCAGCCCTCCTAGCCAGCCTGAAACCCAACCTGGTGCAACCTGGTGCACCCAGGTTCAATGGACGGCGCGCCCCTGTCGACAGGCAAGTCGACAGGCAAGTCGACACCCCTGTCGACATCCCTGTCGACATGGGTAGGGCGGGAATCTTCCCGCCTGACCCCGCCTGTTCCATCCCACAATCTGAAAGTTTAAATTTTTAAATCTGTTTTAGTTTTGAATTTTCTGCAAACTTCATCGGGCCATGACTGGGCCATACGGACTTCGATTTTCGAAAACTCGGACTCTATTTCGCGTATTTTTCCGAGACGAACGTAATGACGCAGCCCGTTACCCCCAATTCCCACATCTGAGATTATTTATCCTGTAATTAGTGAATTTTAGTATTAACTAAAATTCGGGGTGTTACAAAAAGCATTTCGCAAATAAATGTATTAATCTTAGACGGCGTAATACCCCATAATATTATGTCGCCATATATATATATATATATATATATATATATATATACACACACAATCAAAATCGTATGGCTCGTATTGGAGATTTGGGTTTCCAACTTGATGATTCTTGGCACGAAAGATCAATCGGAACACAAACAAAATGTAATCACAGGTTTTTCATCCAGACGCGGACACCAATACAAATCGCGAGGTAGATCAACGGTTTTCGACCAGACACGACCCCCTGAACATACCCTATTCCATAAGTCATAAGTGGTTTCCCACTGCTGCACGGTCATCATTAATACATATATATATACACACAACCTAACCGCCGGTTTCTCATCATCCGGGGTGTGAGGTTTGTCGATGTCACGTCATACACAAAGCATGCCTAGATAAGCAATGCCTTGCTCGTATAAGCTCATTTCATCTCTTAAGTATGTCACATTATCCATTCACAACATGACCACTGATTTCCATCCATACATAACTACTTCGAGCTAATACGTCACAAACCAAATACATATCAACAGAAATCAGTGTTATGCTATCAATTACAATGTCAGACACACAATCCATACAAGTTCATCCTGGGTCTAAACGGAACAAAATCCGAAAGCTCTCCCAATACGTTCAGACTTCCTACCACTCCGGTAATAGGGCATCTCTCTACTGTAGCTATTCAGTAAAGAAATCAATCGGCATACAGTCCGTTCGATTGTGAAGAACCACGGTCTTCAATCGTCGTCTTCATATCTTCATTTTTTATGTCGTATGGTTATTTCGTATGGTTTCCGGAAAATAAATTCCGATCCAAGTCTTTCAAAATAACCAGCGCTTCATATTTCAAACAAGTGCTTTCTGTAACAACCCGAAAATCTAGGCCAGTTTAAAATTTTTATTTTGGCAATTTTAGCGAATTTTGATTATTTAAAATGAATTATTTTAAATAATATCGACGAGAAATTTATTTTGAATATAATTCGAACGTATATATTCGTTTGAATCGACGATAGAATATAAATATTTATTTATATTTATAAAAGGAATTGAAAATGACGCGCTAGTTCGATAATTCGATTTCAAACTTCAAATGGATGTACAGGATTCAAAATAAACCGGATTTTAGTGAAACCAAAAATATTTGAATCTAATAGAGAATATCTTTCCAACGAATCTGAAAAATTGAAATTTCATAGCGGGAATCAAAAGATATGTCCAGTTGAAAATTCTGAATAGTCGCTATGGAATTTCGGCCCTTGAAAATAGCCGTTTTGCAAACGACCTCGAATTTCGACGAAACCACTTTTGTTGGATCCGTGATGTCAAGTTATTGCTAGGTTTCGAATTTCGTGATTTTTCGAATCGATATGTGAGCGTGGCAAAGGAAAACGCGTTTGACCAGTTTCAGGTTGATTTTAATCGACTGGAAAATGGCCATTTTTCAAACGGTCTCAGAATTCGACGAAATTGGTTTTGTTAGGACCGTATCGTCAATACAAAGCTACAAAATATTTTTCTTGAATTTTTCGAGTTAGTATGTGACCCCGGTAAATTGAAATGCACGTTCAAATTCAATGTATAGAGTTATATTTTGATTTTGACGAAAACTGATCGAAATGATCGAATCAGCTTACGATACATGTCCCAATGTGTTCGGAATGGGGGTAATTAGCTAGGAACGACAGTAGTTGGGCTTAATTTCGAGTTCAAACGAAAAGTCAACTATATGGAGAATAAATTAAATAATTAAATAAATATAATAAAACCCTCCCCTTATTCTCTCCCTCCTCTAAACCTAGTTCAAAAAAAAATGAGCCCCCTTTCTAAAAAAAAATCAAACCCGCCGTTACCCCTCAGCCTCTCCCTCCCCCCTCAAATCCGACCCGCCTCCCTTCGTCGGAGTTCCACCGTCGACACCAGGGCCCTCCGACGCCCACTCCTTCCCCTTACCCCACCACGAGCCTCCCTCCATCCTCTCCGATTTGGAAAAGCCCCAATCACCCCAGCCCCTTCAGCGCCTCCACCGCCGCCATCCAGGCGTTGGCGCCCCTACGCCACCTCCCATCCTCATCTCCGACCTCCTCCTCACCTCCTCAGGCGCTGCAATCTCTCCCCGTCCTCGTTCCCTTCTCCTTCACTTGTGCGACGCTAGAACCGATTCTCCGTCACCCGCCACTACTGACCCGACGCCTGCACTGACTCCGGCGCACCGTTCTCACCCCCTCCCCTTCACTGAAAACGGATGTGAGTGTTTTATTTTGGTTTTACTTATTTAATTATAAAAAAGGCGAGGTTTTTTTTTAAAAAAAGGGAAGAAGAGATTTTTGAAATGAATAGATAATATTAAAGATATTATTTTTATATGAAATAGCGTATGAAAGATATAATTTTTATTTAGGAAGAGGTTAAAAATATAATTTTCATGTTAGTAAGAGGTTAAAAATATAATTTTTATTATAGTAGAAAGATAAAGATATAATTTTTATATAAGGAGGATAATAAAATTATGATTTTTATATTAGAGAAAGAATAAAAATATTATTTTTATATAAGTAGAGTATTAAAAATATGATCTTTATATGGTAGAAGATATAAAAATATTATTTTTATTTAGGTAGAGTAATAAAAATATAATCTTTATTAGAAGAAGAACGAGATAAAAATATAATTTTTATAACGAAGTAGCGATGTAAAGATATGATTTTTATATATAAAACATCATATTAAAATTATGATTTTTGATATGAACAGTGTCAAAAAGGTTGCGATGGAACGGGTAGAAAGCAAATCCAAATTTGAACCGTTCAGAAAATGAAATGGCAGAGTGGATCCCTAGGTGAGAACTTCTCACCTTTTAATTTTATTTTTCTAGTTGAAATATATACTAGGATGCAAACGGTGTTTAGTAGCACCCGACACCCATCGTCCACAGACCATGGACGGCTTGTATGCTTGTTTGTTTGATTTTGATGTGTAGTTGATTGTGTGATGTGATGTGAAATGAAATAAAACATTTATATAGTTGAAATAAAATATTTTATAGTGGAAAATTTTTTAAAGTTAAAAATAGCATTTTAACGTGTATATGAAATGAAATAAAAATAAACAAATCGGACGATTTGTTTATATACACACGTTTGACTGATATTGATTGGGACGATAAATTTTACACATCGCCCAACTGCACAAATAAAATCTATGTTTGATTGTTTGAAAACCCCACACGGGTATTAGGATGATATTTGACGTACACTAATCCCGATTGTTTAGTTGTATGTCGATCGATTGATTGACAGACTGTTATAAGCGTTGAATATTTATATTTGATGCTTATACAGTGTAGAATGCACTTTGGATGATGGTTGATTATTCATCGTTGTTATTGTATACATGTGTTGTAGAAAATCCATATAATTAACATTATATGGTAATTGATTGGGCCTCATTCCAGTTTTGAAAAAGAAATATTTGAAATAGAAATATTTGAAATAGAATATTTGAAAATAGAAACATATGAAGCCGTGTTGATTAGATTGACGCCATTTTGACGTGAAGGATATTTATATTGATTATATTCGTTTTTATAATGAATATCGAAAAGTGCTTTCAAAATCGAATATTTTGAAATGAAATTCGAATTATTGAAAAGAATAGAAATTCGACTTAAATTGAAATTGAATTGAATAGAAAATGAATTCGAATTAAACTGAATAGAATTGAAATTCGAATTAGATTGAAATAGAATTGAAATCATTTTGAATTGAATTTAAAACGTATTGAAATTGAACTGAAAATCGATTTGAATTGAAATGAATTTGAAATGAATTTAAAACGAATTTGTAAGGGAAAATTCAATTTTGATTTGAATTTGAAAAAGAATTTGAAATCGTTTTGAAAACGAATTTAAAACGATTTATAAAATTCGTTTCGAAAGGAAATCGATGAAGTATATATTATATATATAATATAATGGCCTGAATAGAACGCGCCGCGCCGCAGCAGTTCGCGGATTTCGACCATTGACTTCGAACGGATATTACGGGAGATCCGACCGTCGGATTCTCCTAAAACTGGAACCGTTGGGTTCGTATCGAAAAGAGCTTTCTAACGAATATTAGAAATTAGAAATCTAACGGTTGTATTTGGAGTTATGACCAAATCAAATTTGGAAAAGGTCGTTGTAAGTGCAGTTCGATGGCCGTTGATGGAAATCGACTGTACGGGCCTTGATAAAATTATTAAAAATAGTAATAATTTGTGTAAAATCATAAGAAATGATTTGGGAAGAATTGGGATGAAAAACTCCATATTTGAAAAGATAAATATAGATTTATATCAAAATGAACTAGTTTTGAACTAGAACTGTAATTCTATTTATTTTTAAATAAATAAATTGGATTTGAAAAGGGTTTTTAAAGTTACCAGAATTTCCAATAATTGAATTGGAATGGATTTGAATCGAAATTGTATTCGGAATATTTCGATGTTGGGTTTCGTGATTATACAGTTATTGTTATGGAAATTCGAAAGATATATTTATATCCTTATTTCTAATACGATATTTGTTGGTCGTAGAATTTGATATTGAATATAAGCCGGTATATTTTCTATTCAGAGCCTTGTATTTAATATCAAATGTGATTTGGGTTTGTCGTGAATGGTGTCATTATTAACACTGTTCTTAAACCCAATTGAGAAAAAGATTAAATTTTTTTATTTAGTTTTAATGAAGTGTACCAATTAAATAATATTTAATTGGAATTGAATTGATACTGATTTTTGGGTTTATCATGAACAGTGTTTTAAATAACACTTGTTCTTTAACCCGATAATTAATGGAATGGGATTTTGGGTTGTCGTGAACGGTATCTTCAACAATACTGTTCTTAGACCCGAAGGAGTTAATAAAATCAGAAACTAATTGGAGATTAGTTAAGTTGAATGGTTTCTGGGGTATTGATCTGATGTTGGTTTCGGCCTTCGGGGTTAATATTTTGGGAATTGCTCACTTGCTAATTTACGGTTAGGGACTGATTGAAATGTGAAGTGATTTTGGGTTTATCGTGAACCGTGTTTTAAATGACACTGATTCTTTAACCCAGTCAAAGATTAAAACTAAGTGGAGTTTTAATGAATCTTTAATTAGATTGAAAAGATCGAGAATGGAATATCACCAGTTTTACTCCAGGCGATAGTTAAATCTTTAATTAGATTTGAACGTGAAATTGGTAATTGAATTTACCAATAACACCGTGGTGTTAGATATGAAGTATTACCAGTTTTACTTCATGGGATGAATAGGATGGGATTGGGAAATTAAAACAAATGATTACTTCGGTAAGGTTCGTTAATCCCGACTAGTTTGAAGTGAAATTCAAAAGGAAGATCAAAGAATAAATTTAAAGGAATTTATCTTTGATAAAATTAATGGGAACATTTCCCTAAGAATGTGAAATTTAGAAACTAACTGTAGGTTAGCTAAGTAGAACGGTTTCCTGGGTATTGATCTGATGTTGGTTTCGGCCTTCGGGGTTAATATTTGGGGGGATTATTCTCTTGATTAATTTACGGTTAGTGCCTGATGAATTGGAATGAGGCGTATGTTGTGTTTGTGTAACACTTATTTATAATATACGTGAGTTATTCGGAAAGACCGGGTTTATCCCATTCTGTATAACTGATACGACGATAAGTCGAAGATGAAGACGGTGGTCGAAGACCGGAGGTCTTCACGTCGTTTGGGTGATTACTGACGATCTTGATTGGGATGTACACCCAAGAAGATGGAAACAGTTGGTTATCGTCCAGACGTGTTTGGAGATCGATGGATATGCGAGGTACTAGGTGCCTCTGATTTCGTTCCGACCCAGAACGAACTTGTAAATGGACTGTGTGTCTGACATTGGATTTTAGTCTGTGTGATTGATTTCTATTAAATATATATCTGTTTGGCGGCGGAGAATTTATTCTCTTGCTTAACGCCCTTCTCTGAGATGTACAAGCTCAGGGGTTATATACTGATGGATATCAAACGCATAGAGTGAATTGCCTGTGTGGCATGCCTAAGTGGCAAATGATCAAGGCTTCTGTTGAAAAGCAGAGTCTTGTGGTGGATGATCAAAGCACGGCCTTTGTGGCATAGCTTTGTGTAACGTTGATCCGCGAGCCTCACACCCCGGTGTGAACCAAAAATGGGAGACGGACCTCAGGGAGGGCATGCGTTTCCTTCTAGTTAGAAGTGGCGTCAGTGGTTTTACACGCCCTGACGAGTTTGACTTATGTGGTTGTTGCTGTTGCGAGGCGCCTCGGTTTGATCGGACGATCCGGGTCCGATGGAGTCATTTTTGGCTCATTGACGCCCCAAAGGACGGGGAGACGTATTGTTCAGGCATAATAATCCACATCGGTGGACCGGCCCTGACGATCCAAGGGGCAGTTGCGGCTGTTCCTGAGACACGGGCTAGAGTGTCTCGAATCGGTAGAGGACTATCTTTTGCCTCGGTTCACAGACGGAAATCCAAATTCCAAATACGTGACATTTGTGGTTTTGATTGTAGAGCCTAGTATGGCGACATAGTGGGATGGGGCGCTTATGCCGTCTATGATTGATACTTACGATTTGAAATTGTTTTGTCACTATACACTTATAATAGTATCAAATGATTTGTTTTAAACGTACTAAGCATGTTTGGCTATTATAAGGGAAAACCCTATCCCCCGGCTTGCGTTGCATTGTGTGATAGGACCTGGGTCTTATAATAGCTTCATTTTTCTTTATTTAGCATTGCGCTGTTGTTTTATGCACTGGTATTCTTGGGAGGAAACCCGTTCCGTGTTATACGGCGTGGTCCCTTGATTTACCTAACTTCAAAGATAAAGATTAATAACTGTTTTAGTTCTCACACCAGTCACATGATTGACCTGGAGTTTATTGTTTTAACCTAAACTCTGGGTGCCCTTATTTTGACACGGGCAGCTAGTAGTTTTGGTTTTGCAGATTTATATTCATAGGATCCTAGTTTACAGCTGGAATGATATCCGGAAAGATTTGTATCCGTATATCTCTTCTAGTTGTGTATTGTATTATTTTCCGCTGCTATGTAATGTATTGTAATCTTTGATATTTATTGAATGTAATATTCATTTATACTTTGTATATTCTTGTATTCTGATGGAATTGTTGTAATATACAATGAAATGTTCTACCGTCTGCGTTCTGTTGTGGCTTGTTCTCGAACTATCCGCGCTTTCCTTTATGGGGAAGTTGCGGGTGTTTACACTTTCCATCATATATATACACATACATCTCTTAATCTTTTCTAAATCTAGAAATGATTGTTTAAGCGCTGATCGTTTATAGATTATCTTTTTCTTAATGCCTTACTTTCGAACAATCAATATAAACCAAGGATCACAATTTCAATATTTCCTTAATTCAAATTCATTGAAACCATTCAAAACGGATTCATTATATTCAAATCAAAGGATTCAGGACCGAAACAATTCCAACTTAATTAAATAAAATATTTAAAAATAATACCTTTGTTAAAACTAATTTTATATATACATACAGATTTACTTTAAAATAAAAATGGTTAAAATTATTCCTTAACATATATTTAAATTTGAAGAAGTATACAAATATCATATCTTTTAAATATATGCATATCTTTAAAACAATACGTTTGATTTAAATATTTTGAAACTAACATATCATGTTTAAATAGTTGAAAATCTATGTGAATATGTAGATACTTTAAATTGAAATTGTTTCCTTTCCATGTCGATGACTTGCATTCATATTCATAACCCAATAACCCAGGTCCCGCTATCTTTCGAAAACCTCTGATCTCCTTTCAATTGTCATCTAAAACAATCTTAGATTTAAAATTAGTGAACTAGATTTTGCCTATTTTTCCTCCAACAATTCATAAATCAAAGTTAACAATTCAAATTCGATGACAATTTTTTTCTACATTGACAATAAAATATTTATTAGTTCTTTTTTTCCCAAATAAATTATTTATACTATTGAATCAAAATCATTAAATTTCCCAAGTACTAATCAAACCATTTTCATTAACATAACTTAGTTAATAAGTTGTTTAAATAACATGATCAAATTTAATATATACTATCAAATTTATTCAATAAAATGACAGTTAGAATAGAAAACAAGTATCACTTAGTTCGCATTATATTACTGAATCAAGGAGTACAATGTATATTATTAGATCAATAAACAGTATTCTATCAATAATGTTAAGTTAATAAACATTAAGTAATCATTCGAAATGTCATTTAACCAATAAGTATTTCCTTAATTATGCTTAGAGGATTACTTATTTTTCCGTCGACAATCTATATAAGATTGAAATGAGTACATATGCACATACATTCAACAATCATTTCATGTGTTGTTTCAAAATGCTCACAACAACAATTTACGAATGCGCGTTATACACTAACGCGCTCCGACAAACATTTCATATCTGCAATCATCATCTCAACAGCCATATCATCAACAAATTATCATATCCATGTTTATTCAACCAACCAATTTCGCGTTATAAAATAACGCGCGTTCATATGCAGTACGGGTTTAATCAACAATGCATTATTTCTGATGATCATAATGTGCATTCAAATAATTGTTCCTACCAAATCGACCAAATACTTCAAGTTTATCATACTGATTAAATTAAACTAATTTAGGTGTTCTCACCTTAATAGCTTTCCAGTAATTCCACTGTTCCCGTATTCTCAACATTTCTCCTTTTGCGTTTTGTCCTCCTTTCCTTCTCTCTACCTTGCGTCTTTTTTTTTAAACTTTTTTTTTCTACAAACATTTTTTTTTCTTCCTTTTTATAAATTGGGCTCGGCAACAATGATTCACGACTGGATGGCGAGACACATTCCACGCTTGCATTTTTCTTCCTTTTTCTTCTGTAGAGGCGGACTGTTATTTTATTTTATTTTTTATTTTTTTTCTGCGAAACAGGTTGCGCATGCATGCGAAGCTGGGGAGGAGAGTGGACCGCCTGTTGTTAACGGTGATGCGGACATGAGTGTTGAGGAGCCAAGGTAGTTGAAGTGTGGAAGAAGGCAAGTGCATGCCAGTTGAGCTGTTGCACTAGAGAAGAGTAAAAGCAAGGAGTTTGAGGGGACTGGCAGTGTTCGAAGGTCGATAGGTAGAGGAATGGCGAGCGTGAGTTACTGAGTTAGGTGCATGGATGGTTGAAGGCTGTTGGTAGTCCGGAAATGGCGGAAGTTGCTAAATGTGGTAGAAGGGAGGATGCTTGCGGGGAGTTGCAATGGCGAGGCTGAGCAACATGATTCTTTCACATCCCTTTTTTTTTCTTTTGCAAAGGCGGAAGTTTCAGGAGGAGTTGGGAAGCACAGCAAAGGGAGGAAGAAAGAAGTGAATGAGCGAGAGGAAGAGAATATGAGTCCATGCAGCTTCTCTCATTTGCAAAATTGTATTTTTTTTTCATTTTTCATTTGATGGGTTAATGGCGGAAGCCAGAAGAGGGAGAGACCAAACAAACTAAGGGAAGGAGACTTTTTACAGAAGGTTTAAAATAGTAGGGAGATGAAATGAGAGCACGCTCTGGATACTTCATTTTTCTACATGCACGGGATGGGATAGCAGTGACTTTATTCATATGGGTTTACTTTAGTCCCATGTTTTCTCTAATACATGCACCAATTTACAAGCGTCCAATGTCCCATTTCTAAGTTTACACGCGTGTCGTAACTAATGTTTGTTTGAATTTTGTACACCAAATTTTTCTTTTTTCCGATTTCTTTAATTTTTTATTATCGATAACCATCAACACTGAACTAACAATATAATCATGTAGAATAATGTGTCACGATCCCAGAACAGTAATGAAACAGACCGGTTGATTGATTCTGTAAAGTGTCAAAAGGGACCACGGTTGCCCTAAAATACGTTACAAAAATATATGCTTATTTTCCGAAATAAAAATTATACAAAAAAAATTAAAATATTGTAAGGCGACGCGAACTGAGACTGAACAAAAATTTTAAACGAATATTTAATTATAATTTAATTTCAGATTCTGATCGATTTTAGCAACTGAACTACAACTTATTTTGATAATTCGATTAATGACGAAACATTTTCTCCAAACAAACATTGTTCTAACAAATTCCATAGTAAAATTAATTTTTCCATCATTTAAATATTATTGTTGCCTTAAAATCTGATTCAACAATTATTTAAATCTTCTAAATTTTATTTAAAATTCATATTAAATTCAAATTTGATTTTCAAAAATCTTAGATCGTTACATTCTCCCCCACTTAAGGCTTTTTGTCCTCGAAAAGGAGAGCTCGTGAAATTATACATAACAAAATAAATCTTATTTATAAATTTGTTAAACTTACAAATTCTTATATTAAACCTAAATATATCAACGCAACTTAAAGGAAAAATTTCATATGATTAAATTTGCCAAAACTTTTATATAAAACTTATCAAAACAAAGTTCAATTCGTTATTTTAGAAAGGTATAATTTTGGAAAGGTCGATTAAAAAAGTTTGAGGTTTAACTGTTATTACAAGTAATAATTTTCAAAGCACTTCAAAATGAATTCTCTGACTTTGAATCCCATTCCATTTCAAACCTATTGAAATATTATTTCATAATCATACTTTTACTTCGGGATTCTCAAGACCAAATTTGCTTTCAAAGTTTCAAACATACTATGATCAAATCTATATGTTATTAGTTCGAGAAGTTCATCCTCATGACAAGGCAACTGAGTACCACCCCTCATACGAGATCCATTCCCTCATCACAACCCAGTTTTAGTCATGGTTACTCGAACAAACCAAATCATTTCATATCCCGAAGTTGTAAACTAAAATTTTCAAATACTTAACCATAATTTTGGTATTTCTAAATATTTCAAAATATCGGGACTCAAGTCGTCGAAATTTCTTTTATAAACCATTCATCACATCCAATTGGTTGGAAACTAAAATCGTTCAATAGAATTTTCGACTTCCAAATATACAACTTTAGGTTTCATATTTCGAAATCTATGATCGTATTTAAACCATTCGAGCCTTTCAAATCTAATCTCATACGAATTCAAGCCTTTCTGGTTTTTGAAGTTTTCGAAAATCGTTTACACTTCCTTCATTTCAAATATCTTTGTATATCACAAGATAGAGTATTTCAAGAGCCATAAGTCAAAATCTCAGAAATCTCTTTACGATTCATATAGTTGAACTCTTTTTTTTTTTCTTTTCAAACCTACTCATTCAATCATCATTTACACCATTATATAGGCTTAATATTAATTCTTATTTCATGTATCAAAATGTGTTTGAAAAGGTTGCAGTTTCCTATAGTTAGAAAACCCTTGAAACATTCCTTATTCAAATATACCATCACGCTTTCGCTGCACTCTGATTTAGTACGTGCACGTTTCAAACCATCATTATTCAAAACATTAGAAATAAGTTTCAAAAAAAAAATTTAGAACCAATTCTTAAAATTCATCTTTCAAAATCCATGTTCCTTGCATAAATTGAATTCTATATTTAAAACACTTCCAATTTCTATGCAAAGCTTATTTGTTTAAGTTCCGTTAACATAATGTCTTGGATAAATCAAAGTTATTTAGTTGAACTCGATCTTGTTTTCATTCAAAAACCGACACAAAAGGATATACATACATGGATCAAGTCAAATTCTATGTATTCAAAACAAAAGCTTAATATCAAATGAGCATCAAAAGGTATAATGGACTAAATCAAAACATGTCTAAATCAAAAGATGAACTACTCAAGATCAAATAAGTTTGGTCCAAATTCTCAAACAGGATCAAAACAAGAAAGTCAAGTGTGCCAAGGATGCGAGTATAAGCAGTTCAAAGTACGATAATTCAAGTCAAGATATTCGACCAAGCTTAAGTGAAGGGAAATGAACGACGCTACTCAACGGTTCGAATTTTAAATGATGGAACTAGCCTAAGCCAAGATAGGAAAGTCAAGCGCTCCTATGGATACAATCCTAAGTAGTTTATTATTGGGATACTCTTTTTCTCATTTACTTTCTCTTGAGTAAATATTACTTCAAATTTCATTTTTCTTTGTATCGTAAGTGGTTACTTATTAAATACTTTCTATTTGGATTGGTCATACAGTTTCAACTGGGGAAGAGTAGTTTTCTCTCCCCACTTAGATATTTGTTATATTTTAAACCATCTTTTAAACAATTTCTTGCTTAAGTCAAATTACCTTTAAATTTCTTAAGGGGTTCGCTTTGCCAAAATATACTTTCAAACAAACTATCTTAACTTGCATATTATCATCACAATTCATGCTAGGTATCGATTCAGATCTGTTTCTTAAATTATCTTATTTGATATTCATTGAGAAGTATAATATCTTCTTTGATGACCATTTATTAGATTCTAAAATTCATATTCAAATGTTAGCTGCAATCTAATCAACTATTCTTGTAATTCTGAGGTATGGGTAAACTAACTTCTTACATGCATTTTCAACCATTCAATTTCCAATTCTTAAGTGAGATTTTACTCTTAATATATATCTTTTAATTATTCAAGCACTCATCGTTGACCATATTCAAGGTTTTTAAGGGTTCAAGTCCTGAAGTTTAAAAGCTAATCTCAATTATTTTTTCAAAACTTCTAGTTTGTTTTTCAATTTAAATTCCTATATTAATTCTCTAAACCATTTTAGAAAGTTTATTCATTAAAATACTTAGTTATATGATTTTAAGTATCCCTTGACGCTTAAACCGGAATTATATAGTCATCCCACCTTCGAAACTTGATAATAAATATCAGCGATGTCGCGCTCATCCCAGAATTTATTTCCAAGCGACTAGGGTGTGATTCTATATCTATCGAGTATATAGTGGACTTTGTATATACACTGGCCAGGCATATATTCAAAATCCTTACATAGTCGATAGTCCAATCGTGACGTCGAATAAAATACTCAAAACCCTTATCTACAATTAAAATAATAGTCATTTTCAAAAATGATTTACCTAGTTTCAAAATAATTTATATAGATTTTAAAATTCTCTCTCTCAACGAGATATTCCAAAATCTCATTCTAGGGCATTTCTAACCCTATCTCTAATGAGATATTACAACTCTGATGAGTTCTACCTTTTGTCCAAAATATGTCGTACCTCATAGCTGTGTATAACCAAAGCTCTGATACCAACTATAACGACCCGCATTTTTGCCTGGTTCTCGCCTGTAGTTAAACCAACTAAAACCATTCAAAAAGATGAATTGTTATGGGTACATACATACATTGAACAAAATGACAAAAAATTTCATTGAACAATTTCAATATTACATCAGAGTTACATGAATATCATAGTTACACCATATAAAGATACAGCGGAAGAAAGAAAATATACTCTCAGCGGAAGATCAAATGACAGCGGAAGCTTCAACTCTAACATGGACTCCAACTCTGAGAGCACTCGAACTTTGCTCCAACGAAACATAACTGCAAAACTAAACTACTAACTGCTCGTGTAAAATTTAATGGGCACTCAGAGTTTAGGAAGGAACAATAACACTAAGTCAGTCATGGGACTGGTATGAGAACATAAAAACAGTCGCTTTTAGGATTCATTTTAAAGTTGGGAAATTCACCGGACCACGCCGCTGATGCGGAACGGGTTTACTCCATGTGAATGCCCGTGCATATAAATTCGCAATGACTTTAGAAAATGAAGCTATCATAAGCTCGCCCCACATCACACAATGCAAGCGCACACCAGATAGGCGAGTTTTATCTAATGATAACCAAACATGCTTTTATACGTGAAAATCCTCTTTCAATACTTAATAAATAGTGTGGAAAAGCATTTCGCAAATAAATGTATTAATCCTAGACAACATAATACCCCATAATATTCTATCACCATATATATATACAATCAAAATCGTATGGCTCGTATTGGAGATTTTGGTTTCCAACTCGATGATTCGTGACACGAAAGATCAATCGGAACATAAACGAAATGTAATCACGACTTTTTCATTCAGACGCGGACACCAATACAAATCGCGAGGTAGATCAATGGTTTTCGACCAGACACGGCCCCCCGAAGATACCCTATTCCATAAGTCATAAGTGGTTTCCCACTGCTGCAGCGGTCATCATCAATTCATATATATATACACAACCTAACCACCAGTTTCTCATCATTCAGGGTGTGAGGTTTGTCGATGTCATGTCATACATAAAGCATGCCTAGATAAGCAATGCCTTGATCGTATAAGCTCATTTCATCTCTTAAGTATGTCACATTATCCATTCACAACATGACCACTGAGTTCCATCCATACATAACAACTTCGAGCTCATACATCACAAACCAGATACATATCAATAGAAATCAGTGTTATGCCATCAATTAAAATGTCAGACACACAATCCATACAAGTCCATTCTGGGTCTAAACGGAACAAAATCCGAAAGTTTTCCCAATACGTTTGGACTTCCTACCACTCCGGTAATAGGGCATCTCTCCACTATAGCTATTCAGTAAAGAAACCAATCGGCATACAGTCCGTTCGATTGTGAAGAACCACGGTCTTCAATCATCGTCTTCGTATCTTCATTTTTTATGTCGTATGGTTATTTCGTATGGTTTTCGGAAAATAAATTCTAATCCCGGTCTTTCCAAATAACCAGCGCTTCATATTTCAAACAAGTGCTTTCCATCATATATATACACATACATCTCTTAATCTTTTCTAAATCTAGAAATGATTGTTTAAGAGCTGATCGTTTATAGATAGTCTTTTTCTTAATGCCTTACTTTCGAACAATCAATATAAACCAAGGATCACGATTTCAATATTTCCTTAATTCAAATTCATTGAAACCATTCAAAACGGATTCATTATATTCAAATCAAAGGATTCAGGACCGAAACAATTCCAATTTAATTAAATAAAATATTTAAAAATAATACATTTGTTAAAACTAATTATATATATACATACAGATTTACTTTAAAATAAAAATGGTTAAAACTATTCCTTAACATATATTTAAATTTGAAGAAGTATACAAATATCATACCTTTTAAATATATGCATATCTTTAAAACAATACGTTCGATTTAAATATTTTGAAACTAACATATCGTATTTAAATAGTTGAAAATCTGTGTGAATATGTAGATACTTTAAATTGGAATTGTTTCCTTTCCATGTCGATGACTTGCATTCATATTCATAACCCAATAACCCAGGTCCCACTATCTTTCGAAAACCTCTGATCTCCTTTAATTTGTAATCTATAGCAATCTTAGATTTAAAATTAGCGAATTAGAGTTTGCCTATTTTTCCTCCAACAATTCATAAATCAAAGTTAACAATTCAAATTCGATGACAATTTTTTTCTACATTGACAATAACATATTTATCAATTCTTTTTTTTTCAAATAAATTATTTATACTATTGAATCAAAATCGATAAATTTCCCAAGTACTAGTCAAACCATTTTCATTAACATAACTTAGTTAATAAGCTGTTTAAATAACATGATCAAATTTAATATATACTATCAAATTTATTCAATAAAATGACAGTTAAAATAGAAAACAAGTATCACTTAGTTCGCATTATATTACTGAATCAAGGAGTACAATGTATATTATTAGATCAATAAACAGTATTATATCAATAATGTTAAGTTAATAAACATTAAGTAATCATTTAAAATGTCATTTAACCATAAGTATTTCCTTAATTATGCTTAGAGGATTACTTATTTCCGTCGACAATCTACATAAGATTGAAATGAGTACATATGCACATACATTCAACAATCATTTCATGCGTTGTTTCAAAATGCTCACAACAACAATTTACGAATGCGAGTTATATACTAACGCGCTCCGACAAACATTTCATATCTGCAACCATCATCTCAATAGCCATATCATCAACAAATTATCATATCCATGTTTATTCAACCCACCAACTTCGCGTTATAAAATAATGCGCGTTCATATGCGGTACGGGTTTAATTAACAATGCAGTATTTCTGATGATCATAATGTGCATGCAAATAATGGTTCCTACCAAATCGACCAAATACTTCAAGTTTATCATACTGATTAAATTAAACTATGTTAGGTGTTTTCACCTTAGTAGCTTTCTTGTAATTCCACTGTTCCCATATTCTCTACATTTCTCCTTTTACGTTCTGTCCTCCTTTCCTTCTCTCTACCTTGCGTCTTTTTTTCTAAACTTTTTTTTCTGCAAACATTTTTTTTTTCTTCCTTTTTATAAATTGGGCTCCGCAACAATGATTCACGACTGGATGGCGAGACACATTCCACGCTTGCATTTTTCTTCCTTTTTCTTCTGTAGAGGCGGACTGTTATTTTCTTTTTTTTTTTCTTTTTTTCTGCGAAACAGGTTGCGCATTCATGCGAAGCTGGGGAGGAGAGTGGACCGACTGTTGTTAACGGTGATGCAGACATGAGTGTTGAGGAGCCAAGGTAGTTGAAGTGTGGAAGAAGGCAAGTGCATGCCAGTTGAGCTGTTGCGCTAGAGAAGAGTAAAAGGAAGGAGTTTGAGGAGACTGGCGGTGTGTCGAAGGTCGATGGGTGGAGGAATGGCGAGCGCGAGTTACTGAGTTAGGTGCATGGATGGTTGAAGGCTGTTGGTGGTCCGGAAATGGACGAAGTTGTTAAATGCGGTAGAAGGGAGGATGCTTGCAGGGAGTTGCGATGGCGACGCTGAGCAACATGCAGTCTTTCACTTCCCCTTTTTTTCTTTTGCAAAGGCGAAAGTTTCAGGAGGAGTTGGGAAGCACAGCAAAGGGCGGAAGAAGTGAATGGTCGAGAGGAAGGGAATATGAGTCCATGCAGCTTCTCTCATTTGCAAAATTGTATTTTTTTTTCATTTTTCATTTGATGGGTTAATGGAGGAAGCCAGAAGAGGGAGAGACCAAACTAACTAAGGGAAGGAGACTTTTTACAGAAGATTTAAAATGGTAGGGAGATGAAATGAGAGCACGTGTAAACTTAAATGGACAAGTGTCCTCTGGATACTTCATTTTTTTACACGCACGGGATGGGATAGTAGTAACTTTATTCATATGGGTTTACTTTAGTCCCATGTTTTCTCTAATACATGAACCAATTTACAAGCATCCAATGTCCCATTTCTAAGTTTACATGCGTGTCTTAACTAATGTTTATTTGAATTTTGTACACCAAATTTTTCATTTTTCCGATTTCTTTCATTTTTAATTATCGATAACATCAACATTGAACTAACAATATAATCATGTGTAATAATGTGTCACGATCCCAGAACAGTAATGAAACAGACCGGCTGATTGATTCTGTAAAGTGTCAAAAGGGACCACGGTTGCCCTAAAATACGTTACAAAAATATATGCTTATTTTTCGAAATAAAAATTACAGAAAAATTTTATAAAATATTTTAAGGCGACGCGAACTGAAACTGAACAAAAAATTTAAATGAATATTTAATTATAATTTAATTTCTGATTCTGATCGATTCTAACAACTGAACTACAACTTATTTTGATAATTCGATTAACGACGAAAAATTTTCTCCAAACAAACATTGTTGTAACAAATTCCACAGTAAAATTAAATTTTCCATCATCTAAATATTATTATCGCCTTAAAATCTAATTCAACAATTATTTGAATCTTCCAAATTTTATTTAAAATTCATATTAAATTCAAATTTGATTTTCAAAAATCTTAGATCGTTACACCAATTCATTTGTCTCTTCAAGTACAAGAGATGCAATCTAAAAAGATTACGAAGTTAAACGTTGGTTTGGAAAAACGAATGTCGTTTTATTGAATATCGAGTGAGTTGTTTTGTTTTCGATGATTTTGGGGTAGATAGAATAATTGGTTGAATTTCAATTTTATTTTCACCTATTTGAATTTCAGACTTATCATTGAAAAATTGTTTAGTTTTATTGATTATAAAATCCAAATGGTGATCTAAATCCATCCCTTCGGAATTCAACTCATGTTTGAAAGTATGAAAAATAATGTTCATCAAATTTGTCTTCCTTTGTTAGATTATTCAAAACTTCATCACATATATTATTTTCAAAATATGAAGTTGTTTTCAAATTTTCAAAATTGGGACAAAGAAGATTGAATTTTGAATTTGATTCCACACTATAAAAAGAATTAAAATTCAATTTAGTTATTGCAATATCAACAACTTCGTTAGGATCATCATTTTCTATTTCAAAGTTGTATTTGATAATCATCGATTATGGTAAAAGGTGGATTATTATTCATATCATTACGTGTTCAGATTTGATTATATTGCTCACGTTATTTCAAGTAGGTTTCAAACAATAATTCCATGTGAATATTGTAAATTTTGTCTATTTGCTCGAAAAAAATCAAATTTATAATTATTTATACAAGAATTTTCAATTTGAAGTTGTTGAGAACAAAAAATGTTAATCACACCACAATTGAAATTATCCTCATTGCCAAGATCATTTGAAAAGTTGTTCATGTTTCGTTTTGAGTTTGAAATTCATTTTGGAGTTCGAAATTGAATTGGCATAGGTTATAATCAAAAATAATATCTGAATAAGGTAGTAATTCAAATTTTGATTATTTTGAGTCGAGTTATTACACAAATGTTAATCGCACCATTCATTTATCCTTTGATTTTGTTGTGTAGCGATTTCAAGGAATGATTCCTTTCATGTTCCTAAAGTTGAGGGTTGATCGTTATTTTGAAAACATTATGGTACAAATTCCGAATTGTTTGTACAATAATTGTTATGCCCATACGGATTTGGTATGAAATTATATGGGTTATATTGATTTTCACAACTACCGTAAAATCCTGACTAATAAGGAAATTGAGACATTCCCCTTTTTTGAATTTTTATTTGTGTTAAAAGTGAATAGGAAATAAATATTTACGAAAGATAAATGTTTTTATTATTTTTGATTTTGATTTTGATTTTGGAAATTTTAATGGTTTTTTTAAAAACAAAATGTTTAACTAATAATGGAAAGAAATTATTTACAAATGGATTTTTCCTTTTTGGAAATTTCCTTTTTATTTTTGTTTTTTTTATATATGCATGAACCTAATGCAACTAGATGAATGCAAAAGACCCAACTATAAATTTTCAATCCTTAGTCACTCATAACCGAAAATTATATAGTGACATCATGATTAATTTCAATAAAAATTTCTCATCCAGATAAGGGATATCGGTGCATTAGGAATCACCCTAGCAACGCAGCCGAAGGTTTAAGTACCTTTAGAGAATTAAGTGATATAATATTTACAAATCACCGTAATATTTATAAAACGATTATTGCTCTATCGTAGCCTAAACACCAACAGATAATTTGTTGAAAGAACCCTACTTATCAAAATATAAATAAACTTTGGATGATCCCGTGGCACCCTTAATTCCAACATCTAATATTTACTAGTTAGTCAAGCTCTACTATAAAATGCAATTTTCTGGGCCAAGAAAGGATAATGAACTCCCCATTTTATGTGGATTCGGGTGTGCCTTTAAGAAAATAGAAACAAAATTAAATGAATGTGAAAAAAAATTGTGGATTAAAAATGCAACTACGAATGGATTTTTATTTGATTTTTTAACGCAAAATGCAACTAAACAACGATACAATAAAAGTAAAACATTTGACATAATATGATACCAAAGCATGTATAATTTTATAAACAATTAACTTTAGCGGTGATTTTTTAAAGCAAGTTGAGCTAGTAAGCAAAGCGGTGCTAATTCTAGCAACCAAATGTCTTCCGCTATATTCTAAAGCCTAAAAGAAAGAAATGAAAACGAGAGAAAACAAATGGATTTTTTTTCAAAAGGATGAGCTAAAAACAAAAGCGACTAAAACCATATGGAAATGATGAGAAAATAATCTCTCTCGCTTTTTTTTTCAAATCAAACACTTCATAGTCAACTTAAGCCCACGAATAAGGCAACATATACTCAAAACCGAGTTAAGCCCATTAAAAATAACATGTTATTAATATCATATTCAACCCTCCCCTTCTAAGCATATAAAGAAAAACTCATTTGCATAAAAAAAAATCGAGAATCTAAACTTCCAAAAAAAACAAAGGAATGAAATCCACTCTCTAAAAGTATGTACAACTATTAATTAAAAAAAAAAAAACATTTACGTGCATTCAGGTAAAATCTCTTAAATCATTTTTTAATCTTTGTATTTATTATTGACTTGGTTCAACTATCATATGAATTATGTTTTATAATTAGAAATCACTTCAAAACATCAAATATATATATTTGTACAAACAATTATAGCTCAGCGAGGAACAATATCACTCACCTTAGCCAAACTAGCTCAAACCAATGTCAAAACGTTGCTCCCCAATACAAGTCTAACAAAAGAAATGATGTCAAAATCTTACATCATATGCAAAAGATATCGCACTCATAAGAGTTTGGATTTGTACGTACTTAAATAAAGAGATCAACTAACATAATTAGATAATTAATCTGTAACGACCCAACAAATTTTCGATCCTGATTATCGACACAAACACCATGTCGGCTAACCAAAACACCGGAAATTACCGGATCATTAATAAAAAAAGTTAGAGGGTGAGAAGTAGAAAGAAAGAAAAGTTAGAATAGAAGAAAACGAAGAACATAAAGACCACAAAATCAGAGAAAATACAAATCTCACATCGGAACGAATAAAATATTTTATATAACATAATCGTTGAAATACAGATCTGTAACTGTATACACATACCATCATTAGAGTACAACACATATAACACAGTGGAAATAAACTGCAGATATCTAACGCTAAAGCCTCTAGCTCCAAACTCCTCCAAGTGTATCTGTAAAATCCTGACTACTTGACTGCCCATACAAATTTGGACACCCAAGAATTTAGGGTAAAACAAACAAAATAAACTCTAAGTCAGTCACGGGACCAGTATGAGTAAACTCCAACCATTTGATTTAACTTTTAAAAGTCCTTTTAAAAGAAAGGGTAATCGTAAGACCGATCCACACATAAACATGGATGGTTTTTACCTTATGATAACCCAAAACATTCTTTGTATCAAAACTCTTCTGATATTATAATAGTGACTAAATCAAATAAATAGCAATCTAGCGGAACGCTTGCATCTCACGCTCCACATACATAGTATACAATCAAAAACGCGGGCGCTTATTGGGTAACGGATTTCCAACTATAATAAGGTATGGAACTACCTTAAGATAAAGTATCTCTGGAGACGAATACACTGGGTTCAACAAGAACATCTTGCAACCTAGCCACTAATTCCTTTTCAGTGTATCGAATGTATTATCACTAACTGTTGTGATCAGCAACCGTTACCGAAAGCATACAGCAACGATAGAACAAGAAACAAAAGATTTTTCTCTAGATAAAGTGATAATACACCCTAATGTGTGCAACCCACATAGCCATGTTGCCAGCCCGATTTTTGTCATATTTCCGGTTGATGAGGCCTGAGGCTACGTCTTACCTTTATAACACCACAGCGTCAATCACTTTGAATGTCACATTGTCGATCCGTCTAATCACTAATAGACCCCTCAAAAATACACTGGGTGTTAAGATAAGAGAACTTTCCTTCTCCGTCACCAACTATGGCACGTTTGAAGAAATCAATGTACGTGACCATCTGGAAATACTCTATCATACATCCATCTATATAAGCCAACCTGGGACTGGACAAACCGAAGGCACCATCCCATCAATCCATCTTAGGCAATTTCTACCTAGGATTAACAGAACAGACCTTGCACTTCACTCCGTCTTCAATTATCTATAGCATAATTTGATTCGCAACGCTTATGCCCATATAGAGTAGACTCAGATAATAAACCTGATCCCGGTCTCTCTATTGTGACAACAAAAATATAAAATATGACAAAACTTTGATAGCCGGTTAATTAACTATCAAAGGAAACATCCATACAACCAACGATCCTATTTCCAAATGGAAATTCTACTGATTAAGCATCAAGCAACACTAAGCCTCCCAACTTTCTTCCAATATCTTTACCCAGATATTCTTCAAAACCTGTTTGGCCTCGCATGATTCTTATAAACCATTTCCATATATCATAAACTCTTTATTTTTTGTATTTAAGAAAATATCTCTTATCATAGTTGGAAAACATTTCCATATATTCAGAAATTCTTATTTTCTATATTTAGAAAATATACGTTATTATAATCGGAAAACATTTCCATATATTTACAAACTTTTATTTTCTATATTTAGAAAATATACATTATTATCATGGGAAAACATTTCCATATATTCACAACTATTATTTTCTATGTTTAGAAAATACCTCTGATTTTATTTTGAAGCCATTTTCAAAACTCATTTATTTGGATTAAAATGTATGTTGTATAAAATGTCGTTATTACAATCCAACACATCAACACCCATTAACTTACCATACTTTACCAAACCTTACTATCGAACCTTAACCATTCCTTAGTCAATAATGGAGTCAATCAAGTTGGGGGATAATTACCTCTCAGACCTTAACTAAACAACATTCTTAACCTTGAAATGGACAAAGTTCAAAACTTCGAACCTCAACAAACATTGCTTACGTCACTTTCAGATTCAGTTTAAGGTTCCACTTCTCATACGGAAAACATTGATTATAACAGTGGCGCTACAATCCACGCTTTCGGAATATTTAATTTTAAAATACAACTTTTATTCATTAATTGGAATAAATAATTAAACAAGTAATTAATTAATAATTGCATCTTTAGTTTAAATGAAAAATAAATACTACTTTTCCTAAATTACACATAGTTGAATTCCAATGTATAACTCTCTTCGAATAATCTCTATTCAGTCAATATTTCAAACTTCGAAATAAATTTATCGTTTCCGGTCAACTCAATTTCCACTTTCATTCTAAATTCACCTTTGAATTTATCACTTCTAAACCCTTAACAATTTCATTTACCTGCAAAACATTTGCTTTTAAACCATTATCCACTTTACAATGTGAATATAATTCCTTTATAGAAACCTGGAATTGTTTTATCAAATCAATCTTGATTTTATTTATAAATACCATTACAGGCTCAAATCCCACTTATCGGGTTACTTTATATATCCATATCATATTCCACTTCATTTAAAAACTCCGTTTATATGTCAAAACTTCTTGTCATTTATCTAACAAGTTTATAACCTTATATCGACTTTAAATTCGATTATAAACTATTGGTTTCGAACCAAATATTAATTATCTTGTCAAGTTCCGAATTATATAATATATAATTTCTGAAAATAAATTATTTTTATAAAATTCAACATTGTCAAAATCCAATTATAAATCCTTATGGATTTATTTCAATTCCATTCACCTTCCGAGCATCAGAATAAATTTCATTGTTTCATTTTGAAATGATTCCCAATTTCCCTTTAAATTCACTCTTGAATTTACATTCCTAAATTATCATATGATAATTATTTCACTTCATTTATAAGAATTGTTTACAAATTAAATTACTCGTTTTTATTGTTAAAACAAGTAATTATTGCCTAGTCAATTTGAAATTCAAGTTCTATTTTGGGAAAATAGATTTTCCTTTTAAAACCCAAATTCTTTTTCCTTGCATCCGAATATATTTTTATGGTATTTAAATACCAATATTTAGGGCCAGTGTTATTCAAGCATCCAAAACACACAACAAACCATCCAATTTATTCACCACATCACATATTATGTGTAAACAAACAATAATAAATTTGAGGAATCCGGTTGGGTTCCTCCAACCTGTTTTTCCTACATCCACAAATGTTAGACAACATAAATAATATCAACCCCACTTCGAGGTGGGATATCGCAGTATAGAAGGCCATCCGCTATTATGCGGGATGCATGGGTTTCATCCGCTAAAATGTGCTGGAATATCCAACTACCAACCTTAGGTGTAACTAATATATATATATATATATATATATATATAATAGAAAATTTTGATAATAATATATCAATTCATCCAAACAATCATCGCACAACATTCAATCATCATTTATTAACTCTGAAATACATTTATAAAATTATAAATTAGACAGAGTTAGTGAGTTTACACACTTTGGTTATTAATCGTCGAATAAAGATTAACAACCGATTTAAAGAATAGGCGTTTTATTCTGCCATAAATCCTCAAGAGCTCCAAATCGCTCCAATCCAGTTTCATTGCTTAGCCTTCGTTCAGACGATCCCAACAGATATTGTTTCGTAAAATTCAATGCACATATGAGCAAGTTATAACCATTACAAGTTATTATATACATAGTAGTCATTAAAGATTAAAATGATAATTAATTTAACTTAATTACTTTCTCTAATCCACGTTTATCCCTAATTCTTCTTCTCCTGGCATTCGAATCACGCCCGCTTTAGTAATCCCTCCATTGCCGAATCTTTCAAACCCTTTGTTCACCTTCCATACTTCACGATTCCACGTGAAACTACCACCATTTACTTTCTTTTCCCAAGAGCTTTACCCCCATCACAAACACTTCGAACTCGAGCTAACCCACAATGTTGCATCTCCGGCCATGTCGCACTGCTCAGGAAAAGTCACGAACTTTATTTTTTGGGGAAGAAAGTCACGAACTTTATCACTTTAATAAAATCCAGAAAATTCACATAAGGTGCTAAATTCTCTCATGAACGTGAATCTAAGCTTCGATTTTTGAATTGATGATTATGTTTTAACAAGGTCAAACCCTACTTCCCAGTAACTCACGCTAGAACCATTCAAGTGCCAGGAGAAGCATTGCACCACTTCCACAACCCACGGATGAAAAAATACACTCAAATAAGCTCAAGCTTGAAGACATTAGATTTTTACAATTTTCTATGAATTTAAATTGATTTTAGAAGCCACAGTTTTAAGCAGAGATGATGGTGGCTGTATAAGTTTTGACTAGAGAAATGAAGATAAAGGTTTGAGGATGCTTAATGGTATATTTATAGTATAGGAATATTATTAAAATATTCACATGAAACTTACACACAAAGTAACACGCTTAAACGACCACATATAAGCTCTAGGTGGAACTTGTAATCCTACAATATATTAATATTCTGGACACGGTAGAACTGGTTTCGTCAAATTCCGAGATCATTGGTAAAACTTCCTTTTAATCTCACAATGTGAATCGATATGCGTTTATCTCGTGCACGAACACAGAATAAATCCAATTGATACGAAACTGAAAATCTTACAATAATTAATCATCATGGACTAAATAAAACTGGTTTCGTTGAAATCCGACATCATTTGAAAATTGGTTATTCTTAAATTCCATTTTAAATCCGTATAATATAATTGATTTCTAAATAAACAAATCTATTGATAACAAATTATTATTATCATATATATTCAAATAGAAATATACTTAGCTTCAAAATGAACTAGTTTGAGTTTTAAACTCGATATTTTCATTATCAAGATAAACCAATATTCGATTTCTTTAAAATCCTATTTATTTATTTTATAAAATAAATCATTATGGTTTTTAAACGATTCCATAGCAACTTTTTGAAAATTTAATTTGGACACAACTAAAAATATACAATATGAAATCTATATTTTTCTCTTTCATTAGAAAATTATTGTCCAATAGATCCGAATGTTTCTAGTTTCAAAGAATTCCGACTTACAAGGAATCCTATATACTCAGTTGAAGTTCAAATAATCAAATTACGATGTACCATGTTGTAGCGAGCTCGTTTTTTAATTATATTAAAATTAATACGTTCGAACTCAGTTTAAAAAAATAAATTCATTATTATAATTTAAACTGAACTTGATTAAATCTATAAAATTACCTAATTCACATTATATTGCAAATTCAACTTATTTCTAACTAATTGTGAATTAAATTTATTATTCCACTATTTATATTAATTAAAGATTCAAAATTGTTGAATTTAAGTCTTTTGAATTTTCAAATCAACTTTAAATAATTAAATAAACTAATTATTCAACCACTAAAAATCTGTGTCATTACAAAATCACTAATTTTCTATTTATAGTTATCTTCCTTAATCCAATATAGAGGCCGCACATATAAGGAAATCACACCTATTAGCTTGGATCCCCTCTCTCCACCTTTCTTCTCCATTTCTTAACGGATTTACGTACGCCCTTCACCATTGCGCTCCACTACGCATAGCTCAGCGAGAGACCCTACATGGTGAAACTCGACCTCCTCCCAAAGATCCGACTTAGACCAGTGCATGAACCCCTTTATGAATGCGTTTTGCATTGATGCTCCGGGTGACTCCAAACTTTGAGAAGAAATGCTCCCTTTTGCGAGAAGTGCAACACAACCTTCGAATCCATGAACGTCTTCTGAATCAACTGAATACCGAGCCTTAGTTGATAACCTAACGCCATATGTAACGATAAGGATTTCGCTCGGACCTAATCGATCGCTAAAACGACCAAGACCGTCCAAAACCCGGATATGCTAACTCTTGGCATACAACACATCAGAACAAATAACAGAAGACTTTTATAAACATTATCATAATGTTACATCAGAGTACAAAATATATCAGAATATATCGAAAAATAATACAATGGAAGATTTATTTACAATAAATGTAATACAATGCAGTGGAAACAAGTAAACTAACACAGCGGAAGACTATCAATGCACTGGACACAGCTTTAAGCTTCAATCTAGAATCCTGCTTATATATCTGCAAAATAAACTACTCGACTTCCCGTGAGGAAAATAGAGGCACCCGAGTTTGCAAAGGAAAAATAAACTACAGATCAGTCATGAGACTGGTGTGAGAAACTCTACATTTAAAATTAACTTATATAAATGTGAAGCATATCACGGGACCACGGCGTATGTCACGGAACGGGTTTACCCCCATGAATGCCAGTGTACAAATAACAATCAATAATAGAGATATGGATCTACTATGCATCAATCAACATGCAATATCCCATTCTACCCATTTAGATTAATCACCACACTTAGATTTTCCAAATCCAATTCAATTTACAGGAATTATTCCTTCGGACTTTATTTCCCGATTTCCTATTTCAAATCATTTGAAATACGTATCAAACTTTCGTATCAGAGTAGATTTTACTTCGGGATCTCAAACCAAATTTTTTTGAAATATGAATTCCAAATCATCACAATGCATACAAACAAGTATTCAACCAAATATTGGGAATCTTCCCTCCGACAGGGCAGTAAGCGACCCTCCAACTCGATATATATATATATATATATATATATATATATATATATATATATATATATATATATATATATATACCTCCCACGCATGGAGCAGGCTACACTGCTGACCACTCACCCTAAGGCACTGGATCTAGCCCATACATTTAGTCGCTCTCGGGTCACCCGAATCTTTAGCCACACACTAAACCATTTTATATCCCGAAGTAGGGAAAATCATTTCACAACATAATCACAAGTATAATCAAATCTATAGTACTTCACATCAGCAATTCACACATATGATCAGTCATTATTAATCACATAACCATTGAGCTCGTACTTCTCAAAGAAAGGTGTTAAGCAAGAGAATAAATTTTCCGCCACCAAACAGATACATCATTAATAGCAACTAATCGAATATGTGATGAACTACAATGTAAAATCATAATACATTTCCAAATCATTTCGAAATCATCGGGTTTTAGCCCTTGAAATCCTTTTTGTTTTATAAAACATTTTTATAAAACATTCCCTGTCCAAAATTGGGAATACTATTCTTTTCACTTAAGAAAAATATCATTTCAAAACCATTCATTAAATTTGAAATGAACACAACATCGCTACACGTCTCATAGCCAAATCGTGAAGTGTTTCACAAGATTTTAGCATACCAATATTTCTACCCAACACAATGCTAATTGTAAAAGCATATCTTGCTCATAAACTGGTCGAGCACAATCCAAACAATCAATCAATCACAATCATGAATATCAACAACCAAGTAAATTTGGTTTAATCACATCACGTGTTTTGGTAAATTTAATTACCATTTATTCATTCACAATCTAATTAAAGATTTATTCAAACTCCAATTGGTTTTAATCCCAAAAATCATTTCTTATTGATTGTTCAATTTTCTGGAAATTAATCCTGCTTTTACTCGGGTTAAAGGACTAATGTCATTAAACACAGTTCACGACAAACCCAAAATCCAATTTGATATTAAATATAAGGCTCAGAATAAAAATTATATCGGTTTATATTCAATATCAAATTCTGAAACCAACAAATATCGTTTTGGGAGTAACGATATATATATATATATATATATATATATCTTCCAAATTCCCATAACAATATCCGTATAATCTCGGAATCCAATATCGAAATATTTCGAAGACGATTTCCATTCCAATTCATATATTGGAAATTCTGGTTATTTCAAATCCAATTTATTTATTTAAAAATATTGGATTATAATTCTAGTTCATAACTAGTTCATTTTGATAAAAATATATTTTTATCTTTACAAACATGGAATTTTTCATCCAAATTCTTTCCAAATCATTAATCATGATTTTACACAAATTATTATATTTTTAATAATTTTATCATGGCCCGTTCAATCGATTTCCATAAACGGTCATCGAACTGCACTTACAGCGACCTTTTTCAAATTTGATTTGGACATAATTCCAAATCCAACCATTAGATTTCAATTCTCATATATTCGTTGGAAAGCTCTTTTCGATACGAACCCAACGATTCCGATTTTAGGAGAATCCGATGGTCGGATCTCCCATAATGTCAGTTTGAAGTCAATGGTCAAAATTCGAGAATGGTCGCAGCTAGCGCGACACGTTCTATTCAGACAATTCAATATATATATAATATATATATTATATATTTCGTCGATTTCCATTTAAAACGTATTTTATAAATCGTTTTAAATTCGTTTCAAAAATGATTTCAACTTTCATTTCAATTTTTAATCAAAATCGAATATTCCATTACATGACAATTTTATACATCTCATATATATGTTAAAAATAACATTTTTAACCAATCAATATTTGTTTCATTCACACTTCATATATATATTTTTCACATTTCATATATATATCATTTTCATTTCATATATATATTTTATTCATTTCATATATATATTATTTTCATTTCATATATATATTATTTTCATTTCATATATATATATATATATATTTTCACACTTCATATATATATATATATATATTTTACCTTTCATATATATATATATATATCATTTTCATACTTCATATATATATTTTTCACATTTCATATATATTTTATTTCATATATATATTTTATTCATACTTCATATATTTATTTTTCATATTTCACATATATATTTTATTCCATATATATATATATATATTATTCATACTTCATATATATATTTTTCACATTTCGTATATATGTTTTATTTCATATATATATTTTTCACATTTCATATATATTTTTTATTTCATATATATTTTTTATTTCATATACATAATTTTCACATTTCGTATATATATTTTATTTCATATATATATTTTGTTCATACTTCATATTTTTTTCACATTTCATATATATTTTTTATTCCATATATTTATATATTTTATTCATACTTCATATATATTTTTTATTTCATATATATATATTATAATTTTCATCGCATATATATATTTTTCACATCGCAAATGTATATTTTATTCACACTGCATATATATATAATTTTCACATCGTATATATATATATATATATATATATATATATATATAATCTTCCGCTTCGTATATATATTATTTTCACATCGTACATATATTTTATTTGTACATCACAATCACAATCACAACTCAATCAAATAAATCATCCATGGTATGTGGACGACAGGGAGGTGATCTAATAGAAAATAAATAACTGCACAAAAATTTATAGTGAGAGAAGTTCTCACATTGACTGGTTTTAATTTCTGAATTTTGAATTGTTTTTAATTTAAATTTGCCCAAATTTTAGCTTGCTCCTTTTCTGATCTAGTCTGTTCCATTGTGTACATCTCGACTCCATGATTTCAATGCATTCAGTTTCATCATTTTCTGACAACGTATGGCAAAGATACGGCCATTAATACATTAATTACAAAATAATAATAATTAAGTAAATAATTAATTTATTAATTTCCTCATTAGGGTTAATTACCCTGTAACCCGTCGTTCTCTTTCTGGATTGAAACAAAACCCATCTTCAACCTCACAAGGTCCACCGCGCACCGACCTAGGACCCTCCGAACTTGGATCTGACCCCACCACTGCGATCGACGACGGAAGCTGCGCCACCCCCTGAACTCGGCCAGTTCGAAATCCTATAGCCGCCTAGAATTGCTTGCAAACGGAGAAGCTTTCTGACGGGTTTTTGGCAATATCCGCCACTAACAATGCATCATGACTGGTCGAAGTTGCCAAGCTCGCCTAGGCCATCGTTTTTGTAGTGGGATGTTGAGGGAACGGTTGATCGAATGGCATGGAAAATGAGGAGAAGGAAGGGAGAGCTAATGTCGTTCATTTCTAAAGAGGTGGCTGCGTTGAAAATGGGAGGGCTAGGGTTCCAAGGAGACAAGGGCTTTATATTATAAATTTAATATTATTTAAATATTTAATTCAATTTTTTTTTTAAAGTTGATAACTCCAAATCAAACCCAACGACTGTCACCACTAACCAAATACTCCCATTCCGGACACAATTAGATATTTCGATAAGCCAATTTGATTGTTACGATCAGTTTTCATCAAAATTAAAATATAAATTAATATATATTTAATTTAAACCTACATTTTAAATTATCGGAGTCACACACTGACTCCAAAAATTCCAAAAAAATAAGTCTAGCGATGTTTTGACGATACGGTCCTAATAAAACTAATTTCATCGAATTTGAAGATCATCTGAAAAACAGTCATTTTCTAGTCGATTAAATTTAAACCGAATTGACCAAACACATTTAAAATCACCACGCTCGCATATTGATTTCAAAAATTATAAAAATTGGAATCTAGCAATAATTTGACATTCCGGATCCAACAAAAGTGGTCTCGTTGAAAACAGAGGTCGTTTGCAAAATCTCCACTTTTAAGGGCTATATTTTATATAAAATTCTATAGCGACTATTTTGAATTTTCAACTAGGCATAACTTTTTATTCCCGTTAAGAAATTTGGATCTTTCACATTCATTGGAAATATATTTTCAAACAGATTCAAATATTTCTGGTTTTACCAAAATCCGGTTTATTTTGAATCCTGTACATTCATTTGAAATTTGGAATCGAATTTTCGAACTACCGCGCCATTTCCAATTACTTTTATAATTAAAATAAATATTTATACTCTAACTTCGATTAAAATAAATATATACGTTCTAATTCTATTCAAAATAAATTTCTAGTCGTTATTATTTAAAATAAATCATTTTAAACACTCAAAATTCATTAAAATTGCCAAAATAAGAATTTTAAATTGGTTCTGATTTCCCGGTTTATTACACCATATCCAGAATCGTGTTCGCACCTTGCAATTTTGGTATCGAGTCCAAGAGAATTTAATAGAAGTTGATTGCAAGTGGTTTGGAAATTTATTGTGGTGAAAATGTCACAATTTTGATTTTTGAAGTTAAGGGAAAGAAGGCAGCCATGGCTTTATCCTATGGCAATGAAGTAGTATTTTAGGAATTGAAGAGAAAAGTAATTGGCCAATCACGTGCAAGGGTTTAGGATAAACATATATTATTTTATTATTTAATTCTCAAATAGGCAAAAAAAACCACGATCTCCAATCGAGATGCGTCGCTTGAAGTTTCGCATGTAAAAAGATATTCTGAACATAATGGAACTAGTTTCAAGTCCTAACTTGATTGTATACAGAAGTAAGCCATAAAAATTCAATTTACATAATTACAGTTCCATAAATAAATCGACATGTTTTTAGAGCTCACGACCAAAAAGAAAAAATCTAATAGTAACAAAACCCACTCGCATGCATCACCTTACAACTATGATTCCAAAAATATGAATTTCACCATAATCCGACACTATGTCTCAAAACAACAATTTACACATATTTCGAGATCGTTATGGTCACCTAGTGGTCCGAACTTAGAATATAATGATCCATATATTTTTTCCTTACATACAGAATCATACGAACTCAATGAAAATGATCTTGAGTGCTAATTCAATCATTTGTAAAAAAAAGTTATCCTTTAGAACAGTCACTATTTAAATATCCAATCGTTAAAATATGAGTTGTTAAACCCAGTTCCAGTAGCAACTACGTTTATCAAGCTGTGATCTAGCCTTCATCGCATCATGTCTAACACCTAAAGGAGCTAGTTATACATAATGAATTGTTTCCCATCATCCCATTAAAGGAATGTACCACTAGGGAGTCCGACTTGCTATTCCTTGAACGTGGGGTGCTTGTTTATCACTTGTAGTACTATAATAGTAACATGTATCAAAAAACGACATCTACTTGACCATGTCAAGCGCAAATGAATCCAACATTGTATACAAAGTATGTAGAATGGTCTTGCCTAATTCAATAGTATGAAGATGATCTACTCGGCAAGTACTGCAAGATAACCTAGACGAACCACACCCCTTTAGTTTGAAAAAAAGTTGAACTAAAGAAGTATAAAATAAATGCTTGAGCGGTCGTACCCATCATATTTGCTTCATCTCTTTAAGTGATGATGTAGAGCTGAAGATTGGTCAATGGAACATCAATGTTATGAATGTAGCTAGGGTTAATGTCAAGTAGAAAAATTGTAAATAAATTATGGGACTAATATAACTCATTCTATGTGCATGTCCTTCGATCTCAATGTTTGTAAGCATATATAATTTGACATGGGTAATATACAACCCAAAAGAAAAGCGAAATGCATGCATTATGGGCGGCCACTAGTTATTAATCTTTAAATGAAAAGTGGGTTGAATGACTGAAAATGCATAATCATTGAACATACACCAAAAGGACTAGGTTGGAAAATTGGATTGAGAAGAGTGTCGTAAAATTATATAATGCGCTTGACCCAAATTTTCATGATAATGAATGTTCTGATCGTACATATAATTTACGGGTGCAAAAACTAAATATACTAGTGGTTATTTAATATAAACATGGGATGTGTATGTACAAAATTATCATAATGGAATTATTGTTAAATTAAACCTACACTGTTGACAATGTAGTTCCAAACCCATGTAGCTAATAATTTGGAAGCTTATAAAGTATACACGGATTATACAATGTCAGTACCGGGATTAGGGAAACATTTAACGACCTACGTTCTTTTTATGAATGCATATGAATAGATATTCTAATGATCTTGGTTTTGGTGCCTAGGCATTTATATGGTTACCACCCTATATTGTCGACGCCTTAAATACCTAAAGAGTGTGTTGCATCAATGCTTGGTCAATGCGAGGAGACCATTAAGGATGTAAAGTGTATATCTTATAACATATAAAATAAAACATTATAATAAACATTTTAGATATAAAAACAAGCAATACAATAAACAACTAAAATGAATCACAACATCAAAGAAATAGGTCCAAAATAGTATACAGTAAAATAATAGGGTTATACATCTTAAAGAACTCATAAATAATTGTCTTTCAAAATATAACCACTAGCAAGCCGCATAGTATTGTGCAACGGAATAACGAAGGTGTAAATATAATAATACAAGAAGATAGTCTCCTTCTCGCCACTTAAACAACTCCACTTACACCAACACGATGTCTCTATACTCATTAAAGAGTAACCGGAGTAATATAAGCAAATCTAATCATAAAACCCTAGGTCAGACAACAACCATGTGTGAGACAGAAATCTCAAGAATTATGAATCAAACTATGATAATGGTATGAAAATCATACTTGACATGCCCATATATCCATAAAGTTAGCACATATAAAGGTACATACTACTCAGTGATTATCATCATGGATATACAATATGTGAAATCAATAAGGTTAATAAGAAATCAAACAAAAAAAAAACTTCCATCGTTCATTCTCACTGTTCGAAATAGTATTCTCGATAGTTTAGAAAATCGTTGAATCATATTGTTATAAAACCACAAAGGTGCAGCGTACAATTGTAGTAAGTATGCAAGTATGAGTCGATCTACAGGGAAAGTTTTTTATTTTAAAAATTATCGGATCAAATTAAATCGAAAGTTTAGAGAATTTTGTTAACTAAAATTACTAAAAACTACAAAAAAATTTGGAATTAAACCATGAGATTAGAAGGCAATCTAGTGACAAATTCCCTTCCATGATCACATAAATCAACATATAATGATTTTATGGTCTCTTTTTAGTCACTTATGGAATTAGTAGATATATCTATTATAAGTATAACCTAATTGTGTTATTGTAACAACCCACCCGAAATGGGTCTAAATTCCGACCCGGAAAAGGTATATTAGAACTCAGAGTCATTCTAAATGAATCATTGGTTCCTATAAGAAAATACGTAAATAGATATAACATTAGTCTAAACGAAATTAGAATCTCACACAATGGAATGGATAAAGTATAATATCTCAAAATAGATGTACCATAAATAAAACCATCGTAAATGTGGTCCATCCATCATCAAAACCGAACTATTCCATATATACTTAATTAATTCCTTTAAGCTTGAAAATATATCTGTTTCTTTCAAATCAATTTCTCATTTAAATCAATCCCCCAAAAACTAATTGTCTTCTTATTTGCTTATAAGAGATAATGGTAAAATTATCAAGGTTTTCTAGAAATATCTTTATTTCTAAAATCTTATTATTGTTTATATTTAATCTAATTATCTATATATATTTAAGGTATATTTTACCGGGTGTTACATTTATCAACTAACATAACTTGAACCATCAAACTACAATACATTTTCTAACCTGCTTTTCAACTCTTAGGAAATTGACATGAATTTTTAAAACTAAAACAATTTTAAGTATGATATATTTGCTACTAATTAGTAGCAGAAAGCATCAGATATTGATTCAGGTTTAAATTTCATTACCATAATCATAGTTGGATTAAAAAAACAACTTGCAATTACATTTGATTAAGCGCAGCCTATTTGAACTGAACAATACAAGCTATCAAATTCAATATGAAACAATAAACTTATACAAAAAACTATTTTTTTCATAAATCACGAAATAGAAGATTATAGAGAAATCATTATATTGATTTTATATAATTCATGAGAGTTCAATCACCCCTGAATTAAAGGTTTAACTACTCATATTTAAATTCATATTAATAGAAGAATATTTCAACATAACATAAAGGAAACGTGAAATAAGAAACAAAAGCTAATTAGGTAGCATAAACAAAAGCAAGATACTTGCACGAAAAAAGAACATAAATAAAGAACATAAAAAGATTAACATAAAAGGAAAAAGTATAAAAGGCATAAGAGCATAAAATAAAAAATACAGAAGTAAGTAAGAGACATAAGAAGCTATTAAAAAAAATTCACATTATTTCTCACTTTGATTAAAACCTACATAAAAGGAAGAGGTTCCTTCCGCATGAATAGAGGATGCTTACTTATGCATGCCTAAAAACCATACTATATTTTGATGGTGCAACCAAAATACCTTTCTCATTGAGTAGCCTCCGAGCATTAGCTTTTAAATAATCCTTCACTAACTTTGCTTCAACTTTAATTTGTGGATTATTAGTCAGTTGGGTAGGTCAGCTTCTCCATGTTGCCTGAATTCTTTAATTTCCTTCATGCTTTAGCATCGAACACTTGTGTATGTATATATCCATAAAGCCCCTTCCACTTGTGCTCGTTTTCCTGTAGAACAAAATTATAATATGTAAGTAAGTTTTCTCCAAATTAGTTCATATGCAAAATGACTGTTTTGTTCTTGTGTAGAAAAGTGAATGATAATTTGAAAATACTTTTGTATTTTGGCTTAAAGCATATAAAAGTAGCATAATATAACATGTATTTAATTAAAAAGAAACAAATATGTAGGTAAAAATATACATTTTTACGTGCACATCACTCACTCAATGCATTGGATATATATAATATACATATGACCCTATCGCTAGGTCACAGACTTCCTAGAAATCTCGGTTTCTCTGTAACATATCGACTTTTCTGTACCCTTTGAGTTGACAATTACAGCTCACGTCCAATCCAAATTGCATGAGAAAATAGGTAGTTAGTAGAAAGAAATTAGAGGATGAGAAAAGAAAGAAAGAAATATTAGAATAGAAGAAGAAGATGAATAATATAGGGTCTCACATCACAGCAGAATAAAATAAAATATAGAAATAAATCTTTATAAAGAATTTTGTATATAATACTTACATTCATCAGAGTACATCAAACAATCTGGATAGTTATAACAACATGTCCTCATATATAACACGCAACAGTATAAATATTAATACGTTTGGACTTCTCCAGCCTGTCTTTTGAGATTCGTAGCATCCTAATCTGAACCTATAAAACTTGGTCTAACTCGAGCATCGCAAATGCCACGAATCAGTCTGATGAACCAACGTGAGAAAACTCACTAAGTTTAAGTAACATCCAACTTGCTTAACTTTAGAAAATCCTTTTGAAAGAAAAGGATAATCATAAGCAATCCATATATAAACACGAATGGCTTTTACCTTACGATAACCCAAAACATTTTTCATATATCAAAATCATGTGATATTATAGTAATGTCTATCAAAACACAAATAAATAACCATCTAGCGGAACACTTGCATCCTATGCTCTACATATGTATAGTGTATAATCAAAAACTGCATGGCGCTTATTGGAAAATGGATTTCCAACTATGACAAGGTATGGGACCACCTTCTGATAGTGTATATTAGAGAAAATACACTAGGGTTCAACATGAACATCTTGCAACCCGACCACACATGATCAGTCACTCATTCAACTTGGGTGTATCGAATTTATTGTCACCCTTCGGCTTTTTGTCGTGACCATTGAAATTTCCAGGAGATACAAAAAACGAAAGAAGAACAAATGAAATTTCTCTAGATGGTCACAATACACCATACTGGGAAAGACCCACTTAGCTATGCTGCCTGCTTGAATTCTGTCATTTTCCTAGCTGATGAGGGTTGATGTCATGATTTACCTTTTAGAGAGCAGCACCTCAAACTTTGAATGCCACATTGTCAAATCCGTCAAATCATTAATTGATGTGCACAAACACACCCTAGGTGTTAAGCTAAGAGAAGTTTCCTTCTCCGCCACCAAACTTGGTATATTTGTAAAAATCAACGTACGTGACCCTTAGGAAATACTCAATCATACATTCGTCTATACAAGTCATCCAGGAACAGGATGAACCGAAGACACCCTCCTACCGCATCCTATATGGGAATCACCCTAAGGATCAATAGCGAGAAGTCCTTGCAAAAACCATAGATTTCAACCACGACCGAACCGCAGTTTATCTCTGGGAGCTAATCAGAGATTATAAGTAAATTCTATGGGTTTTCAAATGCTCTGTCTCGACCATCTTCTGATATCTTAAATGTTTACGTATGTGCTGGTTGGAATGGTTTTTGAATATAAATTCGACTCGATCTTTCCATATCAACAATAGATAATAGGATAGATTTGACAGTTGGTTATTTAACTATCAAATAAACGTCCATTCAACCATAAAAATAAAATGGATTCACTGGTTTGGTACATAGCATCATTTGACCCACCTTTGATTTACCATCCGTTAATTACATTTCTAATCTTTTAATATTAGAAACCCAACATTTTATTTTATATATTAATATAAGAATATTCTCAAAACCATTTCATTTACTTAGAAATAATTCATATATATATATATATATATCAATAATTTCACGTAAAACATCGTTTCATATTTTCAAACTCTTTTGTATTTCCTTTACTTTGGAAATAACTTATATATTCACAAAATCTCATCGATTTCCCTTACCATTACAAACCAATACCATCTCTCAATAATAGTGAAGTTGTTCAAGTTGGGGTATTCTAATTATCTCTCAGACCTTGATTAACAACGTTCTTATCTTAAGATAGATAGTAGTTCATAATTCAAAAACCGATATACTTATAATATCAATCAATCTTATTTTCTATTTTAATTAACATACGATTTTATTAACCATATCCTTACCTTCGAAAATCTCTTATCATTTATACCATTTTTACTTATTTGTTGATTAAGTAAATCATTAAAATATTAACCTATCACTTCAAAACCGCTTTATTCAATTCTATTTACAACTGGTATTATATTACGATAGTCTATTTACTTATACTTTGCCCAAAAACCATTAACGTTCTTCGTCTTTGTCCTTTTAACATTTTTCTTTCTATTCAAATTATCGTACTTCCAATTTATTAAGTAAATACCTCTTTAAACTTTAGCTTTACTTACCCTTTATAAACTCCTTTTCCAAACTTTAAAAGAAAATATCTTTACCCAACTCTTTACGAATATCCAATTAATCTCCTTACAAACTCAATTACTATCTTAAATGAATTCCATTTAAAAAGTGATCAATTTAATTAAAGTAATAATTAAAATAAGAATTAACTTCATCATTATGGAAGTAAAACAGTTTACTTCATTACTAAATGAAAATAGACTAGTTAATCACTTTAATAAACAATAACTAACTATATTAATTAAATAATTATTTTTAAACATTATTAAAGAAATTAATTAATATTTAAGAAATCTTATTATTTTTAAACCATTATTTGATAAACCATTTAATTAGATTCATTGAAGACCAATTAATCTAATAGCTAATTACAGATTGAAACGTTGACTTAGTCAACTTGGAAATCATCAGTTACTTGTTAACTGATTTCAAAATACTTACTCCCATTAGATTAAAATAATTAATCTAATATTATCGCTTAATTGGTTCTTAAAAATATTTATCCTAAATATTAACCCGTAGGTTAATTACAGCTTTATTCGCTTATAAACTTATTAAGACGTCAAATAAATCATTTATATTTACTTTATAAAAACACTATAAAATATTGATTTATAATAGAACTTCTATTTCTATAAAATATAATTTAAAACTTTGTTTTATTTATAAAAATAATTTTATAACATTAAATACATCGATTCGCCTGTCGGCAATCAACATCTCAAAAGATATAAATCTGAAAACATTTCAGACCTAATCTAAATTCTATTTCAACAACTTCCTATTTTGTTGACAGTTTAAAGGGCCAAATTACCGCTAAAATACACAAACTATGACATAATGGTTTTATTTCATCCAATTTTACATCCATTCAAAGATATTCAATATATATGATAAAACGTTACCAATATAAGCGAGGAATCCTGTTGGATCCCTCCAACCTGTCTTTCCCTGCATCCAAATAGGTTACCTCAAATAAAATCATCTATTCAACACGACAATAAAATTTCATCACGATAGACTGAAATAATCAGTTCAACTAATAAATTTCAATAATTAACTAATAATAATAATCCAAGCATCCATCTTAAATTTTAATACGTTTATATTATTATAAACGTAACCAACAAGGTAAGTTACCTCAATTGGAAATAATTGATGAAAATAACAATTTCTTTTCAGTTAAATTAAACGGATGTTTAATAAAATTAAACCCCACTTATATAAAATATAAGTGGGACAAACTGAGTGAGTTATACTCACATGATTTTATTTATCGCTGAGTAGTTTGTTTTAATTAAATTAAACAAGTGTTTAATTTAATTAAAATTCTCAGATGATTCCAAGTCTGTCCAGACTGGTTCCAAAATGTAACGTTCATCGTTACGGTCCCAAGGTAGCTACTTCGGTCCAACTCTGATTACCAAGTAAAAGTTATTAACATTTAAGTAAACATGATTTTAATTAATATAATAACTTTCTAAATTAATTTTTATTTCTAATTACTTAGTTAAGAATAGATTAGGCCGATCACTTCTTCACAGTTTCAGTTCCTTCATTCCCATTTTGTTCAGAAAAGCATGCACGAAATCAATGATCACCGCGCCACCATAAGACGATCGGAGGTCGATCAACCCATGCCAAAACCCGCGCCTGAGCTTCCTCCATCCACGCTAGGCACCCCCAATCAGTTTGAACTTTCCCTCCCTCCAGAAATCCAGTGTGCAACGCCAATCCCTTCCAAACCCAAATTCGGCCACTACAACTAGCTAAATCAGATCATAGTCGTTCAATAGGTAGTTCTTGATGAGCTTGAGATATTCTTAGTTGGAAGATTCTGGATTTGATTCATGGTTTGGAAGAAAATTGATGGAGAAGAGGGAATGGTTTCAGTCGTTCAATCGCTTTAGGGTGGAGGCTAAAGGACTTTGACCATGCGACATCTTTGACTTCGACTAGGGTTATGCAGTTGGTATATAAATAGGTGTATATAATATTGTTAATTGATCATTATGAAACTTATGCTGCAAGCTTCATGCGAAAACCACTTCATACGACATTCGATTGAGATGAAAATTAACATCCTAGCATATTCAAATATTCCGGAAATGATGGAACTGGTTTCGTCGAATTCCAAGGTCATCTGTAAAAGTTCCTTTACAATTGGATAACGTAAATTGATACACATTTAAATTGTTCATAATCACAACATAAATCCAATTGACTTGAAGCTTGAAATCTTACAATAGTTAATCATTAAGGATTTAATAAAATTAGTTTCATTGAAAACTGAGTCCGTTTGAAAATTGGTTATTCTTATGTTTGGAAATAAATTGATAAAACGATTAAATAAAAATATAGGCATTTATCGTTCTTACGATCAAACGGTAAGTTCGATCGATATGAAAATCGAAATCCTATAATAGCTTACTAATACGGATCCAACGGCATAAGTTTCATCGCATTCCGTGACCGTTCTCCCGGATTGATACTTTACATGCAAAACGACGCTATAATTGCACACCAATTTACTTGGTCTCCAAAAATAATGAAACATACATATCCTAACTCTAAACGTCAATACGAATTCAATGGAACATGTCTCGCATCTTAATTCGATCGTTATCTCAGGTTATGCACAAATACCTTCTAATTAAATTAAATTCATTTAATTAAACGCTACGCAAAATAGCTACATGTTTATGGTTACCGAGGTCACATATGATACCAGATTGCCATGAAATTTGTTTTCATGCAGTAATTTAACATTACGGATTCAAAGAAACTGATTTCATTCAAATCTGTGACTGTTTCAAAATTAACTATTTTTAACTTGATTAAATTAATATAAAATTCTCATTTCTGCTAAATCAATATTAAACAAAATTTTCAAGATACCATTAACTTACATTTTATTCCAACAGCATATATAACCATTCATAAACCACTTTGTTTAAATTTCAGGTTAAAACAATATTCAATTCATTAAAAAACTATTTATTTTATTAAATAAAACGTTATGGTTTATAATTCCATAGTGACTATTCAAAAATTTGATTTTGATATAGCTCAAAATATACCATATGAAATCTTGAATTTTCTCTTCCATTAGAAAATTATAATCAAATAGATTCGAACGATTCTTGTTTCACAGAATTCCAATTTATATTAGATTATGTATAGTCATTTGAAATTCAAAACGTAATATTACGAACTACCGTGACGTTACGAGCTCGTTTTTAAATAAATATAAATTATACGTTCAAACTTTGTTTAATAAATAGAAAAGTCCTTTTATATTTCCGAATCAACATTTAAAACCAATTTTAAATGTTCAAACAAAAATGGTTAAAAATCCGGGTCGTTACATTTCTCCATAATAGAATCCATTCCATTCTATAAGCCAGTAAATTAAACTATCTACCTTGTAGCCTATGGTAAAAGGATCCACAAATCGTGTGAACCAAGAACCACTGTAGCATCAAAGGCCATCGTTACCCAAGTGAATTATCCAAGAGCCATCATAACCCAACATATATCGTCGTACATACCTCCACTTTACAAGTGCGCAGTGAAACCTAAATATATTATCAATCCCTCTGTATGTATTCTCCAAGGTAAAGTCCATTTCAAAATTGTCCCTACCACTCCCATTAGAAGTTGTCGCGGCTGGGAACCATTATGGACGATCAATGCTGGTTGTAGGATATCATTGTGTGCCCGTACCCACTTTCGATATTACCCTAAACCCAACTCATCGTCGCCTGCTCTTTGTTTCCAGTATAGCTATCCATTGTCGTAAACATAACTTCCCATAACGAAATCATTATCATCGAGTCACGCATCATCATCGGAAATTGTCACTAATCCATCTTAAAATGACTATAACCAGATAAAAGAACTCTAATCGACTTGAAACTCGAAGCATAGGCTTACAAAACCTCCATTGTCACCACATATCTATCTCATATAGTTTGAGACAAAAACTGAGGATATGTATCGATCCCTGATTTGGATTTCTACCAACCCCATACTTTTCATCTAAGCTCATATGTACCTCCCAGTCTCTACCGTATATTGTGCCTCGATCAAGTAAATTTCCAAAGATCGATACCGATCTATGGCTACTGATTCCACACTTCATCAAATTTGAATGCACTCTTCCATTGCTTCCTTGGCTCCTCTGATCGATGGTTCAACCACACTATATATCCCTCCACTTGAAGATTTAGTTATCTATATTGTGGGATGCCACCTATTCAAAAGCTGCCACCAATCCAACTTCGATTAACCATAGCTTGATCATACGAATTTCAAACGACTTGAAAATTACATGCAGCATCATGAGGCCTTCATTGCCACCCTACATTGATCACATCCCAATTAGGAGAAAATTTGGGGACAGTTACCGATCCATTATCCCTATCTATCTAATTTGTCATTCGATTGATGTATTCAACCATTCAAACATTGAGAAATCATGCATACATCATTTATATTCATCAACAACAACCAGACACTCTGATATATCAATTTTGAAGAATCTAAATTTAAGGCGAAACTTAAGGACCCATAGAACCAATTGGGTATCCACAAGAACATGTTTTCACAAAGAAAACTCAAATCATCTAAACTTCACATATATGATTTGGAATAACCTAGTTTTTTTTATAATATTTTAAATAATTTATACGATATGATTAAGGGTGTAAATTGCCATAAGTAGTAAATGAAATATCTAATCACTCACATTAATCCAATCAAATCCCCAAATCTTTGTATAAACAATAATTAGCATGGATTCCAAAGTCTTCCAATAGCAATTCCTCATTCTATAAGATAAATCTTGTTAATCTCTCACTAACTATGTCATTTGGCTAACTAAAGTGAGTTTTTGGATGGATTTTAGGCCAGGAAATGTTTGATGAAGGTTTAGGTATGTTTTTAGGAGAAGATAAATGATGGACATCAACCTCCATCAGTCTGCTAAACCCTAATCTTGAATGGTCATGGACCTCACCACTAGTGACCATAATTATATATTTAAGCTATCTAAAATAAAATAAAACCTCAAATTTCTATAATTTTCAAACGATAAATCCATGTTCCTAATGTTACTACTTTACAAAAATGAAAAACATCATCCGAATCTATTGTAGGTGGTTTCAAGTCCTAATCCAATACTTACAAAAAGTTGTAGTCCAAATAACATTAGACAGGGACATAACATCCATAGAAAAACTAGCCAAAATTTATAAAGGGAAAATAATGACTCTAGTAATCATTCCCAAAACTACAAAATCATACGACCACATATAAAAATATTTTAATATTCTACGATACTGCAATACATAAAATACAAATCATTACATGTTAACTATATTTTCATATAAAAGCATAAAACTAAAAATAAAGGAAAGTAGAAAATTATGAGTGGGGGAAATTTAAGTTTGTTTGCTGAGGTAACAAACACCTAATTTCCAAACACTTGATGTTTAGATGTCCGTTTAATGGATGAATGTTTGCTGTGAATTTTAGCTCACTTTATAGTCGAACATTCAACCCTCAAGCTATTGGAGATGCCCTGACATTGTAAGAATCAACAACAAAATAACTAAGTAGACATGAATACTGTTAATAATTGAACCACTTGCCTGCCATTTTTGCGAGACCGTAACTCCAAATCACTGGTTTCAGTTAGAAGTTGGAGTAGGTCAGTTTCGTTACACGACTCGCTGTGTCAGGCACATTGTGTTATTGAGTTTCTTTGGTTCATTCTCTTTAGTAACTGACTTGTGAATTGTTTCTGACGATCTCCATCGGTCGTGGTTTTGGCTTCATTTTCTTGGATGTCAACTTGAATGCCTTTTTCTAGTTGACTTTCAGGTTTGCTAGTTAGGGTGCTTCTATGTTAAGGTAAATTTAGTTTCTGAATGTTCATATCATATGTTCTTTTGAACCTTTGGTTGTCAAACCGTGGTTGGTAATTTGTTCACTATCAAACTGTCCGTGCCTCTGTGTTGTGGCTCTGGTTGCTTGTTATTTTCTAGTGCAAGGGTAAGCTTTGCTAAGTCTGTTTAACTTGTGATATACTGCTTGTGGTAGTGTGGTTTGTGCATTACTTTCTCCAGTGACAAAGATCTGTGTACCTTCTATAAATTACTCTTTGGCTTCAAGTGTCGTTGTCGTGATTGCTTATTAGGTCTTGAGTTTCAAGGTCATCTTTAGGGAGCTTGGGACTGCTTCGCAGCCTGTAGTGAAAAGTAGAGTTTGACAACGTCAGTTTGTTGTTTTGTTTTTTTGCAATTCAATAACTTGCTCTGTTGTAGAATGCACCCTACGTGGTATTTTTTATGTGTTAGTTACTGTTGTAAATTCCGTAAGATGTTTGTAGCAGATAGGTATACAACTTATCTCCTGTGTGTTCTTTTACTCATTACTTGCTATAATGAAAAGTGGACGGTCCACTTTAAAACCCGTTTGGCCTTGCCAAAATAATAATAATCGAACCACTATAAAGTTACGTAGTTTCTTTTATGTTTTGTTTTCATTTGACATGCTTGATGTTTGACAATATAAGTTATGTTCTGCTAGTATCAAACTCTGCAATACATAGATTTTTGAATCCTCAAATCATAAACCTTGACTACATTTGAATCACATATTCTTTGTTAATGACTGAACCATAATATCTTATTTTATCTAAATAAAATATTTGGCAACTAACAAAAAATATTTCGTAATGTTTAGCAATATGCAGGATCGTCCAGAGGTATAATACAGTTGCCAAAGCAACGCGTACCCCCGGTGGTGTTCAAGCAAATTTGAAGTGTTATTTTTAAAAATTATAAAGTGGGAACAAGAACATGGTCCTTATTTTAAAAGTTGATACATTAGAAATCATCTTTTTCAAAACATGATTTAAATCACTCTTCATATCATCTTCAACATTCTTTTTTTTTGGGAAAATCAGATTTGCACTTAATCAAAGTTTAATATTATCAAGCTCGGTTTTTTTTTTTTCTAAATACTTTTTTATTATTTCAAAAGTGCTACAAATATTTGCAGTATAGATTGTAAATATTTGAGTGAGACCTACGTATAATATTTGCAGTTTGCCTAAAATTAAAAACAGAGGATTTAAAAAATTGGTTTGTACGAAGAATGTTATGTACTTTGAACCTTAAAGCAAGCATTTTTTTTAAAATGTTAATCAATTATAAATACGTGTCATTTTCTTAAAACACCGGAAACTAAAATGTATCATCAACAAGAATCTTTTGTCAATCAATTTACATGCAGATTTGTAATCATAAAAAAAATCAAAATTATGTACGTTTTTACACATCAAGCAGTAAAATGTATCATCAATAAAGATATTTTGTCAACTAATTTACTTTCGAAATTATAATAATAATAAATTTACAGTTATATATGTTTTTACACACCGACCAAATAATCATCCTGATGCACCCAAAAAATGGATAATGTGGCAGAATAAACGATTCAATGAACGATAACAGTTTATCTTAATTTTGAAGAATGAATATATATATATATATATATATATATATATATATATATATATATATATATATATATATATATATATAACTTACGTCATTAATACATATAATAAATTTTAGTTTTTTGGATGTTACAAAAGAGTGGAATAAACCAATTTAAATCTTACTATCTTGGCTTACTATCTTGGTTGTTTCGGAGGTGTTCAATAAATAGAAAACACTTGTAACGGAAATTAAAAGAAATAATTTTCAACTTCAGTCTTCAATACGTTCAAGTTAGAAACGGTCCAACATGGAGAAGGTAATCGTGTAACTCGTGAGTCATTTTTTTTTTCCTTAACGTATGGATAATTCACGCTAGAATATGAACAATTTCTCAACCCGCCCTTTTCCCATATTATTCTCTCACCTGTACAAGTATTAAACCAAAATCAAATAAACATTATTTTCTCTCTCCATCTTTCTCTTTCACATGTCCTTTTCCTTATTTACTCACCGGCGAGTTTCTTCACTTGCCGGACATTAAAGTTTCATACTTGTAGCTCTACGCCTTCTTAAAGCAAACCGTCAAAATGCAAAATTGAGTTTGTTCCTGGTTTTCTTCGCGATGTTGCTTGCAATGCAGGAGATGATATGTTTGGACGATCGCGCACGGCACGGATTTTGAAGTTGTATCTTCGACGAATCATTTTGTATAAAATTCTTTCCCTTTCCTTTAGCCGCAATTCATTCTCCTCAAGTTCTTCTTTCGTATATATTTCCTAAACAAAGTTCATGTTTTCCTGTCTCTCTGTTCATTTTAAATAAATAAATTGAGGATCTTGCCAGTTTTAGCTCGATTGTTTACTGGGTAGCTGTGATTTTTTGTTTTTTAAGGCGATCCAACTTCGGCTTGGGGTAATTCTACTGATTTTGCGTTGAATTAGTAAAAAGAGCTAAATTTTGACGAGTTATAATGAAGTTCTAGAGTAGAATTCGGGACTGTATCGTTGTCTGAGATTTTTGTTTTGCACATAGAATTTTACTTTCCGTGTTGTCAGAGATATTTCTTTGCACAAAGAAATTTATTTTCCGTATTTTTTATTTAAATTTATTGGCGTGCACCATTATAATTTTGTTGATTGTGAAAATTCATTGTAATTTATGGGTTGATTATGAACTGAGTGTAGATTAATGTTTTTGATTGGTCAGGTAAGAAGTTGTTAAATTTAGGTTGATATTTGGCGAGGGTTAAATTTGGAAATGCTTCATTATTTTGAATTTGCAATTGGGAAATTATCTATCTAAATATCTGAAAATGCCTCCTGAAGTCATAGATCAGGGTCAAAGAATGTCTTTCTACACAGAAGAGCTAAGATTTCCAACAGAGGTGAGCCCTCTATCTACAGTTTTACTGAACCATTTTGTGCGCTTGCTTCAGGAAATGTGTTCATATAAAAAGCACTGTCAAAATTCATTTTGAAAGGCATTAAATATTTGATTGAGCATTCAAGTAAACTTTTCATACATTGGCTTGTTTTTCTAGAGACAAGTTGGATTCTGGACACCGGAGTCTATACCTGATAATCAAGGTAGATATCAATATCCCAGCATATCAATATTATTAACAAATCAGTAAATTAATTAATGAACTATATATTTATATTTATCCATTTTGGCTTCTCATCAATCATAACTATGCCAGAAGATAAGCGCCCCTATTTAGATCACGTTTATTGGCTTTTTTTGCTGAACTAATATATTAGGTAAAAGATTCTCTATTTTAGGTCATGTACAACTTCTTAAGTGATTATTGCCTTTTGTCAATGGTTTAAATTTTATGAATCTTCACAACGGTTATTTTATATTATTATTTCCAACTGGCTTACGTTAGCGTCTGAATCAAGTTTCGAGTTTTCACATAAGGACAAGGCGTTACTAGAAGCATTATGGATATCGTTTTGTCTTAATACCATGAGCTTTGTCCACATTATCTAGGATACCCAGAAAACAATGTACTCTTGCATCCGCAAAGAGATATATGATCAATTTTTTGGCGTTAGTAGCGAAATAGTCTATTACATTTGTTGAATTGAATGCTAAGCCATCTTGGATATATTATTGTGCAGTCATGGCAAGTCTATAGATTCTCATATTATTTCTTTACTGTGTTCAGGATCAGACGATATATCAATGATGGTGAAAAACAAGCTGAATTCTTCTTCAGTAGTTAAACCTAAACCTATCGGGCCGAGTACAATGGAGCGGTCAAAATTCACACATCATCCGTTGTTTAATGACCAGGCAACGAAGTTCAGGTCCGATAATAATTTTCTTAGTGCCACAAATCTGAACTCTGTGTCCCAGTCTAACACATGTGGATTTAACTACGAAAACGGCATTTTCTCAAGCTCCTTGTCTGAACTATTCGAGGCAAAATGTTAGTGATTTCTCACTTCTCTTTATTTGTTGTGTTGTCGCATTAGAGGCATTACAATATAGTTTATGTGTCATTTATTAGATTTAGTATGAGCTGTTAATTGATGCGTAACTTGAAATATGGAAATTATTGTCTCTTTTGACAAAATAAGAAGAATTGGCTTGGTCCACTCATTATATTCATAGGATTATATGGGTAAAAGAAGATCTATATCCTTCACCCATTGTGAGATGTTGTGTTAGCGTAATGTGCATTGCAAATCAGTATTATATTTCTTAGTAGTATGATTTATTAATAATACTACACTAGTCATGTGATTTACCTGGGATGGGATACATGTCGGGGGTACTGTGCTTATTTCCTTACAAGCAAAATGTTGGTTCTTTTAGTCTTGAGGGTTTTTGTAAAACGCATCATCCATTTGAACTTAAAACTTCGTAGGTGTTTTGCATTTCGCTTTTCTTTCTTGCAAGAAACTGTTGTGCTGTAAATCTCTGCTGGATGTATCTTGTTAATATGAAACATCAAATTCATTGCAGTAGATATATCATCAAATATTGCTTCTATTGGCCAGTCGGTAAGCAAAGTCAATGATAATCTTGAGGAGGAAGAATTGCCACATGCATCATTAAAAGAAATTGAAGCCCAAACTATTGGTGATTTACTCCCTGATGATGATGATCTACTTTCTGGGGTTGTTGATGATATTGAATGCATTGCTCAAACAAATACTGGGGATGATGTCAATGATGATTTATTTTTCTCTGGAGGAGGATTAGAATTAGAAACAGATGACAATCACATTTTGAAATCTGGCAATGTAAAAGGAGGAATCGATAATCCATATGCTAATGAGCATTCACACAGTGAATACCCTTCAAGAACACTGTTTGTGAGAAACATTGATGGTAATCTTGACGATAAAGAGTTAAAGCTGCTGTTTGAGGTAATTATATGCATGCTCACACACACACACACACACACACACACACACACACACACACACACACACACACATTTGTTCATTATTATTTTCATTCGTCGCATTGAGTAATTTATGAATATCATTGTATCCTGGAAATAACGGATTCATTTCTGCACCGGCACACATGTACATTATATTGTTATTAACATGCACAAAATAACATTCATATTCTCTATGGAGTATTTTCCTTCGAGGTTACTGACTGAAACATCAGGCTCTCACAGCTTCCTCCGTAAGTTCATGTTTCTAATTTTGCATTTTGGTGTTTGTTTGCTCTTTTATTTGTTCCTTCATCCAGCAATATGGAGATATTTGGATGCTTTATACGGCTTGCAAGCATCGGGGATTTATGATGATATCGTACTATGATTTGCGAGCAGCACAAAATGCTATGAAATCATTGCAGAATAAGGTATCGAGGCATGGGAAGCTTGACATACATTACTCCATTCCAAAGGTGCTAATCCTTTTTTACCTTTTGTATCCACTCTTTGTTCACGTGACTGATTTAGGTCGGTTTTAGCTTTGATTTTTCTTTAATATTTTATGATTTTTTGATCACGTAAGCTTGTACATTAAGCGATCTATACATTCTTACACCTTTGTCATGTTTGTTTATTCAACATCATTGGTTTGTACATGTGGATAAATGACTATATGTTTTCGAGCATGCACTGTATTATTTTGGAGGGAAATTTGCTGGAACTCAATACGAGCTCATTGAAAATATTGTGCTCAAATTACTTGATTCAGTGCTAATCATTAAAGAAAATTATTAAATGTTCAAATGACTTCCCAAGTGCTTAATCTAGTAATAATTTTGTTTCAGACAGTAAACTTAACCGAGACTAATATGTCATTGTTTTGCGTTTTCAATAGGACAATCCTTCCGAGGATGGTGTTGACCAAGGAACTCTAGTACTGTTTAACCTTGATTCCTCTATTTCAAATGATTATTTACTCAAAAAGTTTGGTATGTATGGAGAAATAAAAGAGGCAAGTCTTTTCAAACATTACTTTATGAACATTTATGGTGCTTGTATGAATATACTTTCAGTTCATTGTTTCTTTTTGTTTCCTCTTATAGATTCGTGAAGTATCACATAATCAGAAATTCATAGAGTTTTATGATGTTAGAGCTGCAGAAAATGCTGTTCGTGTTTTAAATGGAAGTGATGTGGACATGAAAGTTAAACTAGAGCCTAGTGCCACTAGTGCAATAAGGTAACATTCTTTGCATGACCACATTTATATACACTTTTCGAACATGCAAAAAAAAAAAAAAAACAAAAAAACAAAAAAAAAAAAAACAAAACAAAAAAAACAAAAAAAACTAAAACAATGTCCATTTTTAGTAAATGGTATCTTTCCTCACTTTTAACAAATTTATTCAAAACTGTAAACATCAGATATGCAACTGACTGCAAATATTGGATTCAAACTCTCTTTACTCTTTCCTCCCTTATTTTTCCATTCATTACTTACCGGAAATTTTCTGTAGGAACCTGTAATAATGTGTCATTATCACAAGATTACTTCAAATTTTTCGTACTCCCACAGTTACAAATTGAAATGCACAAAATCGTTCCACACACACAAAATAAGCATTTAATGACACCTCAAATAGTGCAACACCCTTGTAGCCTCCTGATTTTTACCACACAATTTAAATTAAATAACACGTCTTTCTTTATCTTCCCATTAGCCATGTTATTTATTTTGGATTGTGTAGTGGAAATCAAAATGCAACATGAGTGCAATTGAGCGCTCTTATATGTATGTATGTATGTGTGTGTGTGTGTGTGTGTGTGTGTATATATATATATATAATAGAGATTGCTGATACTTTCTTGTAACACACACACACACACTCATACATACACACACTCATACATACATATACATACATATATATATATATGTACATATACGTGTGTGTGTGTATATATATATATATATACATATACGTGTGTGTATATATATATATGTATATATAGGGAAAGTCTAAATGGACACAAAATGTTGACACAAAATTAAACATACAAAATCTGAGTCATTAGATCTCCCCCCGAATTCCACCTCACACATAAAGACAAACAAACCTTGTGGTCTAGATTTTGTGTACATAAATTTGTGTTCAATTTTGTGTCCCTATAGCCGCTCTCATTGGATTTGTTTGTCTTTATATGGAAGGTGAAATTCAGGGGGAGATCTAATGGTTGAGATTACTTGTCAAAATTTCTGTCACCATTTTGTGTTTAAATAGACTTTTCATACATACACACACACATATATACACACACACACACACACACCCCTTTTTTGCATTCGAACCACAACCACTCGTTTATATTTATATAAAGAGTGAGCGAGAGTTAGTGGAAAAAGAGAAAATGAATTATGTGGTGGAAATCAGGGGCATTTAAGCGTGCTTCACTTTTTTAGGTGCAACGGAATACTCCTTACACACACACACACACCATATACAGTTGGAATAAAATAGTTCTACATTGGTTATAATTCGAGTGATGCAATGTATAAAATGAGTTGGTAAACATGTAATGCTGGTGACTCCTCTGGTTACAACATTGTTTAACCTCTTTTATGTATGTGAGCGAGAGTTAGTGGAAAAAGAGAAGATGCATTATGTGGTGGAAATCAGAGGGCATTTAAGTAGGGATGTTATGGTATTGGTTATCGTTATCGTTTGACAAATACCGTTATCATACCGTTTTTACTGGTAAGTCAGAATTGTTTACCGGACTGGTGGTGGATACCCAGTGCCAAAGGCTCCCGTACTCAAACGCGAGGACTTTCCAGGTCAATCTCCCGTCTTGGTACTATTCACGGCTTCCCGGGCTCTGGGGGTGGTCGATTAGCGCGCGCAGCCTTTCCCTCACATTATGTAAAGAGGTCGGGGCTCGAACCTGTGCGCTCCAGATTACCAGCCGGGTAACCTTACCGTTGCGCCAAGCACCACCTTGTTTACCGGACTGGTATACCGATAATATAGTAACCGTTACGCTGGTAATGGTAAATTACCATTTGTCCATCAAAGTTTATATCTTGACGTGATTTTTGTACAGGGTGCATCTTTATTATACTATATTAGTGTTAGTTTATAAAAAAAGCATAAATGAGAAAGAGAGTATGTGAACTTAGAATTAGTTCACTTGATTATTGAACCAAATATAATAATTAATTTGGTTCTGCATATCACATGAATACACATATATTTCAAATTAACTGGTGAAATTACCGTTACCGCTGGTAATGAAGAAATATTACCGGTAATTTACCGTTAAAACTGGTAAATTTACTGTTACCATACCGTTTTAACTGGTATACCGATTGCAATAAAAAATGGTTATCAATCAACTGGTAATGGTATGGTAATGGTAAATTTCCCGCTAGCATAACAGCCCTACATTTAAGTGTGCTTCACTGTTTTAGGTGCAATGGAATACTCTTTACATATAATACACACACACACACACACCATGTATAGTTGGAATAAAATCGTTCTACATTGGTTATAATTCGAGGGATGCAATGTATAAAATGAGTTGGTAAACATGTAATGCTGGTGATTCCTCTGGTTACAGCATTGGTCAACTCTTTTATGTATGTGACGAAGAGATGCGGGCTAAGAGAGATATTGTTAAGAGTTGTTTCAAATGTATCAATGGGTATTGAAAAAAAAACCAGCACCTGTTATAGTTTGATTTATGTGATGTATAATACGAGTTGATAGAAATGAAACACCTGAAATTCCTTTGTTACGATAGATTTGCCAGCTCTTACGGAAATAGCTGATAAGAGTGGACTAAGTCCAACCTTGTCAAAATGGAGGACTCAAATCCACAGCGTGTAATGCTCGAAATTATACTGTTGTAGGAACACTTTCTGTATCATTATATTAGTCTACATATACATGAATCATGATTACCAATTACCAAGGGCTATCCTTGAATATAGACAATGCTTACAAATGAGAACATATTTTCAATAGGAATCACAATCTAATATGTTGTTGTTGTTCTTCTTCTTCTTCTTCTTATTATTATTATAGAAGTTGGATTGTTTCCGAGCTTTATTGGTCATTATTATGTTTCAAATCTATATTAGTTTTCTCTCACACAAACGAACAACATATATGTTTTTCTTTGACTGTTGGATTTTGTTCCCTTGTTTTTTTACATTCAGACGCCTGTTATAATATTTATGTCTTTCAGTTGCTCATTTCTGTTTTTTTTTTTTTTTTTTTTTTTTTTTTTAATCGGCAGTTTGACACAGCATTTGTCACCAGAGATGGAATTAGAAGAATCAAGAATACATAAGCAGTTCAGCTCCCCGTATAATTCACCATCAATCAATTCTGGTATGAAATTTTGCCTAGTACCTACATATATACACCAGCAAACTGGTATGCTCTTGCTTGGTTCCAACAATTGATACACACAAATAAATAAGTACATACATACATACATCCATTCTTCAACAAACTGCAAATTTCTCATTATATCCTCTTGAGATTTTCCCATGCCAAAATTGTGTAATAATTTCGGAAATTATCCACTGTTAAGGTGTAAAATGTAGTTCTTGAGCGGTCAAAGCATTGAGATGAGTAGTGAATCAGTTACGTACATTTTTTTTTTCAACATTATAACCAATAAGTTACGTACATTTTTTCAACATTATAACCAATATTTTGATCAACAAAAATTGTCTCTATGAACAGTTCCAGTGGGGTCAGCTACTTCTTTTGAGAATGTAACTGGTTTGCAGGCTGCAGTAAGAGCTCCACTCAACCCATTACTCTCTTCTAGCAGGACCCTTGGCCTTTCTTCTCCCGTTAGGGTTTCCTCAGAAGGCCATTATATAGACCCCAATATCGTGCATAATGATTACAACCACTCTTTTGAACGTATAAAGTTTGGGATTCATAATGTACCATTGATGCATCCTCATTCACTTCCCGAGTATCATGATGATGGGTTAACTAACGATTTCATCTATAATTCAAGTCCTATGCATTCAATGGCTATTAACATTAATTATGGGCCAGAAGGAGTTGATAATAGATTTCTTCAAAGAGCAGGCTCGGGTACTTTCTCTAGTCACTCATTTGAAAGTGGGGGTAAGTTCATGCCATTTTACCTATTTGTTTTATTACTTGATAAAAAAGGTTGGTCTGCAACTCAATATGTATATGAATCAGATGTTTTCTAACAAATGACTTAGCTTGGCTTTAAATTGGGAGAACTATAGTATTTTAAAGTACCATTCCGTAACCTCTGAAATGATAGTTATGCTTCTTTGCCTTCATGTTAGGGTAATATTTAGTTTAAAATTTCTATAGCCTACAACACAGATTTTTTTTTTTTTTTTTTTTTTGGGGGGGGGGGGGGGGTATCTGCTTCTATCTATAATGTTACAAGCTATCTTGTTCCCAAGCCAAACATGGCAGAGGGTGTTTCATAGTAGCATAACTCTACTTAGAGCAATTGCACCCATCCATGAAGGGTAATTTTGCGCATTTGAATTATCAATTAAATCGTCAATTGCCAGTTCGCTTTTAGTATACAGCTTGGCAAGTGACAATACTTCAGTTAGTTAATTTGAGGGATTTCCACAGTAAGTATTTATATTCCACTTGTCGTCTAACATACTGGGTATAGGTTTCATCAATTGCGTTGTTGATCTTTGTTAACCTAAATGCTTCTTTGATCGCTAATTATGTCCCCGCAATTGCTCAAACAACAATGTATGAATGCGTTGAGAATCGTCAATATAATTGGCAACTCCTTTAGCAATTAATTCATTGCCTCAGTTGCTCTTAAATAAACTCATTTTGCTTCCTGAGTGTTTTAACTTGAAATTATACGTTATAACTTTAATATTTATCCTCATCCTATATCATCTATGTTTATTTTGTTGCTAAAAGCAATGTTATTTATTCACAGCTTTTGGCAGCATGAGAAATGATAGTTTTCCCATTCATAACAACCAGTACATTTGGAATAATGGCAATGCATATCATCATCGATCTTCGACTCCAGTAATATGGAACAATTCACCGTCATTTATAAATAGCATTCCACCACATCTGCATGGGCTTCCAAGAGCTCCAGCCCATGTGTTAAGCCCGGTTATACCTTTTAATCCACATCATGTAGGGTCTGCACCTGCAGTGAACCCCTCTATATGGGAGAGAAGACAAGTCGAAATTACGCATAACATGTTCGATCAAGTTGGTATACCTTCTCATCAACAAAGTTGCCACATGTTTCAAGGCAGAAATCAAATGATTCCCATGCATGCTACCTGTGATTCCCCTGGTGATAGGATTCGGGGGCGTAGAAATGATTTTAGTGCTCATCAAGCTGATAATAAGAAGCAGTTTGAGCTTGATATCGGAAGCATTATTCGTGGTGAAGATTCTCGAACTACTTTGATGATTAAGAACATACCAAATAAGTATGTCTTTTTTTTCTTTCACTGATGTTTCTCACTATTTATTATTTTACTCGAGTAATATTTGATGATGGTGTGGTTTTGATGATAGATATACATCAAAAATGCTCTTGGCTGCAATTGATGAAAACCACAAGGGGACTTACGATTTCATCTATTTACCTATTGATTTCAAGGTAAATCGATAATCTATTTGGTTCTCAGATATTATTAATCTTGAAGTCTTGCAATTTGTAAAATCTATTGTCATGTTTTTATTGACGGTCATCATTGTCCATTGACAATTTCATTTGATCAGTTTCTAATCGTCATGACAGCTCAACAATATTTTATTTATATGGTTACAAGTTATCAGGGGGTAAATCATGGGAGAAGAAACTTCTTCAGTTTGAACCAATCATAACGTTGAATTGTTAAAATTTACAAAGATAAGAAACACCAGGTTGATTTCAACTGTTGGAAATTATCTTCCAACCATCCTTATGAAAATGAAGAGTTGTTGCTTTACATAATTGTCTTAGACTAAATAATTAATTATGAAAAAAGAAGAAAAGTTGTTGCTTACATTCTCGTCTTTTGTATGCTGCATATAGCAAAGTTTAGAGCAGGCAACTGTGCAAACAGAATCATTTTAGTCTACAATTTTCAGTTTAAATCCTGAATCTGTTTGGAATTTGAACTTTACATTTTGAATCCTTTCTTGAGATTCAAACTAATCAATTCAAACTAATCTTATTCCGTTCAGAACAAGTGCAATGTTGGCTATGCTTTCATTAACATGATTGATCCTCACCAAATTGTCCCTTTCTTTCAGGTTTGCTACACACACTCTCTCCCTCTCTCTCTCTCTACATACATACACGCATACATATATACATACAGACACACATACACACACACACACACACACACACACACACACATATATATATATATATATATATATATATATATATATATATATATATATATATATGCAGCTATTTGAACATAAAAATATGACACAAATTAGAGAACACAAAATCTCAGCCACTAGATTAATTTGTCCTTATATGAGGGGTGAAAATCAGGGGACAGTCTAATAGTTGGGATTTTGTGTTCCCCAATTTGTGTCAAACTTCTGTGTCTAAATAGACTTTCCCTTTACACACACACACACACACACACACACACACACACACACACACACATATATATATATATATATATATATATATATGTGTGTGTGTGTGTGTGTGTTCTTTGTTTGAACATGGTTAATTAGTGCTAACAAATTGTTAGTTCTAAGCAAACCCTGTTGGGCTGGTTTTGCTACTTTATGAAGTATTTGTTTTCCTTAAATATTAAACAGTACATGTATATGTGTGTGTGTTCTTTGTTCGAACATGGTTAATTAGTGCTAACAGCTTATTAGTTCTTGGGGTTGGAACCTGTGATCTTTGATCTTGTATTTCGGATCACCAACTAACATAGCAAACCCGGTTGGGCGGGGTTTGCTACTTTATGAAGTATTTGTTTTCCTTAAATATTAAACAAAATACTAAAAGGGACAAATTATTTTTTGTAGGCGTTCAATGGGAAGAAATGGGAGAAGTTCAACAGTGAAAAAGTAGCTTCACTTGCCTATGCTAGGATACAAGGAAAAGCTGCATTAATTGCTCATTTCCAAAATTCAAGCTTAATGAATGAGGATAAAAGATGTCGGCCTATTATTTTCCATTCAGATGGCCCAAATGTTGGAGATCAGGTAATAATTGCAATCAGTGCGTTTCATGTCATGCTTTTGTTGTTTTCTTAGTAGTTCTTTCTATTCTCCTGCCTTCTTAAAGACCCGCATAATTTGCACTCTGTGGTTATGTCAGCTTCCCTTTTGTATGATAGACATCGTGCATGTTTAACTTTTGTATAATGTTTCTGATGGTTTGAACCTATAGTGATATATGTGACGTTGACTGTCTAAATTCAAAATTTTAAGGTATTTTCTGATTTTCTTTCAAGCGTACATTTATTGCTTTAATTTTTTTAATCTTTTTATTTATGACAATTTAAAAATAAACTAGAAAAACACGTTTGATCTAAACACTTTGAATATTTGATTTTTAAAATGAAATATTGAAAACACAATTGATTTTAGGTAGTACCTTATATTCTCGAAGAACTGCATAATTTGCACTCTGTAGTTATGTCAACCGTACCTTTATTTAATGATTCAAATGGTTAGAAACTAGGGTGAATATGTGATGTTGACCTTTTAAATTCAAATTCAAGGTATCCTCTGGGTTTGTTTCAAGTTTAAATATTATTTTCCTCTTTCAATTTTATCTTTTTCTGAGGTATCCTAGATCATAAAATATAAGATATTTTCCGAAGTGTAATGTTAAAACATATGATTTGTTTACGGTTTTAACTGGTTCAGTCAAAATAAATTCAGGAAACACATGGCTGGGATTTTAACTTGCTTTTTTGATTTATATTAGTCCAAAATATTCCAAACATTGTGTATTTTGCATTTTCAGTCTGTTTCCCATATATTTAATTTAAAAAAAACTTCCAGAAAATCAAACTACTTTGAGCTTAATGCATTGTATGCATTTCAAGAAACAATTGTTCAGTATTGTATATTTTTGCAAATCAATAAATCCAATTTATAAAAGGTTTCTTACAAGACAGTGAAATGTTTTCAGATTGTCTATTTAGAGGTCATAGGATCAAATCCCGTTAGAATCAATTAAACATGTTAATAAAATACCATTTTATTTTAAGTTTCTTGTTAATAAAGTCCAATTTATTCTGAGTTTTTGGTTGAATACTTGGGTAAACCAGACTCTAAACATCCTGAAATTACGCACATATGCATGTCTATATGTGTATGAATTATATGTACATACATACACACATATACACACACACGCCCACACACACGTACATATCTATGGAAAATGAGGTTGAAATCAAGGTTGATTTGAGGTGTAGCTGATCCTTGTATGCAACTATTTGATATTCTCCATATTGGTCTACATTCAATTACAGCTAAAGCTAGAATACTAACTGCAAAAATGATTTAACTTGTTCAATTTCAATCTCGGACTATTTAATATTTTCAATATCGGTTTACATCTAAGCAAACAAGCACACGCTTTACATAAAAAGCTGAAATCTTATACTCAATTTTTTTTAATAGAGATTATATGAATGAGTATACCATTTTAACCAGGCACATATCACTTATATCATTCTTTTAAACAAGAACATATATTTCTGCAAATACACAAATATATTGGCCAACAAACTAGGTGAACAAAAATGAAAAATAGTCTAATAGCATGACCTTACGACATCTCCTAAAAGGAATAATTTGAATTAGCAAGTGGCGTTTTCATTTCAAGTTAATTTTAAGAAACAAATTAACATTCCACATTGAATTAAGTAAAATACCAAGGTCAACACAAAAAATTGGATCAAGTACAAAATTTTGAATTTTGCTATGAAATTGGAGGTTAACGATTGTAAATTTATTTCTAAAAATGATATAATAGAAAAAAATAAATGAAAAGAATATAGAAATTTGAACGGTAGAGGAATAAGAGAAGTAAATAATACGGAATAATTTAGGTTTAAAAAGTTTTTGCAAGAATAAAAGTGTTTCAAATGAGAACTAAAAATTCTAGGCATGCATTCACGATTTTAAAGTAGAAAAAAAAAGTGAATGGATGGAAATGGAATCGATAGTGCAACTTGTTTATTGAAATAATGCATGGATCGTAGGCCCAGACAACAATACATAGTTCAAGCCTAGTGCATTTAAAAATGCAAAATTCAAAAATACGTAATTTCGGTTGAGATCTCAGAAATTGATCTTGTCCGAGATTTGAATATTAAGCCTAAGATTCAGCAAATCGCTTGACCTTGAAAACGAGTTCTTGGCCAAGATTTAGAACCTTGGATAAGAGAGTTCACAATGCGTATTCCATGTATTTCCAAAAAAGAAAATAAATTACATGGTAAAAATGACCAGATGAGCTACCATTTTCTGTATGTTGAGCGTATTATATGAACTGGATTGAAACTAAAGACATAGTAAAAATGACAAGCCAAGCAAGTCCTATAATTCTTTACTCCCTTGATTTGTAGGAGCCCTTTCCTATGGGGATGAACATAAGGTCAAGGCATGGAAGAACCAGAACCTACGGCAGCGAAGAGAACAGTTACAGGAGCCCTTCAACCTCACCTGACAACACAGGACAGTCCAATTAAACAAGCGATTGAAGAATAATTGCGTCCTATGTATCTTGTTGTGATCCTTCTGAGTGCATCCAGTTCTTCATCAATCTATACAACTGCTATAGAGCTTTTGAAATTTCGGAATGCTGTCTAAAGGCTTCATACGTATATATATTTCTAAATTTTATCTAAATTTGACATGTAATAGCAGAGATTGGCAGTGGATGAAACTTTTTTTGTTCATTGTCATTGATGCAGTGGTTTTGAGATGTTGGATGATGAATTTTATTAATGATGTGTTTTTTAGACTGGAACTGAAAGGGTTCAGCTTGTGTATTCTTTTTTTTTTTTTTTGGGTGCGTGTGTTCAAGCTGTATGATTATTCTTTCTTATTTTGTTTTGTTACACTGAAGCTAGTAATTAAACCTGTTGCCTTTACAGAAAACAATAATGTATAGAGTGCTTGACAAGGAAACCTTTAATGTTTCTTTTACTGAACACTGTACACCTTTAATGTAGTTAGGCCAAGTTGGGTAGTTGCCTGGGATGTATTTGGCGGGAAGATGGGATAAGAAAGACACAAGGGATGGAGAAAATTAAGATGTTATTTTTGAATATCATAGATGAAATCATTATTTTGATTGAATTGCTTTATGTATGCATATGCGCGCCGTCAAACAATATTTTTTCTTTTCATACTTCATTTAATGATTTAAATGTTCGGCCTACTTGAACGTCAATAGAAATGGCTTTAATTTATAATTTTATATTTTTATGAAAAAACTGATTTATTTTTGATATATTTGGATAATTTGATCGATCAACAAACTTTAGTAAAAAGGCATTGAAATGTTGCTGATCTTGTTAACTTTATTGAAGTTTGATTTGTTTAAAATGGCAATAAATAAAATTATATTCTAGACCTATCTAATTTTGTTATGCTTACTTTCACAATTTATGTCTGTGTTTTATGATTATCCTTTTTTTTTTTGTTGGCTTTGTCTTGCATATTATCATATGTATCTCGACTTCTTTATCACTTGGTTTTTAACCCTAATCTTGCTGCTTCCACATCTCCACCAAAAAAAGTCTTTGCATCTTCTCGTTTCAAATGTCCATCGTAATTTTTACATAAATATGCCAAAACATAAATATGCCAAAAATATAAGTTGTAATAATTCGTTATTAACATAACAATGAAAACAATAGGTCTAGGTCCACGATCAATAAGTGAATTTTTATCATTTCATAGAAAAGATGGTAAAGAAGAATATCTTCGGTTACAAAAGAGGAATCGTAAGTTGTAGCCTTATATACATGGATTCAACAACTTCTTTACATGATAGATGCATTATTTGGGCATTAAAGTATGATGGAAATCTCCTAATAGTTTTAACTGAATTGTTTTAAAAAACCGAAGAAGTGTGTATTGAGCGTAGAATAGTCCAACATTGTAGGACCATAAAGAAGAACCCATGTATTTATACTTGATCTTTAGATTTCTAGTTTGGTCCTTTTGGATACCATTAATGCTTCTTTGAAAGGAAGGGGATCATGCTTGATCACCACGCACGCGCACGCCAACCGACCGACTCGATATTATCTAGACCGGGCTAGGTTGAGTTTGGTCAGTTGGGGTGTAATACATTTTTATGATATAGAATTTTAATTATTTTGTGAATGATAACTGATTTGGTTGAAACGTTCAAGATTAGACCAGTCTGTATTAGAGAACATCTGTAAAAGTTCAAACTTGGACCTGTTCTCTCTACATATCCGATTTTTATGAGTCATATTCTTCACTAAAACAAAAAAGATATATATTCTTCTATCATTTATTTAAATAATCTTCACTCGAATTTTTTTCCAGTTTTCATCTCTTTAAACCTGAACACAGCTTCTTCTCCGCAATTTCAAAATCAAATCAAAGCAATATTTCTTTAAAGTGCATCAAATTCAGCTTCGTTTGTGCAGACAAGTTGGTACATAATATAAATGTATAAGATGATACATAATATAAACCTATAGAGGTTGTTTTATTCTAGAGGCGATGACGTTATTTGAGGACTGCCTTGCATTTTGCGCTTTGCAGTTTTGAGTGGAAGGCCAAAAAATCTTCAAAAGAGTGACAACATACACGACTTAGTCGAAGATCATTATCATTGTTTCCAACGAATTTCCAACAATTTGAAGACGAACCTGTAACGGCCCGCCCCACACCAGCCTGCATTTACTCCAAAAGTGCGCTGTACACATGCCCGACCAGCACGGGACGGTCGTTAGGAGAAAGGAAAGAAGGGAATGAACAAATCAAGGAACCTGTAGAATGTCTCACAGCGCATGGAATAAAATATAATAATAACATACTTTGACATAAAACAAGTGAGACAGTGCATAAGCTGATAACTAAAATCAACATCAATCATCAGAGCAGCGGAAATCCAAATACAGCTTATTACAACTTTTCAAATTTACTATCTCTTAACAAAAGAAAGCTAAAGTAGAAGATGCACCACCAATGCCCAAGCAGTGATCTTCAACAACACAGGGAGAATATTATATATATCTATTACGTGGAAGCCTCCTGCTCGTCTCCGGATCATCTACCCGTACATCACCAGCTAACCAGTCTCTAGTCTGCTCGTGTGAGCACCCAGAGTAATAAGAGGAGACATAAAACTCTGGGTCAGACATAAAGCCTGGTATAAGCGATAAGCATCTAAACAGGATAATAACAGGTATACTAAACCACACCTGAATCTGGACCTGCAACCAAAGAGTTAGTACCACATACCGTACAATACCTTAAGGTGCCATAATAAATAGTGTAAGGATACGGGGGTGGGGTGTGCATGTCATAATGATAGCAAACAAATCATCCATGGCAACCATCCTCACATCTCTCACTCAGTGCGTAAAGCATACGATGTCCATCACTGTCAATCACTAGACCCATCGAAGTAGTGACGGAGTTCAACTTGTACAACTACTGCTACTACCAAGCTTACCACATGGAGTCATGACCAAATCTTTACAAATGACCCCACTTCATTGGTTTATAGGCCTTTAGTCATACCTAGGCCATTTCAGCCCTGAATCCGTTCACGTACTTCCCATACATAGTGATCCAAAGTCATAAACATCGACTGCCCCTTGGCACACGTCCCGCAGCAAAGCCCAATCATGAAGCGAACTCGTTGGTTCCCAACTAGACCCTGAGCTCTAACTTCCCATACTGGACTACCTTTGCATCTCGGGTTTTAGTCATCATCTTCAACCGGATCGGTCTTCATTTCTCCTCTTCACTTTGCTTCAGGTCGCCATCGTCAGCTTCTCAGTTCGGATCGTGGTCATCACCCTCGCTTGGGTCGGATCGCGACTCGCGGATCGTCCATGGTGTCAACTCGTGCTCCTTCCACTGGATCGGGTCGTGGTCACCTCTGATGGATCGAGTCGTGCTCTTCAGATCGGGTCGGATCATGAATACCCATTGGTTCGGGTCGTGCCACCTTGCTGAGATCGTGACGTGTTCCTTCAGGCGGATCGTGACACCCAGGCTGGAACGGATCGTGGTCTTCAAGCATCGACGGATCGAGTCGTGCCATCGGTTCGGATCGTGGAAGATGGGGCGGATCGTGGTACATAGGGCGATCCGATCCGGTATATTTCCTGCACTTGTTTTCCAGCGACTATCTTACGCCATTCGACGGCGTTTTTGACCAATCTAACTTCTCTAATCAATCACAACACATACAATAAAGTCATAACAACATGTAATAGCAACCACAAACACCAAACAACAATTCTAATTAAGCAAAATGGATCAAAAGTGGCCAAAACTCCTTATTTTCCCCTAAGCATGTTTAAGTAAAACTAATCATAAGGTTAACAAAACTTCATCAAATTAAACCAAATTTCTAACAGAGGTCTAAAATAATATTTCAGAATTTCTAAATATTTTTCCAGAATTTATTAGTGTATAAATTCGCTAATCTTCACTAATTACCCTTAATTACCGTAATTAGTGCAAAAACTATGCAAATCACTCACCTTTGCCACAATAAAACTTTCAGATCTGAAGTGAACCTCTGATTTGCACGAATCTCAATATATAACAGCAGCTCTACCTCGGTCCTTGCGCTAATCCTCCTTGATTTGATGCCTCTAAGCCTTAATCTTTGATTAGGAAGTGATCTTGGGTGTTTTAGAGAGATTTAGAGAGTGGAGGCCATGGCTAGATCAAGAGGAATGAATAGTGACGGCTGAAAAATGTATTCTCCAAACCCTAACAGCCCTTTTAAACTCCTAATCCCGAAATTCCCCTTTGGGCCTAGCTGTTAATCACCCGGTTAAGCCCAATTAAGCTGTTTTTCACCATCTGAAACTTGTTTCAGCCATATCTCCCAAACGGTGAGTCCGTTTGACTAATGTGACCACTCTACGGAAAGAGAAACCATCATCCGGAACCAATGGAGGTGGTTTCAGGTCAAAATTCCTTTCCAGTCAAAAGTTATGGCCAAAACAGTGCCAACTAGGGGTAAAATGGTCATTTAAAAATCGGGAAAAATTATGAACATGGGAAATGACCCCACTAGTCGTCTCCCAAAGTTACATGACCATACGACTTCGTATGTGAAAGAAATAAATATTCTACGATCTTATGATGCGTAGAATGCGGGTCGTTACACTCTCTCCCCCTTAAGAAATTTCGTCCCCGAAATTCCTTAACCCAAAACATAGAAAGAATCCCGCATGCCTAACAACCACATACAACAATCAATCATGCAAAACAAGCAAACAAGCCTATCCTAGCATGCGGAAAACTAAATCGAAGTCAAAATCTTACCAGGTAAAGAGTTCTGGGTGTGTCTTCCTAATGCTCTCCTCTGTCTCCCAAGTACAATCATTTTCGTCCTCGCCCCACTGAACCTTGACTAACTTCACCGACTTCCTTCGAAGTTGCTTCGTATCGTGCTCCACAATACGAATCGGCTTGCGGTTCCCAACTGCCTCGGGTTCTACTTCGAAGTCCTCTAACTGATCAGGTGAAATAGTCACATCTGAGTCGTGAACGAACTTCCTTAGTTGGGAAACATGAAATACATTGTGAACTCCCGACATCTTTTCTGGTAAGCCAATTCTATATGCCAAACTCCCGACTAGTTCAAGAACAGGGAATGTGCCAACGAATCTTGGTGCCAACTTGCTTCTCCTACCAAATCGTATTACGCTCTTCAACGGAGAAATCTTGACAAACACCAAGTCACCAACGGTGAATTTTAAGTCTCTTCTCCTCTTATCAGCATAACTCTTCTGCCTATCTTGGGCAGCCTTCATTCGTTGTTGAATGGTCTTGATTTTATCTGAAGTTTCCCTCACCACATCTGGTCCAAGCATAAACTTCTCGCCAGTCTCTATCCAACATGACGGTGAGTTGCACGGCCTTCCGTACAAAGCTTCAAACTGAGCCATACCGATACTGGATTGGTAGCTATTATTATATGCAAACTCTACTAGATGCAAATGGTCATCCCATGAATATACATGCTCTCAAGAGATCTTCCAAAATACGATTCACCCTCTCCGTCTGACCGTCGGTCTGAGGATGATATGCGGTACTGAGATGTAACTCTGACCCTAGAGCCTCTTGTAAGCTCTTCCAAAACCCACCAGTGAACAACGAGTCTCAGTCACTCACAATGCTTTTAGGTACTCCATGAAATCTCACTACCCATTTCATCTACAATTCTGCTAATTTAGCTGCCGTTCTGGTTGATTTGACTGGTATAAATCTTGCACTTTTGGTCAATCGGTCCACAATCACCCAAATACTATCATGTCCCGATCTAGTCCTTGGTAAACCATCGATGAAATCCATCGAGACTTGCTCCCATTTCCATTCGGGAATTTCTAATGGCTGTAATAACCCACTAGGTTTCTTTTGCTCGGCTTTAACTAGCTGGCAATTCATGCACTCGGATATAAACTTCCCAACGTCTCTCTTCATCCCTTCCCAGTAGTAAGTCTGCTTCATATCTTGATACATCTTATTACCACCGGGGTGTATAGTCAGTTTTGAGTGATGACACTCCCTAAGCACTTCATCCCTCAATCCATCGACATTGGGTACAACAAGCTTTCCATTCTTTCTAAGCCATCCATCTCGATCAAGCCCATACTTGTTCATCTCCTCATCGATACCCATCTCTAACTTGGAGATGATTTCCAATAGGTTAGGATCGTCCCTCTGACTAGAGTTGATCCGCTTAATCAAAGTGGGTCTGATCGTCAAACTTGCTAACATTTCTGGATCCAGTTCGCACTTTGGTCTGAAATCAAACCCCGCGATATACTCCAGTTGCTTCCATTCTAAAAACATAGCCCCTAGGCTGGCATGTCTTCTACTCAATGCATCAGCCACCGCATTTCCCTTGCCCGGTGTATATGCAATGTCAAAATCATAGGAAGCCAAGAATTCTAACCACCTTTGTTGCCGGAGATTTAGATCCTTCTGGGAGAAGAGATACTTCAACGACTTATGATCTGTAAACAGCTCAAATCTTTCTCCCAAGAGATAGTGTCTCCACATCTTCAACGCGAACACGATTGCTGCCAATTCTAAATCATGGGTAGGGTATCTTCTCTCGTGCGGTTTCAATTGCCGACTTGCATAAGCTACAACCCTACCGCCTTGCATCAATACAGCACCCAGTCCGGTACCACAGGCATCCGTGTATACCGTCATCTCTTCATTCCCCTTAGGAATGACTAACACTGGTGCGCTTGTCAACTTGTCCTTTAGACTCTTGAATGCATTCTCGCACCTTCCATCCCAGACAAAAGCTTGATTCTTCTTAGTTAACTGGGTCAATGGTGCTGCTATCTTGAAGAAACCTTGGATAAACTTACGATAGTATCCAGCTAATCCCAAGAAACTTCTTACATCTGTTGCATCCTTGGGCGTAGGCCAATCCTGTACCGTAGCCACCTTCGCCGGGTCCACGGCAATCCCATTTTCTGATACAACATGGCCCAAGAACCTCACTTCCCTCTTCCAGAAGTGACACTTAGAAAACTTTGCTTTCAATTGGTGTTTTCTCAACACCTCCATCACTATTCTTAAATGTCCCTTGTGTTCTTCCTCTGTCCTCGAGTAGACCAAAATATCATCAACGAACACGAGGACAAACTTATTCAAATGATCTCTGAATACCCTATTCATAAGATCCACAAAATATGCTGGGGCATTGGTCAGCCCGAATGGCATGACCCCACTCATAAAACCCAGACGGCGTCCGAAATGCCGTTTTAGCTATACTCTCAGCTTCCACTCTAAGCTGATGAAAACCTGTCGCGAGATCTAACTGAGAAAATACTCTCGCGCCACTCAACTGATCGAACAAATCATCTATCCGCGGTAGAGGATACTTGTTCTTCCTCGTCACTTTATTCAACTCGCGGTAGTCTACACACAAACGAAGGGAACCATCCGCCTTGGTAGCAAACACAACTGGTGCTCCCCATTCAGAAACACTCCTTCTGATAAATCCCTTCTTCAAAAGATCGCTGACTTGCACCTCGAGCTCTCGCTGCTCCCTTGGTGCCATACGACGAAGTGGCATCACTATAGGTCTGGCGTCTTTTACCAAATCAATACGGAACTCAATCTCTCGGTGTGGTGGAAGTCCGGTCACTTCTTCGAAAACATCCGGATATTGGCCAACCACGGGCAAACCTGACAACTCACTATGCGGAATATCGAGGGAGTTTAGAAAACTAGCCAATACCCCCTTACTGGGTAGACCACCAAACACTATCCTCCGCCCATCATCCGCTCTAGCTGTCACTAAAAAGCCCTCACAGTCTACCACCACCCCGTATCTTCGGAGCCAATCTACTCCCAAAATAATGCCAAACCCAGTAAAGCCCAAAACAAAGCAATCACAAACAAACATGCATCCATGACTCGATAAGACCACATTACGACAAATCATGCTAAGGCTAGTCGAACCACCAATCGGGTTCGTCACTACTAAAGGTCTATCGACAATCTCGGGCTCCAATCCCAACCTATCTACCAGGTCACTAGATATGAAAGAACTGGAAGCTCCGGTATCAAACAAAACTCTAACAGGAACATCGTAAACAGAAAGCATACCTTGAATGACGACACTCTTTCCTTTCTCCGCCGCAGTTGGGGCATTCGACGAAGAAGGAATAGCATTAAGGGCATATGCTTTCACCATTTGCTTTTCTTTGGGGGTTTGCGGACACTTGTCCTTGTGATGTCCCATTTGGCCACAATTGAAGCACTTCCTATCCGCTGGCTTGGCCCGACAATTACTAGCATAATGGCCCTTCTTACCACAGCTGAAGCACTCAACGTCTTGTTTATTCTTTTTCTTCTGGCCGTCCTTAGTCTGATTCTGCTTTCTCTTATTCTGGGAACCACCTTTGCCCCCACCACTTGCTTGTGGCTTTGGCTCATCTGCGGATGTAACCTCAGTCTTCGGCTTAGGGTAGAGACTCTCTGATCTTAATGCTTTTCCCATAACCGACTCAAACGTCTCATCGATGTGGTTAATAAGCCTTTCCCCTAAGTACTGATCCAAACCAGTTATGAATTTCTCATTCTTCTTCTCGGCAGTATCAATAAGAGATAGCCCATAATTTGACAAAGTGTCGGATTCAACAATGTACTCCGAGACAGCTCTGCCATTCTGCTTGAGCTCCAAGAATTTCTTAAACAGCACTGACTTCTGAGCAGCTGGAATGAACTTCTCGCTAAAGCGAGCTTTAAACTTCTCCCAAGTAATCTGATCTTCAGGAGTAGCTGCTTTTATAGCATTCCACTAATTCATTGCCCGCCCTTGCAGCTGACGGGACGCTAGCTTTCTCTTCATCGCATCCTCGATACCCAAATCCTCGAAGATACGTTCGCAACTATCCAACCAATCTTGAACATCCGTGGCCGACTCCGTTCTGTGAAACGGCTTCCCACCAAGGCTAGTATAATCCTTGTTTAGCTTGGCGAAGTCGACCCTCGGCGCCTGCACTATTGGACCACCACCATTTCCACCATTGGGAGCTGCCCTCTGTACATCTCTAAGCATCTCTCTCATGAGGTCAGTAAACATCGTCCTCATGTCAGCAACATTCCCATCATTGGCTCCCCTACCAGTACCTCTAGTATATCGGCTCATCGTCAATCTGAAAAAGGAAACGATTAACGATCCCATAGTGGTGCTAGTGCAATACGACTTCATTCTTATACTACTAATAGTATATATATGTAGTTTTTGAAAACCAAAATAATCACAAATACGCTCTCTCGTATACGTACATTATCTCTCCCTAGGTTAACTACGCAACCTAGAGCTCTGATACCAAGTGTAACGGCCCGCCCCGCACCAGCCTGCATTTACTCCAAAAGTGCGCTGTAAACATGCCCGACCAGCACGGGACGGTCGTCAGGAGAAAGGAAAGAAGGGAATGAACTAATCAAGGAACCTGTAGAATGTCTCACAGCGCATGAAATAAAATATAATAATAACATACTTTGACATAAAACAGGTGAGACAGTGCATAAGCTGATAACTAAAATCAACATCAATCATCAGAGCAGCGGAAATCCAAATACAGCTTATTACAACTTTTCAAATTTACTGTCTCTTAACAAAAGAAAGCTAAAGTAGAAGATGCACCACCAATGCCCAAGCAGTGATCTTCAACAACACAGGGAGAATATTATATATATCTATTACGTGGAAGCATCCTGCTCGTCTCCGGATCATCTACCCGTACATCACCAGCTAACCTGTCTCTAGTCTGCTTGTGTGAGCACCCAGAGTAATAAGAGGAGACATAAAACTCTGGGTCAGACATAAAGCCTGGTATGAGCGATAAGCATCTAAACAGGATAATAACAGGTATACTAAACCATACCTGAATCTGGACCTGCAACCAAAGAGTTAGTACCACATACCGTACAATACCCTAAGGTGCCATAATAAATAGTGTAAGGATACGGGGGTGGGGTGTGCATGTCATAATGATAGCAAACAAATCATCCATGGCAACCATCCTCACATCTCTCACTCAGTGCGTAAAGCATACGATGTCCACCACTGTCAATCACTAGACCCATCGAAGTAGTGACGGAGTTCAACTTGTACAACTACTGCTACTACCAAGCTTACCACATGGAGTCATGACCAAATCTTTACAAATGACCCCACTTCATTGGTTTATAGGCCTTTAGTCATACCTAGGCCATTTCAGCCCTGAATCCGTTCACGTACTTCCCATACATAGTGATCCAAAGTCATAAACATCGACTGCCCCTTGGCACACGTCCCGCAGCAAAGCCCAATCATGAAGCGAACTCGTTGGTTCCCAACTAGACCCTGAGCTCTAACTTCCCATACTGGACTACCTTTGCATCTCGGGTTTTAGTCATCATCTTCAACCGGATCGGTCTTCATTTCTCCTCTTCACTTTGCTTCAGGTCGTCATCGTCAGCTTCTCAGTTCGGATCGTGGTCATCACCCTCGCTTGGGTCGGATCGCGACTCGCGGATCGTCCATGGTGTCAACTCGTGCTCCTTCCACTGGATCGGGTCGTGGTCACCTCTGATGGATCGAGTCGTGCTCTTCAGATCGGGTCGGATCGTGAATACCCATTGGTTCGGGTCGTGCCACCTTGCTGAGATCGTGACGGGTTCCTTCAGGGGGATCGTGACACCCGGGCTGGAACGGATCGTGGTCTTCAAGCATCGACGGATCGAGTCGTGCCATCGGTTCGGATCGTGGAAGATGGGGCGGATCGTGGTACATAGGGCGATCCGATCCGGTATATTTCCTGCACTTGTTTTCCAGCGACTATCTTACGCCATTCGACGGCGTTTTTGACCAATCTAACTTCTCTAATCAATCACAACACATACAATAAAGTCATAACAACATGTAATAGCAACCACAAACACCAAACAACAATTCTAATTAAGCAAAATGGATCAAAAGTGGCCAAAACTCCTTATTTTCCCCTAAGCATGTTTAAGTAAAACTAATCATAAGGTTAACAAAACTTCATCAAATTAAACCAAATTTCTAACAGAGGTCTAAAATAATATTTCAGAATTTCTAAATATTTTTCCAGAATTTATTAATGTATAAATTCGCTAATCTTCACTAATTACCCTTAATTACCGTAATTAGTGCAAAAACTATGCAAATCACTCACCTTTGCCACAATAAAACTTTCAGATCTGAAGTGAACCTCTGATTTGCACGAATCCCAATATATAACAGCAGCTCTACCACGGTCCTTGTGCTAATCCTCCTTGATTTGATGCCTCTAAGCCTTAATCTTTGATTAGGAAGTGATCATGGGTGTTTTAGAGAGATTTAGAGAGTGGAGGCCATGGCTAGATCAAGAGGAATGAATAGTGACGGCTGAAAAATGAGAAAAAGGTATTCTCCAAACCCTAACATCCCTTTTAAACTCCTAATCCCGAAATTCCCCTTTGGGCCTAGCTGTTAATCACCCGGTTAAGCCCAATTAAGCTGTTTTTCACCATCTGAAACTTGTTTCAGCCATATCTCCCAAACGGTGAGTCCGTTTGACTAATGTGACCACTCTACGGAAAGGGAAACCATCATCCGGAACCAATGGAGGTGGTTTCAAGTCAAATTTCCTTTCCAGTCAAAAGTTATGGCCAAAACAGTGCCAACTAGGGGTAAAATGGTCATTTAAAAATCGGGAAAAATTATGAACATGGGAAATGACCCCAATAGTCGTCTCCCAAAGTTACATGACCATACGACTTCGTATGTGAAAGAAATAAATATTCTACGATCCTATGATGCGTAGAATGCGGGTCGTTACAGAACCGTACTTAATAACTCTATTGGAAACATGGAGGACGCTTCTCTGACGTCACTGTTTTAAGTTCAGAGGACTTCTGTTGCACCGTTCATGTTCGAGGACTTGCACTTCAAACGATGGTGTCAAAGAATGAAGTTTTTTCTGACTATGCGAAAGATGGTTGTTGTGACGGTGGACAAACCATACCATTTAACCAAACCCGATGAGGTTGACGCGGACCAGATGGGAGTATGAACAGAGAAATCAAAGGAGTGACAGATCTTGACGGAGCATGATTTTTGTACAAAAACTTCATCTTCAACGGTTTCACCGATGACTAATATGATTATTACAATTTGGACAAGTCAGCGAAGGAAATTTAAGAAGCGCTATATAAAAAGTATGACATGGAGGAGGCATGAGCAAAGAAATATGCAGTCAACCACTATCTCAAATATCATATGATATATGACAACTCAATAAAGATGCAATGTCATGAGCTTCAGAAAATTGCTTATGGGATTGTTTCCGAAGGTATGACTATTAATGAACAATTTTAAGTTGCAGTTTTGATAGATAAATTATCATATAGTTGGAAGGAATTAAAATATAATCTTAAATATAAAACTAAGGAATTTCCATTGGAAAGTTTGATAATTCGCCTCCATATTTGGGAGGAATATAGTACACATGATATGAAGGAAGAAACATTTGTTGTTTCGGGAAACACCAAGGAGGTCGCGACTCTGAAACCAAATCCCATTTTTTTGAAAATCAGAACCGCAACAAGCAGGGAAACTAAAAAGGTCAACATGAACCATCCCAAAAGAGTGACTTTGGGTAGTTGTTTGTTTGTTGCAATTGTGAAAAATTAGGTCATATGGCACGTATGTCGGAACATGCCTAGCTCTGCATGGTAAGCTAACCTAACAGAGGACCCTCTTATGGCTATGATTACTGATGAAATTCACCTTGTCGGGGATCAAAAAGTCGGTGGGTAAGTACTGATGCTATATGCCATGCGTGCTATGTTCAAAACATACATGGAAACTGATCATAAGAAAGTGTTATTGGGAGACTTTCACACTCTTATTGTTGCTGGAATTGGAAATACTGTGCTTACCTCTGGGAAGAGCATTATTTTGAAAGACGTCGTGCACACTCCAAAGATAAGAAAATAATAATATTGTTTTGGGTTTTCTTCTTAATAAGGTTGTGTTTACATAGACTATTGGGGCTCACTTGTATACCATTACTAAAACTGGCATATGTGGGGATAAGGGTTATGCACAAATGAAATGTTGAACGTAATTAAATGTCTGCTTCTGTGATTTTAGTATATGACATTCTAGTTGATTATCTTAGGTTTAATCTCTAAAATGGCACCAAATGATTCTGAAAAATGTGAATTTTGCAGTCAAGTAAAAATAACAAAAACCTGCAATTAGAGAATTAGAAACCTTAGGCTTTATTTATTATGGTATATATTTGTATGACGATGTTTTGACTAGAAATGGACATCTCTACTTTATCTCTTTCATAGATGATTGCTTTGATTTTACATATGTATACCACATGAAAAATAAAAGTGACGCATTTGAGATGTTTTAATATTTTATAATTGAAACTGAAAATTGGTTTAGTAAGAAGGTTAAAAGATTGCACAATAATAGAGAAACTGAATATTGATCAAGTTTAATTACTGAATTTTACAGTTTACATGGAATAATACATGGATGAACTGCATAATATTCACTTGAATTGAATGGTAAAGCTAAAAGAAAGGATAAAACTTTAACTGGATTGGTTATTGTTATTTTACTTAATTTTGGTGCGTATATTGTTGAGGGGAATTTTATTGGTTGCTTATTATGCGTTAAATAAAATCCCTATGTCAAAAACCAAAATATCACCATTTGAAGTCTTGAGAAATTATAAATTTAATGTGTCTTATTTTAGAACTTGGGGATATTTGACATACGTTCGTATACATGACCCCTAAGAGAATCAAATTAGCAAGTAGGGCGTATGAATGTGTATTTATTGACAATGTTGTATATATCAAAGCATATAGATTTTATGATCTGAATACACGTAATATAGTACAATCTATTGATGCTAACTTTTATGAATCAAGATTTCCTTTTAAATTGAGGAATAGTGGGGTTACATTTAATAATACTTTGCCTATTGGAATAGAACCTAATGAGGTTTCTAAAAATGAAGCAAGAAAAAATAATAGAGCAAGAACCACAAAAGATTTAATTTGGATTTTTGCGCTTTAGTTATAAAGGAGGAACTCAGAAACCTCTAAGTAACCTTAACTTCATTAGATGCCGATTTTTGGAAAGAATATATAAATGATGAGATGGATTTTTCTAGAATTTAATTGGACTTGGTATTTAGTAGATTTACCATCTAGTTGCAGATATATAGATTGTAAATGGGTACTTAAAAGGAAACTAAAACTTGATGGTACGGTTGATAAATATAAAATCTGTAACAACTCGCCCGGGATGGACCTAAATTTTGACCTAGAATAGACCTATCGGAACTTAGAACCATTCTAAACGAATCGTTTTTTCTATAAGTAAATACTAAACAAATATAACAGAGCAATCTTAACAAAATCAAAGTCTCACACAACGAAATGATAAAAATATAATATCTCAAAATAGATGTGCAATATATTTAAACCACCATAAATGTCTGGTACAACAAGACTCAGTAGATAAAAAAGGTACATCAGCAATTATCCCAATAACATAATAATAATAATAATAATATTGTCATAAAATAACTAAAGCCTTAATCAACGGGTTCCACCTCCAAGCATCACTAATCATCATTGATCTAAGCGTCCTCACATACTAACTTATTTATGTTAAGAGGATGGAGCTCAAAACATAAATTTCTGGTGAACGAAAATCATCTAAGTTTATAAATGAATATTTCCTATATTTGGTAGTGCAAATTATTTATCTTATGTCCATGTGAATAAGCATACACCGCTAAACATATGAGGCAGACATCCATACAGTCACTTAAGGCCTATATGTTGATATAAGGGTGGACATCCTTACAATCACTTAATACCCCATGAAGCGGGATCTACCTGGTCACTTACGGCCATTACCTAATTTATTAAGGGCGGGTTCCTATTATCACTTAATACCCTATGGTGGACCTATAGCCACTTAAAATCTCATCCCTAACGTCAATGTTATTAGATATATGCTCTCCTTGTAGGTCGAGAGATAGTAAACAACCACTTAATATCAGGTTCAGGTAGGAACACAACTTCATTTAAGACCCTCCCGGTGGAACCCTTGTTACTATCTAGCTATCCATATGGGTGAACTCCTAGCCACTTGATACTTCCCTTAGACGGTGGTTCCTTTAGTCCACTTATATTAACCGTCCTTAGGTCAGCCCTCACTAAGCCCCTAGATAAGAAGCAGACACTTACAGAGGACCACCCCCCTCATAATCTATCGTCTATTAGGACCATTTAATACCTTATAAGAGAAGGGAGGACCCACTGACCACTTAAGACTTAGTAGGGCAGGTCCCATTACTTTGGGCCAGAACCAAGGAGTGAAACTTAGGAGCGGGCCTAGTCCTAACCACTTAATATCCAATATGGTAGGTCAACCACTTAATACCTTCTCAAGGTAGGCCTATTTCACACACAAGTGTGTGTGTATACACACACACACTAGACATCTTACATTAAACCAACCATTGTAGATGCTGGATGTGCCGGGAGGTTCCAGGCAGGCTTTTACTATAAGTTGGGTTTGACCTAACGTCTTAGTATAATAATTATAATGACCCATGACACCTAGACCTCTCACATTAACCAGTCTTACTTGTAGATGCTGGATATGTCGGTCGGTTCCGGGTAGGCTTCTACTACAAGTAATGGTTAACCTCGTGTCTATATATCAGTAATAATAATTAAAGCCATTAACTCATATGCATACAAATTCCTAATTTAAACGTATTTAATACACATTAATATTACGTTTAATTATGCAATAAATATATAAATAAATAAGTGTGAATTTAGCATATGAGAATAACAACCATAAAAGAGATATACAAGTTAATTTCCCTATCATTAACACGGTCCAACATGCATATTCTCATGTAATGATAAAAAAGGAAATAATAATACATACAAATAAAACTTGCAACCTAGGCTTGAATAATTATTTAAATAATAAAAGTATAGGAAATGTGCAATAAATCCAATTACATATGCAAAAACCTTGCTTTTGGTGCTGCTTCACTTTTTAATTTATCTTGCATACTAAAACTTAAGATAATATATTGTATTTAATACATTCAAACAAATCTATTTAAAGTAGAAGTTTAAACCTATTAATTTACAATATACAATCTTACATTTTTAATTGACCATTTCAGCGATTTATTGCACCTTTGATTGACAATTTCAGCGATAAACAAAATATAGGATTTGGAGGGTATACTCATACATGCACAATAATCCAAATCTAAACTACAAAAAGTTAGAAAATAGCAACTTATAGGGTTTCCACTCACAGTGATTTGAGAAGGAAGAATAATAGGATATGTGTAGAATCAAATTCAGATTTAGCCTTCGAAATTATGCTCCAATCCTTCTAATATATATATATATATGTATGTATAAGAATAAAATATAAGAATATCATATATATAAGAATAAAATATCAGAATCTATTGTATATATATATAACTAAATTCTTGAACTTAAATCTATATTAATCTAGAATAGAGAGGATAAAATTGAGGTTAGAAGAATAAAAGAGAATCTTAACCCTTTTTGTCTGGAATTAGCAATGGTAGAAGGACAATATGGAGGTGTAGAGAGAAGTGAAAGTATGGTTTAAATTGAGGCTAGGGAGGTATATTTATAGTTGCAAGTGTGTGTATAGACCACTTGATTATTTAAATTTAATATAGACAGTCTATTTGATGCAAAACTATATAAACGTCCTTGTAAAAACACACACTCGTCACCCACCCTTCAGGAGGGCGGTCCACCCAGGAAGGGGTCGACCCCCAGGTAGACCCCCTCCTATAGGTGCGGTCGACCCCCTTTCTGGGCTCGAGCCATGAGATTTGAATCCCCTGCGACGTTGTTTTTTTATTAATTTCTTAATTAATGGCTTTGATTTATTTTCATATGTTGATTATCTTTGCCCCCTTTGCATATGAATATATACACACAAATTCAAATCCTCTTGGAATATTCTTTTATACCAATCTATAATTAATTATATTTCGGATTTATATTTAATCTATTTGAATTTCAAACTGTGTGTGTAAATGTTTGTGCATAACTTGTTTTTATTAATATCTTCTTCATACGGACTCCGTTTTCAGTAAATAAAATATGAAAACGGATCAGAATCTCGCCATGAACACATTATAAATACTTTCATGGCCTAATTCCCAATTATTCAAAATTCTATTTTCCGCCTATTAATTTATTACTGATTACAATTATTTATTTTATATTAAATTACTTTATGTCTATTTCAGGTTTATTTTACGGGGTGTTACATTCTCCCGTGATGCAACACATGATTTCGTGGTTTTGGTCTCAAATTAGTAGATGTGTCGATATTAGAGTCATCGGCTCCATCTTAATCATTATGCTATTTTCCTATTATCGCTATTGGCTTTCACAGATGTTGTTATCGGCATTGAAAATCACCAGCTTTGAGGGTCCCTTTTGTTTCTATTATCCACTTCTGTAATTAAGTTCCTTGGAAGCTTTTGGCTTCGGCTACGATCAAAACAAGATTTACTTTCGCCTTTCGGAATAAGCTCATTCACTGCCAGTATCAGTTACATCAGAGTGGTCTAGTTGGCTTTTATTTTCTTTTGGTGTTGTTACTTTTATTTTTGAGTGTTGTTGTTTGTTGTTTGCTTCCGGTATTGAACTTATGTGTGTGTTCAGTTTCAGTATCGTAATTAGTGTTGTCGTGCCGGTGTTGGCCTGTTTGTCTAAAGCCTACAAATAGGCCAAGAGTGTCACTGGAAAACGGAATTGAATTTTGTTAAATTGAAATATTGGCGTCTACCATTATTGGGAGCTTTGTTTCTCCATCCCTACTTACGGTATCCATTTGTGGATCAATGACTTGGAAGATCATCTTTCCAGCATCAGTGGATCAATGGATAGTTGCTGATCATGTTTTCGACATCTTTGGGTTCAACGAAAGTTGTATTTTACTGTTTATCTCGAGTTCATTGAGATTACAGTTTCAACTACCTTTCCGGCATCGATTGCGATCAACAGAATTGGGAATCATCTTTGTACTTTGGTATTGGATTGTTGCAGTTTCATCTATGATTTTTGATTTATATGAATTTATCTGAGTTTCGAATATCAATTCGAAAGGTATAACTCTTCTGCTATGCCAGTTTGGTATCATAGCCAAAACGATTGATTGGTTGGCATTGCTTCAGATCACTATCAGTTTTGGTTTGAAATTTATTGTTGGTCATTGATTGAGAGATTGTCGTTGATTCGAGTTCCGAAGAGGAATATCGATCGACAGTAATTAAAAAGTTCTATTTATGAGATTCGAAGTGTCATGTTGAAGATTGGATTATAGTTGGATCATTGTCTTGAGAATTGAGAAGTGGTTTCTTGATTTTCCAGTATCGATTGTGTTTGTTTTGATAATTGGAGCAAACTCGATATTGCATCCAAGAGTGCTGATCAAAACTATTTCGAATTGAGCTCGAATCAGTACGATAGTGAACCAATGCGACAGTGACTTGGTTACGAAAGCAAGTTGGTTGCGACAACGAATTTGGTTGTGACAATGAACAGGTTACGATAGCAATGTGATTTCAATAGTAAAGTGGTTCCGAAGATAAGAGATATCGTTTCATTGTTAAAGCTTAAGCCCAAGCAATTGTTTTCATTTCAAATTAAAATGCCGCCAAGACGTGCAAATAGAAATCGTAATATTGAAGATTTTTATGGTCAGGAAAATGCAATTCAAATGGAGGAACGTCTTAATTCTAGAATTGATGATGGTATTTGTCGTTTAGAAAGAATGATTTTGGATATGAATTGAAATCATAGGCAAAGGACTCCACCTACATTAGAAAATTGTTTGATGAGGAAGAAGACCGTGGAAGTTATCAATCTCAACATCATGAAGATATGAGATCGCAAATCCAAACTCAAGTAATGGATAGGCGATGGGAATCAGGTATGAGAACATAAATTTTAGAATTCAAGGGTGGTATGCAAGTAGAAGAATTTCTGGATTGGATTTCCAACGTCGAAGAAATTCTCGAATATAATGGGGTTCCAGAAGAGCATCGAGTTAGATTGGTTGCTACGAGATTGAGAGGAAGAGCTACAACATGGTAGCAACAAACTAAGTTGAATCAAGCAAGGATGGGAAAATCAAAGGTTGTTAGGGGCCTACATTTTACCTTACAACTTAGTGTATCAACGATTACAAAACCTACGATAAGGCACTCGTTCAGTTAATGACTACATGGAGGATTTTTTTAACTAATTACCCGTAATGATATATCAGAGATTCAGGAACAGTTTGTTGCAATATACATATGAAGACTTCTGGTTTAATTTCAGGATATGATTAATATGTTTGATATGAAATCTGTTGCTGAGGCACATCAAAGAACTCTTGTGTGGGAAAAGCAGGGTCGACGAGGAAGTAGTTACTCTACTTCTAACAGCCAGAGTAAGAATGTTGGTAGTAGTGCTTCAGCTAATAAACCTCCTATTCCAAATCCTACCAAGGAAAAAGAAGGCAGTAATATGAATTGTTTTAATTGTCAAGAATTTGGTCATAAAAGTTCTGAACGTACAAAGCCTAAGAAAAGAACCACGGTCGCATACGATAGTGAAGTATGCAAGAAGTATGCAAAAAAGATGTAGAGTTCGATTTCTCAACTCCACTGCGGTTTGACGAAGAACCAGAAGAGATTATGACCGGTGATGAAGGTTATAATGTAATGATGAAGAGAACTTGTCTAACTTCAAAGTCAAATGACGAATCAGAATGGTTAAGAAGCAATATTTTTCAATCAACATGCACTATTTTGGAAAAAGTGTCTCGATTCATGATTGACGCGGGAAGCTGTGACAACAACATTTCAGAAAAGGCTATTCAAAAGCTTGGAATCAAGACAGAAAAGCACCCTCGACCTTACAAGTTAGCATGATTGAAGAAAATGGGAGAGGTAAAAGTTTCTAAACGAGCTTTTGTTCTGTTTTCTATTGGCCTAAAATATAATGATGAAATTTGGTGTGACATTGTGAATATGGATGTATGTCATCTTTTGTTGATATGACAGGGCCGTGCAACATGATAGGCGCACGAACAGCTACAGTTTCATATTCAAAGGCACTAAAATCACTCTAGTCCCAAAGAGGCATATTCAAAGTGAAGCAAAACCAGAACAAACGACTGAGACTGTTAGTTTTCTTTCATTAAAAGACTTCGTGGACGATGTAGAAGAAGATGGCGAAGTATATTTGTTAGTGGGATTTGATTCTGCAGAGAATGAAGAAATTCCCGAACCAGTAAAGCCATTGTTTTGTGAATTCAAAGATGTATTTCCAAAAGAGCCACCAGAAGGTTTACTGCCACTTAGAGACATCCAACATCAGATTGATTTGGAACCAGGTGTCGTTTTACCGTAGACCGCATTATCGAATAAGTCCTAGAGAACACGAAGAATTGCAACAACAAGTGGAGGAATTACCAAGTCAAAACCGTGTTCGAGAAAGCCTTAGTCCATGTGTTGTGCCTGCATTGTTAGTTCCAAAGAAAGATGGTTCATGGAGGATGTGCACAGACAGTCGAGCTCTTAACAAGATCACAGTGAGATATTGTTTTCCTATTCCATGATTGGATGATTTGCTATATTAGTGGTTCCATTATTTTCTCAAAGATTGATTTGAAAAGTGGATACAATCAAATCAGAATCAGAACAGGAGATGAGTGGAAAACTGCTTTCAAGACTCATGAGGGGTCATATAAATGGCTCGTTATGCCTTTCGGGTTATCAAATGCGTCAAGTACATTCATGAGAGTGATGAATCAGATTTTCAGACCTTACATTAAGAAGTTTGTAGTTGTTTGCTTCGATGATATTAGTACCTACAGTGCTAGTCTAGAAGAACATCTACAACATCTACGAGCAGTTTTGATCATCTTGCATCAAGAACAATTTTATGCCGCAATAAATAAATGTACGTTCGTGACTGTAAGTGTTCTATTTTTGGGATACATTGCTTTCAAGGAGGGTTTGCAGTATGACTAGAATAAAATCATGGCAATTAGAAATTGGCCACGACCGAAGACAATTACGGAAGTGCATAGTTTTCATGGTTTGGCGTCTTTCTACAGGAAATTCACTCTACATATTATGGCTCCTATGAAAGATTGCATGAAAGGCAAACAATCTGTTTGGATGGAGGAAATAGAAAAAGTTTGTTGACTTCCACACCTATTCTAGTGCTACCAGATTTTCATCTACCATTCAAACTTCATACTGATGCTTTAAAGGTTGGAATTATAGGAGTGTAGAGTCAGAATGGGGACCTATTGCTTGTTTTTGTGAGAAATTGTCTGGGGCAAAGATAAGATACAACAACTATGATTATGAATTCTATGTTGTGGTTCAGGCTATCAAGGATTGATGCATTATCTTTTTCATAAAGAATTTGTTTTGTACACGTACCATGAAGCATTAAAGCATCTCCAGGGTCAAAACAAATTAGCAGCTAAACAAGCGTCATGGATTGCTTATCTCCAGTAGTTCACATTTGTGGTGAAGCATAAATCAGGAGTTACGAACAAAGTAGAAGATGTGTTAAGCCAGAGGATCAATCATTTGACTACAAGGAGAGTTGAAGTGTTGGGGTTTGACTCACTCTTAGAATTGCTGAATACAGATCCTTATTTTTCGAAGATTCTAGAAAAGGTAAAGAAAGGTGAAATGACATTTTTTTTTATGATAGATGGTTTTCTTTTCAAAGGGAATAAGTTGTGCATTCCAGGTTGTAATATTCGAATGGAAATAATCTAAGAGCTACACAATGAAGGTCATGTTGGTAGAGACCATGCATTAAAACTGGTTGTTAATTCTTATTATTGGCCATCAATATAGAAGGAAGTTGAAAATTTCGTGCGAAGATGTCACATTTGTTAAGTTTATATGGGAACTACATCCAATGGTTGGTTGTAAATGCCATTGCCAGTTCCTTCACGGCCATGGGTTGATGTAAGCATGGATTTTGTATTGGGATTGCCAGGAACACAGAGAGGCAACGATTCCATTTATGTGGTCGTTGATCGATTTTAAAAGATGGTTTATTTTATTGCTTGCAAGAAGACAACAGATGCAGTGAACGTGGCTCAACTATTCTTTTAGGAAATATATCGACTGCAATGATTACCAGATTTAATTATTTCAGATCGCGACGCTAGATTTTTGAGTCATTTCCAGTTAAGTTTATGGAAATGGTGGGGACCGAATTGAAGTTTAGTAGCACCTATCATCCGCAAATAGATGGATAGACCGAAGTGGTGAACAAATCATTAGGAAACTCGCTAAGAAGTCTTGCTAATGACAACTTAAAAAGTTAGGACTCTAAATTGTGCCAGGCTGAATTCGCGCATAATCATGCTGTCAGTCGCAGTACCAGATCAAGTCCTTTCAAAATTGTGTACTTAGTGGTATCAAAGGGGCCATTGGATCTAACTCCATTACCATGACAAGGTGGAATGTAGGGAAAAGCCATTGACCTTGTCAGCTTGTCTTGGATTTACAGGAGCTCCATCATGTGGTACATAAAGGATTAGTTGAAATAAGTCACTAGTATAAGCATGCTGCTGATTCAAAACGTCGACATGTCAGTTCCTAAAGGGTGACTTCGTCTGGGTAGTATTGACGAAAGACCGATTTACTGCTGGTACATATAACAAGTTAGCCTCAAGAAAGGTTGGACCTTTGGAAACAATTGAGAAGATCAATCCAAATGCTTACCATTTGAAACTATCAAACCATAATCATACGGCTAATGTTTTCAATGTCAAGCATTTGACACAATACTACAAGAATGATTCAGTGGAAGAGGTTGCTTTAAATTTGAGGACGAATTCTTTTATACCTGGGGAGGATGATGCAGTACAGGCTATCGTGGTTTCGATCTCGAACTAGTAGAGGTGTCGGTATCGGTGCCATCGGCTCTATCAAAACCATTATGCTATTTTCCTGTTATCACTATCGGCTTTCGCAGATGTTGTTATCGGTATCGAAATCACCAGCTTTGTGGGTTTCTTTTGTTACTTATCAGCTTCTATAATAAAGTTCCTTGGAAGCTTTCGGCTTCGGTTACAATCAAAACATGATTTTCTTTCGGCTTTCGGAATAAGCTCATTTACTGCCGGTATCGGTTACATCAGAGTGGTCTAGTTGTCTTTTATTTGCTTTTGGTGTCGGTACTTTTATTTCTAAAAGTTGTTGTTTGTTTTTAACTTTCGGTATCGAACTTATGTGTGTGTTCAATTTAGGTATCGTAATAAGTGTTGTAGTGCCGGTGTCGGCCTGTTTGTCTGAAGCCTGTAAATAGACCAAGAGTGTCATTGTAAAATGAAGTTGAATTATGTTAAATTGAAATACTTGTGTCCGCCATTATTGGGAACTTGTTTCTCCGTCCCCACTTATAGTATCCATTTGTGGATCAACGACTTGGAAGATCATCTTTCCGGCATCAGCGGATCAATGGAGAGTTGGTGATCACGTTTCCGACATCTTTGGGATCAACGGAAATTGTGTTTTACTGTTCATCTCGAGTTCATCGAGAGTTTCAAGTACCTTTCTAGCATCGAGTGAGATACACGGAATTGGGAATTATCTTTGTAGTTCAGTATTGGATTGTTGTAGTTTCATCTGTGATTTATGATTTGTATGAATTTATCTGAGTTTCAAATATCAATTGGAAAGTTATAAGTCTTCCCGTACACCATTCCCCCTTATAAGAGATTTTGTCCTAAAATCTTTTGAAGGGGCAAAGAATACAACTCGCTGTAACAACCATTTTGTGCACTCACATTATTTTATATGCATCAGTAGACATCCGTAACTCATAGTGATTACGTACTACAGACTTGCTAAAGTGTTCTCAGTCCTAGCATGTACGAGTAGTAAGTGATGCTATATGTATGCAAAACACCATAATATGCATATAATTCTATATGACTGCACGGTGTATTTGTGTTGCAACCATCTCCTACCATCCAATCTAGCAACCACAATGCAACCATAGAAGATACTTTGAGAGGAAATAATTACCCGAGAAAAGCTATGGATGAGTTTGCCTAATCTTCTCCTCGGTTTCCCAAGTGCTTTTCGTAGGGTTGTCTCCGCATTGTACTCGGCCTAGGTGAATAAATCTGTTGCAGAGTCTTTTGATTCCGTGCTCCACGATCTTTGCAGTGGTATGAGGCACCATAGACTCCAACTTGAAGCTCCCTAAGTCCTCAGTACCATCTAGCTCGAGACTGACGATTGAATCATGAAGGCATTTCCAAAGATGAGAAACATGAAAAACGTTATGGACCCCAGATAAGCGCTCGAGAAGATCCACATGATAAGCTAAATTCCCAATCCTATCCATGATCATAACCAACCCAATAAATCTGGAAGCTAACATCCCAGTCTTACCAACTATCTTCCTAAAAGGGGAAACTTTCATAAATACCAAATCTCCAATGCTAAATTCAAGTTCCTTCCTCCTTCTATTCGCATATGACTTCTGCCGGTCCTAAGCAACCTTTATCCTCTGCCGAATCTAAGCAATTTTCTTTATAGATTCACGGATAAGGTCTGGTCTCAGAAGAATCTTGTTGGTAGTTTCCCACAAACAAGTAGGTATTTTGCATGGTTGCTCGTACAATGCCTCGTAAGGGGTCATAACAATCATCACTTAATAACTATTATTATACGTACCAATAGAAAGTACTGCTCTGAAGCTCCTCCGAAGTCAATGATCCATGCTCTAAGCAGATCCTCAAGAACTCTGTTAACTCTCTCCGTATGACCATTGGTATGCGGGTGATTGGCTGTACTCAAACTTAGCGTCATCCCTAAGGCTTCTTGTAGGCTACTCCAAAATTCACTAGAAAACAAAAGGTATGTATCACTAACTATACTAAATGGAATCCCATGAAGTCTAACTATCACCTCGACATACAACTGAGCTAACAAAGCGACGATCCTACTCTTCTTGATTAGGATAAAATGGACACTCTTCGTTAATCGATCCACAACAACCCAAATGGCTTCATTTCCCTTATTACTCCCATTTTCAGGTGGGAATCTCTAAAGGTAACAACATCTCTCCAGGCTTACCTTACTCCGCCTTAACTTTTTGACAAGTAAAACATATAAATACAAACTCTGCAACATCCTTCTTCATTCCTTCCCAATAAAAATTCTTCTCATATTCCTAAACATTTATCTCCTCTGGGGTGTATGGTCATTCTCGACCGATGACACTCCCCAAGAATTTTCTTCCAAAGGTCTCCACTCCTAGGGACAAAAAGTCAATTTTCCCTTCTCAAACTTCCACTACTATCAACAGAATATCTATCAAAATGAGAAAAAGAATCTCCCTTAGAAATATTTTCATGTCCTCAACTCATCATCATGGTCTTTTTCATTCTTAATTCATTCTATCAAAACTGGTCTCACGTCCATAACTCCAAGGAATCCTTGAGCAGTATCAAATGGCGACTGCAAATTGAAACTAGAAAGAAACTCTAACTACTTTCACTTGGTGATCACACTTAGGGCAGCATGTCTCCGACTCAAAGCATCGTCTACGATGTTACCCTTCCCTGGGGTATACTGAATGACAAAGTCAAATGATGTTAGATACTCCATCCATCGTTGCTATAAAAGGTTCAGATACCGCTTAGAAAATAAATATCTAAGAAACTTATGGTCGGTAAAGAGCTCAAACTTCTCCTAAAAGGTGGTGTCTCCACATCTTTAGGGAAAAAACCTCAGCTGCTAATTCTAAGTCATGGAAATGACACCTCTTCTCATGGTCCTTAAATTGTCTACTTGCGTAGACGCCTACTCTACCCTCTTGCATGAGTACTGCTCTTAAGCCGGTCCCATAAGCATTGGTGAAAATTGTGAACATCTTCATTCCATTATGAATAATAAGAATAGACACACTTATGTGAGATTCCTTCAACCTTTCGAAAGCAATACCACACTTCTCACTCCATACAAAATAATTATTCTTTTTCGTTAATTGGGTTAGAGGGGTTGCAATCCTCGCGAAGTCCTTAATAAATGTTATGTAGTAGCCTTCTAACTAAAGAAAACTTCTAACCATTGTCGCATTGCATGGTATCCTCCACTCTTGAACAACCTCTAACTTAGCGAGGTCTATGGACAATCCTTAGCCCAAAACAATATGCTCTAGGAATGTGACTTCTCTCTTCCAAAAGTGAAATTTTGAAAACTTGTCCTTAAGTTGATTTTCCCTTAGAATTCATAGGACTTTTCTCAAGTGGTCCTCATGCTCCTTAAATTCCTTGGAAAAGATAATTATCTACAAACACAACCACTATCTTCTTGAGACTGCCCCTAAATACCCTACTCATAAGATCCACAAAGAAAGAGGGGTCATTCGTCAAAACGAAAGGCATAACTTCCCACTCAAACAATCCATCTAGAATCCCAAACACTGTCTTAGGCTTAATTTCTTTGGAAATACCCAACTGGTGAAACCGGGTAGCCAGATCTAACCGAGAAAAGATTTGGGCACCTCCCAAATGATTAAATAGATCATCAACCCTAGGTAAGGGGCTTCTATTCTTCTTAGCCATCTTGTTGATTTACCTATAATCCAAACACAATCTTAATGACCCTTCACATTTTGTGGAAAACAAAACTAGTGCACCTCACTCAGACGTATTCCTTCGAATAAACCCTTTCTACAATAACTCATAGATTTGTCTACCAACTCTCTCCTTATCTTAGGAGCCATGTGCCTTAGTGGAAATGCTACTGGCCTCACGTCCTTCTTGAGATCTATCCTAAATGAGATTTCTGTATAGGGTGGAAGTCCTACGACTTCATTGATGACATCTGGAAACTCGCACACAATAGCCACCGAAGATGGTCCTTCTAAATCAGATGATAAGGAATACAATAAGGTTGAAACCCTATTCCTAGTCCTACAAGGGATCTCTAAGCTATGGCCCCCACGAATCCTCAAGCAAACATCTCTCCTATCACAGTTAAGGATGACCCTATAATGTGATAGCCAGTCCATTCCTAAAATGAGACCATACCTTTCGAATTCAAATACATATGCATCAAAAATGAAATTGACATCACCGATGTCTAGTACTAGGTCTTTACACATAAGCGAAAGTTGCATAGACCCTCCGATAGGGTTAGGCACCCCAATTGGATGGCAAGCAAAGGACAAGGGAAGATTTAAGGAATTAACAATCTTTCTACCAATGAAGCAGTGGGTTCCTTCCGAATCAAATAGGGTACACAAAGAAATTCCTAGGATGGAGGTTATACATTCCAAAATTGGTTGTCCTTGATCTCTAGGGGGTTGACTTCAAAGTAGCGCTACCTCCAAAGCATAGTTTTTCTTACTCTACACTACTCTAGGTTCAGGAAAGTTCCTTGCCAAGTGCCCATCCTCATGGAAATTAAAGCATTTTCCTTTGAAATCTGGCTTCGCTCGATTCACCCTGCAGTCCTTGGCCTCATGGCCTTTCTTATGATACCTCGAACACACTTTTACCTCCTTCGTAAATTTTCCTCCTTTCTTCTTCTTAAGACAAAACTTTTCTTTTTGTTCTTCCCAAAACTAGAAGCACCTTCCCCTTTCTTATTTTTAACTTTGTTTAATTCCTCAGTCGTATATATGATAGTTGTCTCAACAAAGGCCTCCAACGCAGCTCTCCCTTAACGAAGAATGCAGTCCTTTAACAAATTTAAATGCTTTATTCATAGGGGTGTCCACCAACCCTCTCCCAAATTTGGATTACTCTGTAAATCTTGCTATGTAATCGCTCAAACTTAGCTCTCCTTTCTTTAGCTAAATAAATTTTCCATCTGTAGACTCATCTTGGCATAAGGTAAGAACTTAGTCTCAAAGCAGGTCTTAAATTCTTCCCAAATAAACACTCTGCCCATATTCTGTTCCTAAATCATGTTCCACCACTTTAGGGCTTCTCCCTTCAAATGCCAGGCCGCTACCCTAGACTTAAGTTGGTTGTCCCATCTAGCAACCTCGAAGATCCATTCGCACTCGGTTATCCATGTTTAACTTTAAGGAAAATTTCAGTTCCTAAAAATGATTTGCCTCCTAAACCCATGAAATCTTTGCAAAGTCGAGAAAGTTAAAGACCCCTTTAACGGGTTAAGCTGCTAGTTCCGCTGTGGTAGGATTTCCAATAGGGACATGTTCCACATTCCTGAGTTACTATTGGAACCATTCAAGAAAGTATTAAGGCCTTGCCAAGTTCCTCTATTGGGGCTGATTTTCGGCCATTTCTACTATTTGAAAAAGGAAAAACCCTACAGTGGATTCCTAAGAAAGTATCAAGGACGAAAGGAAGAAAGGTAAAGGTTGCCTTACATAATTGCATATGATTTTGGGGTATAATATACACACAAAGAGACACACACACACACACACACACACATATATATATGTATATGTTGGAGAATGAAATGTTGATGATGTTTTGATGAGCACAACCTTGTTTCAATCATTATCATTATTGATTATAAAAAATATACTAACACTTTTACTCAATATATATATAGGCGGGGTTTAATACAGGTATTAGCTATTGAAGATTGTACAATTAAGAGATTCAAGATTTCAAAGGACAATCAAGACTCATGAGTATCAAGATATTAAGAGTTCTAAAGTCCAAGACTATCAGAGTGATAGAGTCTAGATATTATGTAAAACTCCGAATAGCACTCAAACCCTGTTTTCAAATTATCTCTTTTCAAATTGATTTTAAACTATTTTTAAATAATTTCAAACTCCTCTCAAAAAGATTTTTAATCATCCAAGGATTTCAAATATATATTTCCTAATTTATAAGTTTCTTATTTTTTGTAGTTTTAAATATTAAATCATATATATATATATATATATTATACTGAGTTTATATTTGATTATAATTTCAAATATTCTTATTTAAACTCTTAAGTTTTCATAAAACCTTTTATGTTTTTATAGTTTATATATATCTCTTTATAAATTCCTATATATATATATGCGTATAATTATATTATATAGTTTTTATATCATTTATATATGTAGTTTTTAATCATATGTTTAAATCATATTTTATTATGTTTTTATACTTGAAAAATAACATTTTAACAACTAGTTTTATTTCAAAAATTTCCAGGATAAATATTAGTTTAAATACGTTAAAAATCATTTAGAAATAAAATATAAAGGGGTATGTCGACATACACCTTTATGTATGTCTAACTGTAATACTTTTTGATTTTAAAAGTTGTGACTTTTCATTTTTGAAATGTTTCAGAAGTGGTTACATGCTTTGGAACACTATGAAAAGGCCTTAATTCAAATTTTTATATAACTTATCATCATCTTCTTCCTCCCTTAACATACCACCACTATTATTCTCAAAATTCCAAGTTTATACACTTATACTCCGCCGATTTCAAGAAAAATTATATCATTCTTCTTTTATTTTCATTCTCTATCAAATACTCTCTGTTTGGAAGTGTTACTCTAGAGTTATAGGGTAATTGTAATAAAAAAGAGTGCGGAAAGGTGTGGGCGTGTTCCTTATAGCCCTGAAATCAACGAAAGGCGGGTGTGTGTTCCTTTTAGCCCGTAAAATCAAGGAAAGGAGGGGTTTTAACCTTGTAGCTGGTGAAATCAACGGTGTTGTAATTGGATATTGATATTAATAAAACTCTGCACAATCCAGCGTTGTGCGGGACTAAACATAGGAGTAATCCGAACCCGTATAAAATCCAGTGTGTTCTTTCCTTTTCTGCACTTTACTTTTGTTTATATCTGCATCTGTGATCATTTTCGTTATAATATTCCTTCTGTGATTCATATAGTAGTTCGTGTAATCAATAATTGGTTAAGATTTCTATAAATTCTTTAAAACACTATTCAACACCCTCTAGTGTTTGTTTTGCCGTAAGATTCTTGATCCTCAACCCTAACAAGTGGTATCAGAGCATAGGTTTTCAAAAATTTCATCATTTGAATTTTTGGAAATATTAAATGGCAACAAATACTCGAATTGCTAATAGTAATAGTTCTTTTATAGAGGGTCAGTCCACCGTTAGATCACCACTATTTAATTACAGTAATTATTCTTATTGGGCATGTAGAATTAAAATATATTCACAATCTATAGGATTAGACACTTGGAATATCACACAAACTGAATATGTTGAACCCACTACTAGTTATGCACAATGCACTAATGAACAGAAGACCTCTATAAAAAATAATTCTAAGGCTATGAATATTTTATTTTGTTCATTAGATAGAAATGAATTTGATAGATTATCAGTTTGTAAATTTGCTTATGATATATGGAAAACCTTGCATGTTAATCATGAGGGAACAAATAAAGTTAAACAAACAAAGATATCTATGTTAACTAATCAATTTGAGTTATTTAAAATGAATCATAATGAATCTGTCTCCGATATATACTGCAAGTTCCAGGAAATCGTGCATTCGTTAATGGCTTTGGGAAAAACTTATTCTAAAGAGGGCCAAGTCAGAAAAATCCTTAGTTCTTTAACTCCAGATTGAGATAAAAAATATTGGCAATTGAAGAGGCCAATGATATTAGTGAAATAAAGATTGAGGGGTTAATCAGGAATTTGATGTCATTCGAAGTACAATTACAAAATAGAAAGGAGAACAAGTTGTAAGAAAAGAAATCTATAGCGTTCAAAGCGACAACCGACGCTTCCGATTTAAGTAGTGAGGATGATAAAGAAATTGCCTTAATGACAAGAAATTTCAGAAAAAAATTGAGATATAAAAGGAGAGATAATTTTAGGAAAAATAATCAAGAAAGTTCAAGAAGAAAGATAATAAAAACGATATATGCTACTATAGTAACGAACTAGGCCATATAAAAAGGTTCTGTCCATTTCCTGAAAGATCGGATCAACAAACAAACAATACTGTCAAAGAAGAGAAAAAGAGAAAATGCGCAACTTTAGATGATTCGGATTCATCATCCAGCGACGAAGAGCCAGAAACCATAAATTCAAATTTGTGCTTCACAGCAATTCAGGAATTAGAAAATATCGAAGGAATGGATCTAAAAACCAGGTAAGCCTTAATTAATAATTTTTGATTGAAATGGTTAAATGAATGTTTGTTTGCTTGCGTTGTTTGAAAATATGAATTCTAAAATTCAAATTTGAAATTCAAAATAATAATAAAATAATAATAATAATTTATTTTAAAAGGTTTTTAAAATTCGTCTCAGGACTTACTAAACAGAGAGTATAAAATATTAAAATAATATAACAAAGTCAAAAAGGAACTTGAATTATGAAATTGCACATATATGTTGACATACATAAATGCGCATGTCGACATATGCACTAGTTTTTGATATTCAGATTTTGAATTTCGAATGTGTAAACTTTCAAATTTCCCACCACTTTTTCACCAACTCCCTAGGTCTGAAAAGGTGTACTTTTATTCAGAAAATATGTGTCCTTTTGAGCTCTATTTAATTATGTATTCAATACTAATCCTTCTACCTCTCATTCAAAAATTCAAAAGTATCTTCTTCATCCTATACTCTTCAAAACTATTCTCTAATGGCTTCCTCAAGTACTCGAAAGACCATGAGACTAACCAAGACTCTCAAAGGTCATCTCTATAACAACCCAAAGGCTACCCAAGCGTACATCAACTACGTTACAATTGGAAAAGTCAATACAAGAACAATTGCTATTTTTGAAGATTTTGCATCTTATGATCTTCGTACTCTTTTCAATCAAAATGGTGTTTTAAGTTTGGTTGATTCTTGGGATAACAATGAAGTATGTTACCCGAATCTTGTCAAAAAGTTTTATGCAAATTTAAATCGCATATTTTACGAAGGGAATGAAAACCAAGTTTGGAGTACGTCAAAGGCACTCAAATTGTTTTAGATTGTGTCTTTTTGGGAACTATTTTGAATTACAAGAAAACGGGTGTTAATTTTTCGGATTTTGAAATTGATGACCATGATTTGAAAACTTTTCACCATATTTTTGAAAGCGATGAGCATATGGAATTCAAAAATCACTTTTTCCGCCTAAAACCAAGAATTGTCAACCTTCTTCTTCAACATACTTTACTCCTCATTCCGGAAATTCTAATAAACTTACTATCAAGGTCCAAAAAGCTCTTTTTTCATCTTTGACACTTATGATATAAATTGGGCCGAAGTGATTTTAAGAGAATTCAAACCCAAGGAGATGTCAACAAAAGAAAACACTCTCTACCATGGAGTTTACCTTACCCGAATCTTTAAGTATTTTGGAGTAGATTTCAAAGGAGAGGAATTTGTTTCTAGAAAGGTTTTTAATTTGGGAAATATATCCCTTGTGCAACTTCCACTCATTTTCCAACCCTATGAGTTATACGCCGAAAAGCGAGCTAGAATGGAACAAGAAGGAAATCAAATGGATATCGAAGAAAACAATTCTCCATGGAAAGCATATAATTTCGAAAGCATATAATTTCCCACTTCAACTAGAGCCATATCCAAAGAAGTAATACTTCAAAACCAAGTCAAACAAGTCAAAAACCAAAAGAAAATCAAGAAGACTCTCAATCAAATGTCATCCAAAATAAACAAGTTTTTGGAAAGCTTGGAAGAAAATTTGGATTATCATTTTCCTCATCTTCATCCACTGAGTTCTAAGTGTATTAGCCTGTGTTAGCTTATCATATTAGCTTGTATTTCCTTTTCATATTTCGTACCTCGTATTTCGTAATATATATCGTTTGAATGTATTCTCTTATTAGTATTAATGAATGTCCTTGTTTTCTGCCAAATCAATATTTAAACATCTGTAAAAATACATTAGAATTAAACAAATTAATATAATATAATAAGAAATAATTCAAAATAGTGTAAAAAAAAAATCAAAATACCCAAATATTATATGGGTATGTCGACATACACGTTCATGTATGTTGACATATAATTGCCAGAAAATTTGAAATTCGTTCAAATTTGAATTTTGTTAACTACCTTTGTAACTGCCTACATTTTACGTATCTAAGGATCGTAAAATACTTTTATTTAATTCCATAAGGGTTGGATCATTCTCATATTTTGGTATGTTGTTTATAGGGATGTGAGACGTGTCCATAATTTTTACCAATTTTATTTGTGACCATTTTGCCCCTACCAGTCTTGTACAGGGAATAACTTTTGAATGAGATTGAATCAGGTGCAAACGTTTGTTTTATTGGATAGGATACGGTGTTGCCAATTCCATAGAGTGGTCACAATAAAGATTTGGTTCAGTGGTTTGGTAGGAATCACTGTTTTAGTGTTTCTCAATTTCTATTCAGGTTTATGAACCATTGATGGGCTGTTTTGGAGAGGCCCATTAGTGGGCTGGTGGGAGGCTATAAATAGGGGGTTAGAGGCATGAAAAATACTTTACTTTCTTCATTCTCTCATTTGGTTGAGCTCGTGATCCTCGTTGCTCAATCAAATACAACTTTCCATCATTAGGATTCTACATCTACATAAGAGAATTGAATATCTACATCGTCTGAAGCTAGATCTACATCAAGCAAAGGGAGATCTCATCAAGTCGAGAGGTTTGAAGGTTGTTCTTTGCTGATCGGATTCGTGAATCATCATTTTTTAAGCTTGTTTGAAGATTTTGTGAGTGATATGCATCTCTCACGTGGATTCAATCAAGCATATGGGTTGTATGATCATATTTTCATCGTTTTAAGTTGTTTTCCCCAAGATCTATATCATGTTAAGTATATTTTTATATGAATCACCATAGGATTTATTCTGGCAACTTCAAACCAATAAAATCTTATGTTAATTCGTTTGTTTATGCAAGTTAGATCCATTGTTTTAGTTTATGCATAGATTTATCATGATTTGGTGAATTTTTATATGACTATGATGAATGATTGTCATTTTGATGCTATTAACGATTTCATAAAGTGTTTATGGTTGAATTGGATGATTTGGATGAATTGGTCGCATCAATGTTGTCATTTGGTGATGATTTGGTTAAGATTGGAGCTATTTTGGTCAGATCTGGAGTCGAGTCGTTTTTCTTGGGTCAGGTCGCATGTCTTGTTCTCCAAGAAATGGATGATGGATAGTGGAATCTGTTTCGGATCAGAAATGGGCTTTAGGTCGTTGGTGGGTTTTAGGTCGCGCTGGCTTAGGTCGTTCGACGATCTAAGAGGATGGGTCAGGTCGTGGAGTATTTGGTTGGACCGGTCATGTTGGTTCTTTGGTTGAATGGCTTGTTAGGTCGCTATACGACCTGAGGGCTAGGTTATGGGCTCTTAAATCTCCCCGTATTGATGGTGGTCGGCCGTTGGAGGTAGGATGACCTAGTTGGATCAGGTCATGAACGACCTGGGGGGGGGGGGGGGGGGAAGTCAAGTCGTGGAGAGGCTTTAACGACCTGGTGAAGGATCGGCTTCAGGAATGGACGATCTGAAGGTGTTGAACCTTACTTTGATGTTGTTTGGTTCAGTGATGATGTGACTTAGAAGTGAATTCAAGACGGAATGTTCGAAGAGTGAGGAGATGTACGTTGATCGATAAAATGCATCGAATATGCAGACAACTCAAGTGTGTTTTCAATTCGTGGATAATAGTTGCTCAAGGTGATTTGAGCCTCTGGATAGTTACTGGTGATGACGACTAGAGATGATAAAGGCCGACAGAATATTGTTGTCGTAGGTTCTAGAGGACTCAAAGTAAGGGTATAATTGGCAATCACGATGGGCCTAGAAATACCCTAGGCAGTCATGATGGGCCTAGGGATACGAGCCGCGAAGGCATATGGTGTTTTTGCTGGAACCGGGGTTTACTGTTAACCCCTGACGGACAACAAGTGTTGAGACGATCATATGATTAACAATGGATTCAAAGCAGAATTGGCGGTGATAGCTAGAGTCATGAACGATGATTGTTTTGCTTGTATTGTCATGCGCAGATTATTCGACGTCGAAGGAGATATCTCTTTGGTGTTTGTCTGATATTGGTTTAGGCCTCTGGGGCTTGTGCTTGGGAGATTTCAATATTGATTAGAATGGTCTATGCTCGATAACTAACTGTTAAGAATGTACTGTTGTTTTCTAAATGATTTTATTTAAAGGCTATCACCATCGGATGTGGGGAAGATGGATGTGAGTTCTTCTCTGATGACATGATTGGTATATTGGTTGATTAATCTTCCTATTCTCATATACTATATTGATGATATTAGATAGTTGTTTTATCGCTCACTAAGACTATTGTCTGACTAAAGATTTATGTTTCCCTCTTATTATTTGACGGCCCGCCTCGAACCAGCCGACATTTCCGATGAAACACGCTGTGCCAATGCCTAACCAGCATGGGACGGTCGTCAAATGAAAGGAAGAGGAAAGGGATTTGAAACTATGAATTATCACAGAACCAGTAATATTGTCTCACAACGCATGGAATGAAATATAATAATAACTGTTGATGGCAAAAAATGTCGTAAACACCAAAGATTCCTATTACTAGGAATAGTTAATTTGGTCGCAAGACTAGGTAAGAGAAAGCGGTAAATGACATGAGAATTTATAGTGGTTTGGCTGCAGATTAGGCCTACGTCCACTTTGGAAGGATGTTGAACTTTTATTAATCACTCAAGAATTACAAGGTAGAGCCATGCTCATTACATTCACCTTTACAATTGCCATATGCTAGTTATTTAGGAAAAAGAATATTTAATTCTCCTTCTTCCTCAAATAGGAGATGCCATTAATGAGGCTCATGAAGCTCTAGGAAGGTCTCAAGTGAAGAAAACCAACCCCTTTGAAGTGTGAGGCCATAGGCTATTTATAGGAGTGGGAGTAAGTAGAAAGGGGGATCACATGCAGGAAATTCGAGCCCGGCACCCTCGTGCCTCGAAATTTCAAACCCGGGGGCGGGTTTGAAATTTCGAGTCATTTGGGTTTGAAATTTCGAACACACCGAGTTTGAAATTTTGAACCCAGATGCGGGCGCGAAATCTCGCTCCGTTGGGCTCGAGATCTCGAACCCAGCCGTGGGCGCGAAATTTCGCGCCCGCTGGGCTCGGGATCTCGAGCCCAGCTGTGGGTGCGAAATTTTGCACCCGCTGGGCTCGAGACCTCGCACCCACTGGGTTCGAAATTTCGAACCCAAGCATGGGTGCGAGAATTCGTACCCAGCTGGGTGCAAATTCTGCATCATGCTCGGGTGAGGCTCTTCCAAAGGGCGTGAGGGTCACGGGACTGGGTGGTCGAGGCTCGTAACTCCATCGGGGTCTGAGGCCTTGGTTTACAGACGTCTTCTGCATGCCGTGAGGCCACAGGCGGTGTAATCCCTTCTTGATCCTATTTCCTTCACTCTTGTGCGTTCCCTTTTGGCCTTAGCTTCACGAGGTACATTGAGTGGAGCATGTCTGATGCTCTCCTGGGAACCGGACCAAAAAGCCGGGTAACATTTGCGCCCCAAAGTACGTCTTGTCTTTGAAATGATGTGCTTTGCATAGGCTAAGGGAGTGGCGAAGCTGTTAATCTTTCCTGTAATTCAAACGGTAAAATAAGTGTTAGAAGTAAGGCCCATTCCTCTTGGCGGTGCAGAAGAGCCGTCGTTGGAGGATGTGTCGTGCTTGGACCATTGAGCATTCATAGTGCGTGGCCTCTGTGGATGTGCAGGAGTCGGTATGCGTCTGTGTGGAGTACGTATACGAGGCCGCGTGTCACAGCGTTCCCGATCCTAGAGGTGCGTCCATCGTTACCGTTGTCACCATCATACTTCTTTCCTTTTTTTGGAGGGTCAAAAATTCTCGAAGCCCAAGGGGCATCAGAATTTCGAGTCCCTGGTGGGCTCAAAATTTCGAGTCGGGGCCTCGTAATTTCGAGTTCTTGGGGGGCTTAAAAATTTGAACCCATAAGGTTCGAAATTTCGAACCCGGGGGTTCGAACTTTCGAACCCAGTGGGCTCAAAATTTTGAGCCCACAGTGGAATGCGAAGGGCAGTTTTTTCTTTTATAAATAGGGCCACCCCTCACTTTCTCCCTTCTGTTTTTTCTCTCTTTGGCCGCCATTGCTGAAAGCTTCGAACCCACGAATTCAAACCCAGTGAATTTCGAACCCGAACTAGGTAGGGCCTCGAGTCGAGGAGTTGAGAAGAGGGGGAGGTTAAAGGGCCACGGCGGAGACATCGAGAACCCGTAGGCTCGGTTTTTCGAACCCAGCCAGGTTCGGATTTTCGAACCCAGTGGGTTCGAATTTTCGAACCTTAATAGGTTCGAATTTTCGAACCCACCAGTTTCGGAGTCTCGAACCCTCACGGGTTCGAATTTTCGAACCCGGGGGGTTTGGAGCTTCGATCCTTTCTGTGTTCGGATTTTCGAACCCCGTGGGTTCGAATTCCCGAGCCCTTGTCTGGGTTCGAAGTTTCGAACCCTGAGGGGCTCGAGTTTTTGAACCCAGGCCGGTCCAGGACTCTGAACCCTTCTGGGTTCGAAATTTCGGGCCCGACATGGTTCGGGACATGGCCGTTTCCGGGTTTCCAAGCTGTCACACCGACGAACTTTGATATATGAGTCTTCGTTTCTGGATTTGCATGCTTAGCGTCGATGCATACATTGTTAACCGCGTGAGATGTGCTTAGGACTGTACACATTGGGTAGAGCATGCAATCGGACTAAGACTTGTACTGTTACGAACTGTTCTGAACTGTTCTGAACTTTCTTTATGTATCTCATCCTTGCATAGCATTACACACGCAGATTAGTTGTCACCGACACAAGGGGTACAGGTCATTATACTGCCCATTCTAATATTGATGCATTAAAGTATAACTAAAGATGCAAACCAGATCAAGGACCGAAAAGACTATGGAATTCTAGGCTTCCCAGCCCACCTTGAACACATCCGACCCCACCCCTAAAGGTGTCTCGTCGGGCAATGAGCTTGAGACCATCACCGAAGGATCGACTTCTTCTTATCCGACCAGCTCGCCCAAAGCGTCTGAGCACAGGGAGCGATCTGAACGACAATATTCCCCGGTCGTGACTAAAGAGGCCAAGAATGTAGATATCATGGGCGATGATGAGCCCGCACCTCTAGTGACTCCGGACATGTTGCCCGATGCGGGGATTTTGGAGAACCCTATCAACTCAGTGCAGTCGTGTATGGATGTTGCTGCCGTCAGGAAAATGGCGGCCCGATTTATGATCCCGGTGGGCGATGCCCATGCCCCGGGAGAGATGACAGAGCCAATATGCCGCTCGAAGGTTTTACCGCCTGGATGTGACAAGCTTGCCTTGCTGGATGCGTGCCCTTGGCCAATAACTTTATCCGAGATATGCTGTTCTACTTCCATCTCGCGCCATCACAGCTACACGCCAATGCTTATTCTTCTCTTCTGGGAACTTATGTTCTCTTTCGCGAGTTTTGAATAGGGAGCCCACTGGAGACGATATTCGGTACTTCTTCCAGTTAAGGAAAACAAGAACGACCTCTCCCTGTCAATGGTCTTTGGAAGTGACGGCGGCTACAAAATTCTTTGTCAGGACGTGGCCCAGGTTGTCTGTGTTTAAACGCGAGTAGTTCTTCGTCTGCTGCCCTCCCAGATTTGCTAGAAGGTGGCTTGAGGGAAGTAAGTATTTCTCTAACTCCGTTCCTTGCCGTAACTTTAGGATTACTTTCTTTATTCATGGTTTTACATGGGATATGACAGGAAATCCGAGAGCGCCTACGGGGGATGAATATAGGCAACGCCTTAGTGCTTTGCGGGCGATACCAGAGAATCTCCACGATACACGCACCGTGATAAGTCAGGATCGCCTCCGCCGCGCTGGGTTGCTGCCGAAAACCGAGTTGTGATCAGGCCCACAGTTGCCCCTAGTATGCCAAAGGAAGGAATTGTGGTGGGTCCTACCCCTAGCGGGCAGAAGCGAAAAATGCCTCCAGCGGGAGGAGAATTGCAAAGGACTGCTCCGCCTCAAGGAGATGTGCGCGGAGGCGAGGTTCATGCTCAAGAGGAGGTTTCCAGAGATGAGGGATTGTCGAGCACCCCCGTCCGACCTCCGATAGGGGAGGGGGAAGGAGTGTTGGCTAGACCGCAGTCACCTGTGACTCACTCAGGGGCCACTGGCTCACTTGAACCCACGGGCCGGTTTGATGGCTTAAAGGGGCTTGCCTTAGTAATGACTCCATGGCTGAGCACGATGAGCCTAGAGGAACTTTCTTGTGCGGATGATGGGTTAACTTCCCTGATTGGGCCGCAATCTGGTCTGTTGAGAGAACACTTAGGGCATTCATTCATAACATTGCATTGCATAGATGTTGGCCTCTGTGAGTTACTCGACTAACTTTGGCTTGTACTATTGGCAGGTGATATGGCAGGTGGACGTGGCAGACGAAGTTATGGGCGTGGGGATCGCCAGCATCCCCAGAGTTCTTCTTTTGAGAAATCCCGAAGATCCGCTAGCTTGTACGGTGCTCCACCTCCATTCGAACAAGGCAGTGGTCATCGAGACCGGGATCGATCTAGGCGATCTCCGACACCTCCTCCCCCTTCTCCCGTTCACGCGCCTACGGGGGATGCTCGGCTCAATATAGGTGGATCTCGATCTATGCCTTCGACAACTCCCCCATCGGTTGTCCCTCCGGCTCCCATTTAATCTGCTAAGGGGAGGGTGCTGCTGTTTGGTCAACCAAGGCCGGGCATGGAGTGTAACACCCCGAATTTTCTATTAACACTAAAGTTGCTAAAATATTAATAAGTGTGTAAGAGAGGGGATGTATCTAATATGAATATAAAAATATTAATAAGTGTGTAAGAGAGGGGATGTATCTAATATGAATATAGAAATATTAATAAGTGTGTAAGAGAGGGGATGTATCTAATATGTATATAAAAACAATAATAAGTAAAGGGGGATGTATCTAATATGTACATTGTAGAAAATATATATATATTTATGACATGAATAGAAGTTTATTAATATGCTGAGTGTTTGCTGAGTCACTTCTGACTCATTGCTGAGTCAACAAGATAAACCCCATCTTGTCTAAACGGCTGCGGTTATTTCTAGGTTAAATCTAATGGCCTAAATGAATTCTAAAATATATAAATAAGTGGGTAGACCCTAGACCTAAATCACTTGTAAAATTAGAGAAGCTACCGTCATGCTGCTGCCATGGAGTTCAGCATAGCCGTCACAAACTAAGAAGAGGAAGCCTAATCATCTACAACTAAATCTTCACAAATCAAATCAAAAGATCTCTCTTTCTCTAATTCTTTTCTTTTGTTGGTGAGTATGATGATTCTCACAAGACTATTACAAACTAATTTGACTCAGTTATGAATGGATCACAAGAAAGTGATGTGATTTGTAATTGTAAATTCTATATATTGTGGATCTCTTATTATGTTATTATGTTGTCGTATGATGTAAATTATATATGCTATGTCATGCTATGTTGTAAATTCTCTTATGCTATGTCGTGCTATGTTGAGAATCATGTCAAGCTATGTTATACTATCATACTATGCCATGTTATAAATCATGCTATATTATGTTGAAAAATCATGTTGTTGGATCATGCTTAAAGTTATGTTTTTTTTCTTAATTTAAATGGATCTTGTTTATGGGAATTTTCCTATTAGGTTAGGTGTACCCATAAACTTGAAACTATAATTAAATAAAACTTGATTATGGGAATTTGCCTATTGAGTTAGGTGTACCCATATAAAACCATGTTGTTAAAAAATTAGATGATGTTGATTCACACATGTTCATATGTAAGTTTATGAAAATTGATTGAGATCATATTAGGTGAATTTTGAACAAGTTGACACCTTTAGATCCATGACATGTATAATCTATGCAAGTTGGACATATGCAAGTTTCACCCCTTATTATGATTCATTTGGTCACATATACATGTTGTTATTATGATAATCTCTTTTATGCTATGAGTTAGGCTATTCGAGTCTAACATATATTTTGCGAATAAACATTCAAACGTGGGGTAGGGGTAATATTAGGAATTAATAAATTGGGTGCAATTTTGTAAGATGTTGCATACCATGAATGAATGTCCATAATTGAGTCAATTATGGACATTGTTAAAAATTGGAAGTAATTAATAATTCAAGTAGGGAATTATTAAAATTGGGGGAAAGTGGATTATTATTAATAATCAATGCTTAGGACACGAGGTTGGACCCGTTTGTGATGTAAACCTGCCCGGACCCGCCCGGCAAATCCAGTAGTCACAAATGTCGGCCCAATGTGAGAGGTCCTAGGCCCAAACTAAAGCATAACAGTTGTAAAGACACGAGGTTAGACTCTTTTATGGTATAAGACTGCCCGGACCCGCCCGACAAATCCAGCTGCCATAAATGCCAGTCTAATGTGAGAGGTCTTTATGAGGTTATGGCCTTAATGAACTAAGAAATACTTAACCAGATAATCATGTAAGGTGGGACATGGGGGTTAAGTAGGTGCCTTGGGTGGCATGAGGAATCTGGTGGTTGCCTTTAGAGGCATTTGAAATACGATTAGACTTAACCAAACACACATGTAAATGAACATGACTAAGTGGGTTAAGTGGGATGGACTAATGGGGACAAGCTTAGGTGGAATGCTTGTGGTAAATAGTGGGGGCCCATTTCAACCAGTATCCCAAAACGTATCTTTGTGGGCTCGACCCAAGTCGAGGACGGGACACGCATACTGGGTTTGACTATAAGAGGCCAAAACAGGGAGCGGTGGCAACACAAGTCCAACGGGTTTCATATGCGTGTGTGGACCCGGGCTGGTAGGTAAGACGTTGTTGCATCGTGTAGGTATAAGCCGTGCATGTCCGTTGTATCAGGTTGCCACTTTAGGGGAGTGATACACCCCACTGTGGGGCCAGCACGGGTATCTACGAGTTAGGGAGCCGATCGAATAATGGGAAGTAGGGTACACCTAGTGGAGATAGGGGCAGGCGGCACCTATGTAGTCAGCTAGGGGTACGTAAAGCCATTGGGAAAGTTTCTAAGTGAAGCTAAGTGGGATGAATCTTTAGGGTGACTGGTGTGGTGTAGTATGGTGTTTATCCTTTAGTATTTAGGAGCGCCTATAACGTTGCCTTTAGCGATTGTCTATGTCCTTAATCTGCTCTTCATAGACATTTTCTTGTTTTCCAGCTTATGCCTTAGTCCAGTTATTTTGGTAATAGTATTGTAGAACTATCATATTCTCCAGACTTTATGTCTGACCCCCTCTTTTCCATCCTTTTTCTCCCTTCAGGTCCGCAGGTTGGGCCAAGTTCTAGTGGAGTCTAGTTGGATCGCTTATCTTCTGGAAAGCTTGGACTGCTGAAGTAAAGTCCAGCTTGTTATCTTTCTTTTTAATGGCTATTCATGTAATGGGATTATGTACTTGTTTTATCAAGATAGATATTGTACTTGACATTGAATGTGGTGTTATGATGTAATCAAACATGTTTTGACTTCTGCTACAATGAAATAAAGTCTTTGAATTTCCAAGTACTATTTTATATCTGTCTTGTTGTAATTTTACTGTTCTATATTCACTTAAAACCTCCATGGAAGTTAATGCATTCCCTTTGTGAGTGACATTAATGGACGTGGGGTGTTACACGGAGGTTGCGACGGTAATGAAAAATCTGACAGAGTCCCAAATCCGAGCGTTTTCTGTTGAAGAGAGGAGGATGTTCTTGAGGTTGTTATTCCCTCAATATCATTTTGACAAGCTACCGTCTCTCCCTGATCTCCGTCCCGCTCCCAGTAGGGAATCCGGGGATATATGGATGCATGTGCAGGCGGCGTATCACCAGGCCAATGAGCTTACCAAGTATTCCCTGAATCTTTCTGAGTTGATCAAGAGGAAAAGTCTGGAGCTCATCAACCGCCAACTGACCATTAATAGTGAAAATACATCGGTCACCCATTTGGAAGCCGATATAGGTGGGTTTCTCTGTTGCATGGTGGCTAATTCATTATTACTTCGTGCGTTTCCCTATTTTAACTTATGATTGTGATGTTGCAGCGGAGTTGAAGCGGTATTATACGACTCTACAGACAAGGGCTGCGCAGGACCGTGAGACTTTTAGCGATACAGTAAGTCGCTTGACCCTTGAAAATACAGCCTTTAAGAACGATAAGGACGAGTGGTCCAAGGTATGTGCTCAGACGGAAAAGGAAATTGGGAAGGTTTCTCAGCTCCTCCGCTTTGAGAGAGGAAAACGAGAGGTTGCGGGCTGAAAATTCCAAGGTTGCTGAGTTAAAGAGGCAGCTCGAGGCAATGACGAAAGCGAAGGAAGACGCCAAGGCCAGAAATAGGGATGTGTTAAGCGAGGCTGAGTGTATAAGGGCTGAACACGCGAGGGAGATAGAGCAGCTAAAGGGATAGCTGAATGATGTAGAGTTCCGCATTGGGTCCTCCTTCGAGGAGAGTATTAATAGCATGTATGTGAAAGTTTTGAGATTCCGAGGGATCTCGTTTATCGAAGACTATCCTCGCGAGCTTACTAGAACTTGGGAGAGGTTAATCCCCTACGAGGCCTTCTTGCTTCGAGTGGATGTGATCACTTTAGACGAGCGCCAACTTGCGCACGTCCTTTTGAACAACGATGAATGCGAGAGGCTAGAGGAGGGAAGGATGTTGTTGCACGAGGATGCTGAGAATGAGAGGTTGGCGAGGCTTGCCGAAGAGAAAGGAAAGTTTGTAGTGACCGGGCGCACGGTTGTGCCGGAAGCATTCACAGAGGGGAGTTCTCATCCACCTCTTGACCCTGGATCTGTCATGATGAGTGGTCCTGGGGGTTCGACCCACACTGCTAGTGAGTATAATCTTGACTTTCCGGCACTGGGGAATACCAGATTCACCTTATCCACTATCACGAGCACCCTTCCTATCATTCCTACGCCATCCTTGACCTTAGGTAAATTTCTTTTACCCTGCATCCCTGAGAATGAAGTGATTACCAAATTTATGGACTAAAAAAGGTTGTGTCTTTGTGTATGCAGTTCCTCCTGGGTCTATGACAGCAGCGGACCCCACTCCCATGATCTCTCAAATGACTGAAACTGGGTCGGGCCCCGTAGGGGCACAAACCGGAGAGGGTGGCGATCAACTCGATACCTTTTCTGGCATAAGAATAACCTCTAGCATGTTCGGCATTCTCAACGTAGAAGGATAGGTGGTCGACGGATTGAGTGCCCCTGCCAAAGGCCCGATAGAAACCAATGTGGCTTCGATGGCGGCCCTGATGGCGAGTCAACAGGCCAAGATGGTGGCCAAGTGTGAAGAGGTAGAGGAGAAATGACAACATGATGAAGCTGACAGGGAGGAAATTCTAACGTAGACTCGGCAGGACGCCGAGGCAAGACCTGCCGACACCGTTGCGAAGAAGTGAGCCGATGAGGAGGCTGAGAAGAAGAGGGCCAATGATGAGGCCCGGAAGAAGAGGGAGGATGAGGAAGCACAACGGAGGACCACCGAGTCCCTTGAGAAAGCCAGAGCTAGTGGCGTCACGCCTCACAGGTCCCAAAAGCTTACCGCCCGGAAGGCCGCCAGAGAAGCCAAGGAGAAAGCTGGGCGAAAGGGCAAGGCGGTCCCGGCGACGAGTGATGCCGTGGTCGGCCTCGCTGCTGGGGGTGCCCCTAAGCCTACACCATAGGCCACCTTGATTGACATTACTGAGATTTCAAGTGGCGAAGGGACAGGCGAGAGAGCCTCTCGTCTTCTCATGAATTGACCACTTCCCGGAGGGGCGGAGATGGAAAGAGTGAGCCTGGCGAGAAGAAGCCCAAAACAAAGGATGAACCGTCAAGCGTGGAATCTGCAAAAAAGGAAAAGCACAAGCACAAGAAAAGAAAGCAGGGTTAGTGTTAGCAATCTTAGTAGGGATTACCGTTATTTTGTTAGTGTAGGCCGATAGTTTACGCGAGTACGATCCTCGCTTTTGGTTTTTCAAACACAGTGTAGTTCTCATGTACACCCTGTCATTAGAAAGTAAAAGTGTTAGACACGTAGTTTGTTTTAGCATGTATGTGTGAAAAGGAAATATTAATTAGTAAAGATCATCTTTTATTTCAAGTGTTTAGATGTTCTTTTTATGTTTTCCAGCGTCCTGTACTTGCATAAACTTACTTATCGTTACGCCTGTCACAAAAGCGATTAGGGGCCGTCTCTGGGTAAATTATTCCAGAGAGGTGAGGTAAAGCGCTGGTTTCAATAAGTTCCCCTCAGCTCAGGGAACCCGTAGTTTGCGAAACCAGGCTGTGCGCCTGCTGTTTTGGGTGGCCCGGGGTTAAACCTAGGTAAAGAGAAGGCGTAGGGCGTCGCGTTGTGTGGTCCACCAGGTGGGTGGCTCTCCCGTCGTTCTTCGGGTTGAGCAAGACGCCATACGTCATTTATTTGCTGGCATAGTTTTCAGCCCCGATCATCAGTTCGTAAGGTCCGATCGTGGCCATGGGTTGCCCCCTAGCCTTGAGACCTAAGGGTAAGAAACGATTTAAGGTCGGTCTTGGTGCTGCGCCAAGATTCGACCGGCACCCTTAACCGGCAAAGAGAGATTTGCATCGATCTTAGTCGGTCGCTGAGTGGTGCCAAGCAGCCTGGACTGGGACGCGGAACAATTTATCCTCGGCCTTGGCACTGGGCCGGGGTTTGAGTTCGTGGTTGTTTAGACTCGGTCGCGCCGCGGGCCGGCGATTCGAGTAGCATTGCCGGCTCCCGTGCTCGGGGTGCCGGGCGTAACCAAGCGTTTCAGACTCAATGTTGCCTAGAAATTAGGATAGCCGCGCTGGCTCCTGTGCCCGAGGTGCCGATGCGGTTTTCGCAAGCGTGAATTGAGTTGGTTGTTGGAAAACAAGGCGCATTACGCGAAAAGTAAACAACAGGGAGATATGAAATTGAACACCATTTCTACTAATAACTTTGGCAGTAATAACCTTTACAATTCCTTGGAATTCTGACAAAATAGAACATTGTTCGAAAAGCATAAACAATCGTAAACTGAGTGATCGACGCTTTCTAAGAACTAGAAAAGCGCAATTTTTAAATTAAATACTGCAAGCGCACAGATTGTGTAATATGCAGGTCGAATCACAGGGAGGTAAATTAAATTAAATTATTTATATAATTTCTTGGGCGAGTTAGACAAATCTCCGAGATGGGATAACATTGAAATTACAATTTAGTTCAGAACAAATCTAATTGAACCGATAACTAAAATTGTAATTATCAATAAAACAAATAACACTACAATTGAATTAACTATAGATTTGAATCTAATCGAATCTATAATCAATTCAATGATTAAAAAATAAACAGAGTGTTGGAAATAAAAAAATTGCAGAAAGGAAATAACAAACAGAAAAAAAAAGGATTACCGTTGAATCTAATCAAACGGTCAATCACTAATGAGAAATTAGTTGCAATAACAATTGTGTTCTAGCAAATCTAATTGACTTGACGACACAAATTGCCATGAAAATAAAATAATGCAGACAAATAAAAGAAGAAAACTTTATTGATTTCAGGATGATCATTTACAATGAGATTACATGGATATTTATAGGAGATAGACAGCCAATCTAAAACCCTAATCCAATATATGCATATATGAGCCTATTAATTAGCAATTATTACTCCCATAAAAATTATTCCTCCCCTCTTAATTAACCATTATTCCTCCAATATCTTCCTTGTTTGACATGTGACTAATTGAAGGAAGATAAGATTTCAGGATATTTCTTCTATCAAAGATGGATATATCTTAACTTCAAAAGAAACACAATGCTAAATCTTCATCTGTAGATGTTCATTTGTATATACACAGCATTTTGATCTTTATTTTCTGTTTTTCTAACTACATGTGGCTTAGTTGGCATATCTGTAAAAGTGACAAAATAATACCCAAGTAATATTTATTTATATACAAAAGATAAGATATAAGAGCATAAAATAAACACATTTCTATGTTAATCAAATACCCCCCACTTATCTTTTACTCGTCCTCGAGTAGAACAAAAATTAAAAACTAACTAGATAGGTCACACTTTCGTAGGAAACACGATTGCATTGAGCGTATGCAACAAGCCGTTAAACCTCTAGGTGTCCCTAGTAGGACGAGTGGTGTCTCGTGAGGGTTTTCAGCGGATACTACCCACAAAATCCAAATGCAGTATGTTATGATTCTAATGAAACTACATGAATGCAATGGACATATGCAAAATAAAAACAAAAATGAAACAAGACTTGTTTCTGAAGTGGTACAACAAATTAAATTAACAATTTCTAGTCAATTGATTTTATTTTAGATACCTCAACTTGTCACAAATTTTCAACATAAATCAAGTTTTCAAATGTTAAATTCCAGTTGGGCTAGTTGGTTCGGTCGATACATAGTGCAGCCATGAAATAAATTCTTAGTTTGCTTGTCACAATTTGTAAAGTGGTATTCTAATTTCCTTGTGTATGACTAGTCAAATCAATAAGGTCAAGAAATGTTTGGGCATCATCGCTTATTCTCTATTTATAAAAGTTAAAATTTATGATTAATTACATACACCTAACTTAAAAGACCAAGGTATACCACCCATACACTGCCTTGCGGACTGACGGAGAGTTGGGACAGAGCTTGGCGGATTGTGCAGACCGATGCTGACTTTGTCAACAACATGTCGGTAATCCTTAGGTGTCCAATCTCATAAAATGAGACCAAGATATTCCAACGCTGACTTTGTCAACAACATGTCGGATAGAGCTTAGCGAGTTTGCACACCAACGCTTGATATACAAGCAACGTTGGATACCCTTGGATTACTATTATTATTATTAAAAATATAGGCATAAAAGAGAGTTACGCGAATTCAACTTAACACAACTTAGTTTTAAAGATTCAAAAAGCCAATATAAGTATTTTAAGTCGTCCACTTATTTAAACAAAGACTACAATATAGAATAGATTTCATGGCCATCATCTAAGAATCTCCTTATGTACCGGTTACACTATTATCCCTCAAAATTCAACTTTTCATTATATTTCTAATTCGATCTTAGTTGAGAGAAAAAAATACTATCAACTGATTAACAATCCTTAACTTATTTTATTGTATCAAATCTAAAATGAGTCGTATTTTCCAAAAAAAAAATGGCATGTTATTATGACCTAAAATGCATGAAAGTGAAAAGAAAAATAAAATGAAAAGAAAAATAAAAAATTAAAAGAAAAAAATGGCATGTTATTATGACCTAAAATGCGTGATGGTCCTATCTAAATGCATGAAAGTGAAGAAAAAAAATATGAAAAATAAAAATGAATGCAATGCAGACTCCCCCCACACTAGAACTAAACACTGTCCACACTGTAACGTTTCCTAAATTTGAAAGATCGTTCCCAAAGGTGAATGAGTTGCAAAATTATTTGTAAAATGAAATGAAGTTTAGCCACTATATACGAATGCCAATTATGTACAAAATGATATCTGTAATAATGATGAATGGTTTGCAAAGAATGAAATTTCCTTTTTCCCCCACACTTGCCTCTATCGAAGACGATGCACAATGATTTCTTATCTGATTTATGAGGTGTAACATACATGTTAATGAATTTTGAAATGAAAACCTTTTGTGTGAAAATTGTGTCGTGTCAATGATTTAAACGATTCAAATGCAGATTATCCCGTATAAATTTCAAAGTCTTTTCTTCATGGTCCTCGGTAAGATCAGAGGCCAAGATTATGGGAAAATTTTCTGTAGAGTCCAAGTAAACATACTCAATATCTTGTGATAGGGGTTCGAGGGCCAATCTAGGATGTTCTTGTATGCTAACATTGGTCAACATTCCATGGTTAGATTCAAATGATGAAGGTTTCGAATCAAGTAGTTCATTTAATTCAGAAATATATTCGAGCTCATCGAAATCATAGTTGAAATGGTCAAGACACATTTTCAAAGCTTCAGAAGTGTTATTAGAGGTTTCATCAATTGTTATTCGAATCATGTCAATTTCATCAATCTCAAAATCCCTAAAAGAATTATGGTGGCTAACAATTTTCTCACTCATCGTTATCAAATATGCAAAATCCAAAATTTAAATTTAACACACGCAGTTTTTATTACAAAATAAACAACGTACTCAAGTATATTCCATTAGTTGATAATATCGATTTAAAGAGAGAAGATGGTCTTATGGTCGTTCACGTATAGTATAAATACTAAGGGATACGACCCATGTTTTACAGGCAGTATGCAACCTCTTTTGCTAGAAGTTCAATAAATTGAACTAATATATATCCGCGATCAAACCCTTGAGATAATCAATTTCACAAAATACACTCTTGTAGTTAAATATTTGCAAATCAAATAAAGTTTTATGACGAGAGTGATGATTTTAATTATGAAAATTTGTTTCTCACAAACAGATTTAGGAATTTCAGTCACAGAATAATAACAGAAAATTAAAATATTGTACAAGCAAGCCGCTGCCCTACAGAAATTTTTTACAAGAAATTTCTATTTTTTTAAGCAACCGCAGCACCTGTAGAGTTCAGAAAATTTTACAGTGGGGTTGAGACAGTCCGTCCAGAGCAGTTGAATAGCATTGGTAATCCAAATCAATTGTTTGCTTCGTTTGACTCCAATAACTTTGTTCGCTTTGCTTGACTTCACTATGTTCCTTGACTTTGGCCTTTGACTTGTTTTTGGAGATTGCTAGAAATTTTCTCTTGGCTCTCTTTTGGTTTTTTTTTTTTGAAAAGAAAAGCAAATAAATCAAGCACAAAAAACTAAATTGGAATTAAAAAAATAAAATAAACTAACTTAGACTAAAAAAAATAAAGTGAACACAACAAAACTGAACTTAAAAATAAACAAACACAAAAATCTATGCTTAAAAAAACAAAAAATATACTCACGCCCCAACTAAAGAAAGCTTGTCCCCAAAAATCACAATAGAACACACGTTCCGCTAAACAAAAGAACTCACGCCTCCCAATTTTTCTAAAAATTCAATAACTCCCCAAAAATTACAAGCACGTCTCCTTCTTTTTCTTCTTTCTTTTTTTTTCTTTTCTCAGAATCGATCAACAAAATCGACAGCCAAGGCTTGAATTGGATTGTTGGGGTTCGGATTAGGTATTGTTGAATTGGAGATGGATTGTATGCGACTTCGAATTGGAGGATTTGGTATGATCTGGATTGATTGCGTGATGATGATTGGATGCGGTTTATTGAATAAGGTTTGAGAATGGGGCGTTGGTGCGGAGAGTAGGCGGGAAGAAGGGTGATGGTGCTTGGTTTGTTTGTGCTGCGTGAAGAGGGTTTGTTGGTGGTTGCGAGAACTTGGTTGTGAACGAACTTGGGCAGTGGAGGAACGTGGTATTAGTGCAGTGGTGATGATGGAAGTGGAAGAAAGAAGGTGGATGGAAATGTCTGAATTATTGGGTATTGTTTTGTGAAGAAGTGCTGGTTGAATGGTTTGAGAATTGAAGTAGGTGAGGTTATAGTCTTGTATAGAAGATGGAGAAGGTTTTTATGGCAGCAGGAATACAAGAAAGAAATCAAAGCGATTTTTTTTGAAACAAAAGGAAATAAATAAATGAAAGAAAAAAAAAAGAAATAATGTCAAGAAAATTTGGCAAGTTCTTTTTTTTATTTGTCTAAAATAAGAATGAATTTGCAAGAGGGAAACAAATAAATGAAAGAAAAGGGAAAGAGGTTGAAAACAAAGCAAGAAAGAACTGAAAATTTAGAAAGATTTTTTTGTTGTTGTTGTTGTTTTGAAAAAAAAAGGAAGGTAATTATAAAAGAAAATTTGGAAAAGAATTGAAAAGAGGAAAGAAGTAAAAGAGAAAATGGCAAGATTCTTCTTTCTTTCTTTTTGGAATATTTGTACAAGAAGAAAGGGAAAGAAAAAAAATAAAATAATCGAAAGAGAGATTAGAGGAAGTGAGAGAAAATTGTAATTGGAAAGCAATCAGTAAAAAAAATGCAAGTTTTTTTCCTCTTATATAGAAAATTAAAGTATTATCTTGTAATACCAAATCAACTAATTAAGAGATTTTTATTTTTATTTTCTAAAAATAAAAAGAAAAAAAAAGCGAGATATTAAAAATAGAAACTAACACGAATCAGAAACTAAATAAATAATAAAATTTAATCGTTACCTCCCCGACAACGGCGCCAAAAACTTGATCGACGCTTTCTAAGAACTAGAAAAGCGCAATTTTTAAATTAAATACTACAAGCGCACAAATCGTGTAATATGCAGGTCGAATCACAGGGAGGTAAATTAAATTAAATTATTTATATAATTTCTTGGGCGAGTTAGACAAATCTTCGAGATGGGATAACATTGAAATTACAATTTAGTTCAAAACAAATCTAATTGAACCGATAACTAAAATTGTAATTATCAATAAAACAAATAACACTACAATTGAATTAACTATAGATTTGAATCTAATCGAATCTATAATCAATTAAATGATTAAAAAATAAACAGAGTGTTGGAAATAAAAAAATGCAGAAAGGAAATAACAAACAGAAAATAAAAAAAATTAGGATTACCGTTGAATTTAATCAAACGGTCAATCACTAATAAGAAAGTAGTTGCAATAACAATGCTGTTTTAGCAAATCTAATTGACTAGACGACAAAAAATTGCCATGAAAATAAAATAATGCAGGAAAATAAAAGAAGAAAACTTTATTGATTTCAGGATGATCATTTACAATGAGATTACATGGATATTTATAGGAGATAGATAGCCAATCTAAAACCCTAATCCAATATATGCATATATGAGCCTATTAATTAGCAATTATTCCTCCCATAAAAATTATTCCTCCCCTCTTAATTAACCATTATTCCTCCAATATCTTCCTTGTTTAACATGTGACTAATTGAAGGAAGATAAGATTTCAGGAGATTTCTTCTATCAAAGATGGACATATCTTAACTTCAAAAGAAACAAAATGCAAAATCTTCATCTGCAGATCTTCATTTGTATATACACAGCATTTTGATCTTTATTTTCTGTTTTTCTGACTGAATGTGGCTTAGTTGGCATATCTGTAAAAGTGACAAAATAATACCCAAGTAATATTTATTTATATACAAAAGATAAGATATAAGAGCATAAAATTAACACATTTCTATGTTAATCACTGAGTTATGTGAAGTAGCGGCGGAGATGTTTGTTGTTCCATGCTCTTGGGAGTTCAGCTCCGTCGATGGTGGCGAGCCTTAAATTTCCATCGCCGAGCTTTCGATGTATGGAGTATGGGCCTTCCCAGCGAGGCGCGAGGCCTGTTGGCAGGGGAAAACCCGCTGTAGAACTAGGTCGCCGATGTTGAGGTCCTTGTGGCGGACCCTGGAATTGAAGTATCGGGCCACTCGCTGTCGTTGGGCGGCGGCTCCGACATCGGCCTCATTCCTTTTTTCTTCCAGCAAATCGAGTGATCCCAGAAGTAAATCTTGGTCTGTCTTTGGATTGAAGTATGTGACTCGATGGGATTGTAACTTGAGCTCAATGGGAATGGCGGCTTCAGATCCGTATGCGAGGGCGAAAGGAGTATGGCCGGTTGCTATCTTGTGGGTGGTGCAGTAAGCCCATAGAGCCAGATGAAGTTCGTCTACCCACATGCCCCTAGCCTTTTCCAGACGTTTCTTGATGATGGATTTGATGACCTTGTTAACCACCTCGACTTGCCCATTGGCTTGGAGATGAGCCACCGCTGAGAATCTTTTATCGATGTCCTGGCGCTGACAGAAAGTTTTAAACTCAGTGCTCTCGAATTGAGTGCCATTGTCGGAGATGATAGCCTGAGGCACTCCATAGCGGGTAATGATGTTGCGGACAAAAAAGTTGATCATCTTCTTCATGATTATGGTGGCGAGAGCTTCAGCTTCTTCCCACTTGGTGAAATAGTACACTACGACGACGGTGTATCGTGCCCCGCGTCTGGCCATTGGAAGAGTTCTAATGACGTCAATTCCCCACATGGCGAACGACCATGGGCTAACCATCTGAGTTAGTTCAGTAGGTGGTGCTCTTGGAATCTTGGAGAAGCGCTGGCACTTATCGCATTTGCGAGTGTAGTGCACGGCATCTTGATCAAGCGTGATCCAGTAATAACCACGTCTAAGAATTTTTCTGGCCAGGGTCTGCCCCCGAGTGTGGTCGCCACATTCGCCTTCATGCACACTACTTAGTACCTGGAGGGCGTCGCCGTGAGCTACGCATGAAGCAGGGGAACGGAAAAACCTCTGCGGTAGAGTACTCCGTCCATAAGAAGGAGGGCTGACTGGCAAGTGAGCGCGCACCTTTCCTTGTAGTGCTTTGGTAGGATCCCGTGCTGTAGGTAATTTCTGATCGGTGTCATCTATGACTCGGGCTCGGGTTCGGTGCTCATAATCATCTCGTCTTTCCCTTGCTTGATACTTGGAGAGTTGAGGACTTCAACCGAGGAGAATCCATTAATTTGCGGATCTTCAGAGCTTGCCATTCTGGCGAGGGAATCTGCCTTTTCATTTTGCTCGCGTGGGATATGGGTGATGGTGAAATGCTCGAGGCAGACGAGTAGCCCATGAACCCGGGCCACGTATTGGGAAAGCCGTCCCTCTTTCGCTTGATGAACCGACTTAAAGAGGCGATGTTAGAGATGTATTTGTCGGTAGCCTTAGAGATGAACTGACTTAAAGCGGCAACCTTTCCGTTTAGACTCTGGACATCCCTGATGTTCTCGGGGATTCGGATGTCCCAAATAGCTTGGATTTTTTCTAAGTTAGCTTCGATGCCCCGAGAATTGACAATGAAACCCAAGAATTTTCCCGAGGTGACTCCGAATAAGCATTTCAGGGGGTTGAGTTTCATGTCGTACTGGCGAAGGACATCGAACATTTCGGAGAGGTCGTGGATGTGATCGCTTGATATTTTTGATTTTACTAGCATATCATCTACGTACACCTCCATCGACTTTCCGATTTGATTTTTAAATAGTTGATTAACCATTTGCTGATAAGTGGCACCGACATTTTTAAGGCCAAAGGGCATAACACGGTAGCAGTAGAGCCCAAGGTTGGTTATGAAAGAGGTATGCTCTTGGTCGTGGAGGCTCATCGGGATCTGGTTGTAGCTTGAGTGGGCATCCATGAAGGATAATAGATGGTATCTGGCGGTCGAGTAGACTAGTCGATCGATCTTCGGGAGCAGGAAGCTGTCCTTGGGGCATGCCTTGTTTAGATCGGAGAAGTCGATGCATGTTCGCCACTTACCGTTGGCCTTCTTAACTAGAATTGGATTGTAAACCCATTTGAGATAATCAGCTCCGTGGATGAAGTCATTGTTGAGCAGACGGTCTACCTCTTCTTTGAGTGCCTTGGACCTCTCGGGCCCTAAGAAGCGGTGCTTCTGTTTAACTGGAGGTATTTTGGGATCTAAGCCAAGGGAATGGCAAGCAATTGCAGGATCGATGCCTTTCATGTCGGAGTGGGTCCATGCTAATACATCTAAATTGGCTTTCAGGAAGCATATGAGATCTTCTTTAACTGCTAGGTGGAGTTGTGACCCTACCTTCAACACCCTCATTGGGTCGCCGAGGTTGACTGGAATGTCCACTGTGGATTCGACCAGGGTAACCCTTTCGTATTCGGGTTCTTCATCCTTCCGTGGGTTGAGATCATCGGAAAGACAGGAGTGGCGCCTGAGCCAGGGCCCAGAGGCCGCTGATTGCTATGCCGAGACGTTCTTGGCGCAATTAGGAACAAGCACGGCTTTGCCCTTATCCTTATTGCACGCATTCTTCCATTCTATTGCGTAACATTCCCTGGCGCTTACTTGGTCGCCCCTGACAATTCCGATCCCATTTTCCATCGGGAATTTCATTAGGAGAGACTATGGTGCCATGTAAACTCGGAATTCGGTGTGGAAGGGGCGTCTTAGGAAAGCGTTGTAGGGGGAGTCGATGTCTATGACCATGAAAGTGAGAATCCGGACTCAGCATCAGTCCCCCTTACCTAGTTCTACGGGTAGGTCGATCATCCCTATGGGGGAACTAGAGACCCCATTGAAGTCGTGAATGGCGGCGTGACATGGCTTCGTTTCCAATTTCATTTGGTCGTAGGCGGCCTTAAAGATGATGTTGACCGAGCTACCCAAATCGATTAAGACATTCCTAACGGAAGCGGCACCGATCTGGGCAGTGATGACTAATGGATCGGTGGTCGGTATTTCCACCCCTATCGATTCCCTTTCTCGTAAGACGATGTCGTCCTGCATGGTTTTTTGTAGCTTGGATGGGACATACTCAGGGAGAGCGGAGCAGGCTTCGTAAGTAGCATGTTTTATGGAACTCACATATTCCTCCATTTTTCGAAAGCTGTTATGTGTGGGGTATGGTCCGGCACATATGGTGTTGATCACGATTCCTCGCCTTGGGTTAGATGGTCCTGGAGCTCCCTTGGCGGCTGCTTGTGGAGCTGGCGCTGGAGGTTGCGAATTTGCTTCAGCGGGAAAGGGCTCTTGGACATATTGCTCAAGACATTTCTCGCGAATAAGTTTCTCGATTGCATCCCTAAGTTGGCGACATTCGTTGGTGTCATGCCCATACACGTCGTGATATCAACAGTACCTCCCTGTGTTCTTCTCGCGGTCAGTTGATTCTCTGACGCGAGGCTTCTTGTATGGCAGGGTGTTGCATGTTTCCAAGTAGATCGTCTCTATGTCTTCATTCAATGGGGTTTAGGTTTCGAAAGCTTGGCGAGGGTCGGGCTTTCTCAATTCTGCTGGGGATTGCCTGTTGTTCTGTCCATTTGTCCTGCCATTGTTTGGTTTTCGCCTTTGGGGACCTGCTCCCCTGTTTTGGTCGAAGGGCTCCCCGCCTCGCCTACCTATGAAGTGGTTGTTGGCGGTATCGGATTGTGGGTTGTTGGGGCGACTTGTGGCGGAAAGCCGGTTCCGCCTTGCTTCTTCTTGGCACAGGTACTGATCTGCCTTCTCATAGAAGGCATCGAGGCTCTTTGGTTGTTTTCGATCGATCTAGGCCCCGAATTCTAAAGTAGGGAGGACCCCTTTGTCTAGCTGAAAGAGTATGGTGTGAGGATCTGGATCTTCAACCTCGGTGAGAGCTGTGTTGAACCGAGAAAGGTAGCTCCTAAGCGACTCGGCGGGCCCCTGGTATAAGTTTGATAAGGTGAGGACATTCTTCGGAGTCAGGATATGCACCGTGAATTGCTTGACCAACCGTTTCGCTAATTACTCGAAGTTGTTAATGGAACTGAGTGGGAGGCGGGAAAACTAAAGTAGAGCAGTACCGGACAGGAAGACAAGGAAGTATTTGCATTTGGCCGGATCGTCGCCCCGTCTCGAGTCCATTTTCCATTCATAGCGATTCAAGAATGCACAAGGATCAGTTGTACCATCATAAAGTGGCATTTGTGGCATGCTAAAGCGCCTTGGCCATTCGGCTTCATTTAATCTTCTTGTGAAGGGGTTACGCCTGATGTGAGCTTCCCATGCGCCGTGCGCGCCCCCTCGCATCTCTCTCATGACCCTTCGGATCATGCCGGGGAGATAGGTCGGATGCGGATCCTCCATCGGGATCCAAGGGTTTTGACGCGGTTCCGGAGTCCTGTTGCGAGGTCGCCTTCTATGGTGGATGTCCGGATCATCTTCCTTTATATCCTCGACATCTATGATTGGGTCTATGTGTGGACATTGAGGCAGAGCGGGGTGATGTGGATCCCGTTCTACAGGAGCGCGGGCAGTCTCGATAGAATTAGGCCCGTCATTGATAACTAAACGAGAGCAGTCTCGATAATGTGCCCCATCGCTGTATGTGACTGTAGTTCATTCGTCGTTGCCGTTCCCATTCCCGTTGGCACGGAACCCTAAGCTTACCGAAGTCGAGATGATAATGCGAAAGAAAGACGCAAATCTTGAATTCAGACTCTCAGTAAAAGCACCAAATGTTGATGGCAAAAAATATCGTAAACACCAAAGATTCCTATTACAAGGAATAGTTAATTTGGTCGCAAGACTAGGTAAGAGAAAACGGTAAATGACACGAGAATTTATAGTGGTTCGGCCGCGGATTAGACCTATGTCCACTTTGGAAGGATGTTGAACTTTTATTAATCACTCAAGAATTACAAGGTAGAGCCATGCTCATTACATTCACTTTTACAATTGCCATATGCTAGTTATTTGGGAAAAAGAATATTTAATTCTTCTTCTTCCTCAACTAGGAGATGCCATTAATGAGGCTCATGAAGCTCTAGGAAGGTCTCAAATGAAGAAAATTCAATCCCTTTGAAGTGTGAGGCCATGGGGTATTTATAGGGTGGGAGTAGGTAGGATAAGGTCGAAATGGGGACCACATGCAGGAAATTCAAGCCCGGCACCCTCGTGCCTCGAAATTTTGGACCCGAGGGCTGCTTCGAAATTTTGAACCCACCGGGTTTGAAATTTCGAACCCAGATGCGGTCACGATATCTCGCTCCGCTGGGCTCAAGATCTCGAGCCCAGCTGTGGGTGCAAGATTTCACACCCGCTGGGCTTGAGACCTCGCACCCACTAAGTTCGAAATTTCGAACCTAGGCATGGGTGTGAGAATTCGCACCCGATTGGGTGCGAATTCCGCATCATGCCCGGGTGAGGCTCTTCCGAGGGGCGCGAGGGTCCTGGGACTGGGTGGTCGAGGCTCGTAACTCCTTCGGGGTCTGAGGCCTTGGTTTGCGGACGTCTTCTGCATGCCGTGAGGCCATAAGTGGTGTAATCCCTTCTTGATCATGTTTCCTTCATTCTGTTCGTTCCCTTTTGGCCTCAGCTTCACGAGGTACGTTGAGTCGAGCATGTCCGATGCTCTCCTGGGAACCAGACCAAAAAGCCTGTTAACAATAACATAACTTGATATAAAACAGGTGAGATAGTGCATAAGCTGAAAACTAAACCATCATAGCAGCGGAAAATTCAAAATACAGCTTATGATCCAGACCATTATTTTTACAACTTTTAAAACTGTCTCTAAAGCAAAATAGGAAGGTACACAACTAATGCCCAAAGTAGTGACCAACAATGACATAGGGAGAATATATGGAAATGATACGTGTAAGCCTCCTGCTCGTATTCGGACAACTACTCATGCATAACCAGCTAACCTGTCTCTAGTCTGCTCGTTTAGGAGCACCCACACTAATAAGAAGAGACATAAAACTCTAGGTCAGACAAAAGTCTGGTATGAGCGATAAGCAGCAAAAACAGAACAATTACAGTTATACATAACCATACCCGAACCTGGACCTACACCAAAGAGTTAGCACAATAGGATGTACAATACTCTAAGGTGACACTAGCATATTGTGTGAAAGTAGAGGGGGTGTGCATGTCATGGTGATAGCAAACATCAAACATAGCAATCATCCTCACATCTCTCACTCAGTGCGTAGAGTATACGATATCTACCATTTTGATCACCCAATTCTTTGCTACGATCACTCTGCCCCATGAAGTCACGACGACTCCACTGCATTGATCCATAGTCACTAATCCTTTGCTATTTCCACTCTGCCTCATGGAGTCATAGCAACTCCACTGCACTGGCTCATAGCCCTGCTACGATCACTTTTCCCCATGGAGTCATGATAACTCCACTGCACTGATCCATAGCCAATATTCGTCTCTCTGTGGTGAGTCAAAGCTACAGACATCGATAACCCCTTTGCATACGTCCCGCAGCAAAGTCCAATCATGAAGTTAACTCATTGGTTCCCGTCTGGATCCTGAGTTACAACTCATTTGGACTACCTTTGCATCTCGGGTTTTGGTCATCATCCTGTTCGCACTTCAGTTTCCATTCAGTTCGTTCGTTGTCCAGACTCGAAGATCGGATCGTGATCCCCCTAGGCATCGGTTCGCAGATCACCCCTCATGTCCTTGGCTCGAAGTTTGTGACACATAGATGGCTCGTGTGTCACATTGGTTCATGGGCCCCACTCGTGATCCATGTCCTGGTCGGGATCTTCTGGTTCGTAGTCGCCAAGTGGTTCGTGACAAACATCTCCGGTCGGGACCAAGCTTCTGATCGTGGTGCATCATGGTGATTGGCTCGTGAGGGGTGTGGTCCGGTTCGTGGTGCTGGGATGCACTCATGGGGAGTGGCCTGGCTCGTGATGATGCTTCACGGTCGGGGTTGTGTCATGATACCCTGGTCACGAACGGGATTCCGCACCATTTCCTGCAACTTTTCCAGCAAGCAATTTACACCATACGACAACATTTTCGATCATTCTAACTTTTCTAAACAATCACAAAGCATACTATACAGTAATAGCAACATGTATAATCAACCATGAACACCAAAACAACATGTTAATTTGTATCAAACATACCCAAAACCCATGTTTTCCCCTTAATCCCCCTAATCATGATTTAACCATATGATTAGCAAAACATGTCCAAATTAACCCAAACTTCTATCAGAGGCATAAAATAATATTTATGAATTTCTACATATTTTTCCATATTTTTATAATGCATAATTTTGCTAATTAACAGTAATCACCCTAATTGACCGTAATTAGTGAAAAACAATGCAAATCACTCACCTTAGCCACATATAAAACTTTAGATCTGAAACTCTACTGTTTTGGGGCATTTTCCAATGCGACATAGCAGCTCCAACTCTGATTTGACACTAATCTTCCTTGATTTGGTGTAGATTAAGTTAACACACGATTAGGGATGAATTTAGAAGGTGGAGCCCGTTGTTAGGGTTTCAAGGATGTAAATGGTGGTTGGAAAAATGAATAAAAACTGAATTCCCTAATCCTATCAGCCCTCTCATAATCCTAATCCCGAAATGAGTTATGGGCCTAGCTGCTAATCACCCTAATTAGGCCCGGTTAAGCTGTTTTTCACCTTCCAAACCTTGTTTCAGCCATATCTCCCAAACGGTAAGTTCGTTTGGCTAATGTGACCACTCTATGGAAAGGTAAACCATCATCTGAATCCAATGGAAGTGGTTTCAGGTCAAAACTCCTTACCAATCAAAAGTTATAGGCGAAACAAGATTCGCTAGGGGTAAAACGGTCATTTAAAAATCAGCAAAAATCGTGAACATGGGAAATGACCTTAATAGTCATTCCCCAAAGTTACACGACTATACGACCTCATACGGAAATGAAATAAATATTCTGCGATCCTCCGATGCGTAGAATGCGGGTCGTTACATATTACCTTGGGTTGTTCATCCAGATGTGGATGGGGAGACTGAGTAGCAGGTGATAGCGTGGTGAGATGATACTGTTGTGCGATGACGAGCAGGAGGCTTGCGTACTAGTTTCTTACTACTATCTAGTATTTTGTAGTTTCTGCTGTTTGGTGTTTACCCTGAGTGTTTTAGTTAGGCCAATTTGTGCAGACACTTATGTTGTTATCCAAGGATGTATGGATATTCTTTCTAGTTGTTATGAAAGTTCAAGTTTCTGCTCAAATATGCTTCACTATTATTACCTGTTGTATATATGCTATTATATTTTGTCCTTGCGTTGTGAGTTATACGACAGATTCCGCTTATGTTATCATACCCCGATGATCATCCATTGCTACCTAACACGTCGTTCAGCGCATTATTCCCTTGTTAAGTGCAGGAGTTGTGGGCGGTCGTCACAACCTTTTGTCTATTCATTTTTTAAAGAATTCAAGACCCTATATATATATATATATATATATATATATATATCATTTTCTTTCAGAAAAACTCGTTTTTACTTCTCTATTTCTCCCCGAAACACTCCCTCTCTATATAATCAAATTAATGGCTACTGACATTCATAATCAAAGCGAATGTCTTGAAGTGACTCTCAACTCTTTCAAGGATATCCTATCTATCATCCTCTGCAATCAACGTCATTTGGAATTAAGCCAGATACAAATGATTAAACAACAAGATAAACATTTTGATGCTATCCGTTGGATGATCTCTTCTCTTTCTAGAGATGAAGATGACAATATCACTGGAGCGCCTCTCACCAAAAACAATGAAGATGGGAAAGCCATAAAAGTAGATCCAATCTTCGGTGGAGATGTATAGGTGGAAATACTAAGAAATGCATGAATGAATAACTTGTTTGATTTGATTTGTATGGTGTGCTTTTGAATTTGAAGTTGAAAATTTGTAAATAATTGATTTGCGTTGTAAATATTGTTTGGATTGATTGTTTGGTTTAAAATATACAATGATTGTATTGATTATACTCTTTTATAGTTTACTTAGTAGAATTACAGTAGCATACCCATAAATTTAGGGGGAGTTATAAGAAAATTATAGATTTAGGGGGAGTTATATATAGAATTAGTCACTAGGATTATTATGAGTTTAGATAGATATACCTTTTGTTGATGATAAAGGGGGAGAAATTATAAAATATGTATAGTTTAAAGGGGGGTTAGAAGGAATTCATGGTGAAAGAGGGAGTAATTGAAGAATCAGTTTAACATGTAATATCAGGTATGAACATTTCATAAACCAAGGTTGTCATCATAAAAAAGGGGGGACTTTGTTGGAGAATGGAATGTTGATGATGTTTTGATGATAAAAACCTTGTTTCAATCGTTATCATTATTTATTATAAAATATACACTAATACTTTTATCCTATATATATATATATATATATGCATGCATGGTTTATATGCAGGTAATATATATTGAAGATTGTACAATTAAGTGGTTAAAGATTTCAAAGGAGAATCAAGACTCTCTAGTATCAAGATATTAAGAGTTCAAGAGTCCAAAATCAGAGTAACATAGTCTAGATATTATGTAAAACTTTGAATAGCACTCAAACTCTGTTTTCAAATTATCTCTTTTCAAATTGATTTCAAACTCCTCTCAAAAAGATTTTTAATCATCCAAGGATTTCAAACTTATGATTTTAAATATATATTTCCTAATTTATAAGTTTCTTATTTTTTTATAATTTCAAATATAAAATCATATATATATATATACTGAGTTTATATTTGGTTATAATTTCAAATATTCTTATTTAAACTTTAAGTTTTCATAAAACCTTTTATGTTTATATAGTTTATATATATCTCTTCATAAATTCCTATGTGTGTGTATATATATGTGTGTTTATAGTTATATTATACAGGTTTTTATATCATATATATAGTTTTTAATCGTATGTTTAAATCATATTTTATTATGTTTTTATACTCGAAAAATAATATTTTAACAACTAGTTTTATTTCAAAAATTTCCAGGATAAATAAATTAGTTTAAATACTTTAAAATCATTAAAAAATAAAATATAAAGGAGGTATATCGACATATACCTTTATGTATATCGACATATAACTGTAATATTTTTTGATTTTAATACTTGCATCTTTTCATTTTTGAAATGTTTCAGAAACGGTAACACCCTTTGGAAAACTATAAAAAGGCCTTAAATTCGAATTTTTATATAACTTATCATCATCTTCTTCCTCCCTTAAAATACCACCATTGTTATTCTCAAAATTCCAAGTTTATACACTTCTACGCCGCCGATTTCAAGAAAAATTATGTCATTCTTCTTCTATTTTCATTCTCTATCAAATACTTTATGCTTGTAAGTGCTACTCAAGAGTTCTAGGGCAATTGTAATCAGAAAGAGTGTGGAAAGGTGTGGGTGTGTTCTTTGGATCCCTGAAATCAAGGAAAGGCGGGGATGTTAACCTTATAGCCCATGAAATCAAGGAAAGGAGGGGTGTTAACCTTGTAGCCCGTGAAATCAAGGGTGTTGTAATTGGATATTGATACTAATAAAACTCTGCATAATCCAGCGTTGTACGGGACTGGACGTAGGAGCCGTCCGAACCAATAGAAAATTCGGTGTGTTCTTTCCTTTTCTGCACTTTACTTTTGTTTATATTTTCATCTGTGATCATTTTTGTTATAATATTCATTCTGTGATTCATATAGTAGTTCGAGTAATCAATAATTGGTTAAGATTTCTATAAATTGTTTAAAACATTATTCACCCCCGCTAATGTTTGTTTTTATGCAAAATCCTTGATCCTCAACCCTACCAATATATAGTTTTGTAAACCTTTTCAAATAACAAATACGTCTCTCTTACATATTTTTCGATATAATCGAGCAACCTGTGCTCTGATACCAAATGTAACAACCCTCCTAGAAAGAGCCAAAATTCCGACTTAGAAAAGTCCCATCAGAACTTAGAACCATTCTAAACGGATCGTTGGTTTATATAAGGAAATACTAAACAAGTGTAACAGAGCAATCTAAACGAAATCAGAGTCTCACACAACAAAAGGGATAAAATATAATATCACAAAATAGATGTACCATAAATTTAAACCACTATAAACGTATGGTACAATGAGTCTCAATAGTTAAAAAAAACACATCAACAATTATCCCAGTAACATAATGATAACAATAATAATAATTTTGCAATAAAATAAGTAAAGCCTCCATCGTCAGGTTCCACCTTCAAGCATCACTAATCATCACTGATCCAAGCGTTCTCACCTACTAACCTATTTATGTTAAGAGGAGGGAAGTCAGAATATAAAGTTCTGGTTAATAAAAATCATATAAATTCAGGAATGGCTATTTCCTATATTTGGCAGTGTAAATTCTTCATATTATGTCTATACGAACAAGCATACACAACTAAACATATGAGGTGGGCATTCCTACAGTCACTTAAGGCCCACATGTTGATATAAAGTTGGACATCCTTACAGTCACTTAATACCCATGAGACGGGCCCTACCTGGTCACTTAAGGCCATTACCTAATTTATTCAGGGCAGATTCCTATTATCACTTTATACCCTATGGCTGACCCATAGCCACTTATCTCGTCCCTAGCATCAATATTATTAAATATATACTCTGCTCGTAGGTTGAGAGATAGCAAACAACCACATAATACCAGGTTTAGGTAGGAACACAACTTCATTTAAGACCCTCCAGGTGGACCCCTTTGTTACTATCTAGCTGTCCCTACGGGTGAATTCCTAGCCATGATACTTCCCTTAGACGGTGATTCCTTTAGGCCATTTATATCAACCGTTCCTAGTCAGCCCTCACTAAGCCTCTAGATAAGAAGCAAACACTTCCGAAGAACTACCCCACTCATACGCTATCGTTTATTAGGACTATATAATACCTTATAAGAGAAAGGAGGACCTAATGACCACTTAAGACATATTAGGGCGGGTCCCATGCTCTTGTCCAAAACCAAGGGGTGAACCTTAAGAGAGGACCTAATCCTAGCCATTTAATACCCAACAAGGTTGATGAGACACTCAATACCTTCTCAAGGCTAGCATACTTCATACACAATACTATACATCTCACATTAAACCGACCATTTGTAGATGCTGGATTTACCGGGAGGTTCCAGGCAGGCTTCTACTACAAGTTAGGCTTAACCTCGCGTCTTACTGTAATCATTGTAATGGACCATGACACTTAGACCTCTCACATTAACCAGTCTTACTTGTAGATGCTAGATATGCTGCTTGGTTCTGGGCAGGCTTCTACTACAAGTAATGGTTAACCTCGTGTCTATGTGTCATTAATTATAATTAAAGTCATTAACTCACACACATACAAATACACATACAAATTGCCATTTGGGACATTTAAATTTTAGTTCCTAATTTAAACGTATTTAGCACGCAGCATAAAACACATTGATATCACATTTACTTACACTATAAATACATAAATAAATAGGCATGAATTTAGCGCATGAGAATAATGACCTAACACATTTGAAATGTCAATCTTAATAATCACAACTGAGGTATATAAGTTAATTTCCCTATCAATTAACATGGTCTAACATGCATATTTTCATTTAAGGATAAAAAAGGAAATAATAATACATACAAATAAATTTGCAACCTATGCTTGAATATTTATTTAAATAATAAGAGTATAGGCAAGGTGCAATAAATCCATTACATGTGCAAAAACCTCTCTTTTGGTGCTGCTTCAATTTTTACTTTAACATGCATACAAAACTTAACATAATATATTATATACAATATGTTCAAACAAGTCTATTTTAAAAAGACGTTTAAACCTATTAATTTACATTACACAAATCTTATATTTCTAATACACAAACATATATGAACATTAAAATAAGAATCAAGTGAATCAGAACCAAAAACTAAGAATTTCACAACACCCTAAGCCTAACTTCCATTATTCAAATAACACAAACCCAAATACATCACTTTTAATTGACCATTTCAGTGATAAACAAAATATTGGATTTGGAGAGTTTGTAGCATTTTATTTTCGTATAATCAAAATACCATACAAGCATAATAATCTTAATTCAAACTACAAAAAATAGAAAATATCAACTTATAGGGTTTCCACTCACAGTGATCTGAGAAGTATGAATAACATGATATGTGTAGAATCATATTCAGATTTAGCCATTGAAATCGTGTTGCAATCCTTATAGTAATATATATATATATATATATATATAAGAATCAAATCTCATAATCTCATATATATATAACTAAATTCTAGATCTATATTAATCTAGAATAGAGAGGATATAATTGAGGTTGGAGGAATAGAAGAGAATTCTAACTCTTTTCTCTGGAATTAGCAATGGAAGAAGGACAATATGGAGGCGCAGAGAAAAGTGAAAGTAGGGTTTAGAGCGAGACCACAGAGCCACATTTATAGTTTCAAGTGTGTCTATATACCTTTGAATTATTTAAATTTAATTTGGACGGTCTATTTGATGCAAAATTATTCAAATATTCTTGTAAAAACACTCGATCATCATCCACCCTCTAAGTGGACGGTTGACCACTTGTATAGGAGTGCGGTCGATCCCTTATTATAGTGGCGGCTGACCCCCCTTCTGGGGTCAAGCTAGGAGATTTAAATCTCCTATGACATTGTTTTATATTAATTTCTTAATTAATGGCTTTGATTCATTTTCTTATGTTGATTATCTTTTTCCCCTCGCATATGAACATATACACAGAAATTCAAATCCTCTTGGGATATTATTTTATGCCAATCTGTAATTAATTATATTCCAGATTTATATTTAAACTATTTGAATTTCAAACCTTTTGTATAAATGTTTACGTGTAACTTGTTTTATTAACATCTTCTTCATACATACCCCGTTTTCAGCAAATAAAATATGGAAATGGATCAAAATCTCACCACGAACGCAGTAGCAATACTTTTGTGGCCCAATTCCCAATTATTCAAAATTTTATTTTCAACTCGTTAATTTATTACCAATTACTATTATTTATTTTAAATCAAATTACCTTATGTCTATTTTAGGTTTATTTTACGGGGTGTTACAAAATCCGTTTGGTATCTAAATGATTTAAGTAAAGTTAAAATGTATACTTTCTTCACACTTTTTCACATGTAACAAGAGTTATATCCATTTGAATGCTAATTTTATTTACAATTATTCTTATTTGATCATACAACAAATGGATGTTAAAAATGCTTTTCAAATTGTGAGTTAGAAGAGGAAATTTATATGGGTCAACATGAAGGTTTTTAAGTTCAAGTCTAAGAATATAAAGTTTACAAATTAGAAAAATCCTTATATGGTTTAAAACAAGCATCTAAGTAATGACATTTTTTTTGATAACTTGACGATTTCAAATAGTTTCAAAGTTAACGAAAGTGACAAATGTATTTGTTATAAATTTTCGCACTATTTTATGTTTATATATGGATGACTTACTTATTTTTGGGTCCAATGTTCATGCCATAAACATGGATAAATATTTGTTAAGTGCCAATTTTGATATGAAAGATCTTGGAGCAAGTGCAATCCATGGTGTTAAAATTACAAGTTCCAAAAAAGATCTTTCTTTGGATCATCTCACAATATTGAGAAGATCTTAAAGAAATATAATTACCTTGACTGTAAACTGTAACAACCTAGAATTTTGGCGATATAAATTAATTATTAGAATTTCAAAAATAGGAATTCTGCAAACAATGGAACTTGGCCATGAAACTTTAACCGATGCGTCCGTCTCAGAACTTTGGTCAACTTTCATGTTTTGAGTTTCACGAACGAAGTCTGTATGAAAAAATTACTAATGAAATAAAAAAATGGACGGAAAATAAATAAATTATAATTTATTAATATAAATTACCTTATTTAACTAGGCGATCTGGGCATTTGACGACCCGGGCGGTCGACCTACTGGGCGTCAGTTTGCCGAGTGACGGCTAGGGTTGGTAAGGTTTAGTTTATGATATATATATATATATATATATATATAAAACGAGTGGACGGATATGAGTTAAAACGAATCCAATGGTCTAAGGCTAATTCCATTCCCATAAATTAGGGAGTAGGGCCTCATTCTTTTCCACACAAATCGGTGGGCAGCAGCGAAGCTATACCATTTTCCTCCTTCTCCAAACCTAATTTCATAATCAAACATATATTCTTATACAACAAATCAAATCCAAACAAAATAGGATTGGGGGGATTATCAGATCCAATGGAAAAGAATGGAAATTAGCGCTCAAACAACAAAATATTCTCCCCTCTCTTCCTATTTTCTTATATCTCTATAGATCTGGAATTTTCCCCATTTCAAATAAATTGTAGAATTATAAGAATTTAGGGATTATAGACTGAATTCGTGTTCAAACTTTGGATTTGGATGCTTGCAGGTGAGTGGGAAATTTGTATATACATTTACAATAACGTATTTATCTCGTTCATAATAGATCTCAATTTTTATGCCTATTACTATCAGATATGTTCAATTAATTGTTGTAATTAGATTGACACCCAACGGATCTAATTAAAAAAATTGTTAAAACTTGTGAATTGTATATTATGGTTATGAATAATATTAATTGTAGGATTCTTAAACTTTTTTAGACATATTCCTACAGTTGTGTTGTGAAATATATTGTAGTTGTTGTAAAACACTGTAGATTTGGAAATCAGTCCCATTAAACACCATTTAGATGTAGTTACATTCCCGATCTCTAGTTCAGTGTTGAATAATAAATTATGATAATTTGGGTATAAAGATATGAATGTTAAATTATGTGATTTTAATATTAAAAGAAATAAGCCTATTTGTACTCAATATTGTTGGGTTTTGGCTTAATTATTGTAAATATGTCGTTTTCCTCCTTTTGCATAAAAATACATTATTTTTAAATCACAAGAGATATGAGAAAAAGATTGAAAAGGGAAAAGTGGTGCAAATGTACGTATAAATATAAATATGCATATTTGTGCATAATTTGCATCAACTATTACAAATTATATATTTACATATATTTCTTGTGATTTGGAAATATGTCAATTCCACTAATTAGGCATAATTTATAATAACCATAGTTAATGGTTTTTTGTAAGATTTGGAACCTTTTGACAATATTGAATGTAAAAAGGAATGTTTGGTTGTCAATAAAACCAAATCATTAAATTTAGAATAAAAATAAAAATAATAACTACATTGACCGCACAAAAACATAAAATATAAATATATACATATTATGCGTCCAAATCAGGTAAAACGGTAAGATATACATTGCATTGAATATTTGATTGTTTGAATGATCTTTAATTATGGAATTATATCAAAATGTAGTCCATATTGAATTAATATATTTGTGGTGACCATTTGTGGCAATCAGTATGATTAACTGTTATAAATAAGACCGTAAATCAATAAATAACAATTGTAACCAATGTTGATTGAGGAAATTAAATATAATAGGATAATGATTACAATTCCTAAATTAATTAGGAATAATATTTTACACCCCAAATTGGGAAATTTGAATTATAACCGTATTTAGACACGAGGTTAAGCTCAACTTGTGGTATAAGTCTGCCTGGAACCGACCGACAAATCCAACATCCACAGGTAGTCTGCTTAATGTGAGGGGTCTAATGCGTAAATATAAATATACTAAGGAACGAGGTTAATTTTAACTTGTGGTAGAAGTATACCCGGAACCGACCGATAAATCCAGCGTCTGCATGTATTGACTTATAATTAAAAATAGAGGATATAACCTTCCTTATTTATATTAATGAATATAGAACTTATAATTAAAAATAGAGTTGGACTTAGTAAGGTTAATGATGGAAAAATATTATTAACCATAAGAACCCGTGACGATATCATGTGAAGGGAGATTAAACAGAAATGGCGTAATAACATTGCCCACTTTATCCCAATAGGGAAAGGCACTAAGGGCTAAGGGGGTACGAACCTAATAACCTTCGCTTATAGACTTCTTCCTGGATCTTAAGTGGCTGGGGTTAGAGAGTCCAATTGGGGATAGGTCCTTTAGTATAGGGGACTTAAACGACATGTGTGTATTGCCTACCCAAACCTGGAAACTAAAAACGTCAGCTATGGCTACCTACCCTATGGGAAGTAGTAAGCGTCTAAGGGGGTTATCCAATAAGGTCATCTAGAGGTATAGCGAGCAATAAAATACCATCTCTTACCTTATACACAGTAAGTGTATATGCGTGAACGACGGAAGCCTTAACTAGTAGGGCCCATAGCTAATGCTTTCTAGTTTAAAAGAATGTGGAATAAGTTATCGAGAGGTATTAAGTGACCATTAAGTCCGCCAACCCATACGTCCGCCTAGGATCTTAAGTGATCAGGAGAATCCACCCTATCTATCATTTATTACGAGGCGGAAACGATAAAGGGAAAGTGGATGGAAAGGTATATATGTGTATAAGGGCCTCGCAGTTGGGAGATCACTTCTCGGTCTAATAATCTGTTAAATTATGACATAAAGAGGCTTCCTAAGTATATACGTAAACGTTCAATCTTGGTATTATATCTTAGAATACCACTTTGGAAAGAGTGGTAGAGTCCTGCGTAAACATCTATAAGGTTAGGCTAGAATCACTAATCTTGATAGGCATGCATCTTGGGTTGAACCAAACGGGATACTTTTGTATATTGTAATGTGTGTTGTACATTTCCTGTTCACCATAATTTTCATTGTTCTAACCCCTCTCCTCGTTACAACCACCCAGGTTTTCTAGAGAAGGTCAGGTTCTCACAGGTGTTTAAGCTTGCCTTTTTGTTCTCGTTCTCTCTCATGCTCGGTATTGGCAAAGTTACTTACTTTGAAAAAGGTAGTTACTTGAGTTAATACTAGTTTATCCTATTTTGTTTCCGCTGTGAGTTATCTTATTATACTCTGATTATGCTCATTTATTACAGGTGCCAAATATAAACGCTCCATGCTTGGATGTCTTTGAGTTTCGATTTTTGTCGAAATTTGGGCGCATAAAAGTGTTGGTTATTAAATTTGGTATCAGATCCTAGGTTAAACAATCAGGGTAATTATTAAATTAGGACTCGGGAGAGGACGTAATTCAATTTTATTTTTTGTTTTTCTTCGTCTTTCTTACTCGACTTAAATTTATTTCAACGATTAGTTAGGCGCGGGCCTAAATATATTAAAATGGGCTTTATGCGATTAAGATTTGAAATATGTTGAGTTCGGGTTTCTAGCCAATTCTATCTTACCCAACAGTACGTTGGCAATCTCGTTGCGAAGAGCATGAGGACGACGTATGGTGAATTCCGTTGATTCGAGTTTGGAAAGTGGAATATATATAATATAAAAATCTAGCTACAACCGATATAGTCACTTTTTTTTGGTTTTGTTTAGCAGTTCCGGTTAAGACCATTCTTTGATCTAAAATGGGAAAAGTCCATGTCAGTATGTCGTATCCATTTCGGAAATATAATTATGTGGTATATCCATTTGTTACTTCATTGATTTTCCGAAATCTACCTTTTTTGGAATATTCAATTGTGCTCTTGGCCTTGTATTCGAGGAAATTCTATTTGAAAATAAAAAGGGGTTTCAACGATTTTGAAATACGGTTTCGGAAAATAGTTTTGTAAAGATGTGGTTTTTAGAGTTTTTTATCAATTCGTGTTTCAAAATTATGGGTCTATTGTGTAATTCTAATAAATAATTCAATGGGTAGGAAAGATGAAATTAGAAATGACAAGGAATATGCACTAAACATAAGAATAATAAATATCTACTCCTTGTGATTTTTAGTATCCCTCTTCCTATATATATTGGATAATTTATTGAAATTATCAAAATTAATCCTTAAGATTTTAGAACTCCAACATTTTTGAACAAGCAAAGGTTTTTCTAGTTTGAAATATAAACTGGAATATAAATAATATTAATAAAATGGATTTATAAATAAGAAACCGTTAGTTTATAATAAATTCCGTATTTGGAAAAAGTTTTAAATTTCTTCAAAAAGGCTAAGAAAATCCTTCATCCTTATTTTAGGGTATTTGATTTTGAATTGTTTAGTTTGTGTCGGCTAGGAAGAGGAAAATCCATTTAAATATTATTTCGGATTTCTAGCTGATTTCCTGTCTTAAGTTCGTTCGATTCGGTGGTCATGAATATTTTTGGAGGCAGGCAAAAGGCAATGGAAAATTAAAATTCTTAACTTAACAAGTGGTGGAAGTCAATACGCGGATTCAGTTAAGAGTAGAAGTTATTGCGACATAACAAAAATTTTGATTTAATTTATATATAATTTATACAGTTCGTTGGGCCGAGGTTTAAACCACGCCCACTGTGGTGCAAGCGTTCAACCGCTAAGCGGTCGACAGCCCTCTTAGGGCCAGGTCGACCGCTCCCCCACGCTGAGCGTTGCCTGACCCGTCCTGAATTCACTGAAACGATATATATATATATATATAAACACACATATATGTATATGTATGTGTATATATATATATATCTTTCAACCGACTCCTTCTCCTCCAAACCCATTTCCACCGTAAACCCAAACCCTCCTCCTTCCCAAGCTCTAATGCAAGCAACCCCGCTCCATTTCGTCTCTAATTACCACCAAAATCCTTCTCGTGTAGATCTCTACCCAATTATACTCCAGATTTGTAGTTTCTTTTTCCCATTTTGCCGATTCCTACATGGCACCACGCAACCAATACCCCGGTCTCATGCCATAGGAAGTCGCTTGGCTAGACCGTGATGTTGCAAAGATAAAGTATTACTTAGCCATGACCTGTTATGAGTTTCAAGTTGGTCGATCGATGAAGTTCGTTGATTTCTCCGCATTTGGTTTGGAGGAGCTTTTTGTCGCCGCAGGCCTAGCACCGATCTTGCGCTTCGACACCTTTGAGCATGACTTGTATCCGTGCTGTGTCCGTCTGTTTAATGCCAAGATGGATGCTGACATCGATAACGAGTCCTGTGTCATCCGATCTGAGGTCATGGGAACCCACACTGAGTTCATCAACAATGACTTAGCTCAAATTTTGGGCATCTCAGCAGTCGGAGCAGAGCTTGATGTTATCGAGATGGATGACCCTCAAAACCTTCAGCGTATCTTCCTTGGAGAGCCCGGAGCATTGACCACTGCCAATCTGCGACCTATCGCTCATGTAGTTGTGCACATCATGAAGCACAACATCATCCTGAAGACGGGAAGCTTGGAGTAGATTTATCCTTTTGTTCGCCCCGCCACCTATTCTATTCTTGGCGGCATTGTCGTCAATTTAGCGCACGTGCTTATGATCCATCTTTATGAGCCCTTCATCGGCACCCCACAGAGCCACTCTCCTTTCACCTTCTCACACGTGTCCTCCGACACTTCCAGGTGAGACTTCCTAGGAAGACATCAGTGAAAAAGGCGCCGACCGCCATTAGTTGTTCGACTCTCTGGAAGATTTAGCTTCCCGATGCTCCTGTCCACGCACCAACTGCTCCAACTCAGAAGCCCCAACAGCCCGGTCATGAGAGCCCAGAGCTCACTGCCATCCGCGCTATGCAGTCCGAGCTCCGAGAGGTTCGCAACGAGCAGCGCCGACAGATACGTGAGATTGGTTGCATCTCCGCCATACTACGCTCCTGGAACGGAAGTGGTAATGGATCAGGATCCAGTCGCAAAGGTAGACCAGCCTACAGTGGGTAGTCGTCGTTGTTGTTAGTGCATTCCCTATGCATGTTGTATATCGTATGTTTCCCTTTCTAACATCTTCCTTTATCTTTGTTGTAGTTGTAGTGTCTATGACTGCTAGTAATGAAAATCGAACGACTTTGGTTAATGAGATTTCTATGTTTAAAATTGTTGTGTCATTCACGCATCTTTATTTAAATGGAATCTCGTTCATAAACTATCATTTGTCCTAGAGCTGGAAAGAACAAAATTCCGTGTTGGATAAATTTTAGTAAAGGACCGGTTCTACGTCACGGGTATATAAATAAATGAATAACTGCTCCTTGTTAAAGCTAAATTTTATTTGGTCTTTTGTGTGATTTCAGTTTTTGCATTTTTGCACGGCTGACTTTCTTCTTCATTGGCATGTTACTTGAATCGTTTAAGTTTCTGCAAAATACATTTTTCTAGTTTTTGGAAAATGTTGTTTGAAAAAAAACTTTTTATCATTTTCTTATTTAAAGGAAAGCGAAACGGTTTTGAAAAAGATATTTTCAAAATAAACTGGAAAGGTTTTAAGAGGAATTTATTTTTATGAAAAATATTGATTTTTGGTCACATGAATATCGTAAGGAAAATTTTTGGATGTTTTATGTGCACGTTTAGCGATGCAATAGGACCGACAATACGATAAAAACGTTAACGGTAACAAGGAAAGGGTTGATTTGGACTTGGGAACATTGTTTCCATACCATGTCAGTGATGCACACGAGTTATTAATTAACTCGTTTTACGTTTTAGAGCTTGTTTTAAGTCTCCTTTACAATCTACAGAGGGGAATTTTCGGAGTATTTTGGGTAGCTTTGGTGAAAATTCCATTATAGGGAAGGAAATGGAAAAGTTGTAAGCTGGAAAAATGTTAAAATTCTTAGCTTCAATTTCCTTTTTCTAGTTAGGAGAAATTAAATAGGAAACGATTAGATTACATGACGTTTTGGATGGTAGGGTTTGGATGCAAAATTGGCTTCTTCACATTTTTATTCGTAATTATGTGAAGGTAATGGATGAAAAAGATTTTTCAAAATTTGCATTCGTATAGAACTGCCAGTACATTTAGGATGTTTCATATTATGCTTTCAAAAGTATTTCAAAAATTTATTACAAACATATAGGAGGTTCCGATTTAGAATCGCCATGTATGCATATTTTATTGTTGAAATTGGATTATGTACACCATGCACGTATACACTTGGTTGCAAAGTGGATGCAAATTGGTTGTGTAGAATAGGAATATAGGCGTCAAAATTTCGGGATGAAATTCCTTTTAAGGAGGGAAGAATGTAACAACCCGGAAATTTGGCGATATAAATTAAGTATTAGAATTTCAAAAATAGAAATTTCTATAAACGATGGAATTTGACCACGAAACTTTAATCGATGCGTTCGTCTTGGAATTCTGATCAACTTTCATGTTTGGAGTTTCGCGAACGGAGTCCGCATGAAAAAGTTACGGACGAAATACGAAAATGGACGGAAAATGAAAAAAATCAGAATTTATAAATATAAATTACCTTATTTAATTAACTGACCTGGGCCTTTGACGACTCAGGCAATCGACCACCACGGTCGACTTACTGGGCGTCAGTTTGCCCAGTGACAACTAGGGTTGGTAAGGTTTAGTTTATGATATGTATAAAACTAATGGATGAATATGAGTTAAAACAAATCCAACGGTTCAAGGAAAATTTCACTCCTATAAATAAGAGGGTAGGGTCTCATTCTGTTCCACACAAATCTATGGGTAGCAGCGAAGCTCTGCCACTTTCCTTCTTCTCTAAACCTAATTTCTTAGTCAAACATTTATTCTTATACAACAAATCAAATCCAAATCACATAGGATTGAGAGGATTATCAGATCCAATGGAATAGAATGCAAATTAGCGCTAAAAAAATAGATTCACCTCTCTCTTCCTATTTTCTTATATCTCTACGAATCTGGAACTTTCCCCTTTTCAGATATATTGTAGATTTATAAGAATTTAAGGATCGTAGGCCTAAAGGGTTCAAACTTTGGATTTGGATGCTTGCAGGTGAGTGGGAAATTTATATATACATTTATAATAACGTATTTATCTCATTTGTAATAGATCTCAATTTTTATGCCTAAATCTATCATATATGTTCAATAAATTGTTACAATTAGATTGACATGCATTAGATCTGATTATAAAAATTATTAAAACTTATGAATTGTATATTGTTGTTATGCATAATATTAATTGTAGGATTCTTAAACTTGTTTACTCATATTCCTGCAGTTACATTGTGAAATATATTGCAGTAGTTGTAAAGCACTATAGATCTAAAAATCAGTCCCATTAAATACCATTTAAATGTAGTTACATTCCAGATCACTAGTTCAGTGTTGAATAATAAATTATGTGAATTTGGGTAAAAAGATATGATTGTTAAATTATGTGATTTTAATGTTATAAGAAATATGCCTGTTTGTATTCAATATTGTAGGGTTTTGGTTTAATTATTGTAAATATGTCGTTTTCCTCCTTTTGCATAAAAGACATTATTTTGAAATCACAAGAGATATGATAAAATAACTGTAAAGGGAAAAGTGGTGCAAATGTACGTACAAATATACGTATTTTTGCGTAATTTGCATTAACTATTCCAAATTATATATCTACATATTTTTCTTGTGATTTGAACATATGTCAATTCCACTAATTAGGCATAATTTATAATAACCATAGCTAATGGTTTTTTTGTAAGATTTGGAACCTTTTGACAATATTGAATGTAAAAAGGAATGTTTGGTTGTCAATAAAACCAAATCATTAAATTTAAAATAATAAAAAAAGTAAAAAATAACTATGTTGACAACATGAGAACTTAAAATATAAATATATGCATATTATCCGTCCAAATCAGCGTAAAACGGTAAGATATACATTGTGTTGAATATTTGAATGTTTGAATGATGTTCAACTATGGAATTATCTGAAAATGTAATCCATATCGAATTAATACATTTGTGGTGACCATTTGTAGCAATCAATATAATTAATTGCTATAAATAGGACCGCAAATCAATAAATAACAATTGTAACCTATGTTGATTGGGGAAAGTAAATATAATAGGATAATGGTTACAATTCCTAAATTAATTAGGATTAATGTTGTACACCCTAAATTAGGAAATTTAAATTATAACCATATTTAGAGACGAAGTTAAGCTAAACTTGTGGTATACGTCTGCCCGGAACCGACCGACAAATCTAACATCTACATGTAGTCAGCTTAATATGTGGGGTATAATGCATAAATATTAATGTACTAAGGCACGAGGTTAAGTTCAACTTAGGGTAGAAGTCTGCCCAGGATCGACTGGCAAATCAAGCATTCACAAGTAGTCAACTTAATGTGAGAGGCCTAGTACATATACATATACATATACATACATACATACATATATATATATATATATAACATTTAACCAATTAATAAATAAATGAATAAGAATAGTAATTATCCTTCGGGTACAACAATTAAATACCTTAGGGCTGATAAATGGTTGCCTAAGGAAATTATGTCTGTTATGGTCATAAGTGGCAATAAACATAGAAATAAAAGGAAATGCGTGTCAAAAGGGGATTAATGGATATTGATTACCATTTAAATACTTAGTCCAAATTAAGGAAGAAATCAAATAAATATCCTAGGGAAATAGAGGATATAATCTTCCTTTTTTATATTAATGAATATAGAACATATAATTAAAAATAGAGTTGGACATAGTAAGGTTAATGATGGAAAAATATTATTAACCATAAGAACCTGTGACGAAAATAAATCGTGTGGAGAGAGATTAAAAAGAAAAGGCGTAATAATGTAGCCTACTTTATCCCAATAGGGAAGGATATTAAGGGATAATGGGGTACGAACCTAATAACCTTCCGTATAGTCCGCTTCCTGGGTCTTAAGTGGCTGGGGTTGGAGATTCCACCTGGGGATAGGTCCTTCAGTATAGGGATATTAAACGGCATGTGTATGTTTTGCCTACCCAAACCTAGAAACTAAAAACATCAGATATGGCTACCTACCCTATGGGAAGTAGTAAGCGACTAAGGGGGTTATCCAATAAGGTAAGCTAGAGGTACATCGAGCGATAAAATACCATCTCTCACCTTATATATGGTAAGGGTATATGAATGAACGACAAAAGCCTTAACTAGTAGGGCCTATAGCTAGTGATCTCTAATTTAAAAGAATGTGGAATAAGTTATCGAAAGGTATTAAGCGACCAATAAGTCTGCCGACCCATACGTCCGCCTAGGGTCTTAAGTGATCGGGAGAATCCACACTATCTATCATTTATAGTGAGACAGAAACGATAAAGAGAATGTGGATGGAAAGGTATATATGTATATAAGGGCCCGACAGTTGGGGGATCAGTTCTTGATCTAACAATCAGTTAAATCATGGCATAAAGGGGCTTCCTAGATATATGCGTAAATGTTCTATCTCGGTATTATATCTTAGAATACCACTTTGGAAAGAGTAGTAGAGTCATGCTTAAACATCTACAAGGTTAGACTAGAATTACTAACCTTGATAGGCATACATCTTGGGTTAAACCAAACGGGATATATCTTTGTATTATAATTTGTGTTGTACATTTCCTATTCACCAGAATTTTTGTTGTTCTAACCCTACAACCACCCAAGCTTTCTAGAGAAGGTCGGGTTCTCACAGGTGTTTAATTTTGGCTTTTTGTTCTCGTTATCTCTCATGCTCGGTATTGGCAACGTGACTTACTTTGAAAAATGAAGTTACTTAAGTTAATACTAGTTTATCCTATTTTGTTTCCGCTATGAGTTATCTTATCGTACTCTGATTATGCTCATGCTCATTTATTGCAGGTACCAGATATAAACGCTCCATGCTTGGATGTATTTGAGTTTCGATTTCTATCAAAATTTAGGCGCAGTAAAGTGTGGGGGTGTTACATTAAACTTCATTTACACTGTATGATCCTAGTGTAAAGTTGTCTAAGAACACTAATGCAAGTGTAAGATAGTTTGATTATACAAGCATCATTGACAGCCTTCAGTATGCCACTGATTGTTTTAGACCCGACATTATCTATATCATAGGATCATTGTGCAAGCTTACTAGTAGACCTAATATAGAGCATTGATAGATATTGACAAGGTTATGATATACTTAAAATTGATCATGAGTCTTGGATTATAATATGAAATTTTTCTAGTTGTACTTTAAAATTACATTGATGTAGATTGTAATATTTGATCTGATGATTCAAAGGAAACTAGTGGTTATATTTTTGGCATTGTTGGTGGGGCTATATCTTGGAAATCCAAGGAACAAACTTTTTTGCTCAGTCTATTTTGAAGTCCGAGATGATAGCACTAGCCATACCTAATGAAGAAATAGATTAATTAAGAAATCTACTAGTATAGATTTCCTTATGGGAAAAACCAATACTGACAGTGTTTATCCACCACGATAGTAGTATGGCTATTGCGAAAGTATAAAGCCATTATTTAAACGATAAGAGACAACAAATACATCGTAAGTACATCACTGCTAGAGAGCTACTCTCTTTTAGAGCTGCTAAAGTGGATCATATATGTAGTAATGGGAATTTGGTAGGTTCTTTATAAAAAGGATTGACTATAGAGAAAGTCCTTATAAATCATAAAATAATGGGACTATTTCCTTTAAATTGTTGAGTCATGCACAATGGTAACCCAACCTAATGGCTGGAGATTCCAAGAACTAGATTCAATGGATAAGAACAACTTATAAAGTGATATGAGTTGAACATGTTGTTTTTAAATATTTGAAAGAATGTATTGCTAAAGTGTATAAATGATGAGTTAATAGTAACTCTTAATGAGGCAATACTCCCATTTGGATTGCAGCACCTATTTTCAAAAGTACTTTTAATAGACTTATCTGTGTGAACGTGTAAATGAAGACGTTTCCTATGGAATTTCCAGCAACATTTCAACAACATTCACTAAACACTGATAAACGTGCACAGGCTTATTTGATTGCACTCTATAGAGTGTTGTGTATGGTTTGATGTCAGAAATAGGGTTTGAGACCACGATTCACTCTAGTAATATTGACTATGCAAAGTTTCTAGTTTAAAACACTTTTATTTTTGCTTAATCTTATTTTTTTCAAAAATTGCTCAAAAAAATAATTTTAAAATTCAAGTGGGAGGTTGTTTAGAAATTAAGTATTTTTAAATAAATTATTTTAAAAAAAATTGAAAAGTCTGTTTGCTTCCTAGAATAATCCCACGTTGTAGGACCATAAAGAAGAATCAAGTATTTATATTTGATTCTTGGATGCCTAATTTGGTCTTTTGGGCACCCAAAGATGCTTCTTTATGAGGGTAGAGGCCGTGCATGACCAACACAAACGAGCGCATGACGCTGACCGATCAACTTGAACTCGACCCAGTTCAAACTATACTGAGTTGGGTTTGGTTTGTTGTGGTGAAACACTTATATTTCTAGTATAAAATTTCAGTCATTTTCTGAATGATAATTGATCAAGTTGAAATAGCCTGATTAGACCAGCCCATATTAGAGAACGTTTAAACATTCAAACTTGGACCCTTTCTCTCTCCAAAGCAGATATTTATAGGCCAAGTCCTCCATTAAAGTAGAAAGATATTTTTTTCTACCACTTAATTAAATAATATTCAACCAAAACAGGAAAATATTCGGTTTTCGGATCTTTAATAAACCTAAAGACACCTTCTTCTCCATATTTTGAAAATCAAATTGGGGAAATATTTTTATAGAGTTCATCCGAGTCAACTTCATTCGGGCTAACAAATCGTTACATAATAAAAACCTACATTGGTTGTTTTATCCTAGAGGCGATGACAATCTTTGAGGACTGCATTGCACCTTTGAGCGAACGGCGAAACATCTTCAAGAGAGTAACGACCTACATGATTCAACTGAAGATCAGTATCATGGTTTCCAATAGGTTTCTAGCAAGGTATTTGTTTAGGATAAAAGTTTTTTCTATTTGAAACATGCATATCCTTTGCTAACTTTCATTTTATTCTCAAAGTCTTTGATTTGTTGCCTCTTTGGTATGCATTCACAAAAAAGGCTTTATTATTGACCTACAACAACTTGTATTTCTTGAAACATACCATGGATGGGTTAATTCACATGTAAATTGTTGTATCACCTTTTTCTAGTAAACAAAGAATTCTTGCCTTTACCGATTGATTGATAATAAGCCAACTAGTTAAATAATCCGTGGAAATTTTGGTACACTCTTATGATTATAGAAAAATACATTACTTCCCCTTTAATTTTCTTTTATAAATTTTATCTTTTTTTTTTGAAATACAAAGTATAAAAATACTCTTTTTGGGATGATTAAGTTAACAATAAACCACGTATGTCTAACTCAAACCATTCCAAACTGATGAATTATTAATAGGTTAAAAGTAAGAATAGGAAACAAGAAGAGAATGGTCTAAAAAATACACGAAATGTTAAAATGGAACAATAAAATATAACAATAACATAGACAGTTCATTAGAATGTCAAATAATATACACTTTATTACACTTTACAATATATAGAGTTATACATTTAACATAACATACCAATAATGCAGCATAAATAAAATAATAGTATATGCAATATTCAAAGCTCCATCTTCGCCTTGAAGTAACTAGGTACTATGATAATTGAAACAACTCAAGCCGACCCGAGCATAATGGAAAAAGAAATACTTGAGTCAGGACCGTATATTCGTATGTGAGTAAATTCAAATCAAGAAGTAATAATTACAAAGTCATCACAAGTGAAATCTAGTTGCTTAATTATTTTCAGTTAATAGTCCTTTTAAAAGATAATGATCTAGATTAAATTACAATTTATTTCAAAATCCTTGAAATAATAAAGTATTCATCTTCATATCATATTTGGGATTTAACAAATCATTTTGAAATATGGAAAATTCAATATTACAAATAACCACATTAGGGGATATGTTGAGACATTTCTCCCAATAACAAGGCTAGTGGGTCATAACTTATCGAAATAAATAAATCAATCAAAATAGATCCCGATGGGTTTACTTCGTTCTAAATGAATCATAAAAAAAACTGTTTCTCAACCTTCGATTATCCGTATCATTGGTAACATATAAAGTAAATAATTATCGAAGTTGCAAACATTTAGAAAACATTCATAAGTACTTCCTAAGTTTTAACATCATTTATTTTCATTATCATTAGAAATTATTTCAAATTAAATAGAGCTTACATTCTCTAATAATATTTCAAAAAACTTATATTTTTTATAAATGCCTTTATAAAGTAGTTATATATATAATTTAACATTGAAAATATTTAATTTCAAAATTCTTATCATATCAAATATTGTTATTTAATTTAAACCATTCGATAACATTGTTTCAAACACTTCATATTTCGAATATCGATTGGAAACAATTTAAACATCACATTTACAGTAACTTCAAACTCACTCTAATCAAATTTTCCATGTTCATTCCAAATTAAACAAATCCATATTTTAGTTCACTTAAAGATAATTTATATTTCATTTCTAGTCGAATGCAGATTGATAGTTTGAATTAATTTCCATAGTAATAAACGGAATAAAAACTTTTTGTTTCCTCTCATCAATAGGGACTAGGTCTCCTTTTCCTTAATCGTCGCCTTATTAACCCTACCGTCTCTTTTGATTTTCGTGTTTTCCTCCCCCTTTTTCACTGCATCGCCTTCTTTCTCTTTGCCAGCTTTCCCCTTGCTGTTTGGATCGAACCCTTTTTCCCCAACCATTTAACCCTAATTTTCATTATCCCATTAAACCTTTGGTTTTTTTGTGTTGATTTGGTTAAGAGTTCATCTATATCCACCTCTGTCTTCTCCTCCTACCCCATTTTGCCTTACCTTTGTTTTGTTGTGTCTTGTCTCTGAAGTTCATACTTTTCAGCCTACCTTTCTAGCATAACCTAGTGACTAATTCACTGTTACAATTTGAGTTTTGTCCTTGGTCGATCATATTTAATGACAAGGGTTGACATAATATTTAGCTATTGGGTTTCACTGGCATTGACACTCCTGATGTTGGCTCGGGATTGGTTTCTAGAGTCTCTTGTTCGGTCATGGTTTGGCTTCTTCTTCTTGGCTAGTTTGTCACTTTGGTAGTGAATTCTGCTTGGCCCTATTGTGGGTTACTGGTAAGGCAGTGGATGTCTTAATGCCATACTAGACATAGTAATTATTGGTTGGGTAATTATGTTTTATTTGAGTAATTGTGGTCTTTCTAAACGTCGTAATATTGCCTGAGTGCCTTTCTAATGACGCATTTTGGGCTTGTTATTCTGCTTCTTATTTGAAGCTTGTTATTGAGTGCGTCTTTTTGTAGCTTGTGTAAGTCAGTGTGTTAAGTGATTATATTAGAAAGGTACTATAAGTGTAGGACTTCTTGGCTACCTAAGGTTTGTTGAATGCGTAAAGACTGGGTAACATCCCAGATTTTAGTCGATTTATTTTGAACTTTTAAATTTATTTTAAATATTGAACTAGAAATATAAATGGATTTTTAATATATAATTTATCGATTTAATAATTGATATACGATTTAATACCAAAGATACCGAATTATTGATATGCGAAACAATAATAATCCGCAGTTAAAAATTAAATCAAAACGATTCAGATGATCAATATAAATTTTATAAACGATAATAATAATAATTTATCACCCGGAAGTTGTTCGTTTTAAATTTAAATTATATCATATCAATTTAATATGATTATTCCTTTTATATGTTCAAATTAAAATTCAAAATCGAATACGTTAAGTTCAGAATAGCGGTATAACTTGAAGACGTGGGTCGTTACGTCAAAATTACAGTTTGTGGTTCAAATGAGGGACTACGAGATATTTTGATTATTAAATTTATTAAATTCTTTTCATTCTAATTTCATTCGACCTATACATTTCAAAATCATGCAGTCTATCTTTATCGAGCATCAAAATTTGTCTTCTACCTTCCATATCCAGGAAGCAAGAATTTAATGGTTGTTGTGTTGATGTCGCCTTCGCACCAATATAAATCGAGCTTGCGTTCTTGTTTCTTTCAATCCCAAAACCCATGAAGACATTTCAAGTCCCTTTCTCGTCACTTTTTTCTCCGGTAAAATGAAATCGATTCCATCATAAAAAAAGAGAAACCAGAAATCGAAATCGCGATTTATTATCACAAGACCCCTTAAGCTCGACATTGGAGGTGCTTGAAATCAGAAAGGGGGAATTGTGATCAAAATTATCTGAAGCTCGATTTAATTGGGACGCTCACGAATGAGCAAGGAAGAGGGGTGCACGATGGACTACGATTTGGAAGGTGGATAAATGAGAGTGGAGTTTGATATTGTGGTGGGTTGGTTCTGCAATAGCATGACTAAGGTGGGGTAGTCTCTGGCGATGCGATGATGAATAGTCCGGTGTAGGGTGGTTCAATTTTAGGGTAACGAATTGGTTGCAGCAGTGAAGGATGTGGTCAGCGAGATTTCTGGAAGAGGCCGATAATTGTAAATCGACTTAGTTGGGTGCGATGTGGGATAAGGATGTAGGTGTGTCTGGATATACCTGTCGATTGAAGTGAGATAATGCAGCAGTATTGATGTGGTGATTTAATTATAGAATGATGTTGCTTAGAGAAGGATGCTTGGACAGTGAGGGTGATGGAGTTGAGACTTTGTTGAGTGATTATTGGTTCGGCAATGGAGTTAATTGGTTAGGCAAGCCGCAAGCAACAGTGAGGCAGTGATGATAGAAGGAACTACCAACAATGGTGAGGTTGATTTGGCAGTAATAATAAGGTATATGTTTTACTGAAAATTTTAATATATAATAATAAATTTATTTATGTTATAGATCATTTAAATTAATAAATCGTTTAACCGATGAATAGAATGAACAATAATAAACTCATGCTCTGGTTCGTTTATAATTTTATTATAAATGAATTTTCATTTTAAAATGATTTTTATATGTTGTTTGTTGGTTGTTTGGATGCATTGAAATATTATTGTGGTTAGTATATATATTAATTATATAGACTTGGTGGTTGTGGCTATTATATATATATATATATATATGTATATGTATATATATATGGTAGTTCCCGCAATATCATGAGCGGATGCCCGCAGTACCATTAGCGGAAAACCCTATGTGCCCCTACAATATATATAGTGGATGACCATCTATATCGCGATATCCTGCCTTGAAGCAGGATGGGTATTATTTATGTTGGACAACATCTGTGGATGTAGGAAAATTAGTTAGCGGGATCCCACTGGATTCCTCAGAGTTTATTATTTGTTTGTTTTCAAATATATTATCACATATGATGTGTTAGAAAACATGTGATTGATAATTAGGTGTTTTGGATGTTTATATATCACTGGCCCTAAATTTTAATATATAAAAATATTGTAAAAAGGAATTTTGAGATTTAAAAAGGAAAATCTATTTTTCCAAAATAGAAATTGAATTTCGAATTGGGTAGGAAAAATAAACTTGTTTCTATTAATAAAACAAGTAGTTAAATTTATAAACAATGTTTATAAATAAAGTGAAATAAATTATCATTTGATAATTTGCGAAATGTGAATTCAAGTATGAAACTAAAGGGGATTTATAATTGGGAATCGTTTTGGGATAAGAAAATGATGGAATTATTTCCGATGTTTGGAATGTAATTTAGTTAAAATAAATCCATTTGGATTTACGACTAGAATTCGAATATGTCGAATTTATAAAAATAAATTACTCATAGGATTGACATTTGAATTTTATTTAGTAGAAACTTATTAAAATTAAATTTTAATAGGTTAATTAATATTTCTAGTATTTAAAACTATGGGAACAGGTTCCATGCTTATAAACAGAAGTTTATAGAAATAAAAAAATACCGAATGTAAAATGAAAGGAGAATTTGAGATTTAAACGGAAAAATAAAATACTCCAAACAAGGGATCGAGTTTCAAGAAGATTATTAAAAGGGAAGTTCATTTTAATATAAGAAATAAGGAAGTTAAATTTATAAACAATGTTTATAAATATAATGAAATAATTTTCATAGGATAATTTGAAAATAGATTTTTCGAATATAAGATATGGTATTTGAAAACCATATTTCAAATGAGATGGGATTTATATGATATCGTGTTTTGAATTACGAGCTTTTATCAATCCCAAGATAAGAACGTTGTCGGTTAAGGTCTGAGAGGTAAATAACATACCCCAACTTGAACGTCTTCACTATTATTAAGGGATGATATTAGTTTGTAATGGTAAGGGATGTTGAATTAATTCATTATTCCTATGAAGGGAATTTACAATTAGAATTCGATTATATCGAGTTTTTATAAAATAATTTATGGAAATTGGAAATTACTATAGAAGTTGAGTTGTGAATAATTTATAACCAAATTATGAATTTTGAATAAAGTAATCAATGACTTTGGAAAATCGAGATGTTTAAGTTAGATTTGGAAAACTGATTTAATTCATATTTAAATATCAAAGAATGAAGTTGGAGGTTATTTACAAACGAAGTTTTAAGCTTTTTTATTTAACTTGATTAAAGCGAACTCGCCGCAGCGCGCTAGTTCATAATTTGACGATTCGAACTTCAATTGAGTATATAAAACTCAGTATAAGTCGGAATTCGATGAAACAAGAAACATTTGGGCCTATTGAATAATAATTTTCTAATGGAAGAGAAAAATCTTGATTTCGTCTTATAGATTTTGAGTTATATCAAAATCAAAATTTTAGAAAAACACCGCTATAATCGTTTTTAAACCATAACGGTTTATTTTATAAATTAAAAGGATTTTGAGTAAATAAAATCCGAATTTCCATCATAAAATCTAGACTTCAATTATAAAATAAATATGAACTCAAGGAGAGGAAATGAATTGATTTTGAAGAAAAAATCAGATTTTTGAATATTGAATGAATATTAACTAATTTGAAAAGTAATTAGTTAATGAGATTTAAGTAAATTGTACTTCTGAGTTGAAGTTGGAAATTTGAGTATCGAACTTGAATTAAAATTTGGAATTTGGCATGGAGATTGAATTCGAGTTATATATATGCGAATAAAAGTATATTTGAACGTGAGAAGTTCAATCTGAAAGTGGATTAAGTAACAAGGTAATTTGGAAATAAATTGGTAAAGTGAATGTGATTTAAATCATAAAGTTGAATTGATCTGATATCAATTGGAATTAAATGAGTATATGTTAAACAGGTTTTAAATGAAGAGTATTAAGATTATAATTTGAGTTCCCGACAAATAGGTACATGTTTAAATTTCCATATGATATTTTATGAGCCTATTGGGCAAGCCACTTGGCTTTTTGATTTTCTTTTTAAACGGAAAGGGCCTAGAGAGGCGAGTTGTAGCTATACCAATTGAGTCGTACAAAGGAGAAGCTGGCGAAATTTTCCGAAAATTTAAGGAGTTAGAATGTTTTTAAGAAATTCTGATAACTAGAAATCAATATATATAGAATATCGAAAGGAATTTGGGAAGTGGTTTAATTGATGAAATATTAAAAGGGCCAATGACAGTTTGATGGATGTTTTGTTTTTCTTTGATAGTTAAATAACAGACTATCGAGGGTTTTTTGGACCATCGTTGTCAATACGGGGAGATTGGTTGCATTTATTGTTTGAAAACCACTCCGTATAGGCATAGGCTTTGTGAATTAGATTATGCTGAAGATAATTGAAGACATAGTGAAGTGCAAGGGCTGTTCTTTTTACATGATAGTGCCCTTTGGTTTGTCTAGTCCCAGGACAACTTGTATGGGGGAATGTCTGACAGAGTATTCCTAACAGATCACATAAGATGATCTTTTCAAGGTATTACGTTTGATGGCGGAGGAATTCGTTTCCCTTAGCTTTTTATACCTGTAATGTTTTTGGAAAGAACAACTAATGATTTGATGGGTTTAATGATGTGGCATTCAAAGTGAATGATGGCCAGATGTTCTAAAAAGATAAACGTAGCCTCAAGCCTCACAACCGAAAAATGACAAAAATGGGCAGGCAACATGGCTAGTTGGGTCAAGAGGGGTATTTTTTTCGCCGATCTAGAGAAAAATTATTATTTGTTCTTCTTTTGATTCTATATCTTACGGATTATGGTTGGACGACCGACAACCGTGAGTGACAATATATTCGATACACTCAAGCTGAATGAGTGGTTGGCCATGTGTGGTTGGGTTGCAAGATGTTCTTGTTGAGCCCTAGTGTATCCCTACTAGAGTACACTGATCAGGAGGTAGTCCCATACCTTGTCATAGTTGGAATCCAATCTACAATAAGCTCGTTGCGGTTTTTGATTTTATACTATGTATGTAGAGTGTGAGATGCAAGCGTTCAACTAGATGGTTATTTATTTGATTATACATTATTATAATATCACTGGATTTCCATATCAAAAATGTTTTGGGTTATATTTAAGTAAAAATCGTCCATGTTTATGTGTGGGTTGGTCTTTTATTATCCTTTTTCTTTCAATAGGTTTTTCAAAGTTAAACAATATAGTTGGAGTTTACTCACATCAGTCCCATGAGTGACCCAAAGTTTATTTTGTTTGTTTTACTCTTGAAGCAGGAGGCTTCATCGTTAGTTATTTAGAGTTATTTTCGCTGTGATGTATATGTGTTGTACTATGATATGGTATGTATATACAATACAAATTTGTATTTCAAAGATATGATATATGATATTATATTTTATTCAGTTCCGCTGTGAGATTCTGATATTTCTTTAGTTCTTCTTCTGTCTTTTCTTCTTTAACCCATAATGACTCATAATACTGTGTTATTTTGGTTGGACGTCTGTTGTTTATTCAACTCAAATAGTACGGATTTGCGAGCCATCACAGACGGTGCGTAGTATTTTTCACATTTTAGGCTTTAACTCTTTAGCTTCCTTGTTCTGTCACAGAGTCACACCTTGCTGGTGAATGATATAATTATAGCTAGAGAGTTATAAGATGTCAATAGCAAGTAGGTAATATGCCTATCTCCTGTATATTATTGTACTCATTATTTGTTGTAATGAAAATGTGTTATGGATCATTACAAAAACCTATTGTATATAACGTTGTTGTATACACAATTATATGATTTTTGTCTGATGATAACAACCAAATATATATATATATATTATAAATGTATTTGTTATTGTACTGTTTCATATATACATCACAGACATGAATATAATATTTATATTTAAATAGAATATGACTGTACATATTCAAATATTCACATAGTATTTTATTTAAATAGAATATTTTATTTCAATATTTAAACAGTACAGATTTACAACTCCACTATTGTACAACACACTGTAATTCATTAATACATTCACATTCAATTTCATTTTATACAGTGCTTCTCACTACAGTTCACTCATCACTCAATACATTATCTGACACTCATACATTCACTGACACAATCATCAATCTTCTGTCTTCATAGCTCACAATCAGTCCAGTCATCATCTGTTTACCTGTCACATGAAACAGAAGCACACACATAATACACTGCAATAGAAATAAAACTGAAATACATGCAAATATAAATTTATTTTTAAATTTTATTTGCCTTAGAATTTTGGTGTATTTCTCATCATTTTTCATGACTTGATCTGATTCATCGGGGTCTAGATAGTCTTTATATTTCTAGTTCTCGCAGATCAGCCACAACACACTACACTGGTTTGCTGATCAGAACCAGCATCATGATTCTGAACAGCCACAACGCAGTTATAGCAGTCTGCTGATAATATATGCATGTATGACTTTTTGAAGAGCCACACACACATGTATATATATACATATATACACACACACATATGTGTATATATACATATATGTATACATGGATACATATACTCAAGAATGGTCAAGTAAAGTCAAGCAACAGTGCAAGCCAAAGTGGTCGAGCACAATACAAAGTGCAACAAAGCAAGTGTTGAGCCAACATTGTATATGTACAGTTTTCAATGAAGTCAAGGCACAAGTCAGAATGGACAATACAACTCAACATGGTTCAGCATTTTCAAAAGAGGTGACACTTAAGATGGCACGACAAATACAAGCATGGGTGATGATGTCCAAATTTAAGATCAATTACACAGAGGAAGCAAATATTTTTCAGATGAACAACATGGCAGCATAAACAAGAAAACTGAACAACATCTTGAACTTCAACAATGAAGCAAGCAGACAACAGCTCACACAAATGCAAGAATGCTAAAGTACACATGGTTCAGCAAGCATCTTTATAAATGGAGCAGAACGTACATAATGGGACAAGCATGTAAGCAAGATTCAACTACAAGGTTGGGAAAATATCATATACAGTGCACACTTCAAGTTGGGGTGAAGAATGCATATGCAAGCAGCTCAAAACTCAAGCCAGTTTAGTGCAAGCCAAGCAATGCACGTGCATAGTGATAAACAGAAATCAAGCAACATGACACAGCATCACTTAACGACAGGTACACATTCAAATGGAACAGATAAGAAACATGATCGAGCCATTCATGTTCATATCAAAGAATTGGTCAAGTGACAGCATGGCAAGTAGACACATGGATGGCGATCAAGTCCATGCACATGTTCATGGTCAAAGTGACATATTCAAATAGGTAAAGCATAATGGTTCAAGTGTATCAAAACCGAAATTTATAACAGCATAGATGAACAAAGGCAGTAGTGCACTCAACATGCCTGAACCAACATATGCACAAAGTGTTCATAATAAATCAGACAGCATGTTCAAGTCTACAGCAAATTAAAAGGGGTGAATATGCAAGTGTGAACTCAAATCAAGGCATGCACAAGTTTTGTAAATCAGTGAATCGATGTTGGCAAGAAAGCTCATTAAAGTGTTTCCAGAAATAAACTATGAAGAATCCTTTTGCAAATTTGAACAAGGCAACAAAATCAATCTGTGAATTCTAGGCAATAATTTTTTCATCAATCATGCAAGAGAAACATTTTTGGGCAAAGAACTATTGAAATATTTCCAGTTTTACAAATATGCATGGGACTGGTGAAGAATGCTTGTTTTTATCATATATGGAATTGTGTTTTGGCATGAATCAATCTTGGCATCTCAAAACATATATTGCAAATGGTAAACACAAACATGGCCGATGAAATTCAATAAAACATGATGGAGTCAGGATGGAAATTTCAAATTCAGATGTGTAGCAGTTACAGGAACTTAGATATCCAAATATCATGTGCCAACACTTCATTCCAATTTCGAATGCATATATGGAAACATTTTTCACACAAGAAAACAATCAAGCAATTCAATGAAATTAGAGAGCATTTTTAGGATTTCATAATCCTATATAACAACACCAAATCATCATCGGCAAAATATAGAAGGGATCGAAAACCAACAACAAAAATTTAAGAGCAAAATCAAATATTCAATTCATATTACTCACAGGTTCTCGACCGCAACCCAAGTCAGTGAATCAATCAAGAGCATCAACTAGAAGGAGCTTCAAAGATCATCTCTTTCAGAACATCAGTCAATCGATTCGATTTGGAGGATTTCAAAAACCCTAGGAGCCGCTGCCATATTTTATTCCAGAAGAGGAAAGTGAACGAGATAAGGGAAATAAGGGTGAACACTTTATAAAGGGGCTGGCTTAGTTCAAGTGCTTAAACAAAGATTTATTTTCCTTTTTAAATCTAGGGTTTTGGTTTATTTTTTTGTTGTATTTTTACTTTTATTTGTAACCGATCCAAATAGTTTCTGGAGTCTGTAAAATTTTAGGGAATCCAGTTAGGGGTTTAACTGGTAGTTTACTAGAGTCTATAAAAACTTGGACTTACTGGCTACAGGGTTGTAGCTAGGGGAAATCTGATCTACGGGATATAGATCAGTCTAGGGTTTTGAGCATAGGATTAGAATAGGAGCGAGGGGTTCGCGAGTTTACATGGTCTTGTAAGCAGGATTTGTTCTATTACCTAGTAGAAACCTTAGGAGTGCAGCAGTAGGAAGGATTTTGCCAAAGCTGGGTATATCTTGTGTCATTTAGCTTTCTGCATTTATTTTCTGTTGCATTCTGTGATATGATATTTTAAATATCTCGCTTAATTTTCAATAAACCCTATTCACCCCCCTCTAGGGTTAATCTAGATCCAATAAGTGGTATCAGAGCCAGGTTTTCTGTTAACTCTAGAGTAAATGGTGATCCCTAGTTGTCAGTCCATAGAGAGCCAGTCCAGTCGCATTGCAACTATTTTTAATGGTACAGATTTTTCGAATTGGAAATCAGAAATGGAATCCTATTTAAAATCTGTTGATATTAAATGTTGGAATAACATTATAGAAGGGTATGATATTGGCAATAGGAACGATATTGGATTTAATTCTCATGCTATTCATATTTTATATTCTTATATTGACGATGTACAAAATATCCTTATCTCCCATTGTTTGAGCGCACAGGAAATTTGGACAACTCTCAACACACTGTATGGAAAAGAAGACAACCGGTCAAAACCCCAGAAAGCCAACTCAGTTTCAGATTTGTGCTTAACAGGTTGTACAGATGGAAATTCAGATGGAGACTCAATAGGAGATTTTTCTTATAGAGATTTAATTCATTGTTTAAATGGTTTAACTGAATCTGTTGAGAATCTAAAGTCTAAAAATAAAATTCTAAAATCTGAAAAACCTGAGTTGATGTGCAAAAATAATATTTTGTAGTCAAAGCTTAAAAACGTTAAGAAGTCTTCAAATCTTCAAATTTTAATTGAAAAATTGTTTAAATTTGTAAAATAATCTTGTTCGTCAAAATAAAAATATTCAAAAACTTGAGAACGAAATTCTGATTTTAAAAGAGAACATGATAGAGCTTGAAAGCACAAACAATTGTTTGCAAAAAGAATTTGAAAATTTTAAGACGACTGAAAATTCCAAATATATTTTTGGTTAAAAACAAAGCTTGTTGAAAACTGAGTCTATTCTGAATGAGCTTGAAAAACTCAAGAAATCTGAATCTGAGAGTCGAAAACAATTTGAATTTAAAATTGCTGAGTCCCAAACCAAGATTAAACTGCCTAATGATGAAAATTTGGTTTTGAAATCTGATTTTGAAAGATGTAAGATCACTAAAAATCGCTGTTCAGATTTAATGATAGAAAATGGTGATCTTAAAACTGAAATTCAACAACTTGAAACAATTTTGAGTAAATTTTCTGATGGAGAAAAATCTTTGAATATGTTGTTGAAAAACCAAATTTCTGTTGGAAATAAACGTAGTCTTGGTTTTGGGAAAAACAATGTTTTTGAAAAACGAAATTCGAATGATTTGAAAAATCCTTCAAACTGCTTTGGAAACAGTCGTTCTGAAAATTCGAACTTTGAAAATTCCAAAAGGTTTTTTAATCACAAACGAGATAAAAATTTGTTTTGTAATAATCCTTTCAAACAATCTTGGATCCCAAAAAGAAATAAACCAACTTTGACTAAATTCAAAAAGATCTGGGTTCCTAAAGGCACAAAAATAGATTCCAATGGATTGTTATACAAACAGATTTGGGTACTAAAAGATGTGAAAAAAACTGTGAGTAGCTTTACAAATTTTTTCAAACCACTCAATCCCCTAAACTGTTAGGTACTAGAGGAAGCCGAGGAACTGCTGTGCAAAAAGAAATTTGAAACAAAGCTGTCTATACTTCTGTATCATTCACAGTTCCATTAGCTAAGATTTTCTGAGTTAGAGATTCATTTGCTTACACTGAAATCTGGTATGATCTCTAAACTCATCTTTGTAAATTTTTTTTTTCTTTTTGTGTATTTCTCCTTCAACCCCTTCTGTTTTTTTTTTGATTTGATTTGTCACTGTCATATCATTGAAATTTCTCTTATGCTTCAAATTGCAGAATTCGTGATTTTTTGGAATTTCACTTCATTTGAATAAAACTCCGATGTTTTAATCATTTCTAGATCTTGAATTCAAACTTATATTTTTCTGCAATTGTTTTGAAGTTTACTTTCTGATCTTTGAATTCCTAACAGTGTTGAAGCATTCTTATCATATCTTGAACACTATTAATTTGAATTCTAAATTTTTTGAAGATCTGAATATTTAATGAAATTTCACTTACCTCTGCTGTTTTGGTTTCTTCCAATTCATTTTAGAAAAGCATGAAATGTTATACTCATTACAACACACTGCTACTTCTCAGTTGTGATAATTTCATTGATTTTTAGATTGGCTTGGATATTCTGTTTTGCCTTGAATCATGGTGATACATCTTGAATTTCATCTTTATTCATGATCATTATGTTGAAATTTGTTTGTTTGAAATCATCTGAAATTCTTGATATTTTGAATATCACATATCTCTTAAATTTGAAATTGTCAATCTTGTGTAACTGATTCATTATATCTCAAAACTAGACAGTGACTCAAGTGATTTCAAATAAATTATTTTCAATTGTTTGGATCATGAATATCTCTCAAGCCTTATGTAAATGATCTGAAATTACTCATGTACCTGTCAGAAATACTTGTGAAAATTTTCTTTGAAAATCTGGTCTTAAATCTCACTGTTACTTCATGATCATTTGATTTGAATATTTATTTGTTTAAAATCATTTGAAATTATTGATTTATTTAATCTCACACATATCTTGGATTTGAATCTTATAATCTGGTGTGATTGATTCATTAAATCTTGAGATTTTCGCAGTCCCTCAAACGGTTTCAAATAAATTGTATTTTTGACCTTGGATCATGAATCATCTTTTGTGACCGTCAGAAATATCTTTGAAACATCTTCTTGACAAGTCTGCATTGGAACAGTTTTTTGTGCTGCTCTGATATTGATTTGAGAAATGTTTTTTAGTGACTGATTGCTTTGATGAAATATTGATTTCTCCTCTAATAGATGGAATTAATTTGGTTAATTTGTTAGTCTTGTATGACTGGGCTTTGTGATTAAAATTATGTTGTCTGAGATATCCTTGTTCGTCTCTAGTGCCATATTAAAATCCTCGTTAGTAGAGACAACAAGTGGTATCAGATTAGTAGTGCAGAATTTTTTTATTGATATGATTATCATTCTATATTTTTTTAAAAATCTATTTGTCTTGTATAAATCATTTTAATCCCTTTTGTAATTGATTCTCAATTTTAAAATTATTTATTGATTATTCATTCAGAAATTGAAATCAATAACCAAATTAGACTGTATTTAGAATTCATCAAAATTATTACTAGATTTTGAGATTGTGATGAATTATGACTACAGTATATTTCACAACAAGAGGAGATTTTATTTAGATTTTCATGATGGTTGAACAGTTATTATAATATCTTTGAATTGGTGATTATTTCACGACCATCTTCATTATATATCAATTTTCTGCCATCCATCATGATTTTATATTAATGTGGAGAGTTTAATATTTTTTAAATCATCTTGAATAATAGTGGAAATATTTGTGATAGAAATGAGACTATGTTATTATTCCAAATTAGAGATAATTGAAAATTTTCAATAATCCCAGTACAGTTGAGCATATTTCATAATATGATTAATTTAGAAATTTATTTCACAAACCATATTTGTACCTACCACATTTCTATCATCCATATTGGTTTTATATACTGAGGAGTTTTTCTTTTTTAACAAAAAATGATAAATATATAAAATTAATAAATAAGTGTTTCTCTAACCTCATTTAAAAATCCAAGCTCAGGTCATGCATGTTTAAGAGATAATTTATAATTTAAGTTGCGACACCTCATTTAAAAATCCAAGATCGGATTATGCATTGTCAGTGTGCTCTTAAATAAAAAGAAAAAGAAAAAAGGAATAATTGGCTATAAATAAATTTTTATATGAAATACTCCTTGGTGTGTAAAAACCTGTCTATAAATCCATTTTCTAATTTGTGAAATGTGTTAAAATCTTATGATGTATTATGATTTGTTGATTGATAGCTATTAGGATTTGAGATTATATGATTGCGTCACTTAAATTGAATTTATAATTATAGTCCAAATCCATCACTGTTTTTGTGCTTCATTTTTATAAAAGTTCTTTTGAAAATAATTGGAAATCATTTTAAAACCGTCTTATAAATTTCATCGTGAATCAGTCATTCTCTACAATGTGAAATTTGCTTCCAGTTATTAGAATATTATGATTTTTGTTTGACTGATTGAGATTTATGATGACCGCTCTTCCTCTTAAGCTGATATCATATTTTTAGTCCATTTATTCATCATTATTTTAATTTCTACATCCTTTTGATGATAACAAAAGGGGCGAATGGGTTGAGATTTTTATTTTTGAGTGAATATTTTATAAATATTTTAATTTTGAAAATTCCAGTTCAATTTTCATTTCTTTCACTCATGCACATTTATATGGGGAGTTTTTGTGGGGGGGGGGGGGTGGGGGGTTTCAAATAGGGGGAGTTCAGTTCTTCACTGTCAAACACATTTATTATATTCAAAATCTTAATATTTGTTTGTCATCATCAAAAGGGGGAGATTGTTGTATATAACGTTGTTATATACACAATTATATGATTTTTTGATGATAAAAACCAAATATATATTATTATTAATGTATTTGTTATTGTACTGTTTCATATATACATCACAGACATGAATATAATATTTATATTTAAATAGAATACGACTGTACAAAAATTCAAATATTCAAACAGTATTTTATTTAAATAGAATATTACAAAGTGCAACAAAGCAAGTGTCGAGCCAACATTGTATATGTACAATTTAAGGCACAAGTCAGAATGGAAAATACAACTCAACATGGTTCAACATTTTCAAAAGAGGTGACACTCAAGATGGCTTGACAAATACAAGCATGGGTGATGATGTACAAATTTAAGATCAGTTACACAAATGAAGCAAGTATTTTTCAGATGAACAACATGGCAACATAAACAAGAAAAGTGAACAGCATCTCGAACTTCAACAATGAAGAAACCAGACAATAGCTCACACAAATGCAAGAATGCTAAAATATACATGGTTCAGCAAGTATCTTTATAAATGAAGCAGCACGTACATAATGGGACAAGCAAGTAAGCAAGATTCAGCTACAAGGTTGGTCAAATATCATATACAGTGCACACTTCAAGTTGGGGTGAATAATAAATATTTAAGCAGCTCAAAACTCAAGCCAGTTTAGTGCAAACCAAGCAATGCACATGCACATGCATAGTGATACATAGCAATCAAGCAACATGACATAGCAGCACTCAAGAATGGGTACACATTCAAATGGAACAGATAAGAAACATGGTCGAGCCATTCATGTTCATGTCAAAGAATTGGTTAAGTGACAGCATGGCAAGTAGACACATGGATGGTGATCAAGTCCATGCACATATTCATGGTCAAAGTGACATATTCAAGCAGGTAAAGCATAATGGTTCAAGTGTATCAAAACGGAAATATATAGCAGCATAGATGAACAAAGGAAGTAGTGCACTCAACATGGCTGAACCAACATGTGCACAAAGTGTTCATAATAAATCAGACATCATGTTCAAGTCTACAGCAAATGAAAATGGGTGCGTATGCAAGTGTGAACTCAAATAAAGGCATGCACAAGTTTTGTAAATCAGTGAATCAATGTTGGCTAGAAAGCACATTAAAGTGTTTCTAGAAATAAACTGTGAAGAATCCTTTTGCAAATTTGAAAAAGGCAACAAAATCAATCAGTGAATTCAAGGCAATAAATTTTTCCATCAATCATGCAAGAGAAACATTTTTAGGCAAAGAACTACTGAAATATTTCCAGTTTTACAAACATGCATGGGACTGGAGAAGAATGCTTGTTTTTATCATATATGGAATGGTGTTCTGGCACAAATCAATCTTAGCATCTCAAAACATATATGGCAAGTGGTAAACACAAATATGGCTGAGGAAATTCAATAAAACATAATGGAGTCAGGATGGAAATTATGATGGCCCGCCCCACACCAGCCGACATTTCCAATGAAAGTGCGTTGTGCCGATGTCCAACCAGCATGGGACGTTCGCCAAAGAAAGGGAAGGAAAGGAAACTTAACAGTGGACTAACAAAGAACCTGTAGAATGTCTCAAAGCGCATGGAATAAAATATAATAATAACATAATTACAACTAAACCATAATCGTCACAGGAGCGGAAACCCAAAATACAGCTTATGATCCATAACCATTATTACAACTTTTGAAAACCGTCTCTAAGGCAAATAAGGAAGGTACACTACTAATGCCCAAAGTAGTGACCAGCAGCGACACAGGAAGAATATCTATATATATCATACGTGGGAGCCTCCTGCTCGTCTCCGGTACAGCTACTCGTGCATACCACCTAACCTGTCTCTAGTCTGCCCGTTTAAGAGCACCCAGAGTAATAAGAAGAGACATAAAACTCTGGGTCTGACAAAAGTTTGGTATGAGCGATAAGCAACAAACAGAATAAAAACAGTATACTAAACCATACCTAAATCTGGACCTGCAACCAAAGAGTTAGCACTACATACTGTACAATACTCTAAGGTGCCACTAACGTATGGTGTAAAGGATACGGGGGTGGGGGTGTGCATGTCATAATAATGTCAAACAATCAAGCATAGCAACCATCCTCACATTTCTCTCTCAGTGCATAAAGTATACGATATCTACCACTTTGACCACCCAATTCCTTACTACGATCACTCAGCCCCATGGAGTCGTAACGACATCACCGCACTGATCCATAGCCACTAATGCTTTGCTATGTCCACTCTACCCCATGGAGTCATGATGGCTCCACTGCACTGCCTCATAGCCTTGCTACGATCACTCTGCCCCCATGAAGTCATAACAACTTCACTGCACTGATCCGTAGCCAATATCCGTCTTTCCATGATGAGTCAAAGCTATAGACATCGATAACCCCTTAGTATGCGTCCCGCAGCAAAGACCAATCATGAAGTTAACTCGTTGGTTCCCAACTGGACCCTGAGTTCTACTTCCCATTTGGACTACCTTTACATCTCGGGTTTGGGTCTTCATCTTGGATCAGCCTCCATTCGGTTCAGTTCTCCTGGGGCGGTTCGGATCGGTCGTGGTTACCTTCCTTCCGTTCGTGAACTCCAATTCGACTCGTGGTCATCACATCGGATCGGTTCGGCCTCCTCTACCAGTTCGGATTGTGGTCACCTGCTTTTCATTGCTCCAGACTGAGCCGTGGTGCCACACTGGTTTGGATCGTGCCACTTTCACCAGGTCGGGTCGAGCTTCTCCATCCGGGTCGGGTCGTGGTCTCCAAGTGCGAGCGGTTCAGAACGTGGGGTTCTCCAGGTGAGCGGGTCGGTTCGGTGCCACCATCCAAGAGCGGGTCGGTTCGGTGTTCGGGGGATCCGATCCGATCCAATCTCTGCATATTTCCTGCATTTTGTCCAGCGACTTGTTTACGCCATTCGACGGCGTTTTCGACCAATATAACTTTTCTAAACAATCACAAATCATTCCAAACAGTCATAGCAACATAGAGGACTAACCATAAACACTAAAACAATAATTTGATATGTTAAAACGAATCAAACATAGCCAAAATCCCATATTTTCTCTTAAGCATGTTTAAGCAAAACTAATGATAGGATTAATAAAACTTAACCAAATTAACCAAATTTTCTAATAGGGGCCTAAAACAATATTTCAAAATTTATAAATATTTTTCTAGAATTTAACCATGTTTAAATTCGCTAATTTACACTAATTACCCTTAATTAATCATAATTAGTGAGGAACTATGCAAATCACTCACCTTAGCCATAAACAAAATACCAAATCTGATATAATTCTCTGTTTGGCGCTGTTCCCAAGGCTATACAGCAGTTCCGACCTTGATTTGGTGCTACTTCCCTTTGATTTGATGTTGCTAAGCTTAATCCTTGATTAGAAAGTGGTTTAGAGGTGTTTTAGATGTTGGAGGCCATTACTAGGGTTCCAAGAATGAAAGTGGCGGTTGTAAAAGTGAGAACCCTAACAGCTATTAAATACTCCAAATCCCGAAATTCCCCTCTGGGCCTAGCTGTTAATTACCCAATTAAGCCCGGTTAAGCTGTTTTTCTCCTTTTAAACTTTAATTCAGTCATATCTCTCAAATGGTGAGTTCGTTTTTCACATATGACCACTCTACGGAAAGGTAAACCATCATCCGAACCTAATGAAAGTGGTTTAAGGTTAAAAATCCTTTCCAATCAAAAGTTATGGCTGAAACTAGATCAGCCAGGGGCAAAACGGTCATTTAAAAATCAGCAAAAATCATGAACATAGGAAATGACCCCAATAGTCGTGTCCCAAAGTTACATGACCATATAACTTCGTATGTGAAAGAAATAAATATTCTACGATCCTTCGATGCGTAGAATGCGGGTCGTTACATTCTCCCCCCTTTAGAAATTTCGCCCCCGAAATTTCTTAACTAAGAAACAAAGGATCCTGCATGCCTATCAATCATTAACAAAACAATAAAGCATACAAAACAACACAACAAGCCTATCCTAGCATGTGGAAAACTAAACCGCGATTAGAATCTTACCAGGCAAAGAGTTCTGGATACGTCTTCCTAATGCTCTCCTCTGTCTCCCAGGTACAGTCATTCTCATTTTCGCCGCACTGAACTTTGATTAGATCCACCGCTTTCCTTCGAAGTTGCTTCGTATCGTGCTCGACAATACGAATCGACTTGCGGTTCCCAACCGCCTCGGGTTTTAATTTGACATCATCCAACTGATCAGGTGAAATAGTCACATCGGGGTCGTGCACGAATTTTCTTAACTGGGAAACATGAAATACGTTGTGAACTCCTGCCATCTTCTCTGGTAATTCAACTTTATATGCCAAATTCCCAACTTGTTCAAGAACTGGGAACGGCCCAACAAATCTTGGTGCTAACTTGCCTCTCCTGCCAAATCGAATCACGCTCTTTAGCGGAGAAATCTTGATAAACACCAAGTCACCAATGGAGAATTTTAAATCTCTTCTCCTTTTATCAGCATAACTCTTCTGTCTATCTTGATCAGCTTTCATCCATTGTTGGATAACCCTGATTTTGTCTGAGGTTTCTCTTATCACATCTGGTCCAAGCACAAACTTCTCACCAGTTTTTAACCAACATGATGGTGAGTTACATGGTCTTCCGTACAAAGATTCAAATGGAGCCATACCAATACTTGAATGACAACTATTATCATATGCGAACTCTACTAGATGCAAATGGTCATCCCGTGATCCACCAAAATCTAATATGCAAGCTCTCAAGAGATCCCCCAATATACGATTCACCCTCTCTGCCTAACCGTCGGTTTGAGAATGATACGCGGTACTGAGATGTAATCCTGATCCTAACGCCTCTTGTAAGCTCTTCCAAAACCCCCTAGTAAACAACGGGTCTCGGTCACTCACAATGCTTTTAGGTACTCCTTGAAATCTTACTACCCACTTCATATATAGCTCAGCTAACTTAGCTGCCTTTCTATTCGACTTGACAAGCATAAATCATGCACTCTTCGTCAATCGGTCCACAATCACCCAAATGCTATCATGGCCCGATCTAGTCCTTGGTAACCCATCAATGAAATCCATTGAGACTTGTTCCCATTTCTATTCTAGAATTTCTAATGGTTGCAACAAGCCACTAGGCTTCTTTTGCTCAGCTTTAACTAGCTGGCAATTCATGCATTTGGATATAAACTTCCCAACGTCTCTTTTCATCCCTTCCCAGTAGTAGGTCTGCTTCATGTCTCGATACATCTTGTTACCACCTAGGTGTATAGTCAGTTTTGAGTGATGACATTCTCTAAGCACTTCATCTCTCAATCCCTTGACATTGGGCACGACTAATCTTCCATTCTTTCTAAGCCATTCATCTCGATCAAGCCCATACTTGTTCATCTCCTCGTCGATTTCCATCTCTAACTTTGAGATGATTTCCAATAGGTTAGGATCGTCCCTCTGACTGGAGCCGATTCGCTCAATCAAAGTGGGTATGATCGTCAAATTAGCTAACATTTCTGGATCCAATTCGCACTTTGGTCTGAAATCATACCCAGCGATGTACTCTAGTTGCTTCCACTCAAGAAACATAGCCCCTAAACTGGCATGTCTTCTACTCAACGCATCAGCTACCGCATTTCCCTTTCCTAGTGTATATGCGATATCGAAATCGTAGGAAGCCAAGAATTCTAACCATCCTTGCTGCCGAAGATCTAGATCCTTCTGAGAGAAAAGATACTTTAATGACTTATGGTCAGTAAACAACTCGAATCTTTCTCCCAAGAGATAATGTCTCCGCATCTTCAATGCGAACACGATCGCTGCTAATTCTAAGTCATGGTTAGGGTATCTACTCTCGTGCGGTTTCAATTGCCGACTTGCATAAGCTACAACCCTACCTCCTTGCATCAATACAACACCTAGCCCGGTACCACATGCATCTGTATATACTGTCATCTCTTCATTCCCCTTAGGAATGACTAACACTGGTGCACATATCAACTTTTCCTTTGGACTCTTGAATGCATTTTCATACTTTTCATCCTAGACGAAAGCTTGATTCTTCCTGGTCAACTGAGTCAACGGTGCTTCTATCTTGGAGAAGTCTTGGATAAACTTATGATAATATCCAGCTAACCCCAAGAAACTTCTTACATCTGTTGCATTCTTGGGCATAGACCAATCTTGTACCGTAGCCACCTTCACGGGATCCACGGCAATACCATTCTATGAAACAACATGGCCCAAGAATCTCACTTCCCTCCTCCAGAAGTGACACTTAGAAAAATTTGCTTTCAATTGGTGTTTTCTTAACACCTCCATCACTATCCTCAAATGTTCCTTGTGTTCTTCCTCTGTCCTCGAATAAACAAGTATATCGTCCATGAACACAAGAACTAACTTATTCAACTGATCTCTGAATACCCTATTCATAAGATCCACAAAATATGTTGGTGCATTGGTCAACCCGAATAGCATGACCAACCACTCATAAAATCCAGCTGGTGTCCGAAAGGCCGTTTTAGCTATACTCTCAGCTTCCACTCTAAGCCGATGAAAACCTGTCGCGAGATCCAACTAGGAGAACACACTCGCGACACTCAACTGATCAAACAAATCATCTATCCACGGTAGAGGATACTTATTCTTCCTCGTCACCTTATTCAACTCGTTGTAGTCCACACACAAACGAAGGGAACCATCTGCCTTGGTAGCAAACACAACTGGTGCTCCCCACTTGGAAACACTTCTTCTAACAAATCCTTTCTTCAAAAGATCGCTTACTTGCACCTCGAGCTCTCGCTGCTCCCTTGGCGCCATACAACGAAGTGGCATCACTATAGGTCTGGCATCTTCCACTAAATCAATACGGAACTCAATTTCTCGGTGTGGTGTGAGTCCGATCACTTCCTCGAAGATATCTGGATACTGGCCAGCCACGGGCACATCTGACAACTCATCATGCGGGATGTCGAGGGAATTTAGAAAACTAGACATTACCCTATCACTGGGTTGACCACCAAACTCTACCCTCCGCCCATCATCCACTCTAACTGTCACCAAAAAGCCCTCACAGTCTACCACCACCCCGTATCTTTGGAGCCAATCGACTCCCAAAATAATGCCAAACCTAGTAAAGCCCAAAACAAAGCAATCACAAACAAACATGCATCCATGACTCGATAAGACCACATTACGACAAATCATACAAAGGCTACTCGAACCACCAATCGGGTTCGTCACTGCTAAAGGTCTATCGACTATCTCGGGTTCCAATCCCAACCTATCTACCAGGTCACTAAATATGAAGGAATGGGAAGCTCCGGTATCAAACAACACTCGAACAGGAACATCATAAACAGAAAGCATACCTTGAATGACGACATTCTTTCCTTTCTCCGCCGTAGTTGGGGCATTCGACGAAGAGGGAATAACATTGATAGCATATGCTTTCACAATCTGCTTTTCTTTAGGGGGTTGCGGACACTTGTCCTTGTGATGTCCCACTTGGCCATAGTTGAAGCACTTCCTATCCACTGGCTTGGCCCGACATTCTTTGGCATAGTGGCCCTTCTTACCACAGCTGAAGCACTCAACATCTTTCTTATTCTTTTTCTTCTGGCCATCCTTGGTCTAATTCTTCTTTCTCTTATTCTGAGAGCCATTCTTGCCTTCACCGCTTGCTTGCGGCTTTGGCTCCTCTGCAGATGCAACCTCAATTTTTGTTACAGACTCTCTGATCTCAAAGCTTTCCCCACAATTGATTCAAATGTCTCATCGATGTGGTTTATAAGCCTTTCCCCCAAGTACTGATCCAAGCCTGTTACGAACTTCTCATTCTTCTTCTCGGGATTGTCGAAAAGAGATAATCCATACTTCGATAAAGTATCGAACTCTGCAATGTACTCCGAGACTGCCCTACCATTCTGCTTAAGCTCTAGAAATCTTCTAAACAACCCTGATTTCTGATCAGCTGGGATAAACTTATCGCTAAAGCGGGTCTTGAACTGATCCCAAGTAACTTGATCCTCTGGAGTAGCTGCCTTAATAGCATTCCACCAATTCATTGCCCGTCCGTGCAGCTGACGGGATGCTAACTTCCTCTTCATCGCATCCTCGATACCCAAGTACTCGAAGATACGCTCACAGCTATCCAACCAATCTTGAACATCTGTGGCCGATTCCGTTCCATAGAACGACTTTCCACCAAGACTAGTGTAATCCTTGCATAGCTTGGCGAAATCGGGTCTAGGCGCCTGCACTGCTGCACCACCACCATTAGCAGCATTAGGAACTGCCCTATGAACATCCCTAAGCATCTCTCTCATGAAATCAGTGAACATAGTCCTCATGTCAGGAGCATTCCCATTATTAGATCCTCTACCAGCACCCCTCGTATATCGGCTCATCGTTCAATCTGTAAAGAGAAACGATTAACCATCCTCTTTGTGGTGTCAGTGCAGTGTGACTTCATCCTTAGCTATACTAATAGTATATATATATATATAGCTTTTGAAAACCAAAATAATCACAAGTACATGCTCTCATATACGTATTATCTCTCCCTGGTGTCTTTCCCTAGGTTAACTACGCAACCTAGAGCTCTGATACCAAGTGTGACGGTCCGCCCCGCACTAGCCGACATTTCCAATGAAAGTGCGTTGTGCCGATGTCCAACCAGCATGGGACGGTCTCCAAAGAAAGGGAAGGAAAGGAAACTTAACAGTGGACTAACAAAGAACCTGTAGAATGTCTCACAGCACATGGAATAAAATATAATAATAACATACTTTGACATAAAACAGGTGAGACAGTGCATAAGCTGAAAACTAAACCATAATCATCACAACAGCGGAAATCCAAAATACAGCTTATGATCCATAACCATTATTACAACTTTTGAAAACAGTCTCTAAGGCAAATAAGGAAGGTACACTACTAATGCCCAAAGTAGTGACCAACAGCGACATAGGGAGAATATCTACATATATCATACGTGGGAGCCTCCTGCCTGTCTCCGGTATAGCTACTCGTGCATACCACCTAACCTGTCTCTAGTCTGCCCGTTTAAGAGCACCCAGAGTAATAAAAAGAGACATAAACTCTGGGTCATACAAAAGTCTGGTATGAGGGATAAGCAGCAAATAGAATAATAACAGGTATACTAAACCATACCTGAACCTGGACCTGCAACCAAAGAGTTAGCACTACATACTGTACAATACTCTAAGGTGCCACTAACGTATGGTGTAAAGGATATGAGGGTGGGGTGTGCATGTCATAATGATGTCAAATAATCCAGCATAGCAACCATCCTCACATCTCTCACACAGTGCATAAAGTATACGATATCTACCACTTTGACCACCCAATTCCTTTCTACGATCACTCTGCCCCATGGAGTCATAACGACACCACTGCACTGATCCATAGCCACTAATGCTTTGCTATGTCCACTATGCCCCATGGAGTCATGATGGCTCCACTGCACTGGCTCATAGCCTTGCTACGATCACTCTGCCCTATGAAGTCATAACAACTTCGCTGCACTGATCCATAGCCAATATCCGTCTTTCCATGGTGAGTCAAAGCTATAGACGTCGATAACCCCTTAGCACGTGTCCCGCAGGAAAGCCCAATCATGAAGTTAACTCGTTGGTTCCCAACTGGATCCTGAGTTCTACTTCCCATTTGGACTACCTTTGCATCTCGGGTTTGGGTCTTCATCTTGGATCGGCCTCCAATCGGTTCGGTTCTCCTGGGGCGGTTCAGATCGGTCGTGGTTACCTTCCTTCCGTTCATGAACTCCAAGTCGACTCGTGGTCATCACATCGGATCGGTTCGGCCTCCTCTACCGGTTTGGATCTTGGTCACCTGCTTTTGAATGCTCCAGACTGAGTCGTGGTGCCACACTGGATTGGATCGTGCCACTTTCACCAGGTCGGGTCGAGCTTCTCCATCCAGTTCAGGTCGTGGTCTCCAAGTGCGAGCGGTTCAGATCATGGGGTTCTCCAGGTGAGTGGGTCGGTTCGGTGCCACCATCCACGAGCGGGTCAGTTCGGTGTTCGGGGGATCCGATCCGATCTCTGCACATTTCCTGCACTTTGTCCAGCGACCTGTTTACGCCATTCGACGGCATTTTCGACCAATCTAACTTTTCAAAAGAATCACAAATCATTCCAAACAGTCATAGCAACATAGAGGACTAACCATAAACACCAAAACAATAATTTGATAGGTTAAAACGAATCAAACATAGCCAAAATCCCATATTTTCCCTTAAGCATGTTTAAGAAAAACTAATGATAGGATTAATAAAACTTAACCAAATTTTCTAACAGAGGCCTAAACAATATTTCGAAATTTATAAATATTTTTCCAGGATTTAATCATGTTTAAATTCGCTAATTAACACTAATTACCCTTAATTAACCATAATTAGTGAGGAACTATGCAAATCACTCACCTTACCCACAAACAAAATACCAATTTGAAATTATTCTCTATTTGGCGCTGTTCCCAAGGCTATACAGCAATTCGGACCTTGATTTGGTGCCACTTCCCTTTGATTTGATGTTGCTAAGCTCAAACCTTGATTAGAAAGTGGTTTAGAGGTGTTTTAGATGTTGGAGGCCATTACTAGTGTTCCAAGAATGAAAGTGGCGGCTGTAAAAGTGAGAAAAGGGTGTTCTCTAAACCCTAACAGCCCTTAAATACTCCAAATCCCGAAATTCCCCTCTAGGCCTAGCTGTTAATTACCCAATAAAGCCTGGTTAAGCTGTTTTTCACCTTCTAAACCTTAATTCAGCCATATCTCCCAAACGGTAAGTCCGTTTTTCACTTATGACCACTCTACGAAAAGGTAAACCATCATCCGGACCTAATGGAAGTGGTTTCAGGTCAAAACTCCTTTCCAGTCAAAAGTTATGGTTGAAACAAGATCAGTCAGGAGCAAAATGGTCATTTAAAAATTGGCAAAATCATGAACATGGGAAATGACCCCAATAGTCGTCTCCCAAAGTTACATGTCCATACGACTTCGTACGTGAAAGAAATAAATATTCTACGATCCTTCGATGCGTAGAATACGGGTCGTTACAGAAATTTCAAATTCAGAAGTGTAGCAGTTACAGGAAATTAGATATCCAAATATCATGTGCCAACACTTCTTTCTAGTTTTGAATGCATATATGGAAACATTTTTCACACAAGAAAACAATCAAGCCATTCAATGAAATTGGATAGCATTTTTAGGATTTCATAATCCTATATAACAATACCAAATCATCATCAGCAAAATATAGAAGGGATCGAAAACCAACAACAAAAACTTAAGAGAAAAAACGAATATTCAATTCATACTACTCACAGGTTCTCGACCATAACCCAAGTCGGTGAATCGATCAAGAGTATCAACTAGAAGGAGCTTCAAAGATCATCTCTTTCAGAACATCAGTCAATCTTCGATTTGGAGGAATTCAAAAACCCTAGGAGCCGCTGCCATATTTTATGCTAGAAGAGGAAAATGAACAGGGCAAAGGAAATAAGGGTGAACACTTTATAAAGGGGCTGGCCTAGTTCAAGTGTTTAAAGGGAGATTTATTTTCCTTTTTAAATCTAAGGTTTTGGTTTTTTTTTGTTGTATTTTTACTTTTATTTGTAACTGATCCAAACAGTTTTTAGAGTCTGTAAAATTCTAGGGAACCCAGTTAGGGGTTTAACTGGCGGTTTACTAGAGTTTGTAAAAACTAGGGTTTACTGACTACGGGGTTTTAGATGGGGAAATCTGATCTACGGGATATAGATCAGTCTAGGATTTTGAGCTTAGGATTAGAATAAGAGAGAGGGGTTCACGAATTTACATGGTCTTGTAAGCGGGATCTGTTCTATTACGTAGTAAAAACCTTAGGAATGCAGCAGTAGGCAGGATTTTGCCGAAGCTGGGTATATCTTGTGTCATTTACCCTTCTGCATTTATTTTCTGTTGCATTTTATGATCTGATATTTTTAATATCTCAGTTAATTTTCAATAAACCCTATTCACCCCCTCTAGTGTTAATCTAGATCCAACAAAACCGGGCGGCTTTGCCAAAAAGTAACTTAAATTAATATAAAAGCAGTTTAAATCAAATTTAAATTACTTCAAATGTAAGTTAAATTAATTTAAATATAATTTAAACAATCTAAATCTAAATTCAAAGTAATTTAAATTAGAGTAATTTAAAATTCATTCAAATTAAATAATTAAATTTTTATTTAAAATATGCAAGATAATTTAGATTGATTTTGTCCTATTTAATGATTTAAACTATTTTTAAATTGAGCTTAAACTAATTTAAATTTCTAGTTAACTTTAAAATAAATTTCAATGCCAAATTTTATTAAATCTGATTTAATTTCAAATCAAATTTCAACAACAAATTCAAGTCTATTTAAATATTTCAATTTTAATTATTCTATATAAATGAGTATATACCATTTTAGCTTATAGTAAATACCATAAGTCGACATCATTTCAAAACTCCATTTTTGTCTTCAAGTTACTAAGCACTTCTATAACTTGAATAACTTAGGATAACCCGAGCGTAATGGGAAAATAAAGCATTTGAGTCAAGACTATAAGTTGTTTTAGTTATCGAAGTCCTTAGTTACTTAAAGACGAATATGGCGTTTTAAACATCGTATATACTACTATTTTATTTCCACTGCATTATTGGTATGTTATGTTAAATGTATAACTCTAAAATTTCACTGAAATTAAGTGTATATTATTTGACAGTTTCATGAGCTGTTTATGTTATTAATATATTTTATCATTTCCGATGTGAGATACTATGTATTGTTTAGTTCATTCTCATCTTATTTTATGTTCTTGTTTTTAACCTTATTAACAATTCCTTGTTTTGGAATGGTTTGAGTTAGACAACGTGGTTTATTATCAACTTGAATTATCCCTAAAAGGCGGGATGTTACAAAAGGGTGTTAACACCAAAAATTAACATGGCAATGACGATAGCAAAGCTATGATGAAGGGTTTCAAAAGCAACAGGCTTTCGAAGAATCTGAAAGCGCATTACTACACAGTACATCATTGAAGAAATCAAGAGAGTAAAGATTGCCTTTCGATAAGGACAAACCCCTTCAACAAAGTTATAGGGCTCACTTTTGTTTAACATGGCAAAGCAACAACCTCAAACAAGCTAAAAAGAAGCACGTTCGTACCTTCCGAACTAGAGACTCCCTTCGATTTAGTCGAAGGAGAGTTTCGATTATTTGGATATTAAAGAAAAACCTCCATAGCATGAGAAGAGATCTGTCTTATGTAAAGCATCCCTTCAAAGCACTTGATTCGATAGCAATTAATCTCTCTGAAGGAGTCAAAACATCATTCTTTCGGAAAAGATGTAAAGCTATCTTTCGATAGAGTCGAAAGCTTGTCTAAAGCATCTATCAAAGGCTTCCAGTGGGATCCGCTGCCACTTCTATCTTTCGAACCACATTGATACCTCAAAGTCATAAAGTGTTGAAGTCACTTTTACTTGCCGTCGATTTGATCTTTAAGAAAAGCATTAGAGAGGAAGTACCAAGTAGAAGGGGTCAATACGCCCCTATGATACGACCCTAAGGATCCAGAATCAAGATCCAAATTTTCATTTTCAAACTTGACTTAGAATTCTGAGTTGAAAGCCGAAATTGTCAAACTAAATTTGGGATTTAGGGATTTGTAATACATAAGTCTCTGTATTCCTAGGGATCATTGATGAAAAGGGATTATTCCTAATCTATTAAGGTAATGTGAAGGTTGTCATTAATTATTATATTCATATATCACTAGTATTGCAAGCATTGGTTCTGTAAGAGGGCCATCCTATCAAATTTTCTTCGACATAGTCAAAAGGGCTTATTAGACATTAGATATCCCTAAAACCTATTCGAAGGATCTCTACTTATAGCTTATTGATCCTAAAATTATTTGAAGGTTCCCCAAGACACTAATAACTTTAGGCCTCCCTAAAGGCACTTTATCAATAGCTATAAAAATCCAACCTGCTTTTTCAAAATGATTAATTTCAATAATAAAAAATAACCTGATAATCATCGATCATCTCGAAGGCCTCCTTCAAACAGCTCAAAAAGGATTTGATCACGTAATCGAAAGGACATACTTATCATTGGAGAAATCTAAATCAGGTTTAAACCCATTTATATGCCCTTCAACTGAAAGGTCAAATTTCCTAGTTGAAATGGTCCTATTACATTAAAATATAATGGATTCAATTGAAATGATCAAGTTCATCGAAATCAGATTCACCTTATTCGAAAGCAGACCTTTCGAACATCCTTAAGCCTACATACACCTAAGACTTATAAATCCCGCTCAAATCAAGATTATTAGCTTCGAACAGAATTTATAAAAAGATTCAAGTGTCTAATTACCTATTTTCAACAGGAACTTATTCCATCCAACATTTAATCCTTTGACTAGATCGAAAGGGATCATCTGTACCAAACATAAGCTGAATCAATTAATCAAATCATTACCCAAGTTTTCAACTAAGACGAGAGGCACTTCTTAGGTAAATTCTGAGTTATTGTGGATTCAACCTAGAATTCTCTATTTTGGATAGTTGACAGTTTTGGCGATTAACATTTTTGGCGTTACAATGAGGGATTGAACCTTCGCCAACTTTAATCCTTCCCACACTCTCTTGACTTTAATTAGACTTGATCAAAAGTTTCTTTTGATAAGACTAAATATGGATTGTCATTCAAGAAGAGTTTCTTGTAAACTAAAAGTAATTACGAAGAACTTTTTGCAATTCAAGGAAAGATTCTTATAAACCAAAAAAAGTGTTTATGATTCAAGGGTACTCCTTGTTTATGATTTAAGGGAACTCCTTAGCTTCATCGATAGTCATACAATGAAAAATACCAATATTTCCTTTATTCCAACATCAACCTTATCATGGTAAAAGAATAATACAATACGACCAAGGATCCTCCGAACCACCTGAAGTGAAATCAACTTGCATGGATCTAAGGTTATGCGAGGAATCGATATTAAGACTAAATGCTTTAACCATCATCACTCAAATGAAGATAAAAGCATATTATCTTGAAAATTGGAGCATAAACCCATTTATATTGGATCAAAACCACTCTCTACTCTCGAACGGGCAATTATTAAGGATGATAACTTATTCTCTTAAAGAAAAGAGCTATTCAAATGTATGCTTAAAGAACTATATTTGAAAGAAAAATGGTGGAAGACTATGATTTCTTTGCTCAAAAATGGAAACCGAAGGCAAATGAACCTTTACCATCCAATGATCTTTGAATGGACTTATAGAGGAAATTGACGGTCCAAAGTGAAACACTAATGCCAAGTTCCAAGAAATTTAGGGTCAAACTCTCGAAAGAAAGTTTCAAATTGAGATTGCCAAAGGATTGCAACTTGATCACTTCCATTGAGAATATCTACTTATTAACCAAAGGAGAACTTAACTATTGGCCTTCCAACTTGAAAGAAATAAATGAGGATTATACTGTTACTATCATATGATGAACGGACATAAAACCCATCATTACACAGTCCTAAAGGGAATGTCAATAATCTTTTTAGATAATGAAGGCTTAATAAATTTGAAAGTACTATTAAATGGATTCAATAAAATTTTGGTTCAAATAAGAAATTCTACCTTTTTGGGAGTGAAATGCTCCTTTATTTTAGACAACCTAAAATGGATGATGGTTCAAAATAGTCGAAATCTCTTGAATCCTTCTAACATGGCATGGTCAAGGTGCCACTTAGAGCGAGGGGTAAGCCTTCTGTCCTATCTATAAGGCATGGATGAAGTTCCTACAAGCCTTTGTTACATCCAACATTCCCTCTAGAGGAGGGAAGGATAAGCCCTTGGTCCTGCCATATTATGGCCTGGCCAATGCACCAAACAAAGCAATCTCTTCCTTTTCTTTTTAAAATAAGCCTTTCCTTTGATTTAGGCTAAGCACGCCCTGCGTCTGCTCTAAGATGAGCATGCCCTGCCTCTACTGACTTGGCCCATAAAAAGGTATGAAAGCTCAAAAGATGAGCGCTTAAACCACATCTTGCCTCTGCTCGAAAGAAGAGCATGCCCTACATTTGGTTTAGGGGAAACGAAAACCAAAGAAAGAAAATTGAATTACTAATACATGAGTATGATTTTTGGAACTTATATTCTAAATACTAAATTATGGTTCTGGTCTTTTATTTATTTCTAAAAGTGGATTTCTTGACTTCTTAATTAAAATGAACCATATTTGGGTTTTGAGTCTTCAATTATCTCTGAAACGAGAGTTTGATATTCTATTATAAATTACTAGACAAAGTTTCTAGTCCACTGTTATTTTCGAAAGTGGATTTCTGTAACATCCTACCCGGAATGAGCCTAAATCCCGACCTAGAAAAGGCTCATCAGAACCTCGAACCATTTTAAACAGTTCGATGGTTCCTATAAGGAATACATAAACAGATACAACTAAAAACAAAATCAGGATCTCACAGTGGAATGGATAAAATATAATAACTTAAAATAGATGTACCATTTAAAACCACAATAATGTCAATAACATCAAATTCTAATTGTCATATCTAGGTCCATTAATAATAATATTATCCAATGAATTACAACAAGTTGCCAAACCCAAACATGATAATAACTATTATAGATCCTCCTTTGTCAGGCTCTAATCTCCATGACTACATCAATCATCCTACCTACTAAACTGTTTTAATTTTATGAGGAGGGAGGTCAGAATAATAAGTTATGGTGAATGAAAATCATGTAAGTTTAAGGAATGTCTATTTCCTATACATGGTAATATAAATTCATTAAATTATGTCTACACAAATTCAACATACAAATATATGTATTAATTGGATGGACAACTCTAAGGTTACATAAGCCCACATGATTATATAAAGGCAGATATATATTATTGCTTAATACCCTATGAGGTGGACTTCTATTTGGTCACTTAAGGCCATTACCTATATTTAATTATGGGCGGATTCCCACTACCACTTAATACCCTTTGAGAGACCCTAGCCACTTAAAACCTCATTTCCTAATCGTCAACGTTAATAAACTTACTCTCAATGTAAATCAAGAGATAGTAAGCAGTCACTTATGTACTCAAAATTGTAGACAACCAACTGTCATTTGTGACCTTCCCTTGGCGAACCTCCGTGATATATCTGGCTATCATTACAGATGAACTCCTAGCCACTTAATACTTCCCTTAGACAGGCTATGACGACCCACATTACACCACCGGTGCTCAGAACTAAAAATTCATGTTATACATGCACCCGAACGACGTAAAGTGATTGTCAAGAGAAAGAAATAGTACAAAAGAAGAGAAAGGAGAACGAAAAGAAGAAAATATAAGAGATGAGTAAGGAGAGAACAAAAAATAAACACAATCACAAAACCTATCGTATATCTCACAACACATCGAATAACTTATAATAACCAAATCACAGATAAAAAAAGACAAGATAGTAATAGCTATATAAATCAGATAATCATATTATGTAGGCTCATACAGTTATACAGAATATTTATAGAGTTTATACACGAGATAAATAAACTCAACCGATACATAGTCTCTAACAAAATACATAACACTGTTAAGGCTCAACAATGTTACACCATGGAATAAACAATAAGGATACAAATATAATTAGGTAAACGGTAGCCTCCTACTAATCCACCTGCATAGCTCCAAATAATTCAAACCTATCATTTCGTATTCTCATATTCTCCCCAACATCGTCGATGAGCATCCAAGGTAATAAGAGGAAATGAAACCTTGTGTTTGACAAAAGTCTAGTGTGAGGGATAAACAAGTCTCAAAGTAGTGTAAAAGTCGTAATAATACATATATGGCACGAAGGGTATGAGAATCATACCTGTCCTACCCCTGTATCCAAAGAATTAGAAAATAACAATCAATATATGCTAGACTGTAATAAACATAATAAAATAGGGTGTGATATATGTCTAATTACTACTAATAAAGAAAAATAAGTAAACAACCATAAAATCTATCAACCATCCTCACATTCACTCACTCGGTGCATTCAATATACGATAATGTTCGGTTTCCATGATACTCGAATCCATGCCACTCAGTCGGTTAGGACGTAAGTTGTATCCACTTGTATGCCACAAAGGTAAGGACTCCCCTTTGTTTCAGGTGAATGCCATAATTCTCCCATCATTGAAGACTAAGAGGACCCTTCTGATCCGGGCCCATTTGGTCCAAATAAGAACCCATATAATTGAAATGGATATTACACCCATTGCCCCCTCTTTACGAGTAGCTGTTATAACCTTGCGTTATCGATAATCCCTTTGCACATGTTCTCTACAGTAGAATCCATCATTGTACTATCCAAAAGACTCCCATCCGAAGCCACCACAATATGGGAACCATCTTAAACAGTCATCATATGTCATAGGATATCATCCTGTATCTCTTACCTCTCTCTCGCCAGTCACTATATAAGACTTAATGTCATCTTTTCTACATCTCGGAGAAAAGCAATCCATTGCAGCAGCCTTCTTGTCATCTTAGAATCATCGTCGTCGAATGGAGAATCAATAGAAGCATCACATCTTCATTACGAGTCAAAGCCACTGATCAAAGAGTTATTGTCTCGAAATCACTATCGAACGAACCATCAAATCTTGCTCCTCGAAATCGCATCATCGTCGACGTCAAATTGACCAAAGTTGTAAATCACAACAATAATCGATATCGACAACTTCATAGTAATCAATAACGACTACTCGGATTACCTATTTAACCAAAATTGGTTAAATACGCAACTAAGGAAGAGTCCATAATTCTTTGTGAAGTCCAGCTCACCGCCAGGTCCATCCATCATCTTTAGATCGACCATCAAGATCCAGTGTTGCTCCATCTATGAATTTGTCGCCAAGCCCCAATGCTTCTATGTCATTGAATCAAGCTCTAGTGTTGCTCCATCATCAAATCCATCCAAGCGCTTTGAAGCTTCTTCAAGAATTTTTCTCATCTGTTCGAGTTTACCATACTTGTGCGTTCCATCAGTACACACCAACTTATGTGTTAGATCGATAAGCATCAAACCCTTACGAACAAAATTTTCCTAATACATATCGCCTATGAACGGCGTTTTAATCTATGTTAAGCAAACAATTCAACCATGCAACCAATAGTCAAACAAATACCTAAACAAGCATACAAGCGTCCATAATATCAATAACAAATGAAATAGAACCTATCAATAGCAATCAAAAGTGAAATAAGTGTCCAAATAACCTATGTCGAACAATACAGTCAAAATAGCGCGTAATAACGCTAAAATGGATAAATAGCGCATAATAGCACACAAACAGGTAAAATGTGATAATCATGTCAAATATACTTAAATCACTTTCTAACCTTTTATTTATTACTTACTAGGTTCTATTATCATAAATATTATATTTTATAATTAGAAAATAGTTTAAGACGTCAAATTTATACTATATGAACGAATAAATCCAAAGAGAGATAAGATCACTCACCTAAGCCAAATCAGCCCAAATAAGCTTTGAAGCACAGAGCTCGTGAACCCGAGTCCATAGGAAGAAACGACGTCCAATTTTGACCTCGTATGAGAATGTTATCTAAGATATAAGTTCACAATAGATTAAATGACCAATAATTTTTAATTACTAAATTACCCTTGCAAACTTCTTCTCCAAAACTCATTTCCAACAGCTTACAAATGCATACCCAAAAATTGTGTGCTTAACCCATAGTGACACAGAGCTAGGATCTATGAAATAAAAAATGTATTGTTGCATAGATCTCCTCTTAGCGAACTGAACCCGTTGATATCATCACCTCCGACCAACCCTTCTTCAATCGAAATGCGTCATCACGGCTATAAAGGAGACCCACCTCGGCCATGAAATGCCGCACTTTACAAGGGACTGCCGCACCCCCTCAAGTTCTGGCGAACGGTTCTCCTTTCCAAGCTAGTAATGTTTCCAACCTCCTCCTCTTCAATCAATGATCGGTGCTTAAAATAATTCAAACTCTAGGTTTGAACAACCTGTCATGGCTGTCGTCTAAAATCACGAAGTTGGTATAGGATCAAAGAAGATCTTTAAGTTGAATGAAGAACGTTTATGGATTTTTCATTGAGTATTTTAGAAGATCTAAAATTTTGAAGTACAAGAAAGAAAAGGCCATTTTAGATGGAATAGTAACTTTCAAAATTTGGAGGAGAAGGAAAGAATGTGGGTTGGGTCCATTTACTATAGCACACCCTTGATATTGTAATTTAATTTCTTTTCTAAAAATCAATGTATGTTTTAATTTCACATGCCCAAACGGTAAGCCTGTTTACTTTGAAACTTCAAGGCGTGCATCACTACAATGATACAGTTTCAATGGTACAAGTTTCATCATAATCTGATACAGTTGACCGAAACGATAATTTTACGCGTATTTTGAGATGGTTTAAACCCTTACACACCATCCCATCTCTCATTAATGCATTAGGGATTTAATGGAATTTTGGTCCTCTCCCAATCATATTTCCTAAGCTTATATAAGGAGATAACATCTTTAGGAAATTCATAAAATTCATAAGCTTAAATGAAGCCTTTTAATGACTTCTCCTCTTCTTCTTCCTCTTCTTTACTAACTTTCTCAAACTATACTCAGTGAACTCCAAACTCAACCAAACTTTTCCAAAGGCCTTAGAATACTATTATAACATGGTGTAGCATCAAAGAAGTTGAAGAATGGTGGAGAAATAAGGGTAACATGTTGAGGCCATGAGCTACATTGAAGAGGGAAGGAGGGAAAAGCAAGGAAAAACAAGGAAAGAAAGGGAAGAGGTTGCTAACTTGGATCAAGGCTTTGGATTGTGAATCTTGGTTGTTATTTGCTTAAAGGTGAGTTAACTCACTACTTTGGACAGAAATATACAACCCATTTGCTTGTGTTTAACTATGCTTAAAGTTTCTTGAATGTTGGTTAGTAATGTTGAAAACGTTAACTTGGTTCTTACTTTAAAAGTAAGTGACATATGTGATTCATGTTAATGGATTTGAATGAACTTGAATGGACTTGGAATTGGACTTAAATTGACTTGTATGATAAGTGGAATGGAGTTGAAATAAAGTACATAAGGATTAGTAGGGAATTGACTTGTTGTGGGCTCGAACTAGAAAGTGCACTTATAGCGACAGTAGCCGTAGATGCAATTTAAAGCTGTTGTGTTTTCCACACTTTGTATGGAACTTTGTAATGACATATTAAGTGATTTATTATCATATTAATCTTGTATTACTTGTACGTTTACTACCGTGAAGTTATTGGATAGTAAAATGTTAAGTAACCTATTGAAAATGACCAAAACTTTACTAATGCAAAACTATCCGTTAAACCTTGATTTTTAGGTTTCAAAGTTTTGTAAATGTTCTTTAAGTTTGTGTAAATTGTCTTATCGTATTCAGATTATTTATTAACTACTATTAGAGTATTTTAAAGTCTAAATTATCTTCTTTCAAAATATCTTCTTTCTAAAATATCTTCTTTCTAAAATATCTCTTTTCTAAAATATCTTCCTTCAAAGATATATCTTTTAAAATATCTTTTCTAATAAATACAAGGTTAGAAAGGGTTATGAATTGCTACACCTTGTCATGAATAAGTCACTAGATTAAAGGGTAATTGATAATGCTTAACACTAATAAGCCAATGAAGTAGGCTTACCTATTTATGAGAGTTTAGATTAATGTCGAGTAGGGACAGAGCAATAGATCTCTAGCCTACCGGCTTCCCTCTTAGACGAGGAATAAATAAGTTGGAAATGTGTTAATCGTGTTAATTACTTAACTGTTTATTGAATATCAAGAATAATGTGCTTAATTCTAATAAGTCGACGAGTAGGCTTATCTATTTGTGAGATTCAAAAATGAGGTGTCTAGGCAAGGGGAGATATGCAACGATGCTCTAACTTACCTAGCTCCACTATAGAACAAGGAATAGTTGAGTTGATAATGTCAGAACTGAGTTAAGTATAGGAATCTTAGTTTTATAAGCAATCGTTTTCGACATGATAGTCAATTATTTGACTATCAAACTTAATGAATTATTAACTTGAATCTTTGAATGAATGTTTTAAAGATAAGAATAAGTATTGAAATGGTTTTGGGTTTGTTGTGACAATGTGGTAATTACATTTTTCTTTAACCCTCTTGGGTGATTATCATTGAAGTTAATATACTGGAATCTTTAAACGAACATTTAAAGATAATTGTAGAAGGAATTATTTTTGATTCGTTGTAAACAATATTTTAGCAACACTTGTTTTTAAACCGTGAAATATATTTAAACCGGAAATATAGTGTTTAACGGTTTTTAAACATACTTATATATTTAATAATAGATTTTAAAGATAGAAACAAATATAGGAGTCTTTCAGGATAAAGATATTGAATAAAATGTTTCAACTTATTAAAGAGAGGAGGTTCTTCGGTAAACTATGGTTTAACCTCTTTAATTATATTTCAAAGTAAAGAAATCTTAATGAATTATGAATATACTGATACTGAAGGGATAAGTATATTAATACCTTTTTAAGTATTAAGACTATAAAGGAACAAGGAATTAGTAGAATATATAATATACACCTTTCATATGTATAAGATTGAATATAAACACTAGTATATAAAGGAATACTGATCAAGTAGGAGTTTTGATTAATAAATGAAGTTTTATTAGACATATATAGTTTTATTAGAAAAAGAGTTTTACTAATAAAAGAAGTTTTAATTAATGTACAAGTTGTTTATATAAGTTAATCATGCTTTCACCAATATCGTGCTCTATGACTTGATAGTGATTTGATTGTTTATCATGCTTTGTGACTTGATAGTGCTTTGATGCTTAGTCGTTTGTTTTGGAGATTAAGCGAGGTTGTTTTCCATATACAATCGTCTATTGTGTGAATTATGGTTGGTTAATCGACTATGAATTTGACCTTAAATATAACGATTAGTTTTGAGGAGACCGGGATTGGTAAGTGTTCTACTTATCGAAAACCCCTTCAAAACTAGTATACGGGTTTTATGTTTTAGAAGCGGTTGCGAAGTGAAGTCTATATGGCAATTCGAGATCTATCAAGATGCTCGAACATATGTAGTGGTTTTGAGATGTGTGAAGGAATCTATGTAAGATTCCAAGATCTATGGTGTTGTGTGATCCCGACTGGGAATTCTTATTCTGTTCGAGTGATGAAGACTAGTGTGAAAGATGCCGAACAAAACCTCGACATCGATAATGGCTAAAGCCAGAGTAAGAGCTAGGGCTTTTCAAACCCATGGTAGGATATGTTGACTCCATATCTAGCGTATGCTTATTATCGAATCATTGCGGGAGCTCTTTGAAGTTGCGCACGGGAGTTAGGTATATTTGGTTCCATGTGGTGCACTCCGGTGTTTTCGTGCGTGGGCCAATTGTGTTTGCCTTATGGTATATTTTATCTAGAGATATACAACGCTCAGAGGTATTTTTTGACCCTTGTGCAAGGAGTTCGGATCTGTATTGAGAGACCTTCGATGGAAAATCCAATATGCGAATGTGCCACTTCGGTTTTGTTTGTACACTTAATAGTTGTCGAATGTAACCATTCCTGCTATGTGATTTATTTATATTCTACACCCTAGACATTATTTATTATACAACTATACTTATCCTAATAAATTGGTTGAATGTTACTGAGGAGATAACTATTACAGACATGTGTACGACCTCAAATTGTATTGATATATATCACATATATGTTGAGTTATCTCGCAAGGTTGCCTAGCCTGATCCGGGTGTTATTTTATTATAATTCTCGGGTCATATCGTGTATATTTTCCAGGTTTTGTCGTGGTCAATTCGGAGCTTCTGGAAGAGATTTAGGGTACAACTTACCGTGCTTTTTATATCCGCTGCATTCTATGTTGTGTATTAACATTTATAAGGATAGGTTGTTATAACTGTTCAAGTTGATGATAGGCTAGTCTTCTCTGATAGTTGTAATCATACAGTTTTATTTTGTAAATATCATTATTTATATTATATGTTATCATCCCATTGTGAGATTCATATATTGTGTTCTCTTCTTCCTTGGTCTATTTCTTTTTATTTTTATTTCACCATAACTTTTCGTATTTCCGGCACTTGGGTGCCGGCATGTGAATACCGTGGATGTATTAGTGTCGACATTCGAGGACCGAAAAGGCGGGTCGTTACACATATCCAGGTACATCAATAATAATATTTTCTCATGAATTACAATAAGCTGCCAAACATGATAATAGTAACTATAGATCCTCTTTCATTAGGCTCTATCTCCATGATATCACTAGTATTCTCTCCTACTAACTTGTTTAATTTTTATGATGAGGGAGGTCAGAACAACAAGTTCGGATGAACGAAAATCACATAAGTTTAAGGAATGCATTTCTTATACTTGGTGGTATAAATTCATCAAATTATGTCTATGCAAATTCAACACACATATATATGTATTAATTGGGTGGACAACTCTAAGGTCGCTTTAGAGGAAAAATCTATTAGTCACTTTATACCTTACAAGGTGACTACCATTTGGTCACTTAAGGCTAGTATCCATATTTAATTATAGGTTGATTCCCATTATCAGTTAATATCCTCTGGCAGACACTATCTAATTAAGACCTCGTTTCCTAATCGTCAACGTCATTAAATATACTCTCAATGTAAATCGAGAGATAGTAAGTAGTCTCTTATTACCTCAGGATGGTAGACAACCAACCGTCATTTATGACCTTCCCCCGGCGGACCCCTATCACTACACCATATAAGCAAATTAGGCCATGTTTCGGGTTGTATCTAATGCACTTAGGCACGACTATAAGCCGTATCAAAAAACGTGTTTAGATATTAAATACACCCATAAGCTGTATCAGAATCAAAATTCGATACGGCTCTCTGCCGTATCTAAAATTTAAATAGATACGGTTGTAAACTGTATCTCAATACACATACAACTTTAAGTTGTATTTAAATTATTACTAGATACAAATATAAACCGCATCTAAATTATCTATAGATACGAATATACACAAAAGGCTAGTAAATATCATACAAACTCTATTTGACAAATTATAACAGTAAATGAAACAATTGTGCGAAATATTTCATTACATTACAATATATAATGATACATGCGCCTATTTCATTACATTACAATAAAGAAGATACATGTTGTTTCATTACATTACAATAAAGAAGATACATACTTTTTCGTTACATTACAATAAAGAAGATACATATTGTCTCATGTATAATGTGTTTCATAATTACATTACAATAAAAAGGTAAACTCGGTGTTTTAGCAACTTTGGTGACCACTCTCCGCTTTTCAACTTCGGCCATCGACCACTTCAATCCGAAACTAATCCACTCACCAAGCTGAAGGTTTAACTTTCTGGTTAAGAATTTACTGGGTGATCAAACAGTTGGATGCATTTTAGCTCACGCACATGGTTCAGGTATTCAAGATAACTTATGTATTTAACTAAGCGCCAGGACTAGCAAAGGGCATAATATCAAGTGTCATATGCTACTTCACTAAACCTTAGGAAAAGGCATTTGACACTTGATATTATCCCCTTTTCCAGTCCTGGATCTTAGCTAAATGCATAAGTTAGGATAAATACCTAAATCGGTTGCGTGGGCTAAAGTGCATCCACCTGGTGAATCAACCAGTAATTCTTAACCAGAGAGTTAAAGCCTTCAGCTTTGTAAGGCTTCGCTGGTGGATCACTTAGTAAATTATTAACCAAAATAGACGTGCATCATCTTCATATATACTTGCAACCTAATTTGCATTAGAACAATAATGCGTCAGAATATACATATACAACACACACACACACACTGCACACATATACAACACAAACAGACAGACACACACACACACACACACACACACACATATACACACATGATCAAGGTCAAGACAAAATGATCAAGTAAAAATCAAAGAGAACCAAAACAACACATGCAAGATGCCACAAAATTGGCATAACAAGAGCAGCATACAAATGACCAGAGGTGCATCAAATTACATGCACATATAAATGAAGCATGGCAGATAAATGAAGCAATAAGTGCACATATACACAGTTGTTCATAGCAGCAGACACAACATGCCACAATGCTACGGCACAACATAAAATGGTGCGGCAATGCCCAGCAAAACTTCCAAAAGGTGATTCAAGACCAAGGAAAATAGCCAAGCATACACATGGCAATAGTGTTGACACATGCACAAGCCATCGAATAGCCAACTACCAACAGTTCAGGTTCAAGATCATCAATCATTTACAGAAACAGTGTTGGACACTTTTAAAACAGAATGACCAACACATCCATTCGACACAAGTGCAAGAGGCCATGGAAACATCGAATAACAATGGTGCATGGTTAGTTTAGAGCAGGTTCATGTGCAAGCAAAATGATCATGACAGCACGACATAGTAAAAGCGAGGAGCGGGTAAAATACAAGACAAACCACAAACAAGCAAGCACATGCTTAACAACTCAAGTGCAAAATGTCATAGTAGTATACAGGTGTACAAGTAAACAGAGGGAATGGAGATACATCATCAAACATCCCAGGTTACTCTTGATCAAGACAGAATGTACAAGACCATGAACACGGAACAACAAATCAGTAGCCAGTCAACATGCATGTACAAGATGACAGGTCAGACCAGCCATTGCATACAAACTAGGTGCCAATGGCATTGAAAACAAGCAGGCAAGGTTCAAATGCTAACATTGACACATGAATAGCTCAAGTGACAGTGCATGAGAACAATTTAAATGCAAATAAATAACCCAATAACACAATTTAAATGCAAACCAATAACCCAATAACTCAAGTAATAGTGCATGCAAACCAGGTTCAAATGCAAATACACTGCAACATTAAAAAACTATTTGAAAATACCTAATTTAAACCCAATAACACAATAACAATATGAATTTGAGGTGACAAGCACATGCACATATCTATCATTCATATTTCTAAGCCAAGGAATGCAAATTCAAATTAAGCCCCATTTAAACTCAATTCAAATTCAAATTAAACTCAATTCAAATTCAAATTCAAGTTAAACCCAATTTAAACCTAATTTAAATTTAAATTAAAGCATGAGCTAATACTCACCTTCAGTGGCGACGATAAAGATGGACAGTGGTGGACTAAAGATTCGCTGATCAGCTCAAGGCAGCGGAGCTGACGAGAAAGACAGACATCGGTGGATGGTTTATTGACAAAGGAAGATGGTGCACCGAGTACCAAAACCCTAATTTGGGTTTTTGGTCGCCATTAAAATTAAAAAGAGTGAAGCCGACCAAAAGTTTTGAAGTGTCAAAACAAGATGGTGCCAGAAAGAAAATAGCAAGGGAAAATTTTGATATGGATTTCATACGGCCTAAAGCCGTGTCAAATGAACTGATCCTGAGCTTTGTTAATGAATGGTTAGATCTTGCATGTTTGGGGACGTGCGGATTGCAAAGAGGAAAGTTAATATGACTATGAGAAGTATCAAATTTGATATGGCTAAAAGCATTGTCAAATCTCTACATCCTCGTGTGCCAAATTTTTTGTTTTAGTGTAGTGTATGTTGCCATCTAGCTGCCATTACAGGTGAACTCCTAGCCACTTAATACTTCCGTTAAACAAAGGATCCCATTTAACATGTTCTTAGGAACTCTTATTTGCCTATCCTAAGGTATGCCCACGCATAGCCTCCAGATAAGATGTAAACAATTTCCGGATAACTACCTTACACATATGTCAATCGTTTTACTAAGGACCATTTAATATCTCATATGTTTATAAGAGAAATGTGGATCCGTTGACCATTTAAGACCTAATAAGGGTGGCACTAATGATTTCGACCCTTATAAAGAATGAACACTAGAAGAGGTTTAATGTCCTAACCACTTAATACCCAAATAAGGTAGGTCAACCACTTAATACCTTCTCAAGGCATGCTCGCTTCACTTATATATATATATATACACATACACACACACACACACGAAAGACATCTCACATTAAACGACCAGTTGTAGATGCTGGATTTGTCAGGCGGTTCCATGCAGACTTTTGGTATAAGTTGGGCTTAACCTCGCGTCTTAGTGTAATGATTATAATGGCCCATGACACATAGACCTCTCACATCAACCAATTTTACTTGTAGATGCTGGATATGTCGGTCGACTCTCGAAAAACTTCTACTACAAGTAATGGTTAAACTCGTGTTTGTGTGTCATTTCTTATAATTAAAGTCATTAACTCACACACATACAAATTCCTATAGGGACTTGTAAATTTATATTTACCCAATTTAAACGTATTTAGCATGCATCTAATACGCATTAATATTATGTTAGTTATGTTATAAATATACAGTAATAAATGAAGTGAAAATCACGCATACATAAAGAGACATCCGAATTCGTTTGAAATGTCAATCCTAACAACATAATAAAGGTATACAAGTTTATTTCCGTAATTTCTCCAATCATAACATAAAATGTATATTTGTATTCAAATGGCAGGGAAACAATAAACATTTATAACATAACCTATAAACAAGATTTGAGTGATTATCCTAATAACAAAATAGAGACAAGGTGCGGTATTTCCAAATACATTTGTAAAACCCCCTTTTCGGTACTAATTCACTATTTATATAATTTTCCATACAGAAAATATTAATACTTTGTTGGTTTAGAAATAATAAGTTCAATCAATCTATTTTGAAAATATATGCTTAAACTTGTTCAATTCACAATACTCATATTCTTAAGATTTTGCAACAAATATACATATACATAAATTTAAAGATTTACAACGAAGTGAATTAGACCACTTTCAAGAATTATACAAACACTCAAATGCCTATTCTTTAATTACATCAATAATCCAAACCCAAATATACTTGATTAACCATTTTCGCAAACAAACATAAATAATAAGGGATTTGGTGGTTTTGGTACTGTTTTGTTCTCATAAATCTAGATCCCTTTTAGGCATAATAATCTAAATTTAACACAAAAAAACTAGATTTCTACCTTTCGATCAATGTATTTCGATTCTCCGTAATATATATATATATATATACATAAGAATCAAAGTTTAGAATCTCATATATAAATATATAACTTAATTACAGAGTTTATACATCTAAAAGTTTAGATCTAGAAAGATAGAATAAGGTTAGAAGAGAAACCTAACCTGAAATTTTGGAATTAAGAAATGGAGAGACAAAGTAGAGGCATGCAAGAATGAGTTTTACGCTTATGGGTGTGGCTAGAGGGTCTTACTTATAGTTGCAAGCATGTATGCAGACCATTGGATTAGTTAGATTTAATTTGGACAGTCCTTTATTTGCATAAATATAAGTAAACCTAAAATAAAACAAAGCCCCCTCATCTCTTACATGAAGGATAGTTGAACGCCTTTGTAGAAAGGTGGTCGACCCCCTTCTACAGAGGTGGTTGACCCCCTTTCTTGGGTTGAGGCATGGAATTTGTTTCCATGTACGATTGATTTTATATTAATTGCTTATTAATGAGTTTATTATTATTGTCCTCCTTAGCATATAAATATATACACACAAATTCAAATCCTTATGGAATATTCTATTATGCTAATATAATATTAACTATATCTCGGATTTATATTTAATCAAGTTGAATTTCAAATCTTGTGTGTAAACATTTACATATAACTTTTTTTATTAATAACTTTTGCATAGGGACTCCGTTTTCAATAAATAAAATATGAAAACGGATTGGAATCTTTCCAAGAATATAACTATAATACTTTTGTAGCCCAATTCTCAAATCCCTAGAATTCTATATTTTCAACTTATTAATTTATTACTGATTATTATAATTTTTTACATTAAATTATATTATGTCCTTTTAAGGTATATTTATTGAAGTGTTACGTTCTTTCCTCCTTAAAAGAGATTTCGTCCCGAAATCTTTCCCAAGGGGTGAAAGTCACAACTCGCTCTAACAACCATGTTTTAGACCTATGTTATTTATAAACATCCGTAACTCAAAGTGATTATGTGCTATAGATTTGCCAAAGTGAGCTCAGTCCTTGCGTGTAGGTGTAATAAGTGATGATGTTTGTATGCAAAATATCATAAATGCATAAAATTCTATATGAGTGCATAGTGCATTCATGTTGCGAAAATCTCCTAGCATCCAATCTAGCAACCACAATGTAACCACAAAAGGAATTTAGTGGGAATAATTACCCAATAAAAGCTCTGGATGAGTTTGCGTTATCTTCTCCTTAATTTTCCTGGTGCTTTCTATAGGATTATCTCCTCATTGCAGTTGTACTAGGCGAATATATTTGTTGTAGAGTCTTTTGATTCCATGATCCATGATCTTTGTGGTGGTTTCCCAAACCCTAGACTCCAACTCGAAGATCCCTAAGTCCCCAATATCATCTAGCTCGAGTCCGATGATGCAGTCATAAAGGCATTTCCGAAGATGAGAAACATGGAAAACGTTATGGACCCTCGATAAACGTTCGTAAAGATCCACACTATAAGACTGTTTCCCAATCCTATCCACGATCTTAAATAGACCAAAAAACCTGGGGGCTAACTTCCCAGTCTTTCCAAATCAGAGAGTTTTAGGATGGTAAACTTTCAGAAATACCAAATCCCCAACGCTAAACTCAAGTTCCTTCCTCCTCCTATCTGAATACGATTTCTGTTGGACTTGGGCAGCCTTCATCCTTTGCCGAATCAAAGCGATTTTCTCCATAGAATCATGGAAAAGGTTTGGTTCGAGCAAAACCTTGTCAGTAGTTTCCCACCAACAAGTAGGCGATTTGCATGGCAGTACTCAAACTCAGTGTTGGCTTTAAAGCTGCTTGTAGGCTCCTCCAAAAATCACTGGTAAACAAAGGGTCTCTATCACTAACTATGTTGGTCGGGATTAGATGCAGTCTAATTATCTCATTGACGTATAAATGGGCTAACGAAGCTGCGGTCCTACATTTCTTGATTGGGATAAAATGAGCACTTTTTGTCGATCGATCCACAACGACCCAAATGTAGGACTGTATATCAGACACGACAGTCCGTTGTCCGGCTCGGTCCGAGGCTATATGGTGTCTGATCCATGTCCGTACGATTCTCTTATAGGATAGGACTAGGACACATCACTGTCCAGTCCGATCCAAAATGTTCAGTGTTTTTATATTATCTGAACAATGTACCTCCGTTGTCCATCTCACACGAGTAGTGTCTGAATTTATTGCTTGTCTGGTCCGTGTCTGTCTGAATTTCTTATAGGACAGGACTATGACACACCTCCATTTGATCCAGTCTGACCCTTTATACCCCTACCCAAATGGCTTCATTCCCCTTCTGACTCTTTGGAAGCCCATCAACGAGATACAAAGAAATGTGTTTAAATTTCCAAGTGGAAATCTTTAAGGGTAACAGCTACCCTCTAGGCCTACTTTGCTATGCATTAAACTTTTAACAGGTCAAACATCTAGCAACAAATTCTGCAACATCCCTCTTCATTCCTTCCCAATAAAGACTTCTTCTCATGTACTTGAACATTTTAACTCTGAGGTGTATGGTCATCTTCGACCGATGACACTCCTCTAGGACTTTCCTTCCAAGGTTTCCAATCCTAGGCACACAAATTCGACCATCCCTTCCCAAATTACCACTACTTTCAATATAATACATATCTGAATGAGAAAAAGGTACTCCCTTTGAAATTCTTTCCTTTAATATCTTCATCTCACCATATTTCCTAGCGTATACAAATCAAAAAAAATAAAAGAAGAAAGGGACTGATTATGAAACCCTAATGGCGACTTCGTGGCGATCTCTTTTCGAAAATTCAAAACACGCTTTTTCTTCTTTCAAATCGTCTTTCTCCTCACAAATCTCTTCTTTACACGTTGACCAAGATGATAACGTTAAAAACGTTTCTGCTAATCCTTCTTTTAAGGATATTCTGCTCAGGCCAGCTGTAAAGCGAAATCCAGATCCGATTTTTTTAAACAATAAAAGGCCTTTGTCAAAACCGTCTCCTCGCATTCTCCACAGCTATAATGAAAATCTCAATAACATCAAATCAAAAAATGGCTGCTTCAGATGTGGATCGACAGATCACTGGGCGAGATCATGTCGAAATCCAGTTATTTGTTTTAAATGTCATAAAACAGGGCATAAGGGTTTCAATTGCAAATCTTTTCGTTCTCCACCCCCAAAAATGGCAGAAAGATCCAGAAAACAAATTTCCGCTAATCGCTACCAAAATTCTTTTGATTGGGCTCGATCGATGGTAATCATCTCCATTTTGAGTGGATTTTCTCGATACGGCAGATTGAGGAGATTTTGAAAGCCAGATATGGCCGTCGTGCCCCATCCTGGGACTGGAACGTCAAGCGAATGGGCGATGTCTTTGTTGTTCGGTTCCCACAACATCTGCTGACAGTAAACTTCCAATATAACTTCAATTTTACCATGGGGAGAATTAACCTGAGGAGGTGGAGTCCATGTTTCGGCAGTGTCTCGAGGGAGAAGGAAACCTTTTGGATCCTCTTGAAAAATGCTCCGCTAGTATGTCGTAAACTTGACGTCCTCCAAGCAGCTCTGGAAGATTATGGAGACGTGGAGAGGGTCCAATACGGTGCAATTCATGACGTGGATTATACTTGTTTGCATGCCAAATTTACGAAGGAGGTGGGCACCCCATTGCCGGATTCCGTGGCAATTCCAATCGAGGGTTTTTCCCATGTAGTGCAGATTGAAAGATGCGAGGAAGACTCGCCGCCGAAAATCAATGTCCCTCTTTTCAAGCAAAGGGTGTTTGCAACCGATGGCGAGGGGAAGCTTAAAGTTTTGAGTAGCAAGGATGGGGGTGCCAAAATGCATGTGGAGGAAGTTATTGCCTCGGTGGCAGATTCGGCTATTGAAGGAGAAGGGGATGTTTTCGCAAGGAGGAATAATGATAATTATGTGGTTCGATTTGATGATGGGGTGGCAGTAGAGGTTGATGAGGTTGGCAACATTGTGGGAGTGGGTGCAAACTCCAGAGAGATCATTGCCGTCAATGAAAATGATGGAGTAGGCTTGCAAGATCTTGGGGAGGGAGGCAACATGCAAGGTGCCAGGGAGGCGGTGGAAGAACAAGTCATGGACAACGAATCACAAGATTTAAATTTGGTTGGGGATTTGGCGCTGGCCCCAACCAGCTCAGGGGAATGCTCGGCTACAAGTGGTAAAGGCAAGCGTGCAATGGATCATGGTGTGGTCATGCTACGTCGCAGCGCAAGAGGGATGGGTCATCCATTGGCAGGTAGCATTTTTGTTCCTGCTATACTTAATACTTTGTCTAGTGATCAACTTCATGATATTGCAAGTAAATCTGGTTTTGTGTTGAATGATGATGTGATAAGTGATATTAAGAACAAAGAAAATGAGAGGGCTAATGGTTCATCATGATAATTGTCACTTGGAATGTTAGAGGCCTAGGAACTTTTGATAAGTGTCTTAGGGTTAAAAACTACCTCAAGTCTGTAAAACCTGACATCATTATGCTTCAAGAGACTAAGCTTGAGAACCCTGAACCATTTATTTTTAAATGTCTGGGGTGGGGAGTTATTGATGAATGGGCCTTTATACCTGCTGTGGGAACCTCGGGTGACATTTTTACTGGCTGGAATAGTAATTCTTGGTTGATTAAGCAAGAAATCAAACAAACTTACTATCTGCATTTGGCCCTGGAATGTAAATCTACAAATGTACTTTACTTCTTTTCTAATGTTTATGGACCCAATACAAGACGAGAAAGAATGACTTTATAGGCTGAGGGTTTGGACTTTTATAAACTCATGTATGGTCCCTGGGTAATTGGCGGCGACTTTAATGTTACAAGATTTATGTCTGAACGTAATGTAGTGAAAAACGCTGGCTTGGGCGACATGAACGATTTTAGTGACTTTGTTGGTAACTGTGGCCTTATTGACCTACCCATGACTAATAGAAAATATACGTGGACTGACGGTAGGACCCCTCCTACTTTAGTTCGCCTCGATCGTTTCTTCATTAATTCTGCTTTTGATGACTTGCACCCCCTGACTCTTCAAAGAGGTCTTACTTCCCTTATTTCTGATCACTGCCCTGTTGTTCTAAACACTAACATCGATCATAGAAGGAAATCTTTTTTTAAGTTCGAAAATATGTGGTGCATTGAGCCAAATTTTGATGTGATGTTGCGCCAGAAGTGGGTAGAATTTCGCAGCTTTGGGGATGCAGCTAGCAATTTTTGTAGGAAAATGAGACTATTGCGTAAATTTTTAGCCAAATGGAATCGAGAAATCTTTGGAAACATCAGAGTTAAGAAGCAGAAACTTGAATTTGAGATTATGGAGCTTAATGTGCTTGAGGAAGGGTGTAATCTAAGTGAGGCTGAGCGAGCCTTGTTAAAAACTAAAGAAAAGGAGCTTCTAACGGTGATTGACCAAGAAGAGAATTTTTGGAAATAGAGGTCGAGAACTCAGTGGCTTAAGCTTGGTGATAGTAACACAAGTTACTTCCACAAAGTTGCAAACGGTAGACGGCGTACTAACACAATATGTAGCATTTGGAAAGACGGAGTTGAAATTTGTGATCATCAAAGGATAGAAGAGGTTTTTACTGAATTTTATAAGGGAATCTTTGGTGAACGCATTGAGAATCGTGTGAATGTTGATTGGAAGATGCTGTATCCTTCATCTGTTGATCTTAGTGTCATTGATGCTGAGTTCTCGGAAGAGGAAATCGTCGCGGCTTTAAATGAAATGCCTGGTGATAAAGCCCCTGGCCCTGATGGTTTTCCAAATTTTTTTTATAAGAAATATTGGGATGTGATTAAACATGATGTTATTAACATATTCAAAGAATTTCATTCTGGTTCCTTGAGATCGGACATGTTGGGGTACGCTAATGTAGTCTTGATCCCTAAGAAAGGAGGAAATGTCTCGGCTGCGGATTTTCGACCTATTAGTCTTTTGAATAGTAGCTTCAAATTGATCACTAAGGTTCTCGCAAACAGACTGAAAGCGAAGATGGATGACCTGATTGATGTTTCGCAGACAACATTTATTAGGGGAAGATTCATCCTTGATGGAGCGGTACTTGTCCAGGAAGTTATCTCCCATAGTGATAGACATAATGTGCCTTGCGCAATCCTGAAGCTGGACTTCGCTAAGGCCTTTGACACAGTTGACTGGAGGTTTATCATGGATCTTCTTAGAGCGAGAGGCTTTCCGTGTAAATAGCTAAACTGGATTCATTGCATTTTAACATCAAGCAGATCCAATATTTGAATGAGAAAATGATGATGCCATGCTTCATTTTACTGGGTCTGCATGCTGTTTTGTAGTCGTTTCATGTATTTTTTGGGCTCTATGTAAACATGCCTGTGTGCATGTATTTTGGTTGTACATATTTATGTAAATATTTGTAACTAGAAGCTAGCCCTATGCATGCTGATCACGTTGTACTTGTATTATGTTTAGTGAATGAATGAAGGCGTGAATCTAGCGATTCACTACCTTATTGCATCAAAAAAATATCTTCATCTCACCATCGAGATCTTACTCGCGCTTAATCCTCTCTTCCAAGATTAGCCTCACTTCCATAACTCCAAGAAATCCGTGAGCTGCTTCAAACAACGGCTAAAGATAAAAACTAAGAAAGAAATTCCAACTGCTTCCACTTGTTAATCGCACTCAGGGTAGCATGCCTCCGAATTAGAGCATCGGAAATGACATTACCCTATCTAGAGGTATACTGAATAGCGAAGTAGAACGATGCTAGGTACTCCATCCCCCGTTGTCGTCGAAGGTTCAAATCTCGCTGAGAAAACAAATATCTAATAGACTTATGGTCGATAAAGAGCTTAAACTTTTCTCCTAAAAGGTAGTGTCACCACATATTTAGGGAAAAAACCATAGCTGTCAATTCTAAGTCATAGACAGGGTACCTCTTCCCATGGTCCTTAAGTTGTCTGGTTGCGTATGCAACTACTCTACCCTCTTGCATGAGTACTGCTCCTAAACCAATCCCACAAGCATCAGCGAAAACTGCGAACATCTTCGTTCTATTTGGAATAATAAGGATAGGCGCACTCATAAGAGATTCCTTCAACTTTTCAAAGGCAAAACCTTACTTCTCACTCCATACGACCTCAAGATTCTTTTTCATTAACTGGGTTAGAGGGGCTGCAAACCTCGCGAAATCCTTAATAAATTTCCTGTAGTAGCGCGCTAACCCAAGAAAACTTCTATCCTCCATCACATTGCGAGGAATCCTCCACTTTAGAATAGCCTCTACCTTTGCAGGGTCTCCGACCCATCCTTTCCTCGGAACAATGTGTCCAAGAAATTTGACTTCTTTCTTTCAAAAGTGACATTTCAAAATCTTCGTCTTAAGTTTATTCTCTCCCAGAATTCCTAGGACTTTTCTCAAGTGAACCTCATGATCCTTACAGTCATTGGAAGGATGAGAATTTAATCCACTAATACCACGACTATCTTGTTGAGAATTCCCCTGAATGCCCTACTCATAAGATCCAAAAGAAAGCGAGGGCGTTCGTCAAACTGAAGGGCATAACCTCCCACTCAAATAATCCATCTGGTGTCCTAAACGCTATCTTAGGTTTACCCTCTTCAAAAATCCGCTACTAGTGAAATCCTGTTGCTAGATCTAATTAAGAAAAGATTTAGGAACCTCCCAGATGGTCAAATAGGTTATCAATCCCACTCAAATAGGTCTATCCAACTCTCTCCTTTCTCTAAGAGCCATGTTCCTTAGTGACAATGCTACTGGTCTTGCGCCCTTCTTGAGGTATATCCTAAATGAGATTTCTCTATAGGGTGGAAGTCTCATGACTTCCTCAAAGACATCTGGAAACTCGCACACAATGGACACTAAGGATGGCCCTTCTAATTCATACGATAAAGAGTGCAGTAAGGTTGAATCTCTATTTCCAGTCCAACAAAGGATCTCTAAGTTACGACCTCTACGACTTCTCAAGCAAATAACTCTCTTATCACAGTTAAGGATGGCCCCATAAAATGATAGCTTATCCATCACTAATATGAGACTATACCCCACGAAATCTAATACATATGCATCACAAAAGAAATCGACAATGCCAATATCTAATAATAGATCTTTACAGACAAGCAATAGTTACTTAGCTCCTCCGATAGGGTTAGATACCCCTATCGGACTACTAGAAAGGGACAAAGGGGGATTTCAGGAAAACAATCTTTCTTGCGATGAAGGAGTGGTTTTCTCTTGAATCAAACAAGGTACACACAAAAGTCCTTAGAATAGAGATTATACCTTCAAAAGCTAGTTTTCCTTGGTCTCTTGGGAGTTGACTTCAAAGCAGTGCTACCTCCAAAGCATAATTTTGCCCACTCTGTCCTCCTTTAGGTTTATGGAAGTTCCTTGCCAAGTGCCCATCATCATGACAATTGAAGCACTTTTCTTTGAATTCAAGTTTCGCTAGGTTCACCCTGCAATCCTTGGCCTCATGGGTCTTCTTGTGGCACATCGAACAAACCTAAACCTTTTTCTTAATTTTTCCTCCTTTATTCTTCTTTAGCCAAAAGCTTTTCTTTTTGTTTTTTCAAAAACCAGAAGCACCTTCCCCTTTCTCACTCTTAGTTTCCTTCTTTTCCTTAGTCGTATACAAGATAGTTGTCTCAACAAGCACCTCAAACATAGCTCCAAAAGTCACCTTAGCCAATAACATTTTCCTTAACGGAAAATTAAGTCCCTTAACAGACCTTAATGCTTTATTCATAGGGATGTCTACCAATTCTCTCCCAAATTTGGATAACTCCATAAATCTTTCCACATACTCTCTCAGACTTAACCTTCCTTCCTTTAGCTAAATAATCTCCATCTGTAGATTCATCTCGACATTAGGTAGGAATTTAGTTTCTAAACGAGTCATAAACTCCTCCCAAGTAAATACTTTACCCATATTCTTCTCCATAATCATGTTCCACCACTACGAAGGCTTCTTTTTTCAGATGCCAAGTCGTTATCCTATGTTACAACTGGTCTTCCCATCTTGTAGCTTCCAAAATATGTTTACACTTAGTTATCCATGCCTTAGCCTCAAGGAAGCTCTCGGTTCCTTAAAAGGGCTTGCCTTTTAAATTCACGAAATATTTATAAAGACGAGGAAAGTTGAAAACCACGTCAGTGGGTTGAGTTACCGGTTCTACGAGGGTAGGAGTCGAAGTAGGGACCTGTTTGACGATTCTAAGGTACTGTTGGAACCATTCAGGTATGTACGAAGGCCTTGTCAGGTTCCCCTTCTCGAGCTGATTACCAGCCATATCTACTATCTGAAAAAGGAAAAAACTTTTAGTAGACTTTCCTAAGATTGTATTTAAATCTAAAAAAGAAAGGATAACGGTTGCCTAGTATAATTGCGTATGTCTTTGGGGGTGTAGTACACACACACACAAATAACAACCTTTTCAAATAACAAGTATGTCTCTTTTACGTATATTTCCCTGTAATCGGGGAATCTAGCTCTGATTCCACATGTAGCAACCTGCCCGGAATGATTCAAATTCCGACCCAATAAAGACCTAGTGGAACTTAGAGCCATTCTAAACAAATCGTTGGTTCCTATAAGGAATCAATTAAAACAGAAATAACAGAGCAAACTAAACGAACTGAAATATCACACCATGGAGCGATAAAATATAATATCAAAAATAAATGTAACATTAAAGAAAATCATCATAATGTCACTTACATAAATATCTCAATAGTCATAAAAGGGTACATCACAATAATACTGATAATTATCCCATAAATACAAAAGTGTTGCCTACATAAAATAATCATAACTATGGATCCTCCATCATCGGGCTCCATGACTCCATTGATCAAGAAAGTAACGATGTTAAGAGGAGGGAGGTAAGAATATAAAGATCTGCTGAATGAAAGTTTTCATTCACATAAGTATTATTTGTCACTATAAATTATTCACATTATCTCTATGCAATTCAACACACAATCAATGACATAAATTTATAAGGCGGACTACCCTACAGTCACTTAAGACCTACACTGCTTATTTATTTTAGGGAGGATTCTTTATCATCACTTAACACCCTATAAGGCGGACTACCATTTGGTCACTTAAGGCTATCACTTTGCATTTATTATTGGGTGGATTCCCACTATCACTTAATACCCTACGGCGGGCCCTAGTCACTTAAGGCCCCATCATATAATCGTTAATGCTATTAAATATTCTCTCCATAGTAATATGAGGAATAGTAATCTACCACTTAATACTGAGCTAAGGTTGACCATCATCGTCATTTAAGCCCATTCAGCGGACCCATGCATTACTAATTAACTGGTATTATGAGTGAACTCCTAGCCACTTAATACTTCACTTAGACAGGCGGTTTCGCTTACATGATTGGTAGAACTCTTAGTAGCTCATCCCTAAGTCAACCCTGACTTAGCCCCTAGATAAGAAGCAGACACTTTTGAAGAACTACCCTGCTCATACGCCATTGTTTGCTAGATTCAGTTAATACAATATAAGAGAAAGGTCGTCCCAATGACCATTTAAGACCTAATAAGGGTGGGTCCCATGACTTTGGTCCAAAACCATGGTGTGAACCTTGAGAACGAACCTAGTTGTGACACCCCATGTCCCTTAATGTCACCTATATGAGGATGCATTAAGTTTTGTGAAGTGCAATAGGTATACAGTAAAACTACAGAGGCTAAAATTCACAAGACAAAATATAAAATGCAATGGAAAACTTTTTAAAAACATTTATTATTATTATTAAACCAACATCACAACTTTACGATTTTCAAATACCATAGAGTCATAATCATAAAACATCTATCTTGTGAAAGAAAGTCATCAGAATACAAGTACAAAATCATGTCCCTCATAAGTCATACCAATAGTCATAGAACAGAAATCGAAACAATACATCGATTTAGTAATAGTTAAACTCCAAATTGTATCAAAGAGTCACGGTCACTGCTGCAATCCACTACCAACCCTGGGGGAAAAAGGAAGGGAGGGAAGGAAAAACAAAATAAGTCAAATAATATGTCTGACGAGTTCTACCAATTTTTAGCATAAGCATAAGATAAAGAAGTATCAAGACAGATCAATAGTACTTGATATGAAAATACAGTAAAGTATAAAAATACGAGATAAGGTAAGCTTCTTATTTTTATTCCAGAGCAGAATTTATGCACCGACTATCAAAATATTAGGATTAGGTTTTACCTAATTACTACCCAGTGATCGGCTCCTTACAAACACGAATAACCTGTGCCAGCTATTGTATTCGGGGATATCAGTCTCGAACCCATCAACTTTAAAAGACACAACCCTATCCGCTGGTGTTACGACGTCTTATCTTTCCCAATTGGATCCATGCACGCTCACGACTCCGTCGAAATGCGCTCGTACCCACCTCTAGATTTTGAAACTCTTATAATCATTCATAAGTAAAGCGTGCCCTAGTCCCTACCTAGTGCGAGACTCATTTGATAACAGAAGGTTACCGATTGATACAGGTTCCCAACAAACAGCAGATTAGCACAAGCCACCCTTAGGCTTAACCCCCAAACTAGTATTTTAAGAGTCCCCTCAAATATTTTAACAGCAGAATGGACATCTTAGCTTATTAATCAAACAAGTTTAACTTAGCAGGTTTAAGTTCATTAATAAGCTTAATATAACCCTATGTTATATTCTAAGGTTGTATATGACATTTCTTATCAAATGAAATTCTTTACACAACCCATCCCCAAATCAGACAGGCACCTACTCAGATGTTTACATATTATAGTAACATGTTTTAACATACATCTGATTCACATATTTTCCCATGACATGTTTACTTAATATAAAATTAAGTCCAACCTATTCAGAATTACATATTTGCACATTCCTCCTTTATAATTATCCTAATTTTACAATCAATGGTTCTCAAATTCCAGTATGTCCAAATCTCCTTTTTATAGTTATTACCATTTATTCCAATTTTCTGAAATTCAAACGGAAATGGCCTAGACTATCGTTGGCCTAGGCTCAGCGCAAAACAAAAGGATAAAGGAGAATAAATCCAACTCAGAAATGAACAAGTTGAATAAATAGGCATAATAAGATTGCAAATAAAATAATGATAGGAAGGGAATAAGGAAGAAGACGTACATATAAACAAATAATAATTAGAAAAGGAATAGGTAATTAATAGTAATTAAAAGAATATAAGAATAAACTTATAAACACTCATACTTCCAGATCCAATATATTTACTGTCAACATCCTTTTTAAATTGCATATCTAAAAATAACGTAGAACTCACAGAGTTTTGTAATAGAGCCATAAAAGGCCTTTAAAATAGTAAGAGAAGAATAATTATCATTTCAATCTATAATTTGACACCACCCTAACCCATTCTCTAATTTTATTTCAGAACATAACTTAGTGGAGGAAGAAGATGAAGAAATATTTAGTGTAGGAAAATAGTGAGGGTTGCTAGTCTATTTATAGGTGTGCTAGGATAACATAGGCTATAAGATCTTAGGGTTTGATTCCATACCATAAATAACACATAATTTTGAATAAAAAAAAGAACATTCTAAACTTAGGTTAATCAGACCAGGTACAGGCTCATACCAGGCCTCGGGTGGGTCGACCCACCTCCTACGTGGGTTGACACTGAAGTCGACCCATAGGTCGACACAAGGGTCGACCATGGGTCGAAACAGGGGTCGACCCATGTAGGGTCTGGGTCGCCCTTTTACCATTGCACTATTTCTGAATTAATTAATTATTTATTTATTTTAATTCAAACTTTTTTTAATCATAACTCCTTCATACTTAGTCTAATTTAAGAAAACCAAAAGTCTGCCTGACTCAGAATTTCGTAACGAGCGCAAAGGTAAAGTCCATTTTATCCAGTTATGAATATTTTATTAATTAATATTTTATTATTAATCTTCTCCATATAATTATTGTTTATTAAATTTTGGGGTGTTACACTAGTCCTAACCACTTAATACCCAACAAGTAAGGTCATCCACTTAATACCTTCTCGAGGCAGGCCTGCTTCACATACAAATATATATATATATATATATATATATATATATATACACACACGACATCTCACATTAAACCAACCATTTGTAGATGTCGGATTTGTCGGGCAGTTCCGGATAGGCTTCTACTACAAGTTGGTTTTAACCACGAGTCTTAATATAATTATTATAACGGCTCATGACACTAGACCTATCACATTAAATAGTTTTATTTGTAGATGTCAGATGTGCCGGTCTGCTTTAGGCAGACTTCTACTATGAATAATGGTTAACCTTGTGTTTGTGTGTCATCAATTATAATTAAAGCCATTAACTCACACACATACCAAATTCCTATGGTGACTTTTAATTTTCTACTTACCAAATTTAAACGTACTTAGTACGCATCTAATACGCATTAATATTACGTCAATGATGTTATTAATACATAGTAATAAATAAGGTGTAAATCAACGTACGTAAAGGGACGTTCTATTTATTTGAAATGTCAATCCTAACAACATAATAAAGGTATTCAAATTTATTTTCGTAATTTCTCCAATTATAACATAAAATGTATATTCGCATTCAAATAGAAGGGAAATAATATATATTTAAACCGCCATTGAATTTTCACTTTAACAGGGTCCTTCTCTACATGCGATTGTTCTTGCGTCCCTTTCTTACTCTTCTGTGCTAATCTCCATTCTTTTTTCTGCTCTTACCGCATTCTTTCCCTTCCTTCTCCTTGTAGTGTCCAAGAACGAAAAAAAATCAAAACCACATTACTCTGCTTTTTTATGTTCTAGTTCGTCGTCTTCTTCTCAAACGAGATCCGGTTGCCTTACCAAGCGTTTACTGATATCAACCTGTTTTCTAAAATTTCTGACGCGGTTTTTGATCCTATGGCTAACTCTTAACCTACCGCTAATCCCCTCTCCGATTTGTTAAATGAGATTATGAATGGAAGAATATCATTTTTCCTACCTACTAGTCCTCATCCTGGTCTATCTCTTATCACTCTAATGCTTTCTTCCACCCCTTCGATTTGGCCTAAGGATGTGTTAGGTTATGCCATGGGTTTAGGTGACGTTGGATGTCCTGTGAGTCATGGTGGCATGGATTCACAATCTTCACCTGAGTTGTGTCATGTTAGTAATGGAGATAATCTCATAACTAGAATTGTCTCTACTGTGAATGTGCTTGTGGGTGAGAATATTGGTCTGTTGGATCCTCATGCTCTAGATCCTAATACTAGTGCTTGTGAACAATGCATGTGTTCTGTTCGTTTAAAGCCAATGCATCTATTACTAAGGACAAATGGACTTCTCTCTTTGACACTCTCTCTAACAGTGTTGGGGTATACGCCCCTGTTGATTTCGACATTAATATAAAATATGGCTTCAAATTGCCACCTAAAATCCTAACTGAGGATGTTAAATTCTGGAATAATCAACTGGTGGTTTTTTTTCTAGATTCTGTGCCAATTTCAATGGATATACATATGGCATGTCGTAATTTCTGGAGATTACGCGGTAGCCTTCAAATTAACTTTGGGGATGGTCTTTTTTACCTGAAATTCCCGTCTGATGAAGAAAGACTTAGAGTATTAGAGGCTCCTCCTTCCATTATCAAAGGAAAACCGTTCATTGTTACTACATAGAGTGTTTCTATAGACAAGGCCCGTGAGCAAGTGTTACTATTCCTATTTGGACATAGTTTACTCATATCCCTTATGTACTTCAGCCTCTTCTTGGTTTGAATTGGTTGGCATGTAATATTGGTATGCTAGAGTGTTTCAACTCTAACATGGTGGCTACAAAGAATCCGATTTTTGCTAGAGCACTTATAGAAATTACTCTGGAAAAGCCTCTTCCTTCTTGGATTGAGGTTTGTATTTATGGCCAAGAGTTTTCTGCCAATGTGAAATATAAATGGAAACTAGATATCTCCTCCCCCTAAGTCCTTTGATCACTTAGCTGAATTTTGTAAACTGGTTGTTCCTTCCCATGTGAAAGTTCCTCTACCACGGCCCCTATTAGGACTTGGGTCCCAAAAGTCAAAGTTGTAATGCTTGATCTCCCTTTGCTGTTGAGCCTGAATTTAGACAGTCTAAACCTGAAGAAGCTTGGGTTCATACGAGTACGAATGAGATGTGATTTAGAAAAATATTTCTACATGTTCGTTGGTGAAGTACTAGAATTTAGAAGACTGTTTAATAAGCCCATTGGAGATGACTTGGTTTTGTGTGATGAAGGAAAACTAGGTGAGGATAATGACATGGTTTTCAGGGAGGACAATTAGGATAGGAAATTAGTTTACTCCAAGTACACAACTGGTCACGTGGAGCGTCCTTCTTGTCAGTTCTTTATGTTTATTGAGTATATGACGCCTTCTACTTCTGTACTAGGCGCTAACCCTTATAAGGAGGAGGGCCCTTAGTTCCACAGTTTGCTGTAGTTGAGGCACTCTGCCTCATTCCTATTTGTTTTGGTTTAGTGTCCTGGCACTTCAACCAGGATCTAGTGGTATGGACACTCTAAACCAAGATTATTTGTTCTGTGCATGTACATAGCACATGTTCTTATTTTTATACATAATGGTGCGACTATTATAAACTGGTCGGGCTAGCCAAAAAACAGGGAAATATTAAACGCTTATAACATAACTTGTAACCAAGGTTTGTGGGATTATTTTAAAAACAAAATAGAGACAACGTGCATTATTTCCAAATGCATATGTAAAATCCACTTTTTGGCACTATTTCACTTTTTATATAATTTTTCATATACAAATCTTAATACTTTAGTGGTTTGCAAATAATACGGTCAAACAATCTATTTTGAAAATACATGCTTAAACCTATGCAATTCACAATACTCAAGTACTTAAGATTTGCAACCAAAATACATATACATTAATTTACAGATTTACAATGAAGTGAATTTGACCGCTTTCAAGAATTTTACAGACACACAAATGCGTTTTCTTTCATCACATCAATAATCCAAACTCAAATATACTTAATTGACCATTTCCGCAAACAAACATAAATAATAAGGTATTTGGGGGTTTTTTGACATTGTTTTATTCTCGTAAATCCAAATCTCCTTTATGAACAATAATCCAAATTTTATGGTATCATAATATAGTAAATATCAAACTTATGAAAATTCCACTCATAGAGATTAGAAGAGAGGAATCAATTAAAAATCTGGATTTCTACCTTTGAATCAACGTATTCCAACTCTCCCTAATATATGCATAAGAGAACGAAAGTGTAGAATCTCATATATATATATATATATATATATAACTTAATTCTAGAGTATATACATATAAAAATTTAGACCAAGAAAGATAGAATAAGGTTAGAAGAAAGAAGATAAATCTAACATGAAATTCTGGAATTGAGAAACGGAGAGACAAAATGGAGGCACGGAAGAATGAGGTGTATTGTTTTGAGAGTGGCTAGAGGGTCTTATTTATAGTTGCAAGCGTGTATACGGACCGCTGGATTAGTTAGATTTAATATGGATAGTCCGTTGTTTGCAGAGTTATAAATAAACCCAAAATAAAACAAAGCCTCCATCACCTCCTACACAAAGGGCGATCGACCCCCCTATAGAGGGGCAGTCGACCCCTAGGTCGACCCCTGTTTACAGGGGCAGTCGACCCCCCTTATGAGGTCGAGGAAGGGAATTTGTTTCCCTGTATGATTGATTTTTTATTAATTACTTATTAATGAGATTGATTAATTTTCGTTTATTGATTATTCTTGTCCCGCTTTGGATATAACTATATACACACAAATTCAATCCTTGTGGAATATTATTACATGCCAATCTAATATTTAATATTCTGGATTTATATTTAACCAGTTAGAATTTCAAATCTTATGCGTAAACATTTACGTATAACTTGTATTATTAATAAATTTTGAAGATGGACTCCGTTTTCAGTAAATAAAATATTAAAATGGATCACAATCTTACCACGAATATAACTATAATACTTTCGTCGTCTAATTCTCAATCACCCAAAATTTTATTGTTTCAGCCTATTAATTTGTTATTGATTATTATCATTTATTTTAGATTAAATTATCTTATGTCTATTTAAGGTACATATTTTAGGGTGTTGCAATGTTGTGCGTCGCTTGGCCCATATTGTCTTTGGAGGCTTTCAGATTGTTCTCTACAAAATAAGCATCAGATGGAATATTTAACAAAATGAATATACTACTCGTATTATAAATAAAAATCCTTAGTAAGTTTTATGAATTTCCCGCTTATTCTGGGAGGGCAACGGATGATGAAGAACTGGGTTTTCCAGTCCTTGGACTTGCCGATGGGGTTGGCAATCAAAGTCTTTTTGGGATTAGCCTGATGCAAAGTGGGATTAGCTTTGTCGATTTTGGCCAATCAAAGAAGATTGTAGAGAACCAAAGGGCTTAGGGATTGGTCTTCGGGTTCACGAGCAATCATCTCCAAACGTAACATGTAAGTATACATGTTTAGAAATAACTAGATGGGAGTAAGTTGTGTTTGTTCGATGAAGCGTGACAAGAAATCAGGAAAAGAGATAATTCCACCATGCTAGGTGTGGCGGCAGTACAGGTAAAAAAGTCCTCCGATGCGTTGTCGATAGAGGAGCCTTCGGGTGATGGAATGGCTTCCATGTCAGAAATGAAAATATCTACGAGGATGGCGTCCATTTCCTTCATGGTTTAAATCAGAGACTTTCTGAAAACATCAGCATTTTTTTCAGGTATCTTCTTCATTATCTACGAAAAGTGTGAAGAGGATTCACGGATGGTAGGGACTTCCTTCGGAGAAGTCCTTTGGATTCCTTTCTTTTTTCCTATGTCTCTGCCAACTTATACTGTTTCACAATTACAAAGTCATACTACTTAACAAATTCAAAGGGAAAGTTCTCTACATTGCTCTGAAAGCATTATGAGATAATTGACAAAATAACCAAATAAAGTGCTTTCGGAAGATGCATGTTTTTAGCTTTGGTAATCAATAATTTAAGCTTGCTTTGATTATTAGTCCCAAAGCACGCAGCCTGTACATATCAACATCACTCATTTGAATCTTAATTTGACCGAAATGAGATTTCAATCCAAGAAGCATATCGAATACACGGTACAAATTCGGCACTTGTAGCTTCTATATGATTTCTTATAATTTGGATATGCTATTTTGGGTCAATCTATTAGGAGTAGGTCTACATGGTTATGGTTCATTCACATAAAATGCAATTAAATTGTAGATATAAATGTAACAAAATTTAAGAAACTTGTATTTAAATCAAAGGGGGCCAAATTACGATCGAAATTTGTGAGTGCCTTAGAGTTTCACAATCGGATCCATTGATTGACTTAAATGCAAATTGATAATCAATTAATCCGAGGATCAAAAAACCTTAAAAAAAGTCAAAATCCATGGGTTGATTATGAAAATTTGAATGAAAGATGAATCATTTACCTGGAATTAGTGATAAAAAAGAATCCGAGAGACTAAAGTTTTTGGTAAGCTTTTATGCTCGTAGATTTAAAACAATATTTGCAGGTAAAAAGATTGGAAAGAGAAAAGTTATATTATTTGTAAAGGAAAAGGACAGAGGAGAAGAAAGAGTAGCCTTTGATCTAGATCTACCAAGAGGCGGGAATGACATCATATGCATAAAGAAACGGAGCAGCTGACTTGAAAAGTCAAGAACACCTCTTCACTAGTGGTAGGGAGGCGAATGTCAATACTAAAATAATCAAGATAAAGTATTTGTCGGATATAAGGTGAAGTGGTGTTAAACCAAAAGTCTTTCAGCATAAATAAGATTATTAAATCAGCACATGCCTTCGAAGATGGAAATAAAGAAGTAAAAGAACTATATCCGGTAGTAAAAGACCCTAACGGTGAAACCCTGTAACACCCCACACTTTTCAACGCCCAAATTTCGAAAAAAATCAAAATTCAAACACATCCAAGAATGTAGCATGTAAATCTGGTACCTGCAATAAATTAGCATGAGCATAATCAGAGTACGATAAGATAACTCATAGCGGAAACATAATAGGATAAACTAGTATTAACTCAAGTAACTACCTTTTCCAAAGTAAGTCACTTTGCCAATACCGAGCATGAGAGAGAACGAGAACCGAAGACAAACTTAAACACCTATGAGAACCCAACCTTCTCTAGGAAACTTGGGTGGTTGTAATGATGAGGGGGTCCAAACAAGGAGATTCTGGTGAATAGGAAATGTACAACACAAATTGTAATACACAGATGTATCCCGTTTGGTTCAACCCAAGATGTATACTTACCAAGGGATGTGAATCTAGCCTAACCTTGTAAATGTTTACGAACGACTTTACTACTCTTCCCAAGGTATGATACCTAGAAAGATCGTTTATGGACATATTGGTGAAGCCTTTATACCAGAACATGGCTGGTTATTTGATCGAGTTTAGACTTCTAGTTACGGAGTTTCTATATATATATATATTCATTTGATCATCCTTCATCATTTAATGCCTCACTATCGATTATACATAAGGTGGATTCTTTCTGATCGCTTAAGACCCTAGGCGGACCCCTATTGGTCACTCATTATTCCTCGATAACTGATTTGACATTAATATAAACTAAAGGGCACTAGCTACATGCCCTACAAGTTAAGGCTATATTTTATCGTTCGTCATACCTTCTAGCCGACCTTATTAGATAACCCCCTTAGTCGCTTACTACTTCCCGCATGATAGGTAGCCATATCTGGTATTTTAGTTTCCAGGTTTGGGTAGGCCCACACACACCGAACATTTAAGACCCCTAAACTGAAATACCTATTCCTAGGTGGACTCTTCAACCCTAACGCTTAAGACCCAGAAAGCGAACTATACACGAAGGTTATTAGGTTCATACCCCATTAGCCTTTAATACTTTTCCCTATTGGGATAAAGTGGGCTACGTTATTAGGCCATTCTCTTTTAGTCCCTCTGTACGGAAATACTGTACGCAGACACTTCATTATCATCACGGGTTCATATGGCTAATAATATTTTACATTATCAACCTATTAAGTCCAACTCTATTTTTAATTATAAGTTTCATATTCATTAATATAAATGAGGAAAGTTATAACCTCTTTACCTTAGGTTATTTGTTTGATTACCTCCTTAGTCAGACTTAGTATTTAAACAACAATCAATATCCATTAATCCCCTTTTTATACCCATTTACTTCTATTTCTTTGTTTATTGCCCTTTATGACCATAACGGTCATATTTTCCTTAGGCAACCATTTATCAGTCCTAAGTTATCTATTTTTTATGCCCCAACAGACAATTACTATTCTTATTTATTTATTTATTGGTTGACTGTTATAGGTATATATATTCATGCACCAGGCCTCTCACATTAAGTTGACTACTTGTGGATGTTGGATATGCCGGTCGGTTCCGGGCCGACTTCTTCCACAAGTTGAACTTAACCTCGTGCCTTAGTACATTTAAATTTACGCATTAGAACCGGCACATTATGCCGACTACTTATGGTTGCTGGATTTGTTGGTCGATTCCAGGCAGGCTTATACCACAAGTTGAGCTTAACCTCATGTCTAAATGTGGTTATAATTCAAATTTCCTAATTTGGTATGTATAACATTTATTCTAATTAATTTAGGAATTGTAACCATTATCCTATTATATTTACTTTCCGTAATCAACGTTGGTTACAATTGTTAATTATTTATTTATGGCCTTATTTGTAGCAATCAATTACACTAATTGCTACAACGGTCACCATAAATATATTCATTAAGTATGGAATGTAATTTACATGTATGATTCCATAAATGTATACCATTCAACATTTCAAACCTTCAAACATTTAATATAATGCATAATTTACTATTTTACGCTGATTTGGATGGATAATATCTATATATTTATATTTTATGTTCTCATGCGGTCAACGTAGTTATCTTTTATTATAATTATTTATTCGTTTAAATTTAACGATTTGGTTTAATTGATAACCAAACATTCCATTTTTCATTCAATCTTGTCAAAAGATTCAAATCTTACAAAAAGATCGTTAGCCGTAATCAATGTAAATTATGCCTAAATTGTGGAATTGGCATATTTCCAAATCATAAGAAATATATGTAAATATATAATTTGGAATAATTGATCAAAATTATGCACAAATATGTATATTTATATTTATACGTTCATTGGCACCACTTTACCCTTTTTGATCTTTTTATCATACCTCTTGTGATTTCAAACTAATGCCTTTTTATTCGAAAGGAGGAAAACAACATATCTACAATAATTATGCCAAAATCCAACAACATTGAATACAAACAGGCATATTCCTCTTAATATTACAATCGCATAATTTACCACTCCAATCTTTTTATCCAAATTCACATAATTTATTATTCAACACTAAACTAGAGAACTAGAATGTAACTACATCTAAATGGTGTTTAATAGGACTGATTTCCAGATCTATAGTGCTTTTCAACATCTATAATATATTTTACAACATAACTCTAGGAATATGTGTAAACAAATTTAAGAATCCTTTAATTAATATTATACATAACCACAATTTGCAATTCACAAGTTTTGACAATTTTTATAATCAGATCTGACATGTGTTAATTCAATTACAATCATAATATAAGCAGATCTACTGAAAACAAGCGCATAAACTTGAGATCTAATACAAGCGAGATAAATACGTTATTATAAATGTATATATAAATTTCCCACTCAACTTAAAGCATCCAAATCCAAAGCTTGAACCTTGTAGGCCTACAATTACCAAATTCCTATAAATCTATAATTTGTCTGAAAAGTGGATTATTTTAGATCTGTAGAGATGTAAGGAAATAGGAAGAGAGGGGAGAATCTATTATTGAGCACTAATTTGCATTCATTTCCATTGGATCTGATAATCCTCTCAATCCTATATGAATTGGATTTGATTTGTTGAGTATGAGTATATTTTTATTTAAGAAATTAAGTTTGGAGGAGGAAAATGGAAGAGCTTCGCAACTGCCCACAAATTTGTGTAGAAAAGAATGAGGCCTTACCCTATTATTTATAGGAGTGGAAATGACCTAGGACCGTTAGATTTATTTAGATTAACATCCGTCCATTCATATTATAAAATATAACAAAATTGCCCCTCACAACCTGGTCGTCATTGGGCACTACAGGCCCAAGCGATCGACACCCTCCCTAAGGGCGGTCGACCGCCCTTTGGCCTGTTTGCCCAATGAAGGTTGGTCAAAGAGGGAAACTTATATACACATTAATTATTACGTTTATTTATTTCTATCCTTTTTTCGTATTTGCCTATAACTTTTTCATATGGACTCCGTTCGCGAAACTCCAAACATGAAAGTTGACCAGAATTCCGAGGCGAATGCATCAGTTAAAGTTTCGTGGTCAAATTCCATCGTTTGCAGAAATTCCTAATCTTGGGATTATAATTAAATAACTATTTATTGTCAAAATTTCGGGTTGTTAAAATCTTCCCCCCTTAAAAGGAGTTTCGTCCCGAAATTCTGACACCCAGTTATCATATCCTACACAAATAATTTGTGTACATCCACTTTGCAACTATGTGTATATTTGCATGGTGTACATAATGCATTTCATCCACAAAACATGCATGCAAGGAGATTCTAAATCGGGCCCTCTACATGTATGCAATAAATTTTTAAAACACTTTGTAAAACACGAAGCAAAACATCCAAATTATACTGGCAGTTCTATATAAATGCAAATTTCAGAAATTCTTTTTCATCCATAACCCTCACACAACTATGAATAGAAGTATGAAGCAACACATTTTGCATCCAAATCCTACCATCCAAAACGTTACGCAATCTAATCGTTACATATTTAATTTATCCTAAACCGGGGAAAAGAAAATCAAGCGAAGAATTTTAACATTTTTCCTACTTACAAATATTCGATTTTCCGCCCTACAGTGGAATTTTCACCTCAGTTACCCAAAATACTCCAAAAATTTCCATCTGTAGACTATAAAGGAAGCTTAAAACAAGCTGTAAAACGTGAGATGAGTTAGTTAATAACCCGCGTGCATCGCTGACAAGGTATGAAACCAACGTTTCCAAGGCTAAAACAGCCTTTTCCTTGTTTTCGTTATCGTTTTTATCACATCGTCGGTCCGCCTCCACCGGTAAAATGTGCACATAAATCATCCAAACATATTCCTTACGCTATTCATGTGACCAAAAATCGATATTTTCATAAAAATAATTTCTACTTTAAAACTTCTTATATTTGTTTTGAAAATTTCTTTTCAATACCATTTCACTTTCCTTATGAGTTTCGTATGAAAAATCAAAACTTCGGTTACGTGCTCTTTGCGCCATTCAAATCATCCATCTCAATGTAAAACAGACGTTTATATATGCATAAACTTCCATATTCAAATTTTGCTTTTTCGCACAAACCAAAATAAAACAAAGTAAATCAGTTAAAAATCTAAACCGGGTAGTTTTTTTTTCAAATAACATTTCCATAAGCTTTAAAAATGTATTTTGCGGAAACTTAAATGATTCAAGTCACATTTTGACGAAGAAGGAAGTCAGTTAAGAAAAAATACGAAAAACTGAAATCACACACAAAAGACGAAAACAAATTTTAGCTTTATCAAGGAATAGTGATTTACTTATTAATATACCTGTAACAGCCCGCATTTTACGTATCGGAGGATCGTAAAATATTTTTAATTAATTCCCTGAGTGTTGATCATTCTCATATCTTGATATGTTGGTAATGGGGATATGAGACATGTCCATAATTTTTACTAATTTTATTTCTGATTATTTCCCCTATCAGTGTTGTACTGGGCACAACTTTTGACTGGGATCGAATCAGGTGTTGAGATCGGTCTCATTGGAAAAGAAATGGTGTTTCCAATTCTGTAGAGTGGTCATATTAGAGATTTGGTTCACGGTTTGGGAGGAATCATTGTTTTTGTGTTTCATAATTTATGTTCATTTTCTTAGAGCTATTGATGGGCTGATTTGAGGAAGCCCGTTAGTGGGCTTGTGGGAGGCTATAAATATAGGGTTAGAGGCATGGAAAGAGGGTTACTTTTCTTCATTCTCTCATTTGGTTGAGCTCATGATCCTCCTTGCTCAGTTAAATACACCTTTCCACCATTAAAATTCTAGATCTACATAAGAGAATCAAAGATCTACATCGTCTGAAGCTAGATCTATGTCAAGTGAAGCGAGATCGCATCAAATCAAGAGGTTTGAAGCATATTCTTCGCTGTCTAGATTGAGAATTCAGCGATTTCGAGTTAATTCGAAGAATTAGTGAATGATAAGCATCTCTCGCACATATTCAATCAAGTATATGGGTTGTTTGATCTCATGTTCATAATTTCAAGTTGTTTTTTGAGTAAATCTAATTAATATAAGTATATGATCTAATTAGTAACCTAAATCTGTAAGTTTCTATGTGATTGAATGGTGATAAACTGCTGTTTTAATGTTTGATTGATTATTGTGTGATTTGTTGTGTTTTTAATGAATTGAATCATTGTTTGCAAAACTTTGAAATCAGATTTGTTTTCAAGTATGAAATCAAGTTGAATTCGAGTTTAGATCTAGTTGTTTTGGTGCATAATCATGTTGGATCGGGCGGCTTCTTTGGATCATCCATGGGGAAGGATTGCACAGAATCCATTGGGGTGGATCGCACAGACTCCATGTGGATGGATCAGACAGACTCCATGCAGATGGATCACACAGACTCCATGATGGATCATTGAGGACTATAACAACGGTTGAGAAATGCTGTCAAAAGATGCAGAGAATATTGTGAAAGCAAGTTTTGATGTTTCGCTTTGTTTTCACACCAAATTGATGCAGAATTGAACCAGGAGATATGATAGCATTTCAGAAACACTACAAAAGGTTGTTTTGACATTGTGGCCAATTTTTCATTGTGAAAAAGTCGGAAATGCTATGAAATGCAGTATCGACCAAACGAAGCTTTTTTTGATTCGATGGTTTTAGCTTGGACACGATTTCAAAAAGGAATGTCTGAAGTATAGTGAAGTGTTCGTTGATCTTCGTAATGCAACGAATGTGAAGATGACTCAAAGTGATGAGTTGATGAATAATGGTTTCTCGAGAGGGTTGCTTGAGCTTTGAATAGCCGTCAGGGAGGACGACTAGAGATATTGAAGGCTGAGAGACTATTGTTCTCGTAGGTTCTAGCTGGCTCAAAGAAAGGGTATAGTTGGGATGCCTAAAGACCGATTGGATGGTCGAGTACCCTGGGTATCGTCGAAAGGCCTAGATAAGTACAGTTGAAAGGCGTATGGATTTTTTGTTAGAACTAGGGTTTCCATTAGCCCTTGACGGAAATGGTGTGTAATGGCCAGTCATACGATCAACGATGGTTTCAAGGCAAGGTTAGCGTTGATAGCTAGAGTCATGAATGATGATTGTTTTGATTGTATCGTCTTGTGTAGATTATTTGACGTCGAAGGAGATATATCTTGGGTGCTTGTCTGATGTTGGTTTAGGCCTTCGGGGCTGCTTGGTAGAAGTCAATATTGATTAGGATGGTCTACACTGGATAGCTGATTGCCATGAATGTATTGTTTGTTTCTACCTGATTGTTGTAAAGGCTATCACTGTCCGATGTGGGGAAGACGGATTTGGTTTCTTCTCTGTTGATGTTGGTAGATTAGCTGATTAATCTTCCTATTCGCATATACTTTATTGATGATGTTGGATAGTTGTTTTATCGCTCGTTAAGATTATTGTCTGACTCAAGGTTTTATGTTTCCTCTTATTACCTTGGGATGTTCATCTAATTGTGGATGGGAAGACTGAGTAGCAGGTTACAGGTAGCAGAGCTTAGTGAGGCGAGGATGTAGAGCGATAACGAGCAGGAGGCTTGCGTATTAGTTTCTCTATATTACATATTGGATATTTTCGCTATTATGATTGGTGTTTACTCTAAGTGTTGTAGTGAGGCAAATTTGTGCAGACACTTATGTTGTAATCCAAGGATGTATGGATATTCTTTCTAGTTGTTATGGAAGTTCAAGTTTCTGCTCATATATGCTTCACTATTATAGCCTGTTGTATGTGTTATATTATATATTATCCTTGCACTGTGAGTTATACGGCAGGTTCCGCTTGTGTTATCCTACCTTGGTAATCGTCCATGGCTGTCTGGCACATCTTTCAATGCATTATTCCCCTTATTAAGTGCAGGAGTTATGGGCGGTCGTCACAATACCCGTGACGGAAAACAACGCAGAACCGGTCCATTGCTAAAATTCATCCAACATAGGATTCTATAATTTCAAGCTTAGTTTAGATAAGAAAACAAGATTTCATTCAAATAGACATGCAAGAATGACATAAATATCTCCAATCATAGAAATCTCATTAACCTAAGTCGTGCGATTTAAACAACACTAATAGTTACATGCATGAATCACCACAAAACCAAGAACCCGATGCTGGAAAGGGAAAACAACAAAGACGACTATAAAACAACACAGAAACTCCCAAAACAATGGCTATAAACAACGAGATGTCTTGCTCCGCGGTTGGAACTCAAACCAATTTTTATGATCTTTAATTAACTATATCATGGTAACATAATGCTCAATCTCGTGTTACAAACACTGCTGGTGTTGTTGGAGGTTCCCACATCACCATCTCTTCTAAGAGAGAATTTGCGATGAGAAAAGAAACCTACCACAAAACTGCTTCTCATGGAAATCCACCTAATATTGTCTAAAGACAAAATGGATAGGTGAAATTATAGAAAGTAACTCCATGAAAAACAAGCAAGAATAATAAGCTGAATCAAATATGATGTGGCACTAGATGATGGTTACGCCATCGATCAAGCAAAAAATTAATTTCCGCATCACGTGACAAATCTAGTCATAACTCCCCATCTATAAAATGATGTGCTAAATGGGTCACAAGTTTACATGGGTAGTTTAAACATAGATTCCCAAACTCAAGAACCGACAATAAGAAAAAAGACTTGCTGCAAAATCTCTAAAGTCGGCCAAACAAAAGACCATATAAGTCTGCATAAGACGCAGATTCCTCTAAAATCTCTTCGAGATTCTCCTCAGAAAAACCATCCAAAGATAGCTTATTCTTCATCTTCGAAAGTACCTATGCAAATAAGGTATAGCAAAGGCGGATGCAGCACAAACAACAAACCCTTATTATAAGATCTCAAAGCAATGGATCGAAAAAAATCCAATTGCCACGACAAATTTTCTTAGCCATAAAACGGTGGGACCTTTTTGCTCATTCTAATCGAACCAAATTTCCTTCCCTAAGGATGAGACTTAAGCAGTATGAGTAAGATTGGATAGAGAAATTAGGTATTAGGGACTAAAAAAATGATCGGAGAGAAGAAATTAGATCTTGGAGTACTAATGAGGCAAGATCTAATGCGCAAACTAGCACGACAAAAGAGGACACGAGGCAGAAACAAAGAAAGAAAAGAACGGTAGGAATATGGCTCGGCTAGATGATGAAGAAAGGATGAAAGAAGGAAGTTAAGTGGGTTATTTGTATGCAACTTTTATGGTTGAGTCCTATGTCCAAGTTGTACCGAAACTCATAGACTAGTTGACCATTCTTGCATAACGCTAAACGGTCAACTACTAAATGGTTTTGGAAAAAGATTGAACTATGACCTTATTAGGACGGATTAAAATATTAATTGTTCTGCGTTATCATTTAAGATTTAACGCGATTCGAAAAATAATTATCTTCATCACCGCGGTATTCAAAGACCGTAGTTAAACTCCAAACCAACTCCAAGGATTTATAGTCTCAACGACGATGTTGCGACTACACAACAAACGAATTCCAAAAATAATTTAGCTAGAACTTCGTAATATAAATTAAAATGGATTTTCCTCTTACCTAGATGTCAACAAACAGACAATGCATGAAATCAAATACCCTAGAAATCAAGATGAAGAATTTTCCTTAGCTTTTCTGAAGAAAAATTAAAACTTTTCCAAAATAAAATTTTATTATAAACTAACGGATTCGTATTTATAAATCCAATTTATTATTATTATTTATATTACAGTTTATATTACAAACTGAAAAACCTTTTCATGTTCAAAAATGTTGGATCTTTAAATTATTATGGATTAATTGTGACAATTTCAATAAACTAATCAATATATATAGGGAGATGGATACAAAAAATAACAAGGAATGGATATTTATTATTCTTAAGTTTAGTGGTATATTCCTTGTCGTTTATGAGTCCTTCCTTCCTACCAATTGGATTATATTTATTAAAATTACACAAAGCCCCAAATTTTTTGAAATATGAATAGATTAAAATCTAAAATCCATATTTTTATAGAACTAGGCCTTCATTTTACCATTTTCCGAAACTGTCATTCAAAACCATTGAAACCCATTTTATTTTTCTAAACAGTGTTAAAAATAAATTCTTTAAATACAATGCCAAGAACTCAAGTGAATATTTCAATAAAGGTAGATTTTGAAATTCAACGACGTAACAAATGGATATACCTCATAATTATATTTCTAAAATGGATACGACATACTAATGTGAACTTTTCCCGTTTGATCGAGAAATGATCTTAACCGGACCTACCAACGAAACCAAAAAAACCAGAAATCACGACTATCTCAGTTGTAGCTAGATTTTTTTCCAGTCTCCAAGTTCGAATCAACGGACTCCAACATATGTCGTCCTTATGCTCTTTACGATGAGATCGCCAACGTATTGTGGGTAAAGCAGAATTGGCTAGAAACCCGAACATAACGTATTTCAACTCCTAGTCGCTTAAAGCCCATTTTTTAATTATTTGGCCCACAACTAATTCATTGTCGGAATAGGTTTAAGTCAAGTGAGAAAGACGAAGAAAAACATAAAAGAAAATCGAATTACGTTCTCTTACGAGTCCTAATTTAAATAATTCCTCTAACCATTTAACTTAAGCTCTAATACCAAATGTAACACCCTGCACTTTTCTACGCCTAAATTTTGAAAAAAACCGAAACTCAAACACTTCTAAGCATGGAGCGTGTAAATCCGGTACCTGCAATAAATGAGCATGAGCATAATTAGAGTAAGATAAGATAGCTCACAGCAGAAAAAATAGGATAAACTAGTATTATCTCAAGTAACTACCTTTTTCAAAGTAAGTCCCTTTGCCAATATCGAGCATGAGAGAGAACGAGAACTGAAGCCAAATTTAAACATCTATGAGAACCCAACCTTCTCTAGGAAACCAGGGTGGTTGTAATGAGGAAAGGGGTCAGAATAACTAGATTCTGGTGAACTAGAAATATAAAACACATATAATAATACGCATATTTATCCTGTTTGGTTCAACCCAAGATGTATGCCTACCAAGGTTAGTGATTCTAGCGTGACCTTGTAAATGTTTACGCACGACTTTACTACTCGTCCCAAAGTATGATACCGAGATAGATCATTTACGCACATATTGGTGAAACCTTTATACAAGAACATGGATGGTTATTTAATCGACGTTAGACTCCTAGTTATGGAGTTTTTATATATATATATATATATATATATATATATATATATATATTCATTCTCTTTTCCTTCATCATTTAATGCCTCATTATCAATGACATATAGGGTGGATTCTTTCTGATCGCTTAAAACCCTATGAGGACCTATTAGTCACTTATTATTCCTCGATAACTAATTCGACGTTAACACAAACTAGAGGGCACTAGCTACGGTCCCTACAAGTTAAGGCTTCCGTCATTCACGCATATACCCTTACCCCATATAAGGCGAGAGACGTTATTTTATCGTTCGTCATACATTCTAGATGACCTTATTAGATAACCCCCTTAGTCGCTTACTACTATCCGTAGGATAGGCAGCCATATCTGACATTTTAGTTTTCAGGTTTGGGTAGACCTGCACACACCTGCCATTTAAGACACCTAAATTGAAAGACCTATTCCCAGGTGCACTCTTCCACCCCAGCTGCTTAAAACCCAGGAAGCGGACTATACGTGAAGGTCATTAGGTTCGTACCCCATTAGCCTTTAATACCTTTTCCTATTGGGATAAAGTGGGCTATGTTATCAGGTCATTCCGATTTAGCCCCTCTGTCGAAAATACTGTATGCACACACTTCATTATCGTCACGGGTTCATATGGCTAATAATATTTTACATTATTAACCTACTAAGGCCAACTCTATTTTTAATTATTAATTCTATATTCGTTAATGTAAACAAGGAAAGTAATATCCTCTTTACCCTAGGATATTTATTTGAATACTTCCTTAATCAGACTTAGTATTTAAACAACAATCAATATCCATTAGTCCCCTTTTTACATCCATTTACTTCTATTTCTTTGTTTATTGCCCTTTATGACCATAATGGTCATATTTTCCTAAGGCACCCATTTATCATTCCTAAGTTATCTATTTGTTATACCCCAACAGACAATTACTATTCTTATTTATTTATTTATTTATTGGTTGACTGTTATAGGTATATATATTCATACATCAGGCCTCTCACATTAAGTTGACTAGTTGTGGATGCTGGATTTGTAGGTCTTTCCGGGCAGACTTCTTCCGCAAGTTGAACTTAATCTCATGCCTTATACAATTACATTTACACATTAGACCCCTCACTTTAAGTCGATTACCTGTGGTTGCTGAATTTGCCGGTCGGTTCCAGGCAGGCTTATACCACAAGTTGAGCTTAACCTCGTGTCTAAATGCGGTTATAATTCAAATTTCCAAATTTGGGGTGTACAACATTTATCCTAATTAATTTAGGAATTGTAACCATTATCCTATTATATTTACTTTCCCCAATCAACATTGGTTACAATTGCTAATTATTTATTATGGCCTTATTTATATCAATCAATTACCCTAATTGCTACAACGGTCACCATAAATATATTCATTAAGTATGGAATATAATTTACATGTATTATTTCGTAAATGAGTATTATTCAACATTTCAAACCTTCACACATTTAATACAATGTATAATTTACCTTTTTACGCTGATTTGGACAGATAATATGTATATATTTATATTTTATGTTCTCGTGCGGTCAACGTAGATATCTTTTATTATTATTATTATGGTTATTTATTCTTTTAAATTTAATTATTTGGTTTAATTGAAAACCAAACATTCCTTTTTGCATTCAAACTTATCAAAAGATTTCAAGTCTTACAAAAAATCGTTAGCGTTAATCATTGTAAATTATGCCTAAATTGTGGAATTGATATAATTCCAAATTACGAGAAATATATGTAAATATATAATGTGACACCCCATGTCCGTTAATGTCACTCTTTATCAGAATGCATTAAGTTCCATGAAGCGTTGTAGGTAAATAAAAATAGAATATCACAAGACAGATATAAAAATAGCAACGGAAAATTTAAAACTTCATTATTCAGTAGAAAATCATCTTTGTTTCAAAACTAGTTACAACATCATGCTAAAATACTGAAACGAAGTCCATTAAACCAAAGCATCTGTCTTGCGCTAAAAACCATCAGAGTACAGAACTGTAAAGTCATAATCCCTAACCGAGTTAAGAGACTTACCGAGTTAAGTGACTCCGACCGATGACTGATGCCCACTCCATGGATCAGCTCAATCTTACCTCATGGTTCATGGAGGTCCAGGATGCTTCCGTCGGTCGGCGATCACTTACCGAGTTAAGTGTCTCCGACCGATGACTGATCACCGCTATGTGAATCAACCTTAACCTTTACCTCATGGTTCATGGAGGTCCAGGATTCCTCAGTCGGGTAGCAATCACTTACTGAGTTAAGTGACTCCGACCGATGACTGATGCCCGCTCCATGGATCAGCTCAACCTTACCTCATGGTTCATGGAGGTCCAGGATGCCTCGGTCGGGCAGGATCACTTACCAAGTTAAATGACTCCGACCGATGATTGATGCCCGCTCCGTGGATCGTCTCAACCTTAACCTTATCCCAAAGGTTCGTGGGAATTTGCACTGCAAAACGATGCAACAACCAAAAATCATTTCCATAAAGAAAGCAATTTCTCTACAGGGAAAATCAACAACGCTCAATGAGCTCCATCATGTTGACTCAGTCGACAGGAAAAGACACAACGTTGGATTAAAATGACCTCTCCAAAACACAGGGTGTTCAATGGAATCTCCAACGTCAAAACTGATCAACAAAGCAAACAAAATTGAGCTATAGAAAAATTCTTCTCATAATGAAGACTGGTGATGACCTCCAGAGCCGGGGCACCAATAATCAAAAACTTCTCCGAAGAGAAGCAGGGAATAATTTTTCTCAATTGTGAAATACCATACACCATCATATAAGTTATTAAAGTGATAGCATTCAAAATCCATAGTCGGCTCAGTCGACTATTTGATTTTGAGCGTTAATGCGAATTCGAATTAGAATATAGTATTTGTACAGATAACATTGATAACATTTGACGAGTTTTAAACCGTTAAATGAAATAATTTCGTGCAGAAACTTTATTCAATTCAAAAATAAAATTAGCTATATTTCATTCTCTAATGATTAACTAATCTGCTATCGATATGGACGATTGATAGTGAAGTATAAGTCCATAATTGCATAGATGCTTATTTTAATTACAGAACAGGTGACACGAAGCATATGAATTCAAAGGACGGTTTGCCATAGCAAATGGAAAAGCTATAACTGGATCCCAATGCAAAATATATCAATAGCAATGTTCATTTCGAAGCCCGTATTTCTTGCAAACAAAAATACAATCTTCGAGGGGCAAATGTTAACCCTGTTAAAACACAATTCAAAGTACCGGGTCAGTCAGTTCTAAAGCACCAAGTCGATCGCAAATATGGGTCGACCTACTCTGTGATGCACCGAGTCGGTCCACTTCCATCAGATCGGGTCGGTCAATATGCACCAGATCGTGTTGGTCACAAATATGGATCGACCTCAATCATACGGATTGGTCGAGTGCATTCACATGGAAGAAACATGTTCTTGAATATGGGAATGCAAAGCTTCTAGCGCGTAAGAAAACTCCAACTTGCAAACAGGTGCCAGCATGAACAACCCGGAAGGCAAAAATTGGGTCGGTCCCATTTACCAGAGAATGGATCGGTCCCATTTACTAAGTTTGGGTCGGTGCGCTGAATATAATATTTGGATCAGTGCATTCAAAGCTGAATTAGATCGGTGCATTAAAGCAAGTGGTGGCGTTCCTTCTATTTAAAAATGAATCGGTCATGTCTGTAACAAATTGGATCAGTACAGTACAGTTAATTAAATTGGAACGGTGCATTACTTAATTGTGGATCGGTACATTCATGGATCGGTACATTGATAAAAGCGGTGGCAGAACCGTAAATATCGGACTATGATAGCTGTACACAGCTGTAAAGTGAACCAGTGGCATTTCTGTAAATAAGTTTAGCCCGATCCAAACTAACGCCGGATTCAAACTAACGCCTGATCCAAACTAACGCCTGATCCAACCTTGTGCCCGATCCAATTTACTACCCGATCCAAACTCCACACTCCATAATTACGAAACTACCACAACCTTCAAACTTCATCTATAAATAGCCCCTTGCTCCACAATTCAAGGGACCGAATTCTTGACTCCGAAGGGCTGCCTAAACCATTCCTACACCACTCTAAAGCTTCCAAAAACTTCATTAATGGACGCCAAACTTCTATCCTCCTTCTCTAACATGAGATGGATCTTATCTTCTCCAAGCACCATTAATTCACACTCCGATCTATTCCAAGTGATCTCCAATCGCCATAGCTCCTCCTTAATGCACGGATCTAAAATCATTTTCATGATGGAACCAAGGAAAAGCATATAACAACGCAATCCAATCCGTTCCTTCTCGAATTAAAGTGCAATCTAAAGCGGAAAGAGAGCAATAAGTGGAGAATTATCACAAAAGTGGTCAAGTGTAATTAATGCGATGTATGAGATGATAAAATTTGTAATTCTCTCCATAATAATGAAAAGTGATTGAAAAGTGGACGTAGATTCACATTGAATCGAACCACTATAAAAATCCCGTGTTCTTTACATGTTTTTCTGCATTTATTTTGCGATTGTGCCCTTTTATTTTCTAACCATAATTGTTGAAGTGTGATTTCACACCCTTGGTGTTGATTCCAATTTTGAGATCAACACCTGTGTACTATAACCCAGATACTGGTGTTGCCTTTCCACGATCTAGGCAAACCATTGATGAAATCCATAGAGACGCTCTCTCACTTTCAATGTGGGACCTCCAAAGGATGAAGCAAACCGCCAGGCTTTTTATGTTTATCTTTTACTTGCTGACAGACTAAACATCGAGCTATAAACTCTGCTACATCTTTCTTCATCCCGGCCCAAAAGAAAATCCTCTTCATGTTTCGGTACATCTTATCGCCGCCCAGATGGATAGTCATCCTAGAATGATGGGCTTCCTCAAGTACTTTCCTCAACAAACCTCCAACTCGGGGAACACAAAGCATCTTATCTCACCGTTGCCACCCTTTTGTTATACATGGAATATCTACCAAGTTGACTAGAAGTCTCCCCCTACTGAGCCTATTCAAGATGTCTGCTCTCCATGGGTCCTCTCATTGCGAATATCTTATCTGATCCATAAGAGTAGGTCGTACCTCTAAGGATACCAACAAACCAGGTGTTAGATCTGTGTATGGCTTAAAATCGAAGGTCGGTATGTACTTCAAGCTCCGCCTCTCTACGAATAGAGGACTCAAATCATCCTCTACCTACTCAACGCGTCCTCCACCACATTACCCTTGGCAGGGGTATAAGCAACCTCAAAGTTATAGGACGCTAGGAACTCCATCCATCTCTGTTGTCTCAAATTGAGATCCTTCTGCGAGAACAGATACTTGAGCGACTTGTGGTCCGTGTATAATTTGAACCATTCTCCAAGGAGATAATGTCGCCAAGTATTAAGTGAGAACACTATAGCAACCAACTCAAAACATGGGTAGGGTCATTCCTCTCATGAACTCTCAACTGTCTACTTCCATAGCATACTACCCTTCCCTCTTGCATCAAGACGACACCAAGCCATGTACCACATGCATCAGTGTACACTATGAACACCTTTCTCCCATCAAGGAAATGTCAAGACTAGGGCTATTGTCAGAGCCCTCTTCAGCCGCTAAAAAGCATCCTCACAGTCAATACTTCAAGAAAAAGTCAGATTCTTCTTCGTTAGTCTAGTGGGTGGGCCTGATATTTTTGCGTGGTCCTTGATAAACTTCCTATAATTGCCCACCAAAACCAAGAAAACTTCTCACCTCCGTTGCATTCTTTGGAACCTTCCAATCTTGAACTGCAGCTACTTTTGCAGGATCCACCGCTATCCCATCCTTGGAGACCACATGTCCCCTAAATCTTACTTCCTTTCTCCAAAAGTAACACATGGAGAATTTCGCCTTAAGCGGGTATGCTCTGAGAGTCCTCAAAACCTCTCTTAAATGTAGGGTATGCTCTTCCTCGATGTTTGAGAAAATTTAGATGTCATCCACAAAGATCACCACGAAATTATTCAGAAATTCCCTAAACATCCTACTCATCAGATTCACAAAATACGCGGGTGCATTCGTCAACCCAAACGGCATGACTAGCCACTCAAAGAAGCCATCTTGAGTTCTGAAAGCGGTTTTATCTATAGTGTCCTCGATCACCCTTAACTGATGAAATCCTATGGCCAGATCTAACTGCAAGAAACAGATGCGCTAACAAGTTGGTCAAACAGATCTTCAATCCTAGGGAGTGGGTGCCTATTCTTCTTGGTGAGCTTATTCAAGTCCCTGTAATCCACACATAGATGAACTGAGCCATCCGGCTTAGTTGCGAAGATGACTGGAGCACCCTATTCTGATATACTTAGCCTAATAAAACCCTTCTCAAGTAACTCCCCTACTTGCTTGCTAAGCTCCCTCCATTCCCTAGGAGCCAAGTGGTGCACATGCAATGCGACCAACTTTGCATTATTTACCAAGTATATTCAGAAATCAATCTCATGCCTCGAAGGTAAACCCCGAACCTCATCAAAAACATCTGAATACTCATAGACTATGGGTACAGATCGCAAATAATCGGTAGAAGCATCAAGTGATTCTAGGAAGCTAAGCATGTGTAGTGACCCGAAAATCCGGTCCAATTTGAGCTGACTAAATAACACAAGTCCAACCCCAAATTGCACTTGAAATTCAAGAAAACTAATAGAAAGAAGATAGAGGGTGAGAATAGATAAGGTAGAACTAATAGAATAGAAGAAGAAGAACATCATCATCAGAGTAAACACGAATCTCACGGCGGAACGAATAAAATATAACATAACTTTTGAAATACAAACAGTTATATATACAATAGCACTTACAACAACAGCGGAAATAATAATAGCTATAGAATCCTGAAGCCTCCTGCTCCAAGCTCTCCAAGTGTATCTGTAAAATCCCGACTACTTGACTGCCCGTACAAATTTAGGCACCCAAGAGTTTAGGGAAAACAAAACAAATAAACTCCGGGTCAGTCATGGGACTGGTGTGAGTAAACTCAAATCATTTAAACAGGTATATGATATCTCATAAGACCACGCCGTGAATACGGAACGGGTTTTTCCCTTATGAGAATCCAAACATCTTTGAAAAGCAATATCATTCTGATATTATGATAATGTCTAAATACAAATAGATATCAGTCTAGTAGAAACGCTTGCATCTCACGTTCTATATATATAGTATACAATCAAAACCGCAAGCACGTATTGGGTAATGGATTTCCAACTATGACAAGGTATGGATCCACCTTCCGATCAGTGTACTCTAGGAACGATACACTGGAGTTCAACAAGAACATCTTGCAACTCAGCCACACATGACCGACCACTCATTTCGCTTGAGCGTATCGAATGTACATCACCAACGGTTGGGATCAGCAACCGTTTCCCGTATATATATGGGACAACATTGATAGATTAAAGAAGCAAATGAATATTCTCTAGATAGGCGATTATACACCCTACTTCGGTGCGACCGACTTAGCCATGCTGCCTGCCCGATTTCTGTCATTTACCGGTTGATGAGGCTAGAAGCTACGCTTACTTTCCATTCATTTAACACGATCACTTTGAATGCCACATTATCAGATCCGTAAATCATTTAGTTGGATCTGCACAAATAGATTCTGGATATTATGCGAAGGGAATAAATCCGTTGGCCACCATATATATTTGTACAGTCCAACCCATTCGATCATTGGAAATACTCTGTCAGACATTCGTCCATATACGTTCGTTCTAGGACTGAACGAAACCGAAGGCACTATTCTATAAACAGGACAGCCCTTGCATTTTACTCCGTCTTCAATATATTCAGCGTACTTGGTTTGCAACGCTTATGCCAATACGGAGTGGTTCTTTGGATAATAACCCAACCGGTCTCTCCATATTAACAACGTAAAATGGTCAAAACTTCGATAGTCTGTGATTTAACTATCAAATGAAAACATGTCGGTGTACAAACAACGATCTAAATTCCAAATGGAATTATCGATCCAATCATCAATCATATATATATATATATATATATATATATATATATATTCATATTTTCTTATTTTCTAAAACTAGGAAATATACATTTTCAACATTGGAAAACATTTCCAATCCTCATTTACGCATCACTATCATTCCACAACTATTAGTCCCTAACTGTAAACTAGTAAGAGAACAATTCTCTAAGTATAAACCCCGAAGGCCGAAACCAACATCAGATCGATACTCAGAAAACTATTCAACCTACTAATCTCTAGTCAGTTTCTAATTTTTGTTTAACTTCACTTCTAAATTTCTATATTCGATTAATCCCTCTTGATAAACTACGTTTGACTAACTCCTTTTGATAAACTACGTTTTCCGTTACAACTATTGCTCTTTTTTAACGTTTACTTACCGTTACAAATATTTCCTATTTACAACTTCTATTTACCGTTACAAATATTTCCTATTTACAACTTCTATTTACCGTTACAAATATTCCTATTTATAACTTCTATTTACCGTTACAAATATTCCTTATTTACAACTTCTATTTACCGTTACAAATATTCCTATTTATAACTTCTATTTACCGTTACAAATATTCCTTATTTACAACTTCTATTTACCATTACAAATATTCCTATTTATAACGGTTTATTTATCTTCTAAATAAATATTCTTTATTCTATTTTTTTTCTAAATAAATATTTCCCTTTTCAATTCTATTTATTTTATCAACATTTTTCCCTCTTATAAAACTCTATTCGTTTTATAAATACTTTCCTTTTATAAAACCGTGTTCGTTTTATAAATACTCTATTTTCAAATTGTTTCCTTTTATAAAATCGGTTGATTTTATAAAATTTCTTTATTTCAAAATACATTGAAATATTCCTTTTTACAACTCAGGGTTTCTTATGATATTCAAAATATCAAACAACGATGATCAATATTGTTCTAACATCCATAATCAATAACAGAATATAAATCACACATATATCACCATATATGAAAACAGTAAAATAATTGTTGAGGAACCCAGTCGGATTCCTCCAACCTGTTTCCCTGCATTCACAGATGTTACACAGTATAATATACATCAATTTCATTTCAATATGAAATATTCTACTGGACAAAATCAATATTTGATTAACGATATAACATATGACTATATCTATGTTTTCAATCAAATCTATTTAACAGTCCAGTTTAACAATCAATATATAGCAGTCAATAAATAAAGTACAATTTATATTAAAATATAAATTGAGGAGAGTTAGTGAGTTTTACTCACATTGGCGTGTTAACCGTTAAATACGATTTACGACTGTCGATTCTGATCACACAATTTATTTTGCAAATAAATTCCAACTCAGTTCCAATGTAGTGTCCGTTCATTCAATCCTGTTGGGATCCCATTTTCTCGACCCATGATATAACAACTTGCGCCCACCATGCTCTTTCTGTAATTCATGACATCTCAGCATGCTCCAATGAAGAACACCCTCCATTTGCCTCCACGTTCTCAACTTGTTTTTATTTTATTTTATTTTCTTTTCTTTTCATAGGCCTTGACTTCTGTTGACCGGCCCACTTCCCACTCTTGAATTCTTCTTCTTTTTATTTATTTTATATATGGGCCTAATATATAACCTATCAGCCCATCATCAAACTCACGAACCCCAAAGCCCGATACGTGCTGCCTTGTTAAAACCACACTTCATTGAAATGCTCTCTTCGTTTTTCAACGTTTCACACTCGCACAGTAATGAACACCGAGCCAAACTCTTCACTGCTACACATTTCTTCACATCCCCTTCTACCTGTTAAAGCCACACAGTACACCCTTCTTCACGTTCATTTTAAATCGGTGATTACTGTCAAAACAGTCGGGTCAATCTCTTTATCTTTTCTGCTTCTTCACATTATACACGCCTACCTATGTTTAATAACTACAGCATAAAAATCGAAGTACCCAAACCCCGCATAACCCAACCATTGGTACGTTGTAATCATCTCAGCGAGCAAACACGAAATGGAACCCAAAAAACATCTCCGAACACTTCACCTACCCAGGCTCGTTACCATCCTCCTCACCAATACAGTTGCATCACACACTCATTCAAGTTTCTACATAACATTACCAACAAGCTGCTCATCAAAAAATCTGCTCCAACTTTCCAGATCCAAGAAATGAAACAAGCACCGCTCCAGTATTTTCAAAACATGATCCTGGGAACACTCGAAGCTTCGTTCCAGGTACCGCACCGCCAGGGAATGACCAGACTTCGATCCCAGAGCACCGACAGTCGCGACCCAACGCCTCCTTCCCCTGCCTACATCTGCGTTCAGCTCGGCAGATGCTGTAGCCTCATCCAGCTCCGGACAAGAACCATCGTACATCCGACCGCCTCATTCAAATCGAGAACAGCCAAAGAACTCGCAAAAACAGAGACGTCGAAACTCGAAAAAGGGGTATAGGATGGAAGAGCGAGGCCATAGGAGCTCGATTAAACTGGGTTTGAGATTTATAGAATTTTAGGTGAATTTCTGGAGATTTTTGAAGGATCGAGATCTCGTTCGTTTTCTAGAACGATGATAAATGCGGCGGATAAAAATAGAAGTTGGAATTAGGTTTAGAAATTTATAACGTTATTATATAGGGTTGCGGTAGATGGAGTTACAAGGCTGAGAAAAAAAATGAGGAGGACGTGGCCCTGTTTAAATTCATATATTAGTTAGGATATTTTAGAGTGCCCCATTTCATAAGACTCTACTTATTTTGGGACCTCAATCGACGAAAATAAAAATACCGTTGTCATCAACGATGCCCTACGATCCCGAAAATATAAAAATATCAGTAGTTTGACTTATTCTGTGAAACCTCAAAATATTAATTTCAGGGTCCAAAATACTTTAAATAAAAAGTTGCTTATTTAACTAATTAAAAATTACAGAAAAATTCTAAAAATTAAACTATCACTACTTCCCAAAAGAACCATGCCTAAATTCAAACCCGATCTCTAGTTATATCGAATAAACCGTTACGGTCGATAAACGTTTCTATAGCGACTATTTTAAAATTTGATTTGGACATATCTCAAAATCTACACGACAAAATCCTAATTTTTCTCTTCCACTAGAAAGATATACTCCACCAGCTCCACACGTTTCTTGTTTCACAGAAATCCGATTTAAAATGAATCATGTACATTCAGTTGAAGTTTGAATCGCCAAATTATGAACTGCAGCGCCATTTCAAGCTCGATTTTAATTATAATATAATTATACGTTCTAACATCGTCGATTAAATAATATATTACTTGTTTTAAATAATTAAATAAGTTAATTATTACACCGTCAAATATCCGGGTCATTACAGCATGAAAGACCCCTTTGGATCACAGGAAATTTCGAGAGCCCTCCCTCGGCAAGTCAAAAATCTAACGAGCCTCCTCTCATAGTATAGGGTGGCACCGTACATGGCTAGCCAATCCATCCCTAGAATCAGACCATAGCCCATAAAACCAAGAACATACGCATCACACTCAAACTTGATTCCCAACATAGATATCCTTAAACCCCGACATATCATAGACATATGAGTCGTTCCCCCAATGGGGTTTAAGACGATAACGGGATAAAAAACAACACTAGTACTAAGGTGCAGAGACTCAACCACAAAATCATATATAAAAGAATGAGAAGCGCCAAAAACAAAAAGAGTCATAACTGGATGATCGGAAAGAGAAATCAAACCTTCAATAGAAACTTTCCTATCTCTGTCCAGTCCACTGGCCTTGAGAGAATGCACCTGCCCTCCAAAAGGTCCTATTCTTTGCCCCTGTCCTTTCTTCTTGCATTCCCTAGTATAGCGTCCAACTTCACCACAGTTGAAACAAGCATTCTTCCTTTTTCTGCAATCCTTGACCAGATGACCCATGCTCCCACAACCATGACATTTTTTTTTTGAGCTTTGTCGTTCTTTCCACCTTTCTTTTGTGCTTCCTTCTTTGGCCACACTTCCTTTTTTTGAGTCTCATCAGTCTTAACCTCTTTCTTTTCATCTTTACCCACTTCGTGCATCAATGCCATGTCAACAATCCCCTCAAACGTTGCCCACATCGGTACATGAGACATTGCCAATGCTTGGAGAGGTTGATTTAATCCTTTCACAAACCTTAAAGCTTTCTTGTGAGGAGTATTCACCAATTCCAGATCAACCCTTGCCAACTGATTGAACTTATTGACATAGACATACTTCCTTGCTTAAGTGCCAAGAATCTCTCCATCTGAATACTCTCTTCTGCCTAAAAAAGAAACCTCGTCTTGAACCTCAATCGAAAATCAAACCAGGTATCTACTGGATGCCCTGCTTGCGTCACCTCCCACCAAAACGAAGCCTCATCCTTAAGTTGCCATGCAGCCAACTGTATCTTCCTATGGTCATCGACCGCAAAAAGTCCATAGAAGTTCTCTATCTCTCGGCGCCAGTTTAATGCTTCCACAAAGCTTTCAGTTCCACGGAACGGTTTTCCTCCCATAGCACAGAACTCCTTGAATATCTTAGAGAAATTATCTACTCACGTAGGAAGAGGAACAATGGCTGCTGCTAGGGGAGGGGTATCTCCTTGGCCTCCAGCAGGTGTCGTAGCCTCAAGATATCTACAGAACCATGCAGGTATCAGAATGCCTTCGGGAAGAATCGGTTCCCTAGACATGTTGAAAAGAAAAGGAAAGGGATTCAAGTAGAGAATCGGAAAGATATTTTATATGGATTTGGGGAATATGTTTTTCAAAAACAGACTTTTTTTTAAAATACTTTATTTTTGAAAACAATTTTCAAAACTTTTATCCGATCTTGTAACATTCAGCTCTGATACCAAATGTGACACCCAACGTCCGTTAATGTCACTTTTTATCAGAATGCATTATGTTCCGTAAAGCATTGTAGGTAAACAGAAACAGAATATCACAAGATAGATATAAAAATAGCAGCGGAAAATTTAAAACTTCATTATTCAGCAGAAACATATCGTAGCCTCAAAACCAGTTACAATATCCGGCTAAAATACTGAAACCAATTACATTAAACCAAAGCATCTATCTTATGCTAAAAACCATCAGAGTGCAGAAATGTAAAGTTATAATCCCTAACAATAGCCATAACAAGTAGTCGAAGCGATACATCAAAGCAAATCTAGATCCATGCAGAAACAGAAACGAGAGAAACTACTAATCATGCCTGAGGGTTCCCACCTTGAGAACCTGGGGGAAAAGGAAAGAGATAAAGGGAAACAAAAAGGGTCAGACATAAAGTCTGGCGAGTCCAGTGACTTCTAGCGTATAAAGAAGTAAAAATATTAAGATAGGTAAATAAACTGGATGATAGATAATGGTAACATGCAACAGGCATAAACAAGATAAACAGAATAAGCATAATAAATAGAGTAAACTATGCTTCTCAGTTACTTTTCTCTGCACCAGTACTAGTATAACAGATAGGTGACAGGATTAGGTGTTCCCTAATATAACAGAAATAGAATGATCCCAACAGAAACATAATGGTAGGTTTAGGTGTACTCCAGTTACACAACGGGTTTTACCCAAAATAGAAAAAACAGGTACCTCAATAGAATATAATGGGTGTTACACCAAATAGAAATAACAGGTACCCAAATAGAACACAGGCAGGACTAGATGTACCCTAATTACTACCCCAAGCGATGGGCTCTCTAACTTGTAAATATCATGTGTCGTCCCCACAATAAGGTGTATTACTTCCTAAAGTGGCAACCTGCAGAAGGACACAAATCTATTTACCAGTGCTACAACGACTTATTTTCCCCTACAGACCGGACTCATGCACACCCATGACTCAGTTAGAATGCATCCATATACACCCTCATTCAGATGAACCTCTTACGACCAGTTCAGTATGCGAACCCTGACCCCTACCTAGTGTGAGATCCCCCTTTAATACCAGAATGGGTTACTGACTTATATGGGCCCCACACAACAGATGACACGGGCTAAGCCCCTAAAACTTATGTCCCCCAATTAACTAGGATTTTTAATGGGCTAAGCCTTACATATTAACAGGTTCACCTAACCCCCATAGATTAATAGGTTAAGTTCAGGTTAACATGTTTATATAACCCCAATAGATTAAACAAGTTAAGTATTATAGGTTAACAGGTTTACTTAACCCCAAAATATTAAACATGTTTACTTAACCCCAACATATTAAACATGTTTACTTAATCCCAGCAGATTAAACATGTTTACTTAACCCCAACAGATTAAACAGGTTAACATGTTCATATAACCCCTACAGATTTACAGGTTAATAGGTTCATATAAGCCCAACATATTACATAGGTTTATATATACAGTTTCATTAACATGTTCCACTTAATCTTTGAATTAAGCCTACAAATTTACATGTCATACACCCAAATTTCAGTCATATTCCACGGTACAAGATATGCCCAAATTTTTAATCATATTCCATTGTACAAGATATGCCCCAAATTTTCCCTCTTTTATTTTCATTCCCAAACATTCCCTATTTGCCCCAATTTCATTCATACGTGTATCTCTTACAAGATTGGCCTAGGCTCGAAGGTAGCCTAGGCTTATAAAATGAAAAGGAAATAAGAGAGGGAGAAGAAAAGAAATATGCATATAATAGAAGATATAGGCATATAATAAGAACTGAACAACAGAAAAGGTGTACATGTAATTATAACAGAACTGTTTTGATATGAATCGATATCTTAATAGGCATAAGCTCATGTAACACCCCGTATTTTCTGAGAATATTAAAATAACAAATTAAAGAATAATTTATTTGAAAAGAGGAATGAGAAAAGATTGATGTTTAGCATTGTTCTAAGGTTTGTAAGAAAAAGACTTATTAGCTCATTTGGTTAGAACATGTGACTTGCATACAAGAGGTATAGAGTTCGATCCCCGCCAGCACCATATTTTTGTTTTAGAGGAATGGCTAAAAAGTGGCTTAGTGTGAACGCAGTTCAAAAGGTGGTTTAGTGTGAAAATGGTTAATTATGAAGAAGTTATTAAGCCATGAAGTTTGTATGCATATGAGAGAAATATATATAGATACGTATAAAAAATAAATAAATATTCAAAAAAAAAGTTCAAAACAGCGAATCGGGAGGGGGAATAGCCGAACCGCACCATTTTTGGAGTCGACCCGAGCCCCGCTAGGTCGACTAGAGGTCAATCTAGGGTGTTTGGCTGCCAACCCGTGGCCTGATTCGCCCTAAGGGCTTATATTGCATCTGAGTAGTCCAGATCAGTTCTAGGGTTAATCCTAAGGCCTAAATAACTTCCTACACCTATATATACACCCTAAGACCTAACACTAATATGACACCATTATGCTGTCAAACTCCCTCTTAAACCCTAGTCGCCGCCTCTAAATCAAATCTCAAGTATTCAACTTCAACTCAAATTAAAGATCAGAGCTTCTACAACAATTCAAGAAGATAAATCAGCAACACCGCAACGTTTCTACACCAATTTCAGTGCATAATTCTATTCTTTAACCACGAAAGGTGAGTACGGTGATTTTCACAATATAATGGGATTAAAAGTAACATGATGAAGTTGTAAAGATGATTCATATGTATGTATGTAATTTAAATCTCATCCAAGTCTTCACCTTTTTGATTCATGTCATCATATGCCTATGTTTCTATGTAAAGTTCATACCTTTTATCAGTTTATTCATGTTGAATCTGTCATTATGCCTCTATGCCAGTTTACATGCCCTTTATTTCATGATGTTGTGTTAATTCCAATTTTCTGTGATTTGATTCTCTCTTCTTATCCCTATTCCTTTTATTTTTGGATCTAGGCTACCTTCGAGCCTATGTTAAAAATACGCGCGAATGCAAATACGTGGGAACGATGGGAATATGTGAAATATGGAAAATTGGATATTATTGGATAATTTGGATAATTGGATAATATGTGAAATTGGCGTATTTGGGTATGAATTACATGGAATTGATGAAATTGCCTATAATTGTAAATTTGTAATTGAGGCTAATTAATATGTAATTAGTGACAATTTGGAATAGGCAATATTATAAACATGATTACATGTTTAATTGGATATACATGACATGAAAATTGGGTATGGGTGAAATACGATTATTAATAAACCTTTGACATGAGGTTAGGCGCAATTGTGGCGTAAGACTGCCCGGAACCGCCCGGCAAATCCAGCTGCCACAATTGGACGTCTAATGTGAGAGGTCAAAGGAAGGAATTGTAGGCGTAACAGTTAATGATACGAGGTTAGACCCGGTTTGTGGCGTAAGACTGCCCGGAACCGCCCGGCAAATCCAACGGCCACAAAGTGTTCGGTCTAATGTGGGAGGTCATGCACCGTTCGTCATAAGGAATGAATTAAGGAATACTAACCATAATAAGACATGGGTATGTTTAGAGGGTTAAGTGGGGTGACATGTAAATTATGACATGTAAATATGGACTTAACCAGTATAAGATAAGACATGTAAATTATGACATGTAAGTATGGACTTAACCATAGCATGTGTAAGACATGGACATTTAAATTAAAATGGTTAAGTGGGAGAAAAACCTAGTGGGGACCAAGCATAGGTGGGAGGCTTGTGTCGGATGGGGACCCGTTTCAACCAGTAACCCGTTTGAGTATCTAATTAGGCCCGGTACTAGGCCGGGGTTGGGGCACGCTTACTGGACTTGAATGTAAGAGGTCAAAACGTGAATAGCAATGGCAACGCGAGTCCAATGGGTTCATGTGCGTGCATGGGTCCGGGCTGATAGGTAAGACGTTGTTGCATCGTGTAGGTATGGTCGTGCATTTTATGTTGGTATCGGGGAGTGATACACCCCACTATGGGGCCAGCACGGGTGCCTACGGGGTTTAGGGAGCCGATCGAATGGGTAGGGTAAGGGTACCTTAGCGGTGGTAGGAGCAAGTCGGCACCTACGATAGTAGCTAGGTACAAGTAACTACCAAGTTTGTCATGTGGGTACAGTTAGTGGGAAGGGATCAACCTATAGTAAATAGAGACTAGTAGATGCGCGGTGTAATTAAGTAATGTGGTGTAACTTAGCAAAAGTGCGGTGTAACGAAATACATGTTGGTTGAGTTGGATAGTCCTTTGGGTGCTAGTCTGATGTTGACTTCGGTCTTCGGGTTAGTACTTGGAGTGTTGTTCGCTTAGCCAAGGTGTAGGATTGTCTTAGTACTTAGGAACGGAATAATCTTGTCCATCCTTTTTATCTACATTATCTATGTTACAGCCATATCATGATGCTTATTTATGTCTTGATCATTTACCTGGCCTATTATTTGTTAAAATTACTGGACTCGCCAGACTTTATGTCTGACCCGTTTTGTTTCCACCTCTTTTCTTTCCTCCCCCCCCCCCCAGGTTTGCAAGGAGGGAATACTACAGCTTAGTGCCGATTTCTTTCAGTTACTTGAAGAGAGTAGATGTATCGCTTTGGACTCTCTCATCTTTATGGCTTTGCTTATGCTCAGTGGGGATTTATGCATTTATGTTATTTAAGTATTTGCTTCTTTATGTACTTTGAATTTTTGGAAAAGACAATTGATCCTGTTGTAATGGTTTTTGGAGACTACTTATGTAAGCTTGTTTTGAAGTTATGATGCTATGAAATAATTTTTATCTTCCGCTGTGTTTTATTTATTTATTCTTGTAATTTATCTATTCTATACTACTATAACGCTTCATGACATTAATGCATTCCCTTTGTCAGTGACATTAATGGCCATGGGGTGTTACACGTGGTATCAGAGCTATGGTTACAAGAACAGATAAAAAGTTTTGAAAAGTGTTTTCAAAAGTATTATTTTCATAGAAAGTATTTTCAAAAACTTGTTTTAAGGAAGCTATTTTCAAGGAAAGTTTACTTTAAAAAGAGCATAATCCTCGCAAGCCATACATCTCTCTTTCACTTCCCTTGATTTGAAACTCTTTCTTTTTCTTTCCAGCATGTCTGGAGCATCTGAGATACCAGAGGGTGTTCAAGTACCCGGTTGGTTTCCCTTGATCTGTTTGGCGTTTTCGATTTGGACGATTGTAAGAAGGTCTAATTGGCTGCTTGGTTGATGAAGGACGAAGCTTCGTTTTGGTGGGAGGTTACTAATGGAGAGCGTGGTATAGAGACGTGGGCAGATTTTAGGGGAAGGTTTGCGTTGAAATTCCTTTCTCAAGTTGAGGAGAGTATGTACATGGAGAGGTTCTTTACATAGAAGCAGAAAAATTTGACCGTGAAGGAGTATGTGACCGAATTTAATAAGTTGGCGAGATTTGGACTAGAGTTGGTGAATACGCCTCACAAGAAGGCATTGAGGTTTGCAAAGCGCCTAAATGAACCGTTTCATAGTTTGGTTATGTCCCACATTCCAATGGGGGCTACGTTTGAAAAGCTTGTTGATATGGCATACATGCATGAAGAAGAGAAGGGTGTAAGTATTTTTAGGCTGCAAGATAAGAAGGAGGATCCAAAGAAAGCCCAACAACAAAAGAAAGGTGGTAAAGAAAAGAGGAAGTGTCACAACTGTGGGATACCCGACCATTTGAAGAAAGACCGAAGGAAGAAGAAGAAGTTCGCTTGTTATCATTGTGGTAATCCAGGTCATGCTGTCAAGGACTGTCCTAAGAAGCAAGGGCAGAGGGTAGGTTCTACTTCGGGAGGGCAGGTTCATGCTCTCATGGCTCCAGGGCAGGAAGAAGGTGGAAAAATTTCTGTCGAAAGTTTGATTTCCTTGTTTGATCATCCTGTCCGTACTTTATTCGATTTTGGCACATCACATTCGTTTATCTCTACATCATTAGTTGAAACACTGCACTTAAATACTAGTCTCATTGTGGATCCCATTATAGTCTCAAATCCTATTGGTGGATCGGCTCATTTATCCATGGTTTGTAGGGATTTTAGATTGTCTACCTTAGGCGTTGGTTTTGAATGTAATGCTTTTGTGCTTGGTTTCATGGGCTATGGGTTGATTCTAAGGATGGATTGGCTAGCCAGACATGGTGCAATCCTAGATTGTGAACGAAGGGTAGTAAAATTGTTGACTCGTAGTGGAAAGACCCTTGATAATTCTTGCGACCCTAGAGGATCGGTGATGCTTAGTTATCTTGAGTCACTTGACGCATTTAATGATGATTTACATTCTGTTCGTATAGTCCGTGAATATGTTGATGTCTTCGATGAGGTGAGGGGTCTACCCCCAAAACATGAGATAGACTTTCATATTTATCTTGTAGACAATGCAAAACCCGTATCTCTGCTAGTACACCACATGGCTCCTTGTGAGAGGAGGGAACTCAATAAGCAAGTAGGGGAGTTGCTTGAGAAGGGGTTCATAAGACGTAGTATATCGGAGTGGCGTGCTCCAGTAGTATTTTCCACGAAGGCAGATGGGTCCCTTAGACTTTGTGTGGACTATAGAGAACTTAATAAGCTTACTAAGAATAATAGGCACCCACTGCCGAGGATTGACGATCTCTTCGATCAGTTAGTTGGTGCCTCAGTGTTTTCGCAGTTGGACTTAGCCATTGGTTTCCATCAGTTGAGAGTGGCTGAGGATAGCATTGACAAGACTGCCTTTAGGACTCCGGACGGTTTCTATGAGTGGCTTGTGATGCCCTTCGGTTTGACAAATACCCCCGCATACTTTGTTGACTTGATGAGTAGGGTGTTTAGGGAGTACCTTAATAAATTCGTGGTGGTCTTGGTGGATGACATCTTGATCTTTTCTAAGAACGAGGAAGAGCATGCCCTACATCTTAGGGAAGTGTTGGAGATCCTTCGAGCGCATAACCTTAAATCTAAATTTTCTAAATGTCACTTTTGGAGGAAGGAAGTGCGATTCTTAGGGCACGTGGTTTCCAAAGAAGGGATAGCTGTGGATCCCGCGAAGGTGGTGGCTATCCAAGATTGGAAGGTCCCTAAAAATGCTACCGAGGTAAGGAGTTTCTTGGGGTTGGCTAGCTACTACAGGAAGTTTATCAAGGACTTCGCAAAGATATCAGCCCCATTGACACGCTTGATGAAGCAGAATCTAGTTTTCACGTGGGACGTAGATTGTGATGATGCGTTCCAACGTTTAAAGAGAGCTTTGACCACAGCCACTGTCTTAGTGTTGCCAGATGGGAGTAAGCCATTTACCGTTTATACCGATGCTTGTGGGACATGACTAGGCACAGTCTTAATGCAAGAGGGGAGGGTAATAGCCTATGGAGGAAGGCAGTTGAGACTGCATGAGAGAAATTACCCTACACATGACCTAAAGTTGGCTGCTATTGTTTTCGCGCTTAAGTCTTGGCGCCATTATATTCTTGGCGAGAAATTCGAATTGTTCACAGACCACAAATCGCTAAAATACTTGTTCTCTCAGAAGGACTTGAACTTAAGGCAGCAAAGGTGGATGGAATTCTTAGCGTCCTACGATTTCGAGATAGCATATACCTCTGGCAAGGGTAACGTGGTGGTATACGTCTTAAGTAGGAAAAGGTTGTCCTTGAGTCTGTTGTTTGTTGAGCGGCGAAGCTTAGAGTTTATCTCTACGTTTGACTTTAGACCTTCCATTGACTTTGTACCTGGTTTGCTAGCATCCTTAGAGGTCAGACCTACGCTTTTGGAACGGATTGGTGAGGCACAGCGAGATGACCCACAGTTGGTTGAGTTAGTAGAGAAGCTCATAAGAGGGGAGTCATCGAGCCATCTCAGTAGGTATACCCTAGATGATAAGGGTTGGTTACGTAGGGAAGATAGACTTTGTGTACCACGAGACGAGAACTTGAGGAAGACCATTCTTGATGATGCACATCGTTCGAAGATGACCATTCATCCCGGCGGGGACGGATGTACATGGACATGAGACATGTTTACTTTTGGGCCGATATGAAGAGGGATGTGGCCGAGTTTGTCGCTAGATGCTTGGTGTGCCAATAAGTAAAAGCAGAGAAAAAGAAGCCCGGTGGGTTGCTTCACCCATTGGAGGTCCCACAATGGAAGTGGGAGAGTGTCTCGATGGACTTTGTTGATGGGTTGCCAAGATCAAGGAAGGGTAATACGGGGATTTGGGTCGTGGTAGACAGACTTACTAAGAGCGCCCATTTCATTCCCGTGAAGAGTAAGAGGACTGCTCCATGGTTATCCTCCATATACATTCGAGAGATAGTTCATTTGCACGGTGTTCCTTCTAGCATAGTGAGCGATCGCGATCCTATCTTTTCTAGCGAGTTTTGGAAGAGCTTTCTTAGAGAGGTGGAAACAGAGCGTGATGCGACGATTCGACGAGCTCTTACATGCATTCTTGGGCCGTAGATTAAGAAGTTGAGGAATCGAGAGGTCAAGCTAGTCAAAGTGCAATGGGGAGATGGTGAGAGCGACGCTACTTGGGAGACGGAAGAGAAGATGCGTTCATTGTACCCTTTTCTTTTCGATGGTATGTCTTTTAATTTCTCCTTTATCGTTTAGCTTGTCCTTGTTCTATCTTTAGTATGTCCTCTCACTAGTATCTTTGACCTTTAGATAGGGTAGTCCTATGGTTGAAACATGTGTGTGTTTGAGACAAGTTATGTATGGTGGATGCATGTGGATGCAAGTGTTTGCTAGTGGTTGCTCGTGGATGCATATACACACACTTTAGGCACTAGATTGGCTCGGTCACTTTCATATTGCATATAAATGGATGTATTTAGTAAAATGAATGTGCGTTGAATGTGTGTATCATATGGATGTTGCATTTAAATGAATGGTTGTGCACATATGTAGTAATGATATGTATAGGGTTCTTTTCATACATGATGGATACATGGCACTATCATTATTTGCAATAAGGAGGTCGACTGAATCAGTGGACCTCTTGATTTTGCATTAGTATACGGACATACACACACACTATGCATATGTACATGAAAAGCATTAGAAATCTTTTAAGAACCATGGTTGCTAGTGGTTGATGGTTGAGTAGATGGATGATTGGATGGTAGGATACGTTCTTCTTGACTTAGAAATTTCGAGGACGAAATCCTTTAAGTAGGGGAGAATGTAACACCCCGTATTTTTTGAGAATATTAAAATAACAAATTAAAGAATAATTTATTTGAAAAGAGGAATGAGAAAAGAATGATGTTTAGCATTGTTCTAAGGTTTGTAAGAAAAAGACTTAGTAGCTCATTTGGTTAGAACATGTGACTTGCATACAAGAGGTACAGAGTTCGATCCCCTCCAGCGCCATATTTTTGTTTTAGGGGAATGGCTAAAAAGTGGCTTAGTGTGAACGCAGTTCAAAAAGTGGTTTAGTGTGAAAATGGTTAATTATGAAGTTGTTATTAAGCCATGAAGTTTGTATGCATATGAGAGAAATATATATAGATACACCCTAAGTTGTTAATCCTAAGGCCTAAATAACTTCCTACACCTATATATACACCCTAAGACCTAACCCTAATTCATAAATATTATCTATGACACTATTATGCTGTCAAACTCTCTCTTAAACCAAGTCGCCGCCTCTAAATCAAATCTCAAGTATTCAACTTCAACTCAAATTAAAGATTAGAGCTTCTACAACAATTCAAGAAGATAAATCAGCAACACCGCAACGTTTCTACACCAATTTCAGTGCATAATTCTATTCTTTAACCACGAAAGGTGAGTATAGTGATTTTCACAGTATAATGGGATTAAAAGTAACATGATGAAGTTGTAAAGAGGATTCATATGTATGTATGTAATTTAAATCTCATCCAAGTCTTCACCTTTTTGATTCATGTCATCATATGCCTATGTTTCTATGTAAAGTTCATACCTTTTATCAGTTTATTCATGTTGAATCTGTCATTATGCCTCTATGCCAGTTTACATGCCCCTTTATTTCATGATGTTGTGTTAATTCCAATTTTCTGTGATTTGATTCTCCCTTCTTATCCCTATTCCTTTTATTTTTGGATCTAGGCTACCTTCGAGCCTATGTTAAAAATACGCGCGAATGCAAATACATGGCAATGATGGGAATATGTGAAATATGGAAAATTGGATATTATTGGATAATTGGATAATATGTGAAATTGGCATATTTGGGTATGAATTACATGGAATTGATGAAATTGCCTATAATTGTAAATTTGTAATTGAGGTTAATTAATATGTAATTAGTGACAATTTGGAATAGGCAATATTATAAACATGATTACATGTTTAATTGGATATACATGACATGAAAATTGGGTATGGGTGAAATACGATTATTAATAAACCTTTGACACGAGGTTAGGCGCAATTGTGGCGTAAGACTGCCCGGAACCGCCCGGCAAATCCAGTTGCCACAATTGGACGTCTAATGTGAGAGGTCAAAGGAAGGAATTGTAGGCGTAATAGTTAATGACACGAGGTTAGACCCGGTTTGTGGCGTAAGACTGCCCGGAACCGCCCGACAAATCCAGCGGCCACAAAGTGTTCGGTCTAATGTGGGAGGTCATGCACCGTTCGTCATAAGGAATGAATTAAGGAATACTAACCATAATAAGACATGGATATGTTTAGAGGGTTAAGTGGGGTGACATGTAAATTATGACATGTAAATATGGACTTAACCAGTATAAGATAAGACATGTAAATTATGACATGTAAGTATGGACTTAACCATAGCATGTGTAAGACATGGACATTTAAATTAAAATGGTTAAGTGGGAGAAAAACCTAGTGGGGACCAAGCATAGATGGGAGGCTTGTGTCGGATGGGGACCCGTTTCAACCAGTAACCCGTTTGAGTATCTAATTGGGCCCGGTACTAGGCCGGGGTTGGGGCACGCTTACTGGACTTGAATGTAAGAGGTCAAAACGTGAATAGCGGTGACAACGCGAGTCCAACGGGTTCATGTGCGTGCATGGGTCCGGGCTGGTAGGTAAGACGTTGTTGCATCGTGTAGGTATGGCCGTGCATTTTATGTTGGTGTCGGGGTTGCCACTTTGGGGAGTGATACACCCCACTGTAGGGCCAGTACGGGTGCCTACGGGGTTTAGGGAGCCGATCGAATGGGTAGGGTAAGGGTACCTTAGCGGTGGTAGGAGCAAACCGGCACCTACGATAGCAGCTAGGTACAAGTAACTACCAAGTTTGTCATGTGGGTACAGTTAGTGGGAAGGGATCAACCTATAGTAAATAGAGACTAGTAAATGTGCGGTGTAATTAAGTATTGTGGTGTAACCTAGCAAAAGTGTGGTGTAACGAAATACATGTTGGTTGAGTTGGATAGTCCTTTGGGTGCTAGTCTGATGTTGACTTAGGTCTTCGGGGTTAGTACTTGGAGGGTTGTTCGCTTAGCTAAGGTGTAGGATTGTCTTAGTACTTAGGAACGGAATCATCTTGTCCATCCTTTTTATCTATCTTGTCCATCCTTTTTATCTACCTTATCTATGTTACAACCATATCATGATGCCTATTTAAGTCTTGATCATTTACCTTACCTATTATTTGTTAAAATTACTGGACTCGCCAGACTTTATGTCTGACTCGTTTTGTTTCCACCTCTTTTCTTTCCTCCCCCCCCCCCACAGGTTTGCAAGGAGGGAATACTACAGCTTAGTGCTGATTTCTTCCAGTTACTTGAAGAGAGTAGATGTATCGCTTTGGACTCTCTCATCTTTATGGCTTTGCTTATTCTCAGTGGGGATTTATGCAATTATGTTATTTAAGTATTTGCTTCTTTATGTACTTTGAAGTTTTTGGAAAAGACAATTGATCATGTTGTAATGGTTTTTGGAGACTACTTATGTAAGCTTGTTTTGAAGTTATAATGTTATGAAATAAGTTTTATCTTCCGCTGTGTTTTATTTATTTATTCTTGTAGTTTATATGTTCTATACTACTATAACGCTTCATGACATTAATGCATTCCCTTTGTGAGTGACATTAATGTCCATGGGGTGTTACAGCTCAGGTCCTGGTTTATTAACATATCAAGGTTATTGTTAAATATTTATATCTAAAAGTGACATGAACTCACATAGATTGGATCGGTGTACAAGAAATGTCTCAGATGTATGTATAGGCTGGTGTTGTAGAAGATAGTCTGATTCAATTCAAGGTGAGGCAGCATCTCATTATCTCCATTGTTTTATGTATAGGAAAACAATAGAAATGCTGGCCTTTATATTGACTATCTCCAACGAACCCAGCATACAAACAAGTCCAGGAACAGAAAAATGCACCGTGCCAGATCGGGGAAGGGTCGACCCACCTAACGCTCGGGTCGTCACACATGACCATGGGTCGACCAATAGGTCGATCCAACCCAGGCATGGGTCGTCCCATCCTGGTCTCGATCTCACCTACTTCTCCCGCTTATTTTTCAAACTGATTTGAATTTTGGTTTGAATTATATATATATATATCTTGCTTATATGTATACAAACTTCTAATCTTTATATCTTTCTCATACGATATCCATTTTACGAAAACTCAGAGTCTATTTTAACCAAAATTCCAAGATGAACACAATGGTATGGTCCGTTTTACTTAGTTCCCAATATTTAATTAAGTATCCCTTTAGTTTATTAATGTTCTTTAAAATTACAGGATGTTACATATAATTTGGAATAGTTGATGCAAATTACACTCAAATATGTATACTAATATTTATACGTACATTTGCACCCTTTTCCCTTTTTATCTTTTTATCATACATCTTGTGATTTCAAAATAATGCCTTTTTATTCAAAAGGAGGAAAACGACATATCTACAATAATTAAGCCAAAACCCAACAATATCAAATACAAACAGGCAAATTTCTCTTAATATCACAATCACATAATTTACCAATCGAATCTTTTTACCCAAATTCGCATAATTTATTATTCAACACTGAACTAGAGATCTAGAATGTAACTACATCTAAATGATTTTTAATGGGACAGCTTTCCAGGTCTACAGTGCTTTTCAACAACTACAATAGATTTCACAACATAACTGTAGGAATATGTGTAACAAATTTAAGAATCTTACAATTAATATTATGCATAACCACAATTTGCAATTCACAAGTTTTAACAATTTTTATAATCAGATTTGACATGTGCTAATTCAATTACAATCATATTGCAAGCAGATCTGATGAAAATAGGCATAGAAACTTGAGATCTAATACAAACGAGATAAATACGTTATTATAAATGTATATATAAATTTCCCACACACCTTAAAGCATCCAAATCCAAAGTTTGAACCTTTTAGGCCTACAATTCCCAAGTTCTTATAAATCTACAACTTATTTGAAAACGGGATAATTTCAGATCGGCAGAGATGTAAGAAAATAGGAAGAGAGGGGAGATTCTATTGTTGAGCGCTAATTTGCATTTTTTTTTCCATTGGATATGATAATCCTCTCAATCCTATATGAATTGGATTTGATTTGTTGTGTATGAATATATTTTTATTTCAGAAATTTGGTTTGGAGAAGGAGGAAAATGGTAGAGCTTCGCTACTGCCCACATATTTGTGTGGAAAAGAATGAGACCTTACCTCTTTATTTATAGGGGTGGAAATGGCATAGGACCGTTATATTTATTTAGATTAACATCCTTCCATTCATATTACTAAATATAATGAAATTGCCCCTCAAAACCTAGCCGTTATTAGGCATTACAAGCCCAAAGCGATCGACAACCTCCCTAGGGGAGGTCGACCGCCCTCTGGTCGGTTTTCCCAATGAGGGCTAGTCAAAGAGGGAAACATATATACATACACATATATATATATATATTATGTTTATTTATTTCCGTCCGTTTTTCGTACTTTGCCCATAACTTTTTCATATGGACCCTGTTCGCGAAACTCCAACATGAAAGTTGACCAGAATACCGAGACGAAGGCATCGATTAAAGTTTCGTGGTTAAATTCCGATGTTTGCAGAAATTCCTCTTTTAAAGATTCTAATTAAATTACTATTTATTGTCAAAATTTTGAGTTGTTACAAACCCAAAAGGCATAATCTCCAAAATAATTACTTCAAGGCATGAGGAAGGAAGCAAAGAGCTCCGTCACTCTAGGAAAGCCCCTGTCAGCATAACTTGAAGGGCTTGTCATCAAAGCTAACATCCTCAATCGTATAGAGCTTAGTTTATTATACCTTTCTGACTATCGAAAAGAAGAATGCTATAAAGCCTAAGCCTCTAATGATTAACTATCACAAGCAATTTTTGAGGAATAAAGCAAGACGAAAATGTAAGCAACTCCGAAAGCCGAATGCTCTTACAAGTTCATTTCTCTAGCAGCTAGCCAAGGCTTCATTTTTCAAAAGCACTCCTTTGTAAAAAGATGCTGGGGCACTGTATTGCTCCTCCAAGAGACAACAGGAGGAGCCTTCGCTAAACCTCCGCATTTTCTTCTATAGAGCAGCTGGAATGAAGCCCATAAGACGAAAGGAGGGCCAGCTCGCACCTATAAATATGACCATAGGGGTCTAGAATCGGGATCCAATTTTACAATGTCAATCTTGTGTCTATAAGTTAGAACTGTAAACTATAATTCCTGAATTAATTTAGGGTAATTTTTTGTAATCATAGAAATCATTAATAAAGAGCTTTTGCCAATCAATTGAGGTAACAAAATCGTAATTATTTAATTACCACTTTATTATTACGTCATAACCCTACAAGTTTCACATCTAATACATCTAAAAGAGGATAATCCTATTAAAACACCTTCTGGAAGTCAACGAAAGGTCTTAAACTTTGAAGTAAGCTAACTTTATCTACTTTGAGATTGGAACATCCAAAACACCATGGTTACCACATATTGGTAGATCCTTAAGATAGCTTAGTTCAGCTAGGATCCTAGATCTCTTTCTAACTGTCTGACAAGCCTTTTGTTTACCAAGCCGAAAATCGTAAACTTGCAACCAAGCGATGGTTTCCTAAGGTAATCCAAATTAGGAGGAACCCAGTATTCCCTTCTGCAATGCTGAAGGACCCATTGTATGTCTTGCCGAAAGGATGTTTAAGATGCTTACATGGTTCCTTACTATTATTATACTAAGAAATCAAGGTTACCACACCAAGAGTTACTAATCTACCCAAAAGGTCCATATCGAAACCAGAAGAAAGACATCACCCAAACCGATTCAGCAGAAAATTCATGCTATTTTCAAGTGGTCTTCTATCTCCTACCCTATCGAAATCTTATCATTACATCTTATTTTCAATAGGAATTTACTTTGGGAAGCCAGCGAAAGCTTCCGACAAGAACCACTTTACAGAAATAGTCTCCAAGTTTAACCTAATCCTTTCCCATGCAAAGGAACCTACTGGAATACATTGTGTTGGTGTGTTAACCATAAATTTAGCTAACAAAATACATTTCAAATCATCACTAGGAAATAAGAAATTCAACTTAGAGACCATTATTTCATAAATAGTATTAAACTCATCATTAAGTAATTAACAAACTTCTAAATTATAATTAAATAAATAATTTAATTCCTAATCGACATTCAAATAAATAATTAGTAATATCTAAATAATTCAATCTTTAAAATAATAATTGAATAATTTTAATCTTTACAATAATAACTAAACAATTGCTATTCCTCAAATAAATAATTAAAACCTAAATTAGTCTTCATTAAATAATTAAATAAATATTTAAACTTTATCTATAATTAAACAAATCTTAATTAAGTTCTTAAATTAAAATTTAATTTAATTAATAATTGAATACTTAACCTTTTTTGAATAATTATAAAATATATTCTAATTACGTAATTAATTATACTTAATTTAAGTCTTTATATTATAGTTGAGACGACCCGATTTCCCGTTCTCACGGAAACAAGGTTATCTTTGGAATATAACACAGAAACATATAATAGCAGAACAGAATTAAATAAATACACCAGATATGAACAACAAAATATACTGGATAAAAGTAATCATCAGAGTTACACAGTATACAGGATCTTACTTAGTACAAATACAGTTCAGCTATACATAAATGTCTACAGCGGAAATAAACAAAATATGTACAATAGGAGCTGAACAACATAAAAAGAAATAAATGATAGAATCCATCTTCAGCTCCAGCTATCCAGAAAAGAACCAGCTAAACCTGAATACAAGGCTGCCCGTGTAGAAAAAGGGGGCACCCGAGTTTGAAAGTGAAACAAACTACGAGTCAGTCATGGGACTGGTATGAGAAATCCACCCAACACATATATAATTGGCTAATCACAGGACCACGCCACTTTCGTGGAATGGGTTTACTCCATTGGATTGCCAGTGCTTTAAAACAAATCCTTCTTTTAAACATCGCTATGCTCTTTTTTAAAAATGAAGCCGTTATAAGACTCAGTTCCCATCACACAATGCAACGCAAACCGGAGGATAGAGTTTTTACCTTATAACAGCCAAATATGCTTGATACGAATAAAACAAAGGCATTTGATATTGTTGCTAGTGTCTATATGTTTTGAAAACAATTTCAAATCATAACTATCAATCATAGATGGCATTAATGCCCCATACCACTATGTCGCCATATATAGGTATACAATCAAAACCGCACAGTCACGTATTTGGAAATTGGTTTTCCGTCATGAACCAAGGCAAAAGATAGTCCTTACCGAATTCGTGACTCTCTAGCCCGAGCCACAGGATCAGAGCTCGAGTGACCCTAGGAGCGACAGAGCCGGTCCACCGATGTGGATTAAAATTCCTGAACAATACGTTTCCCCGCCCTTTGGGGCGTAAACGAGCCAACGAATGACTCCATCGGACCCGGATCGTCCGATCAAACCGAGGTGCCTTGCAACAGCAACAACCACATAGGTGAAAATTATATAAATGTCAGGGCTGGTAGGTCACTGACACCACCCTAGCTAGAAAGAAACGCATGTCCTCCCTGAGGTCCTTCCTCCCGTTTTAGGTTCATACCGGGGTGTGAGGCTCGCGAATTTACGTTATACACAAAGCTACGCCACACAGGCGGTGCTTTGATCATCACCACAAGACTTTGCTTTTCAACAGAAGCCCTGATCACTGCATCTTAGCATGCCACACAGGCAATTCACACCATGCAACTGATGGCTATCAATCACACAGAACAAATTCCCATGTCGGACACACAGTCCATTTACAAATCCGTTCTGGGTCTGAACGAAACCGGAGGCACTAAATACCTCGCAAACCCATCGACCAACACGTACGCCTGGACGATCACCACTCATTATCCATATTTCGGGATGCCTCCCAATCAGGACCTCGGTTACCATCCAAACGAGGTGAAGATCTCCGGTCTTCGACCATCGTCTTCATCTTCGACTTTCAATCGTCGGTCAATTATTCGAAATGAGAATTAACTCGGCCTTTTCAAATAATTCACGTATATTTAGAATTTCAAATCAATTTATTTCAATGGTTAAATTATTCGACAACACCAATATTGTTCTTTAATGTAATTTTCACACCAAACACATTCAACCATCAAATACAACATAAATCAAGCAAATTCAGTTTATTTCCATTCCATATCGCTTATGGTATTTTACAACTATTTATCGCTATTTTTATTTATTTTAAAATAGCCATTTTATTCAAAACGACGCTTCAGGCCATAAAGCGGCCGTGGCGCTGTTTTTCCTCAGATTTGATTTACACATATCTAATAATCTAACCGTTGGATCTTCACAAAATTTACATCATTAGAAAGGTCTTTTCAAAACGAATCCAACGGTTCCAGTTTCGGGAAAATCCGACGGCCGGATCTCCCGGTATAATCGTTTGAAGTTTCGATTTCAAAATACGAACTGCAGCGTCGTTATTCGATTAAATATAATTATATTTATATTTATATATAAATATAATCGATTCTGGCGCTGTTTTTCTTCAAATTTGATTTAAACATTCCAGACAATCCAACCGTTGGATTTTTACAAGGTTGGTGCCGTTGGAAAGATTATTCCAAGGCGAACCCGACGGTTGAGGTTTCGGGAAAATCCAATGGTCTGATTTCCCGTACCAGTCGTTTGAAATCACGGTTTCAAAATACGAACTGCACGGCCTCGTTTCGTTTTAATTTTATTTATATTTATATATTTATATAAATATAGTTCATTCAATGATTTCCATATCGTTTTCACTTCAAATATTTTCCTAACGCCTTAAATTTTGGAAAAATTTCGCCATAATAGTTAACATCCATTAATTATACAAATTAAAGTCAATCTTAATTAATTAAAATTTAAGTGCAAATTACTTAATAAAATTGGTAATTAAGTACTAATTACCTTTATAAACATAAAAAAATTAAATAAAAAAACAAATAAATAAATATTAGTAATTATCTAAAACTTAAAATAAGTTTTAAAACAAACTTAAGATAAAAACATATTCTAGTTACAACTGCATTTTGCTTTTACGAACTGCACTTATAACAACTATCACTATAAAACTCATAACTCGAAAAATTGGATTTTACACAAAATAACTTAAAAATTGTCTACTTAATACTTAAACTACTTTTTAGCATATTAATATGGTTTTAAAACAAAATCAAGAGTTTTTGAAAACTAAATAAAACATTTCAAAAAGATAAAGGAAACAATCTTTAAGTTAAGGAATCTCAACATCTTAAACTAACCACTTCAAATTCTAACTTTTCTTACCTTAGCACAAAATAGGCAAGATTACAAATGTATTTTTATATAATATCGAACATGCACAAGGAAAGGTCGCCAATTGTTAACTAACTTAATTTATCTTCAAAATTTCAACATCATATTATAATATACAGAAGTAAATATGTATGTACATGTAATCAACATCATATTTTACTAATCAATCCATGATTCAACCACCCAATATCCATCATGACCTCAGTTAGAAACTTATATAATTTATTGCATTTTAATCGCTTTAGAATTAAGTAATTCCCACCATAAATTACTAGAATTCAAGCAAACATCCACTTGTGCTTGTCATGACCGTAGATCCAGGATCGTACATGCAAAAAAGTGGAGTTTTTGGCTTAGATGGTGAGAATTATATCGTCCAAGGATAGAGATGGTTCGACCGTGAAGTAATGATGATATATATGGCTTGCTTCTAGAAAGTAGAAGGTAGAAATGAAAAAGGAATGTTTTAAACAAAGTTTTGAAACATTTAAAGGTTAAAACTTTTATTATAATCGTTTTAAAACCTAAGTAAACCATTAAAAATCTTGAAAGTTTTAGAAAGGAAGAAGAGTCAATTGAAAACTTTGGACAGTGAAAATGAAAATGATAAGTGAAATAAGAGAAACGTTTTATATAAAACATGCTCAGAGAATTACAAACTTACTACCATACCCTCCACTACCTCTTGCCACATCACTCCACCATCCACTCTCTACCCTTCAACATGCCATTATGGTCCATTTCCCTTCCTTTATCACTTAGAAAACACCAAGATAACATAAAATGTACACTTAGAAAACATCATGACAACATAAAATGTACAAAGATGAAAATGTTGACATGGTTTGATACTTTAAGGGTACTATTATTTTCGTTTTTTCCTCTTTTTAAAATTTAATTTTTAACATCATGTCATTATTTTAATTAACATACTACACTTAGTTAAAGTCTTAACTTTATTTTTTTAAATTATAAAAATGTATGTATTAATTTAAAGATTTTAAACAATATTCCAAACAACTTTTTCATAATAAAAAATCAGTTGTTTTGAAGAATTCATTCAGTTATATTTTTTGGTTACCTTCGAACTATTTATTTTTGTAAACCAAATTTTAAAATGATTTTCTTGTCATTTTACATAAACTCAAAGAGGGTACTTTAGTTATAAAAGCCATTATTTTGAACATTTAAAATTAATTAAATACTCCTTTGCCAAAGTGATAAAATTTCGGGTTGTTACACGGAACTTAAGGCATCTATTTTGGGAAATTTTATTTATATGTTGATCATATTAATTTGTCTTCAAGATTTGTTGATCAAATGAATTTGTATATATAATTAGAATACTGTTATTTGATTAGTTTATTGGGACTTTTGTATGTATATTGTTATCACATTGGAGATTGGATGTGCGTATAAAACATGTGTTGTAACCGTTGTGATTAATCCGATTCAAGACCACTCGAATCAAATATCTAAACCATAAGCGCTAGCGGAAGACTAGATCATTGTTAGACTAGCAAAAACAACCAAATCAATAACTCCAGTTACAAACAATGATCAACCAATCATGAACAATCCAAATCTCAATCACAAGCAAGAAACTAATGACAATAGTAGCAAAAATAAATCACACAAGGATTTATAGTGGTTCCACTGACATCTTGTTAGTGCACATCCACTTTGGAGAGAGTATTTTATTACCACGATGAAAGGAATACAAGAGATTGATCCAATGATCACTATATTTCAATATAGAAAAGAGTTTGAGGAGAGTAAAATTGAAGAATTGCAATTAGGTTATAAACCCTAATTAAACCCTTGAGAACAAACCTCTTGATTTCTATCAAGCATCCAAGATCTCTCTAAAGAGAAACAGAAAATAGCATATATATATATATATATATTTATATATAGGTATGGGCCAATTCTCGAAATTTCCCTAAGTCTTCACAAATCAGTTTGCCAAATTTCCAGCCCGAAATAACCCATTGGCCTCCTCAGACGTCTGTCGTAGGGCCTGACAGAAGTCCCTCCCTCCCAGGGAATTACTTATGCTTCTGCACTCAGTTCAGACGTCTGTCCCTAAAAGGACAGACGTCTGTAGGAGCTCTCGGGAAAAACATTTCCTAACAACAGACGTCTGTCTCGCTTTGGTCAGACGTCTGTTGAGACTCTCGGGAAATTGATCCATGTAGTCACATACGTCTGTCCAAGGAGCGACATACGTCTGTGCTGAAGCTTCCAGCTTCATCTCACTACACCAATTCCAATCTCCCCCATCAAGCTTTGATTTGTACTCCGCCTTCTACTACTCGATGTTATCTTCATCCTCTTCAATCTAATATATAGTATCGCATACTACAACACTCTACCTCGATACTATAACCATCTCCATACACCAAACTCCAACGCACCCAAACATTTCTTTCTACCTTCTACCAAGCACCAAGAATACTTTCCCAATGAGCTCTGACAAAGCCACCGCCCATTGCACTCCATTAATGAGCTCTGGCAAGGCCACCGCCCGCCAACGAAGTGTTGAAAGTATTCAAATCCAAAAATCGTCTCACCAAAGACAATATATATATATATATATATATATGTATATATATACTCAAGAGTGTGAACGAGTACTTACCATGAAGATAGATTTCCAATCTCTCAGCGATATTCCTTTCCATTAAAACAAACAAAATCACTCTCTCCAACCGTGCCACCGCGTGGCACCTAGCAACTCAGTAAGCGAATTAAGTTCGAGCAATGCTCGAACTTCCCAAACGGCAATGCTTTAGTAAAACTGTCCGCCGCATTATCCTTTGTGTGCACTTTCCGAAGGTATACTAGCTTACCCTCATCCATGGCTACACGAAATGACTCTCTCACCTCAATATGTTTGGTCCATTAGCTAAACGCCAAATTCTCCGCCAAATGTATAACACTCTAGCTATTTACATCGAACATCAATACTCCCATGTTCGAAACCCAAGTCACATAATAGTTGCTTCAAGTAGAGTGCCTCCTTGGCCGATTCCACCACGACAATCAACTTCACCTCCGTAGTGGATAAAGCAACTACAGTTTGCAATCTCGATCTCTAACTAATAGTTGTCCCGCCAAGTGTGAAGACATACCTGGAAGTTGATTTCCTCCGATCCCTATCACCAGCGTAGTCCGAGTCACAATAACCAACCAACTTGCAACTCTTCTCATCACTACCACTAAAAACAAGATCATGAGATGTTGTGCCTTTCAAGTATCCCAATATAGCCTTCGCGGCTTCCCAATGCTTATTTCCCCGGATTAGTCATATACCGACAAACCACCCCGACAGCATTTGCAATATCGGGCCTTGTACATACCATGGCGTACATCAAACTACCAACCGCACTTGCATATGGCACCTTTTCCATATAAGCCTTGTCTTTATCCCCGATAGGTGACCCCTTATCCGAAAGCTTCATATGCAAAGGTAAAGGTGTATTTAACGCCTTTGCATTCCCCATGCTAAAGAGGCAAAGCACCTTCTTAATGTATTCCTTTTGAGTCAATCTCAACTCAAAATGCTTTCGGTCCCTTCCAATTTCCATGCCCAAGATTTTCCTTACTTCTCCAAGATCTTTCATTTTGAATTCCGATTTCAGATGCATCTTCAACTTGTTGATTTCATTTTTATCTTTGGAAGTAATGAGCATATCATACACATACAAGAGCAAATACACCCAACAATCATTTCCCAACCTCTTGAAATATACACAAGCATCCTTGATGCTTCGATGGAAGACACTTTCAAGCATGCAATGATCGAATCTCTTGTACCATTGTCTAGGTGATTGCTTTAACCCATATAGTGATTTCTTCAACTTGCAAACCATTTTAGACTTACCATCTACAACAAACCCTTGCGGTTGCTCCATGTAGATGTCTTCATCCAAGTCTCCATGCAAGAAGGCGATTTTCACATCAAGTTGCTCCAACTCCAAGTCATGACTAACAACTATGGCTAGAATAACCCAGATAGAAGTATGACGTACCACCGGTGCAATTTTTTTTATCATACTCTTTTTCTTTGTGCAAACCCCATTGCCACTAACCTTGCTTTGTACCTTCCATCATCCATCACCTTGTAAATCCACTTGCACCCTATAGCATGGTTTCCTTAAGGAAGTGGAACCAAATCCCAAGTTTGGTTCTTCATTAACGATTGCATCTCTTCCTACATGGCGCAAATCCACTTCGAGCTCTCACTCGACTCCATGACGTCATCAAGGTCCATCGGCTCATCTTGGACTACATTGAGAGCATATTCCAAATGATCACAAAAGCTAAGGTAGTTCCAATCACCATATATTTTAGGAGGCCTTATTGCACGTCGACCAACCCGAGTAGCAATACTATCATCCAAACCCCTTTCGGCTCCACCTTGAGTTGAAACTTTTCTAGTATCATGTACATCACCAACATCACTAGAGGAACCATGTGGAGTGTGTGATGTTTCATCAACCGCTTCAACCCCACGAGCTTCTTCTTCAACTCTACTACCACTTGGATGGAATGTGGGAATGACTTCCATCTCCTTTGATTCACTATGTACCAAATCCGGAACATCAGATGAGCTCTCATTCTCCTTGAATAAAGTCGACTCATCAAAAGTGACATGATGAGAATTAACAACCTTCTTCGTTTCTGGATTCCAAATCTGATAGCCATTCACGCCTTCCGTGAAACCAAGCAAGACCCTTTGAATGCTCTAGCTTCAAGCTTATCATTCCGTGGATCATGCACATAAACTGGGCTACCAAACACACGAAGATATCTCAAGTCAACACTCTTTCCTTTCCACACTTCCTCCAAAATTTTGTTATCTATGGCCGAGCACGGAATTCGATTCACTATATGCACCGTGGTTGACAAAGCTTCGGTCCAAAATCCGTTAGACAAACCCGATGTCAATGTCAAGCGTCGAGCTTTCTCAAGTAGAGTTTAATTCATTCTCTCCGCCACTCCATTAGATTTCGGATCTCCCGGTGTAGTAAAATGTCTTTGGATTCCATGATGCTTACATACTCCAAGAATTTTCAAGAAACATATTCGCCGCCATTGTCGGTCCTTAACACCTTCAAAGTCTTACCACTCTCATTCTCAACAAGAGCCTTCCACACTTTGAACTTATAAAATGCCTCCGACATGGCCCTCATTACATACACCCATACCTTTCGAGACAAACGATCAATGAAAGAAATGTAATAACGAGCTCCACCCAAAGAAGCAACCGGTCCCGGTCCCCAAACATCTGAATGAACATACGCAAGAACCTCCTTTGAGTCATGTTTGCCTTCATCGAATGATACTCTTGTTTACTTCCCCATAACACATTCCTTGCAAAAATCTAGTTTGTTGAAACTCTCGCCCTCAATCATCTCCTGCTTCTGAAGAATATCCAAACTCCTCCTCGAGACATGACCCAATCTCAAATGCCACAACTGTGTCGTAACCTGTAACCACACGACAACACCATGTCGAACATTCAAGCATCGGAAACACCGGAACGTTATGAGAAAGAAATTAGATGGTGAGATAAGAAAGAAATATTAGAATAGAAAAAATAAGAAGAAAAAACACATCAGAATCAGAGTCTCACATTGCAGCGGAACAAAATACAATATAGAAATAAATCTTTATAAAAACTAGAAATAATACTTTCAATCAGAGTACAACTTACAATCAACATATCTGGACAGTTATAATAATCTGTCCTCATATACAACACACAGCGGAATAAATAATAGTACGTCTGAACTCCTCCAGCACGTCTCCTGAATTTCATAGTGTCCAATAACCTGAACCTGTACCGCCCGGTCTAACCCGAGCATTACAAATACTGGGTCAGTCTGGTGAACCAGAGTGAGGAAAACACACTAAGTTTAAGGGGATCATCCAACTTGATGTTAAAGTTCAAAATCTTTTCAAAAGAAAAGGATAATCGTAAGACCAAATCCACACATAAATGCGGACAGTTTTTACCTTACGATAACCCCAAAACATTTTTGAAAACGATATTCTTCTGATATTATAATAGTGTCTAAATACAAATAAATAGAATCTAGCAGAACGCTTGCATCTCACGCTCCACATATATAGTATACAAACAAAACCGCGGGCTCTTATTGGAGATTGGATTTCCAACTATGAAAAGGTATGGAACCACCTACCGATAGTGTATATCTACAGACGAATACACTGGGTTCAACAAGAATGTCTTGCAACTCGGCCCACACATGACCGACCACTCATTTCTCTTGAGTGTATCGAATATACTGTCACCTACGGTTGGTACCAAAATAACCGTTCCCGGGAGATACAGAAATGAAAAAAAGTAACAAATATGGATATTCTCTAGATGGTGACAATACACCCAAATGGGTGCGACCCACATAGCCATGCTGCCTGCCCGATTTTTGTCATTCCCAGTTTGTGAGGCTTGAGGTTATAATCTTTTCAAGAACATCTGACCATCATTCCCTTTGAATGTCACATCGTCCATACACGTTGTCCTGGGACTGGACAACAGAAGGCACCCTCCTACCACATCCTAGGAATCACCCTATAGATTAGTAGCGAGTAGTCCTTGCAACCCATAGATTTCAACCACGACAGAATCATAGTTTATCTCAGGGAGCTAACCAGAGATTATACGCTTTATGAATATCTATGGTCTTCAAATGCTCCATCTCGATCATCATCTGATCTCTTCCACGATTTACGTATTTGCTGGTCGGAATGGTTTTCAAATATAAATTCGATCCCGGTCTTTCCGTACCAACAATCGTATAGGTCAGATTTTGATTGTCGGTTATTTAACTATCAAAATAAAACAATCATTCAACCATAAAAATAAAATGAGTCCACTGGTTCGGTACTTGGCATCACTTGGCCCTTTTTAATATTTCCATTCGTTAATCAAAATTTCTAAATTCTCCAATATTTGGAACAAATATTTTTTTATATCTCTTTTCAAAATATTATTATACTATAAATCATCTTATTTAACTTAAACATTTCAACTTTATTTTATAATGCCATTCATCGAACTTCTAGCTTTATTTCTCTCGACCACTCTCGTTTTTAAACTAATATCATTCTTGGATAATCATGAAGTCGTTCAAGTTGGGGTATTTTATTTACCTCCCATACCTTGAATTAACGACATTCTTATCGTCAGAATAGATAGAAGTTTATCAACGAAATCTCATTTAACTAATTATCCCACATATTCCATTTACTATTCGATTTAAAACATCGTTTGATATTATACTTCTACTGGAAAATCTTATTTCAAAACTTAGCACGTTTACTTAATTTAAGTAAACTATTATTAAAAACTTTTCTATTAGCTTTACAATATTTTAACACATTATACATAAATCTCAATTCCATTATAAACAGATACCTTTATAAACTTCTGATAAGTTTATTTTAAACTCACCTGGTCACATCTCGATGAAACTTCTGAAACGACCCGAAAATCGCCCTTGCGGGAAATCGCCGGATACGCTTACTTTGGGCTACAACACATCAGAACAATAACCGCAGACTTTTATAACATCACAATAATGTTACATCAGAGTACAGAATATCAGAGTACATTGAATAAAATTACAACGGAAGATAAATTACAATATTAAATACAATAAACAGCGGAAGACTTCTATGCTCTGGACACACCTTTAGGCTTCGATCCAAAATCCTGCTCAAGAGAGAAATATATTCAAAAAGCTACTCGACTGCCCGTGTGGAAAAGAGGGCACCCGAGTTTGCAAAGTGAAACAAACTACGAGTCAGTCATGGGACTGGTGTGAGAATTCTTAACTAATATAACTAATAGTAATAAGGCAAATCCAAGGACCACGCCGCTAACGCGAAACGGGTTTTATCCCAGAGGATTGCCGGTGCATAATTAAAAGTAAATCGTTAAACAACGCAATGCTTTTTAGAAAAATGAAACCATCATAAGACTTAAGTCCCATCACACAATGCAACGCAAACCAGAGGATAGAGTTTTACCTTATAATGGTAAAAAAAAATGCTTGATATGATAAAAACGAATTTGATATTATTATTAGTGTATATATGTTTTAAAAACATTTCAAAGTAAATGTATCAATCCTAGGAAGCATAGCTACCATATACTATGCCTCCATACTAGTAATACAATCAAGTCGGTAGGGTCGTATTGGAAATTGGGTTTCCATCATGAGTCAAGGCTAAGGAGGAGCTCCTTACCGATTCGAGACACTCTAGCTAATGCCTCAGGATTCCCCGCAGAGAACCCTTGGATAGCTGCAGGGCCGGTCCACACATACAGCTTCGTGGATTAGTTATTCCTGAACACACGTTTCCCGATCCTATAGGACCTATCATCTGAGGCGCGCCACATTCCATCATCCACATAAGTAAATATCAGCCAGTTTAAGCACCGGCACCACTTCTAGCTAGAAAGAAACGTGCTGCTCTCCCTGCATTCCCTTCTCCCGTTTTAGACTCAACCAGGTTGTGAGGCTCGCGAAGTAACGTTATAACCACAAGGCCTGCTTTTCAACAAAGCCTTGATCATCTTCATCTTGGCATGCCACGTTGACAATTCACGCCATGCGATTGATAACCATTAATACACAACCTCTAAGGGTGTTAAGCAAGAGAACAAATTATCTGCCACCAACGGTCGTATATTAATAGAAATCAATTTACATAGAACAAAATTCAACGTCAGACACACATCCATTTATAAGCTTATGCTCTAGGTCTGAGCGAAAGCCAAATCCGTACAAATTAGCACTACGTCCGGATAACTACCATCTTAGCCCCGTCTTGGGAGCAAATCAATCAAGTGCCTTAACACTAGTTACTCATTCGATGTGAAGATCGTCGGTCTTCAATCGTCGTCTTCAATTCTTCCATTTAAAACGTCGTATGATTATTTTAAATGAGTATAACTCGGTCTTTTCAAATAATCTTCACATAATTATCATTTAAATTATTTCATAACGTTATTACTTATCACTACTTTTATTTTGATAAAAATAGATATAAATCATTCCATGTAGTCATTAACATATAAGGGCAACGAATCAACCAAACAAATAGCGTACAATCATGTTCATGTATCATATCAAGGTATCATGTTCAATGAACTTTTCAATTCCATTCCCACATTTATTTATTTGTAAATAACAACCAAAATGTAACTTTCAATTTATTCTTTTACTGCATAGAAAATGTCATTAAGACATCTCTTTTTCTTATTTATTTACACTACATGTGAATAAATGTTTTCCTTTTCTTCTACATATCCTATTTACATGAAAATGTAAATGAAAGTGTCATCCAAAATAATTCTTTTTATTACATAAGAAAATGTAAATTTCTATTTCATATTTTATTTACACTCTTTCTCTCATTTTATTGGAAACGTAGTATTTCCTTCTTATTCTTTACACTATAGAAAATGTGAATTTTCTTTTTTTTTCTTTCTTTTTATTCTTTACACTATATTCTCTTTTATTACATTATAAAGAATGTAATCCTTCTAACTTCTTTTGTTACAAAAAAAATGTAATATTTCTTCTTTTGATTACATTAAGAAAATGTAATTGACATTATACTGAAAAATCCTATCTTTCAAATGCATTGTAAAATTTCCTTCTTTAATTACGTTGTAAATGTAGTTAACATTACAGTGAAAAATTCTAACTTTTTAAATTACATTAAAGAAATGCAAATTTGATTACATCATCCAATTCTTCTTCTTAATTACGTTAAAAATGTAATTTTCAATATAATGTAAAATCCCTCTCTTTTAAATTACATTCAAAATGTAATTTTCATAACAGTGCAAATTTCTATCTTTTATAATTACATTAAAAAGGTAAATTTGATTATAATGTCCAATTCTCTATTTAACCGTTTATATTTTTAATATGGGCCAGACCTCTCACATTAGGCCTGCAACTTGTGGATGCTGGACATGCCGGTCGGTTCCGGGCAGACTTATCCCACAAGTTGGGCTTAACCTCATGTCTTGGCCCAATTTGCATTTGCGCACTTGGACCTCTCACATTAGGCCCAACATTTGTGGCTGCTGGATATGCCGGTCGGGTCCGGGCAGACTTCCACCACAAATGTGACCTAACCTCGTGTCCAAGTACAATTTTAGTTAATCATTATAATTGTTCTACTAAAAATATTATTTTACATGACTCTTCTTAACAAAATTGATGTTTTTAATTCACGTGCCATTCTTTAATAAAAGTGATGAATTCTAATGTCATATAAAGAGGATATTTTATATGTAAATATATTTTCTATGAATTCTAATGACCTTTTTAATCTAATGACCTTCTAGTTTTAATGAGATTATAATTTAACGACATTTTCAATCTAGTGATATTCTAGTTTTAATGACATTCTAATTTAATGACATTTTCAATAAATGACATTATAATATTTTAACATGAAGGGCAAGTTTATCCTAACATAAATGCCAATTTCAAATTTCATAAAATTAACAAACTAAATTCCACCTAAATGACAAATTAATTTTTACATAAATGACAAATTAATTTTTACATAAATAACAAATTCAATTTAAACATAGATGACAAATTTATCTTACATAACATATTTCTAATAAAAGTGGCATGTCTATCCTAATTAAACATTTTTGACTAAAATGATATTTCCTAACTAAAATGATATGTTTAACACAACATGATATATTCTTACCAAAAATGCTGTTTAATTAGCACAAATATTTTTCATATACAATAAGAATATATAATTTTCGTTCTCAACCATCACATTTGACAAAATGTACATTTTTATTTCAACTCTTTCCTTTAGACAAAAATGTGAATTTGACGCTACTAATATATATTGACAAAAATGCGATTTTTTACTCTACTCTTTTATATCGACAAAAATATGAATTTTGACGCTACTAATTTATATTGACAAAAAGAATATTTTGTTTGCATAACTAATTCAATATTTCTAACAGCAAATAAAAGAATATTTTATTTGCCTAACATTTCTATATTTTTAAGGAATAATGAAAGAGGGGATTTATTTATGTACATGTTCTAATGACAAATAAAGAGGAATTTATTTGTGTACATTTTCTAATTCAACTTGAAAAATAAAAGATGATGATTTATTTGTTTACAAATTTCTAATCCGATCTTAACCAATAAAATGAAAATTTCATTTGCTTACAATTTCTATTTACAGAAATGATAATTTTATATGTCAATTCTAAATTTGACAAAAGCGACTAAATTTAACAAAATAAATGCATTGTTTTACATACTTTTCCATTTAACAAAATAAATACTTTGTTTTACATACTTTCAATAAAGACGCTAACAATAAGTTTAATTTTATATCTTAACTTGACGCTAAAAATATGTTAAATTCTCATGTTAACACATAACGCTAAAAGTATCCTTATTTTCATATTAACATATGACGCTACAAAAAATATATCATCTTTCCATGAAATCACATATGGTGTACATTTCCATAATACTTCATGTAACATGTAATTTTGATGTAAATTTTTCATGTTAATACATAGGATAACATTGTATGATTGGGTGTCAAGCCTCATGTCAATCTTCTCATTCTATTTTTTTTTATTGAATACAAAGTAACAAACAGAATGATAATTTAAAATCTTCTATTTTTATTGTATGACAATAAAATTAATACTTATGTTTCAACTCTTTTCGTTTTAACCAATTGAAAATACAATCTTTATTTATTTAAGTCAAATATGAAAATAAAAGTATTGTTTTTATTTTATACTTCAAATTTTGACACATATGAATATAAAATATTCTATATTCACAATAATATATGATTTTTTTTTGTATACACAAAATTCTAACAATCATAAATACACAATCACAATCAATCGTTCACCACAGTCACAGCACAATCAACATTGAAATAAATACGTACATACAACATGAATCTCATACTGAATGAATATATATTACTAAATAAAATAAATAATTAATTTTAATTTTTAAAATAGAAATCTCACCTCGGATAACAAACCAGTTCAGATCTAAACCAAAAGAAGGTCAGGAATTGTGCACAACAGACCTAGAATGTTGTGTTGCGCGTCGTTGTCCCCATATCACAAAAGTTGTCGAGTTATGAATCGGATTGAACCAAAAACATGTTTTTAATAATTAAAATTTAAAATTAGCAATGAAATCAATCGTTGTAAACAAATTAAATTAAATTTTATATAACCTCAGATTTTGTTCAAATCTTTGAATCGCGATAACTTGAGATTGGATCAACGGTTTTGGGCGCCGTTTGTTGGAGGTTGAAGCTCTAGGAGAGGCGCATACATGCCTGGAAGGGGGTGGAGTGCGGCGCAGCAATCGAGGCGAGACGGAGGTTCAAAGGCAGCGGTTATTGTTCTGATGTGTTGTAGCCCAAAGTAAGCGTATCCGGCGATTTCCCGCAAGGGCGATTTTCGGGTCGTTTCATTTGGTATCAGAGCTTTGGTTAGCTCAAATCTTTGGGGTACAACTCGTTAGAACTAAACAAAAGACTCATCAGAGATTGGATTAGTAATGTCCAATAAGAATACTCATTAGAGATAGGATCAGTAGTATCCTAGAATGAGAAAGCTCATTAGAGATGGGGTTAGTAATGCCCTAGAATGAGTTGAGAGTGACAAGCTAATAATATACGTATTTGTAATTATAATCTATTTTAGAAAATATGATTTTTGAATATATAAAAATTATAAATATTTAAAAAGTTAATCAACCAATTGATTGATGTTTGTGTAGTGTAATTATTAGTTAACCTATAAAATTATAGAAACCAATTGAGAAAGAATGAAAACGATGAGATAGGATACTTAAACAACCTTAGCTTCGTTCCTTTTCGAGGACGAAAAGTTTTTAAGTAGGGAAGACTATAACAACCTTGAATTTTAGGGTAAATTTAAAAATTTATATTAAGTAGTTTTAATGAGTTCTTGATATTTAGAATAATTTATTTAAAATAATAATGATTAAAAAGTGATTTAAATCGAAGTTAGAAGGAATAATTTAATTTTAATTATAAAAAGAGTTAGAAATAGCGCGGTAGTTTGAAAAGTCAAACTTGAACTTTGACTGACCGTACAGGATGCAAAATTTAACGGATTTTAGTGAAACCAAAAATATTGGAATCTATTTAAAAATATCTTTCTAACGAACCCGAAAAATTGAAATTTCATAGCAGGAATCAAAAGTTATGCCCAAATTAAAATTTAGAAAGGTCGCTATGAAATTTATAAAGGTCAAAAATGCCACTTTTTGCATACAAAGGAATTTGGACTCGAAACCACTTCCATTGAGTTCAGAATGATGTTTCTGCATTTACAAAGTATAAACACTTATATATTTCGAGTTTCGGAAATTACTGGTATAAAATTTATTTTTAATATTAAATATATACGCCTTGAAAATAGCCATTTTACAAACGACCTCTGTTTTCGATGAAACCACTTTTGTTGGATTCGGAATGTCAAATTATGGCTAAGTTTAATTTTTCATAATTTTTAGAATTAATTTGTGACCATGGCAAAAAGATTTCAGTTTTGTCAATTTCGGTCAATTTTAATCGACTTGAAAATAGTCAATTTTCAAACGGGCTCAAAATTGAACGAAATTAATTTTCCTAGGTCCGCAGCGTCAAAACATAGCTAAATATATTTTTTGGGAATTTTTGAAGTTAATTTGTGACCCCGGTGAATTTTTTCCGTACGATTGAATTAAAAATAAAAGAAAATATTTTAAATTAAAGAAAACTGGGTCAAGATGATCATTTGGGCCTGTGGGACATAGCTAGATGAGTCCAGAGCGGGGGTTAATGGGTAGGAACGTTAGTTGTTGGGCTGAAATAGGAGAAAGTTGCAAAATGGGCCTTTTAGTGAATATTTTATTATAAAAATACACGCTTCTCAAGACAAACATCGTATCCTTCTTCCCAATCCTCTCACGCACGCTGAAACCCATAGCCGCACCTTCTCCCTCCCCTTCTCTCTTATTTTTCTCTTAATCTAGGAAGAATTAGACAAAGCCATAGTTAAACTTTTTAAAGATCTTCCCATTCTCTTCGATTCTAGAAAAGTTTCATTTAAAAGTAATTGCTGTTGCAAGGGATCGAACCCAGGTCACCTACGTGACAAGCAAGAATTCTTTAAAAAGTTATCTAGAATCGAGGCAGGGCGGAGGTTCAAAGGCAGCCATTTTGGATAGGTGATTCGGGAGCTACAGTGCACGGTTTGATGTGAAACTTATCTAGAATCGAAGAGAATGGGAAGATCTTTAAAAAGTTTAACTATGGCCTTGTCTAATTCTTCCTAGATTAAGAGAAAAAGAAGAGATAAGGGGAGGGAGAAGTTGCGGCTATGGGTTTCAGCGTGCATGAGAGGATTGGGAAGAAGGATACGATGTTTGTCTTGAGAAGCGTGTATTTTTATAATAAAATATTCATTAAAAGGCCCGTTTTGCAACTTTCTCCTATTTCAGCCCAACAACTGACGTTCCTACCCATTAACCCCCGCTCCGGACTCATCTGGCTATGTCCCGCAGGCCCAAATGATATCTTGACCCAGTTTTCTTTAATTTAAAATATTTTCTTTTATTTTTAATTCAATCGTAAGGAAAAAAATTCACCGGGGTCACAAATTAACTTCAAAAATTCCCAAAAAATATATTTAGCTATGTTTTGACGCTGCGGACCTAGGAAAATTAGTTTTGTTCAATTTTGAGCCCGTTTGAAAAATGACTATTTTCAAGTCGATTAAAATTGACTGAAATTGACAAAACTGAAATCTTTTTGCCATGATCACAAATTAATTCTAAAAATTATGAAAAATTAAACTTAGCCATAATTTGACATTCTGAATCCAAAAAAGGTAGTTTCGTCAAAAACAGAGGTCGTTTGTAAAATGGCTATTTTCAAGGCGTATATATTTAATATTAAAAATAAATTTTATACCAATAATTTTCGAAACTCGAAATATATAAGTGTTTATACTTTTTAAATGCAGAAACATCATTCTGAACTCAATGGAAGTGGTTTCGAGTCCAAATTCCTTCGTATGCAAAAAGTGGCATTTTTGACCTTTATAAATTTCATAGCGACCTTTCTAAATTTTATTTTGGGCATAACTTTTGATTCCTGCTATGAAATTTCAATTTTTCAGGTTCGTTAGAAAGATATTTTTAAATAGATTCCAATATTTTTGGTTTTACTAAAATCCGTTAAATTTTGCATCCTGTACGGTCAGTCAAAGTTCAAGTTTGACTTTTCAAACTACTGCGCTATTTCTTACTCTTTTTATAATTAAAATTAAATTATTCCTTCTAACTTCGAAAGATATTTTTAAATAGATTCCAATATTTTTGGTTTTACTAAAATCCGTTAAATTTTGCATCCTGTACGGTCAGTCAAAGTTCAAGTTTGACTTTTCAAACTACTGCGCTATTTCTTACTCTTTTTATAATTAAAATTAAATTATTCCTTCTAACTTCGATTTAAATCAATTTTTAATCATTATTATTTTGAATAAATTATTCTAAATATCAAAAACTCATTAAAAACTACTTAATATAAATTTTTAAATTTACCCCAAAATTCAGGGTTGTTACAACTTCACTCCTTATTTAACATCGCGAATTTAGATCGCATCTTAATAATCTAACTCGCCTCATCACTTTAGTTAAAACTCGGGTTTCCGTTTCGATTTCCACTTTTTATCTTCTTATGCTTATGAGTTTGATCCCATTCATAACTTGTTTCAACAATTTAAAATCATTTACAAAACATTTCATGAAAACATGGTTTTACATCTTCGCCAGCTTAGATTTTAGAAATTCAATTGAATGAAATTCCAAGAAGAATTCAATTTAGACTTACTTATATAATATAATGCCCTTGCAAACTTATTTAACTAATAACAAGGTTTTAAAATTTTATAACTTCCATTAAACTTATTTATAACAAATTAAATAGTCGATTATTATTTAAGCACTTGACTTATTTAACTTAACATCGTTAACTCGTTGATCCATTCCAATTTGATCTTTCCATTTAAATTAATTAATAATATAATTAATTTAATTAATCCCACTTACTTTGATTATTATTAAATAAATAATCGATTCTAATATATCCTAATTTAATTACTCCTTAAAAACAATAAACATCGGTCTTAACCCTTCGGTAAATTTCTGCTTAACCGCTTTTAAATCTCATTAAACATATGAATTTTCTTTACGAAAATCATTTGGTAATTTCTTATAGCTTAACCAATAATTAATAAATATTAACTTCCTTTTTATAAATTTTGATAGATTTAAACCATCTTCAGTTATAGAATGACTTTTATAACATCACTTCTGTTGATTTATATGACGGTAATCCACATTTCATAAAACGATTTATTGTTTGGCCCTCTGCTGCTAGTTACCCAACCAATATTTTCCCATTGGTTACCCACAAACAACATTGAATTTAGATTCAACAATCAATGATCAAAGCAACCATCTAATAAGACTGGTTAAACAGTTCATATAATTGTGATATGAAAATAAACCATAAATTTGAGGAATCCAGTTGGATCCCTCTAACCTGTTTCTCCCTGCACCGAAATATGTTAAAACAATCCAAATATGATAATCAATTAATCACAACCATCCAAACATAATCCAACAAATTAGTGAACAAAGCACACAAACAACAAACCCGACTTATATATAATATAAGTGGGAAAAACTAAGTGAGTTGAACTCACCTTGATTTCGTTTCCCTTCTGAAACAGTGCGTTCTAATTAAATTAAACAGATGTTTAATTTAATTACGAATCCAAATAGCTGCAAATTCTGACTAAACCAACTTCGTCGTTTTATGCTTGTCGATACGGACTTGACATCACCGGTTGCATCCGCTTCCGTTGATGTTAAAAATTTATATGATACTTAGATATTTAATTTAATATTATTGAAAACTTAATAATATTCGATTCTCCTTAATCTCTAAATGCGTGCATTGAATCGTGATTGGCCTCTTTAAAAAGAATGGGATTGGCACAACCTATACTTAGACATATTAAATCTTTGACCATGTTAAACTAACAGTTGTGCTAACTGACCCTTTCATCAATTTCTCACCGGTTACGTAACGCATATACTATATTATTAGTCATGTGATCCCATTTGAATATATAGATTAACATATATAAATTCTAACCTTGCTTTCGTTAGTACTAACTTCATTTGGTATATGTAAAAGATAACTAGGCAAATATACCATACGCATCAGCCACATATAATTTAATAAACTAAACCTTTAGATAATAATAAGGATAATTTAACCAGACCTTACATAATGTCCACCGAGACCAACTTCTATTCGCATCACCCCATATGTCCACCTTCTCCAAATGAAAACTCAGAACACTCCTTCGCTAAAAAGAATACTGCTCCTCCATCATTCGTGAGTGTCAACCTCCCATTTATCCTCTCGCATGTTACCAGACTCACCACCATCTTCATTCTCCTCTCACCATTTCGAACCCAAGTAACCCGTGCTCCCTCTCTCTTCCATCTCGCCATCTCCACCATGATCAAAGCGTCGCATATCTTTGGAGCACCACTGCTCCTTCCTGTCCCATCGGTACCCATGCGTGCACAGATTCTCCAAGCACCCCCACTCTGGAACCCACCAGAAAATAGACCTTTGATCCTCCTGGTCTCCTTGCTTTTGTTCTGTGTTGTATCGGATTTTAAACGCAAAGAACTTGCGTGATTTTATAAGTGAGTTGTTTTCTTTTACTTTTTATTTTTAAAACTTTACAGTGAACATTTTAATGGCTGTTTTGGTTTGTTTCTGCGTTTCTGGAAACAAACGTGAGAAGCTGCGCTATTTATAGACTCAGCGAAATGGAGATAAAGATCAAGTTGTTTCCTGCTTTATCATAGCCATGCCGCCTGGAGGTATAGATTACAGTGAGTTTTCATATCGGTTTTCATTTCAGTAGCTGATAATTGTCTTACGATGGAGAAATATCATGATAGTGAGTTTTCTTTTCGATTTCTTTTCAGTTTACAGACATGAAGCTTCACTTCGGTTCCAAATCGTAGCTGCATGTGTAGATGGAAATAGGGTTTCAGTCTTTGTAGCTTCACAGAGAAGGAATAGCTTACATGTGCGGTTTACAGTGTAGGATGTTGGGAGAAGAGATATGGATAGCTAGGCCTAGCTGCGTTTCCTTTAGGGTAGAAGAAATAGCTGTATTGAAAAGACAAAACAGAACCATGCGTTTTCAATAGGGAGGGTAGAAAGAAAAATAGGCCTTCTATGAAAGAAAAATAGGAATGGTGTGGTCACTTTTAATGTTGATGGGTTTTAGTATGCTGACGCTAGGTAGGATGAAATAAAAATGGCTTTAGGATAGGTTTGCAGGCAGTAGTTATGTCAAGTGAAAGATAGAAGAGAAATGGTAGAACGGTAGGCTGAAGAAACATACATGGTGCACAGTTTATTTTCATTTCATGAACAGTGGAAAGAGAAGAAATGTTGAAACGAAAAATCATAGGCTGCTGTTTTGAAAAGGAGCAACTTGTACGTAGCTTTTATGGGAAGGAATATATTAATATATATATACCCGTTATATTTAAGGATACCGCACGGCACATGGTTTTATCATCTTAAGGACCGCTATCGACAAAAATAAAAATACCGTTGTGACGAGCACTGCCCCACGATCCCAAAAATATAATAATATCGGCAGGTTAACTAATATTGTGAAACCCCAAAATGCTGATACAGGGTGCAAAATACTCCAAATAAAAAGTTTCTTATTTTCCAAATTAAAAATTACAATAAAATTCTAAAAATTACATTATAACTACGTCTCAAGAATATCGTCCCAATTCGAAATCGATATTTAATTATATTAAATTATCGTTATGGTTTATAAACGATTTTACAGCGACTATTTGAATTTTTTTAATTTGACATATCTTACAATTTATATGATGAAATCTCGATTTTTCTTTTCCATTAGAAGATTATAATCAAATCGATCCTAATGTTTCTCGTTTTACAGAATTCTAACTTAAATTGGATTATGTATATTCAATTGAAGTTCAAAACTCAATATTATGAACTACCGCGTCATTTCGAGCTCGTTTTAATTTAAATATAAATTATACGTTCAAATATCGTTTTAATAAACAAAATAAATATTATAAATTCATTTGCAATTCCAATTTAACATTTAATATAATAAAATATATTAAATATATAACCATTTAAAATACGGGATGTTACACATCCAAGTCACGATAACTATCAATACCCACACAAGTCTCACCTCCTACGGTCACACCTTGAAGCAAACATATACCACGAGTCCTAGCACCTTTCATAACCACAAGCTCCCCCTTCGAAACCCTCAAGCAATCCTTCTCGATAGTGATCTTGCATCCTAGAGAATCCAATTGCCCCAAAGATATAAGTGACTTCCTAAGTCCCGGAACATAGCGAACAATGGTGAGCGTGCGAACAACTCCATCAAACATCCTTCTTTGCACGGAGCCAATACCCATTGACTTGAAAATAGCACCATTTCCCATAGCAATTGAATTTCCCTCTTGAACTTCATTAGACGAAAAACAATTTCTATTTGACATCATATCATATGACGCACCCGAATAGAGTACCCTTTCGCTACCCGAAACACCCGATGCTACCGCCGTCAACACATTCTCATCTATCTCACCATCCCCACTCTCTAACGGATGAAGATGCTACTTCCTTCTTATCTTTGTCCAGACATTCAGTATTCCAATGTCCTGGTTTCTTGCAAATAAAGCACTTTCCATTTCTCTCTTTCGATTTACCTCTCCCACTGGGCTTCCTTAATTTAGAACACCCCCGGTTTCCTTTCTTCACATTCTTTTGTTGCTCCACAAACAACCCGTGACCACTACTAGCTCCACTACTACCCTCACCCATCTCCTTCATTTGATCTCTCAACTCCTCACTAAGAAGACCCGTCTTGACAACATCTAGAGTCGAAGTATCCCGACCATAGATCAAACTATTTGAGAAACCCGTATAGCGGTCCGGCAACGAACACAATAATATCATCGCCTTTTGCTCTTCCTCAATCTTCAAATCAACGGCCTTCATCTTCATAAGCAAGTCATCAAAGGCATTAAAATGTGCCTTAAGCGAATTACCCTCCTTCATCATGAAGGTGAAAAACGTTCGCAACAAGATCAAACGGTTAGTGAGTGACTTCTTCATATACAATTCCTCCAACTTGTCCCAAATACCTTTAGCGGTCGTCTCACCACTAATTTCGGAGATCACATTCTCCCCCATAACAAGTTGAAGAGTAGTGTAAGCCCATTCCTCCATCTCCTCTCTCTCAACATCCAAGATATCACTTGGCAAAAAGTGAGTATCAAATACTACTCGGTGTACACGATTCCGCCTAAGAACCGCTTTCATTTTCCATTTCCACTTCTCAAATTCATTAACACTATTCCACTTGTCAATTACCAATTGAGAACCCAACGCCGCATACGAACCCCATACGTAAGGCGCCACACTATTCGGACTTCCAGTTGAAGGACTTACCGAGCTATTATCTATTTCCGGCATTTTCACAAACACCTAACAAGCACCAATTGCTTTGATACCAACTATTGTAACCATTGTGATTAATCTGATTCAAGACCACTCGAATAAAATATCTAAACCACAAGCATTAGCGGAAGACTAGATCGTTGTTAGACTTGCAAAAACAACCAAATCAATAACTCTAGCTACAAACAATGATCAACCAATCACGAACAATCCAAATCTCAATCACAAGTAAGAAACTAATGACAATAGTAGCAAAAATAAATCACACAAGGATTTATAATGGTTCCACTAACATCTTGTTAGTGTACATCTGTAACAACCCGGATTTTCAGAACCAATTTAAAATTTTTATTTTGGCTATTTTAATGTATTCTGAATATTTAAAATGATTTATTTTAAATAATAACGATTTAAAATTTATTTAAATCGAAGTTAGAATGTATAAATTTATTTTAATTATAAACGAGCCTGAAATGGTGTGGTAGTTTTAAAATTCGATTTTATATTTCAAATGAATATACAGAATTCAAAATAAATCGGATTTCAGTAAAATCAGAAATATTTGAATCTTTTTAATTATATCTTTCTAACGAATGTGAAAAATTGAGATTTCATAATATAAATTGGAAGTTACGCCCAGTTTATAATTCAAAATAGTCGCTATGGAATTTATATATATTTTCAATAATATATAGCCCTTAAAAATAGCCATTTTGCAAACGACCTTCGTTTTCGACGAAACCACTTTTGTTGGATCCAGAATGTCAAATTATTGTTAGATTCCAATTTTCATAATTTTTGGAATTATATGTGGGCATGGTGAAATTAAACGTGTTTGGTAATTTCAGTTTGAATTTAATCGACTGGAAAATGACCATTTTTCAAACGATCTCCAAATTCGACGAAATTAGTTTTGTTAGGACCGTATCATCAAAACATAGCTAGATTTATTTTTTTGGAATTTTTGGAGTCAGTTCGTGGCCCCGGTGAATTAAAATGTACGTTGAAATCAATTTTGAACGTAATATTAATTTATATATTAATTTTAACGAAAAATGATCGAAACAAGCGAATTGGCTTACGGGACATATCCCATTGTGTCCGAAATGGGTGTAATTAGTTAGGGGCGACAGTCGTTGGGTTTGATTTGGAGTTCAAACGAAAATGAACTAATTAAAGAATCAAAAAATATATTAAATATAGGGTATAAAGGCTTGTTCAATTGGTCAAAACCCTCATTTGAGGTTAACGCGCTCCAGCCGCCATCGTTCTCCACTAGACGGGCGATTTTGCTCGAAATTTAATCCCCCAATTACACAAAATCCATGCAATAATTTTTCAAACTTTCAGTAGCAAAAATGAAGAGCTAATCGAGCTCTATAAACCCAACGATCACAATCTGAATCCGTTGAGCGGATGGCTCGATTTTCGAGATCAATTGTGGAGCATTCACAGTCAATTCTAAGACGCTGGAGGATTTCGGGTAGGGCATCGTTCTAATCGTGGGTGGAGGAGATGAAGGCGGAGGCGGTGGTGATGGGCGATCGGACTCTGGCGGCTGGTGGTGGCATGCCCAGGCGGATTTGAAAGGGGAACGAGTTTCGTTTTTGGGTTTCCAGAGAATTGAATGGAAGAGAAGGGTAATTAACCCCTTAATGAAGGAATTAGTTTAATTAAATTATTTTAATTAAATTGTGTAACTTTAAATGTTAGTAACTTTTTACTACTTAATCAGAATTCAGTGAAACGAGTTGCGTTGCACTCGTATCGACGAACACTTCAACATGGAACTGAGCAGAACGGAAAAGGAGAAAATGAGAATTTAAGATGAATTTAAATCAAAACATTACTAAATTCAGAAAAAAAAGAATGGCTGAGTGGATCCAAAGTGAGAAATCTTTCTCATTCAAATTTATTTACAGTTAAATATATACCTGGATGCAAACGGGGCTTAGTATCCCCCGATACCATTTATTGTACAAACCATGATTGTTTGTTTGGATTGTATGGTGGAAATTTGGTTGTGTTGAAAATTGATTGTATTGTGGTGTATTGAATGTGGTTGATTATTGTTTATGGTGCGAGCCAGTATCAGGAGAGGGGTAATGCTAGACATTACTCCGGTTCTAATATCGCGCCGTTATAATGTCGAAATTTTCTGAAATAAATATTTATTTATTAAAAATATAATTTTTAATGTGTATATGAACTGTAAAAAATATTCATGTGTTGAATAAAATGTTTGAACAATAAAAATATCATTTTTATTGAATGTATGAACCATTAAAAATATTCATGTGTTGAAATAAATGTTTTTTCGGTAAAAATATAATTTTTAACGTATATCTGAATGGCATAAATTTCTCCTAAAATGAAAATAAATATTCATTTACAAATCGGACGATTTGTTTATGTACACTTATTTATCTGATATTGATTGGGACGATAAATTTTACACATCGCCCAACTACACAAATAATATTCAGTATTTGTTGGTTGAAACCCCACACGGGTATTGTGATGATATTTGACATACACTAATCCCAATTGTTTAGTTGTATGCCAATCGATTGCTTGACAAACAGTCGTAAGCGTTAATTATTTATATTTAATGCTTATGCAGTTATGTAATGCACTCTGGATGATGGTTGATTGTGTATCATTGTTGTTGTATACATGTGTTGCATGAAATCCATATAAATAAACTATATAGTAATTGATTGTGTCTGATTCCAATTCAGGAATAACGAATATTTTAAAATAATATTCAGTAAAGGATTAAAATGTGAATTTGATGTCCGATTTTGGATGGACACGAAAATATTGAAATATATGAAGCCGTATTGATTAGATTTGCGCCATTTTAACGCGAACGATATTTATATCGATTTTATTCATTTTTATAATAAATATCAAAAGGGAAATGATTTCAAAATCTGATATTTTGAAAATATTATCGTTTAGATATTATAATGATAAGGAGTATTCAATTTTGATTTAAAATTGAAATGAAAGCGGGAATCGTTTTTAAAACGAATTTATAAAATACATTTTAAACGAAATATATATTATATATATATATATATATTAATGGCTTGAATAGAACGTGTCGCGCTGCGACTGTTCGCGAATTTCGACCATTGACTTCAAATTGACATTACAGGAGATCCGACTGTCGGATCCTCCTAAAACCGGAACCGTTGGGTTCGTATCGGAAAGAGCTTTCCAATGAATATAAGAGATTTAAATTTAAATGGTTGGATTTTGAATTATATCCAAATCAAATTTGGAAAATGTCGCTATGGATGCAGTTCGGTGGTCGTTATTGGAAACCGATTGTATGGGCCTTGATAAAATTATTAAAATTATTAATAATTTGTGTAAAATCATAATTAATGATTTGGAAAGAATTTGGATGAAAAATTCCAATTCTGTAAAAATAAAAATATATTTTTATCAAAATGAATTAGTTATTAACTAGATTTGAAATCCAATAATTTTTAAATAAATAAATTGGATTTGTGAATGGTTTTAATCTAACCAGGAATTTCCAATATATAAATTGGAGTGGAATTGAATAGAAATCATCTTCGGGATATTTCGATATTGGATTCCGTGACTATACGGATATTGTGGGGGAATTTAGAAGATAGACATATATCGTTATTCCTCATACGATATGTGTTGATTTCAGAATTTGATATTGAATATAAGCCGATATAATTTCTGTTTAGAGTCTTATATTTAATATCAAAGTGGATTTTGGGTTTGTTATGAATAGTGTCTTCAGTAACACTGTTCTTAAACCCCGTGTGAAAAGAATAAATCTTTTAATTAAGATTATTAGAGTTTCCAGTTATATTTAGTAATTGGAATAAAATGAAATGTGAATTGGGTTTATCGTGAACTGTGTTACATTCGTTCTTTAACCCGATTAATAATGAAATATGATTTGGAATTTATAAATCTTTTAATTAAGATTTAATGGAAATTTTCCAATTTAATATATTAAATTGGAATTGAATGGAATTCGAGTTGGTAATAATCGAAGTGAGCTTCTGTGGAGGAAGAATGTTAATATATATGGAATTTAAAGGGCTTTGTCGTTATTCCATTTATATTATTAGTCGGATACAAAAATTGATATCGATTATTTATTGATCCGTTTTCCGTGAAGATTCCACGGTTAATGGAATGTGATTTTGGGTTTATCGTGAACGGTGTTTTAAAAGACATTAGTTCTTTAACCCAGTTAAAGACAGGATTACATGTCTAACATTGTATTTCGAACCGTATTGTTGATCTCTATTAAATATATATCTGTTTGGTGGCGAAGAATTTATTCTCTTGCTTAACACCCTTCTCTGAGACGTACGAGCTTAGAGGTTATATATCAGCAGAAATTGATGGTACGGTGTAGATTGTCGATGCGGCATGTTTGATTTCCCAAAGTTAAATAATCATTAATAATGATTGTTGGAAGATTAAAACTAAGTGGAGTTTTAATGAATCTTTAATTGGATTGAAATCTAAATGTGATAATTTAAATTATCAAATTTGGGAAATGATAGAGCATGGAATACCACCAGTTTTTACTCCAAGCGATAGCTAAATCTTTAATTAGATTTGAACATGAAATGGTAACTAAATTTACCGATAACGCCATGGTGTTAGATATGGAGTATTACCAGTTTTGCCCCATAGGATGAATAGGTTGGGATTGGGATTAAGGAATAAATGACTACTTCGGTAAGGCTCGATAACCCCGACTAGTTGATAAACCTTAATTTGGTTTTGGATTGATATCCAAAGGAAGATTAAAGAATAAATTTAAAAGAATTTATCTTTGATAAAATTAATGGGAACCTTTCCCTAAAGATGTGAATATTTGAATAAAAGAATATTCTGAATTAGAATGAGGCGTATGATGTGTTTTTATAGCACTTGATTATTGATTATAAAATACACGAGTTATTCAGAAAGACCAGGTTTAACTCATTCCGAATAATGAATATGACGACTATAAGTCGACGATGAAGACGGTGGTTGAAGACCGGAGTTCTTCACATCGTTTGGATGATTACTGATGTCTTGATTGGGCCGTACACCTAAGACAAGGTAATAAGTGGTGATCATCCAGACATACTTGGAGATCGACCGGATATGCAAGGACCTCTCTCCTATATTGGACATATGGGACGAGGAATAAGGTGCCTCCGGTTTCGTTCAGACCCAGAACGGACTAGTAAATGGATGTGTGTCTGGCATTGGATTTTATTCTGTGTTGATTGATCTCTATTAAATATATATCTATTTGGTGGCAGAGAATTTTTTTCTCTTGCTTAACACCCTTCTCTGAGATGTACGAGCTTAGAGGTTATATATTGATAGACATCAGTTGCATGGCGTGAATTGTTAGTGTGGCAAGTTGAGATGCAAGTGATCAAGGCTTCTATTGAAAAGCAGAGTCTTGTGGTTAATCAAAGCACGACTTTAAATAGCATAGCTTTGTGTAGCGTTAATTCGCGAGCTTCGCTCCCCGGTATGAACCAGAAACGGGATGAAGGATTCAGGGAGAACGTGCGTTTCTTTCTAGCTAGGAGGGTGTCATGGTATGGAGCCTAAACATTTTACTTATGTGGTTGTTGGAAAGCGAGGCCCCTCAGATATATCGGTCACTATGGGGTCGATGGATGATATGGTCGACATACTGACCATTACGCCCCATAGGGCAGGGAAACACATTGTTCAGGAGTTATAATCCTCAAAAGTAAGGGAGGACCGACCCTGTGGCTCTTAGGTGTAGTTGCAGTTGTATCCTGAGACATGGTAGGCTAGATTGTCTCGAATTCGGTAAGGACGATCCCTTGCCTTGGTTCATAGAAGGAATCCAGTTTCCAATATGTGACAATTCGGTTTTAATTGCAGAACTAGTATTGTGACATAGTAGCATGGGATACTATGTCGTCTATGATTGATACAATTATATTTGAAGTTGATTTTGACATTATACACTTATGGTAATATCAAATATATTTGTTTTAAAATGTACCAAGAATGTTTGGCTATTATAAGGGAAACTCTATCCTCCGGCTTGCGTTGCATTATGTGATGGGACCTGAGTCATTTAATAGCTTCATTTTACGAAAAGCATTGCACTATTTATAAACTGTTTTATGCACTGGTATTCTTGGGAGAAAATTCGTTCCGTGTTATACGACATGGTCCCTTGATTTACTTTATTTCTAAAGTAAAGTTTGAAATAACGATTTTAATTCTCACACCAGTCCCATGAATGACCTGTAGTTTGTTGTTTTAACCTAAACTCTGGGTGCCCCTATTTTCCATACGAGCAGCTAGAAGTTTTGGTTTTGCAGATTTTTATTTTACAGGATCCTAGTTTACAGCTGGAGCTATATTCGGAAAGTTTTGTATTCGTGTATCTCTTTCAGTTCTGTTATGTATTATTTTTCCGCTGCTATGTTTGTATTTTAATCTTTGATATTTTTCTGATGTATATTATTTACTCATACTTCATTATATTCTTGTACTCTAATGTAAATTGTTGTAATAACAATGAAGTGTTCTATTGTTTGCGTTCTGATTTGTCGTGTTCTCAACTCAATCCAGAATTTTCCGTCTCTTCGGAGATTGGGGGATTTCGGATCGTTATAACATCCACTTTAGAGAGAGTATTTTATTAACACGATGAAAGGAATACAAGAGATTAATCCAATCACTATATTTCAATATAGAAAAGAGTTTGAGGAGAATAGAATTGAAGAATTGCAATTAGGTTATAAACCTTAATTAAACCCTTGAGAACAAACCCCTTGATTTCTATCAAGTCTCCAAGCTCTCACTGAAGAGAAACAGAAAATAGCATATATAGGTATGGGCCAATTCCCGAAATTGCCTCCAAGTCTTCACAAATCAATTTGCCAAATTTCCATCCTGAAATATCCCATTAGCCGTCTCAGACGTCTGTCGTAGGGCTTGACAGATGTCTGTCCCTCCTAGGGAATTACTTTTGTTTCTACACTCAGTTCAGACATTTGTCCCTAAAAGGGCGGACGTCTGTAGGAGCTCTCGGGAAAAATATTTCCTGATAACAGACGGCTATCCCTCTTTGGTCAAACGTCTATTGAGACTCTCGGGAAATTGATCCCTGTAGTCACAGACGTCTGTCCAAGTAGCGACAGATGTCTGTGTTGAAGCTTACAGCTTCATCTCACTACACCAATTCCATTCTCCCCCATCAAGCTCTGATTTGCACTCCGCCTTCTCCTACTTGATGTTATCTTCATCCTCTTCAATCTAATATATAATATCGCATACTACAACAACTTGAGGATCTAATTTATGAGTTATGTTTTAGATCTGATATTAAATATTAAAATAAATTTTATTTTATGAATGATATATGTTTATATACAAATATATGTATGTTAATTTTATGGTTTAATTTTCATGCTTAATTGAATTAAAACATATGTTTCATATATAAATTATGATTCTAGCTTGTAATCTTTCAAACACTTATTTATGTTTATTTTGAATTGTAATTGTTGAAACTAATTTTTAGTACTAACAATATTCTAAATCGATAAATTCTTATAAAATAATCCATATTTCTAAAGTTCAGTTACATATTTTTTAAATTTATTCATCGTGTTAGGAGCCTTAGGAAAATATTTTAAAAAATTTCAAATTAATTTTATTTATTTTTTGAATTATTTTTGTTTCATGTCTGTTATTAATTATTTAGTTAATATGTTATTTTAATTAAGGAAATTCTTTTTTTTATAGTAATCAGTAACATTAATTATTATAATAAATAATAATTAAAATTATTGCTGGAGATTGGTAGGATACCAACTTACTGTTTTCGGTTTTTAAGGTGGACCACCCACTACAACTAAACTAGTTTACAACACTGGAGCTAGACCAAGAAATCTAGACTACAAATCTCCTACTTCATACAGGGAGAAAATAAATAACATCTGCATACCACGTAGGGAGGCAGTACAAACAAGATTTTGTGCTAAAAAGTAACAAAAGTACTAATAGGGAGAAAAATTCAAGATTTTTTTGCTTAAGCTCAAAAGTGTGCTTCAACGGATTGCAATGGTACACACATACAAATATATATATATGTGTGTGTGTGTGTGTGTACGTATGTACATGAGGAACCAAAATTATATAAGCCTTGAACTACAATTGTAAATCTAAATAAGATGTACGATTTGATTTAAACTAAATTTAGAAAAATTCTAAATTAATGTAGATTTCATATACCCTGGGTTGGTCCAGCAGCCTGTGTTAACCTGGACGAAGCTGAAGGGTAGCAATGAGTGAAAAATCATACAAAACCAACGTACAAATCAGGGATCGATCCCTGGTCACCAGCATTTGAAGGAACCATTATACCGATTTGCCACTAGGTAATTCGTGAAATTGTTGCCCCATCATACATATACATAAATACATTTTAAAGCATAGAGATCATCGTGTTTCTCCCTCTACCGCCTTTGGTGGTGCTAACCTAGGCGGTTGCCTCGCCCGCCTACCCCTTGGAACGGGCCTACATATACCTAATTAAAATCCAAAATGGCAAAAAAAAATTGAAATCCATCCATTCCTTCCACTACATGGTAATCTAGTTTCTTCGGTAAGAACCTGATGCATAGCCACTTTAAAGGGGTTGGTTGGTTGTTATTTAATTAGTTGGAACATACAAAGATTATGAATAATATACATGATTCATGGCTTTGATACCATAAGTCTTTAAGTTTGCATACTTTTATTAATCTTTAGCTCTTCCTGCTTTTCCAGTTGTTCTCTTGTAACCTCTTTTAGTTATAAGTGAAACGTACAGTAAGAGAACTTCACGGTGGAAGACCTAGGGTTTCATGCTTTAATGAGAGCCACCAAAACTTTAATTTCTATGATTTTTCAGCCTCCACCTTTTACTCCACCAGTCCCTTCCGATCTCTCTTTGTCAAATACCACCAAATCCCTAGATAGCAAGGGATTTACAACAGTTATTTCTAGGCATAATTTGAAGAATTCATGCAAAAACCATCAGGAAAAATCAACAACTCTTCCTCCTACATGGCAGCCAATCAGTCCTCCAGCCATCTCTTATCCTTCCCAGTAACTTGATTCTCCACGTTTCGGCCTTGCAAAAGCAAGCCCGCCTTTGCCTTCCCTCCAGCCTTCAGCCTCCACTGCCTTCCATTGCTCCGCTCTCTTCTTCCTTTCATAGATGTAGATCTCGACTTTCCAATTCATCATCTGTTACATCTCCTCTTATTTTCTGCAATTGGGTAGATGTTCTTAAAGGTAATCGGTTCCATATCAATGTGCTATTAAATTTTTCTTTCTCCTAGAGAATTAAATCCCATTAGTTATGCTAAGATAACTACATAAATGGATAATAAAGCAAGAAATCATTGGAACATTGCAATTGTCATTTATATTGTTGGTTCAACAATGCATTTTCCATTTTTAAAAGCTTATATTCATAGGGTATGGAAACCATTACATAACTTCTCCATTTACTCGAAAAATGGCTTTTATGTTATAAATTTTTATTCCAAAGAGGATTGTGACAAGATTTCAGAGGATGCTCGGTGCTTCTATGACAAAAAATAATTATGATTAAACAATGGACTACAAATATGTACTTAAATAAAGATTTAATACTATTGATTCCTATTTAGATTCGATTGCCTAATCTTTCACTAGATTATTGGACCGAATAAGGTTTTATTTATATTGCCTCAGTATTAGGAACCCAAATAAAATTAGATAAGACCACTAAAGAAATTATAATAATTTCTTATGCTGAGTATTAATGGAAGTTTCTAACTCATTTTCTTATTCTAAGAAAATCCCAATTCTTGATGAAAATATCAAACTTTTCATGCAAGATGTCGAATATGTCGAATACAAATGAAAACCAATTAAGTGTCAAAATTGGAAAAGTCTTGGTTACATGGATAATAGTTGCCAATTCAACAAAGTGTGGGTTCCTTTTTATGCTAATATTAGACCATCAAATAATGTGCATGTGAAGGTGGATAATTTCCAAAATATATATAATCTAAATGTTGAACCCCCTCCTATAATGGAAACATTGGTCAAGATAATGCTAATACTCGGTTGCCTCAAAATAATAAAATTGATACACAGTGTAACCAAATAGAAACTTGCATATCTTAAATGCAAGTATCAAATCAAACTCAGAAGTCTAACAATTTTATTTCTATTATCTAGTGTACTGACATATCGAACAACTTCATGCCTCTCCACATAATGCATTAAATATCAATGAAGAAAACAAAAACATAAATAATGAGCAGACTACCTGTAACAACTCAAAATTTTGGAACCAATTTAAAATGTATTTTTAATTGATTTTAGTAAAAATTAAATATTTTAAACAATTTATTTTGAGAATTAACGACTTAATTTAAAACGAAGTTAGAACGTATAAATTAATATTAGGGTATTTAATAGTAAGGGCTTCCTTTCATCTGCAATTAGTTTCTAGGACATGGTCTTTAAATAATTATTTACCAAGACAAAATTTTATTCGTCTATTTCTTCGTTCTATTTTCATTTTCGTATGCATTCTCGAGCTAAAAAACCCACAAATCGATTTCAAATCTGCTTTCTTCTTCATCTTTAAGTTATCGCTTTGTCACCTTCCAAAAAGATTTGAACTCGTTATTTTCTCATTCGGCCAACCTTTTCTCAAAAAAGCTTTAACGATTTCGCTGGAAAGCCTAAACCCTAAAAATTTTCAGCGATATATCTACGCCTCAACTTGTCAAAGACACGATTCTATTCAGATTATTCAATAAGTAAGTTTTGTTTTATTTCAACTATAAAGATTTAAGTTACATGATAAACCCTACTTAATATTGTTGATTATGTGATTAATGGTACTAGAGGAGGTTTTGAGACTCAAGTGGAGGACTTGTCTTTAGGTGCTGGTTGAGGTTGTTTCAGGTGACAGACGGTGGTAGTTACAGGAGGTAGGATTAGGTCTAGGTTGGTTTGCTTTGAAAGTGAAGATGCAGTAGAAGGTCGAGGAGACTAAGCACTGCAGTTTCAAGGAAGGGCTATAGTGGAGAGTTCTGGCACGATGCAGTATGGAAGGTTGTTTCAGGTGGAGGCATTTGAAATTTGATAACTAAACAGGTTATGTCACCACTGAATTCATTGCTGTTAAAATTTAAAGATAAATATATTTATCTTTCATATAAATATTAACATGCTTATCTTCTATTTAATTTAGAAACATAATTATATTTATTAAGGCAAAATGGTTGTATAAGATATTATCATTTTACTTTGAATTATGTTTATGTCTTTTACAAAAAAGAAGAAAAATATTTTTATTTTTATACAAATATTAGCATATTTATCTTCAATCAAATGATAAAGATATTTATCATTTATCAAATTATTCATTGTTTATTAAATGATAGATATATTTATCTTTTTGCAAAATGATTGTAGTAAATATTGTCATTTAAGTTTGAAGATATGTATACGTCTTTAATTAAAAAAAGATGAATATGTTTGTCTTTTATACAGATATTAACATGTTTTTCTTTTACCAAATGATGAAACTATTTACCATTTACAAAATGGTAAAACTATTTATTGTTTAGCAAATGATATTTCTATTTTTCTTTATTAAATGATAGTTATATCTATCTTTATGTCAAAATAACTGTACTAAGTGATATTTTTTTTTAATCTTTTTGTTAGAATGATTGCAATAAATGTTTTAATATTGAATTGACAATATATTTATGTCTTTGAATAAAAAAATGATAAATATGTTTATCATTTATGTAAGTATGTATAATAAAAGAGACTCTTTATGTTAGAATTTATCAATTTATTCTTAGCTACATTCCTAGTATTCTTCTTTTATATAAATATCTTAGCTACATTCCTAGTATTCTTCCTTAGCAACTTCTTCTCCAAAAATTCAAAAATAACACCATGTTAGTTCCAATACGTTGTACAGTTTTTAATATGCAGTACAATATCTAATGAGGATCAACATTAACTGGTAGTAAGTTGTATTCATAAATTAGGACGATGTTGGTGTTTTTATTGGTGTTATTTGAATCATTTTATTCATTTTGATTGTAATTTTCTCCGTCTCTATCCGTAAACCCGTTTTTTCTGCAACTTTGACGCTTAGAGTGAGTGTACTGGTTTGGATGGTTTGTTTCTAAGTACTCTAATTTGTATTTATATTTTATTATATGCTAATGACGGTTTCTAAAAAGATAAATGTGTTTATCTTATTTTTTTCAATCTACCATATACCCTTTAATTATGTTTTTATTTTGTTACTACATGTTATTTTTGCATCAAAGGATTCATTTCGTCATTTAACACAATTTTCTACATTAAAAAATATTTTTAACTAATAACAAAGTAAACAATAGAAATTTTTAACTATCATCTGAATGATCAATTAATTTGAAGACAAAGGAAATGATTGAACAAAACAATACAAGGTATTTTGAAACATAAATCACTTAAAACGATAGATATACTTATTTTTTGGTCTACTTGTTTTTATATGGAAAAATAAGTTATTCCATCAAGCATTTAAAATAATAAACATATTTCATAAAGTATAATAGATTTACAATCTTATTGAAAATATTAATATGTATAAATCGTATTAGAGAAACATAAATTGTTTAAAAAGATAAATATATTTATCTTTTGCCCACTTTATTACATAAAGTACTGTTGAAAATGATATATACATTAATATATATATATATATTAAAAAAAACTTGTAAGTATATACAAAAAATATAATTTCACAATATTCATTAAAAAATTAATATGAATAATATTTTTTATTAAAACATATAATTTATTTAAAAAGATAAATGTGTTTTTTTTTAAATAGTCTAAATATTAAAACCATATGATCATCTAAACTTCTTAGTTTCAACATAAGATAAATTCTCTCAGTTATGATAATATGAAAACATATGATAAAGATATAAATATGTATATTATCTTGTGTCAAAACATATAAATTGTTTAAAAAGATAAATGTGTATATCTTTTTAAAATAATATAAATATCAAAATCATATGATCACCTAAACTTCTTTTTTTCAACATACGATAAATTCTCTTAGTCATGATAATATGGAAACATATGGTAAAGATATAATATGTATATCTTGTGTCAAAACATATAAATTGTTTAAAATGATAAATCTGTTTATCTTTTTAAAATAATGTAAATATTAAATTCATATGATCATCTAAACTTCTTTGTTTCAGCATACGATAAAATTCTCTTACTCATGATAAGATGAAAACATATGATAAAGATATAATATGTATATTATCTTGTGTCAAAACATATAAACCTTTAAAAAGGTAAATGTGTTTATCTTTTAAAATAATATAAATATTAAAATCATATGATCATCTAAACTTCTTTGTTTCAACATACGATAAATTATCTTAGTCATGATAATATAAAAACATAATTGAAAACAAGTTATACATGTTAAACTAGTTTCTAGTTTTGTTCATTATTTAAAATTGTTTCATACCATATGAAAATGTTATTGTATTCTACTAATGGAAAAAGATAAATAAATTTATCTTTATCTGTGTAGGATTTAATTAGATGTTTAGCTCTACTAATGTTTGAAAACAAATGATACATGTTAAACAAGTTTGATGTTTTACTCATTATTTACAATTATTACATACTATATGAACTTGATTTGAAGCTTGCATGTAAAAGATAAAAGCATTTATGTTTTTGTACAAACAACTTAGTTACATAATACATTATAACAAAATTCTTTTAGTTGTTTATGAATATCAAAAGATATGCCATGAAATCTCACAGTTATTCATTTAATATTCATTTTTATTAAAAAATATTATTCTTTATTATTACCAATATATCACTAAACATCACAATATTCATGAAACAATTAAAACAGATCTACAAAACATGGGCCTTAATTAATCAATTCATCATGAATAAGTTTGCTAGTAGAGCACTTTTTATGTTAAACATGTTTTCTTAATGCAATTCCTACACTTAGTGATTCCAAAGCAGATGTATATGTGGAGAAAGTGTTGTCACTGTAGTGTCGAGGCTTCTTTAAGATGCCAAAAATCTGCTTATTGTTAACAAGCATTATTCCAATGTTTGCATTGGTGTCATCTTTGAATGTTTTCGTCCATCTTTTACATTTTCAAACGATTTGTCCTAGGTTATATCATAAACCCGTAGAAAACCAACTAAACAACACTAATGTATAGATCAGTCACTGAATTTAACTGCTGAAAAAGATTAAACCATTTAGCTTTACCTGCATAGGATTAATTAGCTGCTTAGATTTACTTATATTCGAAACTAAGTTATACATGTTACACAAGTTTCCTGTTTTATTCATTATTTGAAATTATTGCACACCTTATGAACCTGATTTACATCTTATGTAAAAAAGATAAGAACATTTATGTTCTTATTCAAAAAGTTTAATTACACAATATATCCCAACACTAAAGGCAGCGATATATCAGTTATATGTATTTCCTTTAAGAATTAATCCCTAATATAAAATAAGCATTTAGTGAATCCCAGTTAGCTTTTTATTTAACATTACAAGATTGTTATTTACTATTTGCACTCTTAATTTTTTTGCTATTACTGAGTTATACTATTTAATAAAAAAAGAGAAATATGAATTTTAGAACAAAGATAGGTGGACTAATGTAATTTCAAACTTCTTATCCATCTACAATTATGTAGGGATGTGTGTTAAATTTAGGTTATACAAAATCACTAATAGATGGAAAGTAAATATTTGTTTAATATGAAAATGCATGAATTAATTGATTGCATTTGCATGAGATGGAAAGAAATAAATACAGGCATTAATTTCTTCCATCTACCCTAAGGAAAGGGATTAATTTACTTTCTATGTGTGCACATTTGTTGTTATTGTAATTAGCCTCCATTATTTTATTACCATATGTTGGTAATTTAATTGATGACTCACAAAGATTTGCACTGGCTATATATTGAGAGGTAGACTTCTTTGTAAACCCATCCTGGCGTGGAGCTAGTGATCCCCAATGGTGTCTCTTCTTGTTAAAATATGTAAACTCTTACTTTTGTAATCTCTTGTAATTCTCTTATGTGAAATAAAATCTCTCTTTTGGACTGGACATACACTATCTCGATGATAGTGGAACCAGTATAAATAGTGTGTGTCTCTTTGTTTCTCTGTTATAGTTATTTACTATTTTGTTGATATAATAGAATAATTGCTATCAAATTAGATTGATGTTCAATTGGCAAATCTAGATCCTATTTATTGTGCTTCCGCATTCGCGCAATCTTCTCGCACAATAATGTGACGGGCCGGTTCTAATAGACTCAACAACATCAAACACTGCTGAAAAGGACTCACTAATCAACAATCCAAGCCTAAGAGGTTTCTGAGTCATCGACAATGCAAGGACAAGGATGGAATAAGCATTAGCGGTATTGTTTCATGCGCGGATGTCTTAGCTTCTGCAGCTAGAACAGTGTTGCAATGGTAAGTTAACATACATGTCATAGTTTTTCTTTATAAGTGAATGAAAACATACTAACATAGCGTTTTACAAACTTTTTTTTTTTCATGATCAAACAAGAGCAATAAGATATCGAGTTCCTAGTGGACGAAGAGATGGTAGAATATCTAGTGCTGCAGAGACATTCACCAATTCTCCATCACTGGATTCTGGTGTCAGTGCACTGACTATGAACTTTTCTAACAAGGGGATTACTCAAGATGAAATGGTCACTCTTTCTGGTAAATGTTGAAATAATTTAACATAATATACTAGCAGAATCATTTTTAATAGTTGATATGTAGGTACACATACAATTGTAATTGGAGTATCTCATTGCACATCATTCATCTCAAGGCTGTACAACTTCAGCTCGACTGTTGCGTAGGACCCAAGTCTTGACCCGGTATACGCAGAACGGTTAAAGCAGAAATGTCCTCAGTGCAGCAACGATGCTACTCTAAATGTTCCTATGGATCCAAGATCAAATAACTTTGACAGAAGCTACTATCTAAATATTCAAGCCAACAAAGGTTTGTTCACGTCAGATCAGGTGCTCGCTGCGGATGGCACGAGTGCGAGACAAATGAGAGCGAATGCGTGTATCCCACTGCTTTGGAAGAATAAGTTTTCTTTGGCCATGGTTAAGATGAGTCAGATTGGGGTGCTCACTGACACTAATGGTGAGATAAGGAAAAAGTGCAAAATTATTAATTGATTGATTGTTGTTGTGAAAATATATTTTCAATTTATGTATGTCAAATTCGTTTGCATTGTGCCTGGATGTATTTGCCTTTGAAAGTTCTTTTAATTTAAACTGCGTTTTTGAAGTTGAACTTTACTGGTTGGGCCTGTGGCTTCTAAGTTTGATGCTTTTATTGTTCAGAACTAGTTTTCGCTTATCAAATTTACATTCATCCTATTCATTTTGATGATGAATTTGTAATGTCTAATGTTAACTAACAAATTGTAACACAACTAATGTTAATTTAATGATGAAATTCTGATAAATGATCATGAATTTTCAATGGCCAATTGGATTTTAATGCTCAGTTAAGAAAGATAAAAGCATTTATCTTTTGTTGAAAATATGTTACTACTGCATATTATTTTTTGAATATTACTACATATTATTTATATTTCTTCATAGAGCATTACAAACAAATAGTAACATGTGATAGTACATGAAATGTCCTCATGTAGGTACAATATACTATTAATAACAAATTATGTCACGACCTTAAAAATATTATCAATGAAAGATAAACTGATTTATATTTCTTTAAAAAGCAGTAGAACCTTATTACAGATTACAAACTCATGCTCAGTTATCTGAATAACATCATCCGCCATTAGAAATTCATTATCAAATTCATCATTAAAGTGTCAACACCAGCCATTCCAAAATCATCAGTAAATTCAGGTAAATTAAAAATATTATCAACAAAAGATAAAATGATTTATCTTTCTTCAAAAAGCAGTAGAACCATAATGCAGATTACAAACTCATGCTCAGTTATCTAAATAACATCATCAGCCATTAGAAATTCATTATCAAATTCATCATTAAAGTTTCAACATCAGCCATTACTAAATCATAAGTAAATTTAGGTAAATCAAAAATATTGTCAATAAAATATAAAATGATGTATCTTTCTTTAAAAAGTTGTAGAACCATATTGCATATTACAAACGCATGCTCAGTTATCTAAATAACATCATCAGCCATTAGAAATTCATTATCGAATTCATCATTAAAGTTTCAACATCAGCCATTACAAAATCATCAGTAAATTCTGGTAAATTAAAAATATTGTCAACAAAAGATAAATTGATTTATCTTTCTTCAAAAAACAGTAAAATTATATTACAAATTACAAACCCATGCTCAGTTATCTGAATAACATCATCAGCCATTAGAAATCCATTATCAAATTCATCGAATAACAACATTATCATCCATTGAAATAAATAATCAGCCATTGGAAATTATTTGGTCTCGTTTTGTTAATTTTAATTTCCTTTTGGATGAATTTTCTCATAATTAGCCTTTGTTTGATTTAGATATCGTCTACAAGAATTCTAATTTTAAGGAAACAGAGGTTATCGTTCATGAAATTGAAATTATTCCTGACCATCTTTCCCTTCCACCACAAACATCAACAATTCGCATACACCTAACAACCATACTTCTCCTTCCTTTAACATATGTTTCATCACACTTCCAAATAGCCAAACCATCCTCCTTGAAAACCAACAACCCAATCACCGACATCTTCTCCAATTCTAGAGTCTCCCACTACAAGAAAAGTATCCTATTGCAACTAGCTATTTGCAACAGGCGACAAATGACAGTTGCAGTAAATGATATTTCGCAACAGACCTATTACAGCAGTTGCAATAGATGGGATTTAACAACATGCCTTTTTTCTGTTGCGAAAAGCTTATTTTTAGCAACTGCGCTTCCCTTCCTATTGCAAAAACATACTTTTAGCAACTGTGCTTCCATAACAGTTTCAACAAACATATTATTTGCAACAACGCTTCCAATCCAGTTGCGAATAAATATCTTTAGCAACTGTTTTCGGCACTTGCAATAAATGTATTTTTTACAACTGGTAAAGCCAGTTGTGAATACTATTATAAATATCAGCTTTTAATGTTTAACTTTTACTAATTAATTTTAAATAGTTACTATTAAATGATTAACTACTAGTAATAATATAATAAATAATATTAATATTTATTAATTAATAATTAATAATAATATTTAAGTATTATAAAGTGATATTTATAACTGATAATTAAATAATAATAATTACTACAAATAATTAAAATTAACATCTAAAAAATAATAAAATAAATAAATAATTATTAAATAATAATAAATTAATAATAAAAAACTAATGGATAATAATTAATTTTAAATATGAATATGTTTAAATATTAAATGAATAATTTATAATTAATAAATTCATAATAAATAAATTAATAATAATTGATTAAATATTAAGAATACCTTATTTAGCAATACGACTTAATAATCATTATTAAATATAAAGAAGTAATAATCAACATTTACTTTTAACAATTAATGACTAACAATTAATTTTTAATAGTTATGAAGTGGCATTTTTTATTAATATTTAATAATTATAAATACTAGTTATATTTAATAGCTAATATTCCCGAAAAATATTTTCTTTTTCAATTTTACAAAATAAATTTATATATGTCATAAAATATATAATTAAAGTTTGAAATTTAATTTTGATAGAAGTCAGAAATGAAAAGTAAAAATTAAAATTTTATAAAATGTTTAGTATCCCACAAGATTCAAAAATCTTGAAATAATTTCAAAATAATAAAATATAAATATTATGTTTTACATATTCATCCAAATAATATATCCATGACATCATCGTTGACATAATGATTTTATTTTGGTTTTAATTAAATATACAAGCCTTCGCCCTTTAAAATTTGGCTCCAACGTTAGAATTTTGGCTCCACCTTTGTAATTTCTACCGCTATCATTTTTCTCCTGCGCCTCTTTTCTAGACTTTTCCCGTTCCATTTCTTCTTTCAAACCCTAAAACTCCAAATTTGTTCTTTCAGATTCTTTCTGATTTCAACTGATATCAATATTAATGTTCGGTGATTTCTTGAAGGATTCATATTTCAGTTCTCCCTAAATAGTTCTCTTGTTCCTCTTCCAGCACTACCCCATATTTCATCTCAAGCCAGGGATCCCAGCACCTCCGCTTCAACGCCCACGTCGTTTGCTCACTTTCAGTGATGACCTTATGCTTTCATCTTCTCTTCTCTTCACTATCTTTTTCCTTTTGTTCTCGTACTCCATTTCGTTAGCTCACCATTTTCCATATTTCCTAACTACCACGATCTGCTTCAGCTTTGGGCCTCGAGGAATCTAGGGCATCAAATTGTCATTCCAACTACTGAGCCAGAAAAAAATGCAATTCTTAAATTTTCGAAACACGAAACTCATCGCTTGTAATTCTCCATCTAGGCGGAGCGGCGAGTGGATCTCCTTTTCCACAGAATTTGGCACCATGTCGGCAACAACTGGAACACAAGAAAAAATGTGAACTGTTGCAAGGCCGGAGCCACAAAGGCATAAATACAATTTCAAAGCCGAAGGTACTAATTTGAATTTCATTGTCTTAAATATTTATTCGTTGAGGATCTGATTCTAAGGTGGTTTACTTGTTGTTTGAGCATAAAAGCTACGAAAGAGAAAGTAGGTCATTCACCAACTGTGCGAATTTTACATCAGTAAATACCTAGAAAAAATAATGGTATTGTTATCTTTTTTAATGTGAACTATCATGTTATTAATACGATTCATTGTAAAAAATGAACTACACATTTATGCACAAGTAAGTAAAAAATAACACAGCAAAAATACGCAAACAGATAGAATTTTCTTATAAATTTTCGATAAAAGCTTCCAACTATTATGCTTTGGTTAGTTTTCTCTCACACAGACCTGATATAGGACAAAGGCCTTCACAGTACAGAACATTAAAATATTACCAAGCTAAGTATTATGTAAAGAAAATTGATTTTTTAATGTCTTAATCAAAGTTTGAGGAAATATGTACAATATAATACAATGAATAATGAAAGTGTTTTTGTAATTCCATGGAGCAGCATGAACATCTAGCAATGAGATGGGGAATTAATTTTAGCTAGTGTGTTGCTACACAAATGGGCTGTGATAGTACTTATTGGCAAAAAAAATTCATTAAGATATGTAGTTTATGTCATTAGAGTTAATTTTGTAGTTACATAGTATTTTTGAATATGAAAAAAAATTTAACACTCACATGAAATATTTTGGTAGCATTCGCGTTTTGAGTTTTGAGTTTTTAGCGTTAATTATGAAAGTTGCAACGATTTAAAGTATAATGGATGTGACAGATAAAAAACGGGGGAAGTGACAAAGGGGGCGTAAGAACGGTGGATGGATGAATTTTTTGTCATCCTTACGTTATTTTTTAAAATAAGGAAAATGATAAAAAAAATGTTTTTGATTTTGTGTGTTAATTTCATTTTGTAAAATGATTGTTTTTCACGATATGTGTGCGTCGTTCATACTTCTATATGTGCGAAAACTCAAAATTAAAAACTATAAAACGAATGCACCCTTAATGTTTGATTTTGGCTTTTGTACGAGGGCCTCGTTTTCGCTTTTGGCTTTGGGTATCAAAACTCTTAGGACCGACCCTATTGGATTATGCTGTTTTCCTGCTCTTGTGTAGTTAGGAAGTCAGAATTTTTACTTGCGGTGTATAGGAGTGTTCAGTGAATCTGAAATGCGTTTACAACCACATGTATGTTTCCTTATTGTTCTTAGTACTTACATAGATTATCCTGGAATCATCATGCAACTCTTTTTAGTTTTGTATGTTATTAATTGACTTTATCAATATCCAGATGTTGGAACATTGTTTATTTGTAAGCGCACAGTAGTTGTATTGGTGATTTTTATTTCATTTTTTATTTGGAGTTGAGTAATTGTTACTGCAGGATACGATGGTCGAATCTGAGCTTTCCAAAATTATGGGATGCCAGTGATTCAATAAATTCTATAGGATTTTTTTTTTTTGGTTAAAGGAAATTCATTGTACTTGTTTTTTTCAAAGATTAATTCAATGAAAGTGCACAGTAGATTTCTTTTTCCTTCACTAGTTGTGGATTGTTATATTCAATATGGGTGATTTATGGGTCATTATTGTAGGTGGGTAGATCTAAGTAGCGATAGTCGGTTGTGCACATGATTATAATATGGATTGTCCCCCCTAAATATGCAGTTCTGATCTAAAGTCTACTGCTCTTGTACCATGTAATGTCAGCATGAAATGCCATGTTTGTTGTAGTGTTTTAATTCTTGTAACCTTTTGCTTTTATGCAGCTATAAAGCAGTATACTAGATTTTCTAGCTGATGTTAAACCTTTTTATTTTATTTTTGTTTTCAACTAAGGCCACTTATAAAGTTGTATCCTTTTTTATCTCTTTTTAAGTCATATTAACTGCTATGAATGTAGAAGGAGATAGGAGAAGATTCTAAACAGTTAGAACAATAAGAAATAAAGAACGTGAAGGAATGTTGTTCAATGGGATTTCATTGAAGGTGAGCCCACTTTCCATGATGCAATAATATTCCATTTTACTATGCAGTGGACCATATAATTTTACAATAATTTTCTGACCTTGTAATTTGAGATTTTGTATTGGAATGCACTATGTACTGTTATTAACTGGGTGCAACAACTCCAAAGACCTGCAAGGGACTCATGGGTAGCCGAAGAGGCAGTTGATGTGGATCCCAAGCATGTGAGGTAGATATTATAAAAATTGCTTTGGCTATTAGTGTATATTTGTATGTTCTATTAAGGAGAATATCATAGATATTGACATCGAAAAGTGTGCGATGTGGCAGATGGTGCAAAAATAGTATGATATCATAGATATTGAAAAGTTGGATTTTGTAGTATTGCACATCAATGGGTTGCAAGGTAGCACAGAAGATGTTGTCGGTTCTAGGTTTTTATTTGATGTAGAGTTCGTTGGAATGACATACATATTCCTGGATAGGCATTTACATGTTCATGATCGACAACAAACTTGGAGCATGAACTGCAGATTTGTTCTAGTGAACTGATGATATTTATTCTCTTATTGTAGTATATGTATGATAGAGTAGAAATATGATTAGAAAATACTTTATTCAAAACAAATGTGTTGTGTGAGAGAATAAATTATTATGCATGAATGGTGTATGAAAATTGTAGAAATTTTTGTTTTAATTGTTTGTACTATTAAAACTTTTTGCAAATAATATTTTTATTTATTTATCTCATTTTGTGATATACACTATTACTAAAACGAATACATTTAATATGTAATATCTATAAGCTGTATTTTTTTTACAGATTTATGAATCTATTACAATGGGCATAAACTATTGCAAAAAGACCTGTTGCAACAGCAAAAGCCTATTGCAAAAAGTCTACTGCAACAGTAAAATAACAGTTGCAAAAAGGGACCGACCTATTACAACTCCACGGGCGCTTTCCTGTTGCAATAGGCCTACTGCAAGAGATTTTTCCTGCTGCGAAAAGTATTTTTTGTTGTAGTCTTCATGTTCAATCCCCAAACACCTTCAATCCCCAAACACAATCACAACCCGCTTAGCCTCCGAAACCATTAGTCTTCATCTACGCTTAGCCCGCAATAAGATAATCATGATAATCGTGTAATCACAACAAATCTTTAGCCATGGCGATGTCAGATGTACCTTACCATATCATCAATGTAAACATCGCCCAATCACATATTAGTTCTATATCTGAATAACAATTCAAACCTCATCTCAATACCTCGTCGCCTTCCTGCATCGGTCACACACTCGAGGCCAATACTTTCCAAAGAAGACTGCTAAAAAAGATCCTCTCAGAAGATTAAGTGAAAGCAGATTTGATATGAGAAGAAATAATTGTGTTCGATTTGAAAAAACTGAAAGCAAATTTGATTTGAGAAAAGAACGACCATATAAGAATTTGTCCTATAAAATAATTGTTTCAAAGCCGCATTCTTTAAAAAAATTGGGCCTGACTAGTATGCCCTTCACGCAAATTTCCGCTTTATACTAATTATAAAACGAGCTCGTAATGACGCGGTAGTTTAAAATTTTAGTTTTTATATTTAAACGAGTATACATAATTTGATATAAATCAGAATTTGATGAAACAAGAAATGTTAGAATCTAATTAGCTGTATCTTTCTAATAAATGTGAAAAATTGAGATTTCATTCTATAAATTGTAAGTATGTCTAAACTAAAATTCCAAACAATTGCTATGGAATTGTTTATAAATTATAACGATTTATTATATATATAATAAATGGATTTTCATATAAATTGCATACCCTTCGATTAGAAAAATTGTAATATCGAGTTATAATATCAAGTATGTTTATTTTACAGTTGTATGATATAACATTTGGATATATCTATGATAATAATTATTTTTTTATTATTAATTTTAATAATTTTGGAATTTAATAATATTATTTTAGTTAGTATTACATAACCTTTAAAAATGGGCATTTTGCAAACGGCCTCCATTTTTGATGAAACTATCTTTGTTGGGTTCAGAATATTAAATTATTGCTAGATTTCAAATTTCGCGCCAAACTAAGTTAGTATGTGGTCGAGCGCGATAAAACCGTTTGATGTAATAATTTGAGCAGATTTACAAAGGAACATTGTTGAGTCAACCTCAGAATTCAACGAAACTTTTTTATTGAATCCGTAGCGTCGAATGATGGCGGGATTCCAAGTTTCATGATTTTTAGAGTTAGTATGCGGCCGAGTGTGATTTTACCATGAAAAACAGTCAATATTCTAATTTTAAAAATTCGCTGTTTGAGCAAACGGACTTGGAATTCGATGAAATTTCTTTGGGTCCGTAATGTCGAAGAGTAGCTGCATATCAATTTTCATTGAAAACGTGATCCGTATGTGAGCACACGGATTTTTAAATGATACAAATAAGCAATACATGAGTATAATATAATTTAAAATCAATAAAAAAATAAATTGCCTCTACTATCAATTGTCTCAAACATTTCTAAACCTAACCTAAATATCTAAAATCACACAGCCCCCTTTTCCCTATTTTCCAAAACCTAATTTGCAACTTCTAAAATCAAAATCAAATCAAATAAAATCCTATAAATCTCGACACATACATATATATATATATATATATGAGTTCGTGTGGGACTAGCTTTGATGTGTAGGAGTTTAGCCGAGTTTGGTGAAGATTTTGTGCGCCAAATTTTTATGGTGAAGAGAAACGCGAGCTTCAAGGTGCTAGGGTTTGGGTTTTTGGCATTAGAAGCAACGATGCTTGTTTTGAATATTGTTTTTGAGTTTGTGAGGTGGAATAGTACTTGTAGGCGAAGTTTGAAGCGATTCGATGACAAAAAGTGTTAAGAAGTTGGTGGTAGCCATGCATTTTGGGTTGCTGCGTTTGGCATGTTTTGCGTGATTTTTTGGGGAGCTCAAGATTTGAACAATGGTGATGAAGTAGAAGAGCATTCGAAGAGAAGAACGGTGTAAGCGGCATTTGATTTCGTTGTGATATGAGTGAGAATGGATGGCATGAATGTTGCATTAAAATGGATATGGATCCGCAGTGTACGTGAGTTTCGGAGGAAGGAGGATTAGAGGAAGTGATTAGGAAAGATTAAGGTAGTTAATTAATTGTTAATTATATTGTTAATGACTTATATGTACATGAAATATGTAAAATGCATAACTTTTTCATACAAACTCGAAATTCAGCGATTTATGATGTGTTGCAACCATATCGATGAGAGCTTCGCAATAAAAATGATTTGGAGAGATTTGGAGCTCGTGGCAATATCTGGCGGAAGAAAACATCTGATTCGGTCAATCGACCATTTACAATTATTTAGCGACAAACAATCAATGTGAGAATTCTCTCGCTCGACTATTTTGTTAAGTTATTATAATTATATTTAAATATATATTGGTTGCTTATGCTAAATTTTATTTGATTTATTGTCCCAAAATGTTATACGGTACATGGTAGCTCACATCACTGATGTTTGAAAACTCATGGATGAATTGTTGATTTCTTGTCTTATGTTGTGATTGTGAATTTGAGATATTTAACATGTCAAAATGTTTTTAATATACTAGTGGTAGTTGAAATTGGATATAAATATCCATTTATAATTTGAACGGTAAAATTATTATTGTCCGTTTAAGTAAAATTTGTTAGTTAGAAAAATAATTAAATTGAACTAGCAATGATTAAATTCATGAATCTGTATTGATTTGAAATGACTATTTGTTGGTTGAAAACCCCACATGGGTCTCGGGATTATTTTTGACTTACACATCTCCCTGGTATTTAGTTGTATGTCAATCAATTGATTGACAAACCATTATTATTTAATTATATAATGTTTATACAGTTGTAGATGCACTTTAGATGTGAATTGGATGTCTAATAGTTATTTATAACTGTTGTTGAATACATATGGTGTATGAAATCCATATAATGAAATTATATGGTAATTGGTTGAATGTCATTTCAATCCGGAATAAACGAATATTTTAATATAATATTCGGTGAAAAACCAAAATTTGATTTTGATGCCCGATTTTAAATAGAGACAAAAACATTAAAATACCAATGAATATTCATAATTGAAACGAACTGATTTTGAATTAATTTTCATTAATTATGATCTGTTCAAGTTTATTGTGAAATGAATGGTATTTTCAAAATATGAAGCCGAGTTAAGTATATAAACGCTATTTTATCTCGAATGGATTTTCTTTCGATTTTATTCATTTTTATAATGAATATCGAGAAAACGTGATTTTAAAATATGACATTTTGAAAATATTATTATTTTGACATTATAATAACATGGGATGTCCAATTTTGATTTGAAATTGAAATATATAGAAGCTAAAATCATTTTTAAACGAATTTATAAATGTTTTATAAAATATGTTTCTAAATGGAAATTGACGAAATATATTATACATATATTTAATTTTTTTAAATAGAACGTGTCACGGAGCTACCGTTCAAGAATTTCAATCATTAACTTCTAATGGATGTAACGGGGGATCCGACCATCGCATCCTTCTAGAACCAGAACCATCGGGTTCGTATCGAAAAGATCTTTCCAATGAATATAAGAGTTATAAATTTTAACAACTATATTTTAAAATATGTCCAAATCAATTTCAGAAAAGGTCATTGTGGATGCAGTTCGGTGGCCTATATTGGAAACCGACTGTAAGTGCCTTAATAAAATTATTAAAAATATAAATAAATTATGTAGAGGTATTCACTTCAATTGCTCAGTCCAATATATTAATTATTGGCAATTTCATTGAATAATTAGTGGTTATTGTAGAATAGACTCCTCCCGCTCACGCACGCTAGCTAGTCTTTTTTCATTGATCTTCTACCCATCTATCTCTTTCCGGTAAAATCTACCCAGGGACGTGTAAAGTAGTAGCAAATGGTTTGGACAAATTTTGGATGAAATATTCCAACTTTTGAAGAGACAAATTTTGGACAAATTATGGATATTGTTATGGGAATTTGGAAGATATAGATATCGTTATTCCAATATGATATCTATTGGTTTCATAATTTGGTATTGAATGTAAATCGACATGATTTCCATTTAAGATTTGATATTTAATATCAAAGTTGATTTGGGTTTGTTGTGAATGATGGCTTTAATACCACTGTTCTTAAACCCTGTTGAAATGTATGTTATGGAAGAAATCTTTTAACAAAGCTTTAATGGAATTTTCCAATTTAATAAAAAAATTGGAATTGAATAGAAGTTGATTTGGGTTGTTGTGAATGGTATCTTAAATAATACTGTTCTTAAACCCAGTAGTAAAAAGGACTAAATCTTTTAAATAAGATTTAACGAAGTTTTCCAGTTTATTCAATTAAATTGGGATTGGATGGAATTCAGTTCATAGAAATCGAAATTAACTTTTGTAAAGGAAGGCCATTGCTATTTATGGAATTTAAAAGGCTTCGCCTTTATTTCATTTATAGTATTAGTCTGATATGGAAATCTATGTCGATTTTAAATTATTCCGATTTCCGTGAAGAGTCCATATTAATGGAATGGAATTTAAAAGGCTTCGCCGTTATTTCATTTATAGTATTAGTCTGATTTTGGGTTTATCGTAAACGATGCTTTTAAATGGCAGTCGTTCTTTAACCCAGTTAAAAATGAGATTAGTTTCTAAAAGTTGAACAAACATTTAGTTATGATTTTTCTTGAAGGTAAAAAATTATTATAAAATCTTTTGAAGTGATTTCCGAGGAATGGATTAGACTATAAGTTTAAAAGAATTTATCATTGATAAAATTAATCAGAACCTACCCTAAAGAATAAAAATATTTGAATAAAGGAATATTCTAGATTGGAATGAGATGTGTGCTATCTTTGTGAATTTATCACATGATTATAAAGATGCACCAGTTATTCAGAAAGACCGGGTTTAACCCTTTTTGAATAACAGTTACGACGATTAAAAGTCGAAGAATGAAGATGATGGTTAAAGACCAGATATCTTCACATCGTTTGTCCTATTGTTTATGTCTCACTTGGAAAGCACACCTAAGTAGAGGTTATAAGTGGTGGTTGTCCAAATGCACTTGGAAATCGACCAGATATGCGAGAACCTCTCTCCTGTATTGGACATATGAGACGAGAAACAAGGTGCCTCCGGTTTCGTTCAGACCCAGAACGGACTTGTAAATGGATGATATGTTTGACATTGTACTTCGCGCTTTATTTGTTGGTCTATGCTAAATGTATATCTTTTGGTGGCGGAGAATTTATTCTCTTAGCTTAACACTCTTCTCTGAGATGTACGAGCTTAGAGGTAATATATTGATGGAAATCAATGGCATGGTATGGATTGAAAATGTGGCATGCCAAGATGCAATGATCAAGGTTTTTGTTGAAAAGAAGAGCCTTGTGGATGATGATCAAATCACCGCTTTCATATAGTATAGCTTTGTGTATAGCGTTGATTCGTGAGCTTCACACTCCGGTATGAGTCAAAAAGGGATTAGGGACAGTAGATAGTGCATGCGTTTCTTTTTAGCTAGGAGTGATGTCATGGTATAAAGCCCATACATTTTTACTTATGTGGATGATGGATAGCGAGGCGCCTCGGATATAGAGTCGCAAAAGGCTTGTATGGTCGACGTACTGACCAAGTGATAGGTCTGATAGGACCGGGAAACGTATTGTTCAGGAATAACCAATCCACAAACGTTAGGTGTGGACTGGCCCTGCAAGATCTAAGGGTTTCCTATAGGTGTGATCCCAGACATCTTACTAGAGGTGATCTGAAACCAGTGAGGTAGATCGCTTGCCTCGACTCATAGATGAGATCTAATTTCCAATACGCGACTTTTACGGTTTTAGTTGTAAACCTATATGGCGACATAATATATAGTACCTATGTTGTCTAGGATTGATACATTTATATTTGAAATTGTTTCCTGCACTATGCACCTATAATAATATAAAAACATTTGTTTTAAGACATACCAAGCATTTTTGGCTATTACAATGTAAAAATCTATCATCCGGCTTGCGTTGCATTGTGTAATGGGACCTGGGCCTTATAATAGCTTCATTTTTCCAAAAAGCATTGCATGGTTTATTAATTGTTTTTTTTTCAAAAGTATTCACGGGAGTAAACCCGTTCCGTGGCATACGACGTGGTCCCGTGATTTACCCTATTTTAAAGTAAAGTTTTAATAACCGTTTTAGCTCTCACACCATTCCCATGGCTAACTCAGAGTTTATTATTTTCCACATAAACTCTGGATGCCCATATTTTCTATATGGAAAGTTAGTAGTTTTGGTTTTGCAGATCGTTTTATTTAACAGGATTCTTGGTTATGGCTGGAGCTATATTCGGAAAGCTATGTATTTGTGTACTGCCTTCAGCTGTGTTTGTTGATGTTTTCTGCTGCATTATATTTATATTTTTACATTTCCGTTGTTATGTAATTTATTTTATTCTCTGATAATTGTATTTCCGCTGTATATTTATTTTTCGCACTCTACTTTCTTGTACTCTAATGTAAATTGTCGTAATAGGAATGAAAAATTCTCTTGTTCTGTGTTCCAATGGGTCGTGTTCTCAAACAATCTGTATTCTTTTTCGGTTTAGGCCGGCCGGGGATTTCGGATCGCAACACTACCCTAGGGAAACTTGATCAAAACAGTGAAAATGTGATGGAAGAAGAACAAGACCAACCAGCTCAGCAGGACACATCCAATACTCAATCAAATGAATCTATCTGCACTAAAGCTAAACATCATAAGATAGAACACCTAACATATATTATGCCTGATTTCTCTACTGTCAAATCTTCAGATGTCATCGACAACTCCGCATGGCGTCATATAATTTCTCAATTAAAAGTAAAAGGAAAAGATATAAAATGAACAAGTGGAAGAGCAGCGAGAAAGTATAAGTCTACCTGTTAATCAGTGTTGCTATAGTTTGGAGTTGATACAGTTCCAGTTGTCCTTTTATTGTTTGAGAATAACAAGTCTTTCTATTTTAGTTGTAATTTATTTATTATTTGTATTTGAGTGTGTTGCTCATTTGTCGAAAGAATTGCTAGGAAATGTAAAATAGTCTTTGAGTATCACAATTGTGTAATACTTTTACCATTTTTTTTGTTCCTGAAGCTCCCTATGTTGTAATTTTTTTCTTATTAGTATATATAGAGTACCATTTAAATATAAATAAATAAATCACATTGGACACATGAAGCTTTATTGAACCATTTTGTACCTTGTGCTAATCACCTTTCAGCTGCGTATTTAACTCATTTTTTCGCTTGAATTCAAGCGTTAGCAAGTAATATTTATGTACTAGTCATTTAAAAGGTTGACTAAATCTCAAATAAAATCCCTCAATCAACTCCGTAGTTTTAGGCACGTTAAGTTTATATATGTAGCAATTTCAATGCATTTATCATTCATGCTTCACATGGACATGCTAGCCCCTATACTTAATCAAATAGTGGATACCCAAAAAATGTTTTCATGCCTACTCACACCATTCGCCACTTCAATATCATTTGAAAGAGCATTTATTACTTTTTTTTTGTGATGATCGCCACATGATATACCTTAACACTTGCATTATGCCAATCGTTGGATCTTATAATACATCAAGTTAGCATTAGGTTTAGTCACTTTTCAATAGGGCCATTATACGGCTTAGGCAAGACCATTTTCTTATTATCAGGTTTCCGCCTTCGATCCATTGAGTTTCTGCCTATGGTGTGCTTTCCTACCGTCTTCCACTAATACGACTCAAACTTGTGTGTCAACTTGGTTTTTCATTAATAGCTTCAGTTATGATCGATTTGGCATGCAATAGTAGCATTGTTAATTATGTCAACAAAAATATTATCTCTGTGTGACAATCCCAAAACCCCGTACGACGGTGTTAAGGATAATCATTGGAATATAACACATTAATCATCATTAGCAGAGTACAGATAATAGCATAAGCAGCAAATAGAATAATTTACATAAATATGACAACGGAATCATAATATGTCACAACATCAGAGAGCACAGTGTAGGATACAACTTTGTGCATAAAAGTAAGTGATCAGTCTACATCGCCATAAGCGGAACATATACATAAGAGAGTACATAAAAGAAATATCAGTCTACATCGCCATGAGCGGAATCATATACATAGATAATAATGGCGGAATATCAATAGCCAAAACACTGAGAAGTCAAGCCTCGCCATATAAGCCAAAAATGCACTCCCTGCTGTAGTGCAAAAGCCAAAATATGTCCTGCTACCTATCACTAGGCTGCCCGTGTGAAAATAAGGGCACCCGAGTTTGCAAGGTGAAACAAACTATGAGTTAGTCATAGGACTGATATGAGAAATCTACTTAACTAATTAAACAACAATAATAAGGCAAATCATAGGACCACGCCACTTTCGCGGAACGGGTTTACTCCAGTGATTGCCAGTGCATGAAATAAAGTAAATTATTAAATCATCGTAATGCTTTTTATAAAAATGAAGCCATTATTAGACTCAGGTCCCCTCACACAATGCAACGCAAGCCGGAGGATAGAGTTTTACCTTATAATGGCCAAGAAATGCTTGATACGTATAAAACAAAAGTGTTTGATATTATTACTAGTGCATATATGTATCAAAAGAAAATTCAATCATAAATATCAATCCTAGATGCCATAGCTACCATCTACTATGTCGCCATACTAGTAATACAATCAAATCCGTAATTTCGTATTGGAAATTGGATTCCATCATGAGTCGAGGCAAGGGGCAAGCTCCTTTCCGTTCGAGACACTCTAGCAAATGTCTCAGGACCACACATAGCGATCTTAGATCTTCAGGGCCGGTCCTCTCTTACTTTTGAGGATTAATTATTCCTGAACACACGTTTCCCAGTCCTATAGGACCTATATCCAAGGCGCCTCGCATTCCAACAACCACATAGGTAAAATAATATAAATGTCGGGGCTGGTAGGTCACTGACATCACCCATAGCTAGAAAGAAACGTCGTGTTCTCCCTGCAGTCACTATCCCGTTTTTGACTCATACCGAGGTGTGAGGCTCACGAATCAATGCTATACACAAAGCTATGCCACGTAGGCCGTGCTTTGATCATCAACCACAAGATTTTGCTTTTCAACAGAAGCCTTGATCATCTGCCACTTAGGCATGCCACATAGGCAATTCACTCCATGCGACCGATTTCTATCGATATATAACCTCTGAGCTCATACGTCTCAGAGAAGGGCGTTAAGCAAGAGAATAAATTCTCCGCCGCCAAACAGATATATATTTAATAGAGATCAATCAGCATAGAACAAGATCCAATGTCAGACACGCATCCATTTACAAGTTCGTTCTGGGTCTGAACGAAACCGGAGGCACCATATTCCTCGCATATCCGTACAATCAACAAATACGTCCGGACGGCTACCACTTCAGCACTTTCAAGGTAGCTACTCCAATCATGAGCATCAGTAGCGCCCATCCATCTGATGTGAAGATCGTTGGTCTTGAACCGTCTTCATCTCTTCGACTTCTAATCGTTGATCAATTATTTGAAATGAGAATTAACTCGGCCTTTTCAAATAATTCACGTATATTTAGATTTCAAATCAATTCTTTCCATGGTTAAATTATTCAACATTCACATTTCAGTTCTTTAGTATAATTTTCATGTCAAACACATTCAACTATCAAGTGACAAGCAAACCAAGTATAATCGGTTTATTTCCATTCCATATCGCCTATAATATTTTATAATGATATATCGCCATTTTTATTTATTTAAAAATGGCCCTATTTAATTAAACGACGTTTCAGGTCGTGCCGAGGCACTGGCGCTGTTTTTCTTCAAATTTGTTTTACACATATATGAAAATCTAACCGTTGGATCTTATCAAAGTTTGTATCGTTGGAAAGATCTCTCAAAAGCGAACCTAACAGTTCCAGTTTCGTGAAAATCCGATGGTCAGATCTTTCGGTATAATCGTTTAAAGTTACGATTTCAAAGCGCGAACTGCAGGAGCTCGATTCGTTTTATTTAATATATATATATATATATATATATATATATATATATATATATATATATATATATAATTTACTCGATGATTTCAATATCGTTTTCACTTCAAATATTTCACTAACGCCTTTAAATTTCAGAAAATTTCGCCATAAACTCCTTTTGTACGGGAAGGGGTTTGGAAATTTATTGGGCCGCATTAGGTACCCAATAAATCCTAATAAGCATGCACATATTTATAATGATATATTCTGGTGTCCACAGGGGAGTGTGTATAGATCATAACTCCAGAGAATAAATTCTCGTCACCCTATAAATGGTTTTTATGCCTTAATGACCAGAGAGACGTGTTTATTGTCATCTCCAGACCCGTGTGGGGTTTTTATTAATCTTGCAATTTACTGTTACATTTTATATAGTCCATATCAGTCATCAGTTCAACCTGTAATATACAGTCGTCGCCATACAAGTCTCTCGCTCGTATCGTAAATCTTCAACCTCGTCACACAAGCTCCAAATGCTTATGTGGTATATGATGAAGTATGCCTATCTTCATGAAGTATGCCATGTAGTGTAGTTCAAAATTAATTGTTACTATCCTATGACGACGTTTATTATTACACACAGAACAACCAGCACTCCGCATCCGATGGCATTCACAGGAGTTGATATAATAATAAAATTGCGCATCCAACTCATTAAGGTTTACCTATTTGTCGGGCACACAAATAAATCCTTTACTCAACAGCTAATCCATTTTCCTGTTCAACACATGTATATATATATGTGCGAAACTAAGCTAAAAATAATATTTCTTGCGAACAAAGGTTTATTTCTATACATGGTTATTTTTAACACTTCCTATACGTTAAAAATAATATTTTCAACCCATACATATTTATTTGGACAAATGTTTATTTTTAACACTTCATATTTCGTATAAAAATGATATTTTTAGCGAATAAAAATATATTTCAACGCATAACTATTTTATTTAGTTCATATACATGTTAAAAATAATATTCATAGCAAACAAATATTTATTTCAACACTTGTGTATTTTTAGCGAGTCATATACATGATAAAAATGATATTTTTATCATCAAAAATATTTATTCAACACATGAATATTTTTAGCACTTCATATTCACAATAAAAATGTAGAATTTATTGTTCAATCCATATATTCAACACATAAATGTTTTCAACTTCACACATACGATAAAAATATGATTTTTATCGTTCTAGTCCTTTATTCAACACATGAATGTTTTCTATAATTTATATATTATAAAAATGTGGTTTTTATTGTTAAAACAATTTATTTAAAACACGAATAATTTATATATTCTATATATATATATATGTGATAAAATGTTATTTTTATATTTCAAAGAATTTATTCAACACATGAATTTCTATTCAACACATGAATATAGTTTCAACACATGAATTTCTATTCAACACATGAATATAGTTCTAACACATGAATATTATTGAAAATTTCGGTAGCATAACGACAGGGTATTTAAAACCGGCATCGTCCCGAGTATGGCTCCTCGCTCTACCTTAAAACCTCGCGGTTTTTTACAATGGGGATTTCATACATCTAGTTCGTATGCAGACGAGTATGTTTTTCTTTTCCACAACCTATTCTAATTTTGTTTCAACCACAACCGGGTATTTTTCAACCACAATCCAACAATATCAACCACAAACAATCCTATCAACCATTCGCATTATTCACCAAATTTTTCACGCCAATTCACAATCAATAAATATCGTCCATGGTTTGTGGACGAGGGGAGTATATATATATATAAGTATATTTTATTTCCATTCCAACACACATATGATTTATACAATGCATGTATAATTTATACATCGCTCATATAACTTATACAACACATGTACATGAGGTATACAACGCATATATAATTTATACTTCGCTTATATAACTTATACAATGCATTTCCATTTACATTACAATTTAGAAATCTCACACTGTTTTTTTGCTTTGCTAAAAATAGTAGCGAGCTCAGAAAAATCCACGGACTCTTCTAGAATGTAGAGAATATCCTTACGAGCCCGATGTCTCCTGTTTCATTGAATTTCGTTAACATAGCAAAAAGATATGATTTTTAGAAGTTTGCAACACTTAAAAGTGTAAAAATCAGTTTAAAATAGCCAAGGTCGTTACCTTCAGTTGAACGTTTAAAACTAGGTTTTGAATTTTCACGAAATCCGTAGCACGATAGGAGGATCGGCTTATACCACGTCGAAGAGGAAGGAGAGGGGTTTCCGCGACTGGTGGTCACAGCCAGTTCGATCGCCTCTTGCGATGGTGGCGGCGACGAAAAGGTCAGAACTTGGAGGAGCTCGTTCTCGACGATGAGGCGACGAGGGGTGATGTACCAGGTACTGATTTGAAGAGGAAGGCGAGAGCTTTAAAAAGTTGAATGGGGCTGGGGCTAGCGGTGGACGGAATCGGTCGGAAAATGGCAAGGAACGGTGGAGCAGCTTGTAACGACCCGAATTTCCGTACTCTTTGAGTCAATTAATAACACCACACGTCCAACCCAAATTGCGCAGAAATACGAATCATTATTAGAAAGAAGTTAGAGTATGAGAAATAGAAAGAAAGAAATATCAGAATAGAAGAAAACGAAGAGCACGAGTCATACAGCGGAACGAATAAAATATGTTATATAACATAACTTTTGAAATACAAATCAATAACTGTATATACATACCCTCATCAGAGCACAACAGTTATTCCTGGAACAATTATAAATACCTGTTTCCAGATACAACATAATACACAGCGGAAAATATAATAGCCTATAGCTAACAGGTGAAGCCCCCTGCTTCAAGCTCCTCCAAGTGAATCTATAAAATCCCGGCTACTTGACTGCCCGTACAAATTTGGGCACCCAAGAGTTTAGGGAAAACAAAACAAAATAAACTCTGGGTCAGTCATAGGACTGGTGTGAGTAAACTCCAACCATTGGTTTAACCTTTAAAATCCTTTCGAAAGAAATGATAATCGTAAGACCGATCCACACATAAACACGGATGGTTTTTACCTTACGATAACCAAAAATATTTTTGATATCAAATCCAGTGATATTATAATAATGTCTACATCAAATAAATAGAATCTAGCGGAACGCTTGCATCTCATGCTCCATATATAATATAAAATCAAAACCCGCAGTGCGCTTATTCGAGATTAGATTTCCAACATGACAAGGTATGGGACCACCAGCCGATAGTGTATCTCTAGAGGTGAATACACTGGGTTCAACAAGAACGTCTTGCAACCTGGCCCTTACATGACCGACCACTCATTTCGCTTGAGTGTATCGAATGTATATCACCAACGGTTGTGATCAGCAACCGTTTCTCGAAAGGGACAACATCGATAGATTAAAGAAGTAAATGGAATTTCTCTAGATAGGTGATTATACATCCTAATGGGAGTGACCCACATAGCCATGATGCCTGCCCGATTTTTGTCATTTCCCGGGTGACGAGACTTGAGGTCATGATTATCCTTCATAACCTATTTCCATCATTTCCTTTGAATGCCACATCATCAGGTCCTTCCATATACGTTGTCCCAGGACTGGACAAATCGAAGCACTATTCCATCAATCCATCTTGGGCAATTTCTACCTAGGATTAATAGAACAACCCTTGCATTTTACTCCGTCTTCAATCATCTTTAGCATAAGTTGATTTGTAATGCTTATGCCAATACAGAGTGGTTTTCAGATATTAAATCTGATCCCGGTCTCTCCGTATTGTCAACGGAGGCATAAAATAAAATAAAAACTTGATAGTTGGTGATTTAACTATCAAAGAAACATCCATACAATCAAAGGTCCTATTTCCAATTGGAAATCCTACCGATCAAGTAACAAACAACACTGGCCCCTTTTAATGTAATTTCTTATTAAATTATTATTTCCAATTCCTGTTATCTCATCTTTCGTATCCTTTCAAAGCTCTATTTTTCTCTCTTGATTGTTGGAAAACATTTCCAATATCCTAATTTTTTTATTCGAGAAAATATATCTTATTCCAGTTAGAAAATATTTCAAAATCCTTTAAATTAACGCGATGTTACAAACATCGTTATTATAGCTCTAACCAGTACTCACTTATTAACTAACCATCTTGCTAACCCATTTACTATCGAACCTTAACCATTCCTCCATTAATCATGAAGTCAATCAAGTTGGGGTATAATTACCTCTTAGACCTTAATCGAACAACATTCTCAACTTTGAAATAGTCAGAGCTCACAACTTAAAATAAACATTGCTTACATGACTTTTGGATTCAATCTAAGAACACACTTCTTTCATGGAAAAACATTGATTATAACGGTAGCGTTATAATCGCTGTTTCCAAATATTTGATTTATAAGTCATTTATTATAACGACAGCGTTAAAATTGCTGTATAGATTTACAAAATATTTATAATAGCGACAGCGCTAAAATCGTTGTTTAGATTTACAAAGCGTATATTATAACAACAGCGTTATAATCACTGTTTAGATTTACAAATCAAATATTATAACCACAGCGCTATAATCGCTGTTTAGATTTACAAAACAAATATTATAACAACAACGCTATAATCGTTGTTTTAAATAAAGTACCGTGTGCGACGCACACGCCTTCGTTGTCCATTTATAAACTCTATTTATTTTAAACAATTCAAGTTCTCCTTTAAATGTATTTACAAGCTATACGTTCTTTAACTTCTGAAATTAACTCAATTTGATTTCTATAAATCCCTTTTTAGAAATATTATTGCAAACTATAGAATTAATTGAATATTGACCTCTTAATGTATTTAAATTAATTCATAGGTTCATGTTAAATAAAATTTAAATATTCTTCCGAGACATAAATCATTTGTAAAATTCGACATAGCCGAATTCCTATTTAAAATTTGATTAGATTTATCTCAATTAATTTTTATTTTGCAGTCTTTGGAATATAATCCATCATTTCTTTCGAAACAAATTTTCCCACTCAAATCTCTTTTACCTCTATTGCATTCAAATCCTACTTCAAATATCGGGTATCAACACCAATTACCACTTTGCTTATATAAATTCAACTTGAATTTATATTTTACTTTATTCTTTGATATATATTCTATTTAATTTATAAACATCGTTATAAACAACTTCTTGTTTTGATTCACTAAAACAAGTTTCTATTTCCATTCCATTTGAAATCTAATTTCTATTTTGGAAATAATTTCCTTTTTAAAACTCAGATCTCTTTTCTACGTTCTAAAATATTTTACGGTATTTAAATACCAAAATTTATCGAGCTAGTGTAATTCAACCACCACAAAATCAATCACGATCATATATCATAAATAAATAAATAAAACAGTAAATAAAATGCTGAGGAATCCAGTTGGATCCTGCCAACCTGTTTCCCTGCATCCACAGATGTTAATCGGCTTAAATAATATTATTTCACATCAATATGAAATATCAGAACTAATAATCGATCAACGATGTAATCATATCAACCATTTCAACCAATTTTACCAACTATTCAACCAATCAACCATTGCATATTATAAAATTACTATAAATAAATTTAAAAACTCGTTTATATAAACGAAACAGAGTCAGTGAGTTTACTCACCTCGTTTTGCAGTTGATGATTCTGCCTTTGTTTTCATTAAAATAAAACAACGTTTCATTTTTCACTGTTATTCCAATAGCTCAAATTTTCAATTTTGTTAGTTCCATAATGTAGATTTTGTTGCTGCGGTTTCAATGGTTCCGGTTGCGTTCGATTCTGTTCACGAAAGAAGCGGTTATAATGGATAAGAATTTTAATTTAAATTGAACTCCCTTCATTGTTAATTTAATATAAATTAATAGGATATACTAGTAATTACATGATTAATGTAATCAAACCCTTCTTAAGTGTCGGTCAACTCCAGCTAATCACACTGAAAAATCACGATGCTTTCACCCAGGTTTGATGGACACAACTTCTTGATCACCTCAAGTTTTAATCACCCTTAGGATTAATTACCCCATAATTGTTCCTTTTTGTTTCCAGGCATGAAGAAAAGCCCAATTCATCCTTCCTTAAATCACGTTGATTGGCTCCTTAATCCCACGCTCATTCTTTTCCTTCCCCCCAACAGTTTTCGAATGACCCAGTAAAATGGCCGCACCCCTTTTAAATTCGTTCTTCTTCATTTGTGAACAAAAACGCCTCAAACCTTCACCATTCACGCTTCTTCAGTTCAAACAAAGTCCACTCCCATCTCTTGACCCAGATTTGTAAACTCAGTCACTTACTCTCATCAACAATCATGTTGCCTTCTAACCCAAATATTCAAATCCCACTATAACATATTCCCAAAACTTCACCCACCGGCGTCCCACTGTCATCAACGCCATCGGCTGACCCCATATCACCACCGTCACCCTCATCGGCCTCCCAAGCGCGTCGCAGCCACCCTACGCCACACCGACCTCTGACCCCAAAGACGCCACCTCCTGCACCCAAACTTCGTTCGCCAATAAACCCGGTCCCTGCATCGCCACCACCGGCTTTGAAACTTCGAGTGAACGAAATCCGTTCAAACCCCTTTATCTTAGGTCACCGGTCACCATAAACTTCCAGACCACCGCCTATAGGACTCGCGCACCCTCCTCCTTCGTTAACATTTAGATGGCCAGATCCGATGAAAAATGATGATAGCAGTAATCACCAGAAACCCCAAGCTCAAATGTTGATTCGCACCTCACAAACTCCAATAGAGTTTGAAGAGGAAGTCACCGGAATTACACTGATGTCAGTTTTGTAAATTAGCGATTGTTGTTTGATTTTTCTTCTTTTTTTTCTCTTACCCCTCACGTTTTGTTTCTGGATCTGAGAAAAACCATAAAAGAGGAAGAGAGAAACATTATTTAAAGAGAAAAAATAGCTTGGTTACCACGGTATTGATGCCTTGACGCGCATGGAAATGAAAACGTGGAGGGCACGGTGTCTAAAGATTGACCATCACGCTGTTCCTTATTTATTAATTTTTTCCTTTTAATTTTTTTTAGTATACTCGATGATCAGAATTTCGGATGGTGTTCGCATCACATGCGTGCATCACACTCAACCAGTTTTTGTGAACTGGTAAATGGTTACAAAAGGGATGGCTCCAATTATAACATGTTTAGTAAACCATGCAGCAAAGTTTTCAGTGCTGCACATTGCTTTGGTGCGACTTTCATGAACACCACAAAAAAAACTAACTTATTTGGTTAAAACTATATAATTTTATATTATAAAATTTTATGGCAGAACTCTTATGCATGCTACAGTCTTTGTTTCTTCCCATTTCATATATGTATGTTCGATTTCAATGAAACGATCCCCACAAAGTATTGTATACTCTCACTCACATGTTAGTGAACGACCAAATTCCATAGCATAGTAAAATTACAAAATATTGATATAGGGTGCAAAATACTCCAAGCAAAAAGTTGCGTATTTAATTAATTAAAAATTACAGTAAAATTCTAAAAATTAAATTATAACTACACCTCAAAAGAATCTTGTCCAAATTCGTAACCAATCTCTACTTATATTAAATAAACCGTTATGGTTTATATACGATTCCACAACAATTTTTCTGAAAATTAGATTTGGACATAACTTGCAATCTATAAGACGAAATTTCGATTTTTCGCTTCCATTAGAAAGATACAGTTTAATAGATTCAAACGTTTCTTGTTTCAAACAATTCTGACTTATATTGAATCCTGTATATTTAATTAAAGTTCAAAACGTTATATTACGAACTGCCGCGACATTACGAGCTCGTTTTAAATTATATTATAAATTATACGTTTAAATATCGTTTTATTAAATAAATTCCTATATATAATTCAAATAAAATATTTAAAACAAATTTAAATATTCAGAATTCAACGGCTGAAAATCCGGGTCGTTACATTCCTTCCCCCTTAAAATAATTTCGTCCTCGAAATTGCTAAGCAGTACAATGCTATTACTTTAGCTCCTCATATCCTACTTATCTGAAATCTTATAGTGAATATTAGGCACACATCCCTAAAACGAAACTTAATTAGGCTCACATCCGGTCCTAAACTTATTGTAAATTAGGTCCCTATTTTTCAAAAACATATAAAAAAATATAAAAAAAATATAAAAAAATCATGTAAATTCATAATTAAATAAAACATGTTCACGCCAAAAAAATCAGGTGGAAAATCAATCAACAAACACGTCAAAATCAAAAAATACACAAAACAGCGAAAAATGCAGTAAAATGCATAAAAACATGCACATATTTCAAATAGTTGCATATATGTATGCATCTATTTCAATTCCGCATCATACAGCAGCATATATGCATACATGTATGCAGATTTTCCGAAATACATGCATGATTTCATGCATCTATTCGATTTCTGCATGGAAAACACGCATGCTTGCATATGTGCATACGAGTATGCAGTTATATAGAAAATATGCATTCAAGTATGCACATATTGTCACGCCTTCGGCTTTCAACACATTACTGCATACAAGTATGCAGCTATTTTGAATAACAGCATACTTGTATGCAATTATTCAGCAGGCTTGCGGATCTTTTTTGCATGTGTATTTAAAAAGTTGCATACATGTATGCAACTTTTTTTTTTCAGTTTGCGTGGACTCCTGCGATTATTTCCAGAATTTAGAAATTTTTATTTTTTTTTATGCATGAGCGCATTTTTTTTTTGCCACAAATTGAAAAAGGCGAAGGGGACTTGAGGAGCAGGCGAATGGACCAAAATTTTTGGGCGGCATGTGATTTTAGGGACCGGAAACGTATGGAAAAGTATGGGTGGACGTAGCTTTAATTTAAAACTTAAATAAGGACGTGAGACAAAAGTACCCAATCTTATATTCCATATCATCATAACCCAATTCTTACCCGACCATTCATAATTCTTTCCAATTGATCTGTACACAAAGTTTGGACAATCCATCATCACTTTCCGTCTTTGATCCATATGTTTTTCTGCATTACCACACCCATTCCAATTGGTTTTAAATCCATTTATCAATTTCAATATTCCACTTGAATTTCTATTAACCAATTTTGGTTTTTCTTATTTCAATTATAATTAACAACTCGATTTTAAATTGTCAAAAGTTTCTTGAAAATTTTCTAACTCTTTAAATTTTCGAAAAATTTCGCCAGCATTCCCTTGCACGGCTCAATCGGTACAACCACAACTCGCCTTTCTATGCCTTCTCCAATCCAAAAGAAAATCAAAAAGCCAAGCGGCTTGCCCCATAGGCTCATAAAAATCATCAAACCCAAGTAGTATTGTAAACATATACCTTTTTGTCGGGCATAATTCTATCTCCTGCATTTGCCTCCATTCAATATCTGCTCAGCATATATATATATATATATATATATATATATATATATATATATATCCATTTCCAGTTGATTTCACATCAACCCAACTTCCAGTTTTTAACTCTTCTAATCAACTTTCTGATTAGTTCACTTTTATTCATTAATCCAAATAGAGTTCTATTTTCCAAAATCAAAACTCTTATTCTACTTGAGTTCAATTCCATCACAGTCTAATTCCAAACAACAACATCCAATATATATTAAACTTGTTTGATTTCATTCTGGATTATTTCTAATTCAATTAAATTTTATTTAACTTAAGTTAAATTTCAATTCATTTGATACATTTTTACCATTTCAATCTTTTCAACTTATACAAGTCAAATTTTAATTTCAAAACTCAAATTCCCGGGTTTTATTTCAAATTATTTTGAAATCATATATATTTATAATCAACTCAATTCAAAACATTTGAATTTCTAAAACATCTTGTCCATTTCAAATAGATTTTTCATTTTTAATTTACTATGGTAGCAATCCTTCACTCAGAAACTTGAAAATGAATATTGATAATGTCGCGATCCATTATCAGAATTATTTTCTCGCCACTGAAGTGATTTCAGTGCTTAATCACTTTAAAAACCAATTCAAAACCTTTCTTATTCAAAAATACTTTAAAGCAATGTTATATTATTTTATAATATTTCAGAAAATACTTTCTAAACACCCGGAGTTTAAATTCCAATTCTGGTTTGAACTTAATCTTGGTTTATCTCATTTGTATACATTATCCGTACACAAATTATATAACCATTTCAATATTACATAATTCCATTTGATTGTAATAACAATCAACACATTCATATATTATAATATTTCAGAAGTTAATCTTTTTATACCAAAATAATCTTTGGGCAATATTATTTCATTTACCCATTTTAAAACAATACTGTGTCGAATTGTTTTGTTCGAGAGTTTAGAAACACCTATCGATACAGTTGTATATCCTGTATCGACCAGAATTCATAAACCACTCAACAAATCAATCAATACAATATAAAACAATTTTATATCCAATCTACAAATACGTGCTAATATATATACACTCAAACTCAATCTAGGGTGTTACCAACCCCATCTCTATTGAGTTACGCCACAGAGCCAAGGTTACTACTCAACCTTCAGCTCTGATACCAACTGTAACGACCCGAATTTCCGTACTCTTTGAGTCGACTAATAACACCACACGTCCAACCCAAATTGCGCAGAAATACGAATCACTATTAGAAAGAAGTTAGAGGATGAGAAATAGAAAGAAAGAAATATTAGAATAGAAGAAAACGAAGAGCACGAGTCATACAGCGGAACAAATAAAATATGTTATATAACATAACTTTTGAAATACAAATCAATAACTGTATATACATACCCTCATCAGAGCACAACAGTTATTCCTGGAACAGTTATAAATATCTGTTTCCAGATACAACATAATACACAGCGGAAAATATGGTAGTCTATAGCTAACAGGTGAAGCCCCCTGCTTCAAGCTCCTCCAAGTGAATCTGTAAAATCCCGGCTACTTGACTGCCCGTACAAATTTGGGCACCCAAAAGTTTAGGGAAAACAAAACAAAATAAACTCTGGGTCAGTCATGGGACTGGTGTGAGTAAACTCCAACCATTGGTTTAACCATTAAAATCCTTTCGAAAGAAATGATAATCGTAAGACCGATCCACACATAAACACGGATGGTTTTTACCTTACGATAACCAAAAATATTTTTGATTTCAAATCCAGTGATACTATAATAATGTCTACATCAAATAAATAGAATCTAGCGGAACGCTTGATCTCACGCTCCATATATAATATAAAATCAAAACCCGCAGGGCGCTTATTGGAGATTGGATTTCCAACATGACAAGGTATGGGACCACCTGCCGATAGTGTATCTCTAGAGGCGAATACACTGGGTTCAACAAGAACGTCTTACAACCCGGCCCTCACATGACCGACCACTCATTTCGCTTGAGTGTATCGAATGTATATCACCAACGGTTGGGATCAGCAATCGTTTCCCGAAAGGGACATCATCGATAGATTAAAGAAGTAAATGGAATTTCTCTAGATAGGTGATTATACATCCAAATAGGAGCGACCCACATAGCCATGCTGCCTGCCCGATTTTTGTCATTTCCTGGGTGATGAGGCTTGAGGTCATGATGATCTTTCATAACCTATTTCCACCATTTCCTTTGAATGCCACATCATCAGGTCCTCCCATATACGTTGTCCCAGGACTGGACAAATCGAAGCACTATTCCATCAATCCATCTTGGGCAATTTCTACCTAGGATTAATAGAACAACCCTTGCATTTTACTCCGTCTTCAATCATCTTTAGCATAAGTTGATTTGTAACGCTTATGCTAATACAGAGTGGTTTTCAGATATTAAATCTGATATCGGTCTCTCCGTATTGTCAACAGAGGCATAAAATAAACTAAAACCTTGGTAGTTGGTGATTTAACTATCAAAGAAACATCCATACAATCAAAGGTCCTATTTCCAATTGGAAATCCTACCGATCAAGTAACAAACAACATTGGCCCCTTTTAATGTAATTTCTTATTAAATTATTATTTCCAATTCCTGTTATCTCATCTTTCGTATCCTTTCAAAGCTCTATTTTATCTCCTGATTGTTGGAAAACATTTCCAATATCCTAATTTCTTTATTCGAGAAAATATATCTTATTCCAGTTAGAAAATATTTCAAAATCCTTTAAATTAACTCGATGTTACAAACATCGTTATTATAGCTCTAACCAGTACTCACTTATTAACTAACCATCTTGCTAACCCATTTACTATCGAACCTTAACCATTCCTCCATCAACCAGGAAGTCAATCAAGTTGGGGTATAATTACCTCTCAGACCTTAATCGAACAACATTCTCAATTTTGAAATAGTCAAAGCTCACAAGTTCAAATAAACATTGCTTACACGACTTTTGGATTCAATCTAAGAACACACTTCTTTCATGGAAAAACATTGATTAGAACGGTAGCGTTATAATCGTTGTTTCCAAATATTTGATTTATAAGTCATTTATTATAACGACAGCGTTAAAATTGCTGTATAGATTTACAAAACATTTATAATAGTGATAACGTTGAAATCGCTGTTTAGATTTACAAAGCGTATATTATAACAACAGCGTTATAATCGCTGTTTAGATTTACAAAATAAATATTATAACCACAGCGCTATAATCGCTGTTTAGATTTACAAAACAAATATTATAACAACAGCGCTATAATCGTTGTTTTAAATAAAGTACCGTGTGCGACGCACACGCCTCCGTTGTTCGTTTATAAACTCTGTTTATTTTAAACAATTCAAGTTCTCCTTTAAATGTATTTACAAGCTATACGTTCTTTAACTTCTGAAATTAACTCAATTTGATTTCTATACATCCCTTTTTAGATATATTATCGCAAATTATAGAATTAGTTGAATATTGACCTCTTAATGTATTTAAATTAATTCATAGGTTCATGTTAAATAAAATTTAAATATTCTTCCGAGACATAAATCATTTGTAAAATTCGACGTAGCCGGATTCCTATTTAAAATTTCATTAGATTTATCTCAATTAATTTTTATTTTCCAATCTTTGGAATATAACCCATCATTTCTTTCGAAACAAATTTTCCCACTCAAATCTCTTTTACCACTATTGCATTCAAATCCTACTTCAAATATCGGGTATCAACACCAATTACCACTTTGCTTATATAAATTCAACTTGAATTTATATTTTACTTTATTCCATGATATATATTCTATTTAATTTATAAACATTGTTATAAACAACTTCTTGTTTTGATTCACTTAAACAAGTTTCTATTTCCATTCCATTTGAAATCTAATTTCTATTTTGGAAATAATTTCCTTTTTAAAACTCAAATCTCTTTTCTATGTTCTAAAATATTTTACGGTATTTAAATACTAAAATTTATCGACCAATGTAATTCAACCACCACAAAATCAATCACGATCATATATCATAAATAAATAAATAAATAAAACAGTAAATAAAATGTTGAGGAATCAAGTTGGATCCCGCCAACTTGTTTCCCTGCATCCACAGATGTTAATCAGCATCAATAATATTATTTCACATCAATATGAAATATCAGAACTCGTTGCATATTATAAAATTACTATAAATAAATTTAAAAACTCGTTTATATAAACGAAACAGAGTTAGTGAGTTTACTCACCTCGTTTTGCAATTGATGATTTTGCCTTTGTTTTCATTAAAATCAAACAACGTTTGATTTTTCACCGTAATTCCAATAGCTCAAATTTTCAATTTCGTTAGTTCCATAATGTAGATTTCGTTGTTGCGGTTTCAATGGTTCCGGTTGCGTTCGATTCTGTTCACGAAAGAAGCGGCTATAATGGATAAGAGTTTTAACTTAAATTGAACTCCCTTCATTGTTAATTTAATATAAATTAATTAGGTTATACCAGTAATTACGTGATTAATGTAATCAAACTCTTCTTAAGTGTCGGTCAACTCCAGCTAATCACACTGAAAAATCACGATGCTTTTACCCAGGTTTGATGGACATAACTTCTTGATCACCTCAAGTTTTAATTACCCTTAGGATTAATTACCCCATAATTGTTCCTTTTTGTTTCCAGATATGAAGAAAAGCCCAATTCATCCTTCCTTAAATCACGTTGATTGGCTCCTTAATCCCACGCTCATTCTTTTCCTTCCCCGCAACAGTTTTCGAATGAGCCAATAAAATGGCCACACTCCTTTTAAATCCGTTCTTCTTCATTTGTGAACAAAAACGCCTCAAACCTTCACCATTCACGCTTCTTCAGTTCAAACAAAGTCCACTCCCATCTCTTGACCCAGATTTGTAAACTCGATCACTTACTCTCATCAATAATCCTGTTGCCTTCTAACCCAAATATTTAAATCCCACTATAACATATTTCCAAAACTTCACCCACCGGCGTCCCACTGTCATCAACGCCATCGGCTGACCCCACATCACCACCGTCACCCTCATCGGCCTCCCAACGGCGTCCAGCCACCCTACGCCACACCGACCTCTGACCCCAACGACGCCACCTCCTGCACCCAAACTTCGTTCGCCAATAAACCCGGTCCCTGCATCGCCACCACCGGCTTTGAAACTTCGAGTGAACGGAATCCGTTCAAACCCCTTTATCTCAGGCCACCGGTCACCATAAACTTCCAGACCACCGCCTATAGGACCCGCGCACCCTCCTCCTCCGTTACCATTTAGATTGCCAGATCCGATAAAAAACGATGATAGCAGTAATCACCAGAAACCCCAAGCTCAAACGTTGATTCACACCTCAAAATCTCTAATAGAATTTGAAGAGGAAGTCACCGGAATTCCACTGATGCCAGTTTTGTAAATTAGCGATTGTTGTTTGACTTCTTTTTTTTCTCTTACCCCTCACGTTTTGTTTCTGGATCTGAGAAAAACCAGAAAAGAGGAAGAGAGAAACAATATTTAAAGAGAAAAAATAGCTTGGTTACCACGATATTGATGCCTTGACGCGCACAGAAATGAAAACGTGGAGGGCACGGTGTCTAAAGATTGGCCATCACGCTGTTCCTTATTTATTAATTTTTTTTAGTATACTCGATGATCAGAATTTCAGATGGTGTTCGCATCACATGCATGCATCACGCTCAACCAGTTTTTGTGAACTGGTAAATGGTTACAAAAGGGATGGCTCCAATTATAACGTGTTTAGTAAACAATGCAGCAAAGTTTTCAGTGTTGCACATTGCTTTGGTGCCACTTTCATGAACGCCACAAAAAAAAACTAACTTATTTGGTTAAAACTATATAATTTTATATTATAAAATTTTATGGCAGAACTCTTATGCATGCTACAGTCTTTGTTTCTTCCCATTTCATATATGTATGTTCAATTTCAATGAAACGATACCCACAAAGTATTGTATACTCTCACTCACATGTTAGTGAACGACTAAAATCCATAGCATAGTAAAATTACAAACATTTTTGCTATCATATCATCATTATGAGTTTTGCGTTCCCTGCTACAAAACTCCGTCAAATCCCGGACTGCTACGGACAGAAATAAGAGTACGGTCGTGTCCAGCGAGATACCACGATCCCAAAAATATATCGGTGGTTTAACTTATATTATGAAACCCCAAAATATTGATATATGGTGCAAAATACTCCAAGTAAAAAGTTGCGTATTTAATTAATTAAAAATTACAGTAAAATTCTAAAAATTAAATTATAACTACGCCTCAAAAGAATCTTGTCCAAATTCGTAACCAATCTCTACTTATATTAAATAAACCGTTATGGTTTATATACGATTCCACAACGATTTTTCTGAAAATTTGATTTGAACATAACTTGCAATCTATAAGACGAAATTTCGATTTTTCGCTTCCATTAGAACGATACAGTTTAATAGATTCAAACGTTTCTTGTTTCAAACAATTCTGACTTATATTGAATCCTGTATATTTAATTAAAGTTCAAAACATTAAATTACGAACTACCGCGACATTACGAGCTCGTTTTAAATTATATTATAAATTATACGTTTAAATATCGTTTTATTAAATAAATTCCTATATATAATTCAAATAAAATATTTAAAACAAATTTAAATATTCAGAATTCAACGACTGAAAATCCGGGTCGTTACACAGCTTCCGCCGTCCAGCGTGAATAACGGGGAGGGTTTTGTGAATTTTTTTATAAAATTAAATTATGAAGGGATTTTTATAATTGGCTAATATATATATTTTCGAAAATTAGGGTTTTTTTCCAAACGAACTCCAATCCAAACCCAACAACTGTCACCCCTAGCTAAATACCCGCCTTTAGAACACAATGGGATATGTTTCGTAAGCCAATTCGACTGTTATAGTCAGTTATTTTTCAAATTAAAGTATAAAACATTGAAACTCTGTTTTGAACGTATATTTTGATTTGCCGGGGCCACATACTGATTCTAAATATTCCCGAAAAAATAATCTAGCTATGTTGGGACGATACGGTCCCAACAAAACTGATTTCATCGAATTCTGAGACCATTTGAAAAATGGCTCTTTTCTGTTCGATCCAATTTGACTAAAATCCACCAAACACGTTTTCCTTTGCCACGCTCACATATTAACTTCAAAAATTATGGAATTTGAAACCTAGCAATAATTTGACATCCCAGATCCAACAAAAGTGGTTTCGTCGAATTCTGAGGTCGTTTGCAAAATATCTATTTTCAAGGGCTATAAATTCTCTATAGCGACCTTTTTGAAAATCCATTTGGCCATAACTTTTGATTCCCGCTATGAAACTTCGATTTTTCAGATTCGTTAGATAGATAATCATAAACAGATTTAAATATTTTTGGTTTCACTAAAATCCGTTTTATTTTGCACCCGGTACAATCAGTCAAAGTTTGAATTCAAATTTTCAAACTGTCGCACCATTTCTAACTCATCATTTTATTGAAATATTCTATTTCAGTTTCTCCAATTTCATTAAAATAACCAATTTAAAAATTTTAAATTGGCTCGTATTTTCCGGGTTGTTACACTTTGGGTCGATTATTGTTTAATAATCCGTTATACAATTCTTATTATGCAGTTTGACTAGCAGTTTAGATCGTTAATTTGTTGCTTGCTATTAGATTTGTTGGTAGTTGTTCTTTTATCTCCTTAATAATTATTAGGTGCAAGTGTTTCCCTCAAGATGGGTATTCCTCTTCCCCTCCTCCCCCCCCCCCCCCCAAAAAAAAGACTTATTGTTAAACCTTGAATTTGGTTTAATTTTTAGAGTTTGAAAAATGAATCCGAAAACTGATTTACATGCCTTATATATGTGCCATGCTTTCTCAGAACAAATCCAATTGTGTAAGTGTAAAATCCATATTGAAGCTAAGATTTGCTCCTATTTTCAAATTTAATGCACGAAAACATCTTGAAACATATTTTAAATTACAACTTTAAAATTATCCTTGACATATTCTCTTTCATGTTATTTTTCGAAAATCAATTTTGAACATTATTGTTCTTTGGTCAAAATTACTCTTTTTAATAATGCAAAAATGCGAAAATCTAGGTTTCGTTTGGTTAGTTCTTTTTAGTTTTGAGTTTGTGCTTAAACAAAAGTATACATGTAAGTATCACTGAGAAAAGACGATTTTTGAAAATGAACTTTAAATATAAAATAGAAAATAAGGGTGTTTCTGGTTTCTGTTTTTTAATTTTGGATTTTCATACATATAAAAGTACGAACAACACACGCATATCGTGAAAAATGACCGTTTTACAAAACGAAGTTAACACACAAAATAAAAAACAACTTTTTGTTATTTCTCGTAATTTAAGAAACAACGGAAGAACGATGACAAAATCATCCATCCACCGTCCTCTCCATCATTCGCTCCGTCTTTGGTCCATCACCTCCAATATCCTTCAAATCTACGCATCTTTCTAAATTTACGTTAAAGACTTAAAACATAAAATAAACCAAACATTATCTAAGTTTTTTTTTCTTCCTATTGTCGAAAATAACAAAAGAATGAGCTAAATCATTTTTTTTATGTTATTTGGTTGTCTGAACTGCTAAAAAGTAAAAACTATGAATTTTTATCGGACATTGTTATTGACACTCCAAATATTGTTTAGGGGGGGGGGGGGGGACAATTTTTATTTTTTTCAAAAATTGTTAAGGGGGGTACCAATGAGGAAAGTAGCCCCTTAACAAATAATGGTAATTTTACCTTATTACCCATTTAGCCCGTTAACAAATAAAGGTAATTTTACATTAAAAAAATATTGCAAGAGCCATAGTAATTTTTTTTTTTTCAATTTACATATATCAATTTTTTTAAACCCTAAAAGATAAGCGTTTTCGAAGGAGTAGGATCGAACTATTTTTTTTTGTCAACATAAATATGCCGAATTTTATAATTACGAAGACAATGCACCGAAATGATTATTAATTTTTGACATATCACTACCGAATACATACATAATTAATTACGTACGACATTCAGTGCAGTGGCGATGAACTGCTTATTTTAATTTGGTTTCTCTTGTCAAATAAGTTTTTTTTAATCTGATTTGAAGGGGCAATCCGGGAATATTAAGTAGTGTGAAATAATATGTTTGTTTAGCCCTTAACAATTTTTTAAAGAGCGAAGTGTTTTTAAAAAATGACCCCTTTAACAATAGTTGGAGTATCAATAATAACACCCCTTTTATCTTGTTTTTTTAGTATTTTGCGATGAAAGTGGAAAACACAGAGTAAACCTGTATATATTATATTGTACAATGCAAATTTCAACTTATTGGCAGCGTATAAAGTTTTAAGGAAAATTTGGATTTTAATATTGGAGCTGATCCTAATTTATTCACAATAAATAAGTATGTTACTTAGAAATGGAAACATCGTGCTAATAAATATTCATGGAGTCTTTCTCCACCATCTCCAAAAAAGTTACAAAAAGTAAAAAATAATTAGGGGTTCTCTCCCTAGATTGAACAGGAGGAGAAAAAAGTAATAAACAAATGGCGGGAAGGAGAGACGGACCGCTAATGAGAGGAGGAGGTGGGCCGTCTCGCGGATCTCGGATCGCCATGGCTGTTGCTGTGGGAATCACACTCGGTTGCGTTTTCGCTTTTCTTTTTCCAGATGGATTCTTCCGATCTAATTTGGCCAAATTAAATTCCCGAACTAGTTTGAGATCACTACAGGTACTCGTTTAGTCTAATGGATCTATGATTTTTTAATTTGATGAACAGGTTGTTAATGTTCTGAGAGGTTATTAGCACCAATCAATTTACCGAAATTTGATCTTATTGTATATAAACTTTTCTTAGATCTACCCTATTTTGCTTTCTTCATAATGACAGAACTCAAGTTGACTTTTTTCTGATAATTATTCTGTTACGTGAATCAATGACATACCTGATGAGTTATGATTGATTTCCTTCTGTCAGTTAGTAGCGAAACAAGAATAATGCTAATAGTTCTAGAAAACTGATGATATAAAATTGTGTAATGGTAAGACTAGTAGCTGTGATTATAAAAAAAAAGACATCCACTATTGTTAAAAGTTGGTACTTTGCAAGCTTGCAAATAGTTATCATGAGCTGTACTTAATACACAACAATATGTGCAGTTAAGAAAATAGGTAAAAATAGAATTTTTTTTCCACTAAAAATAGTCAGTCATACATAAATAGATTTTCATACCTACTCAGTGTCTTTAAAATAGATATTGGAATGAATAATTTATTTGTCATTTGAAAATAGACATCTGTAGCTTCTTCGTGTCATTTGAAAATAGATCCCCAAATATTTGCGTTACAATGTTCTAATGTTGTACTTGTTTATTTCATGCAGTTTGATTGTGTAATCAATTCATTAATCTGGATTCGGTTTGATATATTTTAAATTTACACAACATTGTTTTTTTATGCCCCTTACATATGCAATGAGAAATATATCAATAATGGAAAAAATAATGTAACTTGATAAACTTGTTATTCCCTATCGACCAAGCATGTTTCTATTGTAAAAAAAAAAAAAGAATTATCAATGAATATTTTAACCTAAAAGAAAAGGTACTTTGGCTACATGGGTATCCATACAATACTTAGCTTTCGAACTGAACGAAAACTGATTATACGTTTTTGCTAATTATATTAGAATCGACTTGTCTTCTATTTGATTTGCTAGCACTGGCATTGAGTTTTGTAATTTATATTTTATTTAGATCATGTAGGCATATGAACTCCTTTATAACATTTTCATAACAGCTGTCAAATCTCGTCTTACACTAAGTGATGCATGAAGTGTCCTGTACGAATTAGAGCATAATTCTCACCTTCAATGTTGCTTCAGGTTGTTAGTGTGGTATATTCTTATATTTACTACTATTTTAGGTTGGACAAATAAACCAAAAAGGAAAACCATTTTCTTACCAGCCTTTTCATCATAGGTATCTAATTTGCTTGATGATTTTAGATCCATTTGTTCCTTCCAATGCGTAACTTTAAAACAGCAGGCATTTCTTCTGATATTTGGTACCTATGCACGATAATTTAATGTCAGCTCAAAACAGATTTGATGCCACTGTCCATTTTGTCCTTACTATTTAATAATATGACTATTGCTCATTTGAATTCTAAAATGATATATTTTTGTGGATATTATTCATGCTAACATTTGATACTAAGAAAATGCTTGCTTTTTTACTTCACTTAAGAGCGTCCATCCTTCATAAATGCAACTGATGTTTGTTTTTTGAGTTATAAATGAACCTAGAAGCGATCTAATTTAAGCCAAATGTTTTTCTCATAATCCGTGAATGCAATGCAAATAATATATTATGTCCTCTCATCTCATAGAATGTACGATAAGAGACTTGAATTTTACGTGTTTATTATATTTCAAAAAATGGTATTTATAATATAGGTTTTATTCATATGTTTTTTATAAAACACCTCTTACTATTTTATTTATTTTATACTTTCCATATTATTTAAGTTTTGCCTTTTGAAGCGATATTTCCAACATATAATTTGTTTAAAAAAATCATTTATTTCTGAATTTTGCTTTTGTTGTGATATTTTTTTTAGGCTGATATTGTTATATAACTTAATTTTTTTTCTTTTTATATTTTAATTCTTTTGAAAGCATCTTCCTGAATCGACATTTAATTCTTTTTTACAATTAAATCTTACATGTTGAACTTTATATTTTGAATTATTATAATTTTTGTTGTTCTTTATTTTTTATTTTACAATACTGTTAGGTTTTCATGTTAAAAATATATATTTTGAGGCCTACAGTTGTCAAATTTCTTATGGGTGCAAAAGATAAAATCAAGACTTAAGCTTCATCATTTGCACAGTATTTTGACAAAATATTGTAAAAACACTGCCCACTCCTATGACGAATGAATGCGGTTCTTTTGCACTATTGCCACTTAGCGCTCACTCCCATACCACTACATACCAATCCAAGTTACAAAATGCAATATAAAAAGTAACTATAGCGTAGAAATAAAACATTGTACAAAATACATTATAAAAAGTAACTATAGCATGGAAATGAAGAATTTTATTAGCAGCTTCCTTTTAAAACATATGACAAATCTAGACCTGTTTCAAAATGTAATACGAATATAGATTTATTTTTGTGATGCTGACGAAATCCAACAATTTGTACAGGAGTATTCTGAAAATGCACAATGCCTTATCCTTTTATTATTATTATCATCATCATTTTCGAAGATTTTGTGCTAGAGTGCATTGTGAAATCTTCTTTATTTGTTTTTCTTCTCTTGACAAAATTGGATTTGTGAATTCGCGAAGTGCGCCAATATAAGTTTGCCGAATCAACATGAGCAAACCCATGTTATGTCCCAAATGGATCTAATTCCGGGGGGTGGGGGGATGAGGCATCTCCACAACACTCCTGTTTTGGAACACCCCAAAAGCACGTCTATCTTAACTACAATCTTCTATTTAAAATAAAGTTTTGAGGGGGAGAGAGAACGCGTGGGTGGAGAGAGCAACATAAGTTGTGGTCAAATCAGTGGGAATTATATAAGAAACCCTAGTTGAACACAAAACAGTGACACAAACAATCTCAACCATTAGATTTTCTTATGAATTCCACCTTCCACATAAAGACAAGTAAATCTAGTGGTTTAGAATTTGTATCTTGTTTGTGTTAAATGTTGTGTTCCAATAGCTGCGCTCTCTCTCTCTCTCTCTCTCTCTCTCTCTCTATATATATATATATATATATATATATATATATATATATATGAAAATTTATTCGGACACAAGATTTAGACACAATTGGTGACACAATGAATTTACACCATAAACAATCTCAACCATTAGATTTTCTTATGAATTTCACCTTCCACATAAAGACAAGTAAATCTAGTGGTTTCGAATTTGTATCTTGTTTGTGTTAAATGTTGTGTTCCAATAGCCGCTATATATATATATATATATATATATATATATATATATGTGTGTGTGTGTGTGTGTATATATATATATGTATGTGTGTGTGTGTGTGTATATATATATAGGAAAGTCTATTGGGATACAAGATTTAGACACAATTGGTGACACAATGAATTTACACCATTGGATCACCCCATTAATTACACCTCACCACATAAAGACAAAAAGATCCAACGGTTGAGGCATTGTGTTTCTAATTTTGTGTCCAAATAGCCGTCCTATATATATATATACATACATATATATACATATATATACATATCAATGTTTTAAAACGCAAAAGGCGCACGCGAGGCGTTTTTGGGTCCGTGAGGCGAGGCGTAAGCCTCGAAGCGTTGAGGCGTAAGCCTTTCAGGTAAAAAAAAAAACGCAACACATAACTTAATTTTTAATATTGAATGACATTAAGCGTCAAATACTAAGTAAAACCCATAAAGCATTCAAAGCAATTCAAACAAAATACAATCATTCTTGCACATTTAATATAAAATGCAAAAGATCAAATAATATCTTCCTCCTCGTGCAAAAGATTCAAATTTTGATTTCTTAAAACTATTTGGAGATTACGTCAAACTACAATTTTGATATGTTCCATCAATTCAAATCGATTTGCAAAATTTATTTCGAGATTTAACAAAGTTTATTGAAAAACATTCTTTAAATAACAATAAGAAAATTCATTATATTGCTCATGATCATTATTTCATAAACAATTTTACTTGATTGTGCCGATATTGAAATTGAAAAGTAAAAAAATACTAATTTTTATTTTCTTAAATTTTGTCTTTTTTAATTTCTATTAAATAATTAAAGTTTAATGACATTTATTTGTGTTAATATCTGCAACTAAAGATTAAAAGGTTTTTAAGTCATATGCCTCAGCTGTTTGAGGCGTGCGAGGCGTAAGCTTTACGCGCTTTGTATGCCTTAAGTTATTGAGGCGTAAGCTTTAGAGGTAAAAAGCCTTTTGGAATAAGCCTCAAGGCGTTTTATCTCTTATTTCCTCGAGGCGAGCCTCGAGGCGGGTTTTTTAAAACAATGATACATATATATACATATATATACATGCTCCGTGGCACCTTTATTTGATAGCATTCCATTTGCACCTCATTTTAAATCACTCACTTATAATTAAATAAGTCAGTGGGAAGAGAAAAACAAGAATGTAGTGGAAATCAAAGGGATATAGGGGTGCTGCATTGTTTGGGGTGTTCTTGATTCTATCTCATACACACATACATTATTGTTTTCAAAAGCGGACTAGATTGTTGAAAAAACCCTAAGTAAACATAAATAAGGAAAGCAAGCCTGATATATTTTGCGAAGTAATCAAAGCTGCCTGGTATACTGTATAAAACACAGGGTCCATTTGTGATAATTTTATAGGTTAAAACTGATAGTTAATTAAGACAGCAGGGAGGATATGTTTTAATAACTTGGCAGAGAACCAGTTTGCTGAGCAGAACGATGATTTAAGCGAGTTAAATTACACTCATTCGTCATCTTTAGGGTACCCAACCAGCAAGTAGCAAACTATCAAAATTTCACTCAATTGCCCTCTTGTTGGATGAGCCTGAAGTAAAAGTAATAATATTAGTCCATTTCAATGAAATTGCCATCTTGTTGGATGCGCCCAAAGTAAAAATGATAATATCAACTCAATTTAATTTGCATTTCCTTTTATACTTATTACAAGTTATTGGCATGGGTTTTCAAAATTAGGTTCAAATTGTTAGTCGCACATTTCAAATTTGCTAGATACTTCGATGTCACTATTTTGCTAGATGTAGATTTCTTTCCACGCTCATACCGTAGATTCAAAGGATTGATGTTTCTATACATACTTCTTGTAGGTTTTAAGATATTTCACGAATGTAAAAAGCATACAAATTCAAATGGTAAACTCATGACATTTCATATCACGTCGAAGTGCTTTAACCATTTGGATAATAGTGCTTGTCAATATTTTTTCCTTCAACGTTCACTTCACCTGAATTCTAAATCATAATATGATTTAAGCCTCATAATCATAGATATTCAGTTCAAATTGTGTAGCATTCTAACATCTTTGACCACAGCGCTTTCAAATGTGGAAAACAAACGGAGCAATGCTACTCCTGCTTACACCATTTTTGTTTTCTTGTTTGAAAACCAGGTTAACTCACCATCATGCGAAAACACCAACGCTCTAAAAACCCAAATATCCACCCTATCAGAAAAAAATGCCGAATTACTCGATCAAATCAACGACCTAACTTCAAAACTCAAGCAGGCCCAACAATCCAAAGGCCAAGTCCAGAACCAACTCCAACTCCCACTAACTGAGCCCAAGTCCGCCGGCCCATTTGGCACCGTCAAGTCCATCCGAACAAATCCACTCCTCCTCCCGGACCCCTCCATAAACCCTAAACTGTCCCAAATCCTCGAAACCATATCCACCTCCAAAGAGGTCATAGTCGCCCTCGCGAACTCGAACGTCAAAGACATGCTCATCCTCTGGTTCGAAAGCATCAAACGGATCAAAATTCAAAACTACCTCGTCGTCGCCCTTGACGACCAAATCGAACGTCTCTGCACCGAAAACGACGTCCCCGTCTACCGGAAGGTCCTAGACAACGACCGACTCGATTCCGTCGCCAAAACCGGCTCCAACCACGCTGTCTCCGGCCTTAAGTTCCGCGTCCTTAGGGAGTTCCTACAGCTAGGGTACAGTGTCCTGCTCTCCGACGTCGACATCATCTACCTTCAAAACCCGTTCCACCACCTCTACAGAGACTGCGACGTGGAGTCCATGAGCGATGGGCACGACAACCATACCGCGTACGGCTACGACGATGTGTTCGACGAGCCCTTAATGGGCTGGTCCAGGTACGCTCATACGATGCGGGTATGGGTTTTCAATTCTGGATTCTTTTACATTCGGCCCACGGCTCCATCGATTGAGTTGCTGGATCGGGTCGCGGCTAGGCTGTCCCGTGAAGACGTGTGGGATCAGGCTGCGTTTAACGAGGAGCTGTTTTTCCCTTCCAGCCCTGGGTATGATGGGCTTCACGCTTCGAGACGTGCCATGGATATCTATTTGTTTATGAACAGTAAGGTTCTTTTTAAGACTGTGAGAAAGGATGAGAGGTTGAAGAAGGTCATGCCTGTGGTGGTTCATGTTAATTATCACCCTAATAAGGTTCACAGAATGAGAGCTGTTGTTGATTTCTATGTTCATGGGAAACTGGATGCCTTGGAGCCTTTTCCAGTTGGTTCAGATTGGTGATTTCTTTTGCTTTGGGTTAGGAATTGAAGATTTGAATGTTTTGATTTTGGTACTCAGATCTGTTGTACTTTTAAATTACAGTAGTTTACATTGCTTGATGATATATGTATACTCAACTTGTTTTACAGTGTGTTATTGTTCTGTGATACATTTTTGACTGGTGCTAAATTAGACTGAATTAAGTTGCTTAATGTATGTCTAGTTTTCTCGTATTATCCTGATAAAAACACATATGTGCTTCAAATATTTGAAAAAGAAATGGAGGAAAACACATGAAACATACAGTGAAATGCAGAATCGTATACGATTTGTATTGAGAGTAACAAAATATATTCAGTCAAATAGTAAAGTACTATATTCGTAAGTGTTCGGTGTTGACATATTTTACAAAAATAAACAGCATGAATACATGCATTTATTTGGGTGATCATAAAAACTGGGGAAAAGGCAACGAAAGATAGAAAGCAAATAAAAAAACTAGGATTAAAATATAAATTGTTACGTTGAATTAAGACTGCAGAAAACTGACAATGAAGAAACTTATTTAAAATATGTAAATTAATGTTTTATCATGGTAGCTATCGATGTTTTTAGCATTTTTTGTTTGTGGTCTTATTATTACTATTTTTTTTTTCACTTTTAGCCTTGTTTTACAAAAAATTGTAAATATAGCACATTTTTTATCAGCATGGCGTTGAGCTGGCCAGTGCTTACCAAAATGCACTGGCGTAATTTGGAATTGCGGTAGCACACGTGTACGTTGGCGCAATCCCAGATTGCGCCACCTCAGTGAAAAAAAAAAAAAAAAAAAATTCTCTTCTTTGTAGGGCACGATGCAGAGCTGCGCTCCATTGCTTAAATTGAAATTGCGTCTGCACGGTATTTTAAAAAGAAAAATATACCCACAATGGGTGCTGGCATATGCGCCTATTAAATATACCCACAATGTATAACAGAATGCCCTTTGTATAAGAGAATACCCACAACATCATCCATATGCAGAACAAGACATACGAACTTGAATGAAGATACGCATGTCTGAATTCATACCTCTTCATGGTGCTGAGACTGCCGTACTTCCTCGTCGCGCGTTACTTTTGACAAACTGTCCGGAACTTTGGAAGGCTCATCTTCCTTTTTAGCATTTACAACCACCTGAATAAAGAACTCTACATCAACAATTCACCATCCTTTAACTGAAAAAACGACACTGAGTTCGCTAATCTGTTTTGACTATTCAGCCTTGCTAGTAGGCTTAGTAATAGCCACTGAAGTTTCTCCAACTCTTTGACCAAACTGAATGCCACCTGGGCGGAGCTCGATCGGAGCATGCATATCTTCATCCTAGGCGGAGCTCGATTGGAGGAGGTGACTTGGAGACATGGCACAGGCAGCAGGTCCAAGCTGGAGAAAGGGTTGGAGAGGTGGGCGTTGGGCGTGGTGTTTGGTTCCAGCTCCCATCATGTTCTATGTTCTGATGTAATCTTGGGTAGAAAAATCGAACCAGATTCAGCAAGTTTATTCTATTCTACTTAAATATGATAATATTATTGAGTTATGTTTAAAGTTGGGGTCTGTTCTGGGAATGTGGATGTTTATATATTGTTGATGCTGATATTTATGCTTTAATCATGGCATAATTATTTTTCTCGTAATGCAAGGTGGCATATTCATGCTCTTCATGTTCTACCCAACACCACGCGCCAAGCCCAGTATCCATTTCATACATGCTCTTCCTGTATCCATTTATCATCGTTTACTGGGTTTGTATGTATAAAAATACGTGTCAGTGTATCCATTTACATACATACATGTATAAAAATACTGGCATGCCAATGTATGAAATGGATACATACATATAAAAATTGTTCATAACAAATATTAAAAAGCGGGCACGGCTGTTGGAGTCGGAAAGGGTGGAGTGACAGTGAACACAGGAAAAGGCACGAATGTGAACGTTGGCCATGGCAGCGTCGGAGTCCACGCACTGAAAGGAACAAATGTAAACATACGTAGAACACAGAAATGTTGGCGTACACACTGGCAAGGGCACAAACGTAAACGTAGGTAAGTTGTTCGTCTATACGTATGCGACCACCGTTACACAAATTCAAACCGATCGGAACATTGTGTTGTTCTTCTTGAAGAAAGGCTTGCAACAAAATGACCTTGCATTTCACCCGAACTACCACTTCACCCTTCATCCGACGCAGCAAAGCCAACTCCTTGCCCTTTGCTTCTACCAAACTCCCTTCGATCATTGCGCGCTTCTCTGTTCAGCTCGATTCGGTTGAAGCGGAGTCCATGAAGGAGACTCTTTTAGGAATGTGAGGCACCGGCCATGGCTGGAGAAAGAAAAACATGCGCAACTTCCCTAGAATCGATGGTGGAATATTTCACCACCGCAAATTTGAGTACCAGAAAATTGAGTGCGGTGTCTATGACCGTCAGCAAAGAGAAGTCGCCGAAACAGCAGTACAAAATAGGGTCATTCAAAGAGAAGTCACCGAAACAACAGTGCAAAATAGTGTCATTCAGAAGATTTACGGAGGCGAGCATGGTGGTTTGTCATGCGCAGACATATGTGTATGCGGTGTTTTACTGCCATAGGACTAAAGGTACAAAGGCGTATGAGATTATGATGAGTGGAGAAGATGATACTAGGGTGGAGGTTGTAGCGGTGTGCCATACGGATACTGCTGTGATGGACATTTAGAAGGCTGTTAGTCAAGTTGCATCAAGTTAAATTTTAGAAGATTAATAAAGCAGTAGGTGAGTGGGCATATTTAGAAGCTAATTATAGATATGGTATTGTGCTAGCGCAATCAAATTGCGCCGATACAAATTTTGGAGCGCAACTGAGAGTTGTGCCCCAGAACTAAAAGAGATTTTTTTTTTTATTGTACACGTGTATCGGCGCAATCCTAGATTGTGCCAGTGCATTCTGGCCAGTGCTGAGCTGACCAAAAGTGACTATATTTGTATTTTTTATTTTTATTTTGCAAAACATGGCTAAAAGTGAGAAAAAATAAAATAGGACCACAAACGAAAAATGCTCTAAGATTTTGATAAAGTACACACGCAGGATATTTCGTCTAATAAAGCACCTGTTTCAACCAATAATAAAAGAAAAAAAGAAGTCAAAAGGAGAGTTGGTGTGGACGTTGAATTCTTTTCACCTAAGGGTCTGTTTGTTTATTTAGGATGCGTTTTCAACGAATTATAACAGGGTATTTGAGCGAGACATTTGAGCGGAAAATTTAGATGTGTTAGTGTAGCGAACGAGGAATGTGTTTTTTGATGCGAACGTGATATTTGAACGGAGTATTCGAATGAAGTATTTTTGAAATATGATATAAATGGATAGGATTACAAATGCAGTTACAGATACAGATACAGATACAAATATAGTTATAGATACAAATACAGGACCAGTTACAGATACAAATACAAATTAGCGCGGCCCAGCAGCAACCAACTCATCTCTAATGATATCTCAAAGTGCTGACATTTCTTGGTATTCATTTCGTTGTACCTGTTCAATGCCTCTATTCGTTGTATTTCTCATAGCGTGGTATTTCTCCAAGTACTAATCGAGGATTAGTTCAGGATCATCATCAAATGGTATCTCGAAGTGCCTCTATGCGTCGGACGCCAACGACTTAATTTTACCAGTTGCCAAGGCGTGGAAAGGTCGTGGAAATTGAATGGGCTTGCGTCTGACGCATTGGACGCAAACACAACGTAAACGTTGTTCGAAATGGCTGCGAACGCGCCCTTACTAACAAAATACATCGAATTGTCAAAGACTATCAATTAGGAAACGACTATAACATATAAAATTTAAAAAGAATCCTTTTGTTTTCCATTTCTTTTCTTCTTCCTTTGAAAGTGGAAAGAATGAGTAATATAAATACTGCTATCTAACTGGATAAATAATGATAGCAGTGACAAATAAAATAAGAAAGATCACGTCAAAGATTTATATGCTGGTTTATACATCCAGTCTTAGGTTCATTTCAAGAGTATTTTTAATTTTAACAATGTACCATCACTTCATTCGGAAGAATAGGCACATGAGCAGTCAACCATGACCTTAATACATTTTTCTGAGAAGTCAAACATGACTTCAAATCTTGTTCGGGTAACCGAAAACAAAGAGGAAAAAATAGCAATTGACTTCGTGTGTTCTTAGAAAACATAGATGAGTCATTGTAGTACAATATTTCTATAATATTCTTCTGAAGTATTACGATTGTGTAATCGTGAAGATGTGAAAGTGAAAGTGATCACAAAATTCTAAAGTGGTATATTGTGTAATCGTGAAGATATGAAAATGAAGTGATCACAATAGTATATGAACTGAATGATATAAGTATATACGCGTGCGCAATAATTGTGGAGTAAGATAAGAGAATTAGATTGCAAGAACTGATGACTTGATTTGTAAAATCTTTGCTATATATGGACGTTGCTTGTTTGCTGTTGACCCGCATTTTTGTATGGCGGTCACGCTTCGAAGTCACAACATCCGGATCGCTCCAAACTTGAATGCCGACTAGCATTAGCTTGGAAATGCATGGATGAAGCGATGGATTTGGTTTGTACTTAGAGTCCTCATAGACAAGAACTTGGATCGATATGATGACGCAGCCCCGGATTGGCCATGTCTAGTTCAACATGAGGCAAAACTCCCTCGGATCAGCATGTGGGTATGGGCTCGATTCGGCCATGCTACAACTCGGCTAGGGTAGATTGCCCCGGATCGGATCTGAGTCGGTTCGGCCATGCCTAACCAAGATGGACACGTCTAGCGACATGTCCCACTGCTTCACGTCATTGCACCTACTGCCTTATTTCCATGTCGAACAAAATTGATGAGCACTTATAAATATACTGGGAGATGATTATTTAGGCGAATGATTCCACACCTATGCTTAAAGGCTGCAAATTGGGAGAATAGCTACTTTTCTCGCCGCATTTTCTTAGATAAAACCGAACTATAATTGTAATCTACAATATAAACGACTAATTGCAACGAGTGGACGCAGACCTGATCGCCGAACCAATATAAAAAATTGTTGTGTCCTTTACTTTTTGATTCCTGTGACCCAAGATAGCTGTGTTTTCTAAGTTCTATGATTGATTTATGGATTCTTATACGATTTGGGTGTTGAACTTGAGAGTACCAAATTTCAAGTTAACATTTTGGCATGCCGAGTAGGGGCGATACAAAATTCTACAGAATCAGATTTCTAAGGACTTCGAACATGGCGAAGAAGAAGACTGATACTTTTTTCCACCTTGGAGACATTGGACATAAGGAAACGAAGAATCTTCCTCTAACAAAGAACTTCCCATCTACTTGACTAGAGGAGAGATGGAGGATACAATTTGAGGGTTACAGGCTAGGCTGTAGAACCAAGGGAAATTGATGCAGGAGATACTCTCGCGGATAAGAGGACTAGTAGGTCAGAATCATAGCACCAAAGCAGGGGCCACTAAAGTGGAGATGCACCGCCATATACCGGAGGCCGTTTCTGATCAGCCGATCCGATTCGGCACCGAACCGGACGAGGCGCACCTTCGGGTCCCACAATCACTAATGTCGTGGTGAACGTAGAATATCCTAAAGTTGGAAGCAAACCTGCGTCGGGATTAGGTCGAACCTTGATGGAAAGAAAAGTTGAGTTGAAGCATGAAAATACGTCCAGAACATCCGCCAGACTCGAGGGGTAGACAACTTAATTTGCCAACGGAAGCGATATATTGAACAAGTTGGTACAATGCATATGGAGAGGTGGTTTACCCAGCCAAGGACACTATAACGTTACCCAAAACCCTTTCACTTCTAACACCTAAAATGTGAGGGCTCCAACAGATTTAAAGCTGCCAGAGCTAACGACATATAAAGGAAGATCAGATCCAACAGTGCATCTGACATGCTATCTTAGGCATATGGATATGTTGAGGGCGTCTCTGAGTTGATAGCAAAGTATTTTTTGCTATTTCTGACTGATTAGGCTGCACTTTAATTTAGGAAGCTTAACAACAAGTCGATTGTCTCTTGGAACGAACTTATGGATAGGTTCATAGGGCAATTTAGAATACATATTGCTCGACTGAAAAAAGTGACAACACTAACGAAAATAAGATAAAGACCAGTTGAGACATTGAGGAGCTTCCTGGAGAGATTCAATACGACAATGGCTTCGGTGGATAAAACATAACCATATGTGGTGTTGATGTCGGTCATGTTTGGAGTGATCAATAATTCTGAGTTTAAGGCAAGCTTATAAAGGGATCCCCTGAGGGATTTCGATGAATTTTATTTCGAGACTGTTAAGTACCTACGCTAGGAGGATGTGCAAGCACAAAGAAGAATTGAAGCCAATGTCTTAAAAGATGAAGAAATGCTTAAGGCTGGATTTAGGCATGATAAAGGAAAACAGAAAGTGGAAAGAGAGCACGATGGCTCGAAGAGAAGTAGGAATGATCAGAAATTTCCCTCTTGTACAAAGTTGAATGAGTCCTTGAGAGGATCTAGTTGGACACTCGAGGGGGAGACCATATCTGGAATCACCTTCGAGAGATCCGATTGAAAAAGAGAGGAGGACACGAAAATACTTCCTATTCCACAAACTGGATGGGTACACTACATCATAGTGCAGAAACTTCCAAGACAAGATTTAGGAGCTCGTAAGGAATGGATGACTCCAAGGTTATGTTGAGACCAAAGGGGTGATGTATAAGCTTAGGCAGCCGTCTGCGGTACAAAATCAAGGAGGGTCTCGGTCCAGAAACCAGATCGCATCTCATGGTTGAGATGATGACTCCAGAATGCCAATAAATGCTTTTCGAAAGAATGACCTCATGGCTTACACATGTACGGCGTCATGGTCGGTCCCATGGCATGCTCTGAGCGATCGTTAAGTCATGAGGCCCAGAGAGGCTATTTTGTTTTCCTTTTCCTACATTTTTTGATTTGATTAGTGTTTTGCTTCATATGAAGAGTTGAAGTGAAGCCTTAAAATAAGAATTCCTATTAGCAGATAGTGACTGGATGAGTTCCTATTGACTGACTACAAGTTCCTTTCACGAGATAGTGATCAGATGAATTTATGGCAAACTGATCATGAATTTATTTCAATAAAAAGTGATTGGATGGATCCATGCCAATGATCACGAATTTCTTTCACCAAACAGTGAATGGACGAATTCGTACGGATGAGTCATAAGCGACGATTGGATGAACTTGTCCTGAATGTGCATCCCTTTCTCCAGAATATGAAAGGATGGATCCATTCAAATGAACTATGAATTCCTTCATCGGATAGTGATTGGGCGAATTCGTATCGTTGAACCACAAATCCCTCACTAGAGAGCGATTAAATGAATTTGTATCGATGAAATACGAATTCCTTCATCAAAGGGTGATTGGATGAATTCATAATGAGGAACTATGAGTTCCATCACAAGAGAGCGATCGAATGAACGCGTTTCGATGAACTATGAATTCCTTTACCACAGAGTGATTGGATGAATCCCTATTGAGGAACTATGAGTTCCGTCACCTGAGAGTGATCATATGAATTCGTATCGATTAACTATGCGTTATCTCACCGAAGAATGATTGAATGAATCGTATCATTCAACTACGAATTCCATCATCGGAGGTTGGTCGGATGAACTTGTATCGATGAATTACGAATTCCTCTCATTGGATAATAAATGGACAAATTCGTATGGCCACTGCGAATTTCTCTCACCAAAAGTTGCCTAAATTGATCATAAGTCCTTACATTCAGAGAGTGGTGGGATGGATTTATAGTGACAAAACACAAATCCCTTTCACTAGATTGCGATTGGATAGATTCACGAAAATGAAATGAACCATCAAGTACAAGCTTACTAGGCTAGAACATGGAGAGGCTATAAAATCGTTAAACTCAGATTACTCTCCAAGAACGAAACCCTAATCATCGGATGATGCCGCATTCGATAAGATCATGGCGAGGCAAGATTGGGAGGCATTGATGACATGTGGCTCAAATACGCAACGATTATGAAGTACAGGCAATACCCAGCACAGGTCTGGAACAATCACATATATGCCCAGTGAGTCTATATAATTCGAAGATGGCTCGGGCAAAGCTATCCCTGGCTTCTGAACGATGCAGAGAGAGATTGTGGACGTTGAATGAAGTCAAAACATGTCTTCCAAAGAAAGACATGTTTTCAGGACACGTTTTGACTTGCCTTTTTTCAAGATCGCCACGCTTCAAATTTACGACATTCGGATCCCTCCAAACGCGAACTCACATTACCTTGGAAATGCATGGATTAAGATATGGATTTAGCGTGCACTCCGAGTCCATGGAGGCAAGAGCTCAGATTGGTATGATGAAATGGCCTCAAACTGGCCATGTCTAATTCAACATGAGGCAAACCCCCTTGGACCAGGATGGGAGTATGGGCTCGGTTTGGCCATGCTCCGGCTCGACCATGCTAGGTTGCACCGGATTGGCATGATCCTGGATCGACCATGCCAATCGGGATTGACACGTCCAGCAACGTGTCCCACTACTTCGTGCCACTCCACCCGTTACCTTATCTCCATGCCACTACTCTTTTCTAATCAGATTGCTGAGCACCTATAAATAGACCGAGAGATGATCATTGGGGAATCAATTCCACTCCCCTACGCATAAAGGCTGCTGATTGAGAGACTAGCTCCTTTTCTTTTCACATTTTTCTAGATAAAACTGAGCAGTAATTATAATCTACAGTATAAACAGTTCATTGCAATGAGTGAATGTAGGCCTAATTGTCGAACCACTATCAAAATTGTTATGTCCCTTGCTTTTTTGCTTTCTGTGGTATAAGATTGTTGTGTTTTATGAGTTATCTATGATTGATTTATATATTCTTATATGATTTGGTTATTGGACTTGAGAGCACCAAATCCAAAGTCAGCAATTGCGACCTATAATGAAAAGGAATGCAAAAGAGAAATGGTTACGTCTATCACTACTACAAAAGTGGGCATATTCGACACTAATTTGTGTGCATTGCATGAAAAGTGTGGCGAAAGCTATGCTTTCTTTGATCTTCTGCAACAATATTCATATGTTGTTGCATTAGACGTGAATGCACTATTGCGGTTGGAATTCTTGTGCTATGACGTGCAACACTAGTTCAAAGCGTAGCTTTACATAAATACTATCCACATCGGTGACCCGAGTTATTAGTTTAAACAAATAAATAACCGTAGGTGTTGATTAATCCAACGGTTCAAGCCGATCCCCGCTTCAATTATGTGAAATTTTGGCGTGATGTTTCCCCATTCATGAAATATTTCCTTCCAAAACAAATTTCTCCCTCTTACTCTTCCCTCTGTACTCTTCCCTCTCCATGAAATCCGTCCACAAACACCTCTGATTGCTACTCTACCTCCGCTTACAAACTATATACCTCTGATTGCTCCTATTTTACAAAATTTACACCTCCTATTTGGATCATTTAGGACAATTAAAGGTAGTTGGGGCTTCTTCATTTGTGTTTTATTTAGCTGATTTCATCTCTAACTTATTTTGGTCAACATTCATAGTTTTTGTGTGATTTGGTATATCAATTGCTTTAAATTAGGGTTTTCCTGCTCATTTTTATTTTCCTGTTTATATATTTGGGGTTTAAGTGTTGTATTTATGTGTTTGCATGTGTTGAAATTGTGCCAGTTCTGTATTTTTATGTTTGCCAAACCATTGATGTATTGGTAAATAAATTAACACTGACTTAATATGTTTAAATGTCAAATTGCGAAAAGTGGACACAAAATTTAGAGGAAAAATGAAATCCAATTTAAATGTTTAAATGTCTATTTTTGTTTGTAGTTAAATAATGCCTATTTCTCTTCCTACATCATATGACTATGAAGATACTCTGGAAATGGGTGATCTAGGATTTTCAAACCCATCATCACCAGAAACTCTTATTGATTTTTATATAGAGATGCAAGAAAGGAACTACGATGATTTGCGTGAGTATGAACTAGAGCAAGAAGAACTACGAAGACAAAAGAGAAAACAAGAACGACATGAAGAAAGGGCAATGCGACGGCATAGTCGTGCTGCCATGTGTCGTCAACATCAAAACAACCTAGTGGTTAACGAACAACAAGTTGACTCACCAATCATAATGTGTGAGTGTGGTATGCCGCTGTAGAAGATGCTATTTCGATTGGATTTAACATTGGTCGTCGTTATATTAGATGTCATGTTTATCCCACAGGATGTATCTTTTGGCAGTGGATTGACCATTAGTTCCCATGTCGAGCCGCGGAGTTCACAAATGGATTACAACATCAACTTACAACGCTGCAAATTGATTTATTGGTTTTCGAACTGACATTAGTAGACTTAACAACCAGTTTCAAGGGCTAAACATTAGAAGAAAAATTAAATTATTGTATCGTTCCTTATATTACGTACAACTGTATCATCTTTGTATCACCTATATAGTCTTTGTATCTATGCTGTTTTGTTTTGGTGCAGCCATGTAATGTTATGATTTTGTGTTCAGTATCCTTAGTTGCTTGTTTTATGTATTCTCCTAATAATTCAATTCCAAAAGTTAGTGATAATTCATATCAATACAATTGTTGATTTGGACACACACTGATTTCACCACACTGATTATGTATATTTGTAAATTATTAACTTGTTTTGTTTTTATTTCTAATTTAATCAAATCTTACAGGGTAGGGTAGCCCCTGTTCATGTCTTGAAACTGTTAGTAGTATCAAATTTAATTTTACTAGGCCGTGGTTAGATTATGGCAATAGATAACAAGTATTACATATGGATAGGACTTCCAAGATCGAGTGCAGAATATGTAAGAGGGGTAAAAGCTTTTCTAAGGAATGCATTTCCCATTTATAAAGTAGGCGATGAGATGAAGTGCCCTTGAAAAAAAATGTACAGAACGTAATTGGTATTGTGAAAATGTCATATACGATCATCTTATTATTAATGGCCCTTCTCCAGTACATATCAGGTGGATTTGTGAGGTTCCACAAACGAAATTAATAGGTGTTGATGACCATATAGATTGTTAAATGGAGATGGATTTTAAGGATAATTTAGATGTGATGCTCAAATGTGCAGGTTACAAATTTGATCAAAATCCCAGGGACTTTGAAGTAGAACCGAATTCAGAAGCTGAGAAATTTTATCGGCATGTTAAAGAAGGAAAAAAACTGTTATATCCTGGCTGCACTAAATTTTCTCGACTAAGTTTCTTGATCAGGCTTTATCATTTGAAGTGTGCTTATGGAATTAACGAGACAACGTTTGGGGAATTACTAAAGCTTATAAAATATGCCTTTCCTGATGCCTAACTGTCTTTGTCTTCCTACGCTGCAAAGAGTATCATTAAGGATTTAGGTCTTGATTACCATAAAATACATGCCTTCTCAAACCATTGCATGTTATGCTGGATAGAGAATAAAGATAAAGAGGCTTGTGACATTTGTGGTTTTTCGAGGTGGGCTATAAAAGAAAAAGAAGACATCGTTGACAATAATGATCCACCAAAATCGATTCCCAAAGTGCCGGCAAATGTTATAAGGTACTTTCCACTAAGACCAGGGTTACAAAGGATGTTTATGTGCAAAGAATTTGCCTAACTTATGAGATGGCACCAAATGAAACGAAAAGAAGATGGAAAACTAAGACATTCGACTGATGGTGTGGCATGGAAGATGATGGATGCTCACTATCCCGATTTTTCATCAGAAAATCATAATGTTAGATTGGGTCTAGCATCTGATGGATTTAATCCATATCGTTCAATGAATTCAGGTTATAGTACATGGCCATTTGTGTTGGCAAACTACAATCTTCCGCCTTGGTTATGTATGAAACAAGAGAATTTGATTCTTTCAACATTAATATCTGGTCCAAATTCTCCAAAGAATAGTATTGACATATATATGCAGCCTTTAATTGTGGAATTGAAAGCGTATAGAATGTTGGCGTCGAAACTTATGATTCCTTGACTGATTGGAATTTCAATTTACGTGAAAGCGTCTTATGGACCATTAGTGATTTTCCAGGATATGCCATGTTGTCAGGTTGTAGCACGAAGGGGAAATTAGCATGTCCAGTTTTCCATTATGAAACTTCTTCAAATTACTTGAAGCAAAGCAAAAAAATGTGTTATATGCACCATATAAAGTTTCTTGATCTGACACATGAGTGGAGCCAGCATAAGAGGAGATTTAATGGCGAAACTGAAATGGGAAGCATTCCAGAAATATTATCAGCAACAGATATTGAAGAGTTATTGACAGGGTTCAAAAATCAGTTTGGGGATAAGGCCAAGAAACCGAGTAAAAGTGATGACTCTTTTTAAAAAAAGTCAATACTATTCGACTTACCACATTGGTGTCATAATCCCCTTCGACATAACCTGAATGCCATGCACATAAAGAAGAACATATGCACAAAATATTAGGTACTTTACTTAATACAGGTCGCATGTCGAAGGATCACCTAAACGCTCGTTTGGATTTACAGGAACTGGGTATAAGGAAGGCCCTTCATCGTGTTGAATGTGGTGATGGAAAGCATGTTGAAGTTAGAGCTGCAATATTTGATATGAAAAATAAGGAAAAAGAAATCTTTTGCTTTGTATTGAAGAATGCCAAACTGCCCCCACGGTTGTGCTTCAAATGTTAGTTGGTACGTGCACATAAAAGAAAGAACGGTTGTCGGATATAAGAGCCATGATGCTCATTTCATACTCCACTATTTATTACAATTTTCCATGAAGAAAGCATCAAAACCCGAGGTTGCGTTATCAATGATCGGATTTATTGCATTCCTTAGAGGACAATAAAGCAAGGTTATCGAAGTGGATGATATTAAGAGGCTGCAAAAAGAATTTGTCGATATACTTTGTCATTTTGAAATGATTTTTCCATAGGCTTTTTTCGATATAATGGTACAACCTATTCATTTATGCAGATAAATCGAATATGGCGGGACTGAACACCATAGATGCAACCAATTGAGCGATATCTAGGAAAGTTGAAATCTTATGTGCGAAATAGAAACAGACCGGAAGATTCGATTGTAGAAGGTTATTAGCAGAAGAGTGTGTAACCTTCTGATCAAAAAATTTAAGCATTGATGGAGGAACAGAAAACATGTCGATCAATTTAGGAAGATGTCCAACAGATTTGGAATATCATCTTGGAACAAAGAAGAATAAAGATGGAAAGATGTTCAATTTGAATGATGCAGATTGGAAGGTAAGGCATCACTATATTCTATTCAATTCCGGTAATAAAGAAACTAAGAGTTTGATCGAGTAAGTTCTTAAGTTCCTATATCATTTTCCTTAACCATAAATTAATATACACATTTCGTAGTTTTTTAACATTAATTATTATTTAGGGTTCATCGAGCTTTTGTGGATGGTCCTTCCAAGAAAATACAAGAGGGAATGAGAACATTTCGTAGAGTTTTGGAACTGTATAAAAGAAGAGGTTCTGAAAAAGGACAATATTTCAAGAGATTTAGAGGTGTTTGCATTAGGTTCTGATCGAGTATCTGGGAAGTTTACCGATTATGTACTAGATGGATATAAATTCCACACAAAATTTAGAGATTCTTGATGTACCACACAAAATAGTGGTGTATTTTTGACTGCCAAAACCACCAGCTTTGCCAGTTCGAAAGACCAAAACCCAAAGTTGGTGATGTCAATTGCTATGGATCGACGAAGAAATTTTTGAGCTTGATTATTGGGAGCTTTCACAGTGGTCCTTTTTAAGTGTTGCTGGTACCAAGAGGAAAAAGCTTCACATGGTCTTACTTGAGTAAATTTTAGTAAGTGCCATAAAACTTATCCTTATGTACTGTCTTCACAAGTGCAGTGAGTATTTTATGTGGAAGACAGTTGAAAAGAATAGTCATTACGTTATTAAAAAATTGCCGAGAGATTGGTGTGATACTGAAAATCAGAATGCAATGGAAGAAGACATGAGCAATTCGCATTCACATGATATTGGCATAGGCAGTGAACTAGAACCAGAATTTGTTAATGGGGGTTGGATTAGGGATGATGTCCCCATAATACAACTAGAAACAGAACTAGAAGCAGAAGTTCCTGATCCTATTCCGTCTCGTTAAGACAAAAAAAAATTCCTCATTGTTATTGCTTTATTTTGGTCTAATCTGTTGTCTAATTTATGATGTATTTGGCACTTTTTGTTTTAATTGTAAATTATTATCTTTGATGAATGTATTTGGCACTCTTTTCTCATAATGCAATCTACACTGTTCACATGTTTTATGATTTAATGTCTTTCTTTACTGTCATCTAAATTTGTTATAGTCGAAAATGTTAATTGTTGTTTTTTGTCCACTTTAATATGCATGTACCTTATTCTAATGTATTCATTTTGTGCAGGATGGATGAACTTATAAATATCCGGTTGCACCATGATGGAGAGTTTCGAAGGACATGTTACGTGGGTGGAAAATCCTTCTTAGTAACAAAATATGATGTAGATTGATTTTCTTACAGTGTGCTTATGGACTTTGTTAAGGATTGCCTCCATTACACTGAAATAGGAGGAGTGCATATCAGCAAAGGAAAGAGGCGTGGCTGGCAGCTGATATTGAATGACAAGGACGTAAATAAATATGTACAGGGCTGCAATAAGGAAGAAGAAGTTGATTTGTACAATGACAACACCGTTGACAAAGGCAGTGAGCCGTTGATTCAACTGCAGGCACATGTAATCATACGACCAAGGAAAAACATAATTCAAGGTGTATATGTATAATTAATATAGATCCATTCTTGTGTGTGTGTACATATATAACTGTGTGTGTGTGTGTAAAGAACTATGAAGGCCATCTTTATTATTTTTATTGTAACAATAAAGTTGGCCCGAGAACTATGAAGGCCATCTTTATTGTAACATCAACTATGAAAAATACATAGACTTCAGCAGCAAGACAAAATGATGAAAAAGTATCCAACTCAAGTGGGTCAGAAGAAACTATCACCGGAGCCTGATATGATTAATGATGAAGAAGATGTTAGTATGACGGAAAAAGGAACCAGGAGGAAATTAAATGTAGAAAATGAAACAGATAATGATAATGATACCCGAGAGAATGAAGTTGATGTTCATGTATTTTTCATTTTTCATTTTTAATTTCAGTTTTGTTAATTAAAACAAAATTTTGTATTTCAAATTGCTTTTTATTAAAATTATGCATGTAAAAGTAAGAACTACATTTAAGTGTTTTTTATTATTATTGTGTCGATTTCCTATTCCGACCATGAAGGCTGCAGCTAATTCAAGTAACTATTAGTTCTTTGTGCCTGCATCCCATCAAAAATGCAAGAACTATTTATACGTCAACTCTATTTGATTAACTAGCTTATATTTATCATCGATAGCGAGTAATAATGCTAATCTGTTTGCAATTGTCACAACCATCAGTTTTGACGAAGTATGAACAAGGACGAATCGCGCGAATGCAAGAAAATGATGCAGTTAGTAGATCACTTGGGGTGCCTTCATTGGTTAGTAGTATGCAAGATGCTGCTGCACGAAATAGGAAAAAAAAAGGTAAAGATACTGATGGATGTGATGAATGCATCCTAGAAAATAATGGTGAATATGTCATTGATGATTCATCGGGTTGGGAGGTACACAAAAGTTATTTGTTTATTACTTATTGTCTTTGCCTTTATGAACGTAAAAAAATCTTGAACTTCAACTTAATTGTAGAGAATCAAAGTTTTTTAGTCAAAAGATCCTTCCTTTACTTGGACCGAGAACTTGTTTGCGAATCAACACAACCATTGAAATTGAGAAGGAATCGATGACTCGCACCCCCTCCAAAGAAAGCTGGCTCCAACAAGGAAGTGATACACACACTCCCACTCCAAAGAAAGTCAGTAACTGGGAGAAAATTGCAGAAACATTAAAGAAATTGATGAAATCTGCACTATCTCATCTAGTAGTTTTAAAACCTATAATGTCTCATCCACCAGTTTTAACCTACATATAGAAAAAAATTCAAACAATCAACCAATTCATGTGAAGCTGCTGGTTCAGTCGCTGCTTATTTAGCGATGTAGAAACGTCAAAAGCAGAATGTTGAAGTGCCTCCAACAATGAAAAATCCTACTGATCGATTAGAGCAAAAATGGATTGCACAGAAAGATGAAGCAGATACAAGTACAATGTTTCTTTATCTATGCACTGCACTGTTGAGTGCGTTTATTATAAGTTTTGCATGCATATTATGTTTCTATAACGCCAAACATTAATTTTCTATTCATTTTTCGAACCGGATATATAAAGTACAAGGTCCAAAAAACATAGAGGGATGTCAAAAATGACCAAGGTGCATGCTAGAACCCCCGATGGTAAAGCAGTCATTGAGTTGAATGAGGATGGTCGACAAGTTTTTGATAATATTACGAAGTTAAGCAATTTTCTTAGGACAATAGCAAAGGATAATGTTTCTCTTGCTTACATCAATTGGCATGTTGTTCCTGATCAATTAAAGCGGCAAATGTTGGAATATGCTATGGTAAAATCTATCAACCTAAACCATAGTTCAACTGACTTCCTGAATGTTTGGTTTTAATTAATTAGTTTGTTTCCTGAATTTTATGTTTGATATATTATAGGCTAGGTATGTCATTCCGAAAGAAGGACACAAGTGGGTCTTAAATAAGCTTAATGACTCTTGGTACAAGTCTCGTATGAAAGGAAGGTATTATAAAAAATATTCAACTGATGAGGAAAGGCTTGCGAATAGGCCCAGTACAATTCCATTGGAGGATTTTAAAATGCTCTTGGAATACTGGGGGGGATGAAGTAGTTCAGGTACGACTTTAATGTGACCACAAAAAAAAAACTAATTTGTGTAATGCTAATTAAATAATCGTGCTACAGATGGAAAAAAAATAATTTTTTTTAATGATATTCACATTTTCTTATTTAATGCTAATCTTTTCTTGTTTAGTGCTAATTTAATAATCATGCAACAGATGGAAAAAATAAATAAAATAAATTAATGATATTCACATTTGTATAATGTTTTAGTAGTTCACATTATCTTGTTTAGTGCTAATCTTTTCTTTAGTAGTTCACATTATCTTGTTTAGTGCTAACCTTTTCTTTAGTAGTTCGCTTTTTTCTTGTTTAGTGCTGTTTTTTTTTTAATTTCCGGGCCCTAGCTGAGACTAATTATGCGCATCGTAATTCATTAAGTGAGAAACATACCATGGGTCCCAAAACTCATGCAGTAGCCAAAGAACAGATAGTATGTGTTTTTTTGTGTAACGACTCCGGTTTTTAGCAACTTAATAATCAATTAATTAAATTATTTGAATAGTGGTTTAGTAACTTAAATATCTTGAATTCAATATTTTTGGATAATTAATTAATATAAATAGTGAAAAATCGAGATTTTGTCTTATTGATTGTAAGTTATGTACAAATCAAAATTTCAAATAATAGCTATGGAATCATTTATAAATTATAACGATTTATTATATAAATAAATCAATTTTAAATAATCAGAATGTCATTTTTATTTGAGATATCGAGTTAAAATCGAAATCTGTTTATTTTAAAGCTATATAATGTTGTATTTGAATATATATAAATGGTTCTAATGTGAATAAAAATTATTATTAAATTAGAATTGGGTTAGTGAGTTTATATAACGGTAAATTTAAATGATTATGTTGATATTATAAAACCGTCAATGTAATAATATTATTCTAGATATACGTTCGAATTTATATTTTAGAATCACAATAAAATCTGGAATACGTCCATCGTTATGACTAAATAACGATTTGGGATTTGCAAACTGTAAACCATAAGATAATTTGGATTATTTTATAATATAAAATCAAATTGGAATCTTCTAAAAATCTAACCTAAATTAGATCAGATTAATTAGACTGACCCTAAGCTAATCATGTTGGCCCGAATATATATTAAAGCTGCTTGGATTTAAATGCGGGCACACCTAAAAGGAGAAATTTCATTGCCTATAGTTGAAAACGCATGTACTAAATCAGGCTAGTTGAAGGACTGTCCATGCCTATGTTAAACGATACTGACATGAACATTAAATGGCATATGCACATACTTTGAAATTGCTTAACCTATTCTGTACGAATGGAGAATAAAATTTATATTGGACCAAATCTTTCACTATCGTTCAGTCTTGGCAAATCAAAAGAAATCCCCCTGTCCTTCAAAAAGATTGTACATGTTGCGCTTAAGTCAAACAAACAGAACAAAAATCTCTGGCAATTCTTTATTATATCTTCGCCAATCAGGTTATATGAAGTGAGCAATTCAATTATATCAGCTATGACTTTGCTCTTATTCAAACTGGTGGACTTAAAAAAAGAAGTATATATAATATTATATATTATTTTATCTCGCTGGTTACCAATAGTGAGTCTTATCAAATCTTGAAGAAGCATTCTCGAGCTCCTACAGTCAAAGATATCAGCCAAATTAAATGCATTCATCCTAAAACACAAGCTGGCGTATTGTTTTTTTTATTTTTTTTATTAAACTATCCAACCATAAAGCTTACGTAGGAAGCTACTCATCTCTATAAAACAAAACAAGCCAACCCATTTCATTTTCTTTCTTCAGCAACAACCGAAACTTCTCCCTCACAATAGATTCGTTCCCTTCAAAAAAATTAGTATCAAATCTTTTAAAAAATTTAAATTCATTTAAACTCAATTCTTAGGCTTGATTCAAAGAGATCTATATCTACACCAACTCTGGAAGATTTCAATGTGTGTTTTGGGGTTTGGAAGTCCAACGTTGCGCCTATGGGGTGAAAATCGAAGGAGAATCAAGCTTTTATGTATGAAATCGTTATCACCTTTGGGTTTGTGGAGTAAACCGCGTCTAGCATGAATATTTAAGGATATTTGGTGTAGTTTGAGTTGAATATTTTATCATGTTCTCGATATTATAGTCGCGTTTTACTGTGTGTGGGAGGGTGTTGTATTGAATGGAGTAGGAATGGAGGACTTGGGGTTGTTTCATGGGTGATGGAGATGAAGGGCTTGGGGAAGAAAGTAGATGGTGTTGAGTTGTTGCGGGGTCCAGAAGTTAACAAGGAGGGGTTCTATTCGTTTTGGCCTAGGAAGAAACCGTGCTAAAGAAATTTTTAACATTAGGAAGATTACGTTTGGGTCAGTGATGCTTATTATAGCAGGTTATTGTTGGAATTGTAGAGGAGGATTTGCGAGAAGTTGAGGGGTGATGTTGGAGTTTGGGATGATGGTCAATAGATGGGTGGCAGTTGGAGGAAAGAAGGGCAGTGTGAAGTTGAAATTTGCTGGAATGAAAATGAATGAGGAGAGGTTCGTTTTATATATAGAAGTAGGGAAGTAATGTCAGTTGTGCGTAGTGGAAAGTAGAAGGGGGACGTCAGTTTCTGGAAGAAAGTGTATTAACAATAATCGTGATTTAAAGGCTTTGAAAACATAGTGTAAGGAATGATTTAAGGTAAATGGGTTTTAGAAGTTTACATGAAGCTGTTTGCTTGCGGCAGCATCTTGGAATTGGTTTAAGCTTCACCACCGCGCATGCCAATTGTACCCAGTTCGAGATCCATCATGTTTTGTACATTTTTGAGTTATCTCCAGTGTTGTTGCTCGTCGTAAGCTCGGATAAGCTTTGAAATATTGAGCCAAGTTGAAAATAGTTGGATATACCCCATGTGCTGAGCTGAGTTAACCAGGTTAATACAAATATTAGTTATTAATAAATAAATTAGTTTAATTAATTATTTAATTAAGGAATTAGTAGTTAATTTAAAATTGTATAAATTAAAATGTGGATAGCTTTTACTTCGTGAACAGAATTGAACTGGACCAATCTTGTTAGGATCGTAATGAAGAAATCTACATTATGGAATGGAGGTGGCAGAGAACAGAGCAAATGGAATTTCGTGATAAAATCAAACGTTTGTTTGATTTTAAACCAAACAACAACAGAATAGTTAACTACGAATCAAGGTGAGTAAACTCACTAATTCTACCTTGTTCATATTTTTATATAAACGATTTTAAATTTATTTATAGTAATTTTATACTATGTGATGGTTGTTTTGGATGAATGGCTGATAAAATTGGTTGAATTAGTTATATCATTGACCGTTTAATAATTTTGTTAACCATGTTATTTCATTGTGATGTGAAAATAATATTATTGATGTTTATTAACATCTGTGGATGCAGGAAAATAGGTTGGAGGGATCCAACTGGATTCCTCAACAATTATATCATTGTGTTTGCATTGATGGTGACATATGCTGTGATATATTAACTATGATTGATCTGGTTGTGTTTAAATATCATTGGCCCTATAATTTTGGTATTTAAATACCGTAAAATATTTTCGAATATAGAAAATGAAATTTGAGTTTTAAAAGGAAAATTTATTTCCAAAAATAAAAATGTAATTTCGAATAGAGTTGAAATTAAAAACATGTTGATGGAGAAAACAAGAAATTGCGTACAAATGAGAGTATGAATTAAGTGAATTATTTACCACTGGATACATTGAAATATAAATTCAAATTTGAATTTATATGAAAAAGTGGAAATCGGTTTTGAAGCTAATATTTGAAATGAGATTTTGAACTTAGTGAATTATAGAGGAAATTATAAACGAGATTATAAATGTTTGAAATTAATAATGAGATTTTCTATAAATAATTGTAAATAGAAGTTCCAAATGGAATTTGGATTTGTTATAACAAAATCAAATGGATTTGATTATGAAAAAGAAATATTATTCACAATCAAAGTGGATAGCTGTTTAGCATAGATATTTTGCAAATGAAAGCATCTATAAAAGAAATCCAGTTTGGAAATGTGAACTCAAATAGAAATTTGAATGATAAGGGGAGTGGAAATCTTTTTCGAAAGGAAACGTTGGATTTTATTCCAAAGTACGAAATATAAAACAAATTGAAATAAATCCAAGGGATTTCTAACTATACTTTGATTAGGTCGAATTTTATTAGTTCAAGAAGGATATTTGAATTCTATGTAGTATAAAACTATAATTTAAATGAAATATATTAAGAAGAGAATATTTCAATATTTATAGTTATGGAAATACAATTCAATGTTTTGATATAGTTTAAGATTTATTTTAGATAAGATTTATTAAACAAGTCTAGATTCCTATTAAGGAAAGATACTGATAATTGAAAATGAAAAAACAGTTAAAAGCAAAAGTTTGCGAATGGAAATATGCATAAGGGAAATTGAGCTAACCTAAATTGATAAGATTTATTCCGAAGTTCGAAATATAAATCGAATATAGATTATTCGAGAAAGAGTTATTTATTAGAATTTGATTATATCGAATTTAGTGAAGTAGTTATTTTTACTTTCCGTTTTGAATCGAACTCAATTATTTAATTATTTACTTATTAATTTATATATTGAAATTAATATGTACAAGTTATATTTTATAAACCAAATATTTGGAAACAACGATTATAATGCTATCATTATAATAAACGCTGTAAATCTAAATAGCGATTCTAACACTACCATTATAATTAGTGTTTTATAAATCAAATATTCAAAAACAGCGATTATAACGCAACTGTTATAATCAATGTTTTTCTGTGAAAAAAGTGGATTCGTAGATTGAATTTGAAAGCCGCGCAAGCGATGTTTTGTTTGAAGTTATGAGCTTTGACTATTGCAAAGTTAAGAATGTTGTTCAGTTAAGGTCTGAGAGGTAATTATACCCCAACTTGATTGACTTCATAATTGATGGAGGAACGGTTAAGGTTCGATAGTGGATATTGGTTAGCAATACATTAGTTAATAAATGATAAATGTTTTGAGTTATAATAACGATGTTTTATAATATCGCGTTAATTTAAAGGATTTTGAGATGTTCCCCAAATAAAATGAGAGATATTTTCTATGCAAGGAAAATTAAAGGAATTGATTAACGAGGAATTAATAAATGGAATATGGAAATATTTTTCAATATTAATAAGGTATATTTTTTAGAATATAGAAAAGAAGAATTCGTGAATATTTCGAAACGTTTTCTAACTGGAATAAGAGATATTTTCTCGAATAAAGAAATTAGGATAGGAAATGTTTTCCTTAGAATCGAGAGAGTAAATAAAACTTTGAAAGATACGAAAGATAGGAAATGGGAATTGGAATTGATAATATAATAAGTAATTAATATAAAAAGGGGCCAGTGTTGTTTGATGGTTGATCGTTAGAATTTTCATTTGGAAATAGGATCGTTAGTTGTATGGATGTTTTCTTTGATAGTTAAATCACCGGCTATCAAAGTTTTGGTTTATTTTATACCTCCGTTGTCAATACAGAGAGACCAGGATCAAATTTATTATCAGAAATCCACTTCGTGTTAGCATAAGCATTACGAATCAACTTATGCTGAAGATAATTGAAGACGGAGTAAAATGCAAGGGCTGTTCTGTTAATCCTAGGTAGAAATTGCCCAGGATGGATTGATGGGATGGTGCCTTCGGTTTATCCAGTCCCAGGACAACATATATGGACGGATCTGACAAGGTGGCATTAAAAGTAAATGGTGGCAAGATGTTCTAAAATATAATCATGACCTCAAGCCTCATCACCTGGGAAATGACAAAATGTGGGCAGGCAGCATGGCCAAGTGGGTCATTCCCATTAGGGGTATTATCACCTAATCTAGAGAAATTTTATATTGCTTCTTATTCTATTCGCTTCTGTATGCTTTCGGTAATGGTTGTTTATCGCAATCGTTGGTGATAATATGCTCAGCACACTCAAGTTAAATGAGTGGCCAACCATGTGTGGGTCGGGTTGCAAGTGTTCTTGTTGAACCCAGTGTATTCCTCTCAAGAGATACACTATCGGAAGGTGGTTCCATACCTTGTCATGTTGGAAATCCAATCTTCAATAAGCGCCCTGCGGTTTTTGGTTTTATATTATATATGGAGCGTGAGATACAAGCATTCCGCAAGATTCTATTTATTTGATGTTGACACTATTATAATATCACCGGATTTGATGTCAATATTTTTTGGGTTTCGTAAGGTAAATACCATCCGTGTTTATGTATGGATTGGTCTAACGATTATCATTTCTTTCGAAAGGATTTTGAAAGTTAAACAAATGGTTGGAGTTTACTCACACCAGTCCCATGACTGACCCAGAGTTTATTTTGTTTTCGTTTTCTCTAAATTCTTGGGTGCCCAAATTTGTATGGGCAGTCAAGTAGTCGGGATTTTACAGATTCACTTGGAGGAGCTTGAACCAGGAGGCTTCATCAGTTAGTTATAGACTATCATATTTTCCGCTGTGTACTATGTTGTATGTAGAAACAGGCGTTTATAACTGTTCCAGGATTAACTGTTGTACTCTGATAATGGTATGTATATATACAGTTACTGATTTGATTTCAAAAGTTATGTTATTTATTATATTTTATTCGTTACGCTGCGAGATTGCATTCTTCGTTTTATTCTATTCTAACTTTTCTTTCCTTCTATTTCTCATCCTCCAACTTCTTTCTATTAATGATTCATATTTCTGAGCAATTTGGGTTGGACGTGTGGTAAAATTAGTCAACTCAAAGGGTACAGAAATTCGGGCCATTACATTTTGGACTTACGCTAATTTTTTTTGTGATTGAGTTGAATTGGCCACATGATAATTTTAATTTGTTATATCATTGTCACAATGTTCGTAGGCAGCAGCTAGATTTGTAAATTCTTAATATTAAATGTTAAATATTCTGTTTAATTTTTGATAATCCTAATACTTGACGGAGAAAGAAGGACCCGGAAAAAGCCACCCCATCTGCAGCCTTGGTCTATCTAGAAACATATAAATGAGAGCCGGGAGAACTTACAAGACTAACATGAATGAACTAAAGGCCAATTATGTAAGTACATTAGATATTGAAATATCAGCTTAGTAGTTAGTTTGAAAGATGACCACATTGCAGCTGAAACTTCCATATTTTAATTTATATGTTTTAAAGATAACCACTTATGTTAATAAATTTTATTGAGTAGCTTATATAAAGTATTTAAACTAAGATCAATTATGAATCAATACTTGTGTCAGTATAATTGGCACACTGTACGTTTGTTATAGCGGCTTATTAAATCGAACACATAGTTAGTTTGAAAATAACCAATTCTGTTAATAAATTCATTCCTGCCAACTGCCTATTTATATGCTTGCCTGGTTTTCATTTTGTAGGCAAAGATTAAAGCAATGGTGGATGCAGGAAATATTGCTGAGGCAGACGCACTTGTCTCTTATAGGAAGAGCCACACACGGAACTGGCTTGTAGGAAGACGAGGTAAAATGGTTGAAAAGTCTACAAATACTCCTGGTTCTTCAGATAGTTATGTGCAAGATCTGACCAAAAAATAAGGCAAGAGCTTGAGGCTGATTTGGAAGAAAAGGTGTACAGAAAAGTGAAAGTGTTATAGTTATTAAAAAAGCTAGGTGAAGCTAATCCAGATCTTAATTCAGATGTCAGAGACTTTTGTGTCACCACAACAAGTGATGAAGATGACATTAGTATTCCTGCATCCTCGGTAATTGAATGAAATATTTGGATGGTATGTGTTATCACTTGTGGTATATTCGAATTGTACTTTAAATTATGGCACTTGTGGTATGTGTTCGTGATGGAACTTGCGTTTTGTTTTGGTAATGGCACTTGTGGTATGTGTTTGGTATGCATAATTGGTTAGTCTGATTGTGGTGATGAATGTTTTGGGTGGATTTATTGTATGAATATTTTCGTATATATGTATGAATGTGATACAATGTTTTGGATTGTATATATGTACTACATAATTTGTAATTATAGGGTTGTATTTTCCTTCTTATAATGTAGCATTTGCCTTCTTTACTATTCAGTTGATTTTTTCTGGTGTTGCATTACAGTGTTGTGGTGTTGCATTAGATGGTGTTGCATTAAGTACAATATTATTGATTCCACTATGGTATGGCATGTGGGTCCCATAGCTTACGTGGTGCCATGTGGATAGCTAATGTGGCATGTGACACATGGGCAGTTGACGTGGCATGTGACACATTGGCAGCTGACATGAAAAGTTCATACTACCATGACCTGGAAGCCAGGCTTTGGATTTTTCTTAAGGCAACGTTGTATATTGTTGCATTACTTGCATATACTATTGCAATAGGGTTATAATGCAGCACTTTCTTTCTGTGGCAGTAAATGGGCAAAAGCGTTGCCTTAGAGGGCTAAGACAACGGTCGCGAATGTCATTCCCCTTTGGTGTTGTCTATTTGAAAAAATGGCATATGACTTTTTTGATATACAACCACATAAAACTAGTATCGAATATGCCCATTTTTGTAGTAGTATATTCATGGAGAGAAGCATCCCTTCATTGAAGCAGATGTCTCTTGAAAAAATTGTAAAATATAGGGGTGTAGATTTAGTGATCGTATTTGATAGGCCAGTCGAATGAATTTGTTTCTCAAAGCTCCTTTGCAACAAAAATAGAATTAGTTCAAAATCGGCTTTGTTCGGATGACAATGCATTATTCAGTCGATTGAATCATGAACTTAGTTGAGTAAATTAGTTCATGTATACATTAATATGCATGTGCACAAATTCAGTTGACTGAACTTGTTACGTACGTTATTTAAGCTTTGAAATTTATTTTATTTGAGTATGTGCATGTGTATGCCACTTAGAAAAGATTTCAACGATCTTACTACGCTAAATTCATGATAGATGTTATATTAAATTTGTTACCTTAGTCTTCTTTTTGTCGAGCATTACTTCTTTGTAGATTTGATAGTGCTCCTGCATTAGCGGTTGGTGCATACAACATAAATACATATTTGCCATCATCGAAATATAGGTTCCAACATTTTTTCCTCTCCTTATGTCATCCTCTCATGCCCTTACTATATCATTCGTTGTTGGTCTATTCCATGCCCTTTTGAATGCATATCGGAAGCTCAAAACTAAGAGTTTCGTTTTTAGTTCAATGTGACCCTATTTATATACTTATCATCATCATCATCATCATCATTACCTACAGGTTTCTTAAATTTTTGTGACTACTCTAAAAAGCAAATGTAACAACTCACGAACTTAAAGTTTCAAAATATATGCGTTAACTGAGAATTTAACTTATAAATTTAATTACTGATTTATTTTGAATATATGAATCTGATTTCAGTTTGTAAATTTAATGTAATGACCTGAGATTTTTGTCAATTTTAAAATAAGAATTTAGATAAGATTGAATGATTTTTTAAAATGTATATATGGTTTTAATTTGAAAATATACCATTTGAATTTCGATTTAATTAAATATCGAATTAACAAAATATTCAGCTTTGAAAATATTTGTCGATATTGAAATATGATTTAGTAAGTAGCTAAGTATTTTTATTTGTGACATTTAAATTAAGTACTTAAGTCAAGATTACGTTAAACTAAAACAATTCCTAAGTCAAATTCTTGGTGGCTTCTTTTAGAAGCCTAGTCATATTTCAGTGTCTTCTCTTGGGAAACAAAGGAGGCTTCTCAAGGAAGCCAATCTTTAGTGGCTTCTTGAGAAAGCAAATCCTTAGTGGCTTCTCTTGGAAGCCAAAGATGGCTTCTCAAGAAAGCTAATCTTTAATAGCTTCTCCTAGAAGCCAAAGCCTTAGTAGCTTCTCTTAGAAGCTATTCGTAGTAGCTTCTCAAAGAAGCTTCGTTTCACTATATATATATATATATATATATATATATATGGAGTTCATTTGCAAATCTTACTATCCATTTTACAACTTCCAAAAAGCTTATACACAAACCACTAATGGCTTCTTAGCCTACCTCCATCCTGAACCCTCCACTAACCTAAACCCTATCCCATTTGCTCCGAAGACCCAAATCTAGCCCTGTTTTGTTTGTTTATAAGTTCACAAACCCCGAAGCATCGTTTACTCTGTCCAATTTGATTTCAAAGTTCTCCATTGATGCTAGGAGGCTGTCAAATTCATCCGAGAACGTTAATATATCCTCCGATTAAAGATTGGTGGAGTGGAACCCTAGGTGAGAACTTTTGAATCGATTAAGGGCTAGTTTAAATTCAATTTCTGTTGTGAATTTGTTTGAGTTATAGATTGACTGGTGATTGATGATTTGGGTTTATGATTTGGTTTAATGATGATTGGAATGGAAAAGATTTTATTTTTAAGTGAAATTTATGTAAGTATGTGAGAACTCTTAAGTAGTTTTTATACATGACAAAAATGTGATTTTTAAGTGGTACACATGTAGTTGCTTGGGTAAGTAACACCTAGAACTAATAGTGTTGACATGAAAATTGACTTAAACCTTAAATGGTTATTAGTTGGGAAAATTAACTAGATATTGGTTATTTGGTTTGGGTAAGAACACCAGTGGGTATTGAATAGTATGATTGTCTTAAATACATATGATTGTAAATAATTGATATTGCGGTTAATCTGTTGATTGACGAACACATATAAGCGTTAATGGTTTAAGGCTTATATGGTATATACCACTATATGTGGTAATTGAATGTTAATAATTAGTGATAACTATTATTGGATGTTAATGATGTGTGAAATACATATAAAATGAATTATATGGTAATTGGTTGAATCTCATTCCAATTCGGAATTAATTTGAATATTTTATTAATAAAATGTTCAGTGAAAAATAAAATTTCGAATTTGACGTTCGATTTTGGATGGACACAAAGTTTATATTATTACAATGAATATTCATAAAAGAAATAAATTAATTTGAGTTTATTTCCATATAATTATGACTTGTTCAAGTTTTATTTTTAAAATGAATATTGGGTTTAAATAGAAATAATCTTCGGATATTTCAATATTGGATTTCGTATTTATGCGGATGCTGTTTTGAGGAATTTAGAAGATTTAAAGATATCGTTATTCCCTATACGATATTTGTTAGTTTCATAATTTGATAACGAATATAAGTCGATACAATTCCTATTTAAAACCTTATACTTGTATCAAAAATTGGATTTTGAGTTTGTCGTGAATGGTGTCATTAATAACAATGTACTTAAACCCAGTTGAAAAGGAAGATTATAGAATAAATCTTTTAATTAAGATTTAATGAAATTTTCCAAAGTTAAGTTTCCAATTAATGAATTAAACTGGAATTGAATAAAAATTGATTTAGTGATAATCGAGATGAACCTCTGTGGAGGAATACCTTTACTATTTATGAAATTTAAAAGGCTTTGCCATTATTTCTCTTATAGTATTAGTCTAATATGGAAAGTTATATCAATTATGAACTAATATGATTTCCGTGGAAATTCCATTTCTAATGGAAGTTTGATTTTAGGTTTATCGTGAACGATACTTTAAATAACATTTTTTCTTTAACCCAGTTAAAAGAAAGATGATTTCTCAAGTTTGAGTTGTAATAAATCTTTCAGTAAAGATTTGATTGAATGAAATGAGATTAAAACTGTGTTAGAGTTTTAATAATTTTTTTAATGAAATTTGGAAGAATGAATAAGAGATTAAATCTAAGTTAGAGTCTTAATCAATCTTTAATTAGATTTGAACGTGAAATGGTAATTAAATTTAATGATAACACAATGAGTTTTAGATATAGAGTACTACCAGATTTGCTCCATGGAATGAATGGATTGGGATTGGGATAATAAAATGAATGATTACATCGGTACTCGTTAATCCCGACTAGTTTGATAAACCTTAATTTCGTTTAAGTTGTGAAAAAATATTATAAATATTTTGAAATGATTTCGAAGAATATTTGATTAAATGAATGTTATGGATTGGAATGAGGCATATGATGTGTTATTATAGCACTTTATTATAAGATACGCGAGTTATTCGGAAGACCATTTTTAACCCATTCTTAATAACTGATACGACGATTAAAAAGTTGAAGATTTGAAGACGAAGGTTGAAGATTTGGATGAATACTGATGTCTTGATTGGGTTGTACACCCAAGACGAGGTAATAAGTGGTGATCGTACAAACATACTTGGAGATCGACCGGATATGCGAGGGCCTGTGTCATGTATTAGACATATGGGACAAGGAATGAGTTGCCTCCGATTTTGTTCAAACCCAGAATGGACTTGCAAATGGACTGTATGTCTGATATTTTACTTCGCACTATATTTGTTGATCTCTGCTAAATATACATCTATTTAGTGGAGAAGAATTTATTCTCTTACTTAACACCCTTCTCTGAGATGTATGAACATAGAGGTTATATATTGGTGGAAATCAATTGTATGGTATGGATTGACATTGTGGCATGCTAAGTTGCTAATTGATAAAAACTTTTGTTGAAAAGCATAGATTTGTAGATGATGATCAAAGCATGACTGATATAGCGCAGCTTTGTATTGAAACGTGACTTTGGAAAACCTCACAACCAGGAATGGCCGAAACAGGATGAAGGACTGCGGAGAGGACATACGTTTCTTTCTAGCTAAAAGCGATGTCATGGTATGGAGCCTAGGTAATTTACTTATGTGGATATTGGAACTGAGGAGCCTCGGATGACAGTCAAGTGCGACCAGGGAACGTTATATTCAAGTAATTGTCTAACTATCAGAAATTGGTCGCCAGCTCTGCTGCTCCAAGGGATACGTGTTGTTTTCCCTGGAACATTTTGCTAGAGATATTCCGAAGTTTGGATAAGGAAGATCCTTTCCCTTGGTCATTGATGGAAATCCAACTTCCAATACGAACCTTGCATTTTCAGTTGTAAAACTATATGGTGACATAATAGGATGGGGTTATGCTGTCTAGGATTGATACATTTATTTTCAAAATTGTTTTCCATACTATGCACTAGTAATGATAAAAGAGAAATTTTGCGTATCAAGCATGTTTGGCTATTATAAGGTAAAACTCTATCCTCCGGTTTGCGCTTGCATTGTGTGATGGGACCTCAGTCTTAAAATAACTTCATTTTTCAAAAAGCATTGTGAGTTTTTAGGATTGGTATTCATGTGGAGAAAACCTGTTCTGTGTTATACGGCGTGGTCCCGTGATATATCGAGCTTTAAAATAAAATAAATAATTGTTTTGGTTCTCATGCTAGTCCCATAACTGACTCGTAGTTTGTTTTTATCTTGCAAACTTGGGTGCCCAAATTTTCTACATGGAGAGCCAGGTAGTTTGTTTTGCAGATATTTAGAGAAGGATTCTGAATCAAAGCGTAAAGCTGTGTCCAGAGCATTTGAGAGTCTACTACTGAACGTAATATTCGTATTTCCACTATGCATTGTAATCATTACACTCTGATATATGTTCTTGTACTGTGGTGTAACGATGTTAATGAATAGTCTTTTGTGATTCATCTAATGTTGTAGTATGCCTAAAGTTAACAATCCGAAGATTTTCGACCATCAGATCGTGCCTTGCGGTGGATTCGGAAGGTGCAGATTTTTGGGTCATTACATTTAAATAACGTATGCTTGGTTGAGAATGAGAATAGATATGTGTAGTCTATTTAAAATTTAAACGTATGCAGTGGTTTTAAAATAAGAATGTGAAATCGATTTATAATGAAACATTGATCCTTAAGATATATTATTTTCATATAGAAGTGATGTAACACCCCGTGTTTTCTATTAACATTAAACTAACGAATTTAGGAATAATTAATTTTAAATGTGAGAATCAAGGGAAACGGGTTACTCCATTGTGTTCGTCTCGGAATTCTGGTCAAGATAGAATCCGAGTTTGCGTAAATTGGACTTTGTATGAAGAAGTTATGGTTGTCGGAAGTTTCCAGAAATTCAAATTTAATTTCAAAAACGAATTCAGACTCAGAACCGGGCAGGCCAGGAAATTTCCCACCCCAGGCCAGGTCGACCGGGGGTCGACCTTAGTGTCTACCTACCCTATATGTTGACCTACCCCCCTCGGGAAAATTTGAATTAAGCCAATTCTGAGCTGCTGCTGAGTCATTAGGGTTGAGTTAGCTTTTTGGATGGTTCAGCTTGCTTCTAGGTTGATCGGATGGACTAAATTAATACTAATCTCTATATAAACACATGTAGACTCAAACCCTAAACCTAATAAAAATTAGAACCATGGCCGTCGTGCTATCACCCCGTAACCTAGAGTAGCCGCCACCAACTAAGAGCAAAGAAAAGCTAATCAACGCAATTCAACTCAAGTCTATAACAACAACAATGACAACGAATTTGTCTACTTCAAAGGCGAGCTAAATCAATTTCAGAACACAAATCCAAGAACTCAAGGCCTTCTTTGAGTTGTGATTCGATTTCTTTAATAAGATAATTAACAAGTTAATTAGGTTGAGTTATAATTTGGGTTATATGGCTATGTTTGTGAAACATTGGAAAAATGTGATATTTTGTGAATATATGCTAGTTGTTCATAATGATAGTTTTTGTTGTGGATCCCTTTGTATATGCCCAATCACCTATGTTCAACTTGATTCATGTTTGACATCATTTTATCTGCAAGTTTGGGTGCAGATTATATGCTAGTTTCTATGTGAATTGTACACAAGTTTACATGTGAACCAAGCAAAATGACTATATGCAAGTTTAGGTAGAAATTGGATTCACATATATGCAAGTTTACACCTTTAGGTTTAGATCTATAACATACATAGTTTTATGCAAATTTGTGACTATGGCCTATGCAAGTTTGGGTGAAAAGTATATTCATATATGCATGTTCACACCTTTAGACCTATGTTTAGATTCATGACAATACATAGTTTATTGTAGATATGTTGTAATCCTTATTTGTAAGTTAGATCCATTTTGTGTGTTATGCAAATTTGCGGTGTTTCTTCCCTTTTATGTGTTAGACTAATTGCTAGTCTTATATATATATATATATGTCATGATAAGCGAATGAACAACATGGGGACGATGGGGGTAATATTAAATATACACATATTGAGAATTGACATGTAATGGCCTTGAAAGGCATACAATTAATTTGAGGCAATAATTGGTAAAAAAATTATACCTGAAATAAATGGACATAATTTAGGTGACAATTATGGTCATAAGTATATTTGGAATTTATTGACAAATTTGAATAGGGATATTAATCCACTTTGGGGTTAAATAAAGATGTGTAATAATAAATCGCCTAAGACACGAGGTTAGACTCTTTTGTGGTGTAAGACTGCCCGGACCCGCCCGACAAATCCAGCAGCCACTAATGGCAGTCTAATGTGAGAGGTCAAAGGCATGAATTAAAGTGTAACAGTCGTAAAGACACGAGGTTAGGCTCGTTTGCGGTATAAGACTGCCTGGACCTGCGCGACAAATCCAGCAACCGCAAATGCCAGTCTAATGTGGGAGGTCTTTACAAGGTTACGGTTCTAACGAATTAAGTAACACTTAACCAGATAAACATGTTATGGGACATGGGGGTTAAATGGGTGCCTTAGGTGGCATGTGAAATTAAATGGGTGCCTTGGGTGGCATGTGAAATATGATTAGATGCACTTAACCAAGTTGAAACATGTAAGAAGACATGAATGAAAATGGGGTTAAGTGGGAAACCTTAGTGGGGACCAAACATAGGTGGAAATCTTGTGTCGTGAATGAGGAGCCCTTTTCAAACCAGTAACCCATTAAGTATCTTTGTGAGCTCGACCCAAGTCGAGGACGGGACACGCTTACTGGATTTGATTGTAAGAGGTCAAAACGGGTTAGCGGTGGCAACACAAGTCCAATGGGGTCATGTGCATGTGTGGGCCCGGACTGGTAGGTAAGACGTTATAGCATCATGTAGATATAAGTCGTGCATCTTTGGCGGTATCAGGTTGCCACTTTGGGAAGTGATACACTCCAATATGGGGCCAACACGGGTATCTACAAGTTAGGAAGCCGATCGCATGGGAGTAGTGGGTACACCTAGTGGAGATAGGGGCAGGCGACACCTATATAGACATCTAGAGGTACACGAAACTACTATTATGATTACTAAGTTTAGTAGGTGGGGATCAACTTTTAGGGTGTTTGGTGTGGTGCAATGTAGTAATTATCTTATAGTGATTAGGTGTGCCTTTAACGTTATCTTTGTTCATCTTATTTCCTTTGTTTGCACTGTCATGCCCAATTGTTCACAATCATTTCCTTGTTTACTAGCTTATGCCTTATCCTAGTTGTTTCAATGATTATATTGTTAAAGTTATTGCACTCGCCAAACTTTATGTCTGACACCTTTGTTTCCACCCTTTTCTTCCTTTCTCCCCCCAGGTGCTCAGGGTGGGACTAGTACTAGTGGAGCTTGATTTGGACAGCTTTATCTCTTTCTTTTGGAAGTTGCTTCGATTGCTGAAGTAAAGTTCAACCTATCTTATTTATGGCTATTTTATGTTGGGGTTATGTCTTTTATTTTATGTGCTCAGAACTTATTTGTCAAGATGGATAATAAGTGTATTTGGTTTTGTAGTCGGGTTTTGATGTGATGTAACCAGACTATTTCTCCGCTGCAATAAAAGTTGTTTTTACTTTCCAAGTACCAATATATTTATCTGTCTTATTTACTTTTCTGTTCTATACACAATAAACGCTCCACCAAAATTAAGGCATTCCCTTTGTGAGTGACCTTAATGGAGATGGGGTGTCACACGTTGTATCAGAGCTGAAGGTTACCAGAACAGATAAGATATTTTCAAAAACTATTTTTCCATAAAGCATTTTCATAAAGGATACTTTCAAAAATACGTTTTAAGGAGAGTAATTTCAAGAGAAAAGTTTATTTTAAAAACATAACCCCCAAGAGCCATATATCTTTCTTTCGAATTCTCCGTTTGAATCTTTTCATTTTATTTTCAGCATGTCTGGAATTCCCGAGATACCCGAGGGGATACCGATACCAGGATGGTTTAGAAGGTATCTGGAAGCTAGGGCCAATGTCGCAGGCCCAGCAAATGCTCCTCCTCCTCCTCCCCGTGTTGATACTTTCGCAAAGATATGCAAGGACTTTCAAGCAATGGGCGGAAAACCTTTTCACGGATCGGAGACATTTGTTGAAGCTCGAAATTGGCTAAAGGAGGTGGAAGAATTGTTTGGAATCTTTGAGGTAGAAGATGGAAGAAAGGTCCAATTAGCTGCCTGGTTAACGAAGGATGAGGCCTCGTTTTAGTGGGAGGTCACTAATGGAGAGTGTCCAGTTGATACATGGCCGGATTTCAGGCGTAGGTTTGAGGCAAAGTTTCTCTCATGGGCCGAATATAATCTATACATGGAAAGGTTTTGGCATTGAGGCAGGGAAATCTATCAGTGAAAGAGTACGTCAACAAATTCAATCAGTTGGCGAGATTTGGCTTGGACTTAGTGAATACACCCGAAAAGAAGGCCCTAAGATTTGTTAAGGGTTTGAACAAGCCGTTGCATGGGTTAGCTATGACCCACATCCCTATGGAGGCCACCTTTGAGAGACTGATTGACATGGCGCTTATGCATGAAGAGGAGAAAGGCGCCAATGCTAATAAGGCACCTGAGAAGAAAGGGGATCAAAAGAAACCACAACAGCAACAGCAGAACAAGAAGGGTGGTAAAGACAACAATGGCAAGGGAAAGAAAAGATGCTTTAACAATGGGACTCCAGACCATCTGAGCAAAGACTGTAGGAAGAATAAGAAGACTGGTTGTTTCCACAGTGGCGAGGCAGGACATCTGATTAAGGACTGCCCAAAGAAAGGGCAGAGGGCAGGGCCTACCTCTGGAGGGCAGATTCAGGCTCTCATGGCACCACGGCAGGCAAGGGGGCAGGTCCAGGCTCTCGTGGCCCCACCGCTGCAAGAACGAGGTAGAGCGATTTTCGTTGAAAGTTTAGTTTATCTTTTTGATCATCCTGTTCGGACACTCTTTGATTCTGGTGCATCGCACTCTTTTATATCTACTGCTTTAGTTGAGTCACTACACCTAAACACCAGTATAGTAGAGGATCCCATAGTGTTTCCAATCCAATTGGGGGCTCAGCTTATTTAATTTGTCGATGATTTGTTTGGATTTGGAAATTTATATACTTAGTGTTGGGTTTAGATGTGATGCTTATGTTTTGGGCTTCACGGGCTATGGGTTAATTCTGGTCATGGATTGGTTATCCAGTAATGGAGCCGTCCTAGATTGTGAAAAGGGAGAGGTTAGGCTTATGACTTGCTTGGGCAACACTCTTGAAATCTCTTGTAATCCGATGAATTCTGTTATGCTAAGTTATTTAGAATCACTTGATGCGTCTATTGAGAATTTGCAGTCTGTTAGAGTGGTCCGTACATACTCGGATGTCTTTGAGGAAGTAGAGGGCTTGCCTCCGAAGAGAGAGATAGACTTTCGCATATACCTAGTTGATAACACAAAACCCGTTGCTTTACCCGTTAGACACATGGCTCTAAGGGAGAGAAAGGAGCTTAGCAAGCAAGTTAAGGAGCTGCTTGAAAAAAGGTTTATAAGGCGGAGTATTTCTGAATGGGGTGCTCCAGTGGTGTTCGCAACCAAAGCGGACGGTTCACTTCGCCTATGCGTTGATTATAGGGAGCTAAACAAGATGACCAAGAAGAATAGGCACCCACTGCCAAGAGTAGATGATTTGTTCGATCAGCTTGTAGGTGCAACAGTTTTCTCCCAATTAGATCTGGCTACCGGATTTCATCAGCTAAGAGTGGCTGAAGATAGCATTGATAAGACCGCGTTCAGAACCCCGGATGGTTTCTTCGAATGGCTCGTCATGCTTTTCAGCTTGACAAACGCACCTGCTTATTTCGTCGATTTGATGAATAGAGTGTTCCGGGAATTTCTCAATAAATTTGTGGTGGTCTTCGTAGATGATATTCTGATTTTCTCGAAGAATGAGGAAGAGCATGCTTTGCATTTAAGGGAAGTCAAGGATACTCTTCGTGCATATCAGTTAAAAGAAAAATTCTCCAAGTGCCACTTCTGTAGGGAAGAAGTAAGATTTCTTGGGCATGTGGTGTCCAAAGAAGGGTTAGCTGTGGACCCCGCAAAAGTAGTTGCGGTCCAGGATTGGAAGGTTCCAAAGAATGCAACCGAAGTCTGAAGTTTTCTTGGATTAGCGGGCTTTTATCGCAAGTTCATTAAAGATTTTGCAAAAATCTCAGCTTCACTTACAAGGTTAACGAAGAAGAACCCGACTTTCAGTTAGGATTTGGATTGCGAAGTCGCTTTCCAACGGTTGAAGAGGGCTCAGACAACAGCCCCAGTTTTGACATTACCAGATGAGAGCAAGATGCTTAAGGTATACAGAGATGCATGCGATACGGGACTAGGCGTTGTTTTGATGCAAGAAGGGAAGGTAGTAGCTTATGGTGAAAGGCAGTTGAAAGTGCATGAGATGAACTACCCAACCCACGATCTAGAGTTAGCAGCCATCGTTTTTGCGCTTAAGTCTTGGCGCCACTATCTTTTAGGTGAGAAGTTTGAATTGTATACTGACCATTAAATCTTTGAAGTACCTTTTCTTGTTGGAAGATCTCAATTTAAGGTAGCAAAGATGGATGGAGTTTCTCGCCTCATACGACTTTGAGATCTCTTATACTCCTGGCAAGGGCAATGTAGTAGTAGACGCCTTAAGTAGAAAGAAGCTGATCTTAAGTCCTCTCTTTGTAGAAAGGCAAAGTTTGGAGTACATAGCAAATTTTGATTTTAGACCCTCTGTTGATTATGTGACTGGCTTGATGGCAATGCTAGAGGTGCGACCTACTTTGTTGGACTCAATAGGAACCGCGCAACGTGAAGACCCTCAGTAGTTGATGTGATAGATAAGCTGATTAGGGGAGAGACTTCTAGTCACCTCAATAGATACTCCATCGATGATAAGGGTTGGTTGGGACGGGATGGAAGACTATGCGTCCCATAAGCAAGAGATTTGGTGAAGATGGTTCTGGAATAAGCACACCATTCCAAGATGACCATACACCCCAGTGGAGACAAGATGTATAAAGATATCAAAAGAATTTTCTTTTGGAATGGCATGAAGAGGGATGTAGCTGAATTTGTTTAGAAATGCATGATATGCCAGCAAGTCAAGGCGGAGTAGAAGAAGCCTGGTGGTTTGCTTCATCCTCTATAAGTTCCGCAATGGAAATGGGAAAGCATCTCGATGGACTTTGTTGATGGGTTGCCTAGGTCAAGAAGGGGCAATACCAGTATTTGGGTAATAGTGGATAGGCTCACGAAAAGCGCTCATTTTATACCTGTCAAAAGTAGGAGGGCCGCCTCGTCTTTAGCCTCCATTTATCTTATGGAGATAGTTCGACTCCATGGGATACCCTCTAGCATAGTGAGTGATCGAGATCCTATATTTACAAGTGAGTTCTGGAGGAGTTTACAAGAGGCCGTAAGCACACAGCTATGTTTAAGCACAGCCTATCACCCTCAAACCGGTGGTCAGACGGAAAGGGTGAACAAAGTAATGGAAGATCTTTTGAGACTGTGCATTCTTGACTTCGGAGGATCCTTGGAGGATCATCTCCCTTTGGTGTAATTCGCTTATAACAATAGCTACCAAGCCACTATAGGCATGGCACCCTTCGAAGCTTTATATGGAAGGCCGTGTCGATCACCAACTTATTGGTGGGAGTCCATAGATAAACTTATACTTGGGTCGGACATGATTAGAGAGACTTCAGAGAAAATGGATTTGATACGAAGGAGAATGAAGACTGCCCAAGATAGACAGAAATCCTACACAGACAAGAGAAGGACCGACCTTGAGTTTGAGGTTGGGGACAAGGTGTTCCTTAAAGTATCTCCTTTGAGGAATGTCATCCGCTTTGGGTCCGTAGGAAAGTTGGCACCACGATTTGTAGGACCATTTCCTATCATCGAAATGATTGGGACGATGGCCTACAGAGTAGAGCTGCCTGAAAGACTGGCTGGATTTCATAATGCTTTTCATGTCTCTCAGCTACGAAAGTGCTTACATGAGTCGGCAGAAGTTGTGGAGCCAAGCATACTAGAGTAAGTCGAAGTGGAACGAGAAGCGACTGTGAGGAGAGTTCCAACTCGTAACTTGGGGATGGAAGTCAAAAAGCTACGCAACCGTGAAGTTAAGCTTGTCAAATTTCAATGGAGCGACGCCGAGGAAGACGCAACTTAGGAGACTGAGGCCAAAATACGTGCATCCGACCCTTTTCTTTTTGAGGGTACATCTTTGATATCTTTTTCCTTAAGTTTATTCAAGCTTGTATCTACCTTTTTAGTGTATCTCCTCGGTCATATTCTTTATCCTTTGGTAGAGACCAATGGATGTAAACATGTATTTGAAACATGTTATGATTGATGGACGCTAGTGGATGCAAGTGTTTGCTAGTGGTTGCTCGTGGATGCATATACACACACATTAGGCACTAGATCGGCTCAATCACTTTCATATTGCATATAAATGTGTGCTTATTTAGGTTAATGGATGTATAATGGTTGTGTTATCGTATGGATGCTGCATTCAGATGAATGGTTGTGCACGCATGTAGAAATAATATGTATCATTAGGAATCTTTTGCATACATAATGGATGCATGGCACTATCATAATTTGCTTTAAGGAGGTCAATTGAATTAGTAGACTGCCTGATTTTGCATTAGATATGGACATGTACACACACTGTGCATATAAACATGAAAGCATTAGAAGTCTTTCAAGGACAATGGATGCCTGTGTTTGATGGTTGAGTAAATGGACGATTGGATGGTAGGATATATATTCTTCGTAACTTGAAGATTTCGAGGTCGAAATCCTTTAAGGAGGGGAGAATGTAACACCCCGTGTTTTATATTAACATTAAACTAACGAATTTAGGAATAATTAATTTTAAATGTGAGAATCAAGGGAAATGGGTTATGCCATTGTGTTCATCTCGAAATTCTGGTTGAGATAGAATCCGAGTTTGCGTAAATTGGACTTCGTATAAAGAAGAATTGGTTGTCGGAAGTTTCCAGAAATTCAAATTTAAATTCAAAATCGAACTCAGACTCAGAACCGGGCAGGGCGGGAAATTTCCCGCCCCAGGCCAGGTCGACTAGGGGGTCGACCTTTGTATCGACCTACCTTATAGGTCAACCTGGGGGTCGAACTGGGGGTCGACCTACCCCCTCGAGCAGATTTGAATTAAGCCCAATTCTGAGCTGCTGCTGAGTCATTAGGGCTGAGTTGGGTTTTTGGATGGTTCAGGTTGATTCTAGGTTGATCGGATGGCCTAAATTAATCATAATCTCTATATAAACACATGTAGACTCAAACCCTAAACCTAATAAAAATTAGAACCATGGCCGTCATGCTATCACCCCACAACCTAGAGTAGCTGCCACCAACTAGGAGCAAAGAAAAGCTAATCAACTCAATTCAACTCAAGTCTATAACAAAAACAAAAACAACAACGAATTTGTCTACTTCAAAGGCGAGCTAAATCAATTTCAGAATACAGATCCCAGAACTCAAGACCTTCTTTGAGTTGTGAGTTCGATTTCTTCAATAAGATAATTAACAAGTTAATTAGGTTGAGTTATAATTTGGGTTATATGGCTATGTTTGTGAAACAATGGAAAAATGTGATATTTTGTGAATATGTGCTAGTTTTTCATAATGATAGTTTTTGTTGTGGATCCCTTTATATATGCCCAATCACCTATGTTCAACTTGATTCATGTTTGACATCATTTTATATGCAAGTTTGGGTGTAGATTATATGCTAGTATCTTTGTGAATTGTACACAAGTTTACATGTGAAACAAGCAAAGTGACTATATGCAAGTTTAGGTAGAAATTGGATTCACATATATGCAAGTGTACACCTTTAGGTTTAGATCTATGACATACATAGTTTTATGCAAGTTTGTGACTATGGCCTATGCAAGTTTGGGTGAAAACTATATTCATATATGCAAGTCCACACCTTTAGACCTATGTTTAGATTCATGAAAATACAAAGTTTGTGCTAGATATGTTGTAATCCTTATTTGTAAGTTAGATCCATTTTGTGTGTTATGCAAATTTGTGGTGTTTCTTCTATTTTATGTGTTAGACTAATTGCTAGTCTAATATATATATATATATATATATATATATATATATATATATGTCATGATAAGCGAACGAACAACGTGGGGACGATGGGGGTAATATTGAATATACACATATTGAAAATTGGCATGTATTGGCCTTGAAAGGCATACAATTAATTTGAGGCAATAATTGGTAAAAAAATTATACCTGAAATAAATGGACATAATTTAGGTGACAATTATGGACATAAGTATATTTGGAATTTATTGACAAATTTGAATAGGGATATTAATCCACTTTGGGGTTAAATAAAGATGTGTAATAATAAACCGCCTAAGACATGAGGTTAGACTCTTTTGTGGTGTAAGACTGCCCGGACCCGCTCGGCAAATCCAGCAGCCACAAATGGCAGTCTAATGTGAGAGGTCAAAGGCATGAATTAAATGCGTAACAGTCGTAAAGACATGAGGTTAGGCCCGTTTGCGGTATAAGACTGCCCGGGCCCGCCCGGCAAATCCAGCAACCGCAAATGCCAGTTTAATGTGGGAGGTCTTTACAAGGTTACGGTTCTAATGAATTAAGTAACAGTTAACCAGATAAACATGTGGTGGGACATGAGGGGTTAAGTGGGTGGCATGTGAAATTAAATGTGTGCCTTGGGTGGCATGTGAAATATGATTAGATGCACTTAACCAAGTGGAAACATGTAAGAAGACATGAATAAAAATGGGGTTAAGTGGGAAACCTTAGTGGGGACCAAGCATAGGTGGAAAGCTTGTGTCGTGCGTGAGGGGCCCTTTTCAAACTAGTGACCCATTAAGTATCTTTGTGAGCTCGACCCAAGTGGAGGACGGGACACGCTTACTGGATTTGATTGTAAGAGGTCAAAATGGTTTAGCGGTAGCAAAGCAAGTCCAACGGGGTCATGTGCGTGCGCGGGCTCAGGATGGTAGGTAAAACGTTGTTGCATCGTGTAGATATAAGCCGTGCATCTTTGGTGGTATCGGGTTGCCACTTTGGGGAGTGATACACCCCACTGTGGGGCCAGCACGGGTATCTATGAGTTAGGAAGCCGATCGCGTAGGGGAAGTGGGTACACCTAGTGGAGATAGGGGCAGGCGGCACCTACGTAGACAGCTAGGGGTACACGAAACTACTATTATGATTTCTAAGTTTAGTAGGTGGGGATCAACTTTTAGGGTGTTTGGTGTGGTGCAATGTAGTAATTATCTTATAGTGATTAGGTGTGCCTTTAACGTTATCTTTGTTCATCTTATTTCCTTTGTTTGCTCTGTCATGCCCAATTGTTCACAATCATTTCCTTATTTACCAGCTTATGCCTTATCCTAGTTGCTTCAATAATTATATTGTTAAAGTTATTGCACTCGCCAGACTTTATGTCTGACCCCTTTGTTTCCATCTCTTTTCTTCCTTTCTCCCCCCAGGTGTTTAAGGTGGGCCTAGTACTAGTGGAACTTGATTTGGACAACTTTATCTCTTTCTTTTGGAATTTGCTTGGATTGCTGAAGTAAAGTTCAGCCTATCTTATTTATCGCTATTTTATGTTGGGGTTATGTCTTTTATTTTATGTACTCAGAACTTATTTGTCAAGATGGATAATAAGTGTATTTGGTTTTGTAGTTGGTTTTTGATGTGATGTAACCAGACTATTTCTCCGCTGCAATAAAAGTTGTTTTTACTTTCCAAGTACCAATATATTTATCTGTCTTGTTTACTTTTCTGTTCTATACACAATAAACGCTCCACCAAAATTAAGGCATTCCCTTTGTGAGTGACCTTATTGGAGATGGGGTGTCACAAGTGATCTAAACAATTATATATTCAAAACGTCAAAATTGCTCTCTCTATTTGAATCGAGTTTTGACGATTGATTTGTGGTAGCAGCAACCGATGTATCGTAAATAATAATAAAATTTAAAATTTGGATAAAAATCCAAAATTTAATATTTGAGATACATCTAACTTGACATATAGAAAGAATGAATTTCATAGAAAAATACACAATTTTCCTTCGTTCGAGTTTAATTAATTGAACATTTAATAAATCACTACGAATAAAATGTTGCTAGAATTTGTGTGAATCTGAACTAAAAATACTAAAATATATTTTAAAGAGAAAAACATTTTTTGTTTCACAAAATTCAGACCTTCACTGGTCCCTCGTAGCGATTTTGTGTCTAAAAACGTGCAAACAGCCAGTGCATGACTTATTGTATATCTACTCGTTCTCTTCGTTATTCTTTCTTGGGCATTCATGTACTGACTCTTGAATGCTGTGAATAATAGAAACCATTGTTGTCGATTATGTACAAGAAAACTGCATATTTCAATGGTCATATATTTCTTTGCTTGTAATACATATTCTCCCTCTTCCTTTTTTGTACGTCTGTTGCCATATTTACTCTTCCTATCCTTTTGATTTCAAAATGAATAAAGCTTCTCCATTATATATATAATTAGAAATAAAATAAAAGATTCAAAAACTATGAATGCATGCTTTTCCTCCTCTTCCTTTGTTCGCATGTGTTTCCTTATATTATCTTTATTTGCAAACACTTGTTTCTTTTCTTTCTTAAAAACTTACCACAAACTTTCTTCTATCTCTTCCCGTTTTTCTTCTCTAAACCTGCACCTATTCATTCACGTCCTTCCATTTCTTTTTCTATTCTCTTCCTTAAAGAAAAATATAATAATAAATTTGGAGACGTGCACAAGCCCCTTTCATTTCCATCATACCCTCCTATATGCCAAACTCTGATGCATCCCTGTCATCACAACCCTCACCCATGTCACCATCCGACTGAGTGCCTCCCCTCCATCAACCTGACAACATCGCTCACCCTCCGACCACCCTCATGGCCCACAACTACGTGGCTTCTTGTAGCAACCTCCTTACTCACATCTGCCTCCACAACCTACACATAACCTCTTCTTTCCTTTATCCACCCGACGCAGCTTCCACTACCCACACTCCACCAACCAAGTCGCCCTTCTCCACTCCTGTGCCCTACTATTACCTAGCCTCCAGCACCTTGCAGCTTTTCAACCTGAATGCCACGCGCCACTCTCCGACCTCTTCTCCACGACCACAAACTTACCTCCTTTGCTACATCCCTAGCCCAGTCACGGCTACCCAGATCCGAACTGCACCCTGCACTTGTCACATTGCGTGATATAACCTCTCTCTTCTTCTCATTATATATATAATAAAAGGAATGAAAAAAAGATGAGTTCATTGCTTGCATTGGTGTTGCCCTGTCCCAGGTTTCGAGCTTGTATGTTCATGTTGTGACTTTGTCGTAAAACCACGAAAGGTGAGTATCTCACTCACGAGTAATATTCGTATGCTTGAAGTTAAGATCACGTGAAATGATGATAATACATAATTACTATTGCATTTGTTAGGTTGATAACTACTCGAGTTGTTAGTTTAAAATTACTTGATTGGTTAGCTATTATTTTTAGTTGTTAAATTGTTAGTCGTAATATCATGAATTGTTGGTTGGTAATGATTTAATTATTCATTGACAATCTCTTGGATTGTTAATTTAATCACATGAAATGGTAGTCAAAATCGATCCACAATTAATTAATTATCAATTATGGCGACATCCTGTGATATTTCTACGTCATCTCCTCTTCTCAATCACGTCAAACTCATCCTCACATCTCTCTGTCCCTCTCGCTCCGGGTTCCTTCTAATTCGTTCTCTAATCTATCCATCTACTTTTCTTCAATGGAGAAAAATAAAAAAATAAAGCCCGATTTGTGAACAGCGCAACCAGATCTGGGAGATTCTAGTCCAGTTCGAGTCTAGCAAGAGCTGATTACCATGATACAGTAGCTAATCCTAATCAATTTCCAAATCTTCAGTTGCTTGCTATCGATGTCGCATCCATGCCTGTATTGTCGTTGTATGGCCTTTTTATCCCAATAGATTAACCGCTTTCTGGTTTTGCTTGTTGGTCATCAACTGTGTCCAATGCCGATGCCACAAACATTGTTGAATCTGTATGTGCTCCAAACATCATAGGTAAAACATTGTTTTTTTTCACTTGGTAATGATATGGGTGGGTAGGTTGTTGACACTGAGTGTTTGGGGTCAAACAATGTGATTAAGAATGGTTTGCTAGTTAATAGTGGTAAAGTGCATATCTCCCTTTCATGTAACACTCCATTCCTTTTAACATTATCCTAACATAGAATCTCGTTAAGGAATATGGAGCATTGTAGGCATAAAGACAAATAACATTACAAAGACTAAGATCCACAAGACATAAAAACAAATTCACTACAAAAGAAAAAGACAATTTAAAATAAAAAAAACAAAACCATCCTTATTATTTCACCCAAACCAAATTGTCTAAAAACACCATGTCTCAAATCCAAGTCATAGTAGAAATATCAGAGTACAATAAAATTTGTATCCCCAAATAACATAGAAACCGTGGAAAGAAATAAAACAATACATCTCCGTAAAAATCTTCCAAGATAAAATTAATAAATAAATCCAAGCTATGCACTTATTCCCGGAGAGCCGGGAGAAGGAAAAAGAAAAAGAAGAAAATAGGTTGGACAAAAGATCTGGTGAGTTGTAGTGATTTCTAGCACGACTAGCAAGCGAAAGAAAATAGAGAAGACAGTAGTTCTAGCGTCAAAAATGGTTAAGTGTCTATGCACACCTAAAAGTGACAAATAGAATAAGGATGACAAAAAGATGCAAGTATTCTCATTTGCAAGATTCAATAGTGATGATTGTTTTACAGTTCTACAAATTTGAAATAAAACAGTAATTTGGAATAAGTTCTTAATATTACCCAATAGATAAGTTACAATGAGTCATGGATAACATATGCCCACTATGGGATCGGGTTTATCAGGCTCTAGTCCATCGTCAAAAGACATAACATTATCCATAGGTGTCAAAGTGGCTTATGTTCCCAAATTGGACTAGTGCACTCACACTAATCCTCCGAAACAAACTCGCCTCCTCCAATTGGTACGACTTACATCTATGACGTAACATGGTGCGTGCCCTTACCTCATATGAGACCGAAAATGATAAAAGGGTACGCTACATGGAATAAATCCCAACAAAATAACTTAGCCAAATCCACAATCCTTGATTTGACCCCGACAAACAAATTCAATATATTAGGTCCCTAGTTTAGCTACACACTATAAATTAACATGTTCATAATAAAGCCTGACAACGAGTACCAGGCTCGTAATTTACCCACACATTGTAAATCAATATGTACATATAAGGCCTAACCATGACAATCTAGTTTAATTTTATAATTTAACCACATATTTTAAATTAATATGTTTATCTTAAAGCCTGGCAATGAGTATTACTGGGCTTGCAACAAATTTAATATGTTAGGCCCCTAATTTACCCACACACTGTAAATTAATATGTTCATATTAAAGCCTGAAAACGAGGAGTACTAAGCTCATAATTTTCCACACACTATAAATCAATATGCACATATAAGCCTAATTGTTTCTCTCAAATATTCCAAGTCATATTGCAATTAAACTATTCATGTTCTATTATTATTTCAACTTATCGTAATTATGAAAAATTTCATATTATAGTCCATTTTTGTCAAAATTTATCAAATAGAATTTGCAATTTGATTTTCTTTATTTCAGTTATTCCCTTCTTATTTGCAGTTTCAAGATATTCAAATTAAGTCTCAAACATTATTATTTCTTTCAATTGATTTATATTCCCCAATCCAATACTGAAAAAAAGAAAAACAGAAGTAATACGACACAAATATATAGGCATACAGGTTCAAGCCTGTTTTCATCGCATTTATATGTCTTTTAGGCACATTTTCACGTAACTGCAAAATCTAAGAAAAATGGAAGAATAGATCTGATACAACAGTATATAGAAATCTGAATAAAATCAAAGAAACAAATAGAAGAAATTCAGAAAGAAGAATAGATACAACTGAATATGAATCTAAGCATTATGAATAGTTCAGATCTGAAACAACTACAACTGCTATTTTATAGATTTAATCTTCAACTTATCAGAAATCAAGGAATCACATAATTTTCACCTAAGAAATGCAAATCCAAATCCAAAGGCCCCGGTAGGAAATCCCAAAAATCTATAAATAAAACTACTCCAATTTTTGTGCGAGCAATCTATTTTTATTTTGGAGAGGAAAAGTATGCTAGAGGATGAGTAGTGAAGAATGATAATTCTGGGGAATGAGGGGGAGAGTATAGTTTATCTGTAGATGTGGTAAGGAGTTTTAGGCCTTAGGATAATTATGTTTTCAACTTCCAACGTCAAAACAAAAAAATCTCGGACCTTCTAGAATGTGCCAGGCACGAAATCGTACCTGGCCGAATTACTTTGGCTGATCCACTTAGATTTTTGAAGTGACCCACTATTTATACCTGATCTTTCTTATAATTAATTAGCCTAGTTTAATATCAGATGTTATTTGGATCACTTACTTAATAGGTTTCCCCTATTAAGTCCCTAAGATCACTCACACAACAATATAAAAATATCAGTTTAGTTGGTATACAAACTTCTTTATTCACATAATTAATGAATTCCATTAGCATTTTGTTAGGGCAAATGTTTATTTGCAAAATAGATTGCATAGATTATTCAAGCCATATCCATTCCAGGTGCCATACATACGCATATAAGTCATTGTCTATACATATTATTTGTTACCCCATTAAAATCTTTAACAAGATCTTTTAATTATACTTTAAAGGAATTTACAAAGAGGAAAGAGAAATATGGACACTTAGAGCTTAGGGTATGTGCACATGCACATGCCCTATGGACTTTACTTACATATACTACAAAATCTTTCTAATTTGAAAGTAACAAAAATGAATAATTTCCCAGAAAATTATAAGGTTATCATGTAGAAAATATCATCTAAAAATCCCGTAGTGGCATTTCCTCAAACACCTAACAAAGTGTATGATGGAATGTTTCCTCAGGCATAACTCCTGCAGTATTACAGGGGAGTTTATCTCGTTATATAACACAAGTTGAAATCTTACATAAGAGTTCATTTCACATTGGTATTGTGACTAAACAAATCATATTAAGATGGCATAAAACCTATACTTGATTCACATGCCTTATCATCTGAGTGTTAGCTTACAAATGAAGCAGATATAGGCAATTATCCATATATACAATAAAATACTCATTTACCATAGTTAGTACCATTTCAATACTTATGCTTCAGGATCTTTAATATATATACAAAAATAAGTTATTAGAGATAGGAAAATTTATATAACCTACCAAGTGAAAGTGGCATGAAGAGATATCAGTAGCATAATGCACACATTTTAATTATTCAATCTACCACCTTTACCCATGCTTTGTCAATACCATATACATTGAAAGTAAGTGGTGTAAATATTCATATTCGTATATCATGTACAACTTAATTGTTACCATGACTATTTTAAGTAAACATACTAACTTGTAGATCATACCATTTTAGATTATTTAAGTCATCCATTTCCCATGAAAATAAGGTATAAAAAACTGCTTCTTCTACTAGTTTCATAGTACTTAAGCATTACATTTGATTTATTCAAACAACAAGCAACATACTTAGTCATTTGCGTATATTTTGCATACATTTTGTTCTAAGCACTAAAACTACTTATGGCTTTAAACAACTACATCAATTTCCCCTTGCTAAAGCGTCTCAAACTGCATCTTCATACCATTCTACTCAAGCTTCTTTCCCTGGATTAATACTTTAAGCTGCCCCATCATAAATGAGAAACCCTAAAGGTTGAAGTAACAATTAAATAGGGTCAGATAAACTGTCTAGTATGAGCATAAATGAGTATTTAAGTAGCATCTTAACATAGTTCTTACTATAAATACTTTTGTGCATATTTACATTAAAATTATTAAATGCAGACACCACTACACATCATATAACTACAATATATGATCTGAATCCCCTTATAACGTATCATTACTTCCTGTAATTCCATGCTTTCAACAACCAGACTAATTAGAAATTTCACTAGTGGGTCACAATCCTAGAGTACCATGTGTTGAACACTTGAGCACATCGTATTTCCCAAATAGACAAAGGCCTACTAGGCTTGTATTAAGCCATATGCATATCTAGCATCCTAACTTGAGGCTAGACAATTCAATACAATAGGTGACAAGCACCACAACCTGGCATACTATCATGTTTTTAGGTAGGTCTTTACTATGATGACCTAACTAACCCATACACCCCTTTTGATGCATGTAACCCATTCACAATAATGGATAACTTGCACATATTAAGTATTAAATGTGCCTAATATAAACTGGTGTTAACATTCATTCATAAATACATTATATGCAATCAAACCATTCATCTAGAAACACAAATAACAAATAACATAAGAAGGTTTTATTAATGAATACTCATGTTATTAACAAATAATAACTATGTTTTTTATTGCCTTGAGCATAAGATGAAGATGAATAGGACACCTCTAATCCTTATATTCCTCTTTTATCAAATATAATCTACATCAGAGGAATATTGTTTGTAAATGGATCAGCTTATGGGCACTTTCGATAGCTCCATTTACCCTATTTCCAAAAGCAAGCATAAGCTTTAAATCCACTTGTTCAATGCTGCTCACTTACAGACTTGTAATCCTACCTCATAGCAATATTTATATACCTATATTTATAAACAGATCCATAAGCATTACAATGTACATCATAACAACCATGCATATTTTTGTTTAAGCATGCATACGTACATTCAAACCATCAAAATAGACATTTAGACTTTGTTTAATACATATAAACTAAGATATTCATATAATAAGGGCTGCCTAGATAAGATTTATTGTCATTTAAATATTGAAATATGCTCACCAACACCCTTTCTTCTCTTATCCCAAGGTTTTCCAGCTTTGATCAATATTTTCCTATGTCTCCATTAATAGTCTACTGGCAGAGATAAAATATTACTTCACATTTTTGCTAACTGGTTATGTCATGCGTTTATATACCTAGCTATACCCTTGGGTTTCTTCCCTTTATAAAATCTGATATTATCCTCTAGTTCTTTCCCATTTATCATGATAGAATGCATCATGTAATACCCGTCTGCATACCCATTCAAGTTTTATTACATGTTGTAGGCTATTTTGGAGATTTTTATCTATCATGCTATTTGTGTGAATGCTTTTTTGGTGATCCCTTCCCTTTTTCATACCAGAAAATAGGTGACACTAGCAATGTATTTTGAATGCATACTTCTGTCATTATTTTTCCTGTCTATTACTTAAAATCCTAAGGGTTTTTCATAACATTATTTCACACAGATTTGATCAACTATATTATTATGTGACACTTTATTTTCTAGCATACAAAATATTAATTTTTGCTTATAAATTTCCAATTATTTATATACTTGGATACACTATTAATTTAAATTCTAGTTTATAATACATTCCTAAATATGGTTATAATTTTGGGGTTATCACATTCACCCCTCCTTTAGGAATTGTGTCCCATAATTTCTTTTTATTTTTGCATCAACAATCATAAATTAAATTCTTTAACCCACTCCTGGTTCCTTAATTATAATCATAGTGCAAGTCATATATTTTATTTTAGTAGTAACAAACAAGAAAAATATAAATAATGCGACCAATCTTAATTTAAGATAAATAAAATTTCTACCAAAAATTAATTCAGGCTTTTACGTTTATCAACAAACAACCTAGGATATTTTGTCTTCATTTTATCTTGAACCTCCCATGTACAATCATTTGTATCCAAGCTCCATTGTATCTTAACTAGGTTTATGGTTTTATTCCTTAGCTTCTTTTCTTCTCTTGCCACAATTCCTATGGGTTTCTTTTCATAATTTTAATCTTCATTAATCTTCACCTGAGTAAGAGAGTCCATAATAGTTTCTTTGTCATGTACCCATCTTATGAGTTGAGACACATGAAGTACAATGTGTACTCCTTTCAATTCCTCTGGTAGCTTCAACTTATAAGCCAATGTGCCCATTCTTTCTATGATTTCATAAGGTCCTGCATACCTAGGTGTCAATTTTCCTGCTTTTCCAAATCCAAGCACTTTTCTTATTGGAGAAAATTTAAGAAAAACATAATCCCCCACTTTGAATTCTACTGGTTTCCTTCCTCTATCTACATAAGCTTTTTGCCTTTTGTTGGCTAGCTTTCTGACCAAGCCGCGAAAGAATTAAGCATTTACAATTAGATGGGAAGAGGCTCGTGAACTTACAAGTTCAAGAATAAAAACTCTGTTTCACAGAAATGGCTCATTGACCAGGCAATGCAACAGGTTCGTGAGACACCCCTGTCCTACCATCGGCTCATGACTCTGGACTACGTTCCACTCGTGATATAGGGTCATGAAACGACCTTGCCATCAGGGAATAGTGGCCAGAACTTGGTCAAGTTCCACGTCTCTCACGAACTGGATTCTACGGATCTGATGACACATGTTAATAACGGCTATTCCGACCATTTCTCCACTCACTCACGAATGGCTCCGAGATTTTCGGGATGGGTGTTACATGTCTTCATGAACCGCCTGCAGAAGATGCCTATAAATAACTCAACACTTAGAATTTTTTGGGAACCTTTGGCTATTGAGGGTTCTTATTCCACCATTATCATATTTATTCCATTTTTAATCAGAAATAACTCGAAATTGCCGAGTGAATTGTCATTTTAAGAGTGGAATTGAGAGGTAATTGTGATTGTACTTGTATTCAATAGTATAATCAAAATCATATAAAGTGGACGTAGGCTCATTAATGCCAAACCACTATAAATTTGGTGTGTTTGAAGCACTTTATTTTATTTCTAGCCATAATTCTCTACGATTCAAGACAATTTGGGTGTTATGACCATATTTTGGTCTAACATTTTGGTGCTTTCACTGAGAATTGAATTCTCAGCCTATCGGATTATTGCTCTACTATTTGGATTTTTCGAGTCCAAAGAAGATAGACCGCATTGCTACTTTTTTTTTTGAAGAATTCAGTAATATCAGAACATTACGGCTGCAAAGAAATCCAAAAATTCACGAGCCTCTCAAGCGAATGAAGCTAACGAAGAGAATGTCCAGGAGAAGGCCGCGGTGGTCTCCCCCAGCTCACAGATCTCAGGAGGTGACCCAAACCCAGGAGGGGGTCACGACCCGGTCCTAAGAAGGGACCATGAGACGACCCCAATAAGGGGTCACAAATCGCCCTCAGCAAGGGACCATAAGTCGGCCCGAAAAGGAAATTGTGGCCCACTCCACCTATGTCGATGCTTCTGCTTGACTTGTCTCAAGTGCTCAAAATCCAACTATGAATGCTACTGACCAACTATCTGCCTCTACCCTGGTAACGGAAAGAGATTTTTATCGTGTGCTCGACATGTTGGAAAGGACAAATGATACTTTGGAGGCTCAAAGACGCGGAAGTTCCTTGATGCGGGAGAATATCAATGCAATGAGTAGGCAAATCGATGAACTCCGAAGGCAGAGACCACCTTCACCAGCTCATCGGTTTACTCTAGATTATTCATCTTCATCAGAGGAGCCTCCAAGACCCCAACGATGACTATTGGAAAGACCTAAAAACATGGAACAGCTTCGATTTGGGTCACTTCCTTCTCGAAAAGAAACAACACTCAATCTGGAACTTGACAATCGCAATACAAATAATCCCGCTTTGTTACCAATGGAGGAATCTTGAATGTTACCCAGGGGTCATAGCACTGTTAATTCTACAACCACTATAACCCCCTCGCCGCGTGACTTACCGTGGCCACCGGGGCAAGGAAACCCTGCTCAAGTCCCGGACTGGGCGGCAGTGCGCCGATGAGACATCAGAGGATCCTACAGAGCAAGAAGTGCTGACCCTGAGTCCACCTAGACTAATACTAACGTTTAGGCGATGGTGAGGCAGATCATGGCAGACGACTGAGGACAAAGGAATGAGGATTGGGGTGTAGACCATAGTCATACACCTATCACTGATGATATATTAGATATCCGATTTCCTAGACGATTTAATATGCCGATTATGAAGCGTTATGCGGGCAGGACAAATCCTGTTCAACACTTGATGAGATATTCATGGTATATGAATGTCGTCGCCGCTCCAGACATGGTAAAATGCAAAGCATTCCCGATCTTCCTAGAGGATGTAGCGTTAATGTGGTTTACTCGGCTACCTCCACAATCAATCTTCAGCTTCAAGGAATTGAGCGAAAGGTTTATAAATCAATTCTGACTCTATGCTCCAAGGTCCAAGGACGTCATTGAAATATCCCTCATTAAGCAATGCCCTGATGAAACTTTGAGGTTGTACTTGGATTGCTTTAATCCTGTAGTCACATTGGAAAGAGACCCTCATGAGTAGTCTATCCTGTTGGCTTTAATTGAAGGAGTAGATAAAGATACTGAATTTGGTAAATACTTAGCTGGAAAACCTCCACTAATAAGGAAGGTATTCTATGAAAAAGCCAATATCTACCTACATCAGGATGAGATATATGCTAATCGAAAGAGGAAAGTCACTGATAAGAAAGATATACAAAGCAATGTGGCCATTAAACTGTCTAGAGATAGCTCTAGGAGGGTAGAGGTCAATGTTGGAAATAAAAACCAGGGCAATGGCCGCCAAATTGGAAATGGCAACAAGAAGAAGAATCGGGGAACGACTTACAGAAAAGACCTCAGTTCAGAAATTTTGAAGACTTCACACCATTAAACGACATGCTAGAGAATATCTACCTGGATACTTACAATGTTATCCAATACAAGAAGCCTTCGCCAAGGGATTCGACGGAAAAGTAACATGAAACGGGAAAATTATGTCTTTTCCACAAGACCTATGGGCATTTGACGAATGAGTGTCGTCATTTGAGAGACTTGGTAGAGAAACTTCTTAGGGAAGGAAAGTTGGATGAATATAAGGCAATCTCGAGAAACCGGGGGCAAAGTACTCCAGAGAAAAATAAAAGGTAGCAACCTCAGAGGGCCACTACACAACAAAAGGGTAAAGGTTTGTCATTAATACTATAGTGGGAGGACCCCATCCAGCTGGACATAGCAATCGAGCAGTGGATTAATATGTCAACGCAGCTCAACAGTGCAACAATCCTGAAGATACTACCCCGATAAAGCAGCAGAAAATGATGTCGAATGATGTCATATTCTGTGACAGAGACAGTATCGGAGATACCGAGGACCCTTTAGTAATCACTACCACTATCGGTCCTACCTTAATTCACAAGGTCCTAGTAGATAATGGGGGTTCTGTTAACATTTTATTTAAAAAGGCGTTCGACCAGATGAAGCTTGAGGCGAAGGACTTGAAACCATGTGAAGGATGGATACGCGGCTTCAACGAGCTTCAACAGTTCCAATGGTATTTGTTTAATTATCAGTAACTCTTAGCGAAGGAGACCGTCGGCAAGTGATAATTCTACCATTCATAGTTATGGATGTTGATTCACCTTATAATTCCTTTTTGGGTTGACCAGCCCTTGCAGAGTTCAGGGCCTGCATAGTACCTTAGTGCTTGTTATTGAAATTCCTGACCAAAGCAGGAGTGGGAGTAATTAGGGGTGACCAAGTAATCGGACGAGCTTGTTATATGGCAGAGCTAAAAATGCTACGTAAGGGAAAGGAAGTAGAGACTAAGGGTGTTTCCTACGCCGCAAAGGAGGACTCAACATAGCAATTAAAGGAAACATTACCGAAAGGGTCGCCCAGAGACCTACCCAAGGACATAGCTCCCAGAGAGGATAAAGAGCCTGGGGGAAGAATGGCGACACCTAATGAAACAACTGTGAGTATTCCAATCGATTAGAATGACCCAACGAAGGTCTTAAAGATCAGATCCCAGTTAGACCCTCCCCGAGCAATGGAACTAACATACTTTTTAAGGTAAACATGGATGTTTTTGTTTGGACCCATGCTAACATGTGTGAGATATCCCCCTCGATCATGACCCATTCGCTAAGCATCAACTCAACACATCCAGCTGTTGAGCAGAAAAGGCAAATGCTGGGCCCAGAGAGGTCGACTGCCTTGAAAGAGGAAGTTGAGAAGTTAAGGAGCAACGGATTCATTAGAGATTCGACTTATCCAGAATGGATTTCCAAACCTGTCCTAGTCAAGAAGGCAAATGGAAAGTGGTGCACGTGCATTGACTTCTCGGATCTAAATATAGCTTGTCCAAAGGATAGCTTTCCACTCCCTAGGATTGACCAACTGGTAGACTCAATAGCGGGTCATGAACTTCTCTCTTTCATGGATGCATACTCAGGGTATAACGAGATTCCTGTGCATAGTCCGGATTAGGAACATACTATCTTTATCATATATTTGGGACTATACTGTTATATGGTGATGCCCTTTGGCTTGAAGAATGTCAAAGCAACATACCAACGCTTAGTGAATCGAATGTTCTATCATCAGATTGGGAAAACGATTAAAGTATATGTCGATGATATGCTTGTGAAATCCAAGAGATCATCCGACCATATAGCTGACTTGGCTGAAATGTTCGATATTCTCCAACAGTATGGAATAAAGCTTAACTCTCTGAAGTGTTCATTTGGGGTTGCTTCTAGTAAATTCCTCGGGTTTATCGTTAGCTCACGAGGAATCGAAATTAATCCTGATCAGATTGCGATGATCGGTAAAACTCAAGAACCGAGGAAGATTAAAGAAGCGCAGAGGCTTGCTTGAATAGTTGCGGCATTAAGCAGATTACTTTCTAAAGCTACGGATAAACGCATCCCGTTCTTTGACCTTATAAAGCGGGGCAAGAGCAATTTCCTGTGGACTTTTGATTGTGTTGAGGCTTTTCAAAACCTTCTGGCTCAGTTAGAGAGACCCTTGATAAAGTCCAAGCCGGTTGACACGAAGATTTATTTGTGTACTTGGCACTCTCATCTCATGCAATAAGCTTAGCCTTAGTAAGGGAAGAAGATAAGGTTCAAAGGCCGGTATATTACGTGAGTAAGAAATTAGCGGCGTTAGAACTAAACTACCCAAAGATAGAAGATCTAGCATATAGCCCGCTGATCACATCTAGAAAACTTTGTCACTATTTTTGAGCTCATCCTATCACCATATATACCGATCATCCTCTCCGACAAGTTTTGCAGAGACCAGAAGCGTCCGGAAGGCTACTCAAGTGGAATATCGAGTTAAGTCAATTTAATTTGAACTTCCAGCCCCGAAGATCATTAAGCGGGAAAGTGTTGGTTGACTTCATAGTTGAATTCACTTTCCCTGAGGAGGATGTGCCAAGTGAAGAAGCCGGTTCCTTAGTACTATAGTTCGAATCCAACACCTGTAAGTTATACACCGATGGTGCTAAGAATGATAGATGGTTTGGCGTCGGAGTTGTCCTAGTTACTCCTGAAGGACGATCGATCTACTATGCTCTAAGATTAGAGTTCCATGCCACAAACAATGACTCCGAGTACGAGGACCTGATTGCCAGGCTAAAACTCGCAAGAGAGCTGAGAATAACAAGGTTGGACATTTCCTATGATTCTAAGATAGTTGTAAACCAAGTTCGGAAGGAATTTCATGCCAAAGGGCCAAGACTGATATCATATTTAAGAGAGGTGGGAAAGTTGCTGGGTGGTTTTGAACACTACAGTATCGTCCATATCCCTCAGATAGAGAATCAGAAGGTAGATAAATTGGCCAAAATGGCTAGCTCCGACAATCCTGAAGCCACGGAAATGGTCCCGATCGAAACATTGGATGTGTAGATCAGACGGAAATTGATCCTATACTGGAGACTGAACCAGAGAAGGAGTCGTGGGTGACACCCATAAATAACTTCCTGATAAATGGAACGCTTCCATCAAAAAAAAGAGAGAAGCGTGACGTTATTCTTAAAGCCTTTAGATATTTTATGCAAGGTGAAGTTCTTTATCGGCAAGGATTTTCGATGCCACTCCTTCGGTGTATAACCCATGATGACATCGAGCGGGTATTAAAAGAAGTACACGAGAGTGAATGTGGCGACCACACCGAAGGCCAGACTTTGGCTAAGAAAATATTACGGTACGGCTATATCTGGCCTACTGTGAATAAAGATGCAAATAGATATGCACGACGTTGCGACAAGTGCTAGAAATTTGCCAAGATTCCCAGAGCACCTCCTAGCTAACTGAAGATAGTAGTGAGCCCATGGCTATTCGCCATTTGGGGAATTGACATCATTGGGAGCCTAGCAATCGCCAAAGGTAGAGTAAAATTTGCAATCGTTGCTGTGGATTACTTTAAGAAATGGGCTGAAGTAGAACCATTAACCACGATCACAACAAAGCGAGTTATAAACTTCATCATCAGAAACATCATATGTTGGTTTGAGATCTCAAAAGTCATTATAACTGACAATGGGGCCCAATTCAATAACACAGAGTTCAGAGACTTCTGCCAGAAGTATTATAGCGAGAAAAGATACACCGCCGTGGCGCATACACAATCAAATGGACAAGTAGAAGCGACATACAAAGTAATTAAGTCCATTTTGAAGAAGCGATTGAAGCGGTCCAGAGCCATGTGGGTCGATGAATTTCCCTTAGCATTATGGGCTTACAGAACGACCTATAAATCGACAATGGGTCACACTCCCTTCTTCCTCTCATTTAGATCGAAGGCGGTCATTCCGATGGAATTGGCATTTGGATCGAAGGCGGTCATTCCGATGGAATTGGAAGACCATCTCATAGAACTATTTATTACGACCCGATGATTAACAACGAACTAGTCCTCGAGTCTTTGAACATGATTGAGCAAAAGAGGGACGAAGCAGATCTACGTGCCTCGAGGCACAAGCAACAAGTTGCCCGATATTACAACAAGAAGGTTCGGGCTCGAACCTTTAAGCCCGAAGACTTGGTTCTTAAATGTGTCTTTCCTGACCCCCGTCTTCTTAGGCCCAAAATGGGAAGGACTGTATACCATTCGGTGGAAGCTTGATAATGGATCCTTTAATCTAGCGACCGTGGACGGTGGTGAAATCCCCAGAGTATGGAACGCCAAACATTTGCGGCATTACCTAACATGAATTGTCAATTTTACTCTTTTTTTAGGACCGTGTAAAAAGGCACGACTTGCCTAGAACAGTCTGGTTGCGTAAGCAAAAGATTACGAAGTGGATGTATGTCATGATTCGACCTAACCACTATAGATTATCGTGTGTCATTTACTTTTACTTCATTGTTTCATGCTTAACCCTTTGTTTTTATTCATATAAGCTATTATGATTGTGATGTGCGGCACAACCCCTATGACGAGTTTAAGGTACATTGACATAGAGTCTAAAAAAACAAAATTGATACTAGTACACTTCAGCTCTTGACTTACAAAGTATAGAGGGGCAATAAAGTAAATGACACAGCCATCAATACTCCGACTCTCATGACTCAAGAGAGAGCAAAGGACTTGGAAATGAATTGTCCATAAGGCATGAAGGTGCATCACGATTAAAAGACCGCCTTATCCTCACTCTACCCTTGGTATCTGACAGGAGAGTATAAAGGCGCCAAAGACTGAGCATCACAAATGAACTCCTACCCCACTGAAGGATTCGGGGGCAAACTGAAAGATGAGTTCAAACTCTATCCTGGGAATACGACAGGAGAGTATAAAGGCATTCTGGTTAAGTTCCACCAAAGGGTTCCTACCCCACTGCAGAACTGGAGGCAAGAGTGAAAGATGAGCCCGAACCCTTCATTTCCGAACATTGAGGGCAACACTAGTCAATCCTAATCAATCCTAAACAAGCCCTGGCCAATGATCAATTTAAAGATAGATTGGGGGCATATATATACACACATCACAATGAAAACAGCATGATATGAGGCATAAATTTTAATTTTTGCATGCGGTGATGATTTATGATGTAGTTCTGTTTATAGCTTATTTATGACTTGAATATTTATGTACATGACTAAGTATGAGGAATTCGCAGGTATACAACAATGTGAAAGAAACTGGTCAAAATGCAAGGTACACTCTCGTAACTACAACAAAAGGTCAGTGGAACCTAAAACAGACAGAAACAAGCAAACTCTGTTTGTGATTCGGGGATGACTTTGGCTTCTTCTCCTTCTTCTGTTTCTTTGGCTCCTCCTTGATAGCATCAAATATGCCATGCTTTTTTCCTTTTCTTCTTCTCTGAAGGAGGATCTTGTGGAGCGCCAGAAGACTAGGATACAAGCTGTGTAGTTATTGACTTAGAGAATTTCATAACCAGTCCAGAATTGTGGGCAGTTGCAGCGAGAGGCAATATATTTAAAGGCTCTTCCTCAGATTTAGCTTTCAAAAGTTCATCATTTTTAGCCTTTATCTCGGTTAAGGTCATACTATCATTCCCCTTGGTCCCTCCCGTGATGGCGACATCCTCCTCTTCATGTCCATCGCCGCCATCAATGCCCTTCAGAGCTCTAATTATCTCAGCATATTTAGGGACATCTATGCTTGGCGGTATAATGGCCTACTCAACCGCTTCAATCTCTATTTGATCCTTTCCAATCCCTTTACATGGCTTGGTACCTACATCACGAGAAGTAACGGTCATTAATTTAGGAGAGAATGTGGTCCTCTCAACTGTTTGCTCCACAATGCGATGACAAATTATAACAATTTTGACAAATTTTGGAGAGAATACGGAGATACTTTCTGCCAATTTCTTGTCTGGAGTAGTAATAGAATCTTTAGCAGGTGGACGAATAGGAATCCCAGAAATGAGCGGGTCATAAGGACTGTACTCCTCGACCCCAGCAGCCTTGAATTCCACGGATGAGCTAGAATATTCCTCAACCTTGTTTTTGCATTTAGGCTTAAGCCTCTCCTCCTCCATAGATTCTTTAATTAGACGCCTCCCTTCTGCTATCCTCTTAGGTTCCTCACCTTTGAGGTAAGTCCTCATAAGCTGATCCTCATCAATAGTCTCAACCTGTAAACGTTGTTTTTCACCTTCGACAATTTAGTCCCACACGTCAACTAGAGTGGTAGGATATTCTTGATCTAGGAAATATTTCGGGTTCGAATGACCTGAGCAAAGAAGTCTATCAACAACTCATCAAATTCTTCTATCTCCGACTCATCCGTGGCAAGTTTAGTGGTAGCGTTGGAAGTAGACTCGAAGGCTTTGCCAGCATGTCCCTTAGCGACAACTGCTCTTTCCTCGGCATGAGCTAGCTTGTCCTTCAAACTTGCCATTTCCTTCTCCCAAGCAGCTCTCTCCTCAGCAAAGCGATCGTGCGACAATTTCATCTCGGCGTTAGCTGATCTGAGGTCCTCTATCTCTTTCCTCATAGCCGTACGCTCCTTGATATTTGAGTCAAGCTCAGTGTGAAAACGTCTCTCCGCATCCTCAAATTGCTTCTTGTAATTTTCGGCGTCTCGCTGAGCGAAGGCGAGCTAAGCTTGGGTATCTTCTAATTTCTTCTCGGCCTCATCTCTGGACTAAACGTCATATTCCGCCTTTTCCCGTGCATCCTTTACGTCCACTCCAAGATGGCGAATGATCTCGTAGAGCTTCTTGGAATGCTTCTTTATTCCTTTGTACTGTTTAGCCACAAAGCCAACCTGGTCCTAGACCACTATTTCCCAATCATCAGGGACCGGTTCAAGATCTGGAACAAAGTGCATCTTTCTGAAGTAGATATCAGGAAATTCCTCTCGCAAACATTTCAACTTTTCCTGGTTTTTAGCAGTAAGGACTACCATCTGTGTAGTAGTAATGTCGATGTTACGCTGCTTGGAAGGGACAAGAGCTTTCTCCCCCTTTTCCAATTCTTTGCTCGTGTCCTTATGCTTGTGTTTAGTCTCACATTGCTTTTTAGAAGATTTCTCCTAAGGACGGACACTCTTCGGAGGGATCAGAACTTTGGGTGGTTGTTTGCTTCCCCCTTGCTGAAGTTGATGACTATAGTGCTTCTCGACATCATGCCTTGGGGAAGAACGAGAGCGCGAAGAATGAGGTTGGTGGTAATTGTGGTGCTTCTGCCATCTCTCCTGCGACTGTCACCGCGATCATGCTCCATAATGGGATTAAATCCAGGAATGTACTCGCGAAGATCCCGATGGAGAATAACGACGACGAGTCATTTTTCCTGCAAAAATAACAAATAAGTATTAGAATCGTGGGATAATACAACACAATAAATGTTCTGATGTGTGGTGCATGTGTGTGTGTCCCTTGTGTGATCCCCCCAACAGACCAGGCCCTGGAGCCTGGCTTGTCTGCGCGGTATCTCCACCTTTAACAAGAGTAGGCTCTTCCGCTGAGATAGGAAAGAATGGATCTGTTCCAAAATCCTCAGAAGTGTAAATATCATCTGGCAAAAGGAAGTTTGGCTAAATCTCCATATTTTGTTCTTCTGTTTGTAAATCATGAGTTGGAGGCTTAGTCGGTGGCGGTATTTGTGGAGAGCGTTTTGGGAATAGAAACATCCTTGGGTTCGTCGCCTTGAATTTCACCTCCACACATTAAGATCCTCATCATCTTGGACACTCATCGGCGAAGGACTTTTGGGAAGACCGGCTGATGTTCTGATCCCTGCAGTCACCTATCCTTTGACCGGGGGCATGCTACTAGACTCCCCAAATGCTTGAGCCGGGGGCACATACTTGTAAGGATTACAACCCTGACCAAGCCCCCGTCTTATATCGAGAAGATGAAGTTTATGGAGGTCCTCGTCGATTATACATTTCTTGATTTTGCAAAAATTGGATTTTCCTTTTATAAGGAGGGATAAGCGATCTTCGTATACTTCACCTTCTTGCTTCTTAGGATTGGGAACGGTAAAAAGGAAATATTAGTGTGTTGATTTACGTAGTTGAAGCAGACACTGAAGGATCTAAAACCTATTTGACTTCAGCCACTTCCTCGCACACCCAGCCTGATGCCTTATATTGAACCAATCAGATTTAGCATCGCCTAAGTTGTTGTATCCATAAGTCAGGACTTTCTTAGTGGGGATCGACTCAAAGAAAACAAACTTTGATGTCTCTGTGGAACGATGTTTAAAGTGGAAATAGAAGTCCAAATCTTCATAAAAAAGCTCAATGTCCAAAATTTTGCATATTCGATGTACAAGGTATACAGAGCAACATAAGCATTGGGGTGAAGCTGCATGGGAGCAATACGCAATCATCTAAGGAGATCGACGATGATTGGAGGAAACAGAGGAATAGCGTCTATCAAACACATGACCTTGCCGATGGCTATATACCCCTTCGGAGCAAAATGGGGCCTATCCTTTTCCTCTGGAGTTTTAACGTCATCACATGGAATCCCATGCTTTAAATAGATTTTCTTTAGCTTTATATCATCAAGTGTGGAAGCTATGGAATCACTCAGATCGTATAACTCTATGGCACTCTCGAATTCATTGGGAGCGTGATTATCCCCAGTTCCACCTACCTTTTCTTCTTCCTCGAGTGATGTACTCTTAAGTGATGTCGACCCTATATCCATCTCTATTTCATACTACGATCCGGAGATATTCCAATCTGGGTATGACGGGAGTACATCAGGGTTATAATGGCTTGTAGATTATGAAGTTATCCTTTTATATGATAACCTTGTCGAACATCTATCTGAAATATTTGTTGTGTTGATAAACAAGCATAAAAAATTAAAGCATAGATACCCATGGCCCCTGTGTGTGCAAGTGCTAGTGTGTGCAGTACTGGAAAGAAAAGCATGGAGTAAAGCAGATAAGCATAAAATTGGTCGTTGTATGTCGGTAAGTCATGTTCACATTTGGTCTAGTCCAACGTGTTCGAAAGGCTCCGGCCTAACTGTTCATTGGTTCGCTCAAATTATAGTTGGCTCTCAGCTAAAGAATATCTAGCGTGTTTGATTAACTTATGTCACTCAAACAAGTACAGTTATAGATAAAAATTAGCTCGAAGATAAACCGACTCATGTGTTTATAAGCTATGGCTCGTAAGTAGGGTTCAACTCGTAGTCTCAGATAGGTAAAGGCACTAAGAGAGGCTCACAATATGAGGTTGGTTCGTGAGCATGAGATCGGCTGGTGCCATACTTCGGCTCGTGAAGGTGTTGTAACTCGTTGTCTCAAAGTACAAATCCCACCCACGAAGGGGCTTGGCTCATGTATGAGGATGGGTTCCATTCAGCGGATCAGCTGCTGACTATAAATAGTCAAGACATTGTGTGCTGCTCGTGACCAGTTGTTGTGTCGGGTTCACGGTTCTAAGGGAGGCTCCAACTGCAATGGACATTGACTCATATATATGCTTCAGCTCGCCCTATGGCCTCGGCTCACCACCGATTCTCTGTCCACGACCCGACTCGTTGCTACGTTCCACAAACCAACTCGTTGCTTCATTTCGCGACCCAAACCGCAATGCCATGCCTTTTCTTCCATCTTTTTCCCTTACATCTCCATGAGCGAACCCTCAAAAATGAAACCGCCTTCGAAATATTCCCTCACCTTCCTTCTCCACGAATAAATCTCCAGTAATGAAAATATCATGAATACTTCATCACATCCTCTTCGCATCATTTCCCACTATTCCCTCATAAATTTGCCAATAAGTTTAGGAATCCATCCCCCTTCTTTCTCTCTGAACTATCACCTAACCGTGATCGATACTACCAACGCAGGTGATGGCCTAGGGGACAAGGACACCGACATCCCCAGTGTGGAGTGACAGAAATCGAATCAAAAAACCCACACTTTATCTCTTGCGCAATACAAATTGGAAGAACTGAAACTCAATTGAAGTAATTAAAAATGATTTTACCTTTTTGGATCAATTAGATGGACAGGAATTAATGCTAATTTGGGGTAAGATTTCTTAAGTAATTTCGCAGTAATAAGAAATTCAGTGAAAAAGAAATGGTGAAAGTTTCTTAAGTAAGTCAGGAGGCGGACCGTCCACGTACCCCGATTCAGCCCACTATCGTGCAAATGGACTAATCATCTTTTGAGAACCAACGTAATGGCGCAGTAGTTAGCATGGGAGCAAGCCTCATTAACCACATGTGAAGGGCTAAGGACCAGTTCGGTGAGATACAAGAAAAGCCCATCAGTTATAGATGAATGGCCCGTGACTTGATTTAATGATCGTGTTTTGGAGATAATTAGCGGTTTAAAGAGTTGAAACTTTTGGTGGAATTGTGTAATGGCTAATGCTAAGTTGGCCAAATACAACTTAAGAAATTCAAAGAGTTTACCTGAGAGATTGCTGGTTGTTGCTTTGAGCATTTAAGGTTGAAAAAGAGATAAGTATGTAGGAAGTACCTGAAAGCTAAGTTATATATTTGTACCTGTTTCAGAACATCGAAAAACATGATTTCATGAAATGGCGTGACGATACAAACAGACACGACGGTCAGTGCTCGTCGGTTCAGGAATAGACACTTTGAGTACTTAGAAGCACATTCCATCATTGATAAAACATACCTCAAGGGAGGAAAATGTTGGCCAGCTTTCTGGCCAAGCCACCAAAGAATTAAGTATTTGCAATTAGACGGGAATAGGCTTGTGAACTTACAAGTTCAAGAATAAAAACTCTAGTTCATAGAAATGGCACATTGACTAGGAAACACAACTAGTTCGTGACACACCCCTATCCCACCATCGGCTCGTGACTCTGGACTCCGAACCACTCGTGATATAGGGTCACGAACCGACCTTGCCATCAGGGAATAGTGGCCAGGACTTGGTCAAGCTCCACGTCTCTCATGGACCATATTCTATGGATCTGATGACACGTATTAATAACGGCTACTCTGACCATTTCTCCACTCACTCATGAACGGCTCCAAGATTTTCGGGATGGATGCCATGTGTCTTCACGAACTGCCTGCAGAAAATGCATATAAATAGCCCAACACCTAGTATTTTTTGGGATCTTTTGGCTATTGAGAGTTCATATTCCACCATTATCATATTTCTTCCATTTTTAATCAGAAATAACTCGAAATTGCCAAGTGAATTATCATTGTAAGAGAGAAATTGAGAGGTAATTGTGATTGTACTTGTATTCAATTGTATAATCGGAATCATATAAAGTGGACGTAGGCTCTTTAACACCAAACCACTATGAATTTTGGGTGTTTGATGCACTTCATCTTATTTCTAGCTATAATCTGTACGATTCAAGAAAAATTGTGTGTTAGGACTATATTTGGTCTAACACATTTCTTATGCCACTTTCATCTTATGCCTTATTAATTCAATTCTAACAGTTGTTTCCTTAACCTATTCTGGTCCTATTAATAATCTTTCACTCACATCCAGCCAACAAGCAGGAGATAAGCAAGGTTTTCCATATAAATCTTCAAATGGAGCCATCTCAATACTGAATTGGTGGCTATTATTATAATTAAATTCATCCAAATGCAAATATTCTTCCCAATTTCCTCCAAAATCCAACACACATGCTCTAAGAAAATCCTCCAAAACTTTGTTTACAATCTCTGTTTTCTCATCAGTTTGTGGGTGATATGCAGTGCTCAAGTTCAATTCAGTCCCCATTGTTTCTTGGAAACTACCCCAAAACTTTAATGTGAACAAAGCATCTCTATCACTAATAATAATTTTAGGTACACCGTGCAATCTCACTATTTCTTTAAGAAATAACTATGCTAATATGTGAGCATGTATATCAGATTTTCTTGGAATAAAATGGGCTCATTTTGTTAACCTGTCAACCACAACCCATATGCTATCATTTTCCCTTTTTGATCTAGGAAATCCTATAATAAAATTCATGGAAATACTTTCCCATTTCCACATGGGTATATCTAATGGATGCAACATACATGAAGGCTTTTGATAATCAGCTTTTACTTGCTGGCATATTAGACATTTTGAAACATATTTTGCCACATCACTCTTCATGCCTTTCCATCAGTAACTTCTCTTAAGGTCATGATACATTTTTATTCCTCCTGGATGAATTGTATATTTAGTTCTATGATGTTCATCCATTGCCTCTTTCTTTCATTCAATTAAGTCTGGTACACATACTCTTCCTTTAAATTTAAGTACCCATTTTCACTTAATGGAAAATTCTCCACATCCTTTCTTTCCAATAACTGAATTTTTCTTCCCATTAAATATGGATCATGATCTTGTAGTGATCCTATTTTATCCATCAGAACTTCCCTTATGATCACCATGCTTAACTTCCCATAATTCTGCATTTCTCCTAATTCATTCCTTTCAATTATCTAACCTGCTTCACTCAAAACAGTTAAGGATTTAAATTAAGCTATCATTAATTTATCCAACTTAACATGCTGCCTACTAAGTGCATCAACATCTTTGTTCGCTTTTCGTGGGGTATATAAGATATCTAAATCATATGCAGGTAAGAATTCCACCCATATATACTGCCTAATGTTTAAATCTTTTTGTTAAAACAAATAATTTAAGCACTTGTGATCAGTATATAAATCATACTTTGCCCCTAACAAATAGTGCCTCCACAACTTCAAAGCATACACCACTGTTCCAAGTTCATGATCATGGGTTGCATACCTAGTTTCATTCTGCCTAGATGCATATGCAATCACTTTCCCATTTTGTGTCAATATAGCTCCTAAACCAGAGCCATTAGCATCTTTATAAACCACCAACCCTTCAATCCCTTCTAGCACTTGCAATATAGGTGCTTCTGCATATCATGTTTTAATCTTTGAAAAGCTTGATCACACTTTTCAGTCCAAATGAATGCTGATCTTTCCTTGTTAGCATAGTCAAGGGTATGATACTTTTGCAAAATTCTTAATAAATCTTCTATAATATCCAGCCATGCCTAAAAATGATCTGACTTCAGTCACTGTACTAGGATTTTTCCATGCTTTCATAGCAATTACTTTCTAGGGGTCTACTGCAACCCTTTTTCTGATATTATATGTCCTTAAAATTTCACTCCAGATTGCTAGAAAACACATTTTGAAAATTTAGCTTTTAATCCATTTTGTCTCAATCTGGTTAAAACTAGATGTTAATTCTCTTCGTGTTCTTTTTAGACTTTGAATAAATCAGAATATCATCTATAAATACTAAAACAATTTATCCAAGTAGTCTCTAAAAGTTCTATTCACCAAATAAAAAAAAAGGAGCATTGGTTAAACCAACGGGGATTACAAAGTACTCATATAATCCATACCTGGTGTTAAATGCAGTGTACTTAATACATTCCTCTTCCACTTTCATCTGATGGAATCCTGATGCTAAATCCAGTCTGCTAAAAAATGTTGCCTCATTCAACTGATCAAAGAGATCATCTATTCTTGGAAGAGTGAATTTGTTCTTGATGGATACTTTATTTAATTCCCTACAATCAATACACATTCTTAATGATCCAACTTGTTTCTTAACAAAAACAACTAGTTAACCACAACAAGAACTACTAGGCCTAATGGACCCTTTTTCCTCCAAATCTTCAAGTTGTTTCTTTGATTCAATCTACTCTTTAGGACCCATTCTGGTTGGCTTTTTAATTATAGGAGTTGCCCCCAGAATTAATCTGATTTGAAATTCTACTAGCCTTTCTTGAGGAACTCCATTTATTTCTTTAAGTAAATCCGGATATTGGTTAACTATGGGTATGTGTTCTAATTTTAACTGCCCTCCTCATCTATTTCCCAAATAATTACTTGTCCAGACTTATTAGTCTTACACATAATTATTATTCTTTTATTATTTGGGTTTAGCAAAGGGATAGTAAATTACTCCAAATTTATTACTGCCTTGTGTTTTTGTAACCAATTAACACCCAAAATTAATCTAATTCCAGGATAGTTTAACACATGCAAATCTACTAAAAATATATGGCCTTCTACTTTTAATTTTACCTCTATGCATTGCATTTCTAAAGCAATGAACATCCTAGGGGACTCTTTATATGGAAAGGGTTATGCACATACACACAAATAATTTTTAATTTTTGAACAATGTCATGAGATATCGAAGAATGAGTAGCCACTGTGTCATAAACTAATGGTAAGTTTTCAATAAAAATTATACCTTCTACTTGACCAGATATCTCCTCTGTTCCCTCCAGAGCTCCCATCTTGGCTGGTTTTCTTGGTTCACGGCAATGTTTCTTAATGTGACCCCCTTTTCCACACTTAAAGCATTTGAATGTTGCCACTTTTCCAACCCTGCAAGTAGCTTTCATGTGGCCTTCTTTGCCACAATTATAACAAATGATTTTCTTCTTAGTTTCTGAAGTTGCACCACCATCTCCTTTCTTAGCATTAGAATCCACTTGCTTTTATCATATTGTTGAACTCTGGCTTTTCCCTTATTGTTATTCTTCATATTCCTGAACCTTTCTCTTGCATTGTCATGTTTCTTAAACTTCAAAGTTAAATCTAGCACCTGATCAAAAGTCTTTTCTATGTAAGGTAACATAGCCCTACTCAAGTCTGCATTAAGGCCCTGTATATACCTCCCATTTTTAGCTGCTTCATCAGCTATTAAAACAGTACCATACTTAGATAAGCTTTCAAATTTTTGTGTATACTCAGTTACACTCATATTAGCTTGTTTCAATTTAATAAATTCCTCTAGTAGATTAGCCTTAGCAGAAGCTGGTACAGATCTGGCCTCCAACATTTCTTTAAACTGATTCCAAGTGATTTCATTTTCTGGTCTTCCAGCTATCATTACTTCCCGCCAATCCAAAGCCTCACCTTTAATATTCTTGAAGCAATCTGTCTTTTCCTTTGACTATTTATTTGCATCTCAACAAATATTCTTTCCAAATTTATCAACCAAGTTTGCACTCCCATAACTCCGTCAGTTCCTTCAAATTCTTTTCTTCCTAGATAGGCGTAGGTCTTTAACAATTTAGGCAACTCTTCATGAGGATTTTCCTGTCTTGTTCCTACCCCATCTCTTAATGCTCTCATAATTTCTTGAACATTAATCATGAGAGGGTCATTTGAACCCCTTGCTCCCTGACGTGATCCTCTACCTACCATGAGTCTCTAATAACAATCCATATTTCGTTAAGTTAGGTATTAATATTCAGAGTAATTTAACTAGTAACATTATTATTTGCAACCACTCTCAAATAAAGGCACAATACAGTCATACATGTGACCCCTAATCTAGCTATGTTTTTGTTCTAACACAGCTCTAATACCAAACGAAGTAACCCACCATTTATACCTAATTTTTCATATAATTAATTAGCCTGGTTTAATATCAGATGTTACTTGGATCACTTACTTAATAGGTTTCCACTATTAAGTCCCCAAGATCACTCACACACTAATATGAAAATATCAGTTCAGTTGGTATACAAACTTCTTTATTCACATAATCAATGAATTCCAGAAGCATTTTGTAAGGGCAAATGTCTATTTGCAAAACAGATTGCATAGATTATTCAGACCATATCCATTCCAGATTTCATACATATGCATATAAGTCATTGTCTATACATGTTATTTGTTACCCCATTACAATCTTTAACAAGATCGTGCAATTATACTTTAAAGGAATTTACAAAGACGAAAGAGAAATCTGGATACTTAGAGCTTAGGGTATGTGCACATGCACAGGCCCTATGGACTTTACTTCCAGATACTACGAAATCTTTCTAATTTGAAAGTAACAAAACCGTGTAATTTCCTAGCAAATTATAAGGTTATCGTATTGAAAATATCGTCTAAAAATCCCATAGTGACATTTCTCAAACACCGAACAAAGTGTATGATGGAATGCTTCCTCAGGCATAACTCCTGAACTATTACAAAGGAGTCTATCTTCTTATATAACACAAGTTGAAATCTTATATAAGAGTTCATTTCAGATTGGTCTTGTGACAAAATAAATCATATACAGATGGCATAACACATGTACTTGGTTCACATGCCTTACTATCTGAGTGTCAGCTTACAAATGAAGCAGATATGTGCAATTATGCATATATACAATATTTGAAAATACTCATTTACCGTAGTTAGTACCATTTCAAAACTTATGCTTTAGGATCTTTAATAGGTATACAGAAATAAGTTATTAGAGATAGGAAAAATTATATAACCTACCAAGTGGAAGTGGCATGAAGAGATATCAGTAGCATAATGTTCAAATTTTAATTATGTAATCTACCACCTTAACCCGTGGCTTGTCAATACCATATACACTGAAAGTAAGTATTTTAAATATTTATATTCACATATCATATACAACTTAATTATTGCCATGACTATTTTAAGTAAACATACTAACTTGCAGATCATGCCATTTTAGATCATTTAAGTTGTCCATTTCCCATGAAAATAAGGTATAAAATACTGCTTCTTCTACTAGTTTCGTAGTACTTAAGCATTACATTTGATTCGTTCAAACAGCAAGAAACATACTTACTCATTTGCACATACTTTGCATTCATTTTATTATAAGCACTAAAACTACTTAAGGCTTTAAACTACTGCAGCAATTTCCCCTTGTTAAAGCATCTCAGACAGAATCTTCATACCATTCAACTTAAGCTTCTTTCCCTAGATTAATACTTTGAGCTGCCCCGTGATAAATGAGACACCCAAAGGTTGAAGAAACAACCAAATAAGGTCAGAAAAATAGTCTGATATGAGCGTAAATCAGTATTTAAGTAGAATCTTAACATAGTTCTTACCACAAATAATTTTTTGCATATTTATAATAAAATTAGTAAATGCAGACACCATTACACATCATATAACTTACATATATGATCCCAATCACCTTATAACATATCATTACTTCCTATAATTCCATGCTTTCAACAACGTGGACTGATTACAAATTTTACCAGTGGGTCACAATCCTAGAGTACCATGTATTGAATACTTGTGCACATTATATTTCCCAAATAAACATAAAGTCCTACTTGGCTAGCATTAAGCCATATGCATATCTAGCTTCCTAATTTGAGGCTAGACAGATCAATACAACAGGTGAAAAGCACCACAACCTGACCCACTATCATGTTTCTAGTTATGTTTTAACTATGATGACCTAACTAACCCATACTCCCCTCTTAATGCATGTAACCCCATTCACAATAATGAATAACTTGCACACATTTAAGTATTAAATGTGCCTCATGTAAACTGATGCAAACAATCATTCATAAACACATTATATGCAATCAGATCATTCATCCAGAAACATAAATAACACATAACATAAGCATATTTTATTGATGAATACTCAGATTATTAACAAATAATAACTATGTGTTTTATTGCCTTGAGCATAAGATGAAAATGATTAGGATACCTCCAATCCTTATATTCCTCTTTTATCAAATATAATCTGCATCATAGAAATATTATTAGTAAATGGATCAGCTTATGGGCACTTTCCATAGCCCCATTAACCCTATTACCAAAAGCAAGCATAAGCTTTAAATCCACTTGTTTAACGCTGCTCACTTCCAGACTTGTAATCCTACCTCATGGCAATATTTATATTATTACCTATATGTATACACTATAAGCATTACAATGTACATCATAACAACCATGCATACATACATTTAAACCATCAAAACAGACATTTAGACTTTGTTTAATACGTATAAACGAAGATATTCATATAAGAAGGGCTGCCTAGATAGGACTTATTGCCATTTAAATATTGAAATATACTCATGAACACCCTTTCTTCTATTATCCCAAGGTTTTCCAGCTTTGATCAATATACTTCTATATCTCCATTAATAGTCTACTGGCAGAGATAAAATATTTCTTCACATTTTCCTAATTACCTATTTCACGTTTTTATACACCCAGCTATACCTTAGGGTTTCTTCCCTATATAAAATCCCTATATTATTCTCTAGTTCTTTCCCATTTATCATGATTGAATACATCATGTAATATGCCTCTGCGTACCCATTCAAGTTTTATTGCATGCTGTAGGCTATTTTGGAGATTTTTATCTATCATGCTATTTGTGTGAATGCTTTTTGAATGGTCCCTACTCTTTTTCAAACAAGAAAATAGGCGACAGTAACAATGTATTTTGTAGTGCATACTTCAGTCATTATTTTTGCCCGGCTATTACTTAAAATCCTTAGGGTTTTTCATCACATTAGTCCATACAGATTTGATCAATTATATTATTATGTGACACTTTATTTTCTAACATATAAGATATTAACTTATGCTTATAAATTTCCAATTTTTTATATACTTGTGTACACTAAAAATATAAATTCTAGTTTATAATGCATTCCTAAATCTGGTTATAATATTGGGTTATCACAGTTCTTAGTCGGCCCCGGGGTCAACCCAGCTAGGACTGGGTTGTCCCAGCGGTTATGCTGATTAAGAATTATTTATTAATTTAATTCATTAAGTTTTATTTTAAATTCTGATTGAATTTCAAATTTCAACTAGCTATAACTTTTTCGTTGTAAGTCTGAATTATGCAAACCAAAAGTCTATTCGAACCAGAAAATTGTAACGGACCTAATGGTGCAAACACCATTGCCCAGTTCTTATTATTTTACAACTTATTATTTAATTCATTAATTTTCTAATTAATTATTATTCGTAAAATTTTGGGTTTTTACATTCTCCCCTCCTTTAAGGATTTCGTCCCAGAAATCTCTAAGGTAGAAGAATGACATACGTAACACCCCGTGATTTTGTTGAAATTAAAGAGGATAAATTAAATAATAATTAATTTAATATCCCGAATTTGGGAAAACAGATTGCGCAATTGTGTCCGTCTCGAAATTCCGATCAAGATAGACATTTGGTTTGCTAAAACGGACAACATATGGAGAAGTTATGAGGGTTTTAATTTTGTATACACGTAGAAAGAATACATATATACATATGAGTCATATAGGAGTCAGATATGAGTCAGCACCTTATCCAAAACAGTTCGAATTTGAAAAAGAAAAAGAGGCTGCAGATTTCCCGCTCTATGGGGCCGACCCCTTTAGAGAGGTGTCGACACCAGGGTCGACCCATCCACAGGGGTGTCGACACCCCTAGGGCTGAGGTGGCAGTCGGTTTCAGAGGGATTGGCAGCTATATATACATGGTCATTTTTCTTTTTTTCTTTATTATGAATTCATGGTGGCCAAACTCTGCTGGTGTCTGAACTGAATCCGTTATCTTCTTCAACTATCAGTTTTGCAAATCAATTCTAGAGATTCAAGATCCATTCTTTCTCTATTTTCTAATCCTAACACTATGAGTTTCTAGTTGCTTTTAGATTTGAATATTTAAAAGTAAATGTGACACGGCTATGACTTGGATTTGTTCATATGCTTAAATTATATAAGATCCATTGTAAATCATGAACATATGACATTCTAAATTGGTTAGGATTTGGATCAAAATCTCTATCTTGTTGGATCTATTGTAACCTTTGTGGCATTCTACGATTTGTGCTAGATCTATTTTAACTATTGATCTAAATCTCTATCTCGTTAGATCTATGGTAACTTCTATTACATGCCATGATGTGAGGCTTAAACCTTATTTGTGTAGATCCACTTTTAAACTGTTAGATCTAAAATTATATGGACATTTGAATTGTTAATCAGATCTAGTTTATCACCATGTGCCTTTCATATTAGATCTAAACCAGTTGGACATCTAATTTATAAATGTAGATCTAATTATGCTTATTGTGACATTATAGTTATGTTAAGAATCAATTGACTGCCACAAGTTCATCAGTTTTATGCCTATTTGTCCACCTTATCACCATGCAAGTTTATGATTATGCCAAGTTATGTTAAAACATCCACTTTTGTCATATTTCTATTATTTTTCCCTTTTATCGTTTATGACTAGGCTATTATCTAGCCTAGGCATGCTGCCAATTTTATAATTGCGCTAGTTAGGGAATGGGGGAAAAAGGGTTAGTATGGACATAATTTGAATATAAACATCGTTGGGAATATAAACAAAATTATTGGGAAAAAGGGACATAAAGACATAGGTAAGAATTGGATAAGAATGAAATGTTTAGTAATTACAATTAGGAATTGTAATTGCACTTATGACACGATATTAGGTTGCATTAGTGGTGGAAGTCTGCCTGGACCCAACCGGCATATCCAGTAGCAACTAATGTTGAACCTAGTGTGAGAGGTCTAAATGCGGAAATATGAGATAGGCTATGACACGAGGTTAGGCCCAACTTGTGGAATAAGACTTCCGGGACCCGACCGGCATATCCAACATCCACAAGTTGTAGGCCTAATGTAGGATGTCTAGCCCGTTAAAAACCATAAATGGACATGGTAATAAATTGTACTACTTAACCAAATCTAATCCATAGGGATTGTATGATTGTGAACTAAAGTCATGGTTAAGTAAAATTGATTGGATAGTGGATGGGTTAAGCAAATATGGAGGGGGTGGGTAATATTTACATATAGGCCCACAAACTTAACCCGATAAGGTTATGTAATTAAAGAAACCTAGTGGTATACATAACCAATGGAAAATATAAAAGTTATGTAATTAAAGACACCTTTTAAGGTAAGCATAACTAGCAGAAATGAATAGGGCTACGTAATTAAAGATAACTAGTGGTATACATAGTCAGTCAAAACCTAGTGGGGGATACAAGACAAAGGGGAGAGCTTGTATCATATTGTGTAGGACCCATTTCAGTCAGTAACCCGGAGTAGGAATCAAACAAAGTACTCCGTTCTAGGTAGAGAGGGGGCACGCTTACTAACTGATTGTAAGAGACCCAAACATGGAGGACGGTGTTGACGGCGCAAATCGACCGAGCCATGTGCGTGCATGATCCTGACGGGGGGATAAGACGATCATGACCCCTGTAGATATGGGGCTGTGAATATCAGTGAGGAGTTTCCACTTTAGGATGTGATACATCCTACCATGGTCTGGCACAGAGTATTTACCGAGTAGGGAACCGATCGATTAGGGTAGTAGCCAGAGTATGCCCAAGTCCACCACCTTGAAGTGTAAGGGATCATCTCATTCTGGTTATACTATATACTAGTAATAGGGCAGAGTAATCACTAGGGAAGCATATACACCTTATCATGTCCACCATGTCACACCTGTCATCTATGTAATGATCTCTCTTATCCACATTATATGCCTGTCATGCTATTTTTATTTATTTACTTTCTAAAAGAAACTAGACTCATCAGACTTTATGTATGACCCTTTTTTGTTTCTCCTTCTTTCTTCCGTTTCCCCCAGGTTCTTAGGGAGGAAACACTTAGGCTTGACCGTGATTCTGCTTACTTTTGCTAGAGCTACTGGTATGTATGGTTCAAGCTCCCATCCTTGTTGCTATGGCTATATTTTTTTCTTGGAGAATTTTACTTCTTTTATGTACTCTGATATTTTTGAAGTACAAGACAATAACTTTTATGTTGTAATGGGCTTTTATGTTTCAGACATGTGATGTTTTTGGACCACGATATCTTATGATAAATAAAGTTTTTATCCCGCTGTTATTCTATATATCTCTTTTGTAATATTTTGTGTCTGCTTACCTATAATGCTTCACGAAACTTAATGCATTCCCTTTGTGAGTGACATTAACGAACATGGGGTGTCACAATATTAGTGTTTACTACATCCATCTACTTATCCATCTTCCACAAGATACCACTATCCTTAATTTATCAATGAAATTCATATACTTATACAATAATGTTGTATATGTGTTTCTAATTAATGCAAAAGATTAGGCGACCTACTGATTCAGTCGCCCTCCTTTTTATGCAATTATGTCCATGCCGTGCATCCAAATGTATGCACAAATCCTAATGATAACATGTAATTCTATATTTTTGCATCGAACATCATCCATATGCAACAACCATATGATGACATCCATAGAAATAAAAATGCACACATATCCATATGCATAAGCAAGTCCCCTATTTAGCCGATCATAGTGCCTAGTGTATGTATATGCATCCACTACAAACACTTGCATCCATTTGCAAACACCAACCGTAACATGTTTCAATTACATGTTTCAACCATATTCTATTATTTATAGGTTTGTCCTAAGATCAAGTTCAAAGAAATTCAAAAGATAGAACCTAAGAACTAAAGATCGAAAAAGAAAGGTTGGAACATTCCATCAAATTGATATGGATAAAATATACGCATCTTTTCTTCAGGTTCCCAAGTAGCTTCACCATCATCGTCTCCCCATTGCACCTTGACCAATCTTAATTATTTATTTCTTGGCTTTTTGATCTCCATATCTAAGATATGTCAAGGTGCTCGCCGAATGTATGCTTCCCGTTCGATCTCCACGTCCTATAATGCGCTAGAATTTACTACTACCGCTGAACCGTGTAGGCACTTTCGTAAGTGCGATACATGGAACACATCATGAATCCCTGATAACCTCTCTGGTAGTCGGACTATATAAGCCATATGCTCTATCCTCTCTAGCAAATCACACATATATCCATATACTCAGCCACACACTTCTTTATGTCGATCCAGTAAAAGACTCGCCTTATATCACGGTACATCTTATTACTGCCTGGATGGATGGTTATCCGGGAGTGATGGGCCTCGGCTAATACTGCACTCGTCAAATCATCCATGCGGGGTACACACAATCCACCGTTCCGTCGAAGGCCAAGGAAATGTTCTTCCCCCAGCTGCACCATTCATTCCTCCTCCTCCCCCTTTAAGTGTAGATAACTTCACCAAGATTTGCAAGGACTTCCATAATATGGGAGGGAAGTCATTCCATGGGAACAAGACGTTCGTAGAAGTGCGAAATTGGCTCAAGGAGACCGAGGACTTGTTCTTAATCCTTGAAGTGGAGGATAGAAGGAAGGTTCAGTTAGCCGCTTGGCTACTAGAAGACGAAGCCACATTTTGGTGGGAAGTCAACCAAGCTGGACGTCCGATGGAACTTGGGAAGATTTTAGATAGAGGTTCGAAATCAAATTCTTTCTCAAGCCGAGAGAAGCATGCCGATGGACAGGTTCTTAGCACTCAAACAAGTAAACTTGACAGTGAAAGAGTATGTAAACAAATTCAACCGACTAGAAAGGTTCAGGTTAGAGTTGGTGGATACACCGCACAAAAGGGCTTTGCGGTTTGCTAAAGAGCTGAAAAAACCTCTGCATGGGTTAGCCATGTCCCATATTCTAATGAGGGACAACTTTGAAAATCTTGTCGATATGGCTCTAATGCTTGAGGAAGAAAAGGGAGAAAAGAAGGAAGCAAAGGCTAAGGAGACATTACAAAATAGGAAGGTGTGGCCCATGAAGGGACAGCAGCAACAACAGCAAAAGAAAGGAGGGAAGAATGACAAAGGCAAGGATAAGAGAAAATATCACAGTTGTGGGAAGGAAGGTCACTTGATCAAAGACTGTAAGAGAAGGAAGAACACTTGTTTTAATTGCGGAGAGGTCGGACACTTCGCTAGAGAGTGCCCACAGAAACAGGGATCGCACGGACAAGGTCAAAGGGAAGGAACTTTTGGAGGGCAGGTGCATGCTCTCGCGATCAGTGCTCCTGATAGAGGTAAAAAAAATGTCTTTGGAAGGTTTAATTTCTTTTTCTAATCATCCAATTAGAACACTTTTTGATTCTGGCGCTTCACATTCATTTATATCAAGTTCTGTAGTTGAATCTTTGCACTTAATTACTAGTATGGTAGTGGATCCCATAGTTGCTTCAAACCCTATTGGTGGTTCAGCTCATTTATCTATGATTTGTTAGGGTTGAAAATATCTATGCTAAACGTCGAGTTTGAATGCGACGTGTATTGTAACAACCCGTATTTTTGAATAACATGTTATAACATAAATGGAGGCAGAATTAAACTGTAAAACCTGAATCAAGGGAAACGGGCTTTGCCATTGCGTTCGTCGCGGAAAAATACGCGAAATAGAGTCCGAGTTTTCGAAAATCGGAGTCCGTATGACCAAGATATGGCCTCGTGAAGTTTCACGAAAAATTCACAAATTAAAGTATACTTAATTAAGTGAAATGGGTTGCGCAGAGAAATATATATATATATATATATATATATATTGATATATATATATAATTGAAAATTAAATAAATAAATATGCAAAAATGTTCAAAACAACGAATTGGGAGAGGGGAATAACCGAACCGGCCGATTTTTGAGGTGGACCCGAGCCCGCTGGGTCGACTAGGGGTTAATCCAGGGTGTTTGGCTGTCAACCCGTGGGCCGATTCGCTCAAATGCAGATTTTGCATTTGAATGGTTCTCATGGTTCAGCTTTAATCTAAAGGCCCTAGATGGTTCCTACACTTGACTTCTTCCCCAAGACATGCTTTGATGGCTTGGATTGAATCTAGGGTTAAAACTATGGCTAATACTATCCTAATCCTCTATAAAAAGACCCCAAACCTAGCCTAAATCACCATTATTCAATCCTACAACTAAACTATGTCAAATTTGTTCCTCTCATGGCCTCCACTCTCATGCTAAAATTTCTAAGTTAATTTCTATGAGAGATTTTGAGTTTATACAAGTGTTTTCAAACTTGTATGAGTGTTCTTAGCTTGCATTCAAGTCAAGTTGCAACATTTCTATTTCAAAGCAAGGGTTTTTATTGAATTGGCTCAAGGGTTTTCATTTGGAGCTTGCATATTTGGGTTTTTGGTGCTTGCATAAGGGCTTCGTCTCAATCTTTATAATAAATATTTATTTGTGTCTTCATAGCATTGTAAGCCCTTTTCTACTTTCTTTCTTTGAACTCTAAAGTTAAATGAATGATGCAAGTTTGGGGTTGATCATTATATGCAAGTTTGGTTGATCATTATATGCAAGTTTGGTTGATCATTATATGCAAGTTTGGATGATCATTATGCAAGTTGGTTTAATCATTATGTATGACACATGTTGCTATGTTATGCAAGTTTGGGTTGATCATGTTATCATGTTATGCAAGTTAAACTTGAGGTTTTGAGCATAAAGCTCCAAGCTTTATATTAAAGGTTGCATTTTGGCAACATGAAAGTTATCATATCCCTTATGATAACTTGCATGTGAGGCAAAATGCGAACTTCTAGCAACTTCTACATGTCATTTATCACCATGTATCACTCATATGCTAAGTTTGGTTTTATGCATGCTTTTGAAGCCTAATAATGCAATATGCAAGTATATGAACATATGTACATTTCATATGCCACCATGTTAAACTTGTGGCTTCAACACCTTTATGTCATGGCTATGCCAAGTTCCCTGTTTTATCCTTTATGCGTTGTTGCGATTATGTAAACGATGGGATTACGTTGGGGTTGGGTAACATAATGACATGAACATGATTTTTGTAACATGACGTGATATGTTAACTTGTAATTATGTTTTGGAAACATAATGGACATGACACTTAGAAAATATGAGTGTGGCCAACTCGAGGTTGGGTTGAGTTTGTAGCATAAATCTACCCGGACCCGCCCGGCTTAACTAGTGGCTACAAACAATAGGACCTAATGTGAGAAGTTGGTCATGTTGTGCTCGAACCCGAGGTTAGACCTAGTTGTGGTGTAAAGCTACCCGGACCCGCACGGCTTAACTAGTAACCACAACAAAGTCTAATGTGAGAGGTTAAAGCGCATTAAGTTAATTAATGCCTCCTGATTAGGGTTAAGTCATGGTCCACTTAATACTTAACCAATTTGGGCTTGATGGATTAATCGAGGTTAAGTCGAGAGCCTTGGGTACCCTTAACCGATTTAATCCACGTGTGGATCAGGTTAACCACATTTAACCCGTTAAGAAACCCTAGTTGTGTGGTCCTTTTCAGCAGTAACCTTCTTGGTAGTATCATAAGACCCTAAGACTAGGCTAGGGTGTGGCATGATTACTGGGCTGATTGTAAGAGACCAAAAGAGACGGCCGAATGATGCCCCAGTTGTTCAGGCGGACCATGGTCATGCACATCAAGTCCGGAGTTGAACACGGGCTACGGTAGGTTTGGACTGTGCATCATGGAATGGTGTCAGAGGGTTACACCATAGGGCCTGATACACCCTAGGGTGGACCCTGCACAGTCAACTACATTACATGATTAAGCCGTATGACACCGACACTTGACAAGTTAGGCTTATAGGGAGCCGATCGGCTAGACCGTGTAGTTGGACCTTGATTTAGGTCACCTCATGATAGTGGGCCAAGCTTGGGCCAAGGGATCAATTCTTGTTTTTACTTGACATGTTAGAATGCTAGTACACCCGTGGTGCAAAACTTAACCTTGATTATGCAATGTCACCTTTATCTATCTTGGTAGATAATCATCATGCTAGTATGTTGTTATCCTTATGTTCATCTCAGCTTCTCATGCCAGTTAACTTTACTAGTTCATGGACAGTTAGTAGTAGGGCTTACCAGTCTTTTTGACTGACCTGTTTTCTTTCGCCTCTTTTCTTTCGTTTCCCCCCTCAGGTTCTCAGGGTGGGAACATTGGAGCTTAGCTTGGATCTTTACAGCTTGCTTACTGGATTTGCTCATGTACGGTTTTGGACATTGAGCTAGCTATGGTTTATCACTTCACTTTGGGGATAGTACTTTATGTATTTCAGTTTTTCAGTTTATGCTAGACTTTGTTTGTTGGAAAATAATGCTCAAGTACTTTGTTGTAATATGACTATGGTTTTGAAATGCTAGTTTAATCCGCTGCTTTATTTACTCTGTTTTACTTATATGTTCTGTCTTGTGATATCTGCATGCATGTTTACCTTGTCTAAACACCCCTTCAAAGCTAGAGTGCTTGCAAGAGTTAACCTGGCGGAGGTGGGGTGTTACATTTGGTATCAGAGCATTAGGTTTACAAGATATGAGCAAAAGTGTTTTTGAAACTTACCTTTTGAAAAACTATTTTCAAAACCAATTAAGTATTTTCCAAGAAAAGTCTAGTTATTTTAAAAAGGCTATTCCCCAAAAGCCATAGCACTATCCTTCGTTTCTTCGTTCTGAATCTATCTTTTTCTTCGTTTTAGTATGGCCGATCGCTTTAACATCCCGGAAGGCGTACAAGTACCCGTCTGGTTCTGGAGATTTATGGATGCAAGGGCGAATGAAGCTGGCCCCGCGAACATTCCTCCTCCTTCCCCCGTCGCTAACATCTCTTCTCCTCCCGTAACTGAGGTTCCTCCTCCCCCTCCTCAGAATCTGCAAGCAGATTTCGCGAAGCTTTGCAAAGACTTTAAGGCGATGAGTTGCAAGAATTTTGTCGGAACGGAGACTTCTGTGGAGGCAAGAAACTGGTTAAAGGAAACTGAAGACCTCTTTGCTATCTTTGATGTGGAAGATCGTAGGAAAGTTCTGTTGGCGGTATGGCTATTGAAAGGGGAAGCTGCTTATTGGTGGGTAGCCACCACCACTACTAGACCAATTGAGACTTGGGATGACTTTAGGAGAAGGTTTGGACTAACGTTTTTATCATCAGCAGAAGAGAACCTTCAGCTAGAGAGGTTCCTATCTCTAAAGCAAGGGGACATGACCGTTAGGGAATACGTGGATAAGTTCAATCAACTTGCTCAGTTCGGTCTAGAATGGGTTAACACCGCTCAGAAGAAGGCCCTACACTTTGCTCTAGGATTGAATGAGCCATTGCGCGGTTTGGCCATATCTCATATACCCCTAGGGGCGACCTTCGAGAGTTTGGTGAATATGACCCTACTTCAAGAGGAAGATAAGAGTGGCAAGAAGGAGGTCAAGGCAAATGAGTCCCAAGGCAAGAAGGAAGATATCGAGAAAAGAGATAAGAACAACAAAAAGGCAGGAAAGACAAGAAAGTACAACTTCTGTAGGATCACTGGGCACATAGCCAAGGATTGCAGGAAGAAGAAGAGGAAGTTAGGCAAGTGTTTTCATTGCGGAGAATCTGGACATCTTAGCAAGGATTGTCCCAAGAAGCATGGACAAGGGCAAGGACAAACTCAGCAAGTAGGACCCTCTGGAGGGCAATTGCAGGCACTCCTCGCTCTTCCAGCTTTTGATCGAGGTAGAGTTTTTATAGAAATTCATGTTTACATTTCTGATTTTCCTGTTCGCACCTTATTTGATTCTGGCGCATCGCATAGTTTTATCTCTTCTGATATTGTTGAAAGTTTGCACCTAAGTACTAGCTTAGTTGAGGATCCCGTTTGTGTTTCAAATCCAATTGGGGGTTCCGCCCATCTGTCTATGATTTGTGTGGATTTGAAAATTTCTATCTTGGCCGTAGAATTCACGTGTAGTGCTTATGTTCTCGGGGTCACGGGATATGGGTTGGTCTTGGGCATGGATTGGTTGTCCAGTTATGGAGCCATCCTCGATTGTGAGCATAGGGTGGAGAGGCTCATGACTCACCTCGGTAACACCCTAGAAATTTCTTGTAACCCTAGAGGTCCCGTCATGTTATGTTATCTTGAATCTCTCGACTCGTCCATCGACGATCTGCAATCTGTAAGGGTGGTCCGAGACTATCCCGATGTCTTTGAAGAAGTTAAGGGGTTACCCCCTAAACGAGAGATATATTTCTGCATTTATCTAGTTGATAATGCCAAGCCAGTATCATTGCCCGTTAGGCACATGGCCCCTCGTGAAAGAAGGGAGCTCAGTAAGCAAATCAAGGAGTTGCTTGAGAAGAATTTTATTAGGCGAAGCATTTCTGAATGGGGTGCTCCGGTGGTATTCGCTACTAAGGCGGATGGCTCGCTCGTCTATGTGTTGATTATCAAGAGTTGAACAAGCTGATAAAGAAGAATAGGCACCCGTTACCGAGAATTGATGATCTCTTTGACCAGCTTGTAGGTGCTTCTGTTTTCTCTCAGCTCGATCTAGCCACTGGATTCCATCAGCTTAGAGTGGCTGAGGATAGCATTGATAAAACTGCGTTTAGGACTCCAGATGGATTCTTTGAATGGCTTGTCATGCCATTCGGTTTGACTAATGCACCCGCCTACTTCGTAGATTTGATGAGTAGGGTGTTCAGGGAGTTCCTTAACAAGGTTGTTGTTGTCTTCGTGGATGATATTCTGATCTTCTCAAAGGATGAGGAAGAGCATGCTAGGCATCTCAAGGAAGTGATGAATACGCTTAGAGTGCATCAGTTGAAAGCCAAGTTCTCCAAATGTCATTTCTGGAGAAGGGAAGTTCGGTTTCTTAGACATATAGTTTCTAAGCAAGGCATAGCGGTGGATCCCGCGAAAGTGGTTGTGGAAGACTCCTAGGAGTGCAACCGAAGTAAGAAGCTTTCTCGGTTTGGCGGGCTACTATAGGAAGTTCATCAGGGACTTCGCTAAGATTTCAGCCCCTCTTACTAAGTTGACGAAGAAGAACTTAGTCTGTGCATGGGACTTGGAGTGTGAGCTTGCTTTTCAAAGGCTCAAGAGAGCCCTTACCTCAGCTCCAGTTTGGCAACGTGGATTGGCACTGTTTTCAAGAGATAGTTTTCTGCGTGGGATACCGTATAGTATGTAAATGAGATCCAAGATTCACTAACGAATCTTGGAAAGCTTGCATGAACCATGAGCACGCAGTTATGTTTAAGCCAAGTATTTTAGGCAAAGAATAAGTGGAAGTGGAACGAGAAGCAACGGTGAAATGAGTTCTAACTCATATTTTGGGAACAAGAATTAAGAACTACGGAATTGCGAAGATAAAAGATGGTCAGGGCACGATGGGATTAAGCACAAGAAAATGCGGCTTAGAAGATTGAAGTCTAGATACGCGCATTTAATCTCTTTCTAAGAGTATATCCTTGATCCCTATTGTTCCATAGAGCTTACTCGAATGCTACCTTTTAAGTATATCCTCTCAGTCCTATCCTCAATCTTAGTTCTGTTACAAACCCCTTAAGGAGTATGGCTAGCCTATTTGTGATATATGGTTGGGGTGAAGAAGTTCGCCACCAAACTATTTGGGCTTTATGGGATATGGGCAATAATTGATAGATTTACAAAGAGAGCCCATTTTATTCCGGTGAAAAGCAAGAGGACCGTATCACGGCTAGCATCTGTTTATCTTCAAAAGATAGTGCGGCTGCATGGAGTTCCTTCCAGCATAGTTAGCGATCGTGACCCAATTTTCACTAGCCAGTTTTGGAACAGTTTGCAAGAAGCAATGGGTACGCGATTGAATCAGAGTACAACCTATCACCCCCGGACGGATGGCCAAACCAAAAGGGTGAATAGAGTGCTAGAAGATCTTTTGAGGTTTTGTGTTCTCGACTTCGGTGGTACTTGGGAAGACCACCTTTCTCTTGTAGAGTTTGCTTATAATAATAACTATCAAGCCAGCATAGGGATGGCACCATTTGAAGCTTCGTATGGGAGGCCGTGCAAGCCACCAACATGTTGGTGGGAAGACGACGGATAAGCTTATAATTGAGCCCGACATGATAAGGGACACATCCGAGAGGGTTGAATTGATTCGTAGACGGATAAGAATGGCCCAAGACAGACAGAAATCCTATGCAAACAAGCGAAGGACAGACTTGGAATTTAAAATTGAAGATATGGTCTTTGTGAAGATTTCTCCTTTGCGAAATATGGTTCGCTGACACCAAGGATCGTAGGACCCTTCCCTACTATAGAAAGAGTCGGGAAGATGACTTATAAGGTGGAATTGCCGAGAAGATGGCCGGAGTGCATAATGTCTTTCATGTCTCGCATCTCCGGAAGTGTTTGCACAGACCCGCCAAAGTGGTTGAACCAAGTATTCTTGAAGACATGGAGGTAGAGGATGAAGCAACCCTGAGACGAGCTCCGATTCGTATCATGGAAATGAAGACAAAGAAGCTAAGAAGCAAAGAAGTTAAGCTTGTTAAGGCGCAATGGAGTGAAACAGAGGGAGATGCAACTTGGGAAACCAAGGAGAAGAGGCGCGTGCTTTATCCATTTCTCTTGGAGGATACATTTTCATTCTCTTTTCCTAGATTGGTATATCTTCCCTTTGCTATCCATGCTTATCTAGTTTATCTTGTTTCGTAAATCTTGTCATGAGAACCTTAGGTAGAAACCCTTGGTTGAAACATGTATTTGAAACATGTTATGTTTGATGTTTGCAAATGGTTGCAAGTGTTTGAAAGTGGATACTCGTGGATGCATAATACACGTTAGGCACTAAGATTGCCTCACACACTTTCATACCGCATATGCATGAGTGTTTATGCTTATTCATGGATAAAAACTTGTTATGCTATCACGTGGATGTTGCATATGGATGAATGTTATGTGCACTCATGTAGAGATTATAAATTATGTTAGGAATTTGCATACATATGGACTCATTTCACTAACATATTTTGCATTAAGGGGGTTTACTGAATCGGTAACCTCCTGATTTTCGCATTAGATAAGTACATATACACACACCTTTGCATATGATCATACATCATTTAGAACCTTTTAAGGACAATGATTGCTCGTGGATGATGTTTTGAGTAGATGAATGATGGATGGTAGGATACGTTCTTCCTAACTTGGAGATTTCGGGGACGAAATCCTTTAAGGAGGGGAGAATGTAACAACCCGTATTTTTGAATAACATGTTATAACATAAATGGAGGCAGAATTAAATTGTAAATTCCGAATCAAGGGAAACGGGCTATGCCATTGCGTTCGTCTCGGAAAAATACGCGAAATAGAGTCCGAGTTTTCGAAAATCGGAGTCCGTATGACCAAGATATGGCCTCGCGAAGTTTCACGAAAAATTCACAAATTAAAGTATACTTAATTAAGTGAAATGGGTTGCGCAGAGAAATATATATATATATTGATATATATATATATAATTGAAAATTAAATAAATAAATATGCAAAAATGTTCAAAACAGCGAATTGGGAGAGGGGAATAACCGAACCGGCCGATTTTTGAGGTTGACCCGAGCTCGCTGGGTCGACTAGGGGTTAATCCAGGGTATTTGGCTGTCAACCCGTGGGCCGATTCGCTCAAATGCAGATTTTGCATTTGAATGGTTCTCATGGTTCAGCTTTAATCTAAAGGCCCTAGATGGTTCCTACACTTGACTTCTTCCCCAAGACATGCTTTGATGGCTTGGATTGAATCTAGGGTTAATCCTATGGCTAATACTATCCTAATCCTCTATAAAAAGACCCCAAACCTAGCCTAAATCACCATTATTCAATCCTACAACTAAACTATGTCAAATTTGTTCCTCTCATGGCCTCCACTCTCATGCTAAAATTTCTAAGTTAATTTCTATGAGAGATTTTGAGTTCATACAAGTGTTTTCAAACTTGTATGAGTGTTCTTAGCTTGCATTCAAGTCAAGTTGCAACATTTCTATTTCAAAGCAAGGGTTTTTATTGAATTGGCTCAAGGGTTTTCATTTGGAGCTTGCATATTTGGGTTTTTGGTGCTTGCATAAGGGCTTCGTCTCAATCTTTATAATAAATATTTATTTGTGTCTTCATAGCATTGTAAGCCCTTTTCTACTTTCTTTCTTTGAACTCTAAAGTTAAATGAATGATGCAAGTTTGGGGTTGATCATTATATGCAAGTTTGGTTGATCATTATATGCAAGTTTGGTTGGTCATTATATGCAAGTTTGGTTGATCATTATATGCAAGTTTGGTTGATCATTATATGCAAGTTTGGATGATCATTATGCAAGTTGGTTTAATCATTATGTATGACACATGTTGCTATGTTATGCAAGTTTGGGTTGATCATGTTATCATGCTATGCAAGTTAAACTTGAGGTTTTGAGCATAAAGCTCCAAGCTTTATATTAAAGGTTGCATTTTGGCAACATGAAAGTTATCATATCCCTTATGATAACTTGCATGTGAGGCAAAATGCGAACTTCTAGCAACTTCTACATGTCATTTATCACCATGTATCACTCATATGCTGAGTTTGGTTTTATGCATGCTTTTGAAGCCTAATAATGCAATATGCAAGTATATGAACATATGTACATTTCATATGCCACCATGTTAAACTTGTGGCTTCAACACCTTTATGTCATGGCTATGCCAAGTTCCCTGTTTTATCCTTTATGCGTTGTTGCGATTATGTAAACGATGGGATTACGTTGGGGTTGGGTAACATAATGACATGAACATGATTTTTGTAACATGACGTGATATGTTAACTTGTAATTATGTTTTGGAAACATAATGGACATGACACTTAGAAAATATGAGTGTGGCCAACTCGAGGTTGGGTTGAGTGTGTAGCATAAATCTACCCGGACCCGCCCGGCTTAACTAGTGGCTACAAACAATAGGACCCAATGTGAGAAGTTGGTCATGTTGTGCTCGAACCCGAGGTTAGACCTAGTTGTGGTGTAAAGCTACCCGGACCCGCACGGCTTAACTAGTAACCACAACAAAGTCTAATGTGAGAGGTTAAAGCGCATTAAGTTAATTAATGCCTCCTGATTAGGGTTAATTCATGGTCCACTTAATACTTAACAAATTTGGGCTTGATGGATTAATCGAGGTTAAGTCGGGAGCCTCGGGTACCCTTAACCGATTTAATGCACGTGTTGATCGGGTTAACCACATTTAACCCATTAAGAAACCCTAGTTGCGTGGTCCTTTTCAGCAGTAACCTTCTTGGTAGTATCATAAGACCCTAGGACTAGGCTAGGGTGGGGCACGATTACTGGGCTGATTGTAAGAGACCAAAAGAGACGGCCGAATGATGCCCCGGTTGTTCAGGCGGACCATGGTCGTGCACATCAAGTCCGGAGTTGAACACGGGCTACGATAGGTTTGGACTGTGCATCATGGAATGGTGTCAGAGGGTTACACCATAGGGCCTGATACACCCTAGGGTGGACCCTGCACAGTCAACTACATTACATGATTAAGGCGTATGACACCGACACTTGACGAGTTAGGCTTATAGGGAGCCGATCGACTAGACCGTGTAGTTGGACCTTGATTTAGGTCACCTCATGATAGTGGGCCAAGCTTGGGCCAAGGGATCAATTCTTGTTTTTACTTGACATGTTAGAATGCCAGTACACCCGTGGTGCAAAACTTAACCTTGATTATGCGATGTCACCTTTATCTATCTTGGTAGATAATCATCATGCTAGTATGTTGTTATCCTTATGTTCATCTCAGCTTCTCATGCCAGTTAACTTTACTAGTTCATGGACAGTTAGTAGTAGGGCTTACCAGTCTTTTTGACTGACCTGTTTTCTTTCACCTCTTTTCTTCCGTTCCCCCCCTCAGGTTCTCAGGGTGGGAACATTGGAGCTTAGCTTGGATCTTTACAGCTTGCTTACTGGATTTGCTCATGTACGGTTTTGGACATTGAGCTAGCTATGGTTTATCACATCACTTTGGGGATAGTACTTTATGTATTTCAGTTTTTCAGTTTATGCTACACTTTGTTTGTTGGAAAATAATGCTCAAGTACTTTGTTGTAATATGACTATGGTTTTGAAATGCTAGTTTAATCCGCTGCTTTATTTACTCTGTTTTACTTATATGTTCTGTCTTGTGATATCTGCATGCATGTTTACCTTGTCTAAACACCCCTCCAAAGCTAGAGTGCTTGCAAGAGTTACCCTGGCGGAGGTGGGGTGTTACATGTATGTGCTCGGTTTTATGGGCTATGTGTTGATTCTAGGAATGGAATGGCTTACCACATATGGTGCCATTCTGGATTGTGAGAATAGGGTCGTTAGGCTTCTGACTTGTCATAGGAGGACCCTCGAGATTTCTTGTGACCCTCAATGGTCTGTTATACTTAGCTTCCTAGAGTATCTTGATGCATCTATCAATTACTTGCAATATTTCCAATAGTCTGAGATTATTCTGATGTCTTTGATGAGGTTCAGGGCTTACCTCCAAGGCGCGAGATCGACTTTCATATATATCTGGTGGACAATGCAATGCAGTTGCATTGCCAGTGCGCCACATGGATCCAAGGGAATGGAGGGAGCTGAGTAAGCAAATAGGGGATTTACTTGAGAAAGGGTTTATCAGACGGAGCATATCTAAATGGGGTGCTCCAGTTGTATTCGTGACTAAGGCAGATGGTTGCTTCATTTGTGTGTTGACTATAGAGAGCTGAATAAACTCACTAAGAAGAATAGGGACCCGCTTTCGAGGATTGATGATTTATTTGGTCATCTTGTTGGTACCTCGGTATTTTCTCAGTTAGACTTCGCCACGGGGTTCCATCAGTCGAGGATGGCTGAGGACAACATATATAAGACTGCTTTTAGAACTTCGGACGATTTCTTTGAATGGCTAGTGATGCCTTTTGGGCTGACGAATGCACTCGCCTATTTTGTCGATCTGATTAGTAGAGTGTTTCGGGAGTTCCTAAATAAATTTGTTATAGTCTTTGTTGATGATATTTTGATCTTCTCCAAAAGAGAAGAAGAGCATGCCCAACATTTGAGAGAAGTTTTGAAAACTCTCTGTATGCATCAGCTTAAGGCAAAGTTCTCCAAATGCCATTTTTGGAGAAAGGAGGTGAGATTCTTAGGGCATGTGGTCTCCAGAGAGGGGATAGTTGTAGATCCCGCCAAGGTGGTTGCGGTGCAAGATTGACAGATTCCTAAAAATGCAATAGAGTTGAGAAGCTTTCTTGGGTTGGCAGTTTACTATAGGAAGTTCATTAAGGACTTCGCAAAGATATCAGCCCCACTCACCAGGCTGACAAAGAAGAACTTGGCATTTTCATGGGATATAGACAACAATTTTGCTTTCCAATGACTGACGAGGGCTCTGACAACAGCCCCAGTCTTGACCTTGCCTGACGGGAGTAAGGTGTTTACTATTTACACTGATGCGTGTGATACAGGGCTTGGTGCGGTTCTGATGCAAGAAGGGAAAGTATTATGTTATGGGGGTAGACAGTTGAGAGTTCATGAAAAGAACTACACCACCTATGATCTAGAGCTAGCTACCATAGTATTCGCCTTAATGACGCGGCGTCATTATTTACTTGGAGAGAAGTTCGAGTTATACACTGATCATAAATCTCTCAAGTATATGTTCTCGCAGAAAGACCTCAATTTAAGGCAACACCGGTGGATGGAGTTTCTAGCTTCTTATGATTTCGAGATTTCTTATACCCCTGGCAAGGGTAATGTGGTGGCAGACGCACTAAGTCGGCAGAGGATGGCCCTGAGTCCTCTGTTTGTGGAAAGAAAGAATTTGGAGTTCATATCAGCTATTGATTTTAGACCCTCCATCGAGATTTTGCCTGATTTTCTTGTATCCTTGGAGATACGATCAACTCTTATGGATCAGATAGGAGCTTCGCAATAAGGTGACCCACATATTTTAGACATCATGGGAAAGCTCAGAAGAGAGAAGACTTCTAGTCACCTTAGTAGATATACCATAGATGGAAAGGGTTGGTTGCGAAGAGATGGAAGGCTTTGTGTTCCTCAAACTGGAAGCTTGATAAGGGCAGTCCTAGAAGAATCCCACCATTCTAAGATGACCATTCATCCAGGCGGTGATAAAATGTACAGAGACATGAAGAGGGTTTTCTTTTGGGCTGGGATGAAGGAAGATGTAGCCAAATTTGTTTCCCAATGTTTAGTTTGCCAGCAAGTTAAAGCTGAGCAAAAGAAGCCCGGTGGATTACTTCATCCTTTGGAGGCTCCTCAGTGGAAATGGGAGAGTGTCTCCATGGATTTCATAGATGGGTTGCCTAGATCAAAGAAAGGCAACACCAGTATCTGTGTTGTGGTAGATAGACTCACTAAGAGCGCTCACTTTATTCCTGTTAAGAGTAAGAAGACAACGCCATGGTTGGAAGCAATTTATGTTCGTGAGATAGTTCGTCTTCATGGGGTGCCTTCCAACATTGTAAGCGATTGTGACCCCATCTTTACCAGTGAATTTTGGAGGAGCTTGCAAGAAGCATTAGGTACACAAATGTGTTTAAACACCGCTAATCATCCTCCAATCGATGGACAGATGGAGAGGGTAAACAGGATTCTTGGAGATCTTTTGAGGCTGTGTATCCTAGACTTCGGAGGGACCTGAGAAGAGCACCTTCCTTTAGTAGAGTTTGCCTATAACAACAGCTATCAGTCTAGCATCGGCATGGCACCCTTCGAAGCATTGTACAGATAACCCTGTAGATCACCAACTTGTTGGTGGGAATCTATAGAAAGATTATTACTTGGACTAGATATGATTAGAGAAACGTCCAAAAAGATTGACCTTGTTCGACGATGGATGAAGCAGCTCAAGATAGCTAGAAGTCCTATGAAGACAAGAGAAGGAATGACATCGAATTTGAAGTAGGGGACTTAGTTTTTATCAAAGTATCACCTCTGAGGAATGTGGTTCGCTTCAGATCGGTAGGGAATTTGGCAGCTAGGTTTGTGGGACCATTCCCCATAACCGAGAGGATTGGCCAAATGGCCTATAAAGTAAAGCTCCCAGAAAATCTATCCGGTGTTCATGATGTTTTCTACGTTTCCCATCCGCGGAAGTGCCTTCATGACACCACAGTAATTGTTGAGCCGAGTGTGTTGGAAGTAGTAGAAGTGGAACGGGAAGCGATAGTCAGGCTAGTTCCTACCCGTATTCTTGATCATAAGTTAAGAAGCTACGCAATAAAAGATCAAGTTGCTAGAGGTTCAATGGGGTATAACCCAGAGGATGCGACTTAGGAGACCGAAGACAAGATTCGTGCTTCGTACCCTTTCCTTTTCGAGGGTATATTCTTAACTCCTTTTTCAAAGTTTTATCAGTGCTTGTTTCTATCATTTGAGTATATCTTATCCATAGTATTTTTCGGCCTTTAGATAGGAATCCTATGGATGTATACATGTGTTTGAAACATGTTATGTTTGACGGATGCAAGTGGATGCAAGTGTTTGCTAGTGGTTGCCTATGGATGCATATACACACACATTAGGCACTAGATCTGCTCAATCACTCTCATACTGCATATGGATGTGTGTGCATTTTTTTTCTTTTATGGATGGAAATGGATGAGTTAGCATATGTATGTTGCACTTGGACGAATGAGTGTGCACACATATAGAACTCACATGGTATAATAGGATTATTTGCATACATATTGGATTCATGGCACTAACATACATTGCATTAAGGGGGTCAACTGAATCAGTAGACCACCTGATTTTCGATTAGTATTGGGACATATACACATACCTTTGCATATATTCATATAAACATTAGAAATCTTTAAGGACAATAGATGCCAGTGATTGATGGATGAGTAGATGGATGATGGATGGTAGGATATGCATTCTTCTCAACTTGGAGATTTCGGGGACGAAATCCTTTAATTAGGGGAGAATGTACCACCCCGTAATTTTATTAACATTAAAGAGGATAAATTAAATAATAATTAATTTAATATTCAGAATTAAGAAAAATGGACTGCACCATTGCGTCCGTCTCGAAATTCTGGTGAAGATAGACATTTGGTTTGCATAAAACAGACACCTTATGCAGAAGTTATGAGGGTTTTAAGTTTGTATACACATAGAAAGAATATGTATACATATATACATATATATATATATACATATAAGTCATATAGGAGTCAGAACCTTATCCAGAATAGTTCGAATTTGAAAAAGAAAAAGGGGCAGCAGATTTCCCGCTCTAGGGGGTCGACCCCCCTAGAGGGGTGTCGACACCGGTGGGTTGACCCCCCCTTAAGGGGTGTCGACACCGGGGTCGACCCACCCACAGAGGTGTCAAAACCCCTAGAGCTGGGGGTGGCAGTCGGTTTCAGAGGGTTTGGCAGCTATATATACATTGTCATTTCTCTTGTTTTCTTCATTAAGAATTCATGGTGGCCAAACTCTGCCGATGTCTGAACTGAATCCGTTATCTTCTTCAACTATCAGTTTTGCAAATCAAATCTAGAGATTCAAGATCCATTCTTTCTCTATTTTCTAATCCTAACATTGTGAGTTTCTAGTTGCTTTTTGATTTGAATATTTGAAAGTAAATATGACATGATTATGACTTGGATTTGTTCATCTGCCTAAATTATATCAGATCCATTGCAAATCATGAACATATGACATTCTGAATTAGCTAGGATTTGGATCAAAATCTCTATCTTGTTGGATCTATTGTAACCTTTGTGTCATTTTATAATTTGTGCTAGATCTATTTTAACTATTGATTTAAATCTCTATCTTGTTAGATCTATGGTAACTTCTATGACATGCCATGATGTGAACCTTAAACCTTATTTGTGTAGATCCACTTTTAAACCGTTGGATCTAAATTATGTGGACATCTGAATTGTTAATCAGATCTAGTTTATCATATTGTGCCTATCGTATTAGATCTAAACCAGTTGGACACCTAATTTGTTAATTTAGATCTAATTATGCTTATTGTGACATCGTAGTTATGTTAAGAATCAATTGAATGCCACAGTTCATCAGTTTTATGCATATATGTCCACCTTATCACCATGCTAGTTTATGTTTATGCCAAGTTATGTTAAAACATTCACTTTTGTCATATTCTTATTATTTTTCCCTTTCATCGTTTATGACTAGGCTATTATCTAGCCAAGGCATGCCGCCAATTTTATGAGTGCGCTAGTTAAGGAACGGGAGAAAAAGGGTTAATATGGACATAATTTGAATATAAACATCGTTGGACATATAAATCAAATTATTGGGAAAAAGGGACATAATCACCTATAAAGACGTAGGTAAGAATTAGATAAGAATGAAATGTCTAGCAATTACAATTAGGAATTGTAATTGCACTTATGACACGAGGTTAGGTTGCATTAGTGGTGCAAGTCTGCCCGGACCCTACCGGCATATCCGGCAGCCACTAATGTTGAACCTAATGTGAGAGGTCTAAGTGCGCAAATACGAGACGGGCTATGACATGAGGTTAGGCCCAACTTGTGGAATAAGACTGCCCGGACCCGGCCGGCATATCCAGCATCCCCAAGTTGTGGGCCTAATGTCGGAGGTCTAGCCCAATATAAACCATAAATGGCAATGGTAATAAATTGGACTACTTAACCAAATCTAATCCATAGTGATTGTATGATTGTGAACTAAAGTTAGGGTTAAGTAAAATTGATTGGATAGTGGATGGGTTAAGCAAACCTGGAGGGGGTGGGTAATATTTACATATAGGCCTACAAACTAAAGCCGACAAGGTTATGTAATTAAAAACACCTAGTGGTATACATAACCAGTGGAAAATATAAAAGTTATGTAATTAAAGACACCTTTTAGGGTAAGCATAACTTGCAGAAATGAATAGGGCTATGTAATTAAAGATACCTAGTGGTATACATAGTTAGTGAGAACCTAGGGTGATACAAGACAAAGGGGAGAGCTTGTATCATATTGTGTGGGACCCATTTCAGTCAGTAACCTGGAGTAGGTATCAAACAAAGTACTCCGTACTAGGCGAAGAGGGGAACGCTTGCTGACTAATTGTAAGAGATCCAAACATGGAGGACGGTGTGGATGGCACAAACCGACCGGGCCATGTGCGTGCATGAGTCGGGTAGAGGGGGATAAGATGACCGTGACACCTGTAGATATAGGGCTGTGCATATCAGTAAGGGGTTGCCACTTTAGGATGTGCTACATCCTACCGTGAGGTCAGCACATAATATCTACGGAGTAAGGAGCCGATCGATTAGGGTAGCGGTCAGGGTATATTTGGACGTATGCTCAGGGTATATTTGGACGTATGCCCAAGTCTACCACCTTGAAGTGTAAGGGATCATCTCATTCTGGTTATACAAGTAATAGTGCAGAGTAATCACTAGGGAAGCATATACACTTTATCCTGTCTACCTTGTCACACCTACCATCTATACGGTGATCTCTCTTATCCACTTTATATGTCTATCATGCTACTTTTATTTATTTACTTGCTAAAAGTAACTAAACTCATCAGACTTTAAGTCTGACCCTTTTTTTGTTTCTCCATCTTTCTTCCGTAACACCCCCCCCCCCCCCCCAAGTTCTTAGGGAGGAAACACTCAGGCTTGACCGTGATTCTGCTTACTTTTGCTAAAGCTGCTGCTGATATGTATGGTTCAAGCTCCTATCCTTGTTGCTATGGCTATATTTTATTCTTGGGGAATTTTAATTATTTTATGTACTCTGATATTTTTGAAGTACAAGATAGTATTTTTTATGTTATAATGGGCTTTTATGTTTCAGACATGTGATGTTTTTAGACCATCGTATCTTATGATAAATAAAGTTTTTATCCCGCTGTTATTATATATATTTGTCTTGTAATATTCTGTGTTTGTTTACCTATAATGCTTCACGAAACTTAATGCTTCATGAAACTTAATGCATTCCCTTTGTGAGTGACATTATTGGATGTAGGGTGTCACAATATAAGTGTTTACTACATCCATCTACGCATCCATCATCCACAAGAAACCACTATCCTTAATTTATCTAATTCAATTCATATACTTATACAATAATGTTGTATATATGTTTCTAACTAATGCAAAAGATTAGGCGACCTACTGATTCAGTCACCCTCCTTTTTATGCAATTATTTCCATGCCATGCATCCAAATGTATGCAAAAATCCTAATGATAACATGTAATTCTACATGTCTGCATCAAACATCATCCATATGCAATAACCATATGATAAAATCCATAGAAATAAAAATGCATCCATATCCATATGCATATGCAAGTCTCTTATTTAGCCGATCATAGTGCCTAGTGTGTATATATGCATCGACTGCAAACAGTTGCATCCATTTGTAAACATCAATCGTAACATGTTTCAACCATATTCTATTATCTATAGGTTTGTCCTAAGATCAAGTTCAATGAAATTCAAAAGATAGAACCTAATAACTAAACATCGAAAAAGAAAGGTTGGAACATTCCATCAAATTGATATGGATAAAATATACGCATCTTTTCTTCAGGTTCCCAAGTAGCTTCACCATCATCGTCTCCCCATTGCACCTTGACCAATCTTAATTATTTATTTCTTGGCTTTTTGATCTCCATATCTAAGATATGTCAAGGTGCTCGCTGAATGTATGCTTCCCGTTCGATCTCCACGTCCTGTAATGCGCTAGAATTTACTACTACCGCTGAACCGTGTAGGCACTTTCGTAAGTGTGATACATGGAACACATCATGAATCCCTGATAACCTCTCTGGTAGTCGGACTATATAAGCCTTATGCTCTATCCTCTCTAGTAATTCACACATATATCCATATACTCAGCCACACACTTCTTTATCTCGGTCCAATAAAAGACTCACCTCATATCACGATACAACTTATCACCGTCGGGATGGATAGTTATCCGAGAGCGATGGACCACAGCTGGTACCGTACTCGTCAAATCGTTCATGCGCGGTACACACAATCTACCATCCCGTCGAAGCCAACCTTTACAATCCGTATATCTAAGGAGGTGTCTAGAAACCTCTCCCCAACTCAATTTATCCTAAATATCTGAAACCTCGGGATCTTCTCTCTTCCTCCTCCTAATCTGTTCAAGAAAAGTAGATCGCACCTCGAAAGAGGCCGACAACCCCGGAGTGTAATCTGTAGATGGTCGGAAAATCGCATGTGGCTATAAACTCTAAACTCCGCCACTCAATAAATAGAAGACTCAATGTCGCTCTCCGTCTGCTCAAAGCATCAACAACTACATTCCCATTGCCAGCAGTATAAGAAATCTCAAAATCTTATGATTCCAAAAACCCCATCCACATTTATTGCCTCAAATTGAGATCCTTCTAAGAGAACAAGTACTTGAGTGATTTATGATCTGTAAAGAGCTTGAACCTCTCACCAAGTAGGTAGTGTCTCTAAGACTTAAGTGGGAATACTATAACAGCTAACTCCAAATCATGTGTAGATCAATTCCTCTCATGAACTCTTAGCTGCCTACTATCGTAGCACACTACTCTACCCTTTTGCATAAAATCGCACCTAGATTAGTCCCACAAGCATCAATATAAACTGTGAACATCCTATCCATTGGGTAATGTCAAAACTGGTGCACTAGCGAGAGAATTCTCCGGTCTCTCAAAGGCATCCATGCAGTCCACACCCTAAGATAATACCAAGTTATTTTTAGTAAGTCTGGTCAATGGGGACGAGATTTGTGCAAAGTCCTTAATGAACTTTCTGTTGCAACCCACTAAACCAAGAAAACTCCTCATCTCAGTCACGTTCTTTGGGGTCCTTCAATCATGTACCATCACTGTCTTAGTGGGATCAATATCCAACCCCTCCTTTGAGACCATATGCCTTAAGAAATAATCCTCTTTCCTCCAAAAATGACACTTAGAAAATTTCGCCTTCAACTGATTTACTCGGGGAGTACAGAGAACCTCCTCTAAATGCAAAGCATGCCCATCCTCATTCCTTAAGAATACAAGGATGTCATCCACAAAACCACCACAAACTTATTTAGAACATCTCTGAATACCATACTCATCTAAGTTAGTGTGTTGTCAACTAAAAAGGCATAACCAATCACTTGAAGAAGCCATTAGGAGTATGAAATTCCATCTTATCAATGTATACTTAGCCACACGTAACTAATAAAAACCAATAGCCAAATCCAATTGAGAGAGTATAGTCGCTTCCACCAATTGGTCAAACAAATCATTTATTCGAGGGAATGAGTAACGATTCTTCTTTGTGAGCTTTTCAATTCTCGGTAATCCACACACAGACAAAGGGAACCATCAGCCTTAGTGGCAAAGACAACAGGTGTTCCCTACTTAGAAATACTGTATTTAATAAAAACCCTTTAGAAAGCTCACTCACTTGCTTTCTTAACTCTTTCCGTTCCCTAAGAGCTATATGCCGAACAAGTAACGCTATAGGCTTCGCGTTCTCACTAAGATAAATTCGAAAATAGATCTCCAGCGTAGGTGGCAATCCTTTACCTCCTCGAATACATCCGGATACTCACAGACAATAGGTACAGAATAAACATCAACAGAATAACCTAAGGAGTAAAGAAAACTCAGCATGACTGACCTACGTAGGTCATAAGAAATCTCTAGGGTCCTACCACTCTGTGCAGTTAATGTCCCGTTATTACCCTGCCATATCCCCTCTGTTTCGTGTAGCAGATTTCTATCGCTACGCTATTTTCAAATAGCCTTTGGAATAGCCATTCCACTTTATTCCCCGCTATATTCCGATATTCCAGATATATCCCATAATTTCGCTATGTTCCGCAATTTCTGTTATATCTTCTATAAAAGAAATGAATATAAAAATGACATTTATACGTTATAAAACTAATTTTTCATATACTTTTTAACATATATTTTTATGAATATAAAATACTATAATATCCAATTAAATTTAATCAAGCTAAATAAAAGTTTACATTTATTTACACATATTTACTTATGCTTTTATTTAATATAAGAATGTACAAGTTATAGTTAAGTTAAATGTTAATTTTCCATATATTTATCATTTATATATTTGTAAAATCATTAAATACGAGTTTAATATGCTATTTTAGACTCATCCGCTATATCCTGTTATTTCCTCGCTTTATTCCCGCTGCAACTTTTTGCACCTCCGCCGCATTAGATCCGATGAGCGCTTTAACTGCATAGCTACACTACATGTCATCAAACAAATGTACCTCCTATCGCAGTCAAGTATAGCCCCATACATGGCTAACCAGTCAATCCCTAAGATCATCCCGTATCCTAAAAATCCCAACACACAGACTCACAATCAAACTCAATGCCTAAAATCAAAAAAATTTAAACCCCTACAAATAGGTAGGTGTGCCAAACCACCTAGAGGTTTTGAAACTACTATGAGATCGGTAACTAGTGAGATTTCTAGATGCAAACAGTCAAACAATGTACTAGAAATAAATGAATGAGAAGCTTTCGAACCAAAAAGCGCGAACATGAAAATTAGATATAGAGATCAAACCTTCATCAGAGACTTTCCTACCTCTATCTGGGCCACTGCTAGTCAGTGTTGACTCCAAAACATGCATTTAAGCTGCTGCTGGACCAGTAATATGTCTAATCCTCTGTGGACATCCCCTACTCAGATGTCCAAGCTTCCCACAATTATAACACTTTCCTTTCATCTTCCTGTAATTCCTAATGAGGTAACTTGGTATTCCACATCCATGACACTTTATCTCAGTCTTGGTTTTCCCTTTCTAAGTATTTCTAACTTGTTTTTTCTTATCTTTTTTATTTCAGAATTTCTTTTTAGGACCAGAAAACTCAGAAACTTCACTTTTATCATCCTTAATGTCTTCTTTCTTATCGTCATGCATCAATGCTATCTCAATCAAAGCCTCAAATGTTTCTCCCATAAGAATGTGAGTCATCGCCAAACCTTCGAGAGGTTGATTCAACCCTCTCACAAATCGAACAGCCTTCTTATGAGTAGTATTAACCAAATCCATTTCGAATCTCGATGAATCATTGAACCAGTTGATGTATTCCTTTACTGACAAATCTCCTTCCTTGAAGCTCAAAACTGCTCCAACTACATCCCTTCCTTATTAGAAGATAGAAACTTCCTCTCAAATCTATTCATGAATCCAGTCCAATCCAAATTCCTCCTCTTAGCCTGTATAGTCTCCCACTAGAACGAGGCTTCCACCTTAAGTTGCTAGGCTGCAAGTCGAACTATCATCCTATCCTCAAGTTCCAATAGCTCAAAAATTCTCTCGGTCTCTCTAATCCAAGTACATTCTTCCACAAACGTCTCGGTACCCGAAAACGTCTTTCCTTCAAAGTTAGCAAAGTCCTTACAAAGCTTAGAGAAATTCATAGCTATTGATGTGTTGGGAAGAACCACCGTAGCGGATGTTGGAGCCTGCGCATGTTCTTATCCCTCAGCGGGCTCCGTAAATTTTAAATATCTATGGAACCAATTGGGAATAGGAACGCCCTTAGGAAGATTAGGAGCTCCTAACATGTTGCATAAAAGAAAGGATAAAGATTTAAATTTCAAAGGAATCAAAGGAATGTTGTAAGCTGACTAGTGGTGTGACATCCCACGTTTGTTAATGTCACTCTTTATCAGAAGCATTAAGTTTCATGAAGCGTTATAGCTAAACAAAAATAGAATCTCACAAGACAGATATAAAAATAGCAGCGCAAATTTAAAACTTCGTTATTCAGTAGAAAAACATAGTAGTCTCAAAACTAGTTACAACATCAAGCTAAAATACTGAAACCAAGTACATCAAACTAAAACATCTTCCTTGCGCTAAAAACCATTAAAGTACAGAAGTGTAAAATCATAATCCCAATAATAGCCATAATAAAGAAGACAAGTAGGCGAAGGGATACATCAAAGCAGATCCAGATCCAAGAAGAAACAGAAGAGAGAGTCCTAATCACGCTTGAGCGTTCCCACCCTGAGAGTCTAGGAGGAAAGGAAGAGAGAGAAAAGGGAGTAAAAAGGGTCAGACATAAAGTCTGGCGGGTCCAGTGACTTTTAGCATATAAAGAAATAAAAGTATCATGGTAGGCATATAAGACTGGATGAGAGATAATAGGATCATATAACAGGTATAAAGATGATGAAAAGGATAAGCAGAATAAATAGAGTAGACTATGCTTCTCAAATACATTTCTCTGCACGAATACTAGTATAACAGGATTTATGACAGAATTAGGTGTCCCCTAATATAATAGAAACAGAATGATCGCCACATAAACATAATAGTAGTTTTAGGTGTTCTCTAGTTACATAACGGGTTTTACCCCAAACAGAAATAACAGGTACCTTAACAGAAATAACGGTTGTTACCCAAACAGAAATAACGGGTACCTAAAAACCAGACAGGACTAGATGTACCCTAATTACTACCCCCAAGAGATTAGCTCCCTAATGTGTAAATACCCTGTGTCGGCCCTACAGTAGGGTGTATTACTTCCTAAAGTGGCAACCGACAGAAGGACAAAGACCTATTTACTGGTTCTACAACAACTTACTTTAACCCACAGACCGAACCCATGCACGCACATGACTCCATTAGAACGCGCTCGTACACACCACCGTTCAGATGAACCTCTTACAATCAGTTCAATATGCATGCTCTGAACCCTACCTAGTGTGGGGTCCCCTTTTAGTACCAGAATAGGTTATTGACTGACATGGGCACCAGACAGTAGATGACACAAATCAAATCCCTAAACTTATGTCCCCTTATTAACTAGTATTTATAATAGGTTAAACCTTACAGATTAACCAGTTTGCCTAACCCCCACTGATTAACAGATTAAGTCCAGGTTAACAGGTTCATATAACCTCAATCGATTAAACATGTTAAGTATTACAGGTTAACAGGCTCAGATTCAAGTTTATTAACATGTCCAGATTACAACTAAACTTTACATCTAAAAGTAACATGAATTCACAGAGATTGGATAGGTGTACAAGAAATGTCTCAGATATATGTATAGACTAGTGTTGTAAAAGATAGTCTTGATTCAATCCAAGGTGAGGCAACATCTCATTATCTCTATGGTTTTATGTGTAGGAAAACAATTGAAATGCTGGCCTTTATATAGACTAACTCCAACGAACCCAGCACACAAAAAGGTCTAGGTGCAGAAAAAAATTCGGCCAGATCAGGGTTGGGTTGACCTACCCCCACCTTGGTCGACCCATGGGTCAACCCACCTGACCTTGGATCGACCCATAGTTCGACCCAGACCAGGTGTGGGTCGACCCACAATGGGTCAGATTCCAACCCATTGCCGCCTTCGTTTACCACTTATGTATTTCGAATTATTTTGAATTCTGGTTCAATTTATGTTTACATATAAGTCTCTTATATGTATTGTAACAAGCCACATATTTAACGATGACATATTTAAATATATTAGTTAAAAATAACATCGTTAATCGAGTATAGGTCTAAAAAGTCACAATTTGTATACGGAAGAATTTGGACTCGAAATCACTTCCACTGAGTTCAAAATGTCATTTGTGACTTTTAAAATTATAAATATCGATACCTTTAGAATTGGTGAAATTTGGTCATTTTCTTTAGGTGATGACCAAAATATCACTTTTTGCATATCGACAAATTTGGACTCGTATCCACTTCCATTGAGTTCAAAATGCCGTTTACGACATCAAAAAGTGTAAGCATTGATAAGTTCCGGGTTTCAAAAATTTGGACTTTGGACTTGGGTTTGGGTTAGCTAACTAGTCCACCCTTATAACTCCCATAACCCTCTCCCCTTTCATTCACTTCCAACACTTAGCAAAAATTAGAAAATGGGGAATGGGAAAGGGAAATAAGAATTCCTAAGGTAGGTTTTGCAATTAGAAGCTCAAATCAAAAGGAAATCAAGTGTAGAAACTTGGCTAAGCTTCTCCATCTTGCTCACCATCTTCTCCAACCCCATTCCTCTTCAATTTCTTATGATATCCTAAACCTAAATTTTAGTAAATTGGTTTGTTCTGTGTATAGATTGAAGATTCGTGAGTATTATTGAAAAAGAGGTTGTTCTTGCTAATTATTGGATTGATTTCTTGCTTTTAGCAAGTAAAGGTGAGCTCTTTGAGAACTCAAATCTATGCTTCAAGCTTTAAGATTGTATAGCGTGCCTATGGCATGTTTGAATTGTGTATGCATTGGGTTAATTGCTCGGATTGTTGATTTCCTTGGTTTTCTAGTATTTGAAATCTTAGTATAATCTATATTCGGATTGTGTATGCTATAGGCGAAGTTCTTGTGTGCACACAAGTCCTTACAACTTCCCTTTATCATTGCCAAACCATTGTGTCGTATTTTGAATTGCATTTGATTGCTTTAATTGGAGAATTTATTCATTTTTGAATTTATAAGAAAAATCATTGCAATCTCATGTATATATGTAGGTGCGTATGAATATGGTGTTGTGAGTTGCTTTGGCAAGTCTTAGAAGCCTCATTTTCTTGTATCAAACATTATAGGCCTTCGAGAGTTTGTCGAGATCACTTTGAGCATGTTTTTAAGGCAATATTATGCTTAAGCTTAGGTTCAGACGTCTGAATATTATAGGTCAGACGTATGACCTGCTTCAAATAATTATAAAAAACAAACAGAGAGCAATTCAGAAGTCTGAATTTCAATTTCAGATGTCTGAATTTTTATTTCAGATGTCTGAATTGCAATTCAGATGTCTGAGTTTTGTAATTCAGACGTCTGAATCTCAGACAGAGTTACTTCTCTAGAAAACCTAGTTCAGATGTCTGACCTAAAATATTCATACGTCTGAATTTGTTTTTCTGTTGTTGACCAGTGGTGACCACGGTCAACAATTTAGGCCATTTGAGCTCATTCCCGGTCGAGTTTTGACCCGATTCCCCTTCGTTTGCTTTTCAGTATCTCTGGATTGCAAATTTCTATATTTCAATTTCTTTGACTTTTGATTTATTCGTGGTGAACTAGATTATAATCAATAGTCGTGAGATCATGTTTGCATTATTATAATGTGAATTCTTCGTTTGATCATTATTTCGATCGTTATTACATGAGATTTGCCACTTCGGAATTATATAAAAGGGTTTTTAATTTATTAGTAGATACCAATCTTTTACTAAATGGTTTCTAACTCTACTTCATTTTATGAAGTGGTTTTCCAAATTGGTTTTTAATCTGCCTTCATTATATGAAGTTATTTTATAAATCACTTTCTAATCTACTATTATATACTTATATAAACCCTTTTCTCATTTGTATGAGAAATCTAATTAAACGTCTTAGTTAAAACAAGGATTATGACCCTTTGTGTTTGCTTCGACGGTTAATTCTCGAACCCGTTCGATTGAACTCCATGGCAATGATCGTTCCGTATTTTTAGTGGAATATACAACTTGTTCGGAAATATTCGAGTAGAGAAAGTGGTTATGGGACATGTAGCTCAACTCTTATATTTACTAGCTTGATGTAGTTACACTATATTTGATCTTCGGATCAATCCGACCTTCGGGCTCTTTGATGATCTTCGGATCATCCTAAGGAACTTCGGTTCCATCTTATCGTAGGAACTTCGGTTTTGGTGGATCTTTGGATCATTCCGACCTTCGGGTCATCCTAGTGTCCTTTGGATCATCTTAAGGAACTTCGGTTCATTCGTCTATATCGTTGATCTTGGATCATTCCGTATCGGCGAAATACACGATACAATATCTTATGTTTTCATGTAGACTTGATGGGAGACATCATTTCTCATGAATAATCATTTGCTAAGATCGAGTTATCTATTTCGTGTTGACTTGATGGGCGACATCATTTCTCGCGAGTAGTCTTATTTTGATATCATGTTATCAATATTGCGTTGACTTGATGGGTGACATCATTTCTCGTAAAGATCTATATCTTTAAAGTGTGATATTCTATTAGATAGCTTTGAGATCTTCTTTGACAAATTTAATGGACATTTTTTAGATTTCATATTTATTAGTTGTAATGACCCGCATTCTACGTATCAGAGGATCGTAGAATATTTATTTTATTTTCATACGAAGTCATATGGTCGTGTAACTTTGGGAAACGTCTATTGGGGTCATTTCCCACATTCACGATTTTTGCTGAATGTTAAATGACTGTTTTGCCCCTATCTAATCTTGTTTTGCCTATAACTTTTGGTGGGTAAGGAGTTTTGACCTGAAACCACTTCCATTCGATTCAGATGATGGTTTCCCATTCCGTAGGGTGGTCGTATTAATCAAACGAACTTAATTTTGGGAGATATGGCCAAAATAAGGTTTGAAGGATGGAAAACAGCCTAATTGTGCCAAACTGGGTGATTAGCAGCTAGGCCCAAAACACATTTCGGGATTATGGTTATGGGAGGGCTGAAAGGGTTTGGAGAAACATTCCCTTTCATTTTTATAGCCGCTCCAAACATTCCTTGAACCCTAGTAATGACCTCCATCTTCCAAATCTCTCTCTAATCACTTTCTTATCACATATTAAGCAAATCAACATCAAATTAAGGCGGATTAGTGTAACAACCCGAATTCCGATAGACTGAATATTTTGTTTTTTAAATTCTAATATATTGAAACTCATGTTGGTTTGCTCTAGTATCCTGCATTAAAGACAGAGACATAAAATATGTTAGAGCTTAGAAAATATCTCACAGTGGAAAGGATAAAATATAATTTAATCAAAGTATAGTCTTGCCGTATTAATAATACTACCTAACCAGTATCCAAGGCTATCATATCTATGCCACAAATCTAACTTGCGAGTAAGTTATGAGGAGGGAGTCAGAACACAAGTTCTGGCGACTGGATCTAAATTATACACTTCGGATAATCCTACATATACCGTTCAATCACATTTTCTTGTTTATTAAGTTATTTGGGTTAATAACACTCAAGGCTTACACACACGTCGTACCCACTTACTTCCTAGTGGATTAACCTAAAACAGTATATATTTTGCTACCCTCAATATTGAGGTACAACCCATGGTACCCCACTCGCACAGTTTCCACTGAAATGTCATAGAAATAAACGCAGTCCCTCATCCTACGCTGGAGTGACGTATGTTGTACATGACGTAGTTGTATACACAATTATATGATTTTTATTTGATGATAACAATCAATTAAATATTATCTTAAATGTGTTTGTTACTGTACTGTTTCATATATTTATCACAGACAGAAATATAATATTTATATTTAAATAGAATATGACTGTACAGACATTCATATATTCATACAGTATTTTATTTAAATTGAATATTATATTTCAAACATTAGAACAATACATCTTTTTAAAACTCCACTATTTGAACACATCACATTTCATATACATTCCCAGAATATTTGTACTTGAAAATTGACTGAATAAAATAGACAAGTTTGTTTGACAACAATAAAATAATATATTATTTCAAACGAATTTGTTTATTACAAATAACAGTACAACTCATATATATATATATATATATATATATATATATACACACACACACACACACACATAGCTCCTCACTACATCACTCATCACTCTGTACAAATCATATATACATACATTTTCACGTTAATATACAGACGCATTTAACGACACTACTTCATTCACTATCTTCAGTCTTCTGTCTTCATAGCATCTTCACTATCAGTCCAGTCATCATCTTCATACCTGTCATATACTGAAACACACACCGAGTATATGGAACAAAAATAATTTTCAAAGTACATGTGAATATAATTTTAATTTTTAAAATTTTATTTGCCTCAGATTTCTGGTGTGTTTCTCATCATTTTTCATGACTTGATCTGATTCATTTGTGTCTAGTCAATTTGTATATGTATAGTACAGGGACAGGAAATCTTGTCTGATGGCTGCATATACACATGTGCATATACATACACGTGTGCACTGCCTTGCCAATCAGTATGCAACTGAGGAGTAACCACGTGCACCATCTCGACTCAGTGCGAATATGCACGAGAAAAATAAAACATGAATGGTAGAGGCAGCCCAACAGTAATGGTCGAAGAATATGAACTAAATAAAGAGGCTAAATCATAATAGATCAGCAACAATGATCAGTCTCAGGTCATATGAAAGCATACAAAACAGTTGAGCACAAACAAGTGAAATTTAACATCATGGTTAAGAGAGTCAAGTTCAAGTTTTCATATGCAGTGTAAAGCTAGACAGGTTAGTGCACAATCAGATCATGGTGCACAGAAATGGGTGTAGCCCGGCAAGGTATTCATCAAGAAAATAGTTCAAAACAACATGGTCGAGAAGAAACGAAAAGTAGCATGGACATAGCAAATGTGCTTATGTAAAACATAATGTCAAAAACAAATGGACAGTGCAATTTGTACTGCAAATGCCAAAACAAGTCATATGTTTGCAAACCCATACCTTAGACTCATGCAGTTTCATGTATGCACAGGCTCGAGACCATGTACACATGCAGATGTAATCAAGCATGGAAAAAAAAAATTTCAAAGTGGACAAAGCAAAATACAAATGGCAACAACATACAAGTCTGTTCAGTTTTTTTTTCTTTTTCAACAAATCATGTTCATGGCAACTCAAAGAAACAATGTATACAAGTTACATAAAAGTATGGTTTAAAATATACAAGATGCATTGCAACAACTACAATGAAGTGGACAAAGGAACAGATCAGATTCAAGGCAGCTTAACAAGTGTGTGCAAATAAATGGTGCTGATTTCATTTCAGCAATACATGGAGGGTAACATAGCAAGTTTCATCAAATTCAAGTTCACAATCTCAAATGTACAAGGCAGGTTCACGAATGTGTGTGCATGAACAGAAAGCAGTTTTCAAGTGTGAAAATGACGTTCTATTTTGACAAGAAACGGATCACAATACAAATTTGGATTTAAAGTCTGTTTTTCTTGAAATCTGCAAATCATTTTTGGCATAATATCAATGGAGAAATCTTTTGAAAAAGTTTCTTTTAAACATTCCAGATTTAAATTAGTGACATATTTTGAGAAAATTTATTTTTTGTTTCCAGTTTTAATTGCAGTGATCGTGCATTATGATTAAAGTGGCCACAATTCAAATATATGATTCCAAAATTAAAACAAATTAGTCACATCATCAATTTGGTACATAAATGATTTCCAGTTTTACATACATGGTGTATGATCAGCAAATCAATACAGGGAAAAATATTTGGCAAGTTGTATATTCCAGAAATGATCTTTTCTACGGCAAGGAAATCGGCATGCAATAGATTTACTCATACCCATTAAAGTCATATCATTCAAAGGATATAAAATCGAGCAAGTAATCAAAAGTTCTCAAGGGCCAGAAAATTATTTTTCAGAATTGTGTCAAAGGCAACAAATCAAAACTTTCCAGTTTTTGAATCATTCAGAACTGGACAGCGTCAAACAAATATATGGCATACACTAATGTTCAGCAATTTATCAATTCACTAAAGAATTTTTTTAGCAACATTTCAAAACCTAATTCAATCTAGGAAATAATGTTTTAAAACACGCAAGGGACAAATCCAGAATTATTCGAGGGGCAGAAAGACAAGTTCAGATTCATCACAACAATCTCGCAAATCAAAAAGAGGAAAATCACGCAATTTCTGGCCAAGCCACGTATGTGAAATCAGAGGAAAATAGGATTTTCTAATCCTATTTTAACACCTACTTCATCACTGGCTAATACATCGAAAAACCCACAAATCAATTCAAACATTTCAAAGCATCGAATCCACAAACAAATTCAAAGAGAGAAAATTCTAAAAACCCACATTTTCTATCTGGATTTCGATCGCTCAATTTCCCCAAATCTGATAGCAGTCAATCGAAGAAGAAAGCAGTTCGAGATTGAATCCACACTAGATTTCATCAAACAATCGTTTTTGATTTGGGAACGAACAAGAAACCCTAGAAAATTTCCACATTGCTGCCGCCATTTTTTTTCTAAAAGCAAAGGAAACGGGAGTAAAGAGATAGGGTGCAACACTAATAAAATAGCTTGCCTACTTATCCTTGGCTAAGCCAAGTTCTTTTAAGTGGAAATTAAATTAGTTTCCAGGGATTTTCTTTATTTAATTTTAGTTCTTTTATTGTTTTTATATTTCTTTGTAAACAGAACAAACAGTTTCTAGTGTCTGTAAAATACTAGGGGATCCAGTCAGGGTGTTGACTGGCAGTTTACTAAAGTCTGTAAAAACTAGGGTTACTGGTTATGGGGTCGTAATTAGGGGAAATCTGATCGAGGGGATATCGGTCAGTCTAGGGTTTTGAGCGTAGGGTTAGTATAGGAGCAGGGAGTGCGAGTTTACTTTGTCTTGTAAGCAGGATCTGTTCTATCACCTAGTAGAAACCTTAGGAATGCAATAGTAGGCAGGATTTTGCCGAAGCTGGGTATATCTTGTGCTATTTACTCTCTGCATTTCTGTTTCTACTATATTCTGTGATATGTTTATTATTATATATCCTGTTAGATTTTTAATTCACCTAAAAACTGTGATAAACCCTATTCACCCCCCTCTTGGGTTAATCTAGATCCAACAAGTGGTATCAGAGCAGGTTATTTCACTAAATCTCGAGTAATGAGTCATCCTAGTTGTCAGTCCTCTAAGAGTCAGTCCAGTTGTATTCCATCTATTTTTAATGGTACAGATTTTTTAAATTGGAAATTAGAAATGGAATTATATTTAAAATCTGTTGATGTTAAATGTTGGGATACTGTTATTAATGGATTTGATATTGTTAGTAGAGGTGATACTGGATTTAATTCTCGTGCTATTCACACTTTATATTTTTATATTGATGATGTCCAATATAGCCTTATCTCCCATTGTTTGACTGCGCATGAATTCTGGACAACTCTCAACACATTACATGGAAAAGAAGACAATCGCTCAAAACCCCAGAATGTGAACTCAGTTTCAGATTTGGGCTTAACAGGTTGTATAGATGGAAATTTAGATGTAGACTCAACAAAAGATCTTTCTTATAAAAATTTAACTCATCGTTTAAATGATTTAACTGAATCTGTTGAGAATCTAAAATCTAAAAATAAAATTTTGAAATCTGAAAAATTTGAGTTGATATGCAAAAGTAATCTTTTGGAATCAAAGCTTAAAAATATTAAGAAGTCTTCAAATTCTAATTGCAAAAATTGTTTAAATTTGAAAAATGATCTTGTTCGTAAAAATAAAAATATTCAGAAACTTGAGAACGAAATTCTGATCTTAAAAGAGAATATGATAGAGCCTGAAAGCACAAGCAATTGTTTGCAAAAAGAATTTGAAAATTTTAAAATGAATCAAAATTCCAAATATATATTTACTGAAAATCAAAGCTTATTGAAAACGGAGTCTATTCTGAATGAGCTTGAAATTTAGATTGAAAAACTCAAGAAATTTTAATCTTAGAGTCGAAAACATTTTGAATTTGAAATTACCGAGTCTCAAATCAAAATTAAATTTCTTAATGATGAAAATTTGGTTTTGAAATTTGATTTTGAAAGATGTAAGATCACTAAAAATTGTTGTTCAGATTTAATGAAAGAAAACGGTGATCTTAAAACTGAAATTCAACGACTTGAAACAACATTGACTAAATTTTCTAATGGTGAAAAATCTTTAAATATGTTGTTTAAAAATCAGTTTTCATCAGGAAATAAAAGTGGACTCGGCTTTGGAAAATTTGATGTTTTTAAAAATCCTTTAACCTTCTTTGAAAAGAATCGACTTGATAATCTGAACTTTGATAATTTCAAAGGATTTTTGAATCAAAAGCAAAATGTAGAAATAACTCTGTTTGGACCCCAAAAAGAAACAAAATGAATTCATCTAAATTCAAATAGATCTGGGTTCCTAAAGGCACTTTGGTAAATTCTGATGGGTTGCTATTCAAACAACTTTGGGTACCTAAAGTCCAACACACAACTGTGAGTGGTTTCACTAATTTTGTTAGACCACTCAATGCTCTAAAAACTTAGGTACTGGAGGTGGCTGTGGAACTGATATTCAAAGGAGATTCAAATTCAAACTGTTTTATGGTTCTGTATCATTCACAGTTCCTTAAGCCTAGTTTGCTGAGTTGGAGATTCTGGTTTACATGGATTTCAGGTATAATCTCTGAACTTATTTTTGTAAAATATTTTGCTTCTTTTGTTTATTCTTTCTTCTACCCTATTTTTTTCACTGTCATATCATTATAACTTCTTTTATGCTTTCTTAACTCCTAATTGCAGTACTCATGATCTTCTGGAAATTCGCTTTAATTGAATAGAACTCTGTCGTTTTAATTATTTCCAGAATTTGAATTTAATCTTGTAAATATCTGCAATTGTTTGAATTCATAACAGTGTTGATGTATTCTTGTCATATCTTGAACAATGTTGATTTGAATTCTAAATTTTTGAAGATCTGAAAGTTAATGGAATTTCACACACTTCTGTTGTTTTGAGTTTCTTCTAATTCAATTTAGAAAAGCTTGAAGTATTATACTCATTATAGCACATTACTACTTCTTAGTCGTGATAATTTCATTGATTTTCAGATTGGCTTGGATATTTTGATCTATCTTGAATCATTGCTTACACCTTGATATTTACTGTTATTCATGACCATGTGGTTTAGATTTTTTTTGAGATCAGTTGAAATATCTGATATTCTGAATCTCACACACCTCTCAGATCTAAAATTATTTTATCTTGTGTGATTGATTCATTGTATCTCATGTTTTACATTTGTTCAAGTGATTTCGAATAAACCATTATTTTTGGATCATGAATTATCTTTCAAACTTGATGTAAATATTCTGAAAAATTCGTTGGGCTTGTCGGAAATAATTTGGAAAAATTCTTTGAAAACTCGGTCTTGAAACTCACTGTTATTTCATGATTTTTTGATTTAAGTAGTTGTTTGTTTAAAATCATTTGAAATTATTGATTTCTTGAATCTCACGCACATCGTGAATTTAAAATTTATAATTTGGTGTGATTGATTCATTAAATCCTGATATTTTCACATTTCTTCAAATGATTTAAAATGAACTAAATTTTATAATCTTGAATCATGGAATATATTTCTGTGACCATCAAAAACATCTACTGTCAAGTCTGCTGTACAATTGGTTCCTGTACTGCTCTGATACTGTTTTTGAAAAATGTTTTCAAAAATCTTCATGGTTCTGACTGCTGCTATGATAAATGAAATTAGTTTTCTTGTCTTGTCTGCTTGGGCCTTATGATTGAATTTCTATTTGTATCTGATATCCTGGTTTGTCTCTAGTGCTTTTTTACAATCCTCATTAATTGAGACAACAATTGGTATCAGAAGTGCTGTTTTTTTTTTGTATATTGTTTTCTATTCCCTCTTGCTTTGCATAGAACTTTTAAATTTCCTCTTGTAATTGATTTTCAATTTTAAAATTATTTATTGATTATTCATTCAGAAATTGAAATCTATATCCAAATTAAACTGTATTTATAATTCATCAAAATTATCAACAGATTTTGAAATTGTGATGAATTATGATTGCAGTATATTTCACAACAAGAGGAGATTTTATTTAGATTTTCATGATGGTTGAACATATACTATAATATCTTTGAATTGGCAATTATTTCATGACCATCTTCTCTATCTACCATTATTCTGCCATCCATCATGTTTTTTATACTAATGTGGAGAGTTTAATATATATATATTTTTAAATCATTCTGCTTTAAATAATGGAAATATTTGTGATAGAAATTTGACTATGTTATTATTTAGAATTAGTGATAATTGAAAATTTTCAATAATCCCGGTATAGTCGAGCATATTTCATAATATAATTAATTTAGAAATTTATTTCACAAACCATTTCTGTACCTACCGCATTTCTATCATCCATTTTTGGTTTTTATATACTGAGGAGTTTTTCATTTTGAACTGAAAAAAAGAAAAAATATATTCATAAGTGTTTCTCTAACCTCATTTAAAAATCCAAGCTCTGGTTATGCATGATTACGAGATTAGTTACAATTAAGCTGCAATTGATCTCATTTAAAAATCCAAGATCTGGTTATGCGTGGTCAGTGTACTCTTAAGTCAAGAGAAAAAGAAAAGAAAACAATTTGAATAAATAAAAATTTATATGAAATTCTCCTTGGTGTGTAAAACCAGTCTATCAATCCATGTTCTATTTTGTGAAATGTGTTAATATTTTATGACGTATTATGATTTGTTGATTGATAGCTATTGGGATTTGAGATTATACGATTTTGTTACTTAAATTGAATTATTAATTATAGTCCGAATTCGTAACTGTTTTTGTGCTTCATTTTTATAAAAAAAATCTTTGGAGAATAATTGGAAATCATTTTTTTAACTCTCCCCATTTTTATAAATTTCATGTTAAACTTGTCACTCTACAATATGAAATATGCCACTAGTTCTTAGAATATTATGATTTTTGTTTAACTGATTGAGATTTATGATGACCGTTCTTTCTCTTAAGCTGAAATTATATATTTTTTAGTCATTTTTCATCTATATTTTAAATTCTGAATCCTTTTGATGATAACAAAAGGGGGAGAAGGGGTTGAGATTTTGATTTATGAGTGAATATTTTATAAATATTTTTAATTTTGAAAATTTATTAATGTTCAATTCTTTTCACTCATCCACAGTTATTGGGGGAGACTCTGTTGTAGGGGGAGCATTCAAATAGGAGATGTAATATATTTCTTTTTTTTCAAACATATTTATGCTCAAAATCTTTTATTTTTTGGTCATCATCAAAAGGGGGAGATTGTTATATATGACGTAGTTGTATACACAATTATAAGATTTTTGTTTGATGATAACAATCAAATAAATATTATCTTAAATTTGTTTGTTACTGTACTGTTTCATATATTTATCATAGACAAAAATATAATATTTATATTTAAATAGAATACAACTGTACAGACATTTATATATTCATACATTATTTTATTTAAATTGAATATTATGTTTAAAACATTCAAACAGCACATCTATTTATAACTCCACTATTTGAACACATCACACTTCATATACATTCACAGAATATTTGTACTTGAAAATTGATTGAATAAATAGACAAGTTTGTTGACAACAATAAAATAATATTTTATTTCAAACAAATTTGTTTATTACAGATAACTGTACAATTCATATATATATATATATATATACATATATACATATACATAGCTCCTCACTACATCACTCATCACTCTGTACAAATCATATATACATACATTTTCACGTTAATATACAGACACATTTACTGACACTGCTTCATTCACTATCTTCAGTCTTCTGCCTTCACAGCATCTTTACTATCAGTCCAGTCATCATCTTCATACCTGTCATATACAGAAACACACACAGTATATTAAATAGAAATAATTTTCAAAGTACATGTGAATATAATTTTTATTTGCCTCAGATTTCTGATGTGTTTATCATCATTTTTCATGACTTGATCCGATTCATCTATGTCTAGTCAACTTTTATATGTATAATACAGGGACAGGAAATCTTGTCTGATGGCAGCATATACATACGTGCATATATATACATGTGTGCACTGCCTCGCCAATCAGTGTGCAATTGAGGAGTAGCCACGTGGACCATCTCAACTCAGTGCGAATATGGATGAGAAAAATAAAATATGAATGGTCGAGGCAGCACAACAGTAATGGTCAAAGAACATGAACTAAATCAAGAGGCTAAGTTAAAATAGATCAGCAACAATGATTTGTCTCAGGTCATATGAAAGCATACAAAACAGTCGAGCATAAACAGATGAAATTTAACATCATGGTTAAGAGAGTCAAGTTCAAGTTTTCATGTGCAGTGTAAAGCTAGACAAGTCAATGCACAATCAAATCATGGTGCACAGAAATGTGTGCAACCCAACAAGGTATTGGTCAAGCAAACAGTTCAAAATAGCATGGTCGATGTAACGACCCGGATTTTGAGCGACTTTGGTTATCGACGTAAGCTCGACGTCGATAACCAAAACATCGAAAAATCCCGGTAGTTAATGAAAGAAATTAGAAGGTGAGAATAGATAAGATAGAAACTTAGAATAGAAGAAGAAGAACACAACATCAGAGCAACACGAACCTCACAGCGGAACGAATAACATATAATAGATAACATAACTTTGAAATATAACAGTTATGTATACAATAGCACTTATCAGAGTACAACACTTACAACACAGCGGAAATAACTATAGCTATATGATCCAGAAGCCTCCTGCTCCAGCTCTTCAAGTATACCTGTAAATTCCTGACTACTTGACTGCCCGTACAAAATTAGGCACCCAAGAGTTTAGGGAAAACAAAATAAAACTCCGGGTCAGTCATGGGACTGGTGTGAATAAACTCAAATCATTTAAACAGGTATATGATACCTCATAAGACCACGCCGTGAATACGGAACGGGTTTTTCCCTTATGAGAATCCAAATAACTTTTCAAAGCAATATCATTCTGATATTATAATAATGTCTAAGTACAAATAAATATCAATCTAGCAGAAACGCTTGCATCTCACGTTACTACATATATAGTATACAATCAAAATCGCAAGCACGTATTGGATAATGGATTTCCAACTATGACAAGGTATGGAACCACCTTCCGATCAGTGTACTCTAGGAACGATACACTGGAGTTCAACAAGAACATCTTGTAACTCAGCCACACATGACCGACCACTCATTTCGCTTGAGTGTATCGAATGTACATCACCAACGGTTGGGATCAGCAACCGTTCCCGTATATATATGGGACAGCATTGATAGATTTAAGAAACAAATGAATATTCTCTAGATAGGTGATTATACACCCTACTTCGGTGCGACCGACTTAGCCATGCTGCCTGCCCGATTTCTGTCATTTACCGGATGTGAGGCTAGAAGCTACGCTTTATCATCACAATAGATTCACTTCGAATGCCACATTGTCAGATCCATCGAAAATCACTAATTGACGTCTACAACAATACATTACGTGTCAGCTAAAAGAAGTTTCCTTCTCCGCTTCCACTCTTGGTACGGTTGAAGAAATCAATGTACGTGACCTTTCTGGAAATACTCTGTCAGACATCCATCTTCATTCACTTAAAATGTCACATCGTCATACCCGCCAAATCACAAATTGACTTATCCAAAAATAACATGGGTATACAGCTAAGAGAAACGAATTCCTCCGCCACCAAATGTGAATACGTTTGAACAGATCAACTTACGCGATCCATTGGATATACTCTGTCAGACCTTCGTCCATACAAGTTGTCCTGGGACTGGACAAACCGAAGGCACTATTCTGTAAACAGGATAGCCCTTGCATTTTACTCCGTCTTCAATTATCTTTGGCATATATGATTTGCGACGCTTATGCCAATACAGAGTGGTTCTTTGGATAATAATCCAACCGGTCTCTCCATATTAACAACGTTAAAATGGTCAAAACTTTGATAGTCTGTGAGTTAACTATCAAAGAAAAACAAGTGTGCAAACAACGATATTATTTCCAGATGGAAATTATATCGAACAAACATCATTTAACATTTATCTCTTTAGTTCATTTTACATCTCCTGTTTCCCTATATTCTAAATTCTTATTTTCTTTTATCAGAAAACATTTCTGATTCTCGTTTGGAAAACATTTCCAAAACTCCTTTACGATCAAACCTTACCATTTCTTAGTTAAGAAGGAAGTCACTCAAGTTGGGGTATAATTACCTCTCAGACCTTAACTGAACAACGTTATAACTTCGAAATGGTCAAAGTTTATCTTTTAATCTTTAACAACTTCTTTACGCCTTTCTCGGATCCACTTTTACTAGTCTACTTCTATATTTGAAATATTTGTTATAACGATACGTTATAATCCCTACTTTCGAATTATCTAACTTTAATTATAACTTCTATTCTTATTAGTGAATAATTAACCTAACACTTATTTATTTATAAATAAATAAAATTCTATTTAAACACTGGAAAGTATAAGTACTTTCCCGAATTCGATATAATCAAATTTGCCGATTAACTCTCTTCGATAAATCTCTATTTGATTAACTCTACTTCGAATAAACTATATTCGATTAACTTCTTCCTTTTCAAATATCTCATATTTGAAAATCTTACTTCGAATAAACTATATTCGAAAATCTCTTTTCGAATAACTCTTGTTCGATAAATCTCTCTTCGATCAACTAATAATCGATAACTTTTCTTTTTCAAATATCTCATCTTTGAAAAACCTCACTTCGATTAAACTATAATCGATAACTCCCTTCGATGAAACTAACATTGATAACTCCTTTCGATGAAATTAACATCGATAACTCCTTTCGATGAAACTAACATCGATAACTCCTTTCGATGAAACTAACATCGATAACTCCTTTCGATGAAACTAACATCGATAACTCCTTTCGATGAAACTAACATCGATAACTCCTTTCGATGAAACTAACATCGATAACTCCTTTCGATGAAACTAACATCGATAACTCCTTTCGATGAAACTAACATCGATAACTTTAACTCGATGAACTTAACTCGACTAACTTAACTTGACTCGACTAACTCGACTTACTTGGTTCGACCAATTCGATTCGATTAACTAGGCTCGACTAACTTGACTAACTTAACTCGACTTATTGGTTCGACCAATTCGATTCGATTAACTAGGCTCGACTAACTTGGTCGAACCACCCGATCAACTCAACTTATTTAACTTAACTTATTTCTCAGCTCGATCAACTCGATTAACTCCTATCGAATAACTAATATTCGATTAAACTCCATTCGCTTAACTCTAGATCGCAGCGATCACAATGGTTACGCCTGACTCCCTCAGGAAACATCCGACCGCCGTAGGCTATTTACAGCCCTGCGAATTACGCTAGCAGTCGTACAAGATGGCAACTTACCCTGAATACTATGTTTGACTAACTCTGTCTCAAATAACTATATTTGATTAACTCTAGTTCGTTTTAACTCTAATCGATTAACTCTAACTAATTAACTCCAACTGGTTAACTCTAACTGATTAACTCTAACTGGTTAACTCTATTTGACTAACTCGACTTGACTATCCCCTTTCGAATAACATATTCGATTAACTAACTTTCGAATACCATATTCGATTTTCTCCTTTCGAATGTCTATATTCGATTAACTAACTTCGAATACCATATTCGATTAACTCCTTTCGAATGTCTATATTCGATTAACTAACTTCGAATACCATATTCGATTAACTAACTTCGAATACCATATTCGATTAACTCCTTTCGAATGTCTATATTCGATTTACTAACTTCGAATACCATATTCGATTAACTCCTTTCGAATGTCTATATTCGATTTACTAACTTCGAATACCATATTCGATTAACTCCTTTCGAATGTCTATATTCGATTTACTTTATTCACTTTATAAAGATTTCCTTTTCAAATTTATTCTTGAAATATTCTAACTCCTTAAATTCCCGGGAAAATTCGCCATAACCTCCTTTGTATCGGGAGCATCGGGAAAATCCCCAAACTCGCCACACAGGCCTTTCCATTCAAAAAGAAAATGGTTTGTAATTATTTCCTTTTTGAATATCTCCTCTTTATAAATATTCCAATTTATAAACATTTCTTATTTATAAATATTCCACTTTATAAATATCTCCTATTTATAAATATCACATTTTATAAATATTCTAATTTCAATATCACTTTGAAAATCCCCTTATCAACATTCCGGCATGTTATGGTATTCAATCATATCAAATCACGATGTCTAATCTCGTCCATACACACACAATCAACAACAGGTTATAATTCACATCATATATTAAAATATATGAAAAACAATAAAATAACTGTTGAGGAATCCAGTCGGATTCCTCCAACCTGTTTCCCTGCATCATAGATGTTAGACAATATAGATAACATCACTTTCAGTTCCATATGATATATTCTGTTAAACAAAATCAATATAGAAATTTAACTAACTGACTAGCAGTTCAATCAAACAATCAACACACAGTCAAACAGACAATTTTAACAGTTCTAACAATACAACATGAAATTATAAACTGTTCAGAGTTAGTGAGATTTACTCACATTGGACGATCATCGTTGATAACGATAACCATCGCTTGATTCCATGCTATTTTATCTAACTTCAAACTGGTGTTTGAAATTAGATAAAAATCCAGACACCTCAGAAAAATGCCAATCCACAGCATATACGTAGTATTCTCTGTTGCGATCCCAACGCAACTTACGATTCGTGATTTTTATTCATGCGGCCCATCCACCTCGATGAGGCCCAGACTGGCGCCTATCCTTCTTCCCCCAATGCTGTGATACAGCCGCTCATTTTAATGACCATCCCACAAATCTTAAACCATCATTTCCTCCCCTCCTTATCTCTAAATGCTTCTCAAAACCAAAGTCTCCTTTTAAAATAAGAATTTGGGCTTAACTTCTCAAAGCCGGCCCATACCCTTCTCAAGCCCAACACCCTAAAATGCTCTCTCCCTCACCACAGATTTTTGCCGTGACCTGCTCCACAAAATCCACCAAACACCATTGCCATTGTCGACTTCTAACCCCGGTCGATCTTTCACCATTCCATGAATTGAAAACACCAACGTTCTCCCCGTCGAATTCTCTTCCACCTCGTATCAACATCACCAAGCCCCCACCCTTAACGTGAATCGCGTCTTCGAACCACTATCGAACTGCACAGAAATTTGGTCGACAGAAATCGGTGCGGATTCCCTCAAAAAAATGTAATGAGATGCCATTCGATCTCCTCTATCCAAATACACAACAGAAAATCCAATTTGGTACCTCAAATCGAAATGTAATCGAACCCTAAGCTTTGCGATACGGTCGCTGTCTTCTCGCCACAACCAAAAATGGCAGTCGATCCTCATAAAACTCATACTGAGTTGTAGGGGAACCCGTCAGGAACTCCAACATAATTGATTTGGGATTTATTTGGTTTTATAGGAATTTTCAGTCATCGGTTTTCTGAGAAATGGTAATGGCGGCTACCTTTTTGACCAGAAGAAATGAAAGTTTAGGGTTAAGAAAATAGTGGAGGGGTTTTTTATAGGAAGTTTTAAATATTATTATATTCAACCGTTGTTTTTATCTGAAATTTAAATTTCCTGTGACCACATACGATACCCAAAAATCACGAAACTAGACGTGCAGCTACAGTTCGACATTACGGTCCCAACGAAACTGGTTTCGTCGAATTCCGACTCCGTATGCTCACACAGCGTATTTTTAACTGTCAAAATACTGACTGTTTTACACTCTAAAAATCCGTACGGCCACACAGTGACTCTAAAAATCACGAAACTTCACATCTAACAACTATTTGATATTGCGGATCCAACAAAACTGGTTTCGTTGAATTCTGAGGTCGTTTGCAAAACTGGCTATTTTTAAAGCGCTGAATAGACCATTTAAATATATAAATATATTTAAATATAATTAAATTTAATATTAATAAATTAATATTATCGTATATCTTCACATATGATATCGTACAGCTCCAGAAAATCATATCAGAATTTACAGTTTGATATTTCAGATTTTAGATTTATCGATATTCAGTTTATATCGAAAATCCTTTTATAACGTATATAAAGCGTTACGAATTATAAAGGAATTTCATAGCGACTTTTCTGAAATTTGATTTGGACGTACATCAAAATCTATACGACGAAATCCCGATATTTCTCTTCCACTAGAAAGATATACTCCACCAGCTCCACACGTTTCTTGTTTCATAGAAATCCGGCTTAAAATGAATCCTGTACATTCAGTTGAAGTTCGAATCGCCAAATAGCGAACTGCCGCGCCATTTCAAGCTCTATTTTAATTGTATTATAATTATACGTTCAAACTGTCGTCGATTCAATATAATCGTTATTATATTTCGAATCGAAACTCCACCAAATCTCGTATTCTATTCAATTCACATGATATTGTGAATTTCACTATTTCCGACTATTTCGACATTATAATATATTATTATATTATAATTTTTTATTCAATATTATTTAATTAAATGATCATTAACTTCTCTAAATCACCAATTATATAATTAAATAAATTAATTATATATCTCTAAAAATGCGGGTCATTACATTCTTCCCCACTTAAAATAATTTCGTCCTCGAAATTGCTAAGTTAGAGGACGACCCTATCCATTGGAATTCCTAAGATTTGTTTACCCCTTATTTTTGATTTTAACTGAACCAATTAATATCGACTAAAATATTTATTCATTCCGACTAACTAAAATTTTCAAAAATTCTGAAAATTTTCTAACACTTTAAACTTTCGAAAAATTTCGCCAGCACCTCCTTCGTACTGGTCAATAGCTCAAACTCCAACTCGCCTCTCTGGGCCTTCTTCAACCCAAAAGAAAATCAAAACGCCAAACGGCTTGCCAATTCGGCTCATAACTTCCAAATTCATATAAAATATAAACTGGTACCTTTTTGTCGGGCATATCGACTCTATCATTTCCATATGCTATTAACTCAGCATATACCAGTGTTATCTCAATCAAATTCCAATCAGTTCATATCCTCAAATCCAAACTGAATTTTATTTGAACCCAAATATCAAATTCCAAATTCTTAACTCATCAACCCAATTCCATAACAGATTATTCTCTAACCCAATTCAATCCTATTTAACTATGTTCAAGTTAAATTTCAATTTATTTTTACCATCTCATTTTATTTAACTTCATTAGTTAAATTTTAATTTCTAGAACTTAAATTCCTGGGTAAATTTCAAATCAAATTTGAAATCATAATACCAATTCAAAACCTTTGAATTTCTAAACAACTTGTTTTCTCAAAACAATTCAAATCAAAATCTCTGGTAGTAATCCGCCACTTAGAACTCGAAAATCACACCAATGATACTGCGCAGTCATCATCGGAATTATTTTCCAGCGACCCAAGTGATTTTCAATACTATATCATTTCAAAACCCTTACTGAATACATCCATTTTGAAAACATCTCAAAATCTCCCAGGAACTTAAAATTTCCTTATTTTAATTCCAAATCTGATTTTAATTCATCTTATTTCATATACTTTACTTATATGATTCTGATTAGTTATATATAACCATTTCACTTTATAATCTCATTCGATTATAATTACAGCCAATATATCTAATATATGATAATATATCACATATCCATACTGTGTCGGTCCATCGTATTCAAGTGTTTATTTACACCTACCGATACAGTGGATCAAACTGATCGACCAGAACTAATAAACAACTCAGCCAATGAATCTCCACAATATAAAACCATTTTTATATCAAATACAAATACGCACTCGTATATATACACTCAAACTCAATCTAGGGTATTACTAACCCTATCTCTACCGAGTCACGCCACAGAGCCAAGTAATTCTAAACTTAAGCTCTGATACCAACTGTAACGACCCGGATTTTGAGCGACTTTGGTTATCGACGTAAGCTCGACGTCGATAACCAAAACATCGAAAAATCCCGGTAGTTAATGAAAGAAATTAGAAGGTGAGAATAGATAAGATAGAAACTTAGAATAGAAGAAGAAGAACACAACATCAGAGCAACACGAACCTCACAGCGGAACGAATAACATATAATAGATAACATAACTTTGAAATATAACAGTTATGTATACAATAGCACTTATCAGAGTACAACACTTACAACACAGCGGAAATAACTATAGCTATATGATCCAGAAGCCTCCTACTCCAGCTCTTCAAGTATACCTGTAAATTCCTGACTACTTGACTGCCCGTACAAAATTAGGCACCCAAGAGTTTAGGGAAAACAAAATAAAACTCCGGGTCAGTCATGGGACTGGTGTGAATAAACTCAAATCATTTAAACAGGTATATGATACCTCATAAGACCACGCCGTGAATACGGAACGGGTTTTTCCCTTATGAGAATCCAAATAACTTTTCAAAGCAATATCATTCTGATATTATAATAATGTCTAAGTACAAATAAATATCAATCTAGCAGAAACGCTTGCATCTCACGTTACTACATATATAGTATACAATCAAAATCGCAAGCACGTATTGGATAATGGATTTCCAACTATGACAAGGTATGGAACCACCTTCCGATCAGTGTACTCTAGGAACGATACACTGGAGTTCAACAAGAACATCTTGTAACTCAGCCACACATGACCGACCACTCATTTCGCTTGAGTGTATCGAATGTACATCACCAACGGTTGGGATCAGCAACCGTTCCCGTATATATATGGGACAGCATTGATAGATTTAAGAAACAAATGAATATTCTCTAGATAGGTGATTATACACCCTACTTCGGTGCGACCGACTTAGCCATGCTGCCTGCCCGATTTCTGTCATTTACCGGATGTGAGGCTAGAAGCTACGCTTTATCATCACAATAGATTCACTTCGAATGCCACATTGTCAGATCCATCGAAAATCACTAATTGACGTCTACAACAATACATTACGTGTCAGCTAAAAGAAGTTTCCTTCTCCGCTTCCACTCTTGGTACGGTTGAAGAAATCAGTGTACGTGACCTTTCTGGAAATACTCTGTCAGACATCCATCTTCATTCACTTAAAATGTCACATCGTCATACCCGCCAAATCACAAATTGACTTATCCAAAAATAACATGGGAATACAGCTAAGAGAAACGAATTCCTCCGCCACCAAATGTGAATACGTTTGAACAGATCAACTTACGCGATCCATTGGATATACTCTGTCAGACCTTCGTCCATACAAGTTGTCCTGGGACTGGACAAACCGAAGGCACTATTCTGTAAACAGGATAGCCCTTGCATTTTACTCTGTCTTCAATTATCTTTGGCATATATGATTTGCGACGCTTATGCCAATACAGAGTGGTTCTTTGGATAATAATCCAACCGGTCTCTCCATATTAACAACGTTAAAATGGTCAAAACTTTGATAGTCTGTGAGTTAACTATCAAAGAAAAACAAGTGTGCAAACAACGATATTATTTCCAGATGGAAATTATATCGAACAAACATCATTTAACATTTATCTCTTTAGTTCATTTTACATCTCCTGTTTCCCTATATTCTAAATTCTTATTTTCTTTTATCAGAAAACATTTCTGATTCTCGTTTGGAAAACATTTCCAAAACTCCTTTACGATCAAACCTTACCATTTCTTAGTTAAGAAGGAAGTCACTCAAGTTGGGGTATAATTACCTCTCAGACCTTAACTGAACAACGTTATAACTTCGAAATGGTCAAAGTTTATCTTTTAATCTTTAACAACTTCTTTACGCCTTTCTCGGATCCACTTTTACTAGTCTACTTCTATATTTGAAATATTTGTTATAACGGTACGTTATAATCCCTACTTTCGAATTATCTAACTTTAATTATAACTTCTATTCTTATTAGTGAATAATTAACCTAACACTTATTTATTTATAAATAAATAAAATTCTATTTAAACACTGGAAAGTATAAGTACTTTCCCGAATTCGATATAATCAAATTTGCCGATTAACTCTCTTCGATAAATCTCTATTTGATTAACTCTACTTCGAATAAACTATATTTGATTAACTTCTTCCTTTTCAAATATCTCATATTTGAAAATCTTACTTCGAATAAACTATATTCGAAAATCTCTTTTCGAATAACTCTTGTTCGATAAATCTCTCTTCGATCAACTAATAATCGATAACTTTTCTTTTTCAAATATCTCATCTTTGAAAAACCTCACTTCGATTAAACTATAATCGATAACTCCCTTCGATGAAACTAACATTGATAACTCCTTTCGATGAAATTAACATCGATAACTCCTTTCGATGAAACTAACATCGATAACTCCTTTCGATGAAACTAACATCGATAACTCCTTTCGATGAAATTAACATCGATAACTCCTTTCGATGAAACTAACATCGATAACTCCTTTCGATGAAACTAACATCGATAACTCCTTTCGATGAAACTAACATCGATAACTTTAACTCGATGAACTTAACTCGACTAACTTAACTTGACTCGACTAACTCGACTTACTTGGTTCGACCAATTCGATTCGATTAACTAGGCTCGACTAACTTGACTAACTTAACTCGACTTACTTGGTTCGACCAATTCGATTCGATTAACTAGGCTCGACTAACTTGGTCGAATCACCCGATCAACTCAACTTATTTAACTTAACTTATTTCTCAACTCGATCAACTCGATTAACTCCTATCGAATAACTAATATTCGATTAAACTCCATTCGCTTAACTCTAGATCGCAGCGATCACAATGGTTACGCCTGACTCCCTCAGGAAACATCCGACCGCCGTAGGCTATTTACAGCCCTGCGAATTACGCTAGCAGTCGTACAAGATGGCAACTTACCCTGAATACTATGTTTGACTAACTCTGTCTCAAATAACTATATTTGATTAACTCTAGTTCGTTTTAACTCTAATCGATTAACTCTAACTAATTAACTCCAACTGGTTAACTCTAACTGATTAACTCTAACTGGTTAACTCTATTTGACTAACTCGACTTGACTAACCCCTTTCGAATAACATATTCGATTAACTAACTTTCGAATACCATATTCGATTTTCTCCTTTCGAATGTCTATATTCGATTAACTAACTTCGAATACCATATTCGATTAACTCCTTTCGAATGTCTATATTCGATTAACTAACTTCGAATACCATATTCGATTAACTAACTTCGAATACCATATTCGATTAACTCCTTTCGAATGTCTATATTCGATTTACTAACTTCGAATACCATATTCGATTAACTCCTTTCGAATGTCTATATTCGATTTACTAACTTCGAATACCATATTCGATTAACTCCTTTCGAATGTCTATATTCGATTTACTAACTTCGAATACCATATTCGATTAACTCCTTTCGAATGTCTATATTCGATTTACTTTATTCACTTTATAAAGATTTCCTTTTCAAATTTATTCTTGAAATATTCTAACTCCTTAAATTCCCGGGAAAATTCGCCATAACCTCCTTTGTATCGGGAGCATCGGGAAAATCCCCAAACTCGCCACACAGGCCTTTCCATTCAAAAAGAAAATGGTTTGTAATTATTTCCTTTTTGAATATCTCCTCTTTATAAATATTCCAATTTATAAACATTTCTTATTTATAAATATTCCACTTTATAAATATCTCCTATTTATAAATATCACATTTTATAAATATTCTAATTTCAATATCACTTTGAAAATCCCCTTATCAACATTCCGGCATGTTATGGTATTCAATCATATCAAATCACGATGTCTAATCTCGTCCATACACACACAATCAACAACAGGTTATAATTCACATCATATATTAAAATATATGAAAAACAATAAAATAACTGTTGAGGAATCCAGTCGGATTCCTCCAACCTGTTTCCCTGCATCATAGATGTTAGACAATATAGATAACATCACTTTCAGTTCCATATGATATATTCTGTTAAACAAAATCAATATAGAAATTTAACTAACTGACTAGCAGTTCAATCAAACAATCAACACACAGTCAAACAGACAATTTTAACAGTTCTAACAATACAACATGAAATTATAAACTGTTCAGAGTTAGTGAGATTTACTCACATTGGACGATCATCGTTGATAACGATAACCATCGCTTGATTCCATGCTATTTTATCTAACTTCAAACTGGTGTTTGAAATTAGATAAAAATCCAGACACCTCAGAAAAATGCCAATCCACAGCATATACGTAGTATTCTCTGTTGCGATCCCAACGCAACTTACGATTCGTGATTTTTATTCATGCGGCCCATCCACCTCGATGAGGCCCAGACTGGCGCCTATCCTTCTTCCCCCAATGCTGTGATACAGCCGCTCATTTTAATGACCATCCCACAAATCTTAAACCATCATTTCCTCCCCTCCTTATCTCTAAATGCTTCTCAAAACCAAAGTCTCCTTTTAAAATAAGAATTTGGGCTTAACTTCTCAAAGCCGGCCCATACCCTTCTCAAGCCCAACACCCTAAAATGCTCTCTCCCTCACCACAGATTTTTGCCGTGACCTGCTCCACAAAATCCACCAAACACCATTGCCATTGTCGACTTCTAACCCCGGTCGATCTTTCACCATTCCATGAATTGAAAACACCAACGTTCTCCCCGTCGAATTCTCTTCCACCTCGTATCAACATCACCAAGCCCCCACCCTTAACGTGAATCGCGTCTTCGAACCACTATCGAACTGCACAGAAATTTGGTCGACAGAAATCGGTGCGGATTCCCTCAAAAAATTGTAATGAGATGCCATTCGATCTCCTCTATCCAAATACACAACAGAAAATCCAATTTGGTACCTCAAATCGAAATGTAATCGAACCCTAAGCTTTGCGATACGGTCGCTGTCTTCTCGCCACAACCAAAAATGGCAGTCGATCCTCATAAAACTCATACTGAGTTGTAGGGGAACCCGTCAGGAACTCCAACATAATTGATTTGGGATTTATTTGGTTTTATAGGAATTTTCAGTCATCGGTTTTCTGAGAAATGGTAATGGCGGCTACCTTTTTGACCAGAAGAAATGAAAGTTTAGGGTTAAGAAAATAGTGGAGGGGTTTTTTATAGGAAGTTTTAAATATTATTATATTCAACCGTTGTTTTTATCTGACCTTTAAATTTCCTGTGACCACATACGATACCCAAAAATCACGAAACTGGACGTGCAGCTACAGTTCGACATTACGGTCCCAACGAAACTGGTTTCGTCGAATTCCGACTCCGTATGCTCACACAGCGTATTTTTAACTGTCAAAATACTGACTGTTTTACACTCTAAAAATCCGTACGGCCACACAGTGACTCTAAAAATCACGAAACTTCACATCTAACAACTATTTGATATTGCGGATCCAACAAAACTGGTTTCGTTGAATTCTGAGGTCGTTTGCAAAACTGGCTATTTTTAAAGCGCTGAATAGACCATTTAAATATATAAATATATTTAAATATAATTAAATTTAATATTAATAAATTAATATTATCGTATATCTTTACATATGATATCGTACAGCTCCAGAAAATCATATCAGAATTTACAGTTTGATATTTCAGATTTTAGATTTATCGATATTCAGTTTATATCGAAAATCCTTTTATAACGTATATAAAGCGTTACGAATTATAAAGGAATTTCATAGCGACTTTTCTGAAATTTGATTTGGACGTACATCAAAATCTATACGACGAAATCCCGATATTTCTCTTCCACTAGAAAGATATACTCCACCAGCTCCACACGTTTCTTGTTTCATAGAAATCCGGCTTAAAATGAATCCTGTACATTCAGTTGAAGTTCGAATCGCCAAATAGCGAACTGCCGCGCCATTTCAAGCTCTATTTTAATTGTATTATAATTATACGTTCAAACTGTCGTCGATTCAATATAATCGTTATTATATTTCGAATCGAAACCCCACCAAATCTCGTATGCTATTCAATTCACATGATATTGTGAATTTCACTATTTCCGACTATTTCGACATTATAATATATTATTATATTATAATTTTTTATTCAATATTATTTAATTAAATGATCATTAACTTCTCTAAATCACCAATTATATAATTAAATAAATTAATTATATATCTCTAAAAATGCGTGTCATTACAGTCGAGCAGAAATGAAAAGTAGCATGGACATAGAAAATGTGCTTATGTAAAACATAATGTCAAAAACAAATGGAAAGTGCAATTTGTACTGCAAATGCCAAAACAAGTCTCGTGTTTGCAAACTTATACTGTAGACTCAAGCAGTTTCATGTATGCACAGGCTTGAGACCATGTACACGTGTAGATGTAATCAAGCATGGAAAAAAAAATTCAAAGTGGACAAAGAAAAATACAAATGGCAACAACATACAAGTCTTTTCAGTTTCTTTTTTCTTTTTCAACAAATCGTGTTCATGGCAACTCAAAGTAACAATGTATACAAATTACATGAAAGTATGGTTTGAGAATATACAAGATGCATTGGAACAACTACAATGAAGTGGACAAAGGGACAAATAGAATCAAGGCAGCTTAATAACTGTGGTGCAAATAAATGGTGCTGATTTCATTTCAGCAATACATGGAGGGTAACGCAGCAAGCTTCATCAAATTCAAGTGCACAACTCTCAAATGTACAAGGAAGGTTCACAAATGTGTGTGCATGAACACAAAGCAGTTTTCAAGTGTGAAAATGAAGTTCTGTTTTGACAAGCAACGGATCACAATACAAATTTGGATTTAAAGTTTGTTTTTCTTGAAATCTGCAAATCATTTTTGACATAATATCAATGGAGAAATCTTTTGGAAAATTTTCTTTTAAACATTCCAGATTTAAATCAATGACATATTTTGAGCAAATTTATTTTTTGTTTCCAGTTTTAAATGCAGTGATCGTGCATTATGATTAAAGTGGCCACAATTCAAATATATGATTCCAGAATTAAAACAAATTAGTCACAACATCAATTTGGTACAGAAATGATTTCCAGTTTTACATACATGGTGTATGATCAGCAAATCAATACAGGGAAAAATATTTGGCAAGTTGTATATTCCAGAAATGATCTTTTCTACGGTAAGGAAATCAACATGCAACAGATTTACTCATACCCATTAAAGTCATACCATTCAAAGGATATAAAATCGAGCAAGTAATCAAAAGTTCTCAAGGGCCAGAAAATTATTTTTCAGAATTGTGTCAAAGGCAACAAATCAAAACTTTCCAGTTTTTGAATCATTCAGAAATGGACAACATCAAACAAATATATGGCATACACTAAGGTTCAGCAATTTATTAATTCACTGAAGAATTTTTTTATCACATTTCAAAACCAAACTCAATCCAGGAAACAATGTTTTAAAAAACGCAAGGTACAAATCCAGAATTATTCGAGGGGCAGAAAGACAAGTCCAGATTCATCACAACAATCTTGCAAATCAAAAAGAGGAAAATCACGCAATTTCTGGCCAAGCCATGTATATGAAATCAGAGGAATAATAGGATTTTCTAATCCTATTTTAACACCTACTTCATCACTAGCAAATACATCGAAAAATCCACAAATTAATTGAAACATTTCAAAGCATCGAATCCAAAATAAATTCAAAGAGAGAAAATTCTGAAAACTCACATTTTCTATTTGGATTTCGATTGCCGCAATTTCCCCAGATCAGATAGCAGTCAATTGAGGAAGAAAGCAACTCGAGATTGAATCCACACGAGATTTTATCAAGCAATCGTTTTTGATTTGGGAATGAACAAGAAACCCTAGAAAATTTCCACATCGCCGCGGCCATTTTTCTTTCCAGAAGCAAAGGGAACGGGTGTAAAGAGATAGGGTGCAACGCAAATAAAATGGCCGGAATACTTACCCTTGGCTAAGCCAAGTTCTTTCAAGGGGAAATTAAATTAGTTTCTAGGGATTTTCTTTATTTAATTTTAATTCTTTGTATTATTTTTATATTTCTTTGTAAACTGAACAAACAGTTTCTAGTGTCTGTAAAATACCAGGGGATCCAGTCAGTGTGTTGATTGGTAGTTTATTAGAGTCTGTAAGAACTTGGGTTATTGGTTATGGGGTTGTAATCAGGGGAAATATGATCGAGGGGATATCAGTTAGTCTAGGGTTTTGAGCGTAGGGTTAGTACAGGAGCGGGGAGTGCGAGTTTACGTGGTCTTGTCAGTGGGATCTGTTCTATCACCTAGTAGAAATCTTAGGAATGCAGCAGTAGGCAGGATTTTGCCGAAGCTGAGTATATCTTGTGTCATTTACTTTCTGCATTTCTATTTCTGCTGTATTCTGTGATCTGTTTATTATTATATATCCCGTTAGATTTTTAATTCACCGAAAAATTGTGATAAACCTTATTCACCCCCCATCTCGGGTTAATCTTGATCCAACAACGTATGGACCTCTACATAACATTGTTATGTTCCGCATATATCTGTCATTACTATGCTAGTAAGCGTACAGACTGCCACCTTCGATCGAATCAGATTCCATACTAGTGTAATGCCCATAAGTCAACGACACACCACCCAGAGCCGACATGCGTGTATCTACAATTTTCCATGTACATATCAACCATATTCGATGCTTTAACTGCACATAATGTGCACTAAGTTCCATGGAAGGGTTATACAAGAAACACAGAACTTGGTCGGAAGCTTTTCCATATCTGTACAGGCCCGCTTTAGGGGCCTCAAAATATAGATATCCCTCGGGTCTGTTTTTTTCATGGTGGCTATGGCCCCACCTCAGCCCCTCCCTCAACTAGTAAAGACTACAAGAGCTAAGCGACTTACCCCTAACAAACAATCTAAACATGCAGTTGGCGTCTCCCCTCAACCACCGTACCCCGATAGTGAAAGGTGAAGGGTATATTGGGTTTAGCTCTAGTCTTTTCGCATCCCACTGGCTGCCAATGATGTGTACCCGATGATCTACTTTCTCTGTTGGTCCTGACCTCTGCCTACCTCGTTGAGGTGAATGGCGAATTCCCCTAGTGTCACCACGTCACATCATTCTGACTGCAAAGCTACTTTTGCAGTCAAGGCCAACCCCCTTGGTTGTTACGCATAGAGCCAACCCTTGCGAGCACAGCCTAAACATCTGCTACCGCACAGAGGACTACTAAGAGCACCTTACGTATCTCAAGAAGCCGGTGCTTCCCCTTCCAGTCCTTCGAAGCAGACAGAGTAATCAGACGAACGTGCGCTCTCCTCATGCCTTATGACACCACGATGATCTACCCCATTGGGTTGTTCACCCTCAAGCGTACGGACTCATCCAAGCACCTCAGTCTAATGTCTCATTAGATCCTATGTCTAAACATTCTTTTATGCGCTTGCTTTACCTCATCACGTTTCCATTTAACTCGGTTATTCCCATTCACATTGACTTCTTATTCAAGTTACCAAGTTCCTCTTGCTTATCAATTTCAGTCATATAACTAAACACATTTAAGTTTATTAATAAGCTTACAACATGTTATTCTCCAGATTGTGATCCAAGGTCTGTAATCCACAATCCCCTTACATTCTTATTTGATTTCATAGTTATAATAACATGTTCTACTTAATATGTAATTACGTATATCTCAATTCAAATGTTTTTGTTAACATGTCTCTCATTATTTATGATTAAATATAACTTATTTCATTTCATAAGTTTGCCTCGTTCTTTCCTACTTAATCATAATTCCATCTTACCCTATCACTACAACTTATCGTTGTTTACTCATTAACTTAGTTTTCTAAACTAAGATTCACTAATAAGTCTTCTTTCTATAACCTATGTTATAATTTCCTTTTTGTCCCTAGGACAAACCTTAACATGTTATTCTAATTAGCATATTTCAGATTTCTAAGTTTTCAAGTTACTTAATTTATAATTAAGTACAACTTCTCTCACTTCATAAATTATCCCCCATTTACTGATTATTTAATTTACAATTAAGTAGCACTTATCTCATTATACAAGTTATCTCATTTTCTCACTAGTTTATTATAACCTAAGTTATAATATCCACTTGTCCCTAGGACAAGTCTACCTATTATATAACATCCTCATTAGTGTAATTTATTTATAACAGGTTTTTATCATTCCCCGTTCATTCCAATCCTTATATATATATATATATATATACATATATATATATATGTGTGTGTGTGTGTGTGTGTGTGTGTTAGACCTCCCATATTAAGCCAACACTTATGGATGCTGGATTTGTCAAGCGGTTCCGGGCAGACTTCTTCCACTAGTTGACTTAACCTCGTGACTTAGCACCGTTACATGTTTTATTTATGCACTTAGACCCCTCACATTAGATTTACCGCTTGTGGATGCTGGATATGTCGGGCGGTTCCGGGCAGACTTCTACCACAAGTGTAATCTACCCTCGTGTCTATGTGCGGTTACAGTTTCCCATTTACTGTAAATTTAGGCATATTATTCTTTTCACATTTTACCGCAACCTATTTTACATGTCATCATATTATGCCTATTTTACGTCACATGTTCTTTCTAACATACAATAATTTCTATTTTGACATGTAACTGTTTAATCATGTAATTGTTCAAACCTAACAAGTTAACATGTCATTATCTCAATTCTACAGCTAATAATATGCCACAAGTGAATCTTGTAATTACAACAGTAATAGTTATACATATTTTTGACAAGTTTGCATTTCAACATATGAATTTTTCCAACATAATAATATCTTAACATATTAATATTCCAACATGTGATATTCGTCACTTTAATCTTTTTAACATATGTTATGTTTAAATATTTCAACATATCATATTTCAACATGTCATATATAACATTTCAATGCTTTTTAATTATTCTTGCAAATTCACTGTGAAAACTCGTAACTTCCCCGTAAAGGAAAGCGTCGGATAGTTCGAGAACAAACCACAACAGAACGCATACAGAAGAACATTTCATTGTATATTACAACAATGCATCAGATTACAAGAATATACAGAGTATAAATGAATAAATATTACACAAAAATATCAGAGATTAACAATAAGTTACATAGCAGCGGAAAAATAATACAATACACAACTAGAAGAGATATACGGATACAAAGCTTTCCGGATATCGTTCCAGCTGTAAACCAGGATCCTGTGAATATAAATCTGCAAAACCAAAACTACTAGCTGCCCGTGTCAAAAATAGGGGCACCCAGAGTTTAGGTTAAAACAATAAACTCCAGGTCAGTCATGTGACTGGTGTGAGAACTAAAACAGTTATTAATCTTTGTTTTTAAAGTTAGGTAAATCAAGGGACCACGCCGTATAACACGGAACGGGTTTCCTCCCAAGAATACCAGTGCATAAAACAAACAGCGCAATGCTAAATAAAGAAAAATGAAGCTGTTATAAGACCCAGGTCCTATCACACAATGCAACGCAAGCCGGGGGATAGGGTTTTCCCTTATAACAGCCAAAGAATGCTTGATACGTTTTAAAACAAATCATTTGATACTATAATAAGTGCATAATGTATAAAACAACTTCAAATCATAAGTATCAATCATAGGCGGCATGGGTACCATATATCATGTCGCCATATATAGGTTTACAAATCAAACCGCAAAGTCACGTATTTGGAAATTGGATTTCCTTCTATGAACCGAGGCAAAAGATAGTCCTCAACCGATTCGAGACTGTCTAGCCCGAGCCTCAGGAACAGCCGCAACTGCCCCTTGGATCGTCAGGGCCGGTCCACACGGAGTGGATTATTATACCTGAACAATACGTCTCCCCACCCTATGGGGTGTAAGTCTGGTCCGTCAGCCGACCAGAATGCATTCGGCCGAAACCGATATAACCGAGGCGCCTCGCAACCGCAACAACCACATAAGTCAAACTCGTCAGGGCGTGTAAAACCACTGACGCCACTTCTAGCTAGAAAGAAACGCAAGTCCTCCCTGAGGTCCGTCTCCCGTTTTTGGTTCATACCGGGTGTGAAACACGCGAGGTAAACGTTACACAAAGCTACGCCACAAAGGCCGTGCTTTGATCATCACCACAAGACTTTGCTTTTCAACAGAAGCCTTGATCATTTGCATCTTAGCATGCCACACAGGAAAACCATCCTATGCAACCGATATCAGTCACACAGAATGAAATCCGATGTCAGACACACAGTCCATTTACAAGTCCGTTCTGGGTCTGAACGAAACCGGAGGCACCTAGTACCCCGCATATCCATCGATCTCCAAGTACGTCTGGACGATCACCAACTGTTTCCATCTTCTTGGGTGTACAGCCCAATCAAGATCATCAGTTATCACCCAAACGACGTGAAGACCTCCGGTCTTCGACCATCGTCTTCATCTTCGACTTATCGTCGTATCAGTTATTCAGAATGGGATAGACCCGGTCTTTCCGAATAACTCGCGTATATTTTAAATAAGTGTTACACAAACACAACATACGCCTCATTCCAATTCATTAGTCACTAATCGTAAATTAATCAAGAGAATAATTCCCCAAATATTAACCCCGAAGGCCGAAACCAACATCAGATCAATATCCAGAAAACCATTCTGCTTAGCTAACCGACAGTTAGTTTCTAAATTTCACGTTCAAATCTAATTAAAGATTTAACTATCGCCTGGAGCAAAACTGGTGATACTCCATTCTCGATCTTTTCAATCTAATTAAAGATTCATTAAAACTCCACTTAGTTTTAATCATTATCTGGGTTAAAGAATCAGTGTCATTTAAAACACGATTCACGATAAACCCAAAATCACATTCCATTAATTATCGGGTTAAAGAACAAGTGTTATTTAAAACACTGTTCACGATAAACCCAAAAATCAATACCAATCCAATTCCAATTAAATATCATTTAATTGGTACACTTCATTAAATCTAAATAAAAAGATTTAATCTTTTCTCAACTGGGTTCAAGAACAGTGTTAGTGAAGACACCATTCACGACAAACCCAAATCACATTCCATTAATTATCGGGTTAAAGAACAAGTGTTATTTAAAACACTGTTCACGATAAACCCAAAAATCAATACCAATTCAATTCCAATTAAATATCATTTAATTGGTACACTTCATTAAATCTAAATAAAAAGATTTAATCTTTTCTCAACTGGGTTCAAGAACAGTGTTAGTGAAGACACCATTCACGACAAACCCAAATCACATTCGATATTCAATACAAGGCTCTGAATAGAAAATATATCGGCTTATATTCAATATCGAATTCTACGACTAACAAATGTCGTATTGGAAATAACGATACAAATATATATCTTTCAAATTTCCATAACAACACCTGTAATATCACGAATTCCAACATCGAAATATTCCGAAGACAATTTCGATTCAAATCCACTCCAATGCAATCATTGGAAATTTTGGTTATTTTCAAAACCATTTCAAATTCAATTTACTTATTTAAAAATAAATAGAATTATAATTCTAGTTCAAAACTAGTTCATTTCGATAAAAATCTATTTTTATCTTTTCAAATATGGAGTTTTTCATCCCAAACTTTCACAAATCATCTCTTATGATTTTACACAAATTATTGCTATTTTTAATAATTTTATCAAGGCCCGTACAGTCGATTTCCATCAACGGCCATCGAACTGCATTTACAGCGACCTTTTTCGAATTTGATTTGGACGTATCTCCAAATCCAACCGTTAGATTTCAAATTTCTAACATTCATTAGAAAGCTCTTTTCGATACGAACCCAACGGTTCCGGTTTTAGGAGAATCCGACGGTCGGATCTCCCGCAATGTCCGTTTGAAATAAATGGTCGAAATTCACGAACTGCCGCGGCGCGGCGCGTTCTATTCAGGCCATTATATTATATATATAATATATATAATATATACTTCGTCGATTTCTATTTAAAACGAATTATATAAATAGTTTTAAATTCGTTTCAAAAGCAATTTCAACTTCCTTTTCAATTCAAATCAAAATTGAATTCTTCTTTATAAATTCGTTTCAAAATTCATTTCTATTCAATTCAAATTTCAATTCAATTTGAATTCATTTCAATTCGTTTTCAATTCAATTCATTTCGAAATCGTTTTCAATTCAATTCATTTCGAAATCGTTTTCAATTCAATTCATTTCGAAATCGTTTTCAATTCAATTCATTTCGAAATCGTTTTCAATTCAATTTGAATTCGTTTTCAATTCATTTCATTTCGAAATCGTTTTCAATTCAATTTGAATTCATTTTCAATTCATTTCATTTCGAAATCGTTTTCAATTCAATTTGAATTCGTTATATATTCAATTCATTTCGAAATCGTTATATATTCAATTCATTTCGAAATCGTTATATATTCAATTCATTTCGAAATCGTTTTCAATTCAATTTATTTCGAAATCGTTTTCAATTCAATTTATTTCGAAATCGTTTTCAATTCATTTCGAAATGAATAAACGTTCACGTCAAAATGGCGTCAAACTAATCAACACGGCTTCATAAATCTCTATTTTCAAATATTCTATTTCAAATATTTCTTTTTCAAAATAGTTGTTATTATCAAAATATTTCGTTCAACACATGACCAATCTCAAAGGATGAGTACTGTCAACACATGAACTTTTATTTTATATTATTCTTTGCTTTTCAAATTGGAATGAGGCCCAATCACTTACCATATAAAGTTAATTATATGGATTTCCATACAACACATGTATATAATAGCATTGAAAAATAATCAACCATCAACCAAAGTGCACTACACTGTATAAGCATCAAATATAGATATTCAACGCTTATAACAGCCTGTCAATCAATCGATCGACATATTTAATCAATCAGGATGAGTGAACTTCAAATTTCATCCCAACACCCGTGTGGGGTTTCAAACAATCAAACACATATTTTATTTGTGCAGTTGGGCGATGTGTAAAATTTATCGACCCAATCAACGTCATTCAAATAGGTGTACATAAACAAACCGTCCGGTTTATAAATGAATATTTATTTATTCACATTCACGTTAAAAATTATATTTTTAACGACAAAACATTTTATTCCAACATATGAACTTCTATTCAATTCATTCTTTAAATAAAATGATCCTTTTATTTTTCTAGCATATTTTAGAAAATTTTGGCGGCATAACGGCACGATACTAGAAACGGGACGAGGCCTAGCCTTATCCCCGGTCTAGTGAAGGCCCACGCCATTCACACATCAATCATATTCAATTCGTTATGCAAACCACAAGATTTTGGAGTAAGAGTCTAACCTAGCCTTACTCCTTCGCCTTATAACGGCGCACGTCTAATCCTAACCAATTTATCGATTCGATTTTTCACACCACAAACCACATTCAAACCAATATCGCAATCAATCACCAAACAGCCAAACAAACAAGTCCATGGTCTGTGGACGATTGTGTCGGGTGCTACTAAGCACCGTCTGCATCCTAGTATATATATATAACTAGAAAATAAATTGAAAGGTGAGAAATTCTCACATATAGCTATCCTAGCTCCACGGCACTTCATTGATAGGAATCTTCATCGCTATCGCATCTTCGTCATCTTCGTCGTCCGCTTTCACTACCTATGTAAAAATCGAATTTTGACTTCGTTATTCAATATATAAAAATCGAATTTTTAGTTCGCTATTCAATATATAAAAATCGAATTTTTAGTTCGCTATTCAATATATAAAAATCGAATTTTTAGTTCGCTATTCAATATATAAAAATCGAATTTTTAGTTCGCTATTCAATATATAAAAATCGAATTTTTATTTCAAAGATTTCACCTTTTTAAATTCATCACTTGATTTCAACGTATATAAAATAAAAATCAGATTTTTATTTTGCTACATACACAAAGATGATATTTTTATATTCTCTATCTTACAAAAATTATATTTTATAATTTCTACTATTTAAAAATAACATCTTTATTATTAAAAATATAAACTTTTCCTATCTAAAAATCTATACTTCATACGAATGAAAATCTATTCATATATCGATAAAAATCAAATCTTTCTATGTTTAAAATATAAATAATAAATAAAATAATAATAAAAAAAACATATCTTTCTATGTTAAAATATAAATAAAAATCCTTTACATTCAAAAACATATAATTACTGAATTAATCACGCTCATATATAAACAATGAATAAATTAAAAATACTTACAGGAAATTGAATTTTTCAGAGATGGGGGGGGGGGGGGGGGGGGTGGAGATGGCGTTTCACGTCGGAGCAGGGGGGGGGGGGGGGTGATCGGCGTCTGTGGGAAGCGGCGAAGGCTAGGGTTAGAAGGGTGTCGGGTTTTGGGTAGAGGGCTGTCGCGATCGGCTCTGGCGCCTGGGGCTTCGCGTGGGTGTCGAGGAAGGCAAGGGGGGAGGAGGAAGGGAAGAAGTGGCGGAGGGCGGCAGGCGGATGGTGGCGATCGCCAAGGGGGCGGCGGGCGAGTCCGATCCCCTTTCTCTTTTTTTTTTTATTTGATTCTGAGAAGAAAAAAAATAAACGGGGGGGGGGGGGGGGGGGCTATATATAAAAAAAAAGATTATATATATTGAATAATTTTAATTTATTTTATCCCTAGGAGTTGACTTTTTATTCGACTTCGAAACGAGACCCACCGACTGTCGCCCATAGCGTTTCACCCCCATTCCGAACACAATGGGATATGTATCGTAAGCTGGTTTGATCGTTACAATTAGTTTCCGTTGAAATTTACAATTAAATCACTATATTGAATTTTAAACGTACATTTCAAATTACTGGGGTCACATACTAACACTAAAAATTCCAAAAAAATAATTTCTAGCTTCGTATTGACGATACGGTCCTAACAAAACTAGTTTCGTCGAATTCTGAGACCGTTTGAAAAATGGCCAATTTCTAGTCGATTAAAATCAATTGAAATCAGTCAAACGCGTTTTCCTTTGCCACGCTCACATATTGATTCGAAAAATTATGAAATTTGAAACCTAACAATAACTTGACACTGCGGATCCAACAAAAGTGGTTTCGTCGAAATCCGATGTCATTTGCAAAATGTCCATTTTTAAGGGCCTGAATTCCATAGCGACTATTCAGAATTTTCAACTGGACATGTCTTTTGATTCCTGATATGAAATCTTGATTTTTCGGATTCGTTGGAAAGATATTCACTATTAGATTCCATTATTTTTGGTTTCACTAAAATCCGGATTGTTTTGCACCCGGTACATTCAATTGAAGTTTGAAATCGAATTATCGAACTACCGCGCCATTTTTAATTCTATTTATGATTATATATAAATATTTATATTCTAACGACGACGCGTATAATATATACGTTCGAATTTTATTCAAAATAAATTTCTCGTCGATATTATTTAAAATAATTCATTTTAAATAATCAAAATTCGCTAAAATTGCCAAAATAAAAATTTTGAACTGGCCCAGATTTTCCGGGTTGTTACAATCTCCCCCACTTAAAACTTTTCGTCCCCGAAAAGGAACAAAGTCGAAAGTGGTTTGATCATTCAACTCTACGTTCGATCAGGCTTCCATTCTCTAACTTTTCAGTTTCTGAGAATTTTCAAAATCTCAAAAATTTGGCTAACTCCCTAAATTTTCGAAAAATTTCGCCATAACCTCCCCTGCACCGGGAGCATCGGGGAATTTCAAATAGCTTCCCCGGTCCTTCAGATCTCAAAAAGAAAAAGAAAAAGCCAAGCGGCTAGCCAATAGGCTCACAAAATCATCATCACCCAAACAAAACAGGAAATTATGTAGTAAACATGTACCTATTTGTCGGGCAAACAAATTTTATTCTCGGCTCTAGCCTCCTTGCTATGACCTGTTCAATGATATACATGTATATGCAAGCAAATGCGACCAATTTCAATACAATCCAATATTCGGTTCAATTTGGCTAAATGGCTAAAAATTAGCAAACAAATAAACAAACAACACAAACATCAATCAATTAGTTGATTAGCTTTTGAAATTGATAACTTTGATACATAGTCAAAAATCAGATTTTTGATGCCAAATCACAACAATAGGCCCTATCTAATTTTGGTTCTCACACCAGTCAATTAGGAAATATATAAATATCACACCTTCGACTCTCGAACACTAATTCTGATGATGTAGCTACAATCATCAGAATCATCTTCGGGCGACTAGAGTGTGAATCTATATCTATCCAATATATTAAAACTTTGAATACACGCGGATCAGACGTATACGCAAAATCTATATATACTGGATTGTCCAACTCAATATAAATAAATAATCAGATACGAATAATTGATTTAAATTTTCAAAACAAAAATTTGTTTTCATTTGAAAGATATACTCTTCACACTCATTCTAGGATACTACTGATCCTATCTCTAACGAGTCATCCCATTGGATATTACTAATCCAATTATCTGATGAATTCTTTCGTATGGTTCTAATGTGTCTTGTTCTCTGCTTTGTAAACCAAAGCTCTGATACCAACTGTGAAAACCCGTAACTTCCCCGTAAAGGAAAGCGTCGGATAGTTCGAGAACAAACCACAACAGAACGCATACAGAAGAACATTTCATTGTATATTACAACAATGCATCAGATTACAAGAATATACAGAGTATAAATGAATAAATATTACACAGAAATATCAGAGATTAACAATAAGTTACATAGCAGCGGAAAAATAATACAATACACAACTAGAAGAGATATACAGATACAAAGCTTTCCGGATATCGTTCCAGCTGTAAACCAGGATCCTGTGAATATAAATCTGCAAAACCAAAACTACTAGCTGCCCGTGTCAAAAATAGGGGCACCCAGAGTTTAGGTTAAAACAATAAACTCCAGGTCAGTCATGTGAATGGTGTGAGAACTAAAACAGTTATTAATCTTTGTTTTTAAAGTTAGGTAAATCAAGGGACCACGCCGTATAACACGGAACGGGTTTCCTCCCAAGAATACCAGTGCATAAAACAAACAGCGCAATGCTAAATAAAGAAAAATGAAGCTGTTATAAGACCCAGGTCCTATCACACAATGCAACGCAAGCCGGGGGATAGGGTTTTCCCTTATAACAGCCAAAGAATGCTTGATACGTTTTAAAACAAATCATTTGATACTATAATAAGTGCATAGTGTATAAAACAACTTCAAATCATAAGTATCAATCATAGGCGGCATGGGTACCATATATCATGTCGCCATATATAGGTTTACAAATCAAACCGCAAAGTCACGTATTTGGAAATTGGATTTCCTTCTATGAACCGAGGCAAAAGATAGTCCTCAACCGATTCGAGACTGTCTAGCCCGAGCCTCAGGAATAGCCGCAACTGCCCCTTGGATCGTCAGGGCCGGTCCACACGGAGTGGATTATTATACCTGAACAATACGTCTCCCCACCCTATGGGGTGTAAGTCTGGTCCGTCAGCCGACCAGAATGCATTCGGCCGAAACCGATATAACCGAGGCGCCTCGCAACCGCAACAACCACATAAGTCAAACTCGTCAGGGCGTGTAAAACCACTGACGCCACTTCTAGCTAGAAAGAAACGCAAGTCCTCCCTGAGGTCCGTCTCCCGTTTTTGGTTCATACCGGGTGTGAAACACGCGAGGTAAACGTTACACAAAGCTACGCCACAAAGGCCGTGCTTTGATCATCACCACAAGACTTTGCTTTTCAACAGAAGCCTTGATCATTTGCATCTTAGCATGCCACACAGGAAAACCATCCTATGCAACCGATATCAGTCACACAGAATGAAATCCGATGTCAGACACACAGTCCATTTACAAGTCCGTTCTGGGTCTGAACGAAACCGGAGGCACCTAGTACCCCGCATATCCATCGATCTCCAAGTACGTCTGGACGATCACCAACTGTTTCCATCTTCTTGGGTGTACAGCCCAATCAAGATCATCAGTTATCACCCAAACGACGTGAAGACCTCCGGTCTTCGACCATCGTCTTCATCTTCGACTTATCGTCGTATCAGTTATTCAGAATGGGATAGACCCGGTCTTTCCGAATAACTCGCGTATATTTTAAATAAGTGTTACACAAACACAACATACGCCTCATTCCAATTCATTAGTCACTAATCGTAAATTAATCAAGAGAATAATTCCCCAAATATTAACCCCGAAGGCCGAAACCAACATCAGATCAATATCCAGAAAACCATTCTGCTTAGCTAACCGACAGTTAGTTTCTAAATTTCACGTTCAAATCTAATTAAAGATTTAACTATCGCCTGGAGCAAAACTGGTGATACTCCATTCTCGATCTTTTCAATCTAATTAAAGATTCATTAAAACTCCACTTAGTTTTAATCATTATCTGGGTTAAAGAATCAGTGTCATTTAAAACACGATTCACGATAAACCCAAAATCACATTCCATTAATTATCGGGTTAAAGAACAAGTGTTATTTAAAACACTGTTCACGATAAACCCAAAAATCAATACCAATCCAATTCCAATTAAATATCATTTAATTGGTACACTTCATTAAATCTAAATAAAAAGATTTAATCTTTTCTCAACTGGGTTCAAGAACAGTGTTAGTGAAGACACCATTCACGACAAACCCAAATCACATTCCATTAATTATCGGGTTAAAGAACAAGTGTTATTTAAAACACTGTTCACGATAAACCCAAAAATCAATACCAATTCAATTCCAATTAAATATCATTTAATTGGTACACTTCATTAAATCTAAATAAAAAGATTTAATCTTTTCTCAACTGGGTTCAAGAACAGTGTTAGTGAAGACACCATTCACGACAAACCCAAATCACATTCGATATTCAATACAAGGCTCTGAATAGAAAATATATCGGCTTATATTCAATATCGAATTCTACGACTAACAAATGTCGTATTGGAAATAACGATACAAATATATATCTTTCAAATTTCCATAACAACACCTGTAATATCACGAATTCCAACATCGAAATATTCCGAAGACAATTTCGATTCAAATCCACTCCAATGCAATCATTGGAAATTTTGGTTATTTTCAAAACCATTTCAAATTCAATTTACTTATTTAAAAATAAATAGAATTATAATTCTAGTTCAAAACTAGTTCATTTCGATAAAAATCTATTTTTATCTTTTCAAATATGGAGTTTTTCATCCCAAACTTTCACAAATCATCTCTTATGATTTTACACAAATTATTGCTATTTTTAATAATTTTATCAAGGCCCGTACAGTCGATTTCCATCAACGGCCATCGAACTGCATTTACAGCGACCTTTTTCGAATTTGATTTGGACGTATCTCCAAATCCAACCGTTAGATTTCAAATTTCTAACATTCATTAGAAAGCTCTTTTCGATACGAACCCAACGGTTCCGGTTTTAGGAGAATCCGACGGTCGGATCTCCCGCAATGTCCGTTTGAAATAAATGGTCGAAATTCACGAACTGCCGCGGCGCGGCGCGTTCTATTCAGGCCATTATATTATATATATAATATATATAATATATACTTCGTCGATTTCTATTTAAAACGAATTATATAAATAGTTTTAAATTCGTTTCAAAAGCAATTTCAACTTCCTTTTCAATTCAAATCAAAATTGAATTCTTCTTTATAAATTCGTTTCAAAATTCATTTCTATTCAATTCAAATTTCAATTCAATTTGAATTCATTTCAGTTCGTTTTCAATTCAATTCATTTCGAAATCGTTTTCAATTCAATTCATTTCGAAATCGTTTTCAATTCAATTCATTTCGAAATCGTTTTCAATTCAATTCATTTCGAAATCGTTTTCAATTCAATTTGAATTCGTTTTCAATTCATTTCATTTCGAAATCGTTTTCAATTCAATTTGAATTCATTTTCAATTCATTTCATTTCGAAATCGTTTTCAATTCAATTTGAATTCGTTATATATTCAATTCATTTCGAAATCGTTATATATTCAATTCATTTCGAAATCGTTATATATTCAATTCATTTCGAAATCGTTTTCAATTCAATTTATTTCGAAATCGTTTTCAATTCAATTTATTTCGAAATCGTTTTCAATTCATTTCGAAATGAATAAACGTTCACGTCAAAATGGCGTCAAACTAATCAACACGGCTTCATAAATCTCTATTTTCAAATATTCTATTTCAAATATTTCTTTTTCAAAATAGTTGTTATTATCAAAATATTTCGTTCAACACATGACCAATCTCAAAGGATGAGTACTGTCAACACATGAACTTTTATTTTATATTATTCTTTGCTTTTCAAATTGGAATGAGGCCCAATCACTTACCATATAAAGTTAATTATATGGATTTCCATACAACACATGTATATAATAGCATTGAAAAATAATCAACCATCAACCAAAGTGCACTACACTGTATAAGCATCAAATATAGATATTCAACGCTTATAACAGCCTGTCAATCAATCGATCGACATATTTAATCAATCAGGATGAGTGAACTTCAAATTTCATCCCAACACCCGTGTGGGGTTTCAAACAATCAAACACATATTTTATTTGTGCAGTTGGGCGATGTGTAAAATTTATCGACCCAATCAACGTCATTCAAATAGGTGTACATAAACAAACCGTCCGGTTTGTAAATGAATATTTATTTATTCACATTCACGTTAAAAATTATATTTTTAACGACAAAACATTTTATTCCAACATATGAACTTCTATTCAATTCATTCTTTAAATAAAATGATCCTTTTATTTTTCTAGCATATTTTAGAAAATTTTGGCGGCATAACGGCACGATACTAGAAACGGGACGAGGCCTAGCCTTATCCCCGGTCTAGTGAAGGCCCACGCCATTCACACATCAATCATATTCAATTCGTTATGCAAACCACAAGATTTTGGAGTAAGAGTCTAACCTAGCCTTACTCCTTCGCCTTATAACGGCGCACGTCTAATCCTAACCAATTTATCGATTCGATTTTTCACACCACAAACCACATTCAAACCAATATCGCAATCAATCACCAAACAGCCAAACAAACAAGTCCATGGTCTGTGGACGATTGTGTCGGGTGCTACTAAGCACCGTCTGCATCCTAGTATATATATATAACTAGAAAATAAATTGAAAGGTGAGAAATTCTCACATATAGCTATCCTAGCTCCACGGCACTTCATTGATAGGAATCTTCATCGCTATCGCATCTTCGTCATCTTCGTCGTCCGCTTTCACTACCTATGTAAAAATCGAATTTTGACTTCGTTATTCAATATATAAAAATCGAATTTTTAGTTCGCTATTCAATATATAAAAATCGAATTTTTAGTTCGCTATTCAATATATAAAAATCGAATTTTTAGTTCGCTATTCAATATATAAAAATCGAATTTTTAGTTCGCTATTCATTATATAAAAATCGAATTTTTAGTTCGCTATTCAATATATAAAAATCGAATTTTTATTTCAAAGATTTCACCTTTTTAAATTCATCACTTGATTTCAACGTATATAAAATAAAAATCAGATTTTTATTTTGCTACATACACAAAGATGATATTTTTATATTCTCTATCTTACAAAAATTATATTTTATAATTTCTACTATTTAAAAATCACATCTTTATTATTAAAAATATAAACTTTTCCTATCTAAAAATCTATACTTCATACGAATGAAAATCTATTCATATATCGATAAAAATCAAATCTTTCTATGTTTAAAATATAAATAATAAATAAAATAATAATAAAAAAACATATCTTTCTATGTTAAAATATAAATAAAAATCCTTTACATTCAAAAACATATAATTACTGAATTAATCACGCTCATATATAAAAAATGAATAAATTAAAAATACTTACAGGAAATTGAATTTTTCAGAGATGGGGGGGGGGGGGGTGGAGATGGCGTTTCACGTCGGAGCAGAGGGGGGGGATCGGCGTCTGTGGGAAGCGGCGAAGGCTAGGGTTAGAAGGGTGTCGGGTTTTGGGTAGAGGGCTGTCGCGATCGGCTCTGGCGCCTGGGGCTTCGCGTGGGTGTCGAGGAAGGCAAGGGGGGAGGAGGAAGGGAAGAAGTGGCGGAGGGCGGCAGGCGGATGGTGGCGATCGCCAAGGGGGCGGCGGGCGAGTCCGATCCCCTTTCTCTTCTTTTTTTTTTTTTATTTGATTCTGAGAAGAAAAAAAATAAACGGGGGGGGGGGGGGGGGGGCCTATATAAAAAAAAAGATTATATATATTGAATAATTTTAATTTATTTTATCCCTAGGAGTTGACTTTTTATTCGACTTCGAAACGAGACCCACCGACTGTCGCCCATAGCGTTTCACCTCCATTCCGAACATAATGGGATATGTATCGTAAGCTGGTTTGATCGTTACAATTAGTTTCCGTTGAAATTTACAATTAAATCACTATATTGAATTTTAAACGTACATTTCAAATTACTGGGGTCACATACTAACACTAAAAATTCCAGAAAAATATTTTCTAGCTTCGTATTGACGATACGGTCCTAACAAAACTAGTTTCGTCGAATTCTGAGACCGTTTGAAAAATGGCCAATTTCTAGTCGATTAAAATCAATTGAAATCGGTCAAACGCGTTTTCCTTTGCCACGCTCACATATTGATTCGAAAAATTATGAAATTTGAAACCTAACAATAACTTGACACTGCGGATCCAACAAAAGTGGTTTCGTCGAAATCCGAGGTCATTTGCAAAATGTCCATTTTTAAGGGCCTGAATTCCATAGCGACTATTCAGAATTTTCAACTGGACATATCTTTTGATTCCTGATATGAAATCTTGATTTTTCGGATTCGTTGGAAAGATATTCACTATTAGATTCCACTATTTTTGGTTTCACTAAAATCCGGATTGTTTTGCACCCGGTACATTCAATTGAAGTTTAAAATCGAATTATCGAACTACCGCGCCATTTTTAATTCTATTTATGATTATATATAAATATTTATATTCTAACGACGACGCGTATAATATATACGTTCGAATTTTATTCAAAATAAATTTCTCGTCGATATTATTTAAAATAATTCATTTTAAATAATCAAAATTCGCTAAAATTGCCAAAATAAAAATTTTAAACTGGCCCAGATTTTCCGGGTTGTTACATTCACATCGTGTAATAATGGGGAATGTTAAACGGTAATATATAATTATCAAAAATGATATAACTTAAATCCACTCACCTTGATATGCAGATCCAGAAAAGAATCTCTTTGGATTGGTTGCAGATGGAGAGTCATGAGTTTGTACTGTTGTTGCAGTTGAAAACACCTTATTTTCTGAATTTGTCATTGTTGACGATATTTTTTTTAATCTTCATTTAGACAGCGCTCCAATATTATAATTAATAATTTTATTCGGAAATTATATGGAGGAAGAAGATGAGAGTGAAGAAACAAAAAATGAGAATGGATAGCTATATGGTCCTTTATATATGAAGCTTAAATCGATGCTAACCGTCTATTTTCCCTTATGAAATCTATTCTCTCCATGTCATATAGCCAATAGGAAGTTGCCACGTCAACAATCATTTCGAATTGGGCCAATAAAATAAAGCCAACAAGGCATGCATTGTCACTTCCTACTAATTAAATGTGCCAATTAGGCACAAAAGTTTGAATTTCGAATCATTAATTTGTTTTGGCACAGAAATTTGATTTTCGAACTTTTGAATTTTTGGAATTTATTTAACTGTTATATTCACATATATTTTTCTTATACGTACACTATTCTTCTAATGATCATTTTACACATATATAAATACACCCAACTTTTTGTTCGTTTTCAGAATTCAAACGGTATTGCACCGCTAACTGATTCTTGCTATATTTCTATGATTTCAGCCTTATCTTGAATTTATTCTCTTGTATATATATATATATATATATATATATATATATTCCTACACATATATACGCTTGTATTCTCATATACATATATATATATTCTTTACTTACTTATATGTATAATTTTTCATATATGTGTGCTTATACATATTTTCTCTCATGAACATATGTTATTTTAGCCTTTGCCTTAAAACAAAAATATGGCGCTGGCAGAGATCAAACTCTGTACCGCGTGTATGCAAGTCACATGTTCTAACCAACTGGACTACTAAGGATTTTGTTAACAAGTCTTAAAACAATAATAATTATTGTTCTCTCCTTACATCTCCTTTTAATATTCGTTAAAATATTTAAAATAAACCATTGCATAAATCTTTTTCTTTTATTTCTCTGTTAAAATTAATGCATTATGTTTGCAAATCAGCACATGCAACATATTTACACTGCATGCAACCAATCTTTTCTTTCTTTCAATGCATGCATTACATTTTTTTTTCAGTCCATGTATTTATTACATGCAATCCTTATTTTATTCTTTATTTTATATTTTGATTTGTTTGTGTATATATATATTTCTCTTGTGCATATACAAACTTCTATGCTTAATAACCTCTTCATACGATGTCTGTTTTACGCAAACCAAGTGTCTATCTTGACTAGAATTCCAAGACAGACGCAATGTCGCAGTCCGTTTTACTTAATTCTCATTATTTAATTAAGTTAGTCACATTTTATTATCTTAAAATGTGGGGTATTACATTCTCCCACCCTTAGAAAATTTCGTCTCCGAAATTTGATAAGGGTAAAAATCAGTTAACCCCCCGCATAATATACATCCATCATTTGCGCATCCAATTTTGCAAATATTGTGCACTTGTGCATAGTGATATACAACATAATAATACATGTATGCCTAAGCGGTACCTCCTATGTGTATGCAAAATTTCAAAAATTCTTTAAAAATAAGATGCTCACATCCTAAATATACTGGCAGTTCTACATGAATGCAATATTTTGAAGACCAAAAATGTTTTTTCATCCAAATTTTCCCGCACTCTTACAAAGCAAGAGCGTAGATCATCCAACTTTTTTTTTTTGCATCCAAAACCATACCAAACAACTTTATTTTTCAAATTTCATAAAAATCTTATTTTCTAACTTTGATTTCTTATATTACAAAAAGGTGGAAAATGGAAAACTTCACATCTTCCGTTTTCCTTTCAATTACATTTTTCCAACCATACTTTGGATTTTATGAAACTATCCTATAAAAATCCCCTATTTTTCTATCAAAGCACATCCCACATAAGAAAATTTTCTCTGTTATAGGTTTTCCTTTTCATCTTATCTTGTAAATTTTTATTTTTATTCATCTTTTCTCATAATTTTACCATTTCTCTTGAACTGTCATGTTTGTTGCTTTACTGAATTTGTTGTTCCCTTTTTAGTTGTACCATTTCTCTTTTCTTAGCTTATTTAATCATCTGATCTAATTTTTGCTTTGAATAAGCCTTCTAGTCTTTCAAATAAAACAGGAAAACATATGCTATACACAACTACTGCGAAGGGACAAAAATCTCAGGACTATGTTCCCCTCAGAAAAATTCAAACAAAAGGATGTAAATGCTTACTTTCCCTTTTCTATCTAGTAGTCACCATTAGTCCTAGCTGTGTACCAATAATCATTTCAAGCAACATCCTAGCCTTTTCAAAGCTTACGCATTCTACGGGAACTTACCATTATTCCAAGATAATTCTCACTATTTACTTCATAACCTCAAAACTTTTCCCGTCTTCCCTAGGCACTAATTCTTACCTACTCCATACTTTTAAAACACGGTTTGGTCTTTTCATTTCACTTTTTTCAAAAGTTAAATAGTATCAAAACTTTATTTTCCTCTTCAAATCTTACTTTTGACAAACCATAGAACATGTCATTTTATATAAAAGATGTAAATCATTTTTTTTTCAAATCACAGAAACTGGTGTAGATAAGGACAATTATTTCTCAGTCGGGTTTATAACTTGTTCTTACCTATAAGGTCGATTCAATTACTTCTTACAAGGTGCAAACATCAACTCTATTTTTAATTTCTACAACTTATTTTGTTACCCAACAAAATTTTCTCTTTTAAAACAATTTATCAAAAATTATTGTCAAAAGAATAAAGATTTCAAAATTTTCTTTATTGAGAATTTTAACAAAATGCAATACTTTATAAGTTTTGCTTTTAGATCCTTTCATGAAATATAGCAAGAAAACTAGCGAGCTATATATGCTCTATAATATGCACCTTTTACTGAGAGTATTTTATTTGAGACAAAATTTTCGCAAGAAATCACTATTTACAAAATATACCCCATTTTACTTCGAAATTCAATATGTATACTTTACATATTTATAACTTTTAAGATTCCATTTTCCCAAAACTTTTACAATTTCAGGTTCTTAAAATTTAACAATGGGGTTAGACTCAAAGCGGGTTTCTATTTTTCTAGTCTTTCCCAGAGACTCCCACAAAATCAATTCTCTCAACTATATATATTCGTAGTCCATTTTTCTCTTTTTAACCTTTTCAAATTTGTAAGGTTTTACCGTCAAACCCACTAACCCAAAATACTGATCATATAGGATTCACCTTCCTTCCATATAAAATATACTGTACACTTTCCACCCAAATTTTCTAAGGGCCTCAAACTTCCATATTCATTCCTTTAGTGTGCAAAACAAATATCCCGTTTCCTATCATACTGTGCTCTTTCTATTTAGTGGGCTCCTCAATGGATCTAGGTATATATATATAATAAATATATTTTTATTTATAAAAATACAAATATGTTCACTCGTTATATATACATGAATCTTAAACCTAAGCTCCGATACAATATGTAACAACCCCAATTCTGATAGACCGATTTTTTTAATTCTAATCTATCAAAACTCGTGTTGATTTGCTCTGGTATCTTGCAGAAAAGACAGAGACATAAAATATGTCAGAGCTCTGAAAATATGTCACAGCGGAAAGGACAAAATATAAACAAAGTATAGTCTTACCGTATTGGTAATACCGCCTAACCAGTATCCATAGCTATAATGTCTCTGCCACAAATCTAACCTGCGAGTATGTTATGAGGAGGGGGTCAGAACACAAGTTCTGGTGACTGGATTTAAATTATACACTTTGGATACTCCTACATATATCGTTCAATCACATTTTCTTATTTATTAGGTTACTTGGGTTAACAGCACTCAAGGCTTATACACACGTCGTACCCATTTACTTCCCAGTGGATTAACCTAATACAATATATATGTAACTACCTCCCAATATTAAGGTACACCCCATGGTACCCCACTCGCACGGTTTCCGCCGAAATGTCATAGAAATAAATGCAATCCCTCATCCTACGCCGGAGTGACGTACTGGTCTCTACATAATATTGTTACATTCCGCATATATCTGTCATTACTATGCTACGTAAGCGTATGGACTGCCACCTTCGATTGAATCAGATTCCATACCAGAGTAATGCCCTCAAGTCTACGATACACCACCCAGAGCCGACATGCGTGTATCTAGACTTTCCCACATACGTATCAACCGTATTCGATGCTTTAACTGCACATAATGTGCACCGAGTTCCGTGGCAGGGCTATACAAGAAACACGGAACTTGGTTTGGAGCTTTTCCATATCTATACATGCCCTCTTTTAGGGGATTCAAACTACAGATACCCCTCGGGTCTGTTTTTTTTATAGTGGCTATGGCCCCACCTCGGCCCCTCCCTCAACTAGTAAAGACTACAAGAGCTAAGCGACTTGCCGTTAATAAACAATCTAAACATCCAATTGGCGTTTTCCCTCAACCGCCATACCTTGATAGTGAATGGTGAATGGTCTATTGGGTTTAGCTCTAGTCTTTTCGCATCCCACTGGTTGCCGATGATGGGTACCCGATGATCTACTATCTTTGTTGGCCCTGAGCTCTACCTCCCCGTTGATACGACCGCCGAATCACCTAGTGTCACCACGTCACAACATTCTGACCGCAAAGCAACTTTTGTAGTCAAGGCCCACCCACCTGGTAGTTACGCGCAGACCCAACCCCTACGAGCACAGCCGAAACATCTGCCACTACACAGAGGACTACTAAGAGCACCTTACGTATCTCAAGAAGCCGCATGTTTCCCTTCCAGTCCTTCGAAGCAGATAGAATAATCAGACGAACGAACGCTCCCCACATGCCTCATGATACCACGATGATCTACCTCGTTGGGTTGTTCACCCTCAAGCGTACGGACTGGTCCAAGCGCCTCAGTCTAATGTGTCATTAGAGCCTATGTCTAAACATTCTTTTATGTGCTTGCTTTACCTCATTAGGTTTCCATTTAACTCGGTTATTCCCATTCACATTGACTTCTTATTCAAGTTACCAAGTTTCTCTTGCTTATTAATTTCAATGATAACTAAATGCATTTAAGTTTATTAATAAGCCCACAACATATTATTCTCTCGATTGTGATCCAAGGTTTGTAATCCACAATCCCCTTGCACTCTTGTTTGATTTCATAGTTACAATAACATGTTCTACTTAATATGTAATTAAATATATCTCAATTCACATGTTTTCTATTAACATGTCTCTCATTATTTATAATTAAATATAACTTATTTCATTTCATAAGTTTGCCTCATTCTTTCCTATTTAATCATAATTCCATCTTACCCTGCCACTACAACTTATCGTTGTTTACTTATTAACTTAGTTTTCTTAGCTAAGATTCACTAATAAGTCTCCTTTCTATAACTTATGTTATAATTTCCTTTTTGTCCTTAGGACAAACCTTAACATGTTATTCTAATCAACATATTTTAGATTTCCAAGTCTTCAAATTACTTAATTTATAATTAAGTACAACTTCTCTCATTTCATAAATTTTCCCCCATTTACTGATTATTTAATTTACAATTAAGTACCACTTATCTCATTACAAAAGTTATCTCATTTTCTCATTAGTTTATTATAATCTAAGTTATAATATCCACTTGTCCCTAGGACAAGTCTACCTATTATATAACATCCTCACTAGTGTTATTTATTTATAATTGGTTTTTATCATTCCCTGTTTATTCCAGTTCTTATATATATACACACACACACAAATATATATATATATATATATATATATATATATGCTAGACCTCCCATATTAAGCCTACACTTATGGATGCTGGATTTGCCGGGTGGTTCCGGGCAGACTTCTTTCATAAGTTAACTTAACCTCATGACTTAGTGCCATTACATGTTTTATTTATGCACTTAGACCCCTCACATTAGATTTACCACTTGTGGATGCTAGATATGGTGGACGGTTCCGAAAAGACTTCTACCACAAGTGTAATCTAACCTCGTGTCTAAGTGCGGTTACAGTTTCCTATTTACTATAAATTTAGGCATATTATTCTTTTCATATTTTTACCGCAACTTTACATGCCATCATATTATGCCTATTTTATGTCACATGTTCTTTCTAGCATACAATAATTTCTATTCTGACATGTAATTGTTCAAATCTAACAAGTTAACATGTCGTTTTCTTAATTCTACAGCTAATAATATGCCACAAGTGAATCATATAACTACAACAGTGATAATTACACGTACTTTTGAAGAGTTTGCATTTCAACATATGAATTTTTCAAACATATTAATAATCCAACATGTAAAATTCGTCACTTTAATCTTTTTAACAAATGTTTAAACACTTCAACATATCATATTTCAACATGTCATATATAACATTTCAATGCTTTTTAACTATTCTAGCAAATTCACATCGTATAATAACGAGGAATGTTAAACGATAATATATCATTATCAAAAATGATATAACTTAAATCCACTCACCTAGATATACCGATCTAGAAAAGAATCTCTTCGGATTGGTTGCAGATGGAGAGTCATGAGTTTGTGTTGTTGTTGCAGTTGAAAACGCCATATTTTATGAATTTGTCGTTGTTGACGATTTTTTCTTTAATCTTCATTTAGACAGCGCTCCAATATCATAATTAATAATTTTATTCGGAAATTATATGGAGAAAGTAGAAGAGAGTGAAGAAACAACAAATGAGAATGAAGAGCTATATGGTCCTTTATATATGAAGCTTAAATCGATGCAAACCGATTATTTTCCCTGATGAAATTTGTTCTCTCCATGTCATATAGGCAATAGGAAGTTGTCACGTCAACAATAATTTTGAATTGAACCAATAGAATAAATCCAACAAGGCATGCATTGTCACTTTCTACCAATTAAATGTGCCAATTAGGCGCAAAATTTTGAATTTCAAATGTTTGAATTATTTTGACGCAGAAATTTGATTTTTGAAGTTTTGAATTTTGGAATTTATTTAACTATTATATTCACATATATTCTTTTTATACGTATACAATTCTTCTAACGACCATTTTACACGTATATATATACGTACAACTTTTGTTTCCTTTTCAAAATTTGAACGGTATTGCACCGCTAATTGATTCTTGCCATATTTCTATGATTTTAGCCTTATCTTGAATTTTATCTCTTGTATATATGTGTGTATATATATATATTTATACATATTTATTCACGTGTACTCTCATATACATATATTTTCTTTACTTCCGTATATTTATATTTTTCCTTATATGTGTGTTTATACATATTTTTGCTCATGAACATGTGTTATTTTAGCTGTTTGCCTTAAAACGAAAATATGACACTTACGGGGATCGAACTCTGTACCTCTTGTATGCAAGTCATTTGTTCTAAACAACTGGACTACTAAGGCTTTTGTTAACAAGTCTTAGAACAATGATAATTATTGTTCTCTCCTTACTTCTCTTTTTCATGTTTGTTAAAACATTTAAATTAAACCAATGCATAAATCTTTTTCTTTTATTTCTCTTTTTATATTAATGCATTATGTTTGCAAATCAGTGCATGCAAAATATTTACACTGCATGCAACCAATCCTTTCTTTCTTTCAATGCATGCATTACATTTTTTTCTCAATGCATGTATTTATTACATGAAATCCTTATTTTATTCTTTATTTCATATTTTGATTTGTTTGTGTGTATATATATATTTCTCTTTTGCATATGCAAACTTCTAGGCTTAATGATTTCTTTATACGATGTTCGTTTTACGCAAACCAAGTGTCTATCTTGAATAGAATTCCAAGACGGATGCAATGGCGCCGTCTGTTTTACTTAATTCTAATTATTTAATTAAGTTACTCACATTTTATTATCTTAAAGATGCGGGGTGTTACAATTAGCATCAAATTCGAGTTGGAGCTGCTGCACTATATAGGAATCCGAGCCAAATTAGTTAAAGTTTCAGATCTATCATTTATTTGTGGCTAAGGTGAGTGATTTGCACGTTTATTCACTAATTATGGTTAATTAGGGGTGATTAGTGATAACTAGCGAAAATATACATCTAAAAATTCTGGAAAAATATGTGAAAATTATAAAATATTATTTTATGTCAATGGTAAAAATTTGGGTTAATTTGGATTAAGTTTGCTAATCCTATTGTTAGATATGGTTAAACATGGTTAAAGGGAAAATCATGGATTTTGGGTATGTTTGATCTAAAATAACCAGTAGGCTTGATGTTTCGATCTTTTTGATTAAACCCGTATGTTGTTACTATTGTTTGGATGTTTTGTGGTTGTATAGAAAGGTTAGAATGGTTGAAAATGCCGCCATGTGGCGAAATTAGCTTGGTGGAATCAGCTATAGGGTGCGGCTCGTGACATTGGGGCACGACCAGGCTCGGTGGAGGCACTTACGAACCGACCCGATGCCCTGAAGGACCTCACGAACCGACCTGACCCCGATGAAGTAACCACGAACCGACCCAATGGAAGGAGCACGACTCACGAACCGATGAGGAGCTCGACCCGACCCCGATGAGATGGCACGACCCGAACTAGAGAGGAGCACGCGACCTGACCGGATAAAGTAGCCCGACCCGAACCAGTGGTAGAGCACGACCCGACCCAAACCAGGGTGATGACCATGAACCAGACAAGGAGAAGATGACCGAACTGAATGGAGGCTTGTTCACCGAACCAAACCGCTTGCTTCACAAACTCATGAGTCGAATAGAGACCGAACTGAACTGAATAAAACCAAAACCGGAGATGCAAAGGAAGTCCAAATGAGAAGTTATTACTCAGGATCCAAATGGGAACCAACGAGTTAACTTCTAGAGTATGACTTTGCTGCGGGACGTGTGCAAAGGGGTTATCGATATCCATAACTTTGGTCCACCACTGAGAGAGGGGGCATGTAGACAAAGCAGAGCCAAGGTTGCGTGGACTGGTTAACTCGTTAAGGTTATTGACTATGGACTAGTGCAGTGGGTTAGAGGTTGTATGGAGCGGGACTCCATCAGGTCCCTAAAGGGCAAAGTGGTCGTAGCGATAGTTGTACGGAGTTGGACTCCGTCATGACCCCAATGGATCTGGTGATCAAAGTGGTGGATATCGTATGCTTTACGCACTGAATGAGAGATGTAAGGATGATTGTTATGTTAGATGTTTTCTGTCACCATGACACTCACACTTCCATTTTACACCCTACGTTAGTGTTACCTTAGAGTACTATACATCTTGTTGTGCTAACTCTTTGGTTGCTGTTCCAGGTCAGGTATAATTATTTATACCTGTTATTGTTTTGTTGTTATCGCTCATACCAGACTTTTTTCTGACCTAGAGTTTTATGTCTCTTCTTATTACTCTGGATGCTCCTAAACAAGCATACTAGAGACATGTTAGGTGGTTATGCATTAGCAACTGTCCGAAGACGAGCAAGAGGTTTCCACGTATTATATACATATATTCTCCCTGTGTTGTTGCTGTTCACTGCTTTGGGCATTAGTAGTGTACATCTTTTATTTCCTTTTTAGAGATAGTATTTTGAAGTTGTAATAATGGTTTGGATCATAAGCTGCATTTTGGATTCCGCGACTCTTATGGATATCATTCAGTTTTCAGCTTATGCACTGTCTCGCCTATTTTATATCAAGTTATGTTATTATTATATTTTATTTTCATGCATTGAGAGATATACTACAGGTTCTTGGTGATTCATAGTTTCAAACTCTTTCTTTTGACGATCGTCCTATGCTAGTTGGGAATTGGTGCGACGCATTTCAGGGGAAATGTCTGATGGCATGGGGCGACCTCCACACTTGGTATCAGAGCCTAGGTTGCTTAGTTTAACATAAGGGAAGACATCGGAGAGAGATAATATACATATATGAGAGTGCATATTTGTGATATTTTGGTTTTCAAAAGCTATATATATACTATTAGTATATCTAAGGATGAAGTCGCACCGCACGGGCACCACTATGGAGATGGTTAATCGTTTTCTCTTTGTAGATTGAAAGATGAGACGAAATACGAGAGGTACAGGTTCAGGGGACAACAATGGGAATGTCCGTGATATAAGGACGATGTTTACTACCTTCATGCAAGAGATGCTTAGGGATGCCCAGGAGCAGTTCCTAATGCTGCTAACGGTGGTAGTCAAGTAGTGCAGGCGCCTAGAGCCGATTTCGCCAAGCTTAATAAGGATTATACTAGCCATGGTGGGAAACCGTTCCAGGGAACGGAACCAGCTACGGTGCTTCAAGATTGGTTGGATAGTCGTGAGCGCATCTTCGAGGATTTGGGAATAGATGATGCAATGAAAAAGAAGCTAACATCACGTCAGCTTCAAGGACGTGCAATGAATTGGTGGAATGCCATTAAAGAGGCTTGGCTTGAGGATTAAATTACATGGAATCAGTTTAAGACTCGCTTCAGTGATAAGTTTATCCGTGCTACCCAGAAATCAGAATTGTTTAGGAAAATTCTAGAAGTTAAGCGGAATTGTAAGGCAGTCTAGGAACATGTTGCTGAATTCAATACTTTATCGAAATACGGATTATCCCTTATCGATACTGCCGAGAAGAAGAACGAGAAGTTCATATCTGGCCTAGATGGGTACTTGGGGAAAGGCTTATAAACCATATCGATGATACATTCGAATCCATTATGGGAAAGGCATTGAGATCAGAGAGCCTTTACCCTAAGCCAAAGACCAAGGTCGCTATTACATCTGTAGGAGAGCCAAAACCGTAGGCAAGCGGTGAAAGCAAGAAGAATACCAAGAACAAAAGGAAACAGAACCAAACCAAGGATGGTTAGAAAAAGAAGGGTAATAAAGATATAGAGTGTTTTAGCTGGGCAAGAAGGGCCACTATGGCAGAGATTATTGAGCAACGCCAGCAGACAGGAAGTGCTTCAATTGCGGCCAAGTGGGACATCACAAGGATAAATGCCCACAACCTCCTAAGGAAAAGCAGATTGTGAAAGCATATGCTATCAGCGTTGTTCCTTCGTCGTCGAATGCCCCAACAACGGCGGAGAAGGGAAATGGTGTCGTTATCCAAGGTATGCTTTCAATTTATGATGTTTCTGTTCGACTACTATTTGATACCGGGGATTCCCATTCCTTTGTATCTAGTGACCTGGTAAATAGGATGGAATTGGAACCCGAGATCATCGATATACCTTTAGTTGTGACGAACCCGATCGGTGGTTCGACTTCGACTCGTCTTTATATGATTTGTCATAATTTGGTCTTATGAGTCATGGATGTGTGCTTGCTTGTGATTTTGTTTTGGGTTTTACTAGGTTGCATTATTTTGGGAGTCAATTGGATCCAAATGTATGGGGTGGTAGTAGACTGTGAGGTGTCTTCGGTGACCATTAGAGCGGATGATGGGCGGCGGGTGGTATTGGGTTGCCTACCAAGTGATGGGGTGATGGCTAGTTTTCTAAAAACCCTCAACATCCCGCATGATGTGTTATCAGATGTGCCTACTGTTGGCGAGTATCCGGACATCTTCGGGGAAGTGATCGGACTTCCACCACACTGAGAAATTGAGTTTCAGATTGATTTAGTGAAAGATGCCAGACCTATAGTGATGCCACTTCGTCGTATGGCGCCAAGGGAGTAGTGAGAGCTTGAAGTGCAAGTAGGTGATCTTTTGAAGAAGTGATTTATCTGAAGAATTGTTTCCAAGTGGGAAGCACCAGTTGTGTTTGCTACTTAGGCCGATGGTTCCCTTCTTTTATGTGTGGACTACCGCGAGTTGAACAAGGTGACCAGGAAGAATAAGTATCCTCTATCACGGATAGATGATTTATTTGATCAACTGAATGGAGCAAGAATGTTTTCCCAGTTGGATTTCGCGACAAGTTTTAATTAGCTCCGAGTAGCATCTGAGAATATACGTAAAACGACATTTTGGACACCGTCTGGATTTTATGAGTGGTTGGTCATGTCATTCGGGTTGACCAATGCACCCACATATTTTGTGGATCTTATGAATAGGGTTTTCAGGGATCAACTAAATAAGTTTGTTCTTATGTTCATGAACGATGTCATGGTTTACTTGAGGGCAGAGAAAGAACACAAGGAACATTTGAGGACAGTGATGGAGGTGTTGAGAAAACACCGATCGAAAGAGAAATTTTCTAAGTGTCACGTGTGAAGGGGGAAGTGAAGTTCTAGGGCCATATCGTTTCAGAGAATGGTATTGTCGTGGACCCTGCGAAGTTGGTTATGGTGTAAGATAGGTCTACAACCAAGAATGCTACAGACTTGAGAAGTTTCTTGGAGTTAGCTGGATATTATCATAAGCTTATTCAAGACTTCTCCAAGATAGTGACACCGTTAACTTAGTTGACCAAGAAGAATCAAGCTTCCATCCGGGATGAAAGTTTTTCGAATTCATTTAAGAGTTAAAGGAGAAGTTAATGTGTGCACCGGTATTAGTTATTCCTAAAGGGACGAAGAGATGACAATATACACGAATGCCTGTGGTACTGGACTAGGTGCTGTACTGATGCAAGGAGGAAGGATTGTAGCTTATGCTAGTTGGCAATTGAAACCGCTTGATAAGAGATATCCTACCCACGATTTGTTATTGGAAGCGATCATGTTCACGTTAGATATAGAGACATTATCTCTTGGGAGAAAGATTCGAGTTGTTTACCGATCATAAGTCATTAAACTATCTTTTCTCTCAAAAGGATTTAAATATTTGTCAGTAGAGATGGTTAGAGTTCTTGGCTTCATATGATTTCAATATCTCTTACACACTCGGGAAGGGCAATGCGGTAGCTGATGCATTGAGTAGGAGACACGCCAGTTTGGGGGCTAAGTTTCTGGAATGGAAGCAACTTGAGTATATCGCGGGATATGATTTCAGACCTAAGTGTGAGTTGGATCCAGAGATGTTAGCAAGTTTGACGATCAGACCAACTTTGATTGAGCGGATTGGTTCCAATCAGAGGGATGATCCTAATCTATTGGAAATCATCTCCAAGGTAGAAACAGGTATTGACGGCGAGAGAATGAACCAGTATGAACTTGATTGAAAAGGATGGATTCGAAAGAATGAGAGGCCGGTTGTACCCAACGTAAGTGGACTGAGAGATGAAGTGCTCAGAGAGTGTCATCACTCGAAGCTGACTATACATCCTGGTGGTAACAAAATGTATCAAGACATGAAGCAGACATACTACTAGGAAGGGATGAAGAGAGACGTTGGGAAGTTTATATCCAAGCGCATGAATTGCCGGTTTATTAAAGCCGAGCAAAAGAAGCCCAGTGGTTTGTTACAACCAGTGGAAATTCCTAAATGGAAATGGAAAGAAGTCTCAATGGTTTTTTTTTGATGGTCTGCCAAGGACTAGATCAGTCATGATAGTATTTGGGTGATTGTGGATCTATTGACCAAGAGTGCAAGGTTTATACCAGTCAAGTCGAATAGAATGATAGCTAAGTTAACAGAACTATATATAAAGTGGGCAGTGAGATTTCATGGAGTACCCAAAGGTATTGTGAGTGATCGAGATCCATTATTTACTAGTGGGTTTTGGAAGAGCTTACAAGAGGCTTTAGGGTCAGAATTACATCTCAGTACCGCGTACCATCCTCAAGCCGACGGTCAGACGAAGAGGATGAATTGTGTACTGGAGGATCTCTTGAGAGCTTGTATATTGGATTTTGGGGGTTCATGGGACGACGATTTGCATCTAGTTGAGTTCGCAAATAATAATTTTTTATCATTCCAGTATTGGTATGGCTCCATTTGAAGCTTTGTGCGGAAGACCGTGTAACTCACCATTATGTTGGTTAGAAACCAGTGAGAAATTTGTGCTTGAGCCAGATGCAATAAGAGAAACTTCAGATAAGATCAAGGTTACTCAACAACGAATGAAGGCTACCCAAGATAGGTAGAAGAGTTACGCTGATAAAAGGCGAAGAGATTTGAAATTCTCCGTTGGAGATTTGGTATTCGTCAAGATTTCTCTGATGAGGAGTGTGATTCGATTTGGTAGGAGAGGTAAGTTGGCACCAAGGTTTGTTGGTCCATTTCCAGTTCTTGAACAAGTTGGGAATTTAGCATATAAAGTTGGATTACCTGACAAGTTAGTGGGAGTGCACAACGTATTTCATGTTTATTAGTTAAGGAAGTTCGTGCACGATTCTGATACAACTATTTCACCAGATCAGTTAGATGAAATCGAGAAGGAACCTGAGGCAATTGGAAACCGCAGACCAATTCGTATTATCGGACACGATATGAAGCAACTTCGAAGGAAGACGGTTAAACTAGTTAAGGTCCAATGGGGTGATAATGAGAATGACTGTACTTAGGAAACCGTGGAGAGCATAAGAAAGCCATATCCAGAGCTCTTTACCTGGTAAGATTTTAATCGCGATATAGTTTTTCCCTTGTTAGTAAATCGCATGCTAGGGTAGGCTTGTTGTATTCATTATGTGTGTTTGATTGATTATGAATGGTTGATAAGCATGCGGGACACCATTGTATGTTTTCTTAGTTAATGAATTTCGGGGGCGAAATTTCTTAAGGGGGGAGAGTGTAATAACCCACATTCTACATATCAGAGGATCATAGAATATTTATTTTATTTTCATACGAAGTCATATGGTCATGTAACTTTGGGAAACGAATATTGGGTTTATTTCCCACGTTCACGATTTTTGCCGAATTTTAAATGACCATTTTACCCCTAGCAAATCTTGTTGCGCCTACAACTTTTGATTGGTAAGGATTCTTGACCTAAAAGCACTTCCATTGGATTTAGATGTTGGTTTCCCATTCCGTAGAGTAGTCACAATAATCAAACGGACTTACTGTTTGGGAGATATGGCTGAAATAAGTTTGGAGGATGGAAAACAGCCTAATTGGGCTGAACAGGGTGATTAGCAGCTAGGCCCATAACTCATTTCTGGATTAGGCTTATGGGAGGGCTGAAAGAGTTTTGAGAAACATTTGCTTTCATTTTTCTAGTTGCCACAAACATACCTTGAACCCTAATAATGGCCTCCATCTTCCAAATCTCTCTCTAATCACTTTCTAATCAAATCAACATCAAATCAAGGTAGACTAGCATCAAATTGGAGGTAGACCAACTGCACTATATAGGAATCTGAGCCAAATTAGTTAAATTTTCATACCTATCATTAATTTATGGCTAAGGTGAGTGATTTGCACATTTATTCACTAATTATGGCTAATTAGGGGGTGATTACTGGTAATTAATGAAAACATACATCTAAAATTCTAGAAAAATGTGTGAAAAAACTAAAATATTATTTTACATCACTGGTAAAAATTTGGGGTAATTTGGATTAAATTTGCTAATCCTATTGTTAGATATGGTTAAACATGAGTAAGAGAAAAATCATCGATTTTGGGTATGTTTGATCTAAAATAACCAATAGGCTTGATGTTTTGATCTTTATGATTGAACCTATATGTTGTTACTGTTGTTCGGGATGTTTTATGGTTGAATAGAAAGGTTAGAATGGTTGATACCGTCGTCGTGTGGCGAAATTAGCTTGTTGGAATCAGCTACAGAGTGCGGCTCATGACATGTGGGAACGACCCGGGTCGATGGAGGCACTCACGAACATATCCGATGCCCTGAAGGAGCTCACGAATCGGCCGGACCCCGATGTAGTAACCACGAACCGACCTGATGGAAGGATCACGACTCACGAACCGATGAGGAGCTCAACCCGACCCCGGTGAGATATCATGACCCGACTTGTAGAGGAGCTCGCGACCCGTCCCGGATGAAGTAGCTCGACCCGACCCGGTGGAAGAGCACGACCCGAACCGAACCGGGGTGATGACCACGAACCGGACAAGGAAAAGAAGACTAAACTGAATGGAAGCTTATTCTCCGAGCCGAACCGTCTGCTTCACAACCTCACGAATCGAATGGAGACCGAACCGAACCGAAGAAGGCCAAAATCCGAGATGAAAAGGAAGTCCAAATTAGAAGTTATTACTTGGGATCCAGATGGGAACCAATGAGTTAACTTCTAGAGTTGGACTTTGCTGCGGCATGTGTGCAAAGGGGTTATCGATATCCATAACTTTGGTTCTCCAAAGAGAGAGGGGACATGTAGACGAACTAGAGCCAAGGCTTTGTGGACTGGTTAACTCATTAGGGTTATTGACTATGGACCAGTACAGTGGGAGCATAGGTTGTATGGAGTGGGACTCCATCAGGGCTCTAAAAGGCAAAGTGGTTGTACCGATAGTTGTACGGAGTTGGACTCCGTCATGGCCCCAATGGATCTGGTGATCAAAGCAGTGGATATCGTATGCTTTACGCAATGAGTGAGAGATGTGAGGATGATTGCTATGTTTGATGTTTGCTATCACCATGACACTCACACATCCATTTTACACCCTATGTTAGTGTTAGCTTAGAGTGTTGTACATCTTGTTGTGCTAACTCCTTGGTTGCAGGTCCAGGTCAGGTATGATTATTTATACCTATTATTGTTTTATTTTGCTGTTATCGCTCATACCAGACTTTTGTCTGACCCAGAGTTTTATGTCTCTTCTTATTACTCTGGATGCTCCTAAACGAGCAGACTAGAGACAAGTTAGGTGGTTATGCACGAGTAGCTGTCTGAAGACGAGCAGGAGGCTTCCACGTACTATATACATATATTCTCCATGTGTTGTTGCAGGTCACTTCTTTGGGCATTTATAGTGTACCTCTTTTATTTCCTTTTTAGAGACAGTATTTTGAAGTTGTAATAATTTGTTTGGATCATAAGCTGTATTTTGGATTCCACTACTCTGATGGATATGGTTCAATTTTTCTGGTTATTCGCTGTCTCGCCTGTTTTATATCAAGTTATGTTATTATTATATTTTATTTCCATGCGATGTGAGATATACTACAGGTTCTTGGTGATTCATACTTTCAAACCCTTTATTTTGACAATCGTCCCATGCTAGTCGGGCATTGGTGCAACGCATTTCAGGGGAAATGTCTGATGGCGCGGGGACGCCATTACATTATTGATCATTGTTGTTATTGCTCCTATGTCATTATCTGTTTATATCTCTATTTCAATCTCAGTTTATTACGTTGAGTACAGCTAGACTGATCCATTTATTATTTTTTCTTATAAATAATACTCGTGTCAGACCAAGTATTACAGTTGCTTATATTGAATTTCTAGCAGGGACCAGTTCTTGGCTTTTTGCTATCCACATTAGTGTTGTAGTTCTTGATTATACATGTATCATTGTATTTCATGTATACATATTTTTTGGCTAGATCTTGTTTCTAATCTTTTGTTGTATAGCGCATCGACTGTGACCACTATATTTGTATTTTACTCATGTGTTATGCTCATATCTATTTCCGCCTTAGTGATATGAATATTTGTGTCTGACTCCTATTTGTTGTTATGTATTTTATATTGCTTTCCGAATTATATATAACCATTATGTAGTAGATTTGAACTTGATTTAGGTGTGTCAGGTTTCCTTATGAGATTTAAAAAGTTAGACCACATTATCCTATATATTTAACACTTGGTATCAGAGATAAGTTATGAACAATATAAGATATTATGGTGAGGATCACTACCCTAAGTTTCTTATGAAATCGTGTTTAGGATTTTATTCGAGTCTTAGGACCTGTCGTATCCGATCTTGTATCTTAATTGTAACACCCCACATCCGTTAGTGTCACTCACAAAGGGAATGCACTAAGTTCTGTGGAGCATTTAAGATAAAAAGATGTAGATAAATTACAAGACAGACAAAATTAAAACAACGGAAAATTAAGACTTTACTTTATTGATAAAATAGTTTGTACAAGAATTGCTTTCCAATACCAGAGTATCATATGCGTTACAAAATAAAGAAGCATAAAATAACATTTATATTCCCCAATGTAGCATTAGCCAGCCATAGCGGTGGAAAAGAGAGTCCAAAGCAGCACATAAAAGAGTCTTCAAGCTCGGAAAGAATAATGGTTCAAACTAAGCTGAGCAATTCCCTTCCTAACTACCTGGAGGAGGGGGGAAAATGGAAGAAAAGAAGACGAAAGAAAACGGGGTCAGACATAATGTCTCAGTAAGCTTAGTTATTTTCTAGCATGAGAACAAGAACAAAGACCATGACATTCATAAACTGAGAACAAGACAATACCAGAAAACAAGATAACTTATGCAAGATAAGCATAAGATATTATAAGGCAAGATAAACTAAATGCGCAAATAACTGAATGCGCTTCTACTCTTTCTCTGCTTCGCTACTACTCAGTTGTTCTGATTTCTATATCTTTGCACCACCTAACTAGTGTCCCAACTAGTATTCTGTATAAAACGATAACATGATCCCAATCCCTGTAATTGTGGTTACCTTCAGGCGTACATTTATTATTTATTACCTAGATCTAATCTAGGGTTTTCCTACCGAGCGCTTCCTAGATTCAACTAGGGTTAACACGACTTATCTAATTCTTCTCGGATTCAGGGTTTATGCGACCTAGGTCCAACTAGGGATTATGCTACCTGTCGAACGATGCCCCTAGTCTAGGACACACTACCCAGAGTGGTATATGTTCCTAGACTTCCCTCACGTATGTGTCGTGGATCGTTATTAGTGTCTAGATGCACATGTCCTCTATATGTGCGACCCGAGTCTCGTGGCAGGGCAAATCAAGAAACACGGAACTCGGTGGGGAGCTTTCAGATATCTGCCGACGCAGATGCTAAGGTCTGTTTTTCCAGTGGCTATGGTCCCACCTGACCCCTCCCTCAACTAATGAAAAGCACACCTTGAAAAATGAGAACTATACGCAGGCCCTCTTTGCCCCACTAACCTATGGCCATCCGCACCCATAACTAGATATCAGGTATATAGTCTGTTGGAGTTCTCCGCCTTTCCACTTCACGTATCTCGATTGACTCAAGATGGTAAGTAGATGACGAGTTGCTATCACAGGGCTACTGGTCTCGTCGAATCACGCTGGTCCATCCTAGTCTTTAGGTTGCCTTATATTGCAACCAAGGCATACCGTTGGTTCTTCTGACGCAGACCTTAACCTTTGTGAGCCCAGGCGAATCATCTGCTGCGTCACATAGGGATACCAAGAGTACCCACACGTCCCCTTGAAGCCACATGCTTCATCACCTAGCTTGTTTGAGTCTCCCTTAAGATCAGATGGACGTTCGCTCCTTTTTGCGTTCCACTAAGGATTACTACTTAGTTTTCCTAACTAAGATTTACCACTTAGTTTCCTGAATCGTGGTTTTCCTTTAACCAAAGTTTATTACTTAACCCCTTTAACTAAGGTTTACTACTTAGTTCTCTTTTCTTGTCAATTTGGATTGGTTAAGTGTCATCAGTCAATTCAAGTTAACTTAACCCATTCATTTGTCCTGTTAAATTGGTTAAGTGTTATCAGTATTTCATGTTGACTTAACCCTACCACAAATCAAGTTATATTAGTTAAGTATTTCTTATTACTTAACCCCACCTCTTCATCTTGAATCAGTGTTCCTTTTAACTTAACCTTGCCCATCTGTTTGGCTAACATGTTATAACGGTTAAGTGTTCTCTTGGTTAACTCAACCCTAACATCTGTTTAATCCACATGTTCTAATGGTTAAGTATTGTCCCTTCATGTTTTAACCTTGTTCATTTGTCATACTATGATGGCTAAGTGTTCTAAGTTTACTTAGCTCCACCTTCTAGTCTAGTTTACATGTTAAATTGGCTAAGTGTACTTTACTTAACCCTACCTTCTAGTCTAGTTAACATGTTATAACGGTTAAACCTTCTCTTAACTTCACCCACTTGTCTAGTCAACATGTTATAATGGTTAAACGTTTTCTTAACTTACCCACTTGTCTAGTCAACATGTTATAATGGTTAAACCTTTTCTTAACCTTACCCACTTGTCTAGTCAACATGTTATAATGGTTATTTAACCCCTACAAGTCTTGTTTTGTTAACATGTTAAGTTGGTTAAGTGTTCAGATTAACCTAACCCCACCCATCAGATTTAGTTAACATGTTGAATTTGGTTAAGTGTTTCCTTAATTGACTTAACCTTACCAATCCTGACTTAGCTTTAATTTATTCATTAAAGCACCAACTACTCATATTAGACAGGTATTGTTGTGGTTACTGGATATGCCGGTTGGTTCCGGGCAGGTTTACACCGCAACTCAGCCTAACCTCGGGTCCTTATTGGGCTCAATGCTCTAACCACCCACATTAGACAGTTATTGTTGTGGCTGCCTGTATGCCGGTTGGTTCCGGGCAGTCTTACGCCACAACTCAGTCTAACCTCGGGTTAGGCATATTCGTATTTTCTAAATTTATATTTTATTTATGTAAATTATCCACAAATTCATGTCTTCCCAATTTCCCTCTAAATCAAGTTCATCATTTTGGGTATATAATTTATACCGTTTCATGCCATAAATCACTTATGTGATTATAAGCCAACTATGTCAATTTTCCTATAATTAAGTTTTTACTCCCGTCTAAATATTAGGCTAACAACTTAGTCTAATTTACCGTTTGCATGATTTCACATAAAGTAGTAGGCTAATAACTTAGCCTAATTTAACGTTCACAAAATTGGCATAAAATCAACATTAACTATGAACTTGATTTTTTTTTTTATAATCAACATAAACATGTACATAGGTGTGAACTTGCAACTTTAACATAATCAACATAAACATGTACATAATTAACAATTTGCATAGGTTCATGATCCTCAACATAACAACTTGCATAGGTTCATGAATTAACAACATAATTAACAACTTGCATGGGTTAATGAATTCATCACACACTAACTTGCATAGGTTCATGAATTAACAACTTAATTAACAACTTGCATAGGTTCATGAATCTCAACATAATAACTTGCATAGGTTCATGAATCTCAACATAATAACTTGCATAGGTTCATGAATTAACAACTTAATTAACAACTTGCATAGGTTCATGAATCTCAACATAATAACTTGCATAGGTTCATGAATCTCAACATAATAACTTGCATAGGTTCATGAATTAACAAATTAATTAACAACTTGCATAGGTTCATGAATTTACAACATATTTAAGTTAATATATATAAACATGCATGAACTTGCAATTGAACATAATCAAGTTAACATATATACATAAACATGTATAAACTTGCAATTTAACATAATCAAGTTAACATATATACATAAACATGTATGAACTTGCAGTTGAACATAATCAAGTTAACATATATACATAAACATGTATAAACTTGCAATTTAACATAATCAAGTTAACATATATACATAAACATGTATGAACTTGCAATTTTTGTGATAGGATTTGTAACCTAAAACTTGCATAATAACATGGCATGGTGATTAACCAAACTTGTTACAACATGTTATTTCTATTCCCCAACTTTCTATGCTTATGAATTGGTTTATTCACCAAATCCTAACTAGCATGATAATCACAATAGAACCACAGGCATGATAGAGTTGTCATAAGAAAAAAAACATGACCCATCATAAATTTAATATAACATAAAAGGTAAGGTTCTATTGTCACTTTATTTCGAATCATGGTTTTGATTTCAATCACATCTAGAATATAACTGTACTTACAAATCAAAAAGGAATTCTTGATTTGAGTTGTAGCTTTAATCTCTAATTTGATTTTCTTTGAATTAGTTTTGTGTTCGTCTATTAGCTTTCTACAAACAGAGGCTACTCTTGGCTTGCTCCCAGCAGCATGACGGCTCCAAGTCTTATTTTCTTATGAACTTTAGTAGGAGACCTAGGTTGTTTATATAGAATTGTATTTTAATTTGAGTCGTCCGACGATGCTAGGGTTAATCAAGGCCATCAATTTCAAAAGAGGCCAATTATGTTCACAATAAAGGACTGTAAATTACTCCTATTTTAAATTATGTCATAATTACCATGCATGTAATTTACCCCCATTTTAAATTATGTCATAATTACTATGCATGTAATTTCACATTTTAACATATATATATATATATATATATATTTGCTATAATGTACAAATTTCCCATTTAGGACAAATTCTATATGTAAATAATTCCTAATTTACTTATGCCATAATTACTCTCTAAATGTACATTATCAACATTTATTATTTATTGCCAATCCATCAAACATAAATACTTATTTAATAGATACATCTTCCCTTTACCGTATACATATTATTCCTCTTTAAAATAACAAATCCTTGACAACCAAAAATGTGCAACGTACGCTATATGATGCGTACACGTCATATATATATATATATGCGTATATATATATTTAATTTCTTTTTCTTTTTATCTATCTTCCCAAATACCCATTTTCACACTAAACCACTTTTTGAACTGCGTTCACACTAGGCCATTTTTGAGCCATTCCCGTAAAACAAAAATATGGCGCTGGCGGGGATCGAACTCTGAACCTCTTATATGCAAGTCACGTGTTCCAACCAAATGAGCTATTAAGTCTTTTGCTTATAACCCTTAGAACAATGCTAAATATTTATTCTTTTCTCATTCCTCTTTTTTATTTTTCATGTTTTGCTGCAATATTTAATTTAAGGATATCTTTTTCACACGGAGTCCAATTTACGTAAACTCGGACTCTATCTTAAGCAGAATTTCCGAGACGAACTCAATGACGTAATCCATTTCCCTTAATTATTAAGTTTTGAATTAAGTATACTTTAATTTATCAATTTACTGCTAACCGAAAAACTCGGGGTGTTACATTCTCCCCTCCTTAAAGGATTTCGTCCCCGAAATCTTCAAGTCTGGAAGAACACATATCCTACCATTCAATCGTCCATCTACTCAACCATCAAACACAGGCAACCGTTGTCCTTAAAAGTCTTCTAATGCTTCATGATCATATGCATAGTGTGTGTATATGTCCGTATCTAATGCAAAATCAGGCGGTCTACTGATTCAGTTGACCTCCTTAATGCAAATTATGTCTGTGCCACGAATCCATTATGTATGCAATTTTTTTTTACTCAAGATTTTCTACATGAGTGCACAATCATTCATACAAATGCAACATCCATATGATAACACATAAAATTCCATTCATAAACAAATATATATTTGTAAATGCAATATGTAAGTATCCGAGTTGATCTAGTGCCTAATATATGCATCCACAAGCAGCCACTTACAACCATCAATCACAACATGTTTCAAATACATGTTTACATCCATTGGCTTCTACCTAAGGATCAATGATGCATCCTAGAGGATATACCTAAAAAAACAATAGATGGAGGTTGGGCACTTCTTCTCCCTTTGATCGGTGTCGTAGTTTCTTCAAGCCCACGAAACCATGCTGCGATAAGGTTACCTCCCAGAAAGCCAGGAGCCTCGAAGACTCAGGAAAGAAGGAAACAAGGACTCAAACAGAGGATCAAAAGATAGTGCGTATGGCTTTGGGGAATATGCCTTTAAAATAAAACTTTTCTTCTGAAAATGCTTCTTTTAAAACCGTTTTGAAAACAATTTTTCAAATCTTTTATCTGAACCGGTAACCTTCAGCTCTGATACCACGTGTAACACCCCACATCCGTTAGTGTCACTCACAAAGGGAATGCACTAAGTTCTGTGGATCATTTAAGGTAAAAGATGCAGATAAATTTCAAGACAGACAAAATTAGAACAACGGAAAATAAGACTTTATTTTATTAATAAAATAGTTTGTACAAGAATTGCTTTCCAATACCAGAGTATCATCTGCCTTGCAAAATGAAGAAGCATAAAATAACATTTATATTCCCCAATGTAGCATTAGCCAACAATAGCGGTGGAAAAGAGAGTCCAAAGCAGCACATCAAAGAGTCTTCAAGCTCGGAAAGAATAATGGTTCAAACTAAGCTGAGCAATTCCCTTCCTGACTACCTGGGGGGAACGGAAGAAAAGAAGACGAAAGAAAACGGGGTCAGACATAATGTCTCAGTAAGCTCAGTTATTTTCTAGCATGAGAACAAGAACAAAGACCATAACATTCATAAAATGAGAACAGGACAATACCAGAAAACAAGATAACTTATGCAAGATAAGCATAAGATATTATAAGGCAAGATAAACTAAATGCGCGGATAACTGAATGCACTTCTACTCTTTCTCTGCTTCACTACTACTCTGTTGTTCTGATTTCTATATCTTTGCACCACCTAACTAGTGTTCCAACTAGTATTCTGTATAAAACGATAACGTGATCTCAATCCCTGTAATTGTGGTTGCCTTCAGGCGTACATCTATTATTTATTACCTAGATCTAATATAGGGTTTTCCTATCGAGCGCTTCCTAGATTCAACTAGGGTTTACGCGACTTATCTAATGCTTCTCGGATTCAGGGTTTATGCGACCTAGGTCCAACTAGGGATTATGCTACCTGTCGAACGATGCCCCCTAGTCTAGGACACACTACCCAGAGTGGTATATGTTCCTAGACTTCCCTCACGTATGCGTCGTAGATCATTATTTCTGTCTAGATGCACATGTCCTCTATATGTGTGACCCGAGTCTCGTGGCAGGGCAAATCAAGAAACACGGAACTCGGTCGGGAGCTTTCAGATATCTGTCGATGTAGATGCTAAGGTCTGTTTTCTAGTGGTTATGGTTCCACCTGACCCCTCCCTCAACTAATGAAAGGCACACCTTGAAAAATGAGAACTATACGCAGGCTCTCTATGCCCCCACTAACCTATGGCCATCCACACCCATAACTAGATAGCAAGTATATGGTCTGTTGGAGTTCTCCGCCTTTCTGCTTCACGTATCTCGATTGACTCAAGATGGTTGGTAGACGACGAGTTGCTATCACAGGGCTACTGGTCTCGTCGAATCACGCTGTTCCATCCTAGTATTTAGGTTGCCTTATATTGCAACCAAGGCATACCCTTGGTTCTTCTGACGCAGACCTTAACCTCTGTGAGCCCAGGCGGATCATCTGCAGCCTCACAGAGGGATACCAAGAGTACCCTCATGTCCCCTTGAAGTCGCATGCTTCATCACCCAGCTCGTTTGAGCCTCCCTTAAGATTAGACGGACGTTCGCTCCTTTTTGCGTTTCACTGAGGATTACTACTTAGTTCTCCTAATAAAGGTTTACCACTTAGTTTTCTAAATCGTGGTTTTCCTTTAACCAAGGTTTATTACTTAGCCCCCTTCAACAAAGGTTTACTACTTAGTTCTCTTTTCTCGTCAATTTGGATTGGTTAAGTGTCATCAGTCAATTCAAGTTAACTTAACCCATTCATTTGTCCTGTTAAACTAGTTAAGTGTTATCAGTATTTGATGTTGACTTAACCCTACTACAAATCAAGTTATATTGGTTAAGTATTTCTTATTACTTAACCCCATCCCTTCATCTTGTATTCGTTCAGTGTTCCTTTTAACTTAACCCTGCCCATCTGTTTGGCTAACATGTTATAACGGTTACGTGTTCTCTTGGTTAACTCAACCATAACATCTGTTTAATCCACATGTTCTAATGGTTAAGTATTGTCCCTTCATGTTTTAACCTTGTTCATTTGTCACACTATGATGGCTAAGTGTTCTAAGTTTACTTAGCTCCACCTTCTAGTCTAGTTAACATGTTAAATTGGCCAAGTGTACATTACTTAACCCTACCTTCTAGTCTAGTTAACATGTTATAACGGTTAAACCTTCTCTTAACTTCACCCACTTGTCTAGTCAAAATGTTATAATGGTTAAACCTTTTCTTAACCTTACCCACTTGTCTAGTCAACATGTTATAATGGTTAAACCTTTTCTTAACCTTACCTACTTGTCTAGTCAACATGTTATAATGGTTATTTAACCCCTACAAGTCTTGTTTTGTTAACATGTTAAGTTGGTTAAGTGTTCAGATTAACCTAACCCCACCCATCAAATTTAGTTAACATGCTGAATTTGGTTAAGTGTTTCCTTAAATGACTTAACCCTACCAATCCTGACTTAGCTTTAATTTATTAATTAAAGCACCAACCACACACATTAGACAGATATTGTTGCGGTTACTGGATGTGCCGGTTGGTTCCGGGCAGGTTTACACCGCAACTCAGTCTAACCTCGGGTCCTTATTGGGCTCAATGCTCTAACCACCCACATTAGACAGGTATTGTTGTTGCTGCCTGTATGCCGGTTGGTTCCGGGCAGTCTTACGCCACAACTCAGTCTAACCTCGGGTTAGGCATATTCATATTTTCTAAATTTATATTTTATTTATGTAAATTATCCATAAATTAATGTCTTTCCTAATTTCCCTCTAAATCAAGTTCATCATTTTGGTATATAAATTATATCGTTTCATGCCATAAATCACTTATGTGATTATAAGCCAACTATGTCAATTTTCCTATAATTAAGTTTTTACCCTCGTCTAAATATTAGGCTAACAACTTAGCCTAATTTATCGTTCGCATGATTTCACATAAAGTATTAGGCTAATAACTTAGCCTAATTTAAGGTTCACAAAATTGGCATAAAATCAACATTAACTATGAACTTGATTTTTTTTTTTATAATCAACATGAACATGTACATAGGTGTGAACTTGCAACTTTAACATAATCAACATAAACATGTACATAATTAACAATTTGCATAGGTTCATGATCCTCAACATAACAACTTGCATAGGTTCATGAATTAACAATATAATTAACAACTTGCATGGGTTCATGAATTCATCACACACTAACTTGCATAGGTTCATGAATTAACAACTTAATTAACAACTTGCATAGGTTCATGAATCTCAACATAATAACTTGCATAGGTTCATGAATTAACAACTTAATTAACAACTTGCATAGGTTCATGAATCTCAACATAATAACTTGCATAGGTTCATGAATTAACAACTTAATTAACAACTTGCATAGGTTCATGAATCTAAACATAATAACTTGCATAGGTTCATGAATCTCAACATAATAACTTGCATAGGTTCATGAATCTCAACATAATAACTTACATAGGTTCATGAATTAACAACTTAATTAACAACTTGCATAGGTTCATGAATCTCAACATAATAACTTGCATAGGTTCATGAATCTCAACATAATAACTTGCATAGGTTCATGAATTAACAACTTAATTAACAACTTGCATAGGTTTATGAATTTACAACATAATTAAGTTAACATATATAAACATGTATGAACTTGCAATTGAACATAATCAAGTTAACGTATATACATAAACATGTATAAACTTGCAATTTAACATATATACATAAACAAGTATGAACTTGCAATTGAACATAATCAAGTTAACATATATACATAAACATGTATAAACTTGCAATTTAACATAACCAATTTAACATATATACATAAACATGTATGAACTTGCAATTTTTGTGATAGGATTTGTAACCTAAAACTTGCATAATAACATGGCATGATAATTCACCAAACTTGTTACAACATGTTATTTCTATTCCCCAACTTTCTATGCTTATGAATTGGTTTATTCACCAATTCCTAACTAGCATGATAATCACAATAGAACCACAGGCATGATAGAGTTGTCATGAGAAAACATACATGAATCATCATAAATTTAATATAACATAACAGGTAATGTTTTATTGTCACTTTATTTCAAATCATGATTTTGATTTCATTCACATCTAGAATATAACTGTACTTACAAATCAAAAAGGAATTCTTGATTTGAGTTGTAGCTTTAATCTCTAATTTGAATTAGCTTTGAATTGGTTTTGTGTTCGTCTCTTAGCTTTCTACAAACGGAGGCTACTCTTGGCTTGCTCCCAGCAACATGACGGCTCCAAGTCTTATTTTCTTATGAACTTTAGTAGGAGACCTAGGTTATTTATATAGAATTGTATTTTAATTTGAGCCATCCGATGATGCTAGGGTTAATCAAGGCCATCAATTTCAAAAGAGGCCAATTATGTTCACAAGAAAAGACAATAAATTACTCCTATCTTAAATTATGTCATAATTACCATGCATGTAATTTACCCCCATTTTATATTATGTCATAATTACTATGCATGTAATTTCACGTTTTAGCATATATATATATATATATATATATATATATATATATATTCTATAATGTACACATTTCTCATTTAGGACAAATTCTATATGTAAATAATTCCTAATTTACTTATGACATAATTACTCTCTAAATGTACATTATCAACATTTATTATTTATTGCCAATCCATCAAACATAAATACGTATTTAATAGATACATATTCCCTTTACCGTATACATATTCTTCCTCTTTAAAAAATCAAATCCTTGACAACGAAAAATGTGCAACGTACGCTATATGATGCGTACACGTCATATATATATATATATATATATATATATATATATATATATATGCGTATATATATATTTAATTTCTTTTTCTTTTTATCTATCTTCCCAAATACCCATTTTCACACTAAACCACTTTTTGAACTGCGTTCACACTAGGCCATTTTTGAGCCATTCCCGTAAAACAAAAATATGGCGCTGGCGGGGATCGAACTCTGAACCTCTTATATGCAAGTCACGTGTTCCAACCAAATGAGCTATTAAGTCTTTTGCTTATAACCCTTAGAACAATGCTAAATATTTATTCTTTTCTCATTCCTCTTTTTTATTTTTCATGTTTTGCTGCAATATTTAATTTAAGGATATCTTTTTCACACGGAGTCGAATTTACATAAACTCGGACTCTATCTTCAGCAGAACTTCCGAGACGAAAGCAATAACGTAATCCATTTCCCTTAGTTCTTAAGTTTTGAATTAAGTATACTTTAATTTATCAATTTACTGTTAACCGAAAAACTCGGGGTGTTACATTAATCCTATGTTTGACCAATCAGTTTTATTTGAATCTAACCTTTTTCCTCTTCTCTCTTTTAGAGGAGAAGAATGGTTAGGGACATACTTTGTTTCTTTAGTTACTCTTACTCATTGTTAGTTAGAAGTTATAATTAAGTTTCATTGAACATATCTATTGCTATCGAGACATCTTTAGCTTTCTTCGAGTGGTGATTTAGTAATCTTTTTAGCATCATTTAGTTACTTGTTGCATACAAGCAAGTCTTTCTTTTTTGGTTGAATAGGGACTTTAATTAAACGTTTTGGTAAAAACAAGGGGGTCGACACTCTTGCGTTTACTTTGGCGGTTAATTTCTATACTTAGATGATTGAAGTTTTTTGAATCCTAGTTGGTCACTTCAGTCTTAGCTACACAATGATTTTGCACTTCTTGTGTTATCTAGCTCATTTTTATGAAGTGGAAATCTAATGTTCTTACTGGCCTCTTAGGAGCTTTTCTATTGGACTTGGTTCGGAGAAGTATCTGTAGGTGCATTGCCGATTTGTCAAAGTTCATTTTTGATGGTTCATCCGACATGTTCACATGCTCGTCGACTTTCCATATTTAGTGGATTCTTCTAATGTGTTCACAGGATCGTCGATGATCCAAACTTTGCTTGTTCGTATGATTGCATTCAGATGTATCTCCTTGATGGCTTAGTTAATTCTCTTTGCGGTGTGGAGCCACCAAATCTTTGGACGGAATTACTTTGTATGGTGTAGGGTCACTTAGCCTTCAGATCGTTTTGGCCACGAACCGTATCTCTGGCGGATCGTTTGGTCATTGGACCGTATCATTGTTGATCTTCCGATTGTTTTGTTCATTGAGTCGTATCTCTGTCGATCTTCGGATTGTTTTGGTTATTGGACTGTATTCTCGGATCATTTTGGTCGTTGGACCAGATCTTGGGATCGTTTTGGTCATTGGACCGTATTCTTGGATCGTTTTGGTGATTGGACCATATCATTGTTGATCTTCAGATCGTTTTGGTCGTTGGACCGGATCTTTGGATCGTTTTGGTCATTGGACCGTAGTCTTGGATTGTTTTGGACGTTGGACCGAATCTTCGGATTGTCTTGTTCGCTGGACCATATTCTCGGATCGTTTTGGTTGTTGGATCGGATCTTTGGATCGTTTTGGTCATTGGACCATATTCTCGGATCCTTTTGGTCGTTGGACCGGATATTCAGATCGTTTTGGTCACTGGACCATATTCTCGGATCATTTTGGTCGTTGGACCGGATCTTCAGATCGTTTTGGTCATTGGACCGTATTCTCGAATCGTTTTGGTTGTTGGACCGGACCTGCGGATCGTTTTGGTATTGGACTGTATTTTCGGATCACTTTGGTCATTGGACCGGATCTCTGGATCGTTGTACGTTAGCTACCTAGAGATGTCTCAGGTGTTGTATATCTTTACATACATTGATGAGAAATCACATATTACGGTCTGAAGACACCACGTCGGTGTGTCGAAGGCTTAGTTTTAGTTCTTTGCAGTGTTGGACCACCTTGTCGAAAGCTAAAAAGTTATGTGTGATGAATTGCAACCTCGTGGTGAACAAAGTTTCTTATCCCTTCACCAAATTTAGAACCGTTCGACTTGGCTACTCTGATTTCATGGATGTTTGAACTCTCATCCTTAAAGAGTGACTGTTATTTACATGCTTATTTGTATGCCTTGTTCGTTCGGGGTTTGTGGTGATTTTTAGGAATGAATTGGCCTAATCACTTAAAGGTCCATATTTTATATTCCAAAGAATTATCCATCTTCGGCATCCCTTATCCTGATGCAAATTCCTGTTGTTCTTAACAATTCTAACTTAGATTCATTAGCTTCTTTATGTTCTAAAATTCTCATAGTAATGAGAATAACATCAAGGAAAATGAGTTTCTATGGTTCACATTACACATGAAATTTCTATAACTTTTCACCCATTCTTGGATGGCCACCTTACTGGGCAATTGAGTTCGGAATTGGTCATAAATTCCTTAGCTCAATCTTAGTTATGCTTAAGTCATTCCATTATTTGACTTAGCAATCGGCTCTCACCAACTATTTATTATTGTGCTTGTTTTGTCATTGGGGTTAACAAATATCCTAGTTTATTTTGTTAACCTTACTGAACCAAAGTTTTGAGATCATTACCCGATTGATTTGACCTCATTCTTGTTGGTGATATGCTCGTGAAATTGAAAACCAAAAGTTTTCGAGTTTTACGAAATTCTTCCAACTCCTACCATTTATCATTTTTACATGATTTAGAAGTTGTTCATGAAATATTAGAGGATGTGCTAATATTTCAAAATTGACATTTTTGGGGTTTATTGGAAACTTAAAAGTTCCAATTTATTTGTTTTCGAAATATTAGAGAACGTGCTAATATTTCAAATTTAGGGTATGTAACCCGAATTTTTTTTATGATCATGTTTCCCCATTGGGATCACTTATCCTCTTGAATGGGATATATGTGACCATCATATACATCCTATTCAGTGGAAGAAAATTTTGTAAGCTAGAATACTTTTGAGAAATTTTATAAGGGATAAAACTTTCTAGCTAAAACGAGATAAGGAATGTTTGACGATTTTAGATAGTCGATATTTTCAACTTTTTTATTTGATTGATTAATTAGTTTGTATTAAAAACGTAAGAGCACAGGTTTATAATTTATAAACTTATTGAACGTTAAACAAATTAATTAAAATTCATTAAAACGAGCATGTCATGTGATGGTAGTTCGTAATTTTCGATTTGAATTTCAAATAAGTTTGTTGGATTCAATACAAGTCAAAATTCTTTGAGATAAGAATTATCCGAATCTATAGGACTATAGTTTTTTAATGAAATAAAAATACTTGAATTTCATATTGTAAATTTTGATATATATATATATAAATCAAGCTTTCAAAAATATCATGGTAAGGTAGTTCGCTATTAAGATTTAAATAATTATTGAAATTGAGGGTGTAGAATATATAGAATTTGAGAAAGAAAATTCTAATTTCTTAAAAACACTAATGGAAAAATAAGTTAGTTGCTTGTATATGTTGGTGACCATTATTTGAACATTATAAATGTATAAACTTAAGTTATATAGTGATTTATAACTCAAAGTTAAAATTTATTCGAAAGTGAATTTTGAGTTAATCCATCTTTAAATAGATCTTGTTGATGCGTGGTTGTTATTTATATTGAGTTTTTCCTTAAGAAACCGCAAGGACGCAATTTCTTTAAGGGGGGAAGCCTATAAAAACCCGCATATTTAATGATTATATATTTAAATATTTTATTTAAATAGAACGTCGTTAATCGAGTATAAGTCCAAAAAGTTACATTTTTGCATATGGAAGAATTTGGACTCGAAACCACTTCCATTGATTTCAAAATGATGTTTGTGACTTTTAAAACTATAAACATCGATACCTTTAGAGTTGGTGAAATTTGGTCATTTTCATTAGGTGAATGACCAAAATATCACTTTTTTCATATGAACGAATTTGGAATCGAAGCCATTACCATTGAGTTCAAAATGCCATTTACGACATCAAAAAGTGTAAGCATCGATATGTTCCCAATTTTGAAAATTTGAACTTTGGACTTGGATTTGGGTGGGCCAACCAAGTCCACCCTTATAACTCCCATAACTCTCTTCCCTTTCATTCACTTCCAACACTTAGCAAAAATTAGAAAATGGGGAATGGGAAATAGAAATTCCTAAGCTAGATTTTACAATTAAAATCTCAAATCAAGAGGAAATCAAGTGTAGAAACATGGGTAAGCTTTTCCATCTTCCTCTCCATCTTCTCCAACTCCATTCCTCTTCAATTTATTATGATTTCCTAAACCTAACTTTTAGGAAACTAGTTCCTTTTTGTGTATAGATTGAAGATTCGTTAGTAATATTGAAGGAGAGTTTGTTCTTGTTAGTTATTGGATTGATTTCTTGCTTCTAGCAAACAAAGGTGAGTTCTTTGAGAACTCACATCTATGCCTCAAGCTTTGAGCTTGTATAGTGTGCCTATGACACGTTTGAATTGTGTATATATTGTGTATGCATTGGGTTAATTGCTGGGGTTGTCGATTTCCTTGGTTTTCTAGTATTTGAAATATAAGTATAATCTATATTCGAATTGTGTATGCTATAGGTGAAGTTATTGTGTGCACACAAGTCCTTACAATTTCCCTTTAGCATTGCCAAAACATTGTGTCATATTTTGAATTGCATTTGATTGATTTGATTAGAGAATTTATTCGTTTTGGAATTTATAAGCAAACTCATTGCAATCTTATGTACATATGCTTGTGCATGTGAATACAATGTTGTGAATTGCTTTGGAAAGTCATAGAAGCCTCGTTTTCATGTATATAACATTGTAGGCCTTGGGGAATTTGTTGATATCACTTTGAGCATGTTTTCTAGGCAATATTATGCGCAAGGTCAGGTTCAGACGTCTGAATATCATAGTTCAGACGTCTGACTTTGAAACACCCCACCTCTGTTAAGGTCACTCACAAAGGAAATGCCTTAATTTCTATGGAGCATTATAGGTAAAAGATGCAGATAAATTATAAGACAGACAAATAAAGCAACGAAAAATAAAGTCATTTTATAAACAATGTGGCTCGGTCAAGCTTTTACAACAGTTGTCTTAAAAACAATACATAGTACTTCTGTCTTGATTCAAAAACTTCAAAGTATAAAAGAAACATAAAAATAACAATGATTTATTCCCTAATAGAGTAAAGCAAGCCATAGCTGAAATGAGACTGAATCCAAAGCAATACATGATGATCCTGAAGCAACAAGTAATCCAAGCTAAGCAGAAGTGTTTCCTCCCTGAGAACCTGGGGGGAGGGGAAACAGAAGAAAAGAGGCGAAACAAAACTAGGTCAGACATAAGTCTGGTAAGTTTAGCTACTTTCAGCATATGTACAAGCAAGAACGACATGACATGAATTAAATTGAATTAAGACATAAGCATGATGATAAGGAACATAGGATACACAGGATAAGCAATAGGCAAGATAAACTAAGTATAACATCGTATGTTAACTATTCTCTGCTTCGCTACTACCCTGTTATTCTGATTTCTATATCTCTACACCACCTAACAAGTGTCCCAACTAGTAATCTGTATAAAGGATAATATTACAACGTGATCCCAACCACCGCAATTGTGGTAGCCTTCAGGTGTGCATCTATTATGAGGATTCCACCTCAATCAGCCTAACTGCCATGAAGATGTTAGATGTACCCTTACTACCCTATCAATCGGCTCCTTACTTGCATTAATGTTCCATGTATCTGTGTCAATCGACCCTTTCTTACGTGTAGATACTCTGTGCTGGTCCCACCATAAGGTGTATCAATCCTTATGATAGCGACCCAACACGATTCAAGATGCACAGTGTATGACTACTGGTACTCAGTGCCTTCTTTTTCCCACTCCGGAGTACGTGCACGCCCGTAAACCATCGGAACCTACACTAGCGTACCCCTTGCCCTTATCTTTGACCGCTTATAATCAGCCTTGTAATCGTGCCCCACCCTGCCTAACTCAGGGTACCATGATACATCTATGTGGGTTACTGCTGAAATGGGTCCCCATTACTAGGGTTTCCTACTGGTTAAGTTTGTGGGCATATATTTACTAATATTACCCACCAACCCGATATGTACTTAACCCTCCCAGCGATCCAAGCATGTTTGTATAATGTTTAAGTTTTGTGGGCCTATATCTACTAATATTACCCACCAACTCAACGTGTTGACTTTCCCACAGATTCAAGCATGTTTATTTAATGGTTAAGTTTTGTGGGCCTATATTTACTAATATTACCCACTAACCCGACGTGTACTTAACCTTCCCATAGATTCAAGCATGTTTATATAATGGATAATTTTTGTGGGCCTATATTTACTAATATTACAAACCAACCCAACGTGTACTTAACCTTCTCACAGATTCAAGCATGCTTATTTAATGGTTAAGTTTTGTGGGCCTATATTTACTAATATTACCCACCAACCCGACATGTACTTAACCTTCCCACGGATTCAAGCATGTTTATTTAATGGTTAAGTTCTGTGGGCCTATATTTACTAATATTACCCACCAACCCGACATGTACTTAACCTACTACTCGTCAAGTCGTGTTGGTTAAGTGGTTCTTATTAACTTAACCATTCTCGCTTATCATGTGGGATTGGTTAAGTGTGATTTATCAACTTAACCATGTTCATTCATCAGGTTATATTGGTTAAGTATTTCCCATTTAACTTAACCCCATTCGTTCATCAAGTTATATTGGTCAAGTGTCATTAATCAATTCAAGTTAACTTAACCCACCCACTCGTCACGTCATGTTGGTTAAGTGTTTCCTTCTGATGTTGACTTGACCCTACCTCAAATCATGTTATATTGGTTAAGTGCTGCCCTCTCGTGTTAACTTAACCCTTCCCATACATCATGTTATATATTGGTTAAGTGTTGTCCTCTAGTATTACTTAACCCCACCACATGTCATTATATATTGATTAAGTGTATCCTCTTGTGTTACTTAACCCTACCACAAGTCATTTTATATTTTGGTTAAGTGTTACCTTAGTTAACTTAACCCTACCATCTGTTTAATTAACATGTTATAATGGTTAAGTGTTCCTTTAGTTAACTTAACCCTACCATCTGTTTAGTTAACATGTTATAACAGTTAAGTGTTCCCTTAGTTAACTTAACCTACCCATATGTCATATTGGTTAAGTATCATTAACCTAACCCTCCCATACTTAGCATGTGTAATTAGCATTAATTTATTTATTAATGCACCAACCTCTCACATTAGATATGTGTTGTTGCAGTTACTGGATATGTCGGGCGATTACGGGCAGTTTTACACCACAACTCAATCTAACCTTAGGTTTTTCTTGGGCATGATGCACTTACCTCTCACATTAGATAGGTGTTGTTGTGGTTACTAGATGTGCCGGGCGGTTCCGAGCAGTTTTACACCACAACTCAATCTTACCTCGGGTTAGGCATTCTCATATTTTAGCATATTTACATATTTACGGTGCATATTTGAATTATTCACAGTTAAATTATAACAATAATTATGTTCATAATTAATGGTATACCAATTATACCATTTTCATGCTAATTACCCAAATCCACCAAAACTATTCATGTTCCCATTTCTCATGTTATGCCCAACCAATTCCAGTTTCAAGTTATTAATCAAAATTAGCTATACCCCGTCTTCTCAAACTTGCAATAATAGACATTCCCAAAATCACTATGTCATATATTTGGCATTCCAAATCAATAGTTAATCCCAATCTAGTTTTAATATACTAGTTTACAGTGTATGGCCAAAACTTGGTTTACAAGCCAACTAACCCAAACTTGCAGTTATAATGATAACAATGCCCCAATGTCAATTACAAGTTTTGCCCAACCATTTCACCAAATATGTTATGTTTAGTTACTTTCCCCAATTATGTTATGGCAATATTGTCAATTTCTTGTTTATGCCCCCAATAACCCAAACCTTCCCCGTATTCCCATCGTACGTATATCGCGATTCAACCTAGATTATAGGTCAATCTAGATTCACAAATAAAAAGGAACCAATAGGAATAATATGACAATGATAGGCATAAGAACTGGCACAAGATGATAGTCCCAAAACACAAGAATTATAGATCTAATAGAATTACAGCATAACTGAATAAACTGATTTTGAATCATTGCAGGCATATAGATCTGATTATGAACAATATTATGGACATGAAACGCTTAAATAATAAATTAGGTTCGACAACTTGTATAGGTTCGATTGGATCGATAAGAAGCAACCCAAAGTCATAGATTCACAAAGGCTAAGAATAGATCCAAATAGAAAATCAAGCATAGGTCCAAATTCATTTTTATTCCATGTCCATACTATTATTGTTTGTCTAAATCTGAAAGTAATCATGAAATTACAAAACAAAGACACGTCTTGTTTCCTGGAATCTGTATTCTAAATCTGAATTGCTCGCCTTTGATGTAGATCGTTGAATACTCTAAATTAGATTTGATTTAATTTGATTCTTGCTTTTATCTTGTCTTTGAGTTGAAAGAGATGACGTCTATTCTAGGTTCTCCATTGATGGCACCATAGTTTTAGTGTTATGATGTTAGGGTTTAGGTTTAGCTACATATATATAGATGTCTTGGATTAATTAGAGCCCTTAGATGAACTAGGAGTCCATCAGAACCACCCAGCTCAAATACACATCATCCGACCACTTAGAAGAAGACACATCATCACAGAACACTCCAGAATTCTGTGCTGGATCAGCTTGGGTGCACTTGGCAGGTGCGCCAGTGCATTTCTGTACTGGCGCACTTGTAAAGTGCGCCAGTACATTCTGGTCGACTTCCGGTTTTTCTGCCTAACTTCGTTCGTCCATATCTTCTTCATACGATATCCGTTTTATGCAAATTCGGACTCTATCTCAAGCAGAATTCCGAGACAAATGCAATGGCATAACCCGTTTCATTTATTTCTTCATTTAATAATTAGTTGTTCTTTAATTATCTCTTATGTCCTGTTTTAAAATTACGTGGTGTTACATTTCCCCCTGCTTAAAGGATTTCGTCCCCGAAATCTTCAAGTTAAGAAGAATGTATATCCTACCATCCAACATCCATCTACTCAACCATTCAATCACAGGTACCCATTGTCCTTGAAAAGGTTTCTAATGTTTTTCATGAACATATGCATAGTGTGTATATAAGTCCTTACCCAAATGCAAAATCAGGCAGTCTACTGATTTAGTTGACCTCCTTAATGCGAATCATGTCAGTGTCATGAGTCCATCATGTATGCAGTTATTCCTAATCGTGCTTTATAACTTCTATATGAGTGCACAATCATTCATACAAATGAAACATCTATATGATAACACATCAAGTTTCAATTCATATGTATAAAAATTCACTCATGCATATGCAATATAAAAGTGATTGAGCCGATCTAGTGCCTAATGTGTGTATATGCATCCACGAGCAACCACTAGCAAACACTAGAAACCAGTTGCATCCACCAAACATAACATGTCTCAAACACATGTTTACATCCATTGGCTTCTAACTAAGGATCGAGGATAGGACCGAGAGGATATACTTAAAAGATAAAGACTAGCATGCAAATAAACTTTACAAAAAAAAAAGGAATCAAGGATATAACCTCAAAAAGGGTATGATGCGCGTATCTATTCTTCAGTCTTCCATGTTGCATCTTCTTGAGCTTCACTCCACCGTACGTTAACTCATTTAACTTCACAATTGCGAAGCTTCTTGACCTCCATTTCCAAAACCCACTAGTAAAGATAGGACCTCAATCACTTATTATGCTAGTGGGTATCCAATGTAGTCGAACTATCTTTCCAAGATAAATAGATGTTAACCATGATACCAAGTGTATATAATAAGATGATTAGAGGTCTCTCTTCTACTTAGCTTATCCATCATGTCACAAATCTGAGGGTCGATATCTCTTATGCAAACCATCCTAGTCGAACTTGACATCCCTCAAGTACAAGCCCCAAAGCCTAAACTAATATCAGATAAGCACCCAAGGAATACGTCCTCCGAATTTGGACGATTTATGTGAGATGATAATAGCAAAACAACTAAACAGTTGAGCACTTAACCGACCCTGGCTATCCTCGACAATCTTGTTCCAAAACTATCATTGATCACATAACTGGCTTCGCATTGTCAACTAGATATATGCGGAAGTCTATCTCGAGTTTTAGGGGGAAAACCCCTAAACTGATCAAAACATCCTCGTACTCATGGACTATTCTAATGGATCGTAAACCATCGATAGATGCATCAAGTGATTCTAGGTATCTAAGCCTAACTGATCTCCTTAGGATAGCACGAAATCTGGAGGGTGTTCCATAGGCAAGTAAAAAAAATCTAACTACCCTCCTTACTAGCTAACCAACCCATGCCTAGAATCAACCCATAGCCCATGAAACCAAAAACATAAGCATTAATATAGATATTCTGAAATCCTCACAAACCAAAGATAAATGAGCCGATCCAGCAATTAGATTTGAGACAATAATGGGATCCTCTACTATACAAGTTCTAAGGTGCAGAGACTTAACTATGGAAGAAGAAATAAACGAATGTGAAGCGCAAAAATCAAAAAGAGTACTAACAGGATGATCAAAAAAAGAAAAACTAGACTTTTTCAACCGAAGCTTCACTACCTCTCTCTCAGGTATGCTGGCGGTGAGAGCATGCACTTGCCTTCCGGAAAATCCTGTACTTTGTTCTTGCCTTTGTCCTTAATAATGACACTTCCTCTTGTTTTAGGTTTTAATATTCTTTCCATTTACCTCCTTTGTAAACCAAGTCCATATCCATGATTTCCTCATCCTTGGGTTGTGCTCCTTAGCAAAACTCCCTTAGTCTCATCTTTACTATCCTTGTGTAACATGTTGATAAGTCTCTCGAAAGATGCCTCCATCGCATGGAGAATCCTACAAAGCTCGGAAGCAAATTAGCCGAAGGTGAAACTACAACGGCTATAGATGGAAGTTGGGCACTTATTTGCCCTAAGTGTCATAGCCTCGTCGAGCCTACGGAACCATGTCGCGATGAGGTTACCTCCCAGAAAGCCAGGAGCCCCGGAGACTCAAGAAAGAAGGAAACAAGGATTCAAACAGAGGATTAAAAGATAATGCATACGACTTTGGGGAATATGCCATTAAAACAGAACTTTTCTTTTGAAAATGCTACTTTTAAAACCGTTTTGAAAAAAAAAATCAAATCTTCTATCTGATCCGGTAACCTTCAGCTCTGATCCCAAGTGAAACACCCCACCTCTGTTAAGGTCACTCACAAAGGGAATGCCTTAATTTCGATGGACCATTATAGTTAAAAGATGCAGATAAATTACAAGACAGAAAAATAAAGCAGCGGAAAATAATGTCATTTTATAAACAATGTGGCTCGGTCAAGCTTTTACAACAGTTATCTTAAAAACAATACATAGTACTTCTGTCTTGATTCAAAAACTACCAAGTATAAAAGAATCATAAAAATAACAATGATTTATTCCCCAATAGAGTAAAGCAAGCCGTAGCTGAAATGAGACTGAATCCAAAGCAATACATGATGATCTTGAAGCAACAAGTAATCCAAGCTAAGCAGAAGTGTTTCCTCCCTGAAAACCTGGGGGGAGGGGAAACAGAAAAAAAGAGGCGAAACAAAACTAGGTCAAACATAAGTCTGGTAAGTCCAGCCACTTTTAGCATATGAACAAGCAAGAACAACATGACATGAATTAAACTGAATAAAGACATAAGCATGATGATAAGGAATATAGGATACACAGGATAAGCAATAGGCAAGATAAACTAAGTATAACATCGCAAGTTAACTATTCTCTGCTTCGCTACTACCCTGTTATTCTGATTTCTATATCTCTGCAGCACCTAACGAGTGTCCCAACTAGTAATCTGTATAAAGGATAATATTACAACGTGATCCCAATCCCTGCAATTGTGGTAGCCTTCAGGTGTACATCTATTATGAGGATTCCACCTCAATCAGCCTAATTGCCATAAAGATGTTAGATGTACCCTCACTACCCTATCGATCGGCTCCTTACTTGCATTAATGTTCCATGTGTCTGTGTCAATCGGCCCTCTCTTGCGTGTAGATAGTCTGTGCTGGTCCCACCATAAGGTGTATCAATCCTTATGATAGCGACCTGACACAATTCAAGATGCACAGTGTATGACTACTGGTACTCAACGCCTGCTTTTTCCCACTCCGGAGTACGTGCACGCCCGTAAACCGTCCGAACCTACACTAGCGTACCCTCAGCCGTCGTCTTTGACCGCTTATAACCAGCCTTGTAATCGTGCCCCACCCTGCCTAGCTCAGGGTACTGTGATACATCTATGTGGGTTACTGCTGAAATGGGTCCCCGTTACTAGGGTTTCCTACTGGTTAAGTTTGTGGGCCTATATTTACTAATATTACCCACCAACCCGATATGTACTTAACCCTCCCACCGATCCAATCATGTTTGTATAATGGAAGTTTTGTGGGTCTATATTTATTAATATTACTCACCAACCGACGTGTACTTAACCTTCCCACATATTCAGGCATGTTTATTTAATGGTTAAGTTTTATGGGTCTATATTTACAAATATTACCCACCAACCTGACGTGTACTTAACCTTCCAACAGATTCAAGCATGTTTATTTAATGGTTAAGTTTTGTGGGCCTATATTTACTAATATTGCCCACCAACCCGACGTATACCTAACCTTCCCACAGATTCAAGCATGTTTATTTAATGGTTAAGCTTTGTGGTCCTATATTTACTAATATTACCCACCAACCCGACATGTACTTCACCTTCCCACGGATTCAAGCATGTTTATTTAATGGTTAAGTTCTGTGGGCCTATATTTACTAATATTACCCACCAACCCAACGTATACTTAACCTCCTACCCGTCAAGTAATGTTGGCTAAGTGGTTCTTATTAACTTAACCTTTCTTGCTTATCATGTTGGATTGGTTAAGTGTGACTTATTAACTTAACTCTGTTCATTCATCAGGTTATATTGGTTAATATTTCCCATTTAACTTAACCCCATTCGTTCATCAAGTTATATTGGTTAAGTGTCATTAATCAATTCAAGTTTACTTAACCCACCCACTCGTCACGTTATGTTGGTTACGTGTTTCGTTCTTGTGTTGACTTGACCCCACCTCAAATCATGTTATGTTGGTTAAGTACTGCCCTCTCGTGTTAACTTAACCCTTCCCATACATCATGTTATATATTGGTTAAGTGTTATCTCTTGTATTACTTAACCCCACCACATGTCATTATATGTTGGTTAAGTGTATCCTCTTGTGTTACTTAACCCTACCACAAGTCATTATATATTTTGGTTAAGTGTTACCTTAGTTAACTTAACCCTACCATCTGTTTAATTAACATGTTATAATGGTTAAGTGTTCCCTTAGTTAACTTAACCCTACCATCTGTTTAGTTAACATGTTGTAACGGCTAAGTGTCCCTTAATTAACTTAACCCACCCATATGTCATATTGGTTAAGTATCATTAACCTAACCCTCCCATACTTAGCATGTGTCATTAGCATTAATTTATTTATTAATGCACCAACCTCTCACATTAGATATGTGTTATTGCGGTTACTGGATATGTCGGGCGGTTCCGGGCAGTTTTACACCACAACTCAATCTAACCTCGGGTTTTTCTTGGGCATGATGCACTAACCTCTCACATTAGATTGGTGTTGTTGTTATTACTGGACATGCCGAGCAGTTCCGGGCAGTTTTACACCACAACTCAATCTAACCTCAGGTTAGGCATTCTCATCTTTTAGCATATTTACATATTTACGGTGTATATGTAAATTATTCACAATTAAATTATAACATTAATTATGTTCATAATTAATGGCATAACAATTATACTGTTTTCATGTTAATTACCCAAATCCACCAAAACTAGTCATGATCCCGTTTCTGAAGTTACGCCCAACAAATTCCAATTTCAAGTTATTAATCAAAATAGGCTATACCCCGTCTTCCCAAACTTGCAATAATAGTCATTCCCAAAATCACCGTGTCATATATTTGGCGTTCCAAATCAATAGTTAAGCCCAATCTAGTTTTAATATTCTAGTTTACAGTGTATGGACAAAACTTGGTTTACAAGCCAACTAACCATAACTTGCAGTTATAATGATAACAATGCCCCTATTGTCAATTACAAGTTTTGCCCAACCATTTCACAAAATATGTTATGTTCAGTTACTTTCCCCAGTTATGTTATGCCAATATTTTCAATTTCATGTTTATGCCCCCAATAACCCAAACCTTCCCCGTATTCCCATCGTACATATATCACGATTCAACCTAGATTATAGGTCAATCTAGATTCACAAATAAAAAGGAACCAATAGGAATAATATGACAATGATAGGCATAAGAGCTGGCACAAGATGATAGTCCCAAAACACAAGAATTACAGATCTATTAGAATTACAACAAGACTGAATAAACTGATTTTGAATCATTGCAAGCATATAGATCTGATTATGAACAATATTATGGACATGAAAGGCTTGAATAATAAACTAGGTTCAACAACTTGTATAGGTTCGATTGTATCGATAAGAAGCAACCCAAAGTCATAGATTCACAAAGGCTAAGAATAGATCCAAATAGAAAATCAAGCATAGGTCCAAATTCATTTTTATTCCATGTCCATACTAAAATAGGTTGTCTAAATCTAAAAGTATTCGTGAGCTTACAAAACAAGGGCAAGTTTTGTTGTTTGGAATCTGTATTCTGAAACTGAATTGCTCATCTTTGATGTAGATCGTTGAATACTCTAAATTAGATTTGATTTAATTTGATTCTTTCTTTTATCTTGTCTTTGAGTTGAAAGAGATGACGGCTATTCTACGTTCCCCATTGACGGCACCATAGTTTTAGTTTTATGATGTTAGGGTTTAGGTTTAGCTATGTATATATAGATGTCTAGGATTATTTAGAGCCCTTAGATGAACTAGGAGTCCATCAGAACCACCTTGATCAAATACACATCATCCGGCCACTCAGAAGAAGACACATCATCATAGAACACTCCAGAATTCTGTGCTGGATCAGTATGGGCGCACTTGGCAGGTGCGCTAGTGCATTTTTGTACTGGCGCACTTGTGAAGTGCGCCAATACATTCTGGTCGACTTCCAGTTTTTCTGCCTAACTTTGTTCGTCCATATCTTCTTCATACGATATCCATTTTACGCAAATTCGGACTCTATCTCAAGCATAATTCCGAGACAAACGCAATGGCATAACCCATTTCATTTATTTCTTCATTTAACAATTAGTTATTCTTTAATTATCTCTTATGTCCTGTTTTAAAATTACAGGGTGTTACAGACTTGCTTCAAATAATTATAAAAAACAAACAAAGAGTAATTTAGAAGTATTAGTTTTCATTTCAGACGTCTGAATTGCAATTCATATGTCTGAATTTTGTAATTCAGACATCTGAATCTCAAACAGAGACTTATGTCTCTGGAAAACCTAGTTCAGACGTCTGACCTCAAATATTCAGATGTTTGAATCTGTTTTTCTTCTATTGACTAGTGGAAACCACGGCCAATAGTTTAGGTCCATTTGAGCTCATTCCCGACCAAGTTATGGCCCATTTCGCCTTCGTTTGTGACTTTTCAGTTACCTTGGTTTGCAGATTTTTTGCATTTCGATTTCATTGACTTTCGATTTATTCGTGATTAACAAAATTATAATGTGTAGTCATGAGATCATGTTTGCGTTATTATAACGTGAATTCTTCGTTCGATTTCTATTACACAAGATTTGCCACTTCGAAGTTATATAAAAGGATTTTTAATTTATTAGTAGATACCAATATTTTACTAAATGGTTTCTAACTCCACTTCATTATATGAAGTGATTTTCCAAATTGGTTTTTAATCTGCCTTCGTTATATAAAGTTATTTTATATACCACTGTCTAATCTACTAGTATATATTTATATAAACCTTTTTCTCGTTCATATGAGAAATCTAATAAACGCCTTAGTAAAAACAAGGACTATGACCCGTTGTGTTTTCTTTGACGGTTAATTCTTAGACTCGTTCGATTGAACACCGTGGCAATGATCGTTTCGTATTTCTAGTTGAATATACAACTTGTTAGTAAATATTTGAGTAGAGCAAGTGGTTATGAGACATGTAGCTCAACTCTTATATTTACTAGCTTGGTGTAGTTACACTATATTTGATCTTCGGATCAATCTGACCTTTAAGTCACTGTGATGATCTTCGAATCATCTTAAGGAACTTCGATTCTATCTTATTGTAGGAACTTTGGTTTCGGTGGATCTTCGAATCATTCCGACTTTCGGGTTGTCCTGATGTCCTTCGGATCATCTTAAGGTACTTCGGTTCATTCGTCTATATCGTTGATCTTCGAATCATATCGTATCGGTGAGATACGCGATATAATATTTCATATTTTCATGTATAATTGATGGGAGACATCATTTCTCATGAATAATCATTTGCTGAGATCGAGTTATCTATTTCGTGTTGACTTGATGAGCGACATCATTTCTGGCAAGTAGTCTTGTTTTGATATCATGTTATCTATATTGCGTTGACTTGATGGGTGACATCATTTCTCGTAAATAGCCATATCTTTAGAGTGTGACAATCTATTAGATACTTTGAGATCTTCTTTGACATATTTTATAGACATTTCTAAGACTTCATATTTATTAGTGATCATTGTTGTTATTGCTCCTATGTCATTATCTGTTTATATCTTTATTTCTATCTCAGTTTTTTATGATGAGCACAACTAGACTGATCCGTTTATTGTTTTTTCTTATAAATAATACTCGGATCAGGCTGAGTATTACATGTGCTCATATTGGATTTCTAGCAGGGGCCAATTCTTGGCTTTTTGCTATCGACATTAGTGTTGTAGTTCTTGATTATACATGTATCATTGTATTTCATGTATACATATTCTTTTGGCTAGAGCTTGTACCTATTCTTTTGTTGTATAGTGCATCGACTATGACCACTATATTTGTATTTTACTCATGTGTTATGCTCATATCTATTTCCGCCTTAGTGATATGAATATTTGTGTCTGACTCTGACTTATTGTTATTTATTTTATATTGCTTTCCGAATTATATATAGCCACTTTGTAGTATATTTGAACTTGATTTAGGTATGTCAGATTTCCTCATGAGATTTAAAAAGTTAGACCACATTATTCGTCATATTTAACACTCGTCAATGCTAATAGACAGATGGTCGCTCCTCAATAGCCTTACTCTTCGGGTTAGTTGACACCGTTGCTTGCAATGGCCTTGGCTAACGCAAGTATGAAGGTAAGGCGTTACATGTATACACTTCTAAGCTTCATATCATTCTCATGTGGTGTCCGTTTTACGCAAACCCAGAGTCTGCCTTAACCAGAATTCCGAGACGAACATAAGGGTTCAGTCCGTTTTACCTAATTCCCAACATTTAATTAAGTATTATTTAGTTTGTTTTCTTTAATGTCCTTTAAAATTTCGGGGTGTTATATTCCTGTTACTTAAAGGAATTCGTCCCCGATATCTCCAAGTCTAGGAGAACGTTACTATCCTAAAATCCACCTACAATCATCTACTCGTCCATCATCCACATGCATTCATGGTCCTTAGGAATATATTATTTTTGTATGAACATATACAAAGGTGTGTGTATATGTTCCTATGCTAATGCGAAAATCATGCGGTCTACTGATTCAGTTGACCTCCTTAATGCAATATATATTTGTGCCACGAATCCAAATGCATGCGAATATTCCTAGTATATCATGTAAACCCTACACATGTGCAAAAATCATTCGTCCAAATGCAACATCCGTGTGATGGTACATCCATTTTCACCTATAAATAAAATAATATGCACATATATCCATATGTAGTATGAGAGTGTTTGAGCCGATCTAGTGCCTAGTGTGTGTATATGCATCCACGAGCAATCACTAGCAAACATGTGCATCCACTTGCGTCCATCAAACATAATATGTATCAAACACATGTTTACACCCATTGGTTTTCTACCTAAAGGTCGAAGATTCGATCGACAGGATATACTCGGATGATAGAAGCAAGTATGAATAAAATCTTAGAAAAAGAAGTTAGGAACATACCCTTGAAAAGAAAAGGGTACGAAGTGCCTTCTAAGTTGCATCCTCGTGGTCTTCTCCTCATTGAACTTTCATCAACTTAACCTCTCTGTTGCATAGTTTCTTAACCTTTGATCCAATTATCCGGGTAGGAACTCGTCTAACTGTTGCCTCTTTTTCTACCTCTACTTACTCAAGCATCCTCGGCTCAACCACCTTTGTTTTATCGTGTAGGCACTTCCGCAAATGGGAAACGTGGAAAACATCAAGAATACCCTCCAATCTCTCTGATAATCTTACCTTATAGGCCTTCTGACCTATCTTCTCCACTATGGGAAATGGTCTTACAAACCTTGGCGCCAATTTCCCTACAGATCCAAAAAGAACCACATTCCTCAGAGGTGATACTTTAATGAAAATCATGTCTTCTACCTTAAACTCAATGTCCATCCTCCTCTTATCTTCATAGGACTTATGCCTGTCCCAAGCTGTCTTCATACATCAGTGGATAAGATCAATCATTTTTGAAGTCTCTCTAATCATCCCAGGTCCAAGTAGAAGCCTATCCGTAGTCTCCCACTAACAAGTCGATGATCTGCAAGGTCATCCGCATTGTGCCTCGAAGGGTGCCATGCCTATACTAGCTTGATAACTGTTGTTGTAGGAAAACTCCACCAATGGAAGATGCTCTTCCCGAGTCCCTCCGAGGTCTAGGATACACAACCTTAAAAGATCCTCAAGAACTCTATTCACCCTCTCAGTCTGTCCATCGGTCTGAGGATGATATGCAGTGCTCAAACATAACTGTGTACCTAGTGCCTATTGGAAGCTCTTACAAAACTCACTAGTGGAGATGGGATCATGATCACTCACTACGCTAGAAGGTTCTCCATGTAGACGAACTATCTCACGAAGATAAACTGATGCCAACCATGATGTTGTTCTCTTGCTCTTAATAGAAATGAAATGAGCGCTCTTAGTAAGCCTGTCTACTATAACCTAGATACTAGTGTTGCCTCTCCACGATCTAGGAAAACTATCGACGAAATCCATAGAGACGCTCTCCCATTTCTATTGTGGGACCTCCAAAGGATGAAGTAAAGCATCCAGGCTTCTTCTATTCAGCTTTTACTTACAGGAAAACTAAAAATTGAGCTATACACTCTACTACATCTTTCTTCATCCCAACCCAAAAGAAAATCCTCTTCATGTCTCTGTACATCTTATCACCGCCCGGATGGATATTCATCCTAGAGTGATGTGCTCCCTCAAGGACTATCCTCAATAAATCCCCAACTCGGGGAACACAAAGCCTCCCATCTTGCCGTAGCCACCCTCTGTTATCTGTGGAACAACTAATGAGGTGACTAGAAACCTCCCCTCTATTGAGTCTATCCAAGATGTCTGCTATCTATGGGTCCTCTTGCTGCAAAGATCTTATCAGATCCATAAGAGTAGGTCATACCTCTAAGGATGCCAACAAACCAGGTGTAAGATCCGCAAATGGCCTAAAATCGAAGGTCGATATGTACTCCAAGCTCTGCCTCTATACGAATAGAGGACTCAAGGTCATCCTCTGCTTACTTAATGCGTCCGCCACTACATTACCCTTGCCAGTTGTATAAGCAATCTCAAAATCATAGGACACTAGAAACTCCATCCATTTCTACTGCCTCAAATTGAGATCCTTCTACGAGAACAGATACTTGAGCAACTTATGGCCAGTGTATAATTTGAACCTTTCTCCAAGGAGATAATGCCGCCAAGTTTTAAGTGCGAACACTATAACAACCAACTCTAGATCATGCATAGGGTAGTTCCTTTCATGAACTCTCAACTGTCTACTACATCGCATACTACCCTTCCCTCTTGCATCAAGACGACACCAAGCCCTGTACCACATGCATCAGCGTACATCATGAACACCTTGTTCCCATCAGGCGATGTCAAAACTGGGGATGTTGTTAGAGCCCTCTTTAACCGCTGAAGAGCATCCTCACAGTCGATACTTCAAGAAAAGGCTAGATTCTTCTTCGTCAGTCTGGTGAGTGGGGCAGATATCTTTGCGAAGTCCTTGATAAACTTCTTATAATAGCCCGCCAAACCAAGAAAACTCCTCACCTCCATTGCATTCTTTGGAACCTTCCAATCTTGAAATGCAATTTCTTTCGCGGGATCCACCGCTATCCCATCCTTGGAGACCACATGCCCTAGAATTCTCACCTCCTTTCTCCAAAAGTGACACTTGGAAAATTTTTCCTTAAGCTGGTGTGCTCTGAGAGTCCAAAAAACCTCTCCTAAATGTAGGGCATGATCTTCCTCACTCTTCGAGAAAACCAAGATGTCATCCACAAAGACCACCACGAACTTATTCAAAAACTCCCTAAATACCCTACTCATCAGGTCCATAAAATACGCGGGTGCATTCGTCAACCCAACTGACATGACTAGGCACTCAAAGAAGTCATCTGGAGTACTAAAAGCGGTCTTGTTTATACTGTCCTTGGCCACCCTCAACTGATGAAATCATATGGCCAGATCTAATTGCGAGAAAACAAATGCACCAACAAGCTGGTTAAATAGATCGTCAATCCTTGGGAGTGGGTGCCTATTCTTCTTAGTGAGCTTATTCAACTCCCTGTAATCCACACATAAGTGAAGTGAGCCATCCACTTTAGTTGTAAAGACGATTGGAGCATCCCATTCTAATATACTTCGCCTAATGAAACCCTTCTCAAGTAGCTACCCTACTAGCTTGCTAAGCTCCCTCCTTTCCCTAGGAGCCATGTGGTGCATAGGTAATATGACCGGCTTCGCATTATCCACCAAATATGTCGGGAAATCAATCTCACACCTTGGAGGTAATCCCAAATCCTCATCAAAAACATATGAATACTATAGACTATGGGTACAGATCGCAAATCATCGTCAGAAGCATCAAGTGATTATAGGAAGCTAAGCATGACTGACCCCTTTAGGTTACAGGAATCTCGAGAGTCCTCCCTCGGCAAGTCAAAAGTCTAATGACCCTCCTCCCACAGTCTAGGATGGCACCACACATGGCTAGCCAATCCGTCCCTAGAATCATACTATAGCCCATAAAACCAAGTACATATGCATCGCACTCGAACTCAACGCCTAACACATATCATTAAACCTCGACATATCATAGACAGATGAGTCATGCCCCTAATGTGGTTTGAGATGCTAACGTGATCAGAAACAATACTAGTACTAATGTGTAGAGTCTTAAAATACTAGTACTAATGTGTAGAGTCTTAACCATAGAATCAAATATAAAAGAGTGAGAAGCACCAGAATAAAAAAGAGTCCTAACTGGGCAATCGGAAAGGAAATAAAACCTTCAACAGAAACTTTCCTACCTTTGTCTGGTACACTCGCCTCGAGAGCATGTACCTTTCCTCTAGAAGGTGCAGCCTTTTGCCCTTGTCCTTGCTACTTTGGGAACTCCCTAGTATAGTGTACAGCATCACCCCAGTTGAAGCAAGCATTCTTGCTTTTTCTGCAATCCTTGACCAGATGACCCAAGCTCCCACAACCATGACATTTTTTCTTATTATGAGCTTTTTTGTTCTTTCCACCTTTCTTTTGTGCTTCTTTCTTCGGCCACACTTTCTTGTTTAAGTCTCATCAGCCTTAACCACTTTTTTTCATCTTTACCCTCTTCGTGCATCAACGCCATGTCAACCAGCCTCTCAAAAGTTGCCCCCATTGGTATATGAGATAATGCCAATACTAGGAGAGGTTAATTTAATTCTATCGCAAACCTTAAAGCTTTCTTTTATAGGGTATTTACCACACAAGAAAGTGTGGCCCCTACTTGCATTCCCTCCCACCAAAACGAAGACTTGTCCTTAAGCTGCCATGCGGCCAACTGTAACTTCCTACGGTCATCAACATCAAAAAGTCCAAACAAGTTCTCTGTCTCTTGCAACCTATTTTGGGCTTACAAAGCTTTCAGTTCCACAGAATTGTTTACCTCCCATAGCACATAAGTCCTTGCATATCTTAGAGAAATTATCTACTCGTGGAGGTGGGGGAACATCGACGGCTGTTGGGGGAGGGGAATCTCCTTAGCCTCCGGCAGGTGTCATAGCCTCAAGATATGTATGGAACCAAGCCTGTATCGGAATGCCATCGGGAAGATTTGGTTCCCCAGACATGTTGAAAAGAAAAGGGATTCAAATAGATAATCGAGAAGATATTTATATGGCTTTAGGGAATATGTTTTTCAAACCAAATTTTTCTTTGGAAATACTTTATTTTTTAAACAATTTTCAAAACTTTTATCCGATCATGTAACCTTCAGCTCTGATACCAAATGTGACACACCACGTCCATTAATGTCACTCTTTATCAGAATGCATTAATTTTCGTGAAGCATTATAGGTAAACAGAAACAGAATCTCATAAGACTGATATAAAAATAGTAGCGGAAATTTAAAACTATGTTATTCAGTAGAAAAACATCGTAGTCTCAAAACTAGTTACAACATCAAGCTAAAATACCGAAACCAAGTACATCAAACCAAAACATCTGCCTTGCGCTAAAAACCATCAGAGTACAGAAGTGTAAAATCATAATCCCCAATAATAGCCATAATAAAGTAAACAATTAGTCGAAGCGATACATTAAATCAGATCCAGATCCAAGCAGAAATAGAAGAGAGAGTCCTAATAACGCCTGAGAGTTTCCACTCCGAGAACTTGGAGGTAGGGGAATGAAGAGAGAAAAGGAAATAAAAAGGGCCAGACATAAAGTATGGCGAGTCTAGTGACTTTTAGCATGTAAAGAAATAAAATTATTATGACAGGTATATAAGACTGGATAAGAGATAACAGGATCATATAACATGTATAAACAGGATGAACAAGATTAGCAGAATAAATAGAGTAGACTATACTTTCCAAATACCTTTCTCTGCACCAGTTTTAGTATAACAGGATTTATGATAGAATTAGGTGTCCCCTAATATAACAAAAACATAATGATCCCTACAAAAACATAATGGTAGATTTAGGTGTACCCTAGTTACATAATGGGTTTTACCTCTAAACAGAAATAACAGGTACCTCAACAGAAATAACGGTGTTACCCAAACAGAAATAATGGGCACCTAAACAGAAAACAGACAAGACTAGATGTACCCTAATTACTACCCCAAGCGATCAGCTCCCTAATGTGTAAATACCTTGTGTCGGCCTTATAGCAGGGTGTATTACTTCCTAATGTGGCAAACTATAGAAGGACACAGACCTATTTACTAGTGCTACAACGACTTATTTTCCCCTATATACTGGACCTATGCACGGACATAACTCCCTTGGAATGCACCCGTATACACCCCCTTTCAGATGAACCTCTAACAATCAGTTCAGTATGCGTGCCCTGACCCCTACCTAGTGCGGGATTCCCTTTTAATACGAGAATGGGTTACTGACTGATATGGGCCCCACACAATAGATGACATAGGTCAAACTCCTAAACTTGTGTCCCCCAATTAACTAGGATTTTTAACATGTTAAGGATTACAGATTAACAAGTTCGCCTAACTCCCACAGGTTAACAGGTTAAGTTCAGTTTAACAGGTTCATATAACCTTAATCGATTAAAAAGGTTAAGTATTACAGGATAACAGGTTTATATAACCCCAACAGATTACATAGGTTTACTTAGCCCCAACAGATTAAATAGGTTTACTTAATCCCAACAGGTTTACTTAATCCCAACAAATTAAATAAGTTTACTTAACCCCAATAGATTAAACAGGTTTAATTAACCTCAAAAGATTAAAAAGGTTTTAGATTCATATAACCCTAACAGATTAAATAGGTTCCACGGGTTATATACAATTTCATTACATGTTCCAGTTAATCCTTGAATTAAGCCTATAGATTTACATGTTCATACACCCTAAATTTCAGTCATATTCCATAGTACAAGATATGCCCCAATTTTTTCACTCCAAAAAATTCCCTAATTGTCCCAGTTTTGTTCATATGCAGATCTCTTATGAGATTAGCCTAGGCTTGAAGATAACCTAGGCTTATAAAATAAAAAAGGGAAAAAGAGAGGGAGAAGAACATAAATAGGCATAATAATAACAGAAATAGGCATATAACAACAACTGAACAATAGAATAGGTGTATGGAAAAATACATGTAATTATAGCAGAACTGTTTAGATAAGAATCAGTTTCTTAATAGGTATAGGCTCAGATCCTGGTTTATTAACATGTCAGGATTACTGTTAAACTTCATCTAAAAGTAACATGAACTCATAAAGATTGGATCGGTGTATAAGAAATGTCTTAGATATATGTATAGGTAGTATTGTGAGGCAGCATCTCATTATCTCCATTGTTTTATATGTAGCAAAACAACAGAAATACTAGCCTTTATATGGACTATCTCCAACGAACCCAGCACACAAACAAGTCCAGGTACAGAAAAAATATTCGACCAGATCAGGGTTGGGTCGACCCACCCCCATCTGGGTCGACCCACCTGACCTTTGGTCAACCATAGGTTGACCCAGACCAAGCGTGGGTCGACCCTTTAACGGGTTAGAATCCCGCCCATTGCCGCCTTTGTTTCCCGCTTATGTATTTGGAATTATTTAGAATTATGGTTCAATTTATATTTACATATAAGTCTCTTACATGTATACAAACTTCTAAGCTTCGTATTTTTCTCTTATGGTGTCTGTCTGTAACAACCCGGAAAATCTGAACCAATTTAAAATTTTTAATTTGGCTATTTTAGTGGATTTTTAAATTTTAAAATAAATTACTTTAAATAATAATGACCAAAAGTCTATTTGAATCAATGTTGGAAAATAAATATATTTATTTTAATTATAAAACAAGGCCTGAAATAGCGCAGCAATTTGAAAATTTGAATCCGAACTTTGACTGACTGTACAGGATGCAAAATAAAACGGATTTTAGTGGAACCAATAATATTTAAAAAAAAATTATGAATATCTTTCTAACGAATCTGAAAAATCGAAATTTCATAGCGGGAATCAAAAGTTATGGCCAAATGAATTTTCCGAAAGGTCGCTATGGAGTTTATATAGCCCTTGAAAATAGACACTTTGCAAACAACCTCCGTTTTCAGCGAACCCACTTTTGTTGGATTCAGGATGTCGAATTATTACTAGATTCCAAATTTCATAATTTTTGGAGTTAATATGTAAGCCTGGCAAATGAAAATGCGTTTGGTTCATTTTAGTCAATTTGGATCGACTAGAAAATGGCCATTTTTCAAACGGTCTCCAAATTCAACGGAATCAGATTTGTTGGGACCGTATCGTCAATACGAAGCTAGAAATAATTTTTCTGGAGTTTTTGGGAGCAGTAAGTGGCCCCGACAAATTGAAATGTACGTTCAAATCAAATATTGAATGTTTTATATTTTAAGTTGAAGAAAAACTAACTGAAACAGTCGAACGGGCTTACGAAACATATTCCATTGTGTTCGTAATGGGGGTATTTAGCTAGAGGCAACAGTTATTGGGTTTGAATTGGAGTTTATAAGGAGAAAGGGGTATTTTTGGAAATAAATAATTAAATAAATATATGGGCCAATCATATTTCAGCACCTTTCTCTCTCCCCGACTTCCTTCAAATCACGACAACGGAAAACCTCCCAGCCTTCTCTCCTCAAATCCGATCAATCCGTGCAACAAAATCACAGGCTCAAGTAGGGAATATAGTAGATCTTCCCATTCTCTTCAAATCCGTATAAGGTTTGAGATTTTTCATTGAGTGTTGTGAGAGAATCATTCTCGTGAAGTTCGGACCTTTAAAGCGCCGCCGCCACCTCCTTTTGCCATCGAGTTCACCAGCGCCACCACCCCCAGGTGCGCGCCTCCAAGCTCTTCGACACCGTGTATCTCGATCTATGTCACGAGCTAAGGATTGGAAGTAAAAAATTAAACCTAGTTTTGAATGGTTTAAAGCAGGTAATGGTTTATTTTATTTTAAACTTTAAATAGAACTTTAAAGCGCTATGAATTTTGATTTTACAATAAAAATCATATCCTTTTGCTATGTTGTCGAAATCCAGTGAAACAAGAGACATTGGACTCGTGTGGACATCTTCTACATTCTAGAAAAGACCGGAGAATTTTTGGAGCTTCCTACAATTTTTGGAGTGGAACCCAATGTGAGATTTCTAAATTATAAACAATATGGAATGACGATGTATAAATTGTACTATCGATGTATGAGTTATATAAGCATTGTACACCTCATGTATAAGCGTTGTATAAGTTGTATGTGCGATGTATAAGTTATATATGCGTTGTAAAAATCATATGTGCGTCGAATGGAATTGAAATGAAATCGAAATATATTTATATATGTATATCTATATATATATATATACTCCCCTCATCCAAAGACCATGGACGATATATATTGGTTGTGATTATGTGGATTTTGGTTGATGTGAAATTTGGTTGATAAATGCGAATGGTTGATATGATTGATTGTGGTGGAATCCTAATAGGATTAGTTTATTGGAAAATTCGTCTGCATATGAACTAGATTATTGAAATCCCCATTGTCAAAAGCTGCGAGGCTTTAAGGTAGAGCGAGGAGTCGTACTCGGACGGTGCCGGTTTTAATTATCCTGTCGTAATGCTGCCGAAATTTTCTGAAATATTCATATGTTTGATTATTTTTATTGAATGTATGAAATAGAATTGGTTTGAACGATAAAAACAACATTTTTATTGAATGTATGAAATAAAATGGTTTGAATGATAAAAATAACATTTTTATTGAATGTATGAAATAAAATGGTTTAAACGATAAAAATAACGTTTTTATTGTATGTACGAAGTATATAAAATATTCATGTTTGAAATAAATTGTTAAAACAATAAAAATCACATTTTATTATATATGAATCGCTAAAAATCTTCATTTTCAAAATTAATTGTTTTGACAATAAAAATCACATTTTATTATATATACGAAGTGTTAAAAATAGTCATGTGTTGAAATAGATATTTGCTGGGTAAAAAATTATTTTTATCAAATATGCGAAATGAAAATAGTTTGGAAATCGAAGAATGAATTATATATATAATTAAAATAAATCGAATAACGAAGCTGCAGTTCGTATTTTATAACCATGATTTCAAACAATTGTACCGGGAGATCCGACCATCGAATTTTCATGAAACCAAAACCGTTGGGTTCGCTTTGGAAATATCTTACCAACGATACCAACTTTGCAAAGATCCAATGGTTAGATTGTGTGAAATGTTTAATTCAAATCTGAATGAAAATAGCTGCAGAATGGATTATATTTATATATATATATAAATAATTAAAATAAATCGGATAACGACGCCGTCGTTTATATTTTGAAATCATAACTTCACATGATTGTACTGGAAGATCCGACCGTCAGATTTTCCCAAAACTGGAACTGTTGGGTCCGCTTTGAAAAGATCTTTCTAATGATATAAAATTTGTAAAGATCTAACGGTTAGATTTTCAGATATGTTTAAATCAAATCTGAAGAAAAATAGCGCCATGGCCGCGTTATGGCCGGAAGCGTTGTTTATATAAATTGGCTATTTTTAAATAAATAAAAATGGCGACAAATCGTTATAAAATATTATAAACGATATGGAATAGAAATGAAACCGAATTTACCCGGTTTATTGGATATTTGATGGTTGAATGTGTTTGACGTGAAAATTACATTAATGAACTGAATTATGGATGCCAAATAATTTAACCATTAAAATGAATTGATTTGAAATTCTAAATATACGTGAATTATTTGATAAGGCCGAGTCAATTCTCATTTCAAATAATTGACCGATGATCTTCACATCGAATGGATGACTACAGTTGCCTTTGATGGGAGTTGTTGCCCGGAAGGGGTTACAGTGGTGGTTGTCCAGACGTACTTGTTGATCGTTCGGATGTGCGAAGGCCTCTCTCCCGTATTGGACATACGGGAGAGGAATAAGGTGCCTCCGGTTTTGTTCAGACCCAGAACGGACTTGTAAATGGATGTGTGTCTAACGTTGTAGATTGACAACGTGGCATACAGAGATGCTGAAAGCAAGGCTTTTGTTGAAAAGCAGAGTCTTGTGGTTGATGATCAAAACATGGCTTTAAATAGCTAGCTTTGTGTTTAGCATTGATTCGCGAGTCTCACACCCCGGTATAGACTAGAAATGGGAGAGGACCTCAGGAAGGACCTGCGTTTCATTCTAGCTAGGAGTGGTGTTTTGGGTTTCACACGTCCGGGCATTTTAGTTATGTGGATATGGATATCAAGGCGCCTCAGTTATATCGGTCGCTACTGGGCCGTTGGTTTGGTCGGTATGTGACCAGTTTACGCCGTATAGGGCAGGGAAACGCGGTGTTCAGGCATTTTAATCCACTCCGTGTGGATCGGCCTTGACGATCCAAGGGCCCACTTGTGTCTGGGTCCTAAGGCTCGGGCTAGAAAGTCTCGAAGCGATAAGGACGATCCCTTGGCTTGGTTCATGGCGAAAATCCAATTTCCAAATACGACATCTTGCGGTTTTGATTGTAATCCTATATATGGCGACATGGTATACAGTACCCATGCCGTCTATGATTTATATTTATGATTGAAATTGTTTTTGAAACATATAGACACTAGTTGTAATATCAAATGCTTTTGCTTTATACGTATCAAGCATATTTTGGCCATTATAAGGTAAAACTCTATCCTTCGGTTTGCGTTGCATTGTGTGATGGGAACTGAGTTTTATAATGGCTTCATTTTTATAAAAAGCATTGCGATGTTTTAAATGATTACTTGTTTTAAAGTACTGGCAATCCAATGGAGTAAACCCGTTCCGAGTTAGCGGCGTGGTCCTGTGATTGGCATTATTATAAAATAAGTTAAGTAGATTTCTTATACCAGTCCCATGACTGACTCGTAATTTGTTTCACTTGCAAACTCGGGTGCCCTATTTTCTATACGGGTAGCCTTGTATTCAGGTTTTAGCAGGCTCTTTCTGGATAGTTATGGAGCTGAAGATGGATTCTATCATTTCTTTCTTTTTATGCTGTTCAGCTCCTATTGTACATATTATGTTTAGATTCTTCTGTAGATATTTTACATAAAGTTGAACTGTATTTTGTACTAAGTATGATACTATATACTGTGTAACTCTGATGATTATGTTTATCCAGTGTATTTATTGTCCATTATTTGGTGTATTTATATATTTCTGTTCTGCTGTTATTTGTTTATGTATTATATTCCAAAGATTACCCTTGCCACCGTGGAACAGGGTTTGGGTTCGTCACAACATGGTATCAGAGCTTTGGTTAAGCTTAGTTATGGAATATAACATATTAACGAACTCGTCAGAAATAGAACCAGTAGTGTTCTAAGGCGGATTACTCATTTCAGATAGGATCAATAATATCCTAGAATGAGTATAGCTGAATGAAATACACCCTGATAGTTGCATACACATTTTAGTATATGTCTCTATGCTTTAAAAATACCTTTTTTGTTGGCCTAATACTTTGTCTGCTATTTGCAGACATTGAAAAATGAGTGGCAGAAGTAAAAGAGGTAGGTTAGAACTAGATATTGAGACTCTATTAAACAAGTTTCGAAATCTGGGTGGAGTACCATTCTCAGGCAATGAATCCATTATTCAAACACAAGCATGGATGCACTCTGCTGAGAAAATCTTTGAAGGTTCAAAGCTAAGAGATGATTAGAAAAGATTACTGGCATCGTGGGCACTCAAAGACGAAGTTTAATACGGTGGGATACAGTTATTAAGGATAATCCAGAAGGTAATATTACCTGGGATAGATTCAAAGAAATTTTCAATGAAAGATTTATTCCTCCAGAAGCAACTAAGTGGTTAAGTGATGAATTCTACTATCTGATACAAGGAGATATGACCATTCCAGAATATCATAATAAATTTAATGAACTTTCTCGTTTTCCCCCCATCTAATTCAAAATCCAAAGATGAAGAATCTGAGGTTTATTAACGGGCTTCAAAGAAAGTACCAAAGTAGTGTAACTGCACATGTGCAACAATCTTTTTCTGAAATGATATACATGGCTTATCAGTATGAAGATCTAGATAAGAAAGGTCTTTTGGGCGATGAAGAGGAAGTCAGTTCTAGTAACAAAAGGAAATAAGCCCAGAGACAAGTACACAGCCTGGGGTAAGTACGAAGTTTGAGGTCAGAAAGAAGCCTAGAGTCAATAGGAAAAAGGTTAAATCTGAGAAAAAACCAATAACGACTTCCATATGCCTTAACTGCGATCAGAAAGGCCATTTGTCCAGGAAATGTAAATCTTTGAAAATGCAGAGAAAGGATGAATTTAAATCCAATAAGGGTTGAGAGAATAGGAAATGCAATCTGTGCTACCAGGCTGGTCACATTGCGAAAAATTGCCAACTATCAAGAAAGTCTGAGATAATACAAGTAAATGAAGTGGCAGAGGTTCTGGCACCCTCAGTAAGTCAAGCGAGACCAGATGTTTTAGAAGGCACGCTTACTGTCAATGATATTCCAGTTAAAGTATTATTTGATACAGGCGCGTCACGAAGCTTTATTGCAAGTAATGCGGTTAAGAAACTGGATTTGAATTTGAAAGGCTCAAGGCACCCATGACTGTCCATAATCCGATTGGGGATTCCCTTAATCTTAGTTGGATCTGTGGGGTGCCTGTCTCTTTTTCCCATTATCGGTTCCCTACCATTGGGATCGTCATGAATTTTACCAAATTCGATCTTATTCTAGGATTGGATTGGTTAACCAAATATGAAGCTGAGGTTAAATGTGCCGACAGAGTTGTTAAGGCGAAGATTAAATCAGGAGACTATATAACTATTCCATGTGAAGGTCTAAATTCTGATAGAAAAGACTTTTGGTCAGCTCTGGATGTTTCTCCTGCTCAAAAAGAAAATATCCCTATTGTTACAGAGAATGTTCCGGTCGACATAGAAAATATTCATGTTGTCAAGAATTATGCGGATATGTACGAAGAAGTTTTTAGCCTACCTCCCGTAGATAAATTGATTTCAAAATCTCTTTAATTCTGAATGCAAGGCCAGTGGTTCGCTCTATTCGAAGAATGACCTTGGAAAAAGAAGAAATAGGCAATCAGACTCGACAGCTTGTATGGAAGGGTCTGATTAGGCCTAGTTTCTCTGATTGGGGTGCAGCAGTGGTGTTTTCCCCTAAGTCAGACGGTACTCTCAGATTATGTGTGGATTATCGTGACTTGAATAAGCAGACATTAAAGAATAAATATCCATTGTCGCGGATTGATGATTTGTTGGATCAATTGAATGGCGCACAAGTATTTTCCCAAATGGACCTAGCTACAGGTTTCCATCAGCTTCGTATTGCCGAAAAGTGTTCATTTGACAGCATTCAAGAGTCCAGATTTATTCTACAAGTAGTTAGTAATGCCATTCGGCTTATATAATGCTCCAGCTTATTTTGTCGATCTAATGAATAGAGTATTCAGAGAAGTATTTAATAAATTTGTTCTAGTGTTCATTGATGATATTCTAATCTTCTCTAAGTCAGAGAACGAGCATGCAAAACATTTGGAACAAGTGTTAGAGATTCTGAGAAAGAAAATTTTCCAAATGTATATTCTGGTAAGAAGAAGTCAAGTTTCTTGGCCACATTGTATCAAAAGAAGGAATTTCTGTGGATCCCAGTAAGATCACAACTATTCAAAATTGGAAGCAACCAACTATGCCCCTAAAAGTCCGAAGTTTTCTTGGATTGGCTAGTTATTATCGGAAATTCGTTAAAGATTTTTTGAAGACATCTAGTTGAAAGCTTACTAAGAAACATTCAAGGTTCAATTGGACTCCAAAGAGTGAGACAGCTTTCCAAAAGCTAAAGTTAAGGCTGACAACTGCTCCAGTGTTAACAATAATTGATGGCAATCAGGACTTGAAAGTCTGGACAGATGCTTCTGAAGAAGGTCATGCTGCAGTATCAATGCATTGAGGCCAAGTAGTCGCTTATGTTAGCCGTCAATTGAAGCCACATGAGAAGAATTATGCAACTCACGATCTTGAATTGTTTCGTGTTTGCTATGAAAATCTGGAGGCATTATCTATTGGGTGAGAAATTTGAATTATATACTGATGACCAATCATTGAAGTATCTATTTACCCAGAAAGATCTGAATATGAGGCAGCAACGTTGGTTAGAATTTCTCACGGCATACAATCTTGATATTTTATATACTTCGGGGAAAGCCAATGTTGTGGCTGATGCGCTCAGCAGAAAGAATGTAATCATTGCCAGTCTTATAATCACGCCTTCATTGATTGATAACATATCTGCTCTTCAGAAGGATGATCGCTTCATTCAGAAGATCAAAGAGAGAATTCAGAAAGGCGAGGCCTCGAGTTTTCGGATTGATAACGATGGAATTCTGAGGTTGAAAGGCCGAATTTGTGTTCCGAACATTCCCGAATTCCAGAGAGAAGTGTTGGATGAATGTTACAAAGCCAAATTGAGTATCCATGCAGGAGTGAGAAAAATGTATAATGATATCAAACTCACCTTCTTGTGGAGATCGATGAAACGAGACATTTCTTTATACATAAGCCGATGTTCCACTTGTCAGCAAGTCAAAAGCGACCAAAAGAAACTCGCCGAATTGTTGCAACCGTTGGAAATTCCAAGTGGGAAGTGGGAACAGATTTCTATGGATTTCATAGAAGGTTTGCCTAGAACTAGGAAAGGAAATGACAGTATTTGGGTGATCGTAGATCGTCTCACGAAGATCGCCCATTTCGTACCTATCAGATCAAATAGAACCGCTTAGAGTTTGGCGCAAATTTATTTTAATGAGATTGTTAAACTTCATGGAGTTCCCATCAGTATCGTTAGCGACCTGTCCCCATTTTTGCTAGTAAATTCTGGGAAGCATTCCAAGCAGAATTGGGAACAAAGCTGAACTTGGGCACCGCTTATCATCCTCAAACAGATGGCCAAACTGAGAGGGTGAATCGTATCTTAGAAGATTTATTACGGGCTTGTGTTATTGATTTTGGTGGATCATGAGAAGACCATTTGCATTTGGCCGAGTTCTCGTACAACAACAGTTACCAAGCGAGCCAGGAAATGTCACCATTCGAAGCACTGTATGGTAGACTATGCAGATCTCCCGCTTGTTTGGTAAAACCTAGCAATAGACATGTATTGGGACCAGATATGATACGTGAAGCTGTGGGTAAAGTCAATTTCATTAAGAAACAATTACTAGCCGCTCAAAGCCTACAGAAGAGTTATGTAGATGCAAGAAGAAGAGATTTGTCTTTTTCTGTTGGGGACTATATATATTTGAGGGTTTCTCCGATGAGGGGAGTAGTCCAATTTGGCAAGACAGGGAAGTTGGCACCCAGATTTATTGGTCCTTTTCCTATACTCGAACGGATTGGGACTCTCGCTTATAGATTTCAATTGCCTGATTGGTTGCCTATAGTACATGGTGTGTTTCACATATCTCAACTTCGAAGGCATGTGCATGATCCAGATTTAGTCGTGGAAGAAGCCGCGCAACAAGATTTGGAAATTACTCCAGAATTAGCTGTGAGGAGAGATCCGATAAAGATTATTGGCAAAGAAACTAAAGAGTTAAGGAACAAGAAGGTTCACTAAGTAAAAGTGCAATGGATTGGAGATCCGCGAGACTGTACTTGGGAAACTGAGGAGAGCATTAAGAAAGCCTATCCCAATTGTAGGGTGGATATCTCTGATTAACTATGGTGAAAGGTACATTTACCATATTTTGCATTTTCGTATTGTTTTCTACTTTACTGTTGTTTCCTATTCATGGATGTAATTTTTTTAATTATATAGTCTGAATGATTTTAAAAGAGTATACAAATTAATTTGTATATTCTGGAAAAGTTAATCAATAAATTGATTGTTGTTTGTGTTGTGTGGTTGAGAATTTGATTAATCAAATTAATGGAATGATAATTAATTTAATTGATAAGAGAATGAAGGTAAATTTATGCAATGGAATCAAATATTAAACAGACTTAAAAATTGATTGGAAAATATGCATGTACATTATATCTGTTTGAACAGGTAAATGGATTTGTTGTTGAGTAGAGAATTTATTTGCGTGCCCGACAAATAGATAAACCTTAATGAGTTGGATGCGCAATTTTATTTATATATCAACTCCTGTAAATGCCATTGGATGCGGAGTGCTGGTTATACTGTGTGTAATAATAAATGTCGCCATAAGATAATAACAATTAATTTTGAACTACACTACATGGCATACTTCTTGAAGATAGCATACTTCATCATATACCACATATGCATTTGGAGCTTGTGTGACGTGGTTGAAGATTTACCATACGAGCGAAAGGCTTATATGGCGAGGACTATATTACAGGTTGAACCGATAACAGATATGGACTATATAAAATATAACGGTAAATTTCAAGATTAATAAAAACCCCATACGGGTCTGGAGATGACAATAAACACGTCTCTCTGGTCATTAAGGCACAAAAACCATTTATAGGGTGATGAGAATATATTCTCTGGAGTTATGATCTATACACACTCCCCTGTAAACACCAAAATATATGACTATAAATATGTGTATGCTTATTAGGATTTATTGGGTACCTAATACGACCCAATAAATTTCCAAACACCTCCCCGTACAAAGGAGGTTATGGCGAAATTTTTCGAAAATTTAGGGTGTTAGCCAAATTTTTGAAGAATTGGAAAATTCTTAGAAACTAAAAAATTGAAGAATGAAAGGCGGAATGAACATTGAGTTGGTTAACTAAACAACTTTCAACTTCGTTCCTTTTCGGGGATGAAAAGATTTTAAGTGGGGGAGATTGTAACAACCCGGAAAATCAGAACCAATTTCAAAATTTTAATTTGGTTATTTTAGTGGATCTTGAATATTTAAAATAAATTATTTTAAATAATAACAACCAAAAGTCAATTTGAATCGGTGTTGGAAAATAAATATATTTATTTTAATTATAAAATAAGGCCTGAAATGGCGCGGTTGTTTGAAAATATGAATCCGAACTTTGACTGACTGTACAGGATGCAAAATAAAACGGATTTTAGTGAAACTAAAAATATTTAAATTTGTTTATCAATATTTTAACACCCCGTATGTTGAATAACTTGTTATAATATAAATCAGGGCAGAATTAAATTTTAAGATCTAAATCAGCGGAAAACGGGCAATGTCATTGCGTTCGTCTTGGAAAAATACGCGAAATAGAGTCCGAGTTTTCGAAAATCGGAGTCCGTATGACCCAGTTAAGGCCCAACGAAGTTTTCAGAAAATTCAAACTTCGAAAAACAGATTTCAAATGCAGAAATGGAGCTAGGCGGGAAAATTCCCGCCAGCACCAGGTCGACCCCCGTGTCGACTGGGGAGTCGACACATAGGGGGGGTGTCGACAGTAGTGTCGACACCCCTGTCAACACAGGTGGCTCGACCAGTTTGGCTGGGTGCACTGTTTTGGCTTTTGGGCTGTGTTTGGTGGCTTGTGACGAGATCTGATGGCTCTAAACTATCCTAAGGTTAATCCTATGGCCTAAAACACTTAACTAATCTATAAATACACCCTAAGACTACCCTAATCCATACTAAAAATAGATACAATGCCATCATGCCATCAAAATGCAACTTGAAGGAGCCTCCATCAAATTGTAGAAGAAGATAGCTTCTCAAATCAACTTCTAATCAACTCTAGCAACTTAATCTTCTTCATAGGAGTGCTAATCAACAAGTTGTGAGTTTCTATGCCTTTAGCAAGCAATTGCTAAACTAATTATGATAGGATATAATGAGGTTATGGTTATGTATGTGGATCAATGCAAGTTATGTTATCATATGCTATGTGTTCCTGATGCTAGTTATGCAAGTTTTATGCTATATGTTCATGATGCTAGTTATGCAAGTTTTATGCTATATGATTCATGATGCTAGTTATGCAAGTTTTATGCTATGTGTTCATGAAGCTAGTTATGCAAATCACTATGATAAACATTGATCCATTATGACACCATGTTATGCAAGTTTGGTGTTTGATTATATGCAAGTTCATATATGACATGTTATGCAAGTTTGGTGTTTGATTGTATGCAAGTTCATATATGACATGTTATGCAAGTTTGGTGTTTGATTAAATGCAAGTAACATGTGCAAGTTTACACCTTTGTATGATATGCATACATATGCAAGTTAACCCCTTTGTATGTCATACATACATATGCAAGTTTACCCCTTTGTATGACATAAGTAACTATGCAAGTTACCCTCTTTATGACATATGTGATTCATGCAAGTTTGGGTTGGTTATTTATGCTAGTTGGGTTTGATGCTATGGTCATATGTGCAAGTTGATACCTTTAAAACCCATGTTGATGCTAATGTTATGCTAAGTTGAACCCATTGTATTTGTGATGAATCTTCCCTTTTTAGTATGTCATGTTAGCGTATTACGTGGGGAACGATGGGGCTAATATTCATGTTAACAAAATTGTGGTGGAATTGGTATGAAGTTGCATACCATAAGTGGATGGACATAATTGAGTCAACTATGTACATCATTAAATTGGAATTAATTAGGGAAAATTAATTCATGATATGGGGGTGATTAATTAGGTGTGATTAATCGACTAAGACACGAGGTTGGACCCTTTTGTAGCATAAGACTGCCCGGACCCGACCGGCAAATCCAGCGGCTACAAATGATTGGCCCAATGTGAGAGGTCTTAGGCATAAACTAAATACGTGACAAGTGTAAAGACACGAGGTTAGACTCGGTTATGGCGTAAGGCTGCCCGGACCCGACCGGTAAATCCAGCTGCCATAAAAGATAGTCTAATGTGAGAGGTCTTTACAAAGGTTACGTTCTTAATCAATTAAGAAACACTTAACCAAATAAGCATGTAGTGGGGCATGAGGGGTTAAGTGGGTGCCTTGGGTGGCATGTGGAAATCTAGTAAGTGCCTTGGGTGGCATGTGGAAATCTAGTGGGTTGCCTTGGGTGGCAATAGAAAATACGATTAGAATACTTAACCAAGTGGAAACATGTAATTAAACATGATTAAAGGGTTAAGTGGGATGCACTAGAAAAGGGACAAACTTAGGTGGGTAGCTTGTGGGGGCCCATTTCAACTAGTAACCCAAAACGTATCTTTGTGGGCTCGACCCATGTCGAGGACGGGACACGCGTACTGGGCTTGACTATAAGAGGCCAAAACGGGTTAGCGGTGGCAACGCAAGTCCAACGGGTTTCATATGCGTGTGTGGACCCGGGCTGGTAGGTAAAACGTTGTTGCATCGTGTAGGTATAATCCATGCACCGTTGGTTGTATCGGGTTGCCACTTTGGGGAGTGATACACCCCACTGTGGGGCCAACATGGGTATCTATGTTAGGGAGTCGATCGCTTGGGGAGTAGTGGGTACACCTAGTGGAGATAGGGGCAGACGACACCTATGTGGTCAGCTAGGGGTACACGAAACTACTAGTTACATTTTCAAAGTCCTTGGGTGGGATCAACCTTTAAGTTAGGAATGACTGGTGTGGTGCAGTGTAGTAATTACCCTTGGGTGGGTAGATGCGTCTTTACCGATATCTTAGTTCTTCCCATGTCTAGTCGGCTGCTTAGTGTAGTCATTTATCCCCAGTCATTACCGTACCAAGTTTATATCATAGCCTAATTACTTTAATGATTGTATTGTTAAAGTTATAGGGATCACTCAGACTTTTGTCTGACCCCGTTGTTTTTATCTTTTTCCCCCTCAGGTCCTCAGGTTGGGCCTAGTACTAGTGGGATTTGATCAGATTGCTTATCTGTCTTTTGGAGCTTGGACCGTTGATGTAAAGCTCAGCTTATCTTTTCTATTATGTCTATTAGTTATGTAGTGGGATTATGTACTTATGTTTTTATCAGGATGGATATTTAGTACTTGACTCTTGTTTTAGTTGGTTTCGGGATTGTAACCAAACATGTTTATCTTCTGCTGCAATGAAATGATGTTTTAGATTTTCAAGTATTATTTATATCTGTCTTGTTGTAATTTTTCTATTCTATATTCACTTAAAATACTCCACCGAAGTTAAGGCATTCCCTTAGTGAGTGACCTTAGCGGGTGTGGGGTGTTACACGTGGTATCAGAGCTGAAGGTTACCAGAACAGATAAAATTTTTAGAAAAACTATTTTTCTAAAAACATTTTTGGAAGAAGTATTTTCAAAAACATGTCTTTTAAGAGAAAAGTTTTTGAAAGAAAAGCATAATCCTCAATAGCCATATCTTTATCTTTCGAATTCTCCGTTTTGAATCTTTCCTTTTTCGTTTCAGCATGGCTGAAGATCTTAACTTTCCGGCGGGTGTATCGATACCAGTATGGTATAGGAGATTGATGGAGGCTAGGGCCACCGCTGCGAGTCCAGCAAATGTTCCTCCACTACCAGTTGCACCCGATCTTCCTCCCCCTCCTCCTCCTCGAGCGGATACTTTTGCTAAGAGTTGCAAGGAATTTAAAGCTATGGGAGGGAAACCTTTTCAAGGATCAGAAACTTTTGTGGAAGCTAGGGATTGGCTTAAGGAGGTGGAAGAGTTGATAGATATCTTTGAGATGGAAGAAGGAATGAAAGTCAAGTTTGCTGCTTGGTTAATGAAGGGAGAGGCCTTGTTCTGGTGGGAGGTCAATAATGGAGAGCGCCCTGTTGACTCTTGGGCGGATTTCAGACAAAGGTTTGTGGCAAAGTTTCTCTCAAGGGCGGAAGAAAATCTGTATATGGAAAGGTTCTTGACTCTAAAGCAAGGAAATTTATCGGTGAAGGAATATGTCAACAAGTTTAATCAGTTGGCAAGGTTTGGCATAGACATGGTGAATACACCGGAGAAAAAGGCTTTGAGGTTCGTTAAAGGCTTGAGTGAACCGATGCATGGATTGGCTATGACTCACATCCCTATGGGGGCCACCTTTGAGAAGCTAGTAAACATGGCACTTATGCATGAGGAAGAGAAGGTTCCCAATGCTAATAAGGCACCCGAGAAGAAAGGAGATCAGAAGAGACCTCAACAGCAACAGCAAAACAAGGGTGGGAAAGGAAACAGTGGCAAGGGAAAGAAGAAGTGCTTCAATTGCGGGACACCAGGCCACCTACGTAAAGATTGTCGGAAGAAGAAGACTGGCTGCTTCCACTGTGGCGAAGCAGGGCATCTAGGGAAGGACTGCCCTAAGAAGGGGCAGAGGACGGGATCTACCTCAGGGGGACAGGTGCAAGCTCTTATGGCACCAGGTCAGGAAAGTGGGCAAGTTCAGGCTCTCGCGGTTCCAACGATTCGGGAAAGAGGTAGAACTATTTCCGTTGAAAGTCTGGTTTTTCTGTTTGATCATCCTGTCCGTACTTTATTCGACTCTGGCTCATCGCATTCGTTTATCTCATCATCATTAGTTGAGTCACTGCACTTAGACACTAGTCTAGTAGATGATCCCTTGGTTGTTTCAAACCCAATTGGGGGCTCCACTTATTTGCCAATGATATGTTTGGGTTTGAAGATTTCTATACTTAGCGTTGAGTTTAGATGTGATGCTTTTGTTTTGGGCTTCACGGGTTATGGGTTGATTTTGGGCATGGACTGGTTATCCAGTAATGGTGCCGTTCTTGATTGCGAAAGGAGAGTTGTTAGGCTCATGACCCGCTTGGGGAACACTCTCGAGATCTCTTGTAATCCCATGAATTCTGTTATGCTAAGTTATCTTGAATCGCTTGACGCTTCGGTCGAGAGTTTGCGATCTGTTAGAGTGGTCCGGGAATACTCGGATGTGTTTGAGGAGGTGAAGGGCTTACCTCCGAAGCGGGAGATAGACTTCCGAATATATCTGGTGGATAATGCTAAGCCAGTATCTTTGCCAGTGCGCCACATGGCTCCTCGTGAGAGGAGGGAACTCCATAAGCAAGTAGGGGAGTTGCTTGAAAAGGGGTTCATAAGACGAAGTATATCGGAGTGGGGTGCTCCAGTAGTTTTTGCCACGAAGGCGGATGGGTCCCTCAGACTTTGTGTAGACTATAGAGAACTCAACAAGCTCACAAAGAAGAATAGACACCCATTGCCGAGGATTGATGATCTCTTTGATCAGTTGGTTGGCGCCTCAGTGTTTTCACAGTTGGACTTAGCCACGGGGTTTCATCAGTTGAGAGTGGCTGAGGATAGCATAGACAAGACTGCCTTTAGCACTCCGGATGGTTTCTATGAGTGGCTGGTGATGCCATTTGGTTTGACGAACGCCCCCGCATATTTTGTTGATTTGATGAGTAGGGTGTTCAGGGAGTACCTTAATAAGTTCGTGGTGGTCTTTGTGGATGACATCTTAGTCTTTTCTAAGAGTGAAGAAGAGCATGCCCTACATCTTAGGGAAGTGTTGGAGACTCTTCGAGCGCATAGCCTTAAGGCTAAATTCTCTAAATGTCACTTTTGGAGGAAGGAAGTGCGGTTCTTAGGGCACGTGGTCTCTAAGGAAGGGATAGCTGTGGATCCCGCGAAGGTAGTATCCATCCAAGATTGGAAGGTTCCGAAGAATGCTACCGAGGTGAGGAGTTTCTTGGGGTTGGCTGGCTACTATAGGAAGTTTATCAAGGACTTCGTGAAGATATCAGCCCCATTAACTTGCTTGACAAAGAAGAATCTAGTCTTCACATGGGACGTAGATTGTGATGATGCGTTCCAACGGTTAAAGAGAGCTTTAACCACAGCTCCAGTCTTAGTGTTGCCAGATGGGAGTAAGCCATTTGTTGTTTATACCGATGCTTGTGGGACAGGACTAGGCGCAGTCTTAATGCAAGAGGGAAGGGTAATAGCCTATGGGGGAAGGCAGTTGAGAAAGCATGAGAAAAATTACCCTACCCATGATCTAGAGTTGGCCGCTATTATTTTTGCGCTTAAGACTTGGCGCCATTATCTTCTTGGCGAGAGGTTCGAATTGTTCACCGACCATAAATCTTTGAAGTACTTGTTTTCTCAGAAGGATTTGAACTTGAGACAGCAAAGGTGGATGGAGTTCTTAGCATCCTATGATTTCGAGATAGCGTATACCCCTGGCAAGGGTAACGTGATGGCGGATGCCTTAAGCAGAAAAAGGTTGTCCTTGGGTCCATTGTTCGTGGAACGGCGAAGCTTGGAATTTATCTCGATGTTTGATTTCAGACCTTCCGTTGACTTTGTACACGGTTTGCTAGCATCCTTAGAGGTCAGACCTACTCTTTTGGGGCGGATTGGCGAGGCACAGCGGGACGACCCACAGTTGGTTGAGTTAGTAGAGAAGCTCATAAGGGGAGAGTCGTCCAGCCACTTGAGTAGGTACACCCTAGATGATAGGGGGTGGTTGCGTAGAGACGGTAGACTTTGTGTACCGCAAGACGAGGGTTTGAGGAAGGCTATTCTTGATGATGCACATCGTTCAAAGATGACCATTCATCCCGGTGGGGACAAGATGTACCAAGACATTGAAGCAAGTTTTCTTTTGGGCCGGTATGAAGAAAGATGTGGCCGAGTATGTCGCTAGATGCTTGGTGTGCCAACAAGTGAAAGCGGAGCAAAAGAAACCTGGTGGGTTGCTTCACCCACTGGAAGTTTCGCAATGGAAGTGGGATAGCGTCTCGATGGATTTTATTGATGGCTTACCGAGATTGAGGAAGGGTAATACGGGAATTTGGGTTGTGGTAGAAAGACTTTCTAAGAGCGCCCATTTCATACCCGTGAAGAGTAAGAGGACTGCTCCATGGCTAGCTTCAGTTTACCTTCGAGAGATAGTTCGGTTGCATGGTGTACCTTCTAGCATAGTGAGTGATCGAGATCCCATCTTCACTAGCGAGTTTTGGAAGAGTTTACAAGAGGCGGTAGGGACTCAATTGTGTTTGAGCACCGCATATCATCCTCAGACGGACGGCCAGACCGAGAGGGTGAACTGTATTCTAGAAGACCTTTTGAGGCTATGTATCTTAGATTTTGGAGGTACATGGGAAGAGCATCTTCCATTGGTGGAGTTCGCGTATAATAACAGCTTTCAGTCTAGTATTGGTATGGCTCCTTTTGAAGCTCTTTATGGAAGGCCTTGTCGATCACCTACATGTTGGTGGGAATCTACGGATAAGATCTTGCTTGGGCCTGATATGGTTAGAGAGACTTCGGAAAAGATTGATTTGATTCGAAGAAGGATGAAAGCAGCGCAAGATAGGCAGAAATCTTACGCGGATAAGAGGAGGACGGATCTGGAGTTTGATGTTGGGGAAATGGTTTTTGTCAAAGTATCTCCATTACGGAATGTTGTCCGCTTTGGCTCCGTTGGGAAGTTAGCACCAAGGTTTGTAGGACCGTTTCCTATTAAGGAAAGGATTGGACAGATGGCATATAGAGTGGATTTTCCTGACAGACTTAGTGGTGTACATGATGTATTCCATGTGTCACATTTGAGGAAGTGCCTACATGAGACCGTAGAGGTGGTAGAGCCGAGCTTGCTTAGACAGGTGGAGGTAGAGCATGATGCGACGATTCGACGAGCTCCTACTCGCATCCTTGGGTCAGAGATTAGGAAGTTGAGAAATAGAGAGGTTCAACTAGTCAAAGTGCAATGGGGAGATGATGAGAGCAACGTCACTTGGGAGAAAAAAGCGAAGATGCGTTCACTGTACCCATTCCTTTTTGAGGGTATGTCTTTTAACTTCTCCTTTATCGTTTGTCTAGTACTTATCTTATCTTTGGTATGTCCTCTCATTAGTACCTTTGACCTTTAGATAGGTTAACCTATGGTTGAAACATGTGTTTGAGACATGTTATGCTTGATGGATGCGTGTGGATGCAAGTGTTTGCTAGTGGTTGCTCGTGGATGCATATACACACACTTTAGACACTAGATCGGCTCAGTCACTTCATATTGCATATTGCATATAATTGTGTGTAGGTAGCTATATTAATGGATGTATAATGGTTGTGTTATCATATGGATGATGCATTGTGGTGTATGGTTGTCCACACATGTAGAAATAGTATGTGTCGATAGGGTTCTTTCGCATACATATTGGATGCATGGCACTATCATGGTTTTCATTAAGGAGGTCAACTGAATCAGTAGACCACCTGATTTTGCATTAGACAGGGAACATATACACACACTTTTTGCATATGTTCATACAGCATTAGAAACTTTAAGGATAATGGATGCCAGTGGTTGATGGTTTAGTAGATGGTTGTTTGGATGGTAGGATACGTTCTTCTTGACTTAGAGATTTCGGGGACGAAATCCTTTAAGTAGGGGAGAATGTAACACCCCGTATGTTGAATAACTTGTTATAATATAAATCAGGGCAGAATTAAATTTTAAGATCTGAATCATGGGAAAACGGGCTATGCCATTGCGTTCGTCTCGAAAAAATACGCGAAATAGAGTCCGAAAATCGGAGCCCGTGTGACCCAGTTAAGGCCCAAAGAAGTTTTCAGAAAATTCAAACTTCGAAAAACAGATTTCAAATGCAGAAATGGAGCTAGGCGGGAAAATTCCCGCCAGCACCAGGTCGACCCCCGTGTCGACTGGGGAGTCGACACACAGGGGGGGTGTGTCGACAGTTGTGTCGACACCCCTGTCGACACAGGTGGCTCAGCCAGTTTGGCTGGGTGCACTGTTTTGGCTTTTGGGCTGTGTTTGTTGGCTTGTGACGAGATCTGATGGCTCTAAACAATCCTAGGGTTAATCCTATGGCCTAAAACACTTAACTAATCTATAAATACACCCTAAGACTACCCTAATCCATACTAAAAATAGATACAATGCCATCATGCCGTCAAAATGCAACTTGAAGGAGCCTCCATCAAATTGTAGAAGAAGATAGCTTCTCAAATCAACTTCTAATCAACTCTAGCAACTTAATCTTCTTCATAGGAGTGCTAATCAACAAGTTGTGAGTTTCTATGCCTTTAGCAAGCAATTGCTAAACTAATTATGATAGGATATAATGAGGTTATGGTTATGTATGTGGATCAATGCAATTTATGTTATCATATGCTATGTGTTCATGATGCTAGTTATGCAAGTTTTATGCTATATGTTCATGATGCTAGTTATGCAAGTTTTATGCTATATGATTCATGATGCTAGTTATGCAACTTTTATGATATGTGTTCATGAAGCTAGTTATGCAAATCACTATGATAAACATTGATCCATTATGACACCATGTTATGCAAGTTTGGTGTTTGATTATATGCAAGTTCATATATGACATGTTATGCAAGTTTGGTGTTTGATTGTATGCAAGTTCATATATGACATGTTATGCAAGTTTGGTGTTTGATTAAATGCAAGTAACATGTGCAAGTTTACACCTTTGTATGATATGCATACATATGCAAGTTAACCCCTTTGTATGTCATACATACATATGCAACTTTACCCCTTTGTATGACATAAGTAACTATGCAAGTTACTCTCTTTATGACATATGTGATTCATGCAAGTTTGGGTTGGTTATTTATGCTAGTTGGGTTTGATGCTATGGTCATATGTGCAAGTTGACACCTTTAAAACCCATGTTGATGCTAATGTTATGCTAAGTTGAACCCATTGTATTTGTGATGAATCTTCCCTTTTAAGTATGTCATGTTAGCGTATTACGTGGGGAACGATGGGGTTAATATTCATGTTAACAAAATTGTGGTGGAATTGGTATGAAGTTGCATACCATAAGTGGATGGACATAATTGAGTCAATTATGTACATCATTAAATTGGAGTTAATTAGGGAAAATTAATTCAAGATATGGGGGTGATTAATTAGGTGTAATTAATCGACTAAGACACGAGGTTGGACCCTTTTGTAGCATAAGACTGCCCGGACCCGACCGGCAAATCCAGCGGCTACAAATGATTGGCCCAATGTGAGAGGTCTTAGGCATAAACTAAATACGTGACAAGTGTAAAGACACGAGGTTAGACTCGGTTATGGCGTAAGGCTGCCCGGACCCGACCGGCAAATCCAGCTGCCATAAAAGATAGTCTAATGTGAGAGGTCTTTACAAAGGTTACGTTCTTAATCAATTAAGAAACACTTAACCAAATAAGCATGTAGTGGGGCATGAGGGGTTAAGTGGGTGCCTTGGGTGGCATGTGGAAATCAAGTAAGTGCCTTGGGTGGCATGTGGAAATCTAGTGGGTTGCCTTGGGTGGCAATAGAAAATACGATTAGAATACTTAACCAAGTGGAAACATGTAATTAAACATGATTAAAGGGTTAAGTGGGATGCACTAGAAAAGGGACAAGCTTAGGTGGGTAGCTTGTGGGGGCCCATTTCAACCAGTATCCCAAAACGTATCTTTGTGGGCTCGACCCATGTCGAGGACGGGACACGCGTACTGGGCTTGACTATAAGAGGCCAAAACGGGTTAGCGGTGGCAGCGCAAGTCCAACGGGTTTCATATGCGTGTGTGGACCCGGGCTTGTAGGTAAGACGTTGTTGCATCGTGTAGGTATAAGCCGTGCACCGTTGGTTGTATCGGGTTGCCACTTTGGAGAGTGATACACCTCACTGTGGGGCCAGCATGGGGTATCTACGTTAGGGAGCCAATCACTTGGGGAGTAGTGGGTACACCTAGTGGAGATAGGGGCAGACGACACCTATGTGGTCAGCTAGGGGTACACGAAACTACTAGTTACATTTTCTAAGTCCTTGGGTGGGATCAACCTTTAAGTTAGGAATGACTGGTGTGGTGCAGTGTAGTAATTACCCTTGGGTGGGTAGATGTGTCTTTACCGATATCTTAGTTCTTCCCATGTCTAGTCAGCTGCTTAGTGTAGTCATTTATCCCAAGTCATTACCGTACCAAGTTTATATCATACCCTAATTACTTTAATGATTGTATTGTTAAAGTTATAGGGCTCACTCAGACTTATGTCTGACCCCGTTGTTTTTATCTTTTTCCCCCTCAGGTCCTCAGGTTGGGCCTAGTACTAGTGGGATTTGATCAGATCGCTTATCTATCTTTTGGAGCTTGGACCGTTGATGTAAAGCTCAGCTTATCTTTTCTATTATGGCTATTAGTTATGTAGTGGGATTATGTACTTATGTTTTTATCAGGATGGATATCTAGTACTTGACTCTTGTTTTAGTTGGTTTCGGTATTGTAACCAAACATGTTTATCTTCTGCTGCAATGAAATGATGTTTTAGATTTTCAAGTATTATTTATATCTGTCTTGTTGTAATTTTTCTGTTCTATATTCACTTAAAATACTCCACCGAAGTTAAGGCATTCCCTTAGTCAGTGACCTTAGCGGGTGTGGGGTGTTACAAATATCTTTCTAACGAATCTGAAAAATCAAAATTTCATAGCGGGAATCAAAAGTTATGGCCAAATGAATTTTCAGAAAGGTCGCTATGAAGTTTATATAGCCCTAGAAAATAGACATTTTGCAAATGACCTTCGTTTTCGATGAAACCGCTTTTGTTGGATCCGAGATGTCGAATTATTACTAGATTCCAAATTTCATAACTTTTGGAGTTAATATGTAAGCATGGAAAAGGAAAATGTGTTTGGTTCATTTTAGTCAATTTGGATCGACCAGAAAATGGCCATTTTTCAAACGGTCTCCAAATTCGACGGAATCTGTTTTGTTGGGACCGTATTGTTATACGAAGCTAGAAATAATTTTTCTGGAGTTTTTGGGTGCAGTATGTGGCCCCGACAAATTGAAATGTACGTTCAAATAAAATATTGGATGTTTTATATTTTAATTTGAAGAAAAACTGACTGAAACAGTCGAATGGGCTAACGAAACATATTCCATTGTGTTTGGAATAGGGGTATTTAGCTAGGGATGACAGTCGTTGGGTTTGAATTAGAGTTCGTAAGGAGAAAGGGGTATTTTTGGAAATAAATAATTAAATAAATATATGGGCCAATCATATTTCATCACCATTTTCTCTCTCCCTGACTTCCTCTAAATCGCGATGACGGAAAACCTCCCCACCTTCTCTCCTCATATCTGATCAATCCGTGCAGTAAAATCACAGTCTCCAATTGGGAAATTTGTAGATCTTCCCATTCTCTTCAAATCCATATAAGGTTTGTAACACCCCACACCCGCTACAGTCACTCACTAAGGGAATGCCATAACATCGGTGGAGTATTTTAAGTGAATATAGAACAGAAAAATTACAACAAGACAGATATAAGTGATACTTGAGAATTTAAAACATCATTTCATTCCAGCGGAAAGTAAAACATGTTTGGTTACACCAAAACCATAAATAAGAGTCAAGTACACAATATCCATCCTGATAAAAACAAAAGTACATAATCCCACTACTGGACCTAATAGCCATAATAGAAAAGATAAACTGAGCTTTACATCCACGGTCCAAGCTCCAAAAGATAGATAAAGCAGTCTGATCAAAGCCCACTAGTGCTAGGCCCACTCTGAAAACCTGAGGGTTGGGAAAAAGATAAAGAAACAACGGGGTCAGACATAAGTCTGAGTGAGTCCTATAACCCTAACAATACAATCATTAAAGTAATTAGGGTATGATATAACAAGGTACGGTACCTCTGGGGATAATGACTACACTAAGTAGCCAACTAAACACAGGATGTACTAAGATAACCGAAAAGACGCATTTATCCACCCAAGGATAATTACTAGATTGCACCACCCCAGATCTACCCACCCAAGGGTAATTCCTACACTGCACCACACCAGTTCTACCCACCCAAGGGTAATTCCTACTTAAAGGTTGATCCCACTAAGTGTACTTAGTAATTTTACCCAGTAGTTTCTTGTACCCCTAGCTGACTACATAGGTGCCGTCTGCCCCTATCTCCACTAGGTGTACTCAGTAATTTTTAATAGTAGTTTCGTGTACCCCTAGCTGACTACATAGGTGCCGTCTGCCCCTATCTCCACTAGGTGTACCCACTACTCCCCAAGCGATCGGCTCCCTACCGTAGATACCCGTGTTGGCCCCACAATGGGGTGTATCACTCCCCAAAGTGGCAACCCGATACAACAAATGGTGCACGGCTTATATCTACACGATGCAACAACGTCTTACCTACCAGCCCGGGTCCACACACGCATATGAAACCCGTTGGACTCGCGTTGCCACCGCTACCCCGTTTTGGCCTCTTATAGTCAAGCCCAATATGCGTGTCCCGTCCTCGACTTGGGTCGAGCCCACAAAGATACGTTTGGGATATTGGTTGAAATGGGCCCCCACAAGCTACTACTTAAGCTTGTCATTTTATCTAGTGCATCCCACTTAACCCCTTTTATAATCATGCCCCCTTACATGTTAAGGTTTGGTTAAGTCATCTAATTATATTTCAATTGCCACTTAAGGCCCCCACAAGCTACTACTTAAGCTTGTCATTTTATTATATTTCAATTACCACTTAAGGCACCCACTAGATTTCCACATGCCACCCAAGGCACTTACTTAACCCTTTAATCATGATTAATTACATGTTCCACTTTGGTTAAGTATTCTAATCGTATTTTCTATTGCCACCCAAGGCAACCCACTAGTTTTCTCATGCCACCCAAGGCACCCCCACTAGTTACTACATGCCACCCAAGGCACCCACTTAACCCCTCATGCCCCTCTACATGCTAATTTGGTTAAGTGTTTCTTAATTAATTAAGATCGTAACCTTTGTAAAGACCTCTCACATTAGACTGTCTTTTATGGCAGCTGGATATGCCGGTTGGTTCCGGGCAGCCTTACACCATAACAAAGTCTAACCTCGTGTCTTTACACTTGTCACATATTTAGTTTATGACTAAGACCTCTCACATTGGGCCAATCATTTATAGCCGCTGGATTTGCCGGTCGGTTCCGGGCAGTCTTATGCTACAAAAGGGTCCAACCTCGTGTCTTAGTAGATTAATTACACCTAATTAATCACCCCCATAATTTGTATTAATTATCCCTAATTGATTACAAATATTTAAGAATATGGGTAGACCTAACTCAATAGGTAAATTCCCAATTCCATAATATGGGTAGACCTAACTTAATAGGTAAATTCCCAATTATGTTCATCTACTTTACGGTATGTTTAATCATACCCACTTCACACAATTTTATGTGTTCATTAATTTTTACCCCATCGTCCCCACGTAAATACGTTAACATGACATACTTCAAAAGAGGAGATTCATCGTACACACAATGGGTTCAACTTAGCATATCATTAGCATTATCATGGGTTTAAAAGGTGTCAACTTGTATATATGACCATAAACCCAACTTGCATAAATAACCAACCCAAACTTGCATGAATCACATATGTCATAAAGATGGTAACTTGCTTAAATGTTCATGTCATAGACCTATCATAAAGGTGTCAACTTGCATACATGTCATAGGTCTAAAAAGGATGAACTTGCACATGTACTTATGTCATACATAGAGGCAAACTTGCATATGAACTTACATCATAACTTGCATATGAACTTGCATCATAACTTGCATATGAACTTGCATCATAACTTACATATGAACTTGCATCATAACTTGCATATGAACTTGCATCATAACTTGCATATGAACTTGCATCGTAACATGCATATGAACTTGCATCATAACTTACATATGAACTTGCATCATAACTTGCATATGAACTTGCATCATAACTTGCATATGAACTTGCATCATATTGCATATGAACTTGCATCATAAAACATAGCATTAAACTTGCATATAGCATAAAACTTGAAAAACACACAACATACACTATACTAAACTTGCATAAGCACATTTGTCCACAAACATAGCCATATCTTATCATATCCTACCATAATCAATTTAACAATTGATTATTAAGGCTATAGAAACTCACCACTAACTCCAATAAGCAAACCCTTGCCAAAAATCACCCAAAAACTCTAGCCTTGAACATAAAGCTTGCAACTTGATGATGAATGCAAGCAAATGATCACTCATACAACTCAAAGATGCTTGTATGAACATGAAAGCCTTCATAGAAATAGTTTAGAAATAGGATGGAGGCTAGGGTTTTGAGTGGAGGCCATGATCATAGAAAATTTTGGCATAGTTTAGTTAGGAGATAGGATTATGATCATTTAGGGCTAGCTTAGGGTCTTATTTATAGGATTAGGCAAGTGTTTTAGGCCATTAGATTAACCCTAGTTTAGATCTAAACCATCAAAAATCGTCATAGGCCAGCAGAACAGACCAGAGAACCAAAACAGGTGCACCAAGCCAGCCAGGGTCAAGCCAGAAAGCTGTGAAGGTTTCTGGCTCGACACGGGCGCACTTCCCAAGTGCGCCAGTGTATTTTTGTACTGGCGCACTTCACAAGTGCGCCAGTGCATTCTGGCTTGTTTTCGGTTTTTCTGCCTAACTTCGTTCGTCCATATCTTCTTCATACGGACTCCGATTTTCGAAAACTCGGACTCTATTTCGCGTATTTTTCCAAGACGAACGCAATGGTGCAACCCGTTTCCCCTAATTCCCACATCTAGGATTAGTTATTCTTTAATTTGTGAATTTTAGCATTAACCGAAATTCAGGGTGTTACAAGGTTTGAGATTTTTCATTGAGTGTTGTGAGAGAATCACCCTCGTGAAGTTCAGACCTTTGAAGCGCCGCCGCCATCTCCTATTTTTGTCGAGTTCGCCAATGCCGCCTCCCCCATGTGCGCCCCTCCAAGCTCTTCGACACAGTGTATCCCGATCTACGTCACGGGCTACGGATTGGAAGTAAAAATTAAACCTAGTTTTGAATGGTTTGAAGCAGGTAACGGTTTATTTTATTCTAAACTACTAATAACACTTTAAAGCGCTACGAATTTTGATTTTACAATAAAAATCATATCTTTTTGCTATGTTGTCGAAATCCGGTGAAACAAGAGACATTGGACTCGTGTGTACGTCTTCCACATTCTAGAAGAGACTGGAGAATTTTTGGAGCTTCCTACAATTTTTGGAGGAGTGAAACCCAATGTGAGATTTATAAATTATAAATGATATGGAATGACGATGTATAAATTATACGATCAATGTATGAGTTAAATAAGCGTTGTACACCTCATGTGTAAACATTGTATAAGTTGTATGTGCGATGTATAAGTTATATATGCGTTGTAAAAATCATATGTGCGCTGAATGGAATTGAAATGAAATCGAAATATATTTATGTACGTGTATATATATATATATATATATATATTTGTATACTCCCATCGTCCACAGACCATGGACGATATATATTGGTTGTGATTGTGTGGATTTTGGTTGATGTGAAATTTGGTTGATAAATGTGAATGGTTCATATGATTGATTGTGGTGGAATCCCAATAGGATTAGTTTATGGGAAAATTTGTCTACGTACGAACTAGATTATTGAAATCCCCATTGTCAAAAGCTGCGCGGCTTTAATGTAGAGCGAGGAGCCGTACTCGGGACGGTGCCGGTTTTAACAACCCTGCCGTTATGCTGCCGAAATTTTCTGAAATATTCATATGTTTGATTATTTTTATTTAATGTATGAAATCGAAATGGTTTGAACGATAAAAATAATTTTTTTATTGAATGTGTGAAATAAAATGGTTTGAACGATAAAAATAGCATTTTTATTGAATGTATGAAATAAAATGGTTTAAACGATAAAAATAACATTTTATTGTATGTACGAAGTATATAAAATGTTCATGTTTGAAATAACTTGTTTAAACAATAAAAATAACATTTTTATTATATATATGAATCGCTAAAAATCTTCATTTTCAAAATTAATTGTTTTGATAATAAAAATCACATTTTATTATATATACGAAGTGTTAAAAATAGTCATATGTTGAAATAGATACTTGCTGGGAAAAAATATTATTTTTATCAAATATGCGAAATGAAAATAGTTTGGAAATCGAAGAATGAATTATATTTATATATATATATAATATATATAATTAAAATAAATCGAATAACGGAGCTGCAGTTCGTATTTTGAAACCGTGATTTCAAACGATTGTACCGGGAGATCCGGCCATCGGATTTTCCCGAAACCGTTGGGTTTGCTCTGGAAATATCTTACCAACTTTGCAAAGATCCAATGGTTAGATTGTGTGAAATGTTTAATTCAAATCTGGATGAAAACAGCGCCAGAATGGATTATATATATATAATTAAAAAATATCGAATAACGACGTTGTAGTTCGTATTTTGAAATCGTAACTTCAAATGATTGTACCGGGAGAACCGACCGTCGGATTTTCCCAAAACTGGAACCATTGGGTCCGCTTTGAAAAGATATTTCTAATGATATAAAATTTGTAAAGATCCAACGGGTAGATTTTCCGATATGTGTAAATCAAATCTGAAGAAAAACAGCGCCATGGTCGCGTTATGGCCGAAAGCGTCGTTTATATAAATTGGCTTTTTTTAAATAAATAAAATTGGTGGAAAATCGTTATAAAATATTATAAATGATATGGAATAGAAATGAAACCGAATTTACCCGGTTTATTGGATATTTGATGGTTGAATGTGTTTGACATGGAAATTACATTAATGAACTGAATTATGACGTCAAATAATTTAACCATGAAAATGAATTGATTTTGAAATTCTAAATATACGTGAATTATTTGAAAAGGTCGAGTCAATTCTTAATTGATAGACATTTGGAAGTAGAAGAAATGAAGACGGTGCAAGACCGATGATCTTCACATCGAATGGATGACTAGTGTTGCCTTTGATGGGAGTTGCTGCCCGGAAGGGGTTATAGTGGTGGTTGTCCGGACATACTTGCTGATCATTTGGATGTATGAGGGCCTCTCTCCTGTATTGGACATACGGGAGAGGAATAAGGTGCCTCCGGTTTTGTTTAGACCCAGAACGAACTTGTAAATGGATGTGTGTCTGACGTTGTAGATTGACAATGTGGCACACAAAGATACAGAGATCAAGGCTTTTGTTGAAAAGAAGAGTCTTGTGGTTAATGATCAAAGCATGGCTTTAAATATCTAGCTTTGTGTTTAGCGTTGATTCGCGAGCCTCACACCCCGGTATGGACCAGAAACGGGAAAGGACCTCAGGGAGGACCTGCGTTTCTTTCTAGCTAGAAGTGGTGTTTTGGGTTTTACACGCCCAGGCATTTTACTTATGTGGATGATGGATATCGAGGCACCTCGGAAATATCGGTCGCTACTAGGCCGATGGTTTGGTCGGTATCTGACCAGTTTACGCCCCATAGGGCAGGGAAACACAGTTTTCAGGTATTTTAATCCACTCCGTGTGGACCGGACCTGACGTTCCAAGGGCCCACCTATGTTTGGGTCCTGAGGCTCGGGCTAAACAGTCTCGAAGCGGTAAGGACGATCCCTTGCCTTGGTTCATGATAGAAATCCAATTTCCAAATACGACATCTTGCGGTTTTGATTGTAAACCTATATATGGCGACATGATATATGGCACCCATGTCGTCTATGATTGATATTTATGATTGAAATTGTTTTTGGAACATATAGACACTAGTTATAATATCAAATGCTTTTGCTTTATACGTATCAAGCATATTTTGGCCATTATAAGGTAAAACTCTATCCTCCGGTTTGCATTGCATTGTATGATGGGAACTGAGTCTTATAATGGCTTCATTTTATAAAAAGCATTACGATGTTTTAAATGATTACTTGTTTTAAAGCACTGGCAATCCAATGGAGTAAACCCGTTTCGCATTAGCGGTGTGGTCCTGTGATTGGCCTTGTTATAAAATAAGTTAAGTAGATTTCTCATGCCAGTCCCATGACTGACTCGTAGTTTGTTTCACTAGCAAACTCATGTGCCCTATTTTCTACACGGGAAGCCTTGTATTCATGTTTTTGCAGACTCTTTCTGGATAGCTATGGAGATGAAGATGGATTTTATAATTTCTTTCTTTTTATGTTGTTCAGCTCCTATTGTACATATTATGTTTAGATTCCGCTGTAGACATTTTATGTAAAGCTGAACTGTATTTTGTACTAAGTATGATCCTGTATACTGTGTAACTCTGATGATTATGTTTAGTCAGTGTATTTATTGTCCATTATCTGGTGTATTTATATATTTCTGTTCTGTTGTTATTTGTTTATGTGTTATATTCCAAAGATTACCCTTGCCACCGTTGAACGGGGTTTGTGGTCGTCACACCATCTTAAGCAAACCCGGAGTCTATCTTAACCAGAATTCTTAGACGAAAGCAATGGTTTTGTTCGTTTTACCTAATTCCAAACATGTAATTAAGTATTTTTTTAGTTTGTTGTCTTTAATGTCCTTCAAAATTTCGAAGTGTTACAAGTGGGGACAAAATTTTATTCCTAAAAATAAATTTTGTCTTTTGAAAATAGGTTTTTCTTTCAATTTTTTTTTTAAAATTTAGTGACCTTGTAACCTTATGCTCTAATACCAAATGTAACACCCCACACCCGATAACGTTATCCTAAAATAGAATCTCATTGAGGGATATGCAGTGTTGTAGGTATAAAGACAAATCACATTACAGAGACTAAGATTTCATAAGACGTAAAACAAATTCACAGCGGAAGAAAAAGTCAATTTAAAATAAAATAGCAAAACCATCTTTATTATTTCACCCAAACCAAACTATCGAAAAATAGTCATAATTGATACATCAGAGTACAATAAAAATAGTATCCCCAAATAGACAAAAAAGGTAAAAGAACTAAAACTATACATCTTCACAAAAGTCTTTCAAGATAAAATCAACAAAGTAGTCCAAGTTATGCACTTCCTCCCTAAGAGTCAGTGGGGTGGAGAAAAAGGAAAGAAGAAAAAGGAGAAAATAGGTGTAACGATAAGGAATTTCACTCGATCCAAATCGATCGCTAAACCGACCAAGACCGTTCGAAACCCCTGTTTGTTTTAAGAACACGGCAAATCAGAACACAAACAGAGGAACATTTCATTGTTTATTACAACAATTACATCAGAATGCAAGAATATACAGAGTATGAATAAATAATATACATCACAAATTATCAGAGATTACAATACATTTCATAGCAGTGGAAAAATAATACAATAAACAACTGAAAGAGATAAACAGATACAGAGCTTTCCGTATATCGTTCCAGCGTAAATCAGGATCCTGTGAATATAAATCTGCAAAACCAAAACTACTAGCTGCCCGTTTCAAAATAAGGGCACCCGGAGTTTAGGTTAAAACAATAAACTCCAAGTCAGTCATGTGACTGGTGTGATAACTAAAACAGTTATTTAAAACTTTACTTTAAAATAAAGTAAATCAAGGGACCCCGTCGTATAACACGGAACGGGTTTCCTCCCAAGAATACTGGTGCATATAACAAAACAGCGCCATGCGTTTTGGAAAAATGAAGCTATTATAAGACCCAGGTCCCATCACACAATGCGACACAAGCCAGAGGATAGGGTTTTCCCTTATAATAGCCAAACATGCTTAGTACGTTAAAAACAAATCATTTGATACTCTTATAAGTGTATATTGTCAAAACAATTTCAATCATAAATATCAATCATAGACGGCATGGGTACTATATATCATGTCACCATACTAGGATCTACAATCAAAACCGCAAATGTCTCGTATTGGAAGTTGGGTTTCCATCTGTGAACCAAGGCAAAAGATAGTCCTCTATCGATTCGAGACTCTCTAGCCCGAGCCTCAGGACCCATACACAGGTGAGCCCTTGGATCGTCAGGGCCGGTCCACCGATGTGGATTAAAATGCCTGAACACTGCGTTTCTCCAACCTTTGGGGCGTAAATGAGCCAAATGACTCCATCAGCTCCACACAATCATCGATATATCCGAGGCGCCTCGCAACAGCAACAACCATACAGGTTAAAATAATATAAATGTCAGGGCTGGTAGGCCACTAACACCACCCTAGCTAGAAGGAAACGCATGCCCTCCCTGATGTCCTCTCCCGTTTCTGGTTCACAACCAGGGTATGAGGCCCGCGAATCAACGTTACACAAAGCTATGCCACACAGGCGGTGCTTTGATCATCAACCACAAGACTTTTCTTTTCAACAGAAGCCTTGATCAATTTCCACTTAGGTATGCCACACAGGCAATTCACACTATGCGACTGATGTCTATCGATATACAACCCCTGATCCCATACGTTCAGAGAAGGGTGAAGTAAGGGAATGGATTCCCCTTCACCAGGAAGATGTATATTTAATAGAGATCAATCAACACAGAGAAAAATCCAATGTCAGAAACACAGTCCATATAAGTTCGTTCCAGGTCTGAACGAAACCGGAGGAACCTTATTCCTCGTGTATCCATTGATCTCCAAGTACGTCTGAACGATCACCAACTGTTTCCCTCCTCTTGGGTGTACAACCCAATCAAGATCATCAGTAATCACCCAAACGATGTGAAGACCTCTGGTCTTCGACCACCGTCTTCGTCCTCGACACCACGTCGAATCAGTTATTCAGAATGGGATAAACCCGGTCATTCTGAATAACTCGCGTATATAATAAACAAGTGTTACACAAACACAACATACGCCTCATTCCAATTCATAATATTCCTTTATTCAAATATTCTCATACTTTGGGAAAGGTTCCCATTAATTTTATCAATGATAAATTCTTTAAATTTATTTTTTAATCTCCTTTTGAATATCAATTCAAATTAGTCGCGATTAGCGAACCACACCAAAGTAATCATTTATTTTATTTCCCAATCCCGACCTATTCATCCCATGAAGTAAAACTAGTCATACTTCATATCTAACACCACGGTGTTATCGGTAAATTCAATTACCATTTCACGTTCAAATCTAGTTAAAGATTTAACTATCGCCTAGAGCAAAACTGGTGATACTCCATTCCCGATCATTTCAATCTAATTAAAGATTCATTAAAACTCCACTTAGTTTTAATCTTCCCAAAAATCAATATTAATGATTGCTTAACTTGGGAAATCATATCCTGTCTTTAACTGGGTTAAAGAACCAATGACATTTAAAACACCATTCACTATAAACCCAAAATTACGTTCCATTACAATTCAATTATTGAAACTTTGGGTTACTTTTAAAACCCTTTCAAATCCAATTTATTTATTTCAAAAATAAATAAATTATTATTCTAGTTCAAAACTAGTTCATTTCGATAAAAATCTATTTTTATCTTTTCAAATTTGGAATATTTCATCTCAATTCTTCACAAATCATTTATTATGATTTTACACAAATTATTACTATTTTTAATAATTTTATCAAGGCCCGTACAGTCGATTTTCATCAACGGTCATCGAACTGCACTTACAGCGACCTTTTCCAAATTTGATTTGGACATAATTCCAAATCCAACTGTTAGATTTCAAATCTCTAATATTCGTTAGAAAGCTTTTTTCAATATGAACCCAACGGTTCTGATTTTAGGAGAATCCGAAGGTCAGATCTCCCGTAATATCCGTTCGAAGTCAATGGTCGAAATTCGCGAACTGCCGCAGCGCGGTGCGTTCTATTCAGTCCATTATATATATATATATATATATATATAGTATATATATATTATATATATTTTGTTGATTTCCTTTCAAAACGTATTTTATAAATCGTTTTAAATTTGTTTTCAAAACGATTTCAACTTCATATTCAATTTCTAATCGAAATTGAATATTCCATAGCGTTAATCTCTAAATGATAATATTTTCAAAACGTTATATTTTGAAATCACTTCCTTTTCTATAATCATTATAAAAATGAATAAAATCGATATAAATATCGTTCACGTCTAAATGGGGCATATCTAATCAACACGGCTTTTATTCAACACATGAATGTTTATTCATTTCGACACATGAATATTTATTTTATTCAACACATGAATTTATACTATTCAACACATGAATTTATACTATTCAACACATGAATTTTTTGTCTACTCAACACATGAATTTATACTATTCAACAAATGAATTTATTTTCTATTCAACATATGAATAAATTTCTATTCAACACATGAATTTATTTCTATTCAACACATGAATTTATTTTCTATTCAACACCTGAATTTATTTCTATTCAACACATGAATTTATTTCTATTCAACAAATGAATTTATTTTCTATTCAACACCTGAATTTATTTCTATTCAACACATGAATTTATTTTCTATTCAGCACCTGAATTTATTTCTATTCAACACATGAATTTATTTTCTATTCAACATATGAATTTATTTTCTATTCAACACTTGAATTTATTTTCTATTCAACACCTGAATTTATTTCTATTCAACACATGAATTTATTTCTATTCAACACATGAATTTATTTTCTATAATATTCCATATTTTCCAAATTGGAATGAGGCCCAGTCAACTACCATATAATGTTAATTATATGGATTTTCTACAACACATGTATATAATAGCAACAATAAATCATCAACCATCATCCAGAGTGCACCACACAACTGCGTAAGCATTAAATATAAATAATTAACGCTTACACAGTCTGGCAACCTATCGATTGACATACAACCAAACAATCGGGATTAGTGTATGTCAAATATCATGCCAACACCCGTGTGGGGTTTTGTAACGACCCAGATTTTCGGCCATTAAATTCTGAATATTTAAATTTGTTTTAAAAATTTTAATTGAATTTCATATAGGAATTTATTTATTTAAAACGAAGTTTGAACGTAAATTTATAATATAATTATAAAACGAGCTCGAAATCGCGCGGCAGTTCGTAATATAGAGTTTTGAACTTCAACTGAGTATACAGAACTCGTTATAAATCAGATTTCTGTGAAACAAGACACGTTGGAACCGTATCGATTATAATTTTCATATGAAAGAGAAAAATCTAGATTTCATGTTATAAGTAGAAAGTTATGGTCAAATCAAATTTTCAAATAGTCGCTGTGGAAATCGTTATTTAAAATATACGCGTTAAAATAGCCGTTTTGCAAACGGACTCAGATTTCGACGAAATCAGTTTCATTGGGACCGTATCGTTAAATTATTGTACGGGGGTGAGTGGCGTGGAAAACCGATGTCGTATGTAACCACGGTAGCCGTAAACGCTCGTTCAGTGCAATTAAATTAATTCAACTGAATAAAGGAATATTAGAGTGTAACTTGAACAGACGATCGAATCAGGCCACGAAACCAGTTCCAGTGAGTTCGTAGCGTCGGATATAGTCAGGGTAGGTATATGGTTTGTTATTTTTAGAGATCGGCAAATTTGGTGTTCAGAAGGGCAGTGCGGTACGCGCCAAAAACAGCCTACCGGGGCAACAGTCTCAGAATGCGACGAAACTAGTGCCGTTGGATTCGTATCGAAAAGTTATTGTCGGTGTTCGCAGTGTCGAGTTGATTTGATTTACCTGGTGATCATGAAAAATTTAAACGCGTGTTGATTTCTGGTTTTATAAAGGATTTTTTTTCAAATGACCTCGGTTTTCGATGAAACTTGTTCCATTGGGTTCAGAATACCTTTTTACACCAAGATTAGCTTTTTCATCAGTAAACAGAAATCGATTGTGGTCAATTTCACTTGATACTTCACCATGAAATATAAACTATATCCCTATAAAACTATAACTAGTATTTCAAATTCGTAGCCGATGTGTATGTTGTCCTTTCCTTTGAGTCTACATCAAAAAAATTAATGAGTTACAGAAGCGTGCCGACCATGCCAAACTCCTTGCCGACAAAGTAAAACATACATTGGAAAGCGAACCTACCCTGTTTGGCTGATACGTGGGGGTCAAGTAATTCAAATTATAAATACATGAACAGAGGAGAGCTCGTTTGCTTTCCAGTAATGAAGAAAAATAAAACAAAACAAAAGTCGTGACAAATTTAAAACCCAAACCAAATTCCCAAGTCTCGCATCTTCAAACAAAGGAGACCGCATAGTATTTTCCTCAAACCAGAATGGCGACTTGGTGTGATGAATGTGAGCTATGGTTGTTCGATTTCAGGGCGGCGAGCAGGAGTTTGATGGAGTGGAAGGTCGCGAGTTACTCGGTGGGGTCAGCGCTTGCACTGGCCAAAGTGAGGCGAGGCTCGGTGATTTCAGCTGTCGTTGGTGATCGCTCAAAGGACAGAGCGGAAGTGTTGGCCTCGATGTGAGGTGGTTGCGGAGGCACAGTACGGCCGAACGGGAGTCAAAGGCGATGGCCACCGTGATGAAGTCCTGGGGTACGGTGAAGAGTTGGAAATAGTGGCGCTGGGTGGGTTTTGCATTGGGCAAAAACTGGTGATAACGTGGAAAGTGTCTTACTGTTAGATGTAATGGAGGGATAAGGGAGGATGGAGCTGAAATTTGGAACGTGGTCTATGGATTGTAGTGCGGTGTTGATGACAGGCGTTCATGGTATTAAAAAGGGGAACGACAACTAGAGTAATGGTGCTTGGTTTGTTTCTGAGGTAGGACGGAAGTTAAGAGGTGATTAAAAGCACATTTCAGTGGTATTTTCATGTGAATTTTCAGGGGTATGTAAGGAGGAAGGAAACGAGATGAATACTGTTGGTATGGTGAGGAAGTTTGTGCAGTGGTGAGTGGTGGGGTGGTTACAACGTGGGATATAGCTGAGTAGAGGAGGTGAGTTATCGACTAGTTAAGGAGGAACAGTATCGGTCCTTGTTTTTTTTATTGAACAATAAAGGGAGTGTTACGGCTATGTACTGGAAATTGAAGTGTGTATAACGAGAAAGGAAGAAGGGTTTCCAGGGAAAATGGTTCTCGTTTCAGCGTTGGCATGGGTTCAGCGGATCAAAATAAGGAAGAATGGTTGACTGTTAAACAACTATTACTATGAAATTAGCGGGCTATAAACAATGGATTAACCAATATAATACGGGTGTGGGAAGTTCGCGTTTGGAGCAAATGATGTTTACTAAAGTCGGATTAAAAAGTTTGGGTATGGTTTCTGAAAATGATAGTGAGGAGCATAATTGTGGTTAGGGGTGATAATGACGAGGTGGGAGTAGCATTCGAGTTGCCTCAAATAAAAGGAAGAGTAGGGGAAGGCTTGAAGTTACCTAATCATGTGGTTACCAACAATTAATTAAGGAATCCAGCAAAAATCGATCATGTTAGAATTGTAGCGACAAGGTCCACATTTAAGAACTAAAGTGGTTCAGAACAGAGCTACTGAAATTTCGTGGGAAAATCAACGCTATTTGATTTTAAAACAAAACAAAGCAGAATCGACAACTGCGAACCAAGGTGAGTAAACTCACTCGTTTAAAATTAAAATGTGAAATGGTTGCTTGATTGAATAGTTGATAAATTGGTTGATATAATCACATCGTTGATTGATTTTTCATTAATGCGATATTTTTGATGTTACTAACATCTGTGGATGCAGGGAAACAGGTTGGAGGGATCCAACTGGATCCCTCGACATTTTAATTACTGTTTTATTTAATGATGATATATGTTATGCTACATTATCCATGGTTGAATTTGTGTGTTTGATTTACCCTGGCCTTAGGAACCCGGTATCTTAGGTACCGTAAAATATCATCGAATGTGAAAAAGAAAATTTGAATTTTAAAGAAGAGTTATTTCCAAATTAGAAATAATTTCTTTTTCATTGAGTTGCAAATGGAAACTTATTCCATTGGGTAAACCAAGAAAAATGTTATAAATAAAGATATAAATGAAGTGGATCATTAACCATTGGATAAATTAAAAGGTGAGTTCAAATATGAATGTATATTTGAAAGTGAGTATCGGTTTTGAAACCAATATTTGGAAATGGATTTGAATTTAGCAAATTACAGAGGGAAGTTTAAAGAAAGATTTTCAAATGCTTAAAATAAAAGAATGATAGTTTAAAACAAGGAAATATTTTGCAAATAAAATTTATATGAAAAGGGGATTTATAGAAATCGAATTAAGTGGTTAGAAGAATGTATAGTTTATAAATATGTTTAAAGGAGAACTTGAATTGTTTAAAATAGACAGGGTTTATAAATGAACAACGGAAACGTGTGCGTCGCACACGGTATTTTATTCAAAACAACAATCATAGCACTGTTGTTATAATAGATGTTATAAATCTAAATAGCAATTTTAACGCTGCCGTTATAATAACTGTTTTAATAGCAATCTTAATGCTATGGTTATGATAAGTGTTCTATAATGCTAGACAGCGGTTTTAACGCTGTTGTGATAAGCAATGTTTGGTTTAAAGTTGTGAGCGCTGACTATTTCAAAATTAAGAATGTCGTTCAGTTAAGGTCTGAGAGGTAATTATACCCCAACTTGACTAGCTGCATTATTGACGGAGAAATAGTTAAGGCTCGATAGCAAGGGTTGGTTAGTGATATCGTTAGTTAACGAAGGATTTATGATTTGAGTTATAATAACGATGTTTATAACATCAGTTAATTCAAGGGATTTAGAAATGTTTTCTAACTGGAAAAAGGATATTTTCTCAAGAAAGGAATTATAATATTGGAAATGTTTCCCAATAATCAAGAGAGAAAATAGAGCTTAGAAAGAACACGAAAGGTAGGAAAGTGGGAATGGGAAATGATAATGTAGTAAAGAACTAATATAAAAAGGGCCCGGTGTTGAATGATGTTTGGTCAATAGAATTTTCTCCTGGAAATAATATCATTGTTTGCACACCGACATGTTTTCATTTGATAGTTAAATCACCGACTATCAAAGTTTTGACCATTTTAACGTTGTTAGTATGGAGAGACCGGTTGGATTATTATCCAGAGAACCACTCCGTATTGGCATAAGCGTTGCGAATCAAGTATGCTGAATATCTTGAAGACGGAGTTATGCAAGGGCTATCCTGTTTACAGGTTAGTGCCTTCGGTTTGTCCAGACCCAGGACAACTTGTATGGACGAGTGTCTGACAGAGTATTTCCAAAGGGGATTACGTACGTTGATTTCTTCAAACGTACGAAGTTGGTGGCATAGAAGGGAAGCTTCTTTAGCCTAACAATCTGAGTATTTTTGTGGGAATCAATTAGTGATTTCCGATGGATCTGACGATGTGGCATTCAAAGTGAATGGTGGCCAGATGTTATGGAAGATAATTAAAACCTCAAGCCTCATCAACCCGGAAGTGGACAAAAATCGGGCAGGCAGCATGGCTATGTGGGTCGCACCCATTAGGATGTATGATCACCTATCTAGAGAAATTCCTTTTGTTCTTAAAACTATCGATGCTGTCCCTTATCGGGAGGCGGTTGCTGATCCCAACCGTCGGTGGTATACATTCGATACACTCAAGCGAAATGAGTGGTCGGTCATGTGTGGGCCGGGTTGCAAGATGTTCTTGTTGAACCCAGTGTATTTGCCTCTAGAGATACACGTTCGGAAGGTGGTCCCATACCTTGTCGAGTTGGAATCCAATCTCCAATAAGCGCCTGCGAGTTGATTGTATATTATATATGTAGAGCGTGAGATGCAAGCGTTCTACTAGATTTTAATTACTTGTGATTAGACATTATTATAATATCAGATAATATATGATTTCCAAAGTGTTTGGGTTATCGTAAGGTAAAAACCATCCGTGTTTATGTGCGGATTGGTCTTACGATTATCTTTTCTTTTGAAAAGGATTTTGAAAGTTAAACAAATGGTTTGAGTTTACTCACACCAGTCCCATGACTGACCCAGAGTTTATTTTGTTTGTTTTCCCTAAACTCTTGGGTGCCCAAATTTGTACGGGCAGTCAAGTAGTTAGGATTTTTCAGATTCACTTGGAGGAGCTCGAAGCAGGAGGCTTCACCAATTAGCTATAGACTATCATATTTTCCGCTATGTACTATGTTGTATCTGGAAACAGGTGTTTATAACTGTTCCAGAGATAGCTGTTGTGCTCTGATGATGGTATGTATATATACAGTTATTGTTTTATATTTCAAAAGTATGTTATATAGTATATTTTATTCGTTCCGCTGTGAGTTTGTGATCTTCGTTTTCTTCTATTCTAATATTTCTTTCTTTCTATTTCTCACCCTCTAACTTCTTTCTAATAATGGTTCGTATTTCTGTGCAATTTGAGTTGGACGTGTGGTATTATTAGTCGACTCAAAGGGTACGGATTTGCGGGTCGTTTCATTTGGTATCAGAGCCGAAGGTTAAGTGATTACCTTAGCTCTGTGGCGTAACTCAATGGAGATGGGGTTAGTAACACCCTAGGTTGAGTTTGAGTGTATATATATGAGCGCGTATTTGTAAATTCGATATAAAATTTGTTTTATATTGTGTTGGCTGGTTTGTTGAGTGGTTTATGAATTCTGGTCGATACAGGAAGTACAACCGTATCGATAGGTGTTTCTAAACTCTCGAACAGAACAAATCGACTCAGTATTGTTTTATGGTGGGTAAGTGATATAATTTGCCCAAAAGTTATTTTGCTATAAAGGGATAATTTTCTGAAATTATCGAATGTGCTGATTGTTATTACAATCAAAGGAAATTATAAAATATTGAAATGGTTATATAAAACCAAATTGAATTTGGATAAGAATATGATATACAAATAAGCTGAACTGAGATTTAATTCAAACCATAATTTGAATTTAAATCCCGGAAGTTTTGAAATATTCCTTGAAGTATTTTAAAGGTAATATGGCATTAATTTGAAGAAATTTTTGAATTAGAATGTTTAAATGGATTTTAAAAAGCGATTAAGCATTGAAATCACTTCAGGGGCGAGAAAATAGTACTGATAATGGGTCGCGACATTATCGGTATTCATTTTCGAGTTCCTAAGTGACGGATTGCTACCATAGTAATTTGGGAATGAAAAACTTGTTTGAAAGGGACAAGATGATTTAGAAATTCAAATGTTTTGAATTGATTTGATTATAAATATATATGTACATATATATGATTTCAAACTAGTTGAAATAAAAACCCGGGAATTTGAATTCTAAAATTTGTTTAACTTGTACAAGTTGAATAGATTGAAATGGGTCAAAATGTATCAAGGGAATTGAAATTTAACTTAAGTTAAATGAAATCAAACTGGATTAGGGATAATCCAAATTGAAATTTAACAAAGAGAAATGTTGAGATTCGAATTATTAACGTGAATTCGACTTATGATGAAGCAAGTGAATATTTTGGATATTGTTGATTGGAACTGAATTGGATGCAAGCATAATAGGTGGATTGACTTAAATAGAAATCAGATTTGTATTGATCGAATGGAAGGGAACTAATCAGAAGTTGATTAGAGCGTTAAAACTGGAAGTTGGATTGATTTGGAACCAACTAGAAATGGATATATGCATGCTGAGCAGATATAGAATGGAAGAAGATGCAAGAGATAGAATTTGTGCCCGACAAAAAGGTACATGTTTACAATATTGTTTGGGTTGATGATTTTATGAGCCTATGAGGCAAGCCGCTTGGCTTTTTGATTTTCTTTTGGATTGGAGAAGGCCTAGAAAGGCGAGTTGTGATTGTGCCGATTGAGCCGTGCAGTGGAGATGCTGCAGAAATTTTTTCAGAATTTAAAATGTTAGAAAATTTTCAGAATTTTGAAAAGTTTCGTTAAGAAAAATAAATTAATATTTTAATTGAAATAAATTGGCCCAGTTAAACTAAAGTTAAGAAGTGAACAAAAGGGATTTGTGGATCGAGTTAATAGGGTAGGTGGTATTTTCCCTACTTAGCAATTTCGAGGACGAAATTATTTTAAGGGGGAAGGAATGTAACGACCCAGATTTTCGGCCATTAAATTCTGAATATTTAAATTTGTTTTAAAAATTTTAATTGAATTTCATATAGGAATTTATTTATTTAAAACGAAGTTTGAACGTAAATTTATAATATAATTATAAAACGAGCTCGAAATCGCGCGGCAGTTCGTAATATAGAGTTTTGAACTTCAACTGAGTATACAGAACTCGTTATAAATCAGATTTCTGTGAAACAAGACACGTTGGAACCGTATCGATTATAATTTTCATATGAAAGAGAAAAATCTAGATTTCATGTTATAAGTAGAAAGTTATGGTCAAATCAAATTTTCAAATAGTCGCTGTGGAAATCGTTATTTAAAATATACGCGTTAAAATAGCCGTTTTGCAAACGGACTCAGATTTCGACGAAATCAGTTTCATTGGGACCGTATCGTTAAATTATTGTACGGGGGTGAGTGGCGTGGAAAACCGATGTCGTATGTAACCACGGTAGCCGTAAACGCTCGTTCAGTGCAATTAAATTAATTCAACTGAATAAAGGAATATTAGAGTGTAACTTGAACAGACGATCGAATCAGGCCACGAAACCAGTTCCAGTGAGTTCGTAGCGTCGGATATAGTCAGGGTAGGTATATGGTTTGTTATTTTTAGAGATCGGCAAATTTGGTGTTCAGAAGGGCAGTGCGGTACGCGCCAAAAACAGCCTACCGGGGCAACAGTCTCAGAATGCGACGAAACTAGTGCCGTTGGATTCGTATCGAAAAGTTATTGTCGGTGTTCGCAGTGTCGAGTTGATTTGATTTACCTGGTGATCATGAAAAATTTAAACGCGTGTTGATTTCTGGTTTTATAAAGGATTTTTTTTCAAATGACCTCGGTTTTCGATGAAACTTGTTCCATTGGGTTCAGAATACCTTTTTACACCAAGATTAGCTTTTTCATCAGTAAACAGAAATCGATTGTGGTCAATTTCACTTGATACTTCACCATGAAATATAAACTATATCCCTATAAAACTATAACTAGTATTTCAAATTCGTAGCCGATGTGTATGTTGTCCTTTCCTTTGAGTCTACATCAAAAAAATTAATGAGTTACAGAAGCGTGCCGACCATGCCAAACTCCTTGCCGACAAAGTAAAACATACATTGGAAAGCGAACCTACCCTGTTTGGCTGATACGTGGGGGTCAAGTAATTCAAATTATAAATACATGAACAGAGGAGAGCTCGTTTGCTTTCCAGTAATGAAGAAAAATAAAACAAAACAAAAGTCGTGACAAATTTAAAACCCAAACCAAATTCCCAAGTCTCGCATCTTCAAACAAAGGAGACCGCATAGTATTTTCCTCAAACCAGAATGGCGACTTGGTGTGATGAATGTGAGCTATGGTTGTTCGATTTCAGGGCGGCGAGCAGGAGTTTGATGGAGTGGAAGGTCGCGAGTTACTCGGTGGGGTCAGCGCTTGCACTGGCCAAAGTGAGGCGAGGCTCGGTGATTTCAGCTGCCGTTGGTGATCGCTCAAAGGACAGAGCGGAAGTGTTGGCCTCGATGTGAGGTGGTTGCGGAGGCACAGTACGGCCGAACGGGAGTCAAAGGCGATGGCCACCGTGATGAAGTCCTGGGGTACGGTGAAGAGTTGGAAATAGTGGCGCTGGGTGGGTTTTGCATTGGGCAAAAACTGGTGATAACGTGGAAAGTGTCTTACTGTTAGATGTAATGGAGGGATAAGGGAGGATGGAGCTGAAATTTGGAACGTGGTCTATGGATTGTAGTGCGGTGTTGATGACAGGCGTTCATGGTATTAAAAAGGGGAACGACAACTAGAGTAATGGTGCTTGGTTTGTTTCTGAGGTAGGACGGAAGTTAAGAGGTGATTAAAAGCACATTTCAGTGGTATTTTCATGTGAATTTTCAGGGGTATGTAAGGAGGAAGGAAACGAGATGAATACTGTTGGTATGGTGAGGAAGTTTGTGCAGTGGTGAGTGGTGGGGTGGTTACAACGTGGGATATAGCTGAGTAGAGGAGGTGAGTTATCGACTAGTTAAGGAGGAACAGTATCGGTCCTTGTTTTTTTTATTGAACAATAAAGGGAGTGTTACGGCTATGTACTGGAAATTGAAGTGTGTATAACGAGAAAGGAAGAAGGGTTTCCAGGGAAAATGGTTCTCGTTTCAGCGTTGGCATGGGTTCAGCGGATCAAAATAAGGAAGAATGGTTGACTGTTAAACAACTATTACTATGAAATTAGCGGGCTATAAACAATGGATTAACCAATATAATACGGGTGTGGGAAGTTCGCGTTTGGAGCAAATGATGTTTACTAAAGTCGGATTAAAAAGTTTGGGTATGGTTTCTGAAAATGATAGTGAGGAGCATAATTGTGGTTAGGGGTGATAATGACGAGGTGGGAGTAGCATTCGAGTTGCCTCAAATAAAAGGAAGAGTAGGGGAAGGCTTGAAGTTACCTAATCATGTGGTTACCAACAATTAATTAAGGAATCCAGCAAAAATCGATCATGTTAGAATTGTAGCGACAAGGTCCACATTTAAGAACTAAAGTGGTTCAGAACAGAGCTACTGAAATTTCGTGGGAAAATCAACGCTATTTGATTTTAAAACAAAACAAAGCAGAATCGACAACTGCGAACCAAGGTGAGTAAACTCACTCGTTTAAAATTAAAATGTGAAATGGTTGCTTGATTGAATAGTTGATAAATTGGTTGATATAATCACATCGTTGATTGATTTTTCATTAATGCGATATTTTTGATGTTACTAACATCTGTGGATGCAGGGAAACAGGTTGGAGGGATCCAACTGGATCCCTCGACATTTTAATTACTGTTTTATTTAATGATGATATATGTTATGCTACATTATCCATGGTTGAATTTGTGTGTTTGATTTACCCTGGCCTTAGGAACCCGGTATCTTAGGTACCGTAAAATATCATCGAATGTGAAAAAGAAAATTTGAATTTTAAAGAAGAGTTATTTCCAAATTAGAAATAATTTCTTTTTCATTGAGTTGCAAATGGAAACTTATTCCATTGGGTAAACCAAGAAAAATGTTATAAATAAAGATATAAATGAAGTGGATCATTAACCATTGGATAAATTAAAAGGTGAGTTCAAATATGAATGTATATTTGAAAGTGAGTATCGGTTTTGAAACCAATATTTGGAAATGGATTTGAATTTAGCAAATTACAGAGGGAAGTTTAAAGAAAGATTTTCAAATGCTTAAAATAAAAGAATGATAGTTTAAAACAAGGAAATATTTTGCAAATAAAATTTATATGAAAAGGGGATTTATAGAAATCGAATTAAGTGGTTAGAAGAATGTATAGTTTATAAATATGTTTAAAGGAGAACTTGAATTGTTTAAAATAGACAGGGTTTATAAATGAACAACGGAAACGTGTGCGTCGCACACGGTATTTTATTCAAAACAACAATCATAGCACTGTTGTTATAATAGATGTTATAAATCTAAATAGCAATTTTAACGCTGCCGTTATAATAACTGTTTTAATAGCAATCTTAATGCTATGGTTATGATAAGTGTTCTATAATGCTAGACAGCGGTTTTAACGCTGTTGTGATAAGCAATGTTTGGTTTAAAGTTGTGAGCGCTGACTATTTCAAAATTAAGAATGTCGTTCAGTTAAGGTCTGAGAGGTAATTATACCCCAACTTGACTAGCTGCATTATTGACGGAGAAATAGTTAAGGCTCGATAGCAAGGGTTGGTTAGTGATATCGTTAGTTAACGAAGGATTTATGATTTGAGTTATAATAACGATGTTTATAACATCAGTTAATTCAAGGGATTTAGAAATGTTTTCTAACTGGAAAAAGGATATTTTCTCAAGAAAGGAATTATAATATTGGAAATGTTTCCCAATAATCAAGAGAGAAAATAGAGCTTAGAAAGAACACGAAAGGTAGGAAAGTGGGAATGGGAAATGATAATGTAGTAAAGAACTAATATAAAAAGGGCCCGGTGTTGAATGATGTTTGGTCAATAGAATTTTCTCCTGGAAATAATATCATTGTTTGCACACCGACATGTTTTCATTTGATAGTTAAATCACCGACTATCAAAGTTTTGACCATTTTAACGTTGTTAGTATGGAGAGACCGGTTGGATTATTATCCAGAGAACCACTCCGTATTGGCATAAGCGTTGCGAATCAAGTATGCTGAATATCTTGAAGACGGAGTTATGCAAGGGCTATCCTGTTTACAGGTTAGTGCCTTCGGTTTGTCCAGACCCAGGACAACTTGTATGGACGAGTGTCTGACAGAGTATTTCCAAAGGGGATTACGTACGTTGATTTCTTCAAACGTACGAAGTTGGTGGCATAGAAGGGAAGCTTCTTTAGCCTAACAATCTGAGTATTTTTGTGGGAATCAATTAGTGATTTCCGATGGATCTGACGATGTGGCATTCAAAGTGAATGGTGGCCAGATGTTATGGAAGATAATTAAAACCTCAAGCCTCATCAACCCGGAAGTGGACAAAAATCGGGCAGGCAGCATGGCTATGTGGGTCGCACCCATTAGGATGTATGATCACCTATCTAGAGAAATTCCTTTTGTTCTTAAAACTATCGATGCTGTCCCTTATCGGGAGGCGGTTGCTGATCCCAACCGTCGGTGGTATACATTCGATACACTCAAGCGAAATGAGTGGTCGGTCATGTGTGGGCCGGGTTGCAAGATGTTCTTGTTGAACCCAGTGTATTTGCCTCTAGAGATACACGTTCGGAAGGTGGTCCCATACCTTGTCGAGTTGGAATCCAATCTCCAATAAGCGCCTGTGAGTTGATTGTATATTATATATGTAGAGCGTGAGATGCAAGCGTTCTACTAGATTTTAATTACTTGTGATTAGACATTATTATAATATCAGATAATATATGATTTCCAAAGTGTTTGGGTTATCGTAAGGTAAAAACCATCCGTGTTTATGTGCGGATTGGTCTTACGATTATCTTTTCTTTTGAAAAGGATTTTGAAAGTTAAACAAATGGTTTGAGTTTACTCACACCAGTCCCATGACTGACCCAGAGTTTATTTTGTTTGTTTTCCCTAAACTCTTGGGTGCCCAAATTTGTACGGGCAGTCAAGTAGTTAGGATTTTTCAGATTCACTTGGAGGAGCTCGAAGCAGGAGGCTTCACCAATTAGCTATAGACTATCATATTTTCCGCTATGTACTATGTTGTATCTGGAAACAGGTGTTTATAACTGTTCCAGAGATAGCTGTTGTGCTCTGATGATGGTATGTATATATACAGTTATTGTTTTATATTTCAAAAGTATGTTATATAGTATATTTTATTCGTTCCGCTGTGAGTTTGTGATCTTCGTTTTCTTCTATTCTAATATTTCTTTCTTTCTATTTCTCACCCTCTAACTTCTTTCTAATAATGGTTCGTATTTCTGTGCAATTTGAGTTGGACGTGTGGTATTATTAGTCGACTCAAAGGGTACGGATTTGCGGGTCGTTTCAGGTTTCAAACAATCAAACACAAATTTTATTTGTGCAGTTGGGTGATGTGTAAAATTTATCATCCCAATAAATATCAGTCAAAACGGTGTACATAAACAAATCGTCCGATTTTTTTATTACTATTTATTTTATATACACGTTAAAAATCATATTTTTAACTATAGAATATTTTATTTCATTCCACATCACACAATCAAATTTCACAACACAGCAATCAAACAAATAAGTCATCCATGGTCTGTGGACGATGGGTGTCGGGTGCTGCTAAGCACTGTCTGCATCCTAATATATATTTCAAACTAGAAATAGAAATAAAAGTGAGGAGTTCTCACCTATTAGATAAACCAAACACTGCGACTCTTTATATGTAGGAAATCTTCGCCGTGCTTCTAACGAGATCCGTTTCACGCGGTATATGTTAAAAATTATATTTTTAACAACGCTACTTCCTATAAAAATCGAATATTTATTCTCTCTAGAACATATATAAAAATCATATTTTTATATTTTCCATCTCATAAAAATCATATTTATATTTTTCACTACTACAAAAAAAATAAAGTTCATATTTTTATTTCTTATACTGTAAAGATTATATTTTTATTCCAAATCTCTATACGTAAAATCATATTTCTATTTCGCCTTCCTATATATGAAAATCTAAACTTCATGCTTTCAAAAGTCAAATCTTTATATTTTTCAAAATCAAATCTTTTTTAATTATAAAGATCTAATCTTTTATATGTTTTCATATATATAAAAATCAAATTTTTTACTTTCACTTCATATATATAAAAATCGAATTTTTATATAATTAAAAATCATATCTTTATCCAGTAAAAATCTCGCCTTTCTTCTGATAAAAATTTCCTCTTTTCTACACTAAAAATCTTAACTTTCTTCATATAAAAATTCTAACTTCCCACTTATAAAAATATAATCTTTATATCGATAAAAATCGAAACTTTCTCATGATAAAATCATCATTCTTCTACTTTATAAATTAAATATCACAACTTTTTATACATAAAATTTATAACTTCATAAGAATAAGATTTACTAATCAAAGAATAATAGAATAAAATCAAATGAAAAGAAAACTTACAAATTCTCGCGGTATTTTTTGGCAAATGGGGTTCGCTGGTCGGTGGCTGACCATGGGGGAGCGTCGGTGGGCGTGCAGCGGCGGTGGGTGGTGCGCAATTGGTCGGGGAGGGGCTTCAGGGCGGTGCCATGGTGACAGGGGGCGGCGCGTTCGATTCGGGTTAAGGGGGGCTCGCGGTCTTCGTTTGTCGAGGAGGAGAGAGGGAGGAAGGGGAGGAGGGGCGCGATGATCGAAGGTGGGGTGGGAGGGGGTCTCACGCTGACGGCGGCGGTATAGGGGGAGGCACGATCCCCCCTTCGTTTTCTTTTTTTTAACTTTCTGAAAAGAACGTGGGAGGGAGAGAAAGGAAGTGAGGGGGGAGAAGTCAACGCTGAAGTAAATATAATATATATATATTTATTTATTTTTAAATTCCGAAAAGCAACTTTTTATTTCGAACTCAAAACGGGACCCACTGTCTGTCGTCCCTAGCTAATTACCCCAATTCCGAACACAATGGGATATGTATCATAAGCCGATTCGATCGTTTCGATCAGTTTTCGTTTAAATTAAAACTTAAATATATATATTCAATTTTAAACGTACATTTCAATTTACCGGGCCACGTACGGACTCTAAAAATTCCCAAAAATATTTTCTAGCTTCGTATTGACGATACGGTCCTAACAAAACTAATTTTGTCGAATTCTGAGACCGTTTGAAAAATGGCCATTTTCCAGTCGATCGAAATTGGTTGAAACTGTCAAAACACGTTTTCCTTTGCCACACTCACACATTGATTTAGAAAATTATGAATTTTGGAAAATAGCAATAACTAGACGTCCCTGATCCAACAAAAGTGGTTTCGTCGAAAACAGAGGTCATTTGCAAAACTTCCATTTTTAAAGGCTAAAATTCCATAGCGACTATTCTGAATTTTCAATTGGACATAACTTTTGATTCCCGCTATGAAATTTCAATTTTTCGGATTTGTTGGGAAGATATTCTCAAATAGATTCAAATATTTTTGGTTTCACTAAAATCCGGTTTATTTTGAATCCTGCACATTCATTTTAATTTTGTAATTGAATTTTTGAACTACCGTGCCACTTTCAATTCCTTTTATAATTATAAATAATTATTTATATTCTAACGACGATTCAAATAAATATATACGTTCGAATTCTATTCAAAATAAATTTCTCGTCGTTATTATTTAAAATAATTCATTTTAAATAGCCAAAATTCGCTAAAATTGCCAAAATAAATTTTTTAAATTGGCTCGGATTTCCGGGTAATTACAATAGGTCAGACAAAAAGTCTAGTGAGCGGTAGTGATTTCTAGCACGAAAAGTCTATCCAAACCCCAAAATCATAACGGACCTAATGGCATAAACCATGTTGCCTAATTCTCATTATTCTACAACTTACTCTTTAATTAATTAATTTTCTAATTAATATTTATGCATAAAAATTTGGGTTGTTACACTATACCTGCTGAAATCTCTAATGCTTATCCGAGTTCAAAATGCCCAGTTCCTACTTGTGTAATGTTGCAAACATGTCAGCTACATCTAACTTAGTCAGTCCAGTTGTGCTAACCCCTTCTTTGCCTAATGCCAAACCAACTGCTCCAAAGTATTCCTCTTTTTTTACCCTAATACCACGTTGTGTTGTACATACTCACCTAGTGAATTCTAAGCTTCCCCAAATAATCTGGTTCCTCCATCTAATAATGTTCAAGAAGGGGTTAACTATTGGAAGGACTCCCTTGTTGGTTTTTTAGATTAGAAGGTTCCTTATTATGATGTCATGAGCATTGCCGTAAAGCGTTAAATTTAAGAGGTGGCCTCCTTGTCAATTTTGTGAACGGAATGTTTTATTTCAAATTCTCGAATGCGGAATAGAGAAGAAGAGTGCTGGAATCTATTACGGCCATTATAGGTGGTAAGCCATCTATTATTACTTCCTAGAGTACCTCCGCAGAATGTGTAGGAGAGAGAGTTCAATATATTCTTGTCTGGGCTATTTTCACAAGAATCCACTCAATTCCAGGCCTGAACTTGTTAGCTAGTAAAATTCGGAAATTTAAATGCTTTGAGTCCAACACGGAAGCGAGGAAAAATCTTGTCTTTAGAAGGCCTTGATTGAAATTTCTTCGAGTAAGCCACTACCTATAAAGCTTAAAGTTTCAATTTATGGTTTTGCTTTATTTGTAGATGTTCAATACTCTTGGAAAACTGATTTATGCACAAATTGCCACACTTTTGGTCATCTTTCTGACACTTGCAAACTTCTCGCTGAAGGTTCTATTTTGGATGAAACTCCTCTTAAGAAGCCTCCTACACATATAGGGTTCCCTAAACCAAAGTTTTAGATGGTGAGGTTACTCCTTCGCAAGCGGATAAAGCAAAAAATGAAGGCAATGAATTTGTCTGGAATCTTCATGAGAAATCATGGTATCATCCTCGTTTGGAAATGCATTATGATCCCTTCCAACAGGTTTATTCAAGGAAATTTTACAGTAAGGGCTTATTTCCCTCAGGCAGTTAATTTTAAGGACACGTGTTCCAAGTAATTATTTTCCAAGCCAAAATTTTCTATATCATTATCGGCCGAAAAATCAGTATCGCTACTCACATTCGAAGCTTCAAACAAAAATATAAATTAGGTTTTATAAAGCCGGTTTGTCTACAAAATCAAAATCATGTAAAATCGTGTAGCTGACTTTGATTATTTGTTGAAGAAATCAAATCATCTCACCTAGAATTGAATATAGATGCACATAAAATCTACATTGATGATTTGCAATGATTTTAATTATTGATTGCTAAACAAGTAAGTACTCCTTTGTCGATTACAGTTTGTTTGTAACAACCCGGAAAATCTGAGCCAATTTAAAAATTTTAACTTGGCTAATTTAGTGAATTTAAAATATTTAAAATAAATATTTTAAATAATAACGACGAAAAGTGTGTTTGAATCGACGTTTGAAAATAACTATAATTATTTCTAATTATAAACAAGGCCTGAAATGGCGCGGTAGTTTCAAATTTTCAATTCAAAATTTGACTGGTTGTATTGGGTGCAAAATAAAACGGATTTTAGTGAAACCAAAAATGTTTAAATCTATTTATGAATATCTTTCTAACGAATTTGAAAAAAATTGAAGTTTCATAGCGGGAAACAAAAGTTATGGCCAAATGAATTTTCAGAAAGGTCGATATAGAGTTTATATAGCCCGTGAAAATGGCCATTTTGCAAACGTCCTCAGAATTCGACGAAATCACTTTTGTTGGATTTGGGATGTCAAATTATTGCTAGGTTTCAAATTTCATAATTTTTGAAGTTAGTATGTGAGTGTGGCAAAGGAAAATGTGTTTGGTAGATTTCTATTAAATTGGATCGACCAGAAAAGGACCATTTTTCAAATGGTCTCATAATTCGACTAAACTAGTTTTGTTTGGACCTTATCATCAAAACATGGCTAGATTTATTTTTTGGGAATTTTTAGAATCACTATGTGGCCCCCAAAATTGAAATGTACGTTCAAATTGAATATTGAATGTTTTATATTTTAATTTGTAGAGAAACTGACTGAAACAGTCAAATGGGCCTACGAAACATATCCCATTGTGTTTGGAATAGGGGTATTTGACTAGGGACGACAGTCGTTGGGTTTGGGTTGGTGTTAGTATGTGAAGAGGGGTATTTTTGTATTTTTAAAATATATAAATATAAAGAAAAATTATGATTGGCCAGTCATAATTGTTTCTCCCCGATTCCTCCCTATCGCGCATGGCGGAAATTTGCTGAGCCCTTATCTCCTCGATTCCTTTTAATTCGCTCAAAATTAGACCTCCATCCTATTGGGGATTTTGTAGAGCTCGTCAAGATCTTCAAATCCATAGCAAGTTTGAATTTTTCATTAAGTAATTTGAGAGATTCGTTGCCTGGAAGTTTCGAACTTCAACCCGCCGCCATCGCCGCCTCAGGCGATCGAACTGGCCATCTCCACCGCGCGCGGGTGCGCCCTTCGCCCCACTTCAATGATGTATGGTCCGATCGTGCTATAGCTTCGTGGATTAATCGAAAAAGCTAAACCTAGTTTCGAACAATTTCTGAAAGGTACGGCTGATTATTTTAAAACTATTTTATAACACTTTAAAGCGCTACGGTTTTTGATTTCATTGTAAAAATCATATCTTTCTCGTTTGCTGACGAAATCCAGTGAAACAAGAGACAGTGGACTTGTGTGGATGTCTTCTACATTCTAGAAGAGACCGGATATTTTTCTGAGCCTTCTGCTATTTTTGGTGGAGTGGAACCCAATGTGAGATTTCTGAATTATAAACGATATGGAAATGACGATGTATAAATTATATATTCGAAATATGAGTTATATAAGCGTTGTACACCTCATGTATAAGTGTTGTATAAGTCGTTTGTTCGATGTATAAGTTATATATGCATTGTAAAAATTATATATGTGTTGAAATAGAAGTGAAATATACTTATATAAATATATATATATATATATATATATATATGTATACACACACACCCCTCGTCCACAAACCATGGACAATATTTATTGGTTGTGATTAGTGTGAAAATTGGTTGATAGCGAATGGTTGATTAGAATTGTTTGTCGTTGAAATTAATTGATTGTGGTAGAAAAATACCCGTTTGTAGTTGAGAATTATTCGGTTGAAACCACATAGGATTAGTTTGTGGAAAAGAAAGAAAAATAAACATGCCGCCCGCGTGCGAACTAGATGCATGAAATCCCTATTGTCAAAAGCTGCGAGGCTTTAAGGTAGAGCGAGGAGCCGTACTAGGGACGTTCCCGGTTTTAACTACCCTGCCGTTATGATGCCGAAATTTTCTGAAATATTTCTGTGTTTGATTTATATTCATGTGTTGAATGTTGAAATTAAATTCATGTGTTGAATGTTGAAATAAATTCATGTGTTGAATGGAGTTCGTGTATTGAATAAATTCTTTGAAAAATAAAAATAACATTTTTACCTTATATATAAACTATATAAAATAATCGTGTTTAGAAATAAATTGTTTTGCAATAAAAATAACATTTTTACCTTATATATAAACTATATAAAATAATTGTGTTTTGAAATAAATTGTTTTGCAATAAAAATAACATTTTTACCTTATATATAAACTATATAAAATAATCGTGTTTTGAAATAAATTGTTTGGCAATAAAAATCACATTTTTATTATATATATAAACTATAGAAATTATTCATGTGTTGAATAGAAATTCATGTGTTGAATAGAAATTCCTGTGTGGAAATAAAATAAACAAAATTCATGTGTTGAAATAAATATCTGTTGGATAAAAATATCGTTTTTATCAAATATGTGAAGTGAAAATGGTTTTGAAATAGAAGAATCGATTATATTTATATATATATAATTAAAATATATCGAATAACGAAGCTGCAGTTCATTTTTTGAAACCGTGATTTCAAACGATTAGTGTGGGAGATCCACCCATCAGATTTTCCCGAAACCGAAACATTGGGTTCGCTTTGGAAATATCTTTCCAACGATACCCACTTTGTGAAAATTCAATGGTTGGATTGTCTAGAATGTTTAATTCAAATATGAATAAAAACAGCGCCAGAATCGATTATATATATATATATAATTAAATTAAATCAAATAACGACGCTGCAGTTCGTATTTTGAAATCGAAACTTCAAATGAGTGTACCAGGAGATCCGACCGTCGGATTTTCCCAAAACTGAAACCGTTGGAATCGTTTTGAAAAGATCTTTCTAATGATATAAATTTTGTGAAGATCCAATGGTTAGATTTTCTGATATGTGTAAATCAAATCTGAAGAAAAACAGTGCCACGGCCGCGCTATGGCCTGAAGCGTCATTTGAATGAAATGGATATTTTTAAAATAAATAAAAATAGCAATAAATCATGATAAAATATTATAAACGATAGGGAATGGAAATAAAATGAATTTGCTCGGTTTATGTGATATTTAACGATTGAATGAGTTTGGCGTGAATTGTTGTTGAATAATTTAACCATTGAAATGAATTGATTTAAACTCTAAATATACGTGAATTATTTAAAAAGGTCGAGTTAAATCTCATTTCAAATAATAGATCGGCGATAAGAAGTCGATGATGAAGACGGTGTTTGAAGACCGGAGATCTTCACCTCGGTTGGATGGTAACTGATGTCTTGATTGGAAGGCATCCCGAAATATAGATAATAAGTGGTGATCGTCCAGACGTGCTTGGAGATCGATGGGTATGAGAGGTATATAGTGCCTCCGGTTTTGTTCAGACCCAGAACGAACTTGCAAATGGACTGTGTGTCCGACATTGGATTTTGTTCTTTGCTGATTGATATCTATTAAATATATATCTATTTAGCGGCGGAGAATTTATTCTCTTGCTTAACGCCCTTCTCTGAGACGTACGAGCTCAGAGGTTATATATAGATAGAAATCAGTCGCATAGCGTGAATTGCCTGGGCGGCACACCTAAGTGGCAGATGATCAAGGCTTCTATTGAAAATCAAAGTCTTGTGGTTGATCATCAAAGCACGGCCTGTGTGGCATAGCTTTGTGTATAACGTGAATTCGCAAGCCTCACACCCCGATATGAACCAGAAATGGGAGAGGACCTCAGGGAGGGCATGCGTTTCCTTCTAGCTAGGGTGGTGTCAGTGCTTACACTGGCTGACATGTATATTATTTTCACCTATGTGGTTGTTGCTGTTGCGACGCGCCTCGGATATGTCGGTGACTATGTGAAGCCGATGGAGTCATTCGTTGGCTCATTTATGCCCCAAAGGGCCGGGAAACGTAGTGTTCAGGCATTTTAATCCACATCGATGGACCGACCCTGATGATCCAAGGGTCACTCGAGCTCTGATCCTGAGGCTCGGGCTAGACAGTCTCGAATTCGGTAAGAACTATCTTTTGCCTTGGTTCATGATGGAAATCCAATTTCCAAATACGACACCATGCAATTTTGATTGTATGTATATATATATATATATATATATATATATGGCGACATGATATATGGTACCCATGCCGTCTATGATTGATAGTTATGATTGAAATTGTTTTTGAAACATATAAACACTAGTAATAATATCTGATTCTTTTGTTTTATTTGTATCAAGCATATTTTGTTCATTATAAGGTAAAACTCTATCCTCCGGTTTGCGTTGCATTGTGTGGTGGGAATTGAGTCCTATAATGGCTTCATTTTTATAAAAAGCATTGCGATGTTTAAAAGATTTACTTATTTTAAAGCACTAGCAATCCAATGGCATGGTCCTGTGATTATCCATATTATAAAATGTGTTAAGTAGATTTCTCATACTAGTCCCATGACTGACTCGTAGTTTGTTTCACTTGCAAACTCGGTGCCCCTTTTTCTACACGGGCATCCTTGTATTCAAGTTTTTGCAGGCTCTTTCTGGATAGCTGGAGCTGAAGATGGATTCTATCATTTATTTATTTTATGTTGTTCATCTCCTATTGTACATATTATATTTTTTTTCCGCTGTAGACATTTATATATATTTGAACTATATTTGTACTAAGTATGATCCTGTATACTATGTAACTTTGATGATTATGTTTATCCAGCGTATTATTTGTACATTATTTGGTGTATTTATTTAATTCTGTTCTGCTGTTATCTTTTTATGTGTTATATTCCAAAGATTACCCTTGACACCGTCGTATGGGGTTTTGGGGTTGTCTCATTGTTGTTCATCATTTGCTTTAGTTTGCGATTTTTGTTTAATGATTGCTGATTGAAGTCGTTGTTCATCAATTGTTTGTAATCACTGAATACTGAAATTAAACATGTAAAAAAGATATTTGTAGTGCATTAAACATGTAAAAAAGCTATTAATGTTACCTTATTCAACGTGTAAAAAAAACATTTGTACTGAAATTTGTAGTGCATTAAACGTGTAAAAAAAAGATAAACACATTTACCTTTTACTATAATTGATTTAAATAGAACTTAAGCCCTAGTTATATTAAATAGCTACTGTTAATGTTAAACATATTTGTAGTGCAAGTAAAGTGTTTTTTGTTTTTTTTATGATTTAACCTAATATGAAACTCTATGATTAATTATACATAGCTTGTTGTTATTCTATTCAACTGCTTAAGAAGAGAAGTGCATTTATCTTTGTTAATTGTTATTGTTTACATTCATCTAAATTATACTATAGTTAATAAAGATAAAAACATATATGTTTTTATCTTTGATATCATCAATCTCTTTACTCTAGTTACAAAGCAGGTTCATATGTTCATTGTACAGCCATGCTTACTCTTATTGTAACATATCAGTAAATAATTGCACAATCATTTCAATGTTGCACATATATTTCATTCAATAGTTTAAAAATATAAATGTATTTATCTTTTAAGGTAAATGAAGCAGCATTAACTAGCTTATTAGTTGAATACAGTAACATGTTCTCTGACATATGAAGCAGCATTAACTAGTTTATATTCTGCTAGTCATCAATATAAAATTTGCTAGTCATCAATATATTAAAATCTGCCATTGAATATAACAGAATTTATTAGTAACATGTACTACAAAAGAATTTTAATAAATAATATTTATATATAAGATAAACTTATTCATCTTTTTGTATTCAAAATTATTATTATTTTTCAATATAATTATCTTTTTTATTAAAAATTAAATCAACGCTTTTTCAACGGCAAAGGTTTTAAAAGATAGTTGCATTTATCTTTTCATGTAAAGGCACTGTTTTATGTTTATTACTTTGCACCGTATTGTTTGAAGGGATAGGATGTTGGGTTTCAAGGCGTGGAGTACTGTTGTTAAGGTTGTGTATATATTAGCAGTTTTTGATTTGTGCACACAGGAAGCGATCCAAGACAAGTAAAAGCATATCTGAAGATTTGGGCTCAGGCTATTTCTTTGGCTTCTACATCAAGTGATAGTGGATGATCATCTCCTTTGATACATGAATATTGCTTTCACTTTTATTTTTTATTTTAAGTTCTTGAGTATTTTTATATATATTTTGTACGGTTCACTATCAACTTTTTGTTTAAGTTATCAATGCAGATTGTATCATGAGAATATGTTTTTCCTTTTTCCTTGACCTTATGTTGAGAAGTTCGAACTTTTATATAGAATGGAAAATGTAGAAAGACGATTGCACATGGTAGTTTGTCCGTGAGCCAGTTGTTTTACAATTTACTGATATGTTGACGATTCACATGTAAAAAGGAAAATTTTAAGAAAATATCAGCATATGAAGGCGGAGATGAACTAAAAATATTATGTGTCTGATTACTTTTTAATGTAATGTTTAAAAAAGATAAAAGCATTTATCTTTTATTAATACGATTTGCTAATATTTATCTTTATCTGAAAAAGATAAACATATTTGTAAAATAACAAGCGATTTTCAACGCTTTACATATATGCTAACCTTATCTTTTTTATACTGATAAATGTATTTATCTTTCATATCTTTTGAATAATTGGTTATATCTTGAAAGCGATATATTACTTTTTAATGCAATGTTTAAAAAAGATAAAAGCAGTTGTCTTTTATTAAAAAGATAATAACCATCATAATAAAATTGTTGGTTATATCTTTTTTATATTTATTTTAAAAAAGATAAATAATATGTAAGTAATACATTACTTTTCAATGCAAAGTCTAAAAAATTTAAAAGCATTTATTTTTTACTTTTTTATTGTAGTTTATTTTATTTGGTCAATTTTCCACATTTGATGTGTGGTAAGCTACACTTAGATAAATTGGTTGTGTATACTATGAAAAGTGATAAAATATTATCTTTTTTATGTTGCTTTTATTTAACTTACTGAATTTATTTTCTATATTTTATATATATTAAGTTTTTTTGTCCACATAAGCATACTGTATACTGTATGTCTGTTTTTCTAATCTTTTGTGATAGATTTTTAAAATTTTAGTTATGGTTTTATAAAATGATAATTCATTTTATCTTTTTTCTTTTAATTATGCTTTAACAAGTGTGGCAATACAACTCCATCTGATCTTTAGTATGACTCTTTCTCTATATATTTTCTTTCATGTATGTTGTTATTTTAGTTTATAAATACATGTTGAGACCGCAAGATAAAAATATGTAAATGTCATAAACAATAATTGATTTTACTTAACAAGTTGTTCTTTGTCTGAAAAGGATAAAAGTATTTATCTTTATCAAAAAAAATATATACATGTTCAGCTGTTCTGGAATCAGTCCCTCTATCCATAAGACCTTTCCTGCTACGGCTTCTACATTGTTCACAATTTTACTTGTATTGTAGTATACAGTATACAAAAAATGGTTCAAGTATGCTAGTATGATTTAGATCATTATTACAAGTTGTTCTTCCTTTTTTAAAAAGATAAAAGTATTTATCCTTATCTAAAAAAGATAAAAATATATACATGACAGACACGTAAAGCTATTATTCCATTATATCAAAAATATATACATGAGCAGGCAGTTGACAGTTAAATCACTTAAAGCAACCAGTATTCCGTTGTATCATTACTGCATGTTTTTCTTCCTTTTCTGAAAAAGATAAAAGTATTTATCTTTTTCTGAAAATATAAAAATAATTACATGAAACCAACTAGGTGAACATTATAACTATTAGTTACAAAATCCCAAACATGGATATGCACCTACATTCAATCCACACAAAATTACATACACTTGCATTCATTAGAAATGGTAAAATAACATAGATATCTATTGTATCCTAAGTTAGATTTTGTATCTAAATGACTAGGCAGTCCTAAATCCTCAGGCAGCTTACCTTCAATCCATGAATATTGGCTTAGTTTATCATCATCTGTATCACCCTCATATTGTAACAGCTTCATTCAAATATTAACATACATTTATCATTTAATTATATGTCCAATCCATCTCATAAGTATCATATATACACAAACACATATATCTAATCAAAAGAACGTACCTGTGTTTAAAATTAGAAAACAACCACAGACATGGCACAAACTAAAGAAAATGGATACATAATTACTTTTTATCAACTTAACAAAACATAAAGACACAAATGATAAACATATTACAAAATACAATAATGCAAAAGATACAACATCTTTTTCAAAAGAGAAACTTGTTTTTCTTTTTAAACTACTTCAATTCTAGCTTGAAAATTTTTAACAATTTAAAATTATAATTGTGTTTAAACATTTCTTCCTTAATAATTTAAGGATACTTTTGTATAAAAAAACTAAATTGTATGTATGATTTTGTGTAAAGACAACAGTCATTTAAAAAGATATTTATATTTATCTTTTTCTTCATTATCATTATAAATTGTTTAAAATGATGAATATATTTATCACTATACCTTAATATGATAAAAAACAAAAAAAATTTAGATCAGGAAACACATGTGTAAATTACTTATTATATGCACAAACGACTAGCTATTTGCATGAAAGATTGTAGATCTTCTAGTAAAATCTATTTTTTGTATATTTTTGTATAAAAATACAACATTTGTTTAAAAATATAAAGTTATTTATCTTTTTTGACAACTACGATTGTACCTTAAAATATATTAAAATTTTAAAATCAGATTAGAAGTAAAATTATCAATGAGTACAATTATTTTGATAGAAAGACTATCATTTTAAATGGTAACTAAGAATAGTGAAGAAACATTACATCAATCAAATTGCATAAAATATTACATAATATAAACTTCTTTATCACACAGTTTAAAAAAGATAAAAGCAATTATCTTTTTAGTCCTATAACATCTATTCTGTTATTCGAATACACATTACAATACTTTTCCATAATACTTTTCCATTTATCAGACAACTTAAAATAGATAAAATCAATTATCTTTTTCAGTCTTATATCACCGGTTATGTTATTCGATTAAAAAATCACCTACTAATAAAACAGTAAACCCATTTATCTTTTCCGTAACACATTCCAATCATAATACTTTTCCATAGATTTGCAATGTGTTTGGTTTGATCAGTGATTTTAGATGACATCAATTTGATGCAACTTTTGTAAATTGCATAAAATATTACATAATATAAACTTCTTTATCACACAGTTTAGAAAGGATAAATGCATTTATCTTTTTCAGTCCTATAAAATCTGTCATGTTATTGGAAAAGATAAATTTTAAACAAACTCAATAAATGTTAAACTATAATTTACTTGGTTACAGAACAATGAAGAAACATTACATCAATCAAATTGCATAAAATTACATAATATAGAATTCTTTATCACACATTTTAAAAACGATAAAAGCAATTAACTTTTTCAATCCTATAACATCTATTATGTTATTCGAATAAACATTATAATACTTTTCCATAATACATTTCCATTTATCACATAGTTTAAAATAGATAAAAGCAATTATCCTTTTCAGTCCTATATTATCTGTTATGTTATTTGAAAAACCAAATCACCTACTAACAAAACAGTAAACCTATTTATCTTTTCCATAATACATTTCAATCATAATACTTTTCCAGTCATCCATGTTGAATTCAAAAAACCAGTGTCATGCATGTATGAATAACCAATGCATTCTATAAATTAACAATCGCAAACTTTGTATTTCTGCTCCTATTGATAGAAATGTAGAATCCAACAAAACAAGAACAAGAAATAATATAATGATATTATACACATGAACTTTAATTTCAACAATCGAAAATTTAAATTGAACAATCATACTTACATATCACTTGATACATGCCAATCGAAAATAACTCGTTTACTCTATTCGTAAAAATCGCCTGTTTGATGAAGAAACTGAAATCGCCTAGCAATATCAATCTGAAAATCGCCAATCGTTTGAAGCACAAGGTGTTTTTGACGTAGAAAATCGCCTACTTTATTTGATTCGTGAAAATCGCCTATTTGATACATATCAATTAATGAAATTGTGAAAATAGGAGCAGAGTTGAAAAGGTAGGTGGAGATTTGGTTCTGGGTTGAAGTAGAAAACGAATGGAAGAGGAGCGATTTGGAGAGGGATTGAAGTGGAGGCCATTTTTCTCGATTTGGGATGAAGGGTTTTAGGCTGGTTAATAGAAGAAAGGGAGGAGCGACATTTTTGTCTTGTAAAATAATTAGTTCAAATCCACGTCCTGCAAAATAATTAAGACGTGTTAAGAATCCCTTGTGTCAAATTTCCACTTTATTACATGTTCGTTAGTAGTACTAATGAAGGAGGAGAATTTAGGTGTTAGAATTATTTTGATGATGGGACTGACTTGAAGCTTTATACGAATTTTATGTATAGGGAGATCAACAAGTCTATTTTGGACGATGATTCTTAGGATAAGAAGTTCATCAATGACATAAATTACTACACTTATGATCTAAATAGGTCAGCACTCTTTGCCAATTTGATGCATGACACATGTCCTGGGTCTTTTTCTACCCGCAATCTCTCTCCCACTTCTTCCTTATCCTCTTCGATGGGGGATTCATAGTAGTTGAAGCTTTTTTCTTTACTCCTTTTCTCTATGTATTTTGTTTAGGGCACTTTATCCTAGCTAGTGTACTAACCAGATATATAGGTCTGACTCATGTTTTTAACTTGTATTCATTAGTTGTTTAGTGAAAAATGGTTGCGACCACTATAAAAACCGGCTTAGCTTTGCTAAAAAAAACATTGCCAAAATTTATATGAAATGATAGTTGATAGTTTATGTGAAATAACAATTGATAATTATATGCATAATAGTGTTTGACTTATGTATTATAACACTGGTGATTGTAGTATGTTTGTTATTTTGATTATTTATCTTCTTGCTATAACATCTACAAGTTCTTGACATCATAAACTGTATAATTATATGCATATACCTAGATTTTGATTAAATGAACCAATTTAGAAATTTGATCGAAAAGTTTTTAATTCAAAGTTAAGTTTGAATTTAGAAGTTTAAGCTTGAATTTATGATTTATTAAAAGAAATTATTTCACATAAAGGTTGAACTAAATTTTAAATTTAATAATCTAGTTTAAAATTTTAAAATTTAATTTGTTGATTTAAGGAATTAATTTTAAATTTTAAAACATCTAAATTTATTTTATTATTCGAATTAAATTAAATGGGAAGATGTAAAGTTAAGAGTTGAATTTGTTAATTATATACCAATTAAATGAAAGTATTTAGAATTTAATCAGATTTGATTTAAATATATCCAATAAAGAAGATTTAATTCTGAAATTAATTTGTTTGATTAAATTGATTTAAAGAAAGTTTAAGTTAACATTAAAATTTAAACTTGTCTGATTTAATAAAGATTTGATTTGAATTAATGAAATATTTTATTTGATTTTAGGATAATATTTGAATTTAAAATTTGATTGATTTGTTTACTTGATAAAATGGGACATAATGAAATTATTAAATCTAAAATTTTAATTAATTTTAAATTTATAGGTTTAAATAGTTAATGAATTTGGAATTCGAAACTTGAATTGATATTAAGCCGGTTTTGGAAATGTTCAATACTGATTCGAATTGAATCGGACTGGATTAGAATATAGAAATGCTTAAATTAATATTTTATATTAACTATTCTATTTTGTAATTTAATTAAATGTATCCCTGTTAATATTTTTATATAAAATTAATGCATATTATAACTTATTTTTAACGATTTTATATCTTATTCATTTTAATATAAATTTTTTATATTACATTAAAGTTAACTATTTTATATAAAATAATTTTAAATTAGTTTACTTATATTATATTATATTTAACAATTTAAGCTTATAATTAATTTAATTTAAATTATTTATATTATATTTATATATTCTATTTATAATTATTTCATAAATTTTACATTTAACTATTTATTTATAATTATTTTAATTAAAATATTTTATATTCGGTTCTCTATTTTGTTTATAATTATTTTATGTTTAACGACTTATTAACTATTTTATTTGAACTATTATATATACTTATATTAAATTTATCTATTTCAGCCATATAATTTGTTGATTTAAAGTCTATTTCTACTCCGAGCACTAGGTCCAAATTATTCGAATATAAAAACTTTAAATAAGGTAAGTGTGATATGAAATCTAAATCGAATTGAAGTTTCTAAAAATGAATCTTCTTGAAATATAGAAATTGGAAATCGAAGTTAAGACCAATATATGAAGTTGAATTGGGATCAGATGTCTAAATTTTGAATATCGAATTGATTGTTTGAAAACGATATTGAAGTCGATGCTTATAATAAGCCAATTAATAAGAAAAAAATATGATGTCGGGATCTTGAGAATATTTATTGTTAACTACTTGTATATGTCACCTAACATTTTATTTTAGTTGATTTACAGGCATAAGAATATTAATCATGGCTCAAGTATTTTGTTTTACTTGATGCTCGGGTGAGACCAAGCATTTCAGTTTATTGGAGAAATTCATTCCTGAAGACGAAGATGGATTCGAAGACCTTATTTATTTCTATAGTAGTGTTGGTTATTCCATCTGGTAATTCATGTAATTCTGTGTATTGTTATAATTGAAATCAAACATAAACAGCTCCATGAACTGTTTTATTGCTTATGATATATTTTTATTATATTTAATCCTTTCGTAGCAAGATTCTACACTTGTTCTTCTGAATCTTATTCTTTAGAACAAAACCCATTAATAATCTATCTTGTCAAATTGTTTGAATTGGACTTATGTGGTTTATTGTCGATTTAAACTGTGCGAAAATGTGAGCTATTATAGCTGGTCTCGGAGCTATGGTTTAGTGATAAACCTTAGCATGTGCAATAAACTCGTTAGAGATAGGGTCCGTGGTACCCTAGAACGAGTTGAATGTATTAAGAGAGTGTACTTATACTTTTGTAAACATATTTTAAAATTTTGAATAATTACTATAATTTGAAGATTTGAATTAAACTAAAGTAATTATATAATAAGCTGAGTATATTAACCTTGGAGTTTCATAATCTACAACTAATGAAATTGTTGTTAAATTAAAAACATATTAAAGTCATGAACCTATCAACTTAGAAAGCATATCTATCCTAAAATATTATATTTTTATTTTCATTATTGAAATGGAAATTTTCTAACGAAGTGTATATGAGTTAGAAGTTGATTTAATATGAGTTTGTCCATTAAATTTGATTAATACAAAGTTTTAACTAAAAGTTATCTAAATAAAATTTGAGATTTGAATTGCAAAAATTTGAAATTGACTTTTTAACAATTTGGAAAATGATATATGTGCTATTAAAAGTATTCTCGAATATAAATATTTCAAAATAGTTTTTCCTAAATTCTTTTCAAAAGAGTTAAGAGTGGAGAACTCACTTCTGATGCTGGACAATAATTTCGATGATGATGGACACATCATCAAAATTCATTTTGAAGAGTCAGAATGGGGGAGACCACTAAAGTATCCTTGCTACTTGTTTAATTTGATGAATGAATTTTATTTTAGTCTTTGAATTGTGATTTGATATATATATATATATATATATATATATATATAAAGATGTGTGTGTATAAATATATATATTTCAAATAACTGAAGTAAAAAATCCAAAATTTGATTCTTGAATTTTGATCGAATGATATTATTCTATGCAGTAGGATAATTCGATTTTTCATTTTGAAGAAACGTTTTATTTATTTTTTCCAAATTATTAAATATAAATCCGATCTTTCAACTATTTTCAATAATCTAACCCTTTTTAATTTAAAATTTTAAGAAGTATAATCAAAATGAGTTAAAAGCGATTATATATTGAAATGAAAATGGTTAAAGTCTTATCTCATATAAGTATGAAAAGTTTTGAAAGGTTTAATAGAAAATTGTTTTTAAGAAAATATTTTGAACCAACAATGATTTGAATGAAAATTGATTTTTTCATAAATATAACTTTTTGGATCATAAGTGAATTCATTAAACCGTTGATTTGGAAATCTTTAAAGAATTGAATTTGAATAATACTTGATTAGAGAAAGTAATTGCTAATATTGTAATGAAAAAATTTGAAATCGAATTGATATTGAAATAAAAATCTCGAGAATCCTTTATTATAAATATATTGGAAATTTAAGTCCTCAAACTTATATTTTTTTTTCACGATTTGTATAAGTATGAGGTAATTCAACAACTACTGATTTAAAGGAAACTAGATATGGAAGCCATAATCTTATATAATTGAATTTATATGAGAATGATATATTCAAAACTATGTGTATTATCCTAGAAAATTAAGGTAAGGGAAGTACCTTCCTTTGAAATAGCGGACCTATTTGGTAGGTGCTGCATGCGATGATTGGTTGTCCGCACGTAATACTCATGAGTTTCCTTTGAACTCGGCTGCATAGCGAAATTCATAGGGCCACAAAGGCCTATGGAAAGACGGGTGTTTCTTGGGGGAACCAGGTATAACCATTGTATCTACTGTTATCCATGGTCGTTTTACGATGGCAAAATCCATAGGGCTATGAAGGCCTACATGTACAAAGTTTCCTGAGTGATCCAGGTGTGACCATTGTGTATATGTTGTCCACATAGCATAACTCGTAGAAAAACGATTGACTAAGGTCTATGAGTGATATAGATGTAAACGTCAGTGTTACTAGATGTAGACTGTGATCCATGCAATTATTTTGAGGTATTATGGTGAAATGCATAAGGAAGTGATTATCTAGCCACCTATGGTCGCGACACTTTGTCCTCTCAACCTAGTGATAGAGCAACCCTAAGGGTTGTGCTCCATGATAATCTCAGGTTATTCTATTCTACTTTAATGCATTTCATCGACTTATTTGTAAGGAAAATCGTAGGGAAGTGGTTTCCTATGGGTACAGATGTTTCCTCGGGGATCTAGGCATGACCATTGTGTAACTGTGATTCATGGATAGTTTCATCATTTGGAATCAATTAGTACATCACTTATCCGCTTTAATGTTTTTCAAGCATTTTCACTGGATGTTGAAATAAGTTTACTTAGTACTTCGGGATTTCTAGTTTTGCGCCTAATCAACGTATTGCCATATTCTCGAAGAACAAGGAGGAACTGGTAGAAATATCGAGTTATCAAAAACTATTTTCAAAATAAAGAATTTTTGATATAGTTTTTTTTTAAAGAATTTTCTTATAAACCTTAAAATCTATATACAAACAAAACATCTAATTTATTACATTAGTATAACTAAGAAACAAATGAAATATAATACATAAGGGTATGAAAATCATTCTATTCGCTAATCAGTTTGATTCAAATTCATATACATGATATCTATTTTAAATAAAATTATTTTCTCGATTCCCGACAGCGAACACTGATACGAGTTTGATATGAATCTGAAGTTCTCTATCATAGATTATTTCTATGCAAGGAGAATTGAAGTTTCTAATCAAGAAGTCGAATCAGAGTCCGCACTAGAGTGATCAGGTTACCAATTGTAATGACCAAAATTTTTAATCAATATAAATTTGGATTTAAATAAAATTAGAGGACATTTAATAGGTAATTTAAAAGTAAATGTATTAGAATTTGATATTTTAGTATTATTTCAATAGCCTAAAAATGGATATTTTGCAAATAGTATCGGATTTCAATGAAACCGCTCTTATTGGATCCGAAATAGTAAATTATTGTTAGAATTAATTTTTCTAGTCAATTGAAATTAGTGCATAAGCATATGAAATATAAACGCATGTTAAGAAATCAATAAGAATTCAATAACTTAAAAAGAGACATTTTTCAAACATCTTGTAATTTGTTGAAACTAAATTTATCGAGTTAGTATGTGAGCGAACGAAAGATAAACACGTATCGAGTCAACTGTCAAAATTAAGTAAAAACGTAATAAAATAATAAAATAAATGGTCAAACGGAATCCTAATTAAACGAGACCTATTTCATTGGATTCTTAATTACGAAATATGTTAGGGTTCAATATTTCATATCAGTCTGATTTACCGTTTGATCATGTGAGCGATAAACGTGCGATAGAACTAAAACAAGCTTCTATTTAAACAAGTAAAGAAACACATTTTGTTTCTTTTTGAGGTTTCAAGTGGTTATTCCAAGTTTCCTATCTCTCTTTGGATCCCGTCCCGACACCTCATCAATCAATGGCTATCCACTCCTAATAAAATCAAGCACTTTGTACATTTTTTCATTTTGAATTCTTCCTTTCCTTAAGCTTTCTTTCCTCTTTCACTTGCTCCTCCACCACTATGGCCTCCACCCACCCTGTAACGACCCGTACTTTTACGGATAATAAATAATTTATTTAATTATTTAAATAAAGGGTTGGTAATTTAAAATGATAAGAATTAAATAATAAGGAATATTTAATTAATATAATAATTAAATAATATATTTAAATTCCAGAGTAGTCGGAAATAGTAGAATTCACAATACGATGTGAATTGGATCATATATAAGATATAATTCAGTTTAGAATTTAATTATAATAACGAATAAATTATTTAAACGACAGTTTGAACGTATAATTATAATATAATTATAATTGAGCTTGAAATGGCGCGGTAGTTCGTAATTTGGTGATTCGAACTTTAAACGAATATACAGAATCCGTTTTAAGCCGGATTTCTGTGAAACAAGAAACGTTCGAAGATGGTGAAGTATACTTTGCTAATGGAAGAGAAAAATCGGGATTTTGTCAGGTAGATTTTGATTTATGATCAAATAAAAATTTAAAATGGTCGCTATGGAACGTTTATAATCCATAACGATATATTTAATTTTAATTAAATATTGGCTTCGAATTTGGACAAATCCATTTAGACATAGCTATAATTTAATTTTTAGAATTTTTCTGTAATTTTTATTTTGGAAAATAAGCACTTTTTATTTTGGAGTATTTTACACCCTATATCAACAGTTCGGGGTTTCACAGAATAAGTGAACGGGCCTATATTATTATATTTTTGGGATCGGGACACATTGCTCGATACAACCGTAATTTTAATCTTGTCGATAGCAGTCCATAAATTAATGAAGTTTCATGTAATGAAATTACCAAAATCTTATAAACTTAAAACAAATATGGACATTTACGAAGTTTTGTTTTGGACGGATTCGCATTGGAGGAAAACTATTTCTTCACTAAGAAGTAAAGTGGAATTGTTTTTCCATGCACACATCAATTCAATATTGTCCTTATCTGAAACTTAATAATTAAGTTTATTAATATGTTGTAGGAAGTACATAGATATTAAAGACCGTTGTCACCTACTCATGAACAGTTGCCACCTACCCTTTTACCTAAGAACCAATTAATTTCCTCTATATATATGTCTCGCACAACTCCCATCTCTGTTCTTCTCGACTCGAAGTAAATTGCCAAAAGTGTAAAATAAGTAAATAAAACTCGAGCTCCCTTGTTAACACCACACCTAACCCATTCTACAATGAAGCATCGAAATCTTCATTGCAAAACAAAAGCACACAACCAAAATGAAAAGCGTTGACATTTTTTTACCGAGTACTTACATAGACTAGATGACGCGAATTCCAAGGGTGATGCCGAGTTCGAGGGGAATGGCATGGGATGGAAGTAACCGCAGACAGGGAAGACATAACGTGTGGTTAAGACGGTAGCTAGCAGGTTATAAGAAATTGATCAGTTCGGAAGTGGTGTTAAATACTAGGTGACACAATTTCAATGAGGGAGTCGAGGTGTTAATTTTGGGTTAAGGGTTGAAGAGGAATAGGATTCTTTTATTTGTGGTTAAACGTTATAAACAGGAAGGGGTGAAACAGGGATAGCGAACAACGATGTAATGTTGAAGAAAATATGGAGTCTGTTGCATGAGATTTGCGGGGTGAGTTTACTAGAGCTAACTAAGAAAGTGGAGGGGTGATAACAGGGAGTACTTTGGTAAACTGATTTTCAATTTCATGGGAAGGATGTGGAGGAGGTAATATAACTGTGCCATGTAAAAGCAAAAAATAAATAAAAAAATAAAGAAGAGTTGTTTGGGAAATATAAGGAACACACAGGAAGAGGAGAAGGGGACGTGCATGGGCTCCATGCGTTGGCAGCAAATTATGGTGATTTGAATTTGAAGAATGATGGAGTTTTGGTAAGGAAGTCACAACAGTTGTTGGAGAACAGTAGGAGCCGCTGTGAAGAAGTTGAACCGTGGATTAGTGAAAACAAGATCAAGGGTAATTAATTTGTGATTAAGTAGTTAATGATTTATTTAGTTATTTAAAATATGCTTTGAAGTTATAAAATTAATAACTTGTATATACATTATCAGTTTTGCGAATGGTTAGATCCGTTGGGATAGTGTTGACGGCAGCTACACAATGGAATTGACTGGAAGTGAATTTGAGCTCATTACAATTTATTGCAAAATAAATTGTCGGTCTGAATCAACCGATGGTTATCGTTATTTAACAATGATTGTCTAATGTGAGTGTAACCCACCAACTCTATCAGTTCATATTTTTATAACATATAATTAGAACGGATAAATGATGATGATTGTTGTGTGTTGACTGTTTGATTGAATTGCTGAATGATTGGTTGAAATTTCAGATAATAATATGTATATATAAATCGTTAACTAAATATTGATTCTGTTTATCAGGATATCTCATATTGAAGTGATATCGACGTGAATTATATTGTGTAACATCTGTGTATGCAGGGAAACAGGTTAGAGGGATCCAACTGGATTCCTAAACATTTATTTTATTGTTTTTCATATATTAAAATATATGATGTGGTATATAATCTGTTGTTGATTATGTGTGTTTGAATGATATCGATCATTGTTGTTTGGTATTTAAAATACCATTAGAAATATTGGGATGTAGAAAAAGCGGATTTTCAAAATGTATTTTGAAAATGAATTATTTATATAAAATCAATGGATTTTATATATAAAAGGAAAAGAATTTTATAAAAGAAAATTATAAAATAAAAGAATAGAATAGAAAAGGAAATATTTGTAAAACATTTACAAATAGAATTGTAAGGAAATATTTGTAAAACATTTACAAATAGAATAGAAAATGAAATATTTTTAAAACATTTACAAATAGAATAGAAAAGGAAATATTTGTAAAACATTTACAAATAGAATTGAAAGGTAATATTTGTAAAAACATTTACAAATAAAGTTGAAAAGGAAATATTTATTTGTTAAATAAATAGAATTGAAAAAGAATATTTATTTGTTAAATAAATAGAATTGAAAAGGAATATTTATTTGGAAAATAAATAGGATTATAAAGGGGAATTAACGAGAATATAAAAGAGTTATGAGAAGATTGTTTAAAGTGGATATCAAATAGAGTTAATTGATAAAGTTAATCGATTAGAGTTAAACAAATGGAGTTAATCGATTAAAGTTAATTGAGTAGAAGTTACTATGCTAGAGTTAATCGGATAAGAGTTAATCGAGTAAGAGTTAATTGATTAGAGTTAATCGAATTAGAGTTAATTGATAGGAGTTAATTGAGTTAGAGTTAATTGATTAAAGTTAATCGATAGGAGTTAATCGAATTAGAGTTAATTGAAAGGAGTTAATCGAGTAATAGTTAATCGATTAGAGTTAATCGAATTATAGTTATTTGATAGGAGTTAATCGAGTTAGAGTTAATCGATTAGAGTTAATCGAATTAGAATTAATCGACAGGAGTTAATCGAATTGGAGTTAATTGAAAGGAGTTAATCTAGTGGAGTAAATCTATTAGAGTCAATCGAAATAGAGTCAATCGAATTAGAGTTAACCGAATTAGAGTTAGTCAAAATAAAGTTATCGAATATTAGTTATTCGAAAGGATAATCGAGTATTAGTTATTCGAAAGGATGATCAAATGTTAGTTATTCGAAAGGATTATCGAATATTAGTTATTCGAAAAGATTATCGAAAATATATTATTCGAAAGGAGTTAAATCGAATATAATTTATTCGAAAGAAGATTATCAAATATAGTTTATTCAAAAGGAGTTAATCGAATATAGTTTAATCGAAAAGGAGTTATCGAACAGAGATTATTCGAAAGAGAGTTGTACGTTGAAATTCGATTATATCGAATTCGGGAAAGTACACTTTCCATTTTTAATCAAGATTTAATGATTTATATATAAATTTCCTATTTAGTTATTTAGTTAAATTAAGGAATTGAAGTAAGATATTTCAGAAGTAGGAATTATAATGCTATAGTTATAATCAGTGTTTCAATAAAGAAGTGGATTCGGAAATGGAATCCGAGAGTTACGTTAGGAAGTCTGTTAAAGATTTAATGGTGAACTTTGTCTATTTTGAGGTTAGAAATGTTGTTCAATTAAGTTCTGAGAGGTAGTTATACCCCAACTTGATTGGTTTCGTTTTTAACTAAGGAATAGTTAAGGTTCGACAGTGAAGATTGGTTAAGTGAATTTAGTTAACGAGTATAATGGTTTGAGTTAGCATAGCGATGTTTGAATTAAACATCTGTTTAAATCCAATGTAGGAGTTTTGGAAATGTTTTCCAAATCAGAATCAAAAATGTTTTCTAATATAGGAAATAAGAATTGGAAATGTTTTCCAATGTTAATAACGTATATTTTATAAATTTAGAAAATAAGAAATGTCGAATATATGTAAACACGAATAGGTGAATGACAAATTAAATTAAAGTGGGTCAGTGTTGATTGATGATTTGCTCAGTAAGATTTCCACTTGGAAATACAACCGTTCTTTGTACACATTTTTCTTTTGATAGTTAAATCATCGACTATCGAAGATTTTGACCATTTCTGTTGTCAATGCGGAGAGACCGGGATCAGATTCATTATCCGAAAACCACTCTGCATGGGCATTAGCGTTGCGATCAAATATGATGAAGATAATTGAAGACGGAGTTTGCGCAAGGGTCGTTCTGTCAAATCCTAGGTAGAAATTGCCTAAGATGGATTTACAGAATAGTACCTTCGGTTTGTCCAGTTCAGGACGACCTGTACGGAAGAATTTCTGATAGAGTATATTTAATAGATCGCATAAGTTGATCTCTTCAAACGTATGTACATTTGGTGGCGGAGGAATTCGTTTCTCTTAGCTGTATACCCGTTGTATTTTCGGGGAAATCAATTTGTGATTTGGCGGGTATGACGATGTGACATTCAAAGTGAATAATTGTGTGATCTGTCAGAGATAAGCGTGGCCTCTAGCCTTACAACCGGGAAATGAAAAATCGGGCAGGCAACATGGCTGAGTGGTTGGCTGCCAAGTAGGGTGTATTATCACTTATCTAGAGATATTCATTTTATTCTTTAATCTATTCGACGTTGTCCCATTGGGGATACGGTTGTTGATCCCAACCGTTGGTGATATACATTCGATACACTCAAGCGAAATGAGTGGTCGGTCATGTGTGGTTGGGTTGCAAGATGTTCTTGTTGAACCCAGTGTACTCCTCTCTAGAGGTACACTATCGGAAGGTGGTTCCATACCTTGCCATAGTTGGAAATCCATTACCCAATAAGTGCTTGTGGTTTTGATTGTATACTATATATGTGGAACATGAGATAAAAGCGTTTTGCAAGATGATTATTATACTGTAGTTGATAGACATTATTATAATATCAAAAGAGTTTTGATATAAAAGATCATTGTTTCTTTCAAAATGATATGAAAGTTAAATCAAATTGATTTGGATTCTCATAAGGGAAAAACCCGTTCCGTTATATGGCGTAGTCTTATGAGATATCATTTTTATTGCTCAAACTATTTTAAATTGTTTTACTCACACCAGTTCCGTGACTGACCCAGAGTTTATTTTGTTTTATTTTCCCTAAACTCTTGGGTGCCCTATATTGTACAGGCAGTCAAGTAGTCTGGATTTTACATATATATTTGAAGAGCTTGGAGCAGGAGGCTTCAGGATTGTATAGCTATTGTTTATTCTACTGTGTTGTAAGTGTTGTACTCTGATAATGTTACTATATACATATACTGATTTTATTTCAAAGAGATGATATCTATTATATTTTGTTCGTTCCACTGTGAGATTCGTGTTACTCTGATGTTGTATGTTCTTCTTCTTCTTTTATTCTAAGTTTCTGTCTTATATATTCTCACCCTCTAATTTCTTTCATGGACTATCCAGTATTTCCGAAGCTTGAATAGTCGACATTGGGATTTATGTTGAGTACTCAATCGCGAAAACCCAGGTCGTTACAGTGGTATCAAAGCAAAGGTTAAGTTATTACCTTGGCTCTATGGCGTAACTCAGTGGAGATGGGATCAGTAATATCCTAGAATGAGTTGAGTGTATATATATGAGTGTGTATTTGTTATTTAATATAAAATGGTTTTATATTATGGAGGTTTATTAGTTGAGTTATTTATGAGTTCTGGTCGATCAGTTTGATCCACTATATCGGTAGGAGTTTCTAAACACTCGAATACGATGAACCGGCACATTATGTTTTGAAAAGAGGGTAAATGAAATAATTTTACCCAAATTATATTTTGATATAAAGGATTATATTGAAATGATTATAATATATTGGATGTGTTGGTCACTATTATAATCGAATAAGATTATAAAATATGAAACACTTATGTATATAACCAATCAAAATTCGTATAAGTGTTACGAAATGAATTAAACCAGAATTTAAACCAGAATTGGAATTAAACATTGGAAACCTGGATGGTATTTTGGAAATGAATTTGGGTTAAGTATTTGGAAGTTTTAAAATCCTAGGAGGGTTGGAAATGTTTACCAAGCTTTGTGAAATGATATTTTGAATTGATTTCAAAATGGAAGTGTTTAGATATGGGTTTGAAAGTGATTTAGTATTGAACTCACTTCGATCGCTGGAAAATAAATTCTGATGATGACAGCTGCATCATCAGTGTTCAATTTCGAGTTGCTAAGTGACGGATTACTACCAAAGATTTTGTTTTTGAATTGTTTTGAGAAAAACAAGTTGTATTGAAATTCCAAAAAAGGATATTTGATTTTTGGAAAGGCTAAGCTATTTGAAACTCCCAGGTAAAGATTGTTTGAAATAAAAACTAATTAAATGGAAATTTATGAAAGCAAATTTGAAATTGAAAGGTAGTTCAGTGGTAATTGAATTGAATTGGATTAGAATGGTATCGAGAAAAATTGGATTAGTGATATAGGAATTTGAAATGGAACTTGGTTGGTATAAGCAGAGGATTATGTTTGGATATAAGCGAATAGACGTGTTGAACAGATATTGATTGGAAATTGGTTGAGATGACATTGGTATATGTTGGATTGATAACAGGTGAAAGTGATAAAGATGATATGCCCGACAAAAAGGTACAAGTTTATATTTGGTATAAGCATGAGATTTATGAGCCGATTTGGCAAGCCGCTTGGTTGTTTGATTTTCTTTTGGGTTGGAGAAGGCCTAGAGAGGCGAGTTGTAGTTGTACCGATTGACCAGTACAAAGGAGGTGCTAGCGAATTTTTACAGAAATTTCGGGTGTTAGAAAATTTTCAGAGTTTATGGAAATTTTCGTTAGTAGTAATAAATTAATAATTTAGTTGGAATTAATTGGTACAGTGAAACTAAAGTTAAAGAAGTAAAAATAATTTTTAACCTGTTAATAGGGTTTGTTTTCTACCTTAGCAATTTCGAGGACGAAATTATTTTAAGGGGGAAAGAATGTAACAACCCGTACTTTTACAGATAATAAATAATTTATTTAATTATTTAACTAAAGGTTTGGTAATTTAATATGACAAGAATTAAATAATAACAAATATTTAATTAATATAATAATTAAATAATATATTTAAATTCCAGAATAGTCGAAAATAGTAGAATTCACAATACGATGTGAATTGGATCATATATAAGATATAATTTAGTTTAGAATTTGATTATAATAATTGATATATTATTTAAACGATAGTTTGAACGTATAATTATAATATAATTATAATCGAGCTTGAAATGGCGCGTCAGTTCGTAATTTGGCGATTCGAACTTTAAACGAATATACAAAATCCGTTTTAAGCCGGATTTCTGTGAAATAAGAAATGTTCGGAGCTGGTGAAGTATATTTTGCTAACAGAAGAGAAAAATGGGATTTCGTCAGGTAGATTTTGATTTATGATCAAATCAAAATTTAAAATGGTCACTATGGAACGTTTATAAGCCATAACGATATATTTAATTTTAATTAAATATTGGCTTCGAATTTGGACAAATCCTTTTAGACGTAGTTATAATTTAATTTTTAGAATTTTTCTGTAATTTTTATTTTGGAAAATAAGCACTTTTTATTTTGGAGTATTTTACACCCTATATCAACAGTTCGGGGTTTAACAGAATAAGTGAACATGCCTATATTTTTATATTTTTAATCACGTTGATACATTTCTCGATACAACGGTAATTTTAATCTTGTCGATAGCAGTCCGTAAATTAATGAAGTTTCATGTAACGAAATAACCAAAATCTTATAAACTTAAAACAAATATGGACATTTATGAAGTTTTGTTTTGGACGGATTCGCATGGGAGGAAAACTATTTCTCCACTAAGAAGTAAAGTGGAATTGTTTTTCCATGCACACATAAATTCAATACAATCCTTATCTGAAACTTAACAACTAAGTTTATTAATATGCTGTAGGAAGTACATAGATATTAAAGACTGTTGTCACCTACTCATGAACAATTGCCACCTACCCTATTACTTAAGAACCAAGTATTTTCCTCTATATATATGTGTCTCGCACAACTCCCATCTCTGTTCTTCTCGACTCAAAGCAAATTGCCATAAGTGTAAAATAAGTAAATAAAACTCGAGATCCCTTGTTAACACCACACCTAACCCATTCTACAATGAAGCAGCGAAATCTTCATTGCAAAACAAAAGAACACGACCAAAATGAAAAGCGTCGGTGTTTCTTTTACTGAGTACTTGCATGGACTAGATGACACGAATTCCAAGGGTGACGCCGAGTTCGAGGGGAATGGCGTGGGATGGAAGTAACCGCATACAGGGAAGATAGAGGAAATTAATCAGTTTGGAAGTGGTGTTAAATACTGGGTGATGCAATTTCAATGAGGGAGTCGAGGTGTTAATTTTGGGTTAAGGGTTGAAGAGGAATGGGATTCTTTTATTAGTGGTTAAACGTTATAAACAGGAAGGGGTGAAACAGGGATAGCAAACAACGGTGTAATGTAGAAGAAATGTAACAACCCGTAAAATGCGAGCCAGTTTGAAATTTTTATTTTGGCAATTTTAGCGAATTTTGATTATTTAAAATGGATTATTTTAAATAATATCGACGTGAAATTTATTTTGAATATAATTCGAACGTATATATTTATACGCATCGTCGTTAGAATATAAATATTTATATATAATTATAAATAGAATTGAAAATGGCGCGGTAGTTCGAAAATTCGATTTCTAATTTCAAATGAATATACAGAATTCAATATAAGTCAGAATTGAACGAAACAAGAAATATTTGAATCTGTATAACTATATCTTTGTAACGAAGTTAACAAACTGAGATTTCATCTTAGGAATGATAAGATATGTCCAGTTTAAAATTAGAAATAGTCGCTGTGGAATTTATATATATTTTTATATATATAAGGCCCTTAAAAATGGACATTTTGCAAACGACCTCGGATTTCGACGAAATCAGTTTTTTTGGGTCCGTGATGTCAAGTTATTGCTAGATTCCAAATTTCATAATTTTTCGAATCAATATGTGAGCGTGGCAAAGGAAAACGCGTTCGACCAGTTTCAATTGAATTTAATCGACTGGAAATTGGCCATTTTTCAAACGACCTCAGAATTTGACGAAATTAGTTTTGTTAGGACCGTGTCGACGATACGATGCTAGAAAATATTTTTCTGGAATTTTTAGAGTTAGTATGTGGCCCTGGTAATTTGAAATGTACGTTAAAATTAAATATATACTGATTTATAATTTGATTTTGAGGAAAACCTATCGAAACAGTCGAATTGGCTTACGATACATATCCCGTTGTGTTCGGAATGGGGGTATTACGCTAGGGGCGACAGTCGTTGGGTTGGGATTTGGAGTTCGTAAGAAAAAGAGGTATTTTTGGAATTTAATAAAATAAATATTATTATAAATACTGGCCAATCACGTTTTTCTGCCATAACCCTAATTTTGCGCCCCATTTTACATGAACTGACGGCGGCAGTAGCTCAAAACTTTGAGCTCAAAATTCGTTTGATCCACGCAATTAAACCCAGGTCTTCTTAGAGCAGCTTTGTAATACTTTCTTCAATCTATCCATCCCTACCACCCATATCGATTTTCGTGCTAAGATGCTGGAGGAATTGACCCTCAAAGGGCGCGAGTTCATGGCGAGTTTCTGAAGCGAAGGTGGGTCCGAGCTGGCAGCGGCGGGGCGGGGTAGATGCTGACAAGGCGGCGCACAAAGGGGAGGGTCCCGATCAGTCTCCGGTGGTCGGAGTTCTGTGCGACATGGAGCTTATTCCGGTGAAGATGGGTTCGCGAGTTACCTGCTGCTCAACGAAGAAGAAAGGTAGTTTTCACTACCATATTTATTGTTTAAAAAAAAAACTGAAAACTGAATTTATTTATATAAATAACTTTAATAAAAATGTAATTTTTATTAAATAGCATCATAAATAGAAGTATTATTTATATATATAAATAACTTTAATAAAAATAGGATAAATATAAAATAGCATTTGTTTTTAAATAGTATATAACTTTGTTTTTAAATATATATAGAATTGGTTTAAAATATAAATGATATGATTTTTTTTATATATATATAGCATTATCAAAATATAATTTGCTTTGCTTTCAAAATAAAATAAAAATATATATACATAACTTTGAAATAAAAACCTGATTTTTATAAAATATGTTTTGACATAAAAATAGGATTTTTATTATATAAGGAGAATTATAAGAATTTGATTTTTATAGTGAAAGTAAACGAATAAAAATAGCGTTTTAAAAATATAACCTTTGAATTAAAAATAGCACTTTAAAAATATAACCTTTGAATTAAAAATAGCGTTTTAAAAATATAATCTTTTGGTTTAAAGAGCGTTGAAATAAAAATGTGATTTTTATTTCAAAGACAACAAAATATAAAAATGTGTGATTTTTATATATGTAGTGGCTACGGGCAAAGAAGATAGCGAAGATGCGATAGCAATGAAGATTTCTATCAGTGAAGAGCCGTGAAGTTAGGATAGCTTTCGGTGAGAATTCTCACTCTTCAATTTTATTTCTAGTTATATATATATACTAGGATGCAGACGGTGCTTAGTAGCACCCGACACAATCGTCCACAGACCATGGACTTGTTTGTTTAGTTGCATAACTTAGTTATATGATTTGGTTTGAATTTGGTGGTTTGGTGATTTTGATTGATGTGTGAATGGCGTGGGCCTTCACTAGACCGGGGATAAGGCTAGGCCTTGTCCCGTTTCTAGTATCGTGCCGTTATGCCGCCGAAATTTTCTGAAATATGTTAGAAAAATAAAAATATCATTTTATTGAATAAATGAATTGAATAGAAATTCATAGGTTGAAATAAAATGTTTTATCGTTAAAAATATAATTTTTAACGTGAATACGAAAATGGTGAAGTGAATAAATAAATATTCATTTACAAACCAGATGGTTTGTTTATGTACACTTATTTGAATGACATTGATTGGGACGATAAATTTTACACATCGCCCAACTGCACAACTAAAATCTGTGTTTGATTGTTTGAAACCCCACACGGGTGTTGGGATGAAATATGAATTTCACTCATCCTGATTGATTAAATATGTCGATCGATTGATTGACAGGCTGTTATGAGCGTTGAATATCTATATTTGATGCTTATACAGTGTAGTGCACTTTGGTTGATGGTTGATTATTTTCAATGTTATTATATACATGTGTTGTATGAAAATCCATATAATTAATTTTATATGGTAATTGATTGGGCCTCATTCCAATCGTGAAAATAAAGAATATTTTGATAATAACAAATATTTTGATAATAGGAAATATTTGAAACAGAATATTTGAAAATAGAAATTTATGAAGCCGTGTTGATTAGATTGACGTCATTTTGACGTAAACGATATTTATATCGATTTTATTCATTTTAAAATGAATATTGAAAGGTAATCTCGAAATCGAATATTTCGAAATGAATTGAGTTGAAAACGATTTCGAAATGAATTGAATTGAAAACGATTTCGAAATGAATTGAGTTGAAAACGATTTCGAAATGAATTGAATTGAAAATGATTTCGAAATGAATTGAATTGAAAACGATTTCGAAATGAATTGAATTGAAAACGATTTCGAAATGAATTGAATTGAAAACGATTTCGAAATGAATTGAATTGAAAACGATTTCGAAATGAATTGAATTGAAAACGATTTCGAAATGAATTGAATATAAAACGATTTCGAAATGAATTGAATTGAAAACAAATTCAAATTGAATTGAAAACGAATTGAAATGAATTCAAATTGAATTGAAATTTGAATTGAATAGAAATGAATTTTGAAACGATTTTATAAAGAAGAATTCAATTTTGAATTGAATTGAAAAGGAAGTTGAAATTGCTTTGGAAACGAATTTAAAACTTTTTATAAAATTCGTTTTAAATAGAAATCGACGAAATATATATTATATATATTATATATATAATATAATGGCCTGAATAGAACGCGCCGCGCCGCGGCAGTTCACGAATTTCGACCATTGATTTCAAACGAACATTACGGGAGATCCGACCGTCGGATTCTCCTAAAACCGGAACCGTTGGGTTCGTATCGAAAAGAGCTTTCTAATGAATATTAGAAATTTGAAATCTAACGGTTGGATTTGGAGTTACGTCCAAATCAAATTTGAAAAAGGTCGCTGTAAGTGCAGTTCGATGGCCATTGATGGAAATCGACTGTACGGGCCTTGATAAAATTATTAAAAATAGTAATAATTTGTGTAAAATCATAAGAAATGGTTTGGGAAGAATTGGGATGAAAAACTCCATATTTGAAAAGATAAAAATAGATTTTTATCGAGATGAACTAGTTTTGAACTAGAATTATAATTCTATTTATTTTTAAATAAATAAATTGAATTCGAAAAGGGTTTTAAAAATAACCAAAATTTCCAATGATTGCATTGGAGTGGATTTGAATCGAAATTGTCTTCGGAATATTTCGATTTGGAATTCGTGATTATACAGGTGTTGTTATGGAAATTTGAAAGATATATATTTATATCGTTATTTCCAATACGACATTTGTTAGTCGTAGAATTCGATATTGAATATAAGCCGATATATTTTCTATTCAGAGCCTTGTATTGAATATCGAATGTGATTTGGGTTTGTCGTGAATGGTGTCTTCACTAACACCGTTCTTGAACCCAGTTGAGAAAAGATTAAATCTTTTTATTTAGATTTAATGAAGTTCACCAATTAAATAATATTTAATTGGAATAGAATTGATATTGATTTTTGGGTTTATCGTGAACAGTATTTTAAATAACACTTGTTCTTTAACCCGATAATTAATGGAATGTGATTTTGGGTTTATCGTGAACCGTGTTTTAAATGACACTGATTCTTTAACCCAGTCGAAGATTAAAACTAAGTGGAGTTTTAATGAATCTTTAATTAAATTGAAAAGATCGAAAATGGAGTATCACCAGTTTTGCTCCAGGCGATAGTTAAATCTTTAATTAGATTTAAACGGGAAATGGTAATTGAATTTACCGATAACACTGTGGTGTTAGAAATGAAGTATTACCAGTTTTACTTCATGGGAAAAATAGGTTGGGATTGGGAAATTAAAACAAATGATTACTTCGGTAAGTTTCGTTAATCCCGACTAGTTTGAATCGAAATTCAAAAGAAGATCAAAGAATAAATTCAAGGAATTTATCTTGGATAAAATTAATGGGAACGTTTCCCTATGAATGTGAAATTTAGAAACTAACTGTCGGTTAGCCAAGTAGAATGGTTTTCTGAATATTGATCTGATGTTGGTTTCGGCCTTCGGGTTTAGTATTTGGGGAATTATTCTCTTGATTAATTTACGGTTATTGACTGATGAATTGGAATGAGGCGTATGTTGTGTTTGTGTAACACTTATTTAAATATACGCGAGTTATTCGGAAAGACCGGGTTTATCCCATTCTGAATAACTGTTACGACGATAAGTCGAAGATGAAGACGATGGTCGAAGACCGGAGGTCTTCACGTCGTTTGGGTAATTACTGATGATCTTGATTGGGCTGTACACCCAAGAAGATGGAAACAGTTAGTGATCGTCCAGACGTACTTGGAGATCGATGGATATGCGAGGTACTAGGTGCCTCCGGTTTCGTTCAGACCCAGAACGGACTTGTAAATGGACTGTGTGTCTGACATTGGATTTTAGTCCGTGTGATTGATCTCTATTAAATATATGTCTGTTTGGCGGCGGAGAACTTATTCTCTTGCTTAACGCCCTTCTCTGAGACGTACGAGCTCAGGGGTTATATATTGATGGATATCAATCGCATGGAGTGAATTGCCTGTGTGGCATGCCTAAGTGGCAAATGATCAAGGCTTCTGTTGAAAAGCAAAGTCTTGTGGTTGATGATCGAAGCACGGCCTTTCTGGCGTAGCTTTGTGTAACGTTGATTCGCGAGTATCACACCCGGTATGAATCAAAAACGGGAGACGGACCTCAGGGAGGGCATGCGTTTCTTTCTAGTTATGAGTGGCGTCAGTGCTTGAACTGGATGACGAGTTTGACTCATGTGGATGTTACTTATTATTACTTGCTGAAAAGCGAGGCGCCTCGTGATATCGGTTTCGGCCGATGCTTCTGGTCGGCTGACGGGCCAGGCTTACGCCCCAAAGGGTGGGGAGACGCATGTTCAGGCATTTTAATCCACATCGGTGGACCGGCCCTGACGATCCAAGGGTCACTCGAGCTCTGATCCTGAGGCTCGGACTAGACAGTCTCGAATCGGTAGAGGATCTTGCCGCTAGCCTCGGTTCATACCATAAATGATAACCCAACTTCCAATACGACGTCTTGCGGTTTTGATTGTAAACTTATATATGGCGACATAGTGTTATGGGCCATTCATGCCGCCTATGATTGATACTTATGATTTGAAGTTGTTTTATACACTATGCACTTATTATAGTATCAAATGATTTGTTTTAAACGTATCAAGCATTCTTTGGCTGTTATAAGGGAAAACCCTATCCTCGACTGCGTTGCATTGTGTGATGGGACCTGGGTCTTATAACAGCTTCATTTTTCTTTATTTAGCATTGCGCTGTTTGTTTTATGCACTGGTATTCTTGGGAGGAAACCCGTTCCGTGTTATACGGCGTGGTCCCTTGATTTACCTAGCTTTAAAATATAAAGATTAACTGTTTTAGTTCTCACACCAGTCACATGACTGACCTGGAGTTTATTGTTTTAACCTAAACTCTGGGTGCCCTTATTTTGACACGGGCAGCTAGTAGTTTTGGTTTTGCAGATTTATATTCACAGGATCCTGGTTTACAGCTGGAACGATATCCGGAAAGCTTTGTATCCGTATATCTCATTCTAGTTGTGTATTGTATTATTTTCCGCTGCTATGTATTTAAATGTAATTTAAATCTCTGATATTTCTGTGTAATATTTATTCATACTCTGTATATTCTTGTAATCTGATGCATTGTTGTAATATACAGTGAAATGTTCTTCTGTATGTGTACTGTTGTGGCTTGTTCTCGAACTATCCGACGCTTTCCTTTACGGGGAAGTTACGGGTTTTTACAGTTGGTATCAGAGCTTTGGTTTACAAAGCAGAGAACAAGGCACATTAGAACCGTACGAAAGAATTCATCAGATATTGGATTAGTAATATCCAACGGGAATGACTCGTTAGAGATGGGATCAGTAGTATCCTAGAACGAGTGTGAAGAGTATATTTTTAAAATGAAAACAAACTTTTATTTTGAAAATTAAATCAATTATTCGTATTTGATTATCTATTTATATTGAAGTGGACAATCCAGTATATATAGATTTTGCGTATACGTCTGATCCGCGTGTATTCGAAATTTTAATATACTGGATAGATATAGAATTACACTCTAATCGCCCGGAGATGATTTTGATGATGGAGCTCCATCATTAGAATTTATGTTCGAGTGACGAAAGTGGGCTTTCTATATATTTCCTATTGACTGGTGTGAGAACCAAAATTTGATAGGGCCTATGGTTGTGAATTGGCATCAAAAACCTGATTTTTGTATATGTATCAAAATTATGAATTTGAAACTCTAATTCACTAATTGATTGATGTTTGTGTTGTATGTTTATTTGTTTGATAATTTTTAGCCATTTAGCCTAATTAAATCAAATATTGAACTATATTGAAAATTGGTTGCATTTGCTTGCATATACATATATATATCTTTGAACAGGTCATAGCAAGGAGGCTAGAGTCAGAGAATAAAATTTGTTTGCCCGACAAATAGGTACATGTTTACTACATAATTTCCTGTTTTGTTTGGGTGATGATGATTTTGTGAGCCTATTGGCTAGCCGCTTGGCTTTTTCTTTTTCTTTTTGAGATCTGAAGGACCGGGGAAGCTATTTGAAATTCCCCGATGCTCCCGGTGCAGGGGAGGTTATGGCGAAATTTTTCAAAAATTTAGGGTGTTAGCCAAATTTTTGAAATTTGAAATTTCTCAGAAACTGAAAAGTTGGAGAATGGAAGTCTGATCGAACGTAGAGTTGATTAATCAAACCACTTTCGATTTTGTTCCTTTTCGGGGACGAAAAGTTTTAAGTGGGGGAGATTGTAACAACCAGTAAAATGCGAGCCAGTTTGAAATTTTTATTTTGGCAATTTTAGCAAATTTTGATTATTTAAAATGGATTATTTTAAATAATATCGACGTGAAATTTATTTTGAATATAATTCGAACGTATATATTTATACGCATCGTCGTTAGAATATAAATATTTATATATAATTATAAATAGAATTGAAAATGGCGCGGTAGTTCGAAAATTCGATTTCTAATTTCAAATGAATATACAGAATTCAATATAAGTCAGAATTGAACGAAACAAGAAATATTTGAATCTGTATAACTATATCTTTGTAACGAAGTTAACAAACTGAGATTTCATCTTAGGAATGATAAGATATGTCCAGTTTAAAATTAGAAATAGTCGCTGTGGAATTTATATATATATTTTTTATATATAAGGCCCTTAAAAATGGACATTTTGCAAACGACCTCGGATTTCGACGAAATCAGTTTTGTTGGGTCCGTGATGTCAAGTTATTGCTAGATTCCAAATTTCATAATTTTTCGAATCAATATGTGAGCGTGGCAAAGGAAAACGCGTTTGACCAGTTTAAGTTGAATTTAATCGACTGGAAATTGGCCATTTTTCAAACGACCTCAGAATTTGACGAAATTAGTTTTGTTAGGACCGTGTCGACGATACGATGCTAGAAAATATTTTTCTGGAATTTTTAGAGTTAGTATGTGGCCCTGGTAATTTGAAATGTACGTTAAAATTAAATATATACTGATTTATAATTTGATTTTGAGGAAAAACTATCGAAACAGTCGAATTGGCTTACGATACATATCCCGTTGTGTTCGGAATGGGGGTATTACGCTAGGGGCGATAGTCGTTGGGTTGGGATTTGGAGTTCGTAAGAAAAAGAGGTATTTTTGGAATTTAATAAAATAAATATTATTATAAATACTGGCCAATCACGTTTTTCTGCCATAACCCTAATTTTGCGCCCCTTTTTACATGAACCGACGGCGGTAGTAGCTCAAAACTTTGAGCTCAAAATTCGTTCGATCCACGCAATTAAACCCAGGTCTTCTTAGAGCAGCTTTGTAATACTTTCTTCAATCTATCCATCCCTACCACCCATATCGATTTTCGTGCTAAGATGCTGGAGGAATTGACCCTCAAAGGGCGCGAGTTCATGGCGAGTTTCTGAAGCGAAGGTGGGTCCGAGCTGGCAGCGGCGGGGCGGGGTAGATGCTGACAAGGCGGCGCACAAAGGGGAGGGTCCCGATCAGTCTCCGGTGGTCGGAGTTCTGTGCGACATGGAGCTTATTCCGGTGAAGATGGGTTCGCGAGTTACCTGCTGCTCAACGAAGAAGAAAGGTAGTTTTCACTACCATATTTATTGTTTAAAAAAAAAAAACTGAAAACTGAATTTATTTATATAAATAACTTTAATAAAAATGTAATTTTTATTAAATAGCATCATAAATAGAAGTATTATTTATATATATAAATAACTTTAATAAAAATAGGATAAATATAAAATAGCATTTGTTTTTAAATAGTATATAACTTTGTTTTTAAATATATATAGAATTGGTTTAAAATATAAATGATATGATTTTTTTTATATATATATAGCATTATCAAAATATAATTTGCTTTGCTTTCAAAATAAAATAAAAATATATATACATAACTTTGAAATAAAAACCTGATTTTTATAAAATATGTTTTGACATAAAAATAGGATTTTTATTATATAAGGAGAATTATAAGAATTTGATTTTTATAGTGAAAGTAAACGAATAAAAATAGCGTTTTAAAAATATAACCTTTGAATTAAAAATAGCATTTTAAAAATATAACCTTTGAATTAAAAATAGCGTTTTAAAAATATAATCTTTTGGTTTAAAGAGCGTTGAAATAAAAATGTGATTTTTATTTCAAAGACAACAAAATATAAAAATGTGTGATTTTTATATATGTAGTGGCTACGGGCAAAGAAGATAGCGAAGATGCGATAGCAATGAAGATTTCTATCAGTGAAGAGCCGTGAAGTTAGGATAGCTTTCAGTGAGAATTCTCACTCTTCAATTTTATTTCTAGTTATATATATATACTAGGATGCAGACGGTGCTTAGTAGCACCCGACACAATCGTCCACAGACCATGGACTTGTTTGTTTAGTTGCATAACTTAGTTATATGATTTGGTTTGAATTTGGTGGTTTGGTGATTTTGATTGATGTGTGAATGGCGTGGGCCTTCACTAGACCGGGGATAAGGCTAGGCCTTGTCCCGTTTCTAGTATCGTGCCGTTATGCCGCCGAAATTTTCTAAAATATGTTAGAAAAATAAAAATATCATTTTATTGAATAAATGAATTGAATAGAAATTCATAGGTTGAAATAAAATGTTTTATCGTTAAAAATATAATTTTTAACGTGAATACGAAAATGGTGAAGTGAATAAATAAATATTCATTTACAAACCAGATGGTTTGTTTATGTACACTTATTTGAATGACATTGATTGGGACGATAAATTTTACACATCGCCCAACTGCACAACTAAAATCTGTGTTTGATTGTTTGAAACCCCACACGGGTGTTGGGATGAAATATGAATTTCACTCATCCTGATTGATTAAATATGTCGATCGATTGATTGACAGGCTGTTATGAGCGTTGAATATCTATATTTGATGCTTATACAGTGTAGTGCACTTTGGTTGATGGTTGATTATTTTCAATGTTATTATATACATGTGTTGTATGAAAATCCATATAATTAATTTTATATGGTAATTGATTGGGCCTCATTCCAATCGTGAAAATAAAGAATATTTTGATAATAACAAATATTTTGATAATAGGAAATATTTGAAACAGAATATTTGAAAATAGAAATTTATGAAGCCGTGTTGATTAGATTGACGTCATTTTGACGTAAACGATATTTATATCGATTTTATTCATTTTAAAATGAATATTGAAAGGTAATCTCGAAATCGAATATTTCGAAATGAATTGAGTTGAAAACGATTTCGAAATGAATTGAATTGAAAACGATTTCGAAATGAATTGAGTTGAAAATGATTTCGAAATGAATTGAATTGAAAACGATTTCGAAATGAATTGAATTGAAAACGATTTCGAAATGAATTGAATTGAAAACGATTTCGAAATGAATTGAATTGAAAACGATTTCGAAATGAATTGAATTGAAAACGATTTCGAAATGAATTGAATTGAAAACGATTTCGAAATGAATTGAATATAAAACGATTTCGAAATGAATTGAATTGAAAACAAATTCAAATTGAATTGAAAACGAATTGAAATGAATTCAAATTGAATTGAAATTTGAATTGAATAGAAATGAATTTTGAAACGATTTCATAAAGAAGAATTCAATTTTGAATTGAATTGAAAAGGAAGTTGAAATTGCTTTGGAAACGAATTTAAAACTATTTATAAAATTCGTTTTAAATAGAAATCGACGAAATATATATTATATATATTATATATATAATATAATGGCCTGAATAGAACGCGCCGCGCCGCGGCAGTTCGCGAGTTTCGACCATTGATTTCAAACGAACATTACGGGAGATCCGACCGTCGGATTCTCCTAAAACCGGAACCGTTGGGTTCGTATCGAAAAGAGCTTTCTAATGAATATTAGAAATTTGAAATCTAACGGTTGGATTTGGAGTTACGTCCAAATCAAATTTGAAAAAGGTCGCTGTAAGTGCAGTTCGATGGCCATTGATGGAAATCGACTGTACGGGCCTTGATAAAATTATTAAAAATAGTAATAATTTGTGTAAAATCATAAGAAATGGTTTGGGAAGAATTGGGATGAAAAACTCCATATTTGAAAAGATAAAAATAGATTTTTATCGAGATGAACTAGTTTTGAACTAGAATTATAATTCTATTTATTTTTAAATAAATAAATTGAATTCGAAAAGGGTTTTAAAAATAACCAAAATTTCCAATGATTGCATTGGAGTGGATTTGAATCGAAATTGTCTTCGGAATATTTCGATGTTGGAATTCGTGATTATACAGGTGTTGTTATGGAAATTTGAAAGATATATATTTATATCGTTATTTCCAATACGACATTTGTTAGTCGTAGAATTCGATATTGAATATAAGCCGATATATTTTCTATTCAGAGCCTTGTATTGAATATCGAATGTGATTTGGGTTTGTCGTGAATGGTGTCTTCACTAACACCGTTCTTGAACCCAGTTGAGAAAAGATTAAATCTTTTTATTTAGATTTAATGAAGTTCACCGATTAAATAATATTTAATTGGAATAGAATTGATATTGATTTTTGGGTTTATCGTGAACAGTATTTTAAATAACACTTGTTCTTTAACCCGATAATTAATGGAATGTGATTTTGGGTTTATCGTGAACCGTGTTTTAAATGACACTGATTCTTTAACCCAGTCGAAGATTAAAACTAAGTGGAGTTTTAATGAATCTTTAATTAAATTGAAAAGATCGAAAATGGAGTATCACCAGTTTTGCTCCAGGCGATAGTTAAATCTTTAATTAGATTTAAACGGGAAATGGTAATTGAATTTACCGATAACACTGTGGTGTTAGAAATGAAGTATTACCAGTTTTACTTCATGGGAAAAATAGGTTGGGATTGGGAAATTAAAACAAATGATTACTTCGGTAAGTTTCGTTAATCCCGACTAGTTTGAATCGAAATTCAAAAGAAGATCAAAGAATAAATTCAAGGAATTTATCTTGGATAAAATTAATGGGAACGTTTCCCTATGAATGTGAAATTTAGAAACTAACTGTCGGTTAGCCAAGTAGAATGGTTTTCTGAATATTGATCTGATGTTGGTTTCGGCCTTCGGGGTTAGTATTTGGGGAATTATTCTCTTGATTAATTTACGGTTAGTGACTGATGAATTGGAATGAGGCGTATGTTGTGTTTGTGTAACACTTATTTAAATATACGCGAGTTATTCGGAAAGACCGGGTTTATCCCATTCTGAATAACTGTTACGACGATAAGTCGAAGATGAAGACGATGGTCGAAGACCGGAGGTCTTCACGTCGTTTGGGTAATTACTGATGATCTTGATTGGGCTGTACACCCAAGAAGATGGAAACAGTTAGTGATCGTCCAGACGTACTTGGAGATCGATGGATATGCGAGGTACTAGGTGCCTCCGGTTTCGTTCAGACCCAGAACGGACTTGTAAATGGACTGTGTGTCTGACATTGGATTTTAGTCCGTGTGATTGATCTCTATTAAATATATGTCTGTTTGGCGGCGGAGAACTTATTCTCTTGCTTAACGCCCTTCTCTGAGACGTACGAGCTCAGGGGTTATATATTGATGGATATCAATCGCATGGAGTGAATTGCCTGTGTGGCATGCCTAAGTGGCAAATGATCAAGGCTTCTGTTGAAAAGCAAAGTCTTGTGGTTGATGATCGAAGCACGGCCTTTCTGGCGTAGCTTTGTGTAACGTTGATTCGCGAGTATCACACCCGGTATGAATCAAAAACGGGAGACGGACCTCAGGGAGGGCATGCGTTTCTTTCTAGTTATGAGTGGCGTCAGTGCTTGAACTGGATGACGAGTTTGACTCATGTGGATGTTACTTATTATTACTTGCTGAAAAGCGAGGCGCCTCGTGATATCGGTTTCGGCCGATGCTTCTGGTCGGCTGACGGGCCAGGCTTACGCCCCAAAGGGTGGGGAGACGCATGTTCAGGCATTTTAATCCACATCGGTGGACCGGCCCTGACGATCCAAGGGTCACTCGAGCTCTGATCCTGAGGCTCGGACTAGACAGTCTCGAATCGGTAGAGGATCTTGCCCCTAGCCTCGGTTCATACCATAAATGATAACCCAACTTCCAATACGACGTCTTGCGGTTTTGATTGTAAACTTATATATGGCGACATAGTGTTATGGGCCATTCATGCCGCCTATGATTGATACTTATGATTTGAAGTTGTTTTATACACTATGCACTTATTATAGTATCAAATGATTTGTTTTAAACGTATCAAGCATTCTTTGGCTGTTATAAGGGAAAACCCTATCCTCGACTGTGTTGCATTGTGTGATGGGACCTGGGTCTTATAACAGCTTCATTTTTCTTTATTTAGCATTGCGCTATTTGTTTTATGCACTGGTATTCTTGGGAGGAAACCCGTTCCGTGTTATACGGCGTGGTCCCTTGATTTACCTAGCTTTAAAATATAAAGATTAACTGTTTTAGTTCTCACACCAGTCACATGACTGACCTGGAGTTTATTGTTTTAACCTAAACTCTGGGTGCCCTTATTTTGACACGGGCAGCTAGTAGTTTTGGTTTTGCAGATTTATATTCACAGGATCCTGGTTTACAGCTGGAACGATATCCGGAAAGCTTTGTATCCGTATATCTCATTCTAGTTGTGTATTGTATTATTTTCCGCTGCTATGTATTTAAATGTAATTTAAATCTCTGATATTTCTGTGTAATATTTATTCATACTCTGTATATTCTTGTAATCTGATGCATTGTTGTAATATACAGTGAAATGTTCTTCTGTATGTGTACTGTTGTGGCTTGTTCTCGAACTATCCGACGCTTTCCTTTACGGGGAAGTTACGGGTTTTTACAAGAAAATATGGAGTCTGTTGCATGAGATTTGCGGGGTGAGTTTACTGGAGAGAACTAAGAAAATGGGGGGGGGGGAGGCGATAACAGGGAGTACTTTGGTAAATTGATTTTCGATTTCATGGGAAGAATGAAGAGGAGGTAATACAACTGTGCTATGTAAAGGCAAAAAAAATAAATAAAGAAAGAAGAGTTGTTTGGGAAATATAAGGAACACGCAGGAAGAGGAGAAGGGGACGTGCATGGGTTCCAAGCGTTAGCAGTAAACTGTGGTGATTTGAATTTGAATAATGATGGAGTATTGGTAAGGAAGTCACGACAGTTATTGGAGAATAGTAGGAGCCGCTGTGAAGAAGTTGAACACGTGGATTAGTGAAAAAAAGATCAAGGGTAATTAATTTGTGATTAAGTAGTTAATGATTTATTTAGTTATTTAAAATATGTGTTGAACTTATAAAATTAATAACTTGTACATACGTTATTAGTTTTGCGAACTGTCAGATCTGTTGGGATCATATGGATGGCAGCTACACAATGGAATTGACTGGGAGTGAATTTGAGCTCATTACAATTTATTGAAAAATAAATTGTTAGTCTGAATCAACCGATGGTTATCGTTATTTAACGATGATCGTCCAATGTGAGTAAAACTCACCAACTCTATCAGTTCATATTTTTATAACGTATAATTAGAACTGATAAATGAGGATGATTCCTGTGTGTTGAATGTTTGACTGAATTGCTGAATGATTGGTTGAAATTTTAGATAACGATATGTATATATAAATCGCTAACTAAATATTGATTCTGTTTATCAGAATATCTCATACTGAAGTGATATCGATGTGAATTATATTGTGTAACATCTGAGGATGCAGGGAAACATGTTGGAGGGATCCAACTGGATTCGTCAACATTTATTTCACTCTTTTTCATATATTAAAATATATGATGTGATATATAATCTGTTGTTGATTATGTGTGTTTAATGATATTGATCATTGTTGTTTGGTATTTTAAATACCGTTAGAAATACTGGGATGTAGAAAAAGGGGATTTTCAAAGTGTATTTTGAAAATGAATTATTTATACAAAATTAATGGATTTTATATATAAAAGGAAAAGAATTTTATAAAATAAAATTATAAAATAAAAAAATAAAATAGAAAAGGAAATATTTGTAAAATATTTACAAATAGAATAGAAAAGGAAATATTTATAAACATTTACAAATATAATTGAAAGGGAATATTTGTAAAAACATTTACAAATAAAGTTAAAAAGGAAATATTTATTTGTTAAATAAATAGAATTGAAAAAGAATATTTATTTGTTAAATAAATAAAATTGAAAAAGAATAGTTATTTGTTAAATAAATAGAATTGAAAAGGAATATTTATTTGGAAAACAAATAGGATTATAAAAGGGAATTAACGAGAATATAAAAGAGTTATGAGAAGATTGTTTAAAGTGGATATCAAATCGATTAGAGTTAATCAAATGGAGTTAATCGAGTTGGAGTTAATAGATTAGAGTTAATCGGATAAGAGTTAATCGAGTAAGATTTAATCAATCAGAGTTAATCGAATTAGAGTTATTTGATAGGAGTTAATCGAGTTAGAGTTAATCGATTAGAGTTAATCAAATTAGAATTGATCGATAGGAGTTAAACGAATTAGAGTTAATTGAAAGGAGTTAATCGAGTAAGAGTTAATCGATTAGAGTTAATCAAATTAGAGTTAATTGATAGGAGTTAATCGAGTTAGAGTTAATCGATTAGAGTTAATCGAATTAGAATTAATTGATAGGAGTTAATCGAATTAGAGTTAATTGAAAGGAGTTAATCGAGTGGAGTAAATCGATTAGAGTTAATCAAAATAGAGTCAATCGAATTAGAGTTAGTCGAAATAAATTTATCGAATATTAGTTATTCAAAAGGATTATCGAATATTAGTTATTCGAAAGGATTATCGAATATTAGTTATTCGAAAGGATTATCAAATATAAATTATTCGAAAGGAGAAAAATCGAATATAGTTTATTCGAAAGATGATTATCGAATATAGTTTATTCTAAAGGAGTTAACCAAATATAGTTTATTTGAAAAGGAGTTATCGAATAGAGATTATTCGAAAGAGAGTTGTATGTTGAAATTTGATTATATCGAATTCGGGAAAGTACACTTCCCATTTTTAATCAAGATTTAATGATTTATTTACAAATTTCCTATTTAGTTAAATTAAGGAATAAAAGTTATATTTTGAAGTAAGATATTTTAGAAGTAGGGATTATAACGCTATAGTTATAATCAGTGTTTCGATAAAGAAGTGGATTCGTAAATGGAATCCGAGATTTACGTAAGGAAGTTTGTTAAAGATTTAAAGGTGAACTTTGTCTGTTTTGATGTTAGAAATGTTGTTCAGTTAAGGTCTGAGAGGTAGTTATACCCCAACTTGATTGGCTTCCTTTTTAACTAAGGAATGGTTAAGGTTCGATAGTGAAGATTGGTTAAGTGAATTTAGTTAACGAGTATAATTGTTTGAGTTGGCATAGCGATGTTTGATTTAAACATTTGTTTAAATCCAATGTAGGAGTTTTGGAAATTTTTTCCAAATAAGAATCAAATATGTTTTCTAATATAGGAAATAAGAACTGAAAATGTTTTCCAATGATAATAACGTATATTTTCTAAATTTAGAAAATAAGAAATGTTGAATATATGGAAACTGGAATAGGGAAATGGATAATTGAATGACAAATTAAATTAAAGTGGATCCGTGTTGATTGATGATTTTCTCGGTAAGATTTCCATTTGGAAATACGACCGTTGTTTGTACACATGTTTTCCTTTGATAGTTAAATCACCGACTATCGAAGATTTTGACCATTTCCGTTGTCAATACGGGGAGACCGGGATCAGATTCATTATCTGAAAGCCACTCTATATGGGCGTTAGCGTTGCGATCAAATATGATGAAGATAATTGAAGACGGAGTTTGTGCAAGGGTCGTTTTGTCAAATCCTGGGTAGAAATTGCCTAAGATGGATTTACAGAATAGTACCTTCGGTTTGTCCGGTCCCAGGACGACCTGTATGGAAGAATGTCTAACAGAGTATGTTTAATAGATATCGTAAGTTGATCTCTTCAAATGTATGTACGTTTGGTGGCGGAGGAATTAGTTTCTCTTAGCTGTCTACCCGTTGTATTTTTGGGAAAATCAGTTTGTGATTTAGCGGGTATGACGATGTGACATTCAAAGTGAATAATTGTGTGATCTGCAAGAGATAAGCGTGGCCTCTAGCCTCACAATCAAAATGGGGCAGGCAACATGGCTAAGTGGTTGGCTGCCAAGTAGGGTGTATTATCACCTATCTAAATATTTCATTTCATTCTTTAATCAATTCGATGCTGTCCCGTTCGGGAAATGGTTACTGATCCCAGCTGGTGGTGATATATATTCGATACACTCAAGCGAAATGAGTGGTCGGTCATGTGTGGTCGGGTTGCAAGTTGTTCTTGTTGAACCTGGTGTATTCCTCTCTAGACGTACAATATCGGAAGGTGGTTCCATACCTTGTCATAGTTGGAAATCCATTACCCAATAAGTGCTCGCGGTTTTGATTGTATACTATATATGTGGAACGTGAGATAAAAGCATTCTGCAAGATGATTATTACATTGTGGTTGATAGACACTATTATAATATCAAAAGAGTTTTGATATAAAAGATCATTGTTTCTTTCAAAATGATAAGAAAGTTAAATCAAATTGATTTGGATTCTCATAAGGGAAAAACCCGTTCCATTATACGGCATGGTCTTATGAGATATCGTTTTTATTGCTCAAACTATTTTAAATTGTTTTACTCACACCAGTCCCATGACTGACCCAGAGTTTATTTTGTTTTATTTTCCCTAAACTCTTGGGTGTCCAATTTTGTACGGGAATTCAAGTAGTCAGGATTTTACAGATATACTTGAAGAGCTTGGAGAAGGAGGCTTCAGGATTATATAGCTATTGTTTATTCCGCTGTGTTGTAAGTATTGTACTCTGATAATGTTACTGTATGCATATACTGATCTTATTTCAAATATATGTTATCTATTATATGTTGTTCGTTTCGCTATGAGATTCATGTTACTCTGATGTTGTATATTCTTCTTCTTCTTCTATTCTAAGTTTCTATCTTATCTATTCTCACCCTCTAATTTCTTTCATGGACTATCCGGTATTTCCGATGCTTAAATAGTCGACATTGGGATTTATGTCGAGTACTCAAGGTCACAAAAACCCGGGTCGTTACACACCCAGCCCACTTTCGCTTACTCTCCCCCTCCCTTCTGACCTATGGACCCCGCAAGCAGACCCTCCTTGCGCAATGACTCCATCATCCCCTTAAAACCCAAAAATCTCTTTTAACCATAATTTTTCACTTTCGCTTCCGATTTCACCCAAATATCCACCTCCAAGCACCCACCAGCACCAACCCTGACCCCACACAGCCATCCAACATGGTGGACCACGCCTCCCTAAGCCGTGGGCCCCGCTAACCCTTCCAAGCAGTTAAAAATCCCATTTTTCGTCTTTCGATTTCAATTTTAGGTATAAATATGTTTATATTGTTAGAAGTTGGTGAATTGGTGTGGAAAATGTGTGAGCTTGGGTAGGAAGGTCCAACATATGAAGAATCGTGGTGTTAGTTCGCTATGGTGAGAACTCCTCACTCAAGTTTCGTTAACTAGTTTAGTTAATATAACTAGTTTTACTATGTTTGGAAGATCAGTTAACTATTTGATGTTTACGATGTTCATAAGTTGTTATGATGATGATTTAGGTTTATGATAGGTCTTAATGATGTTTAGCGTGATAAAAATGTGATTTTTAAGTAATACACATGTAATTGCTCTGGTATGTGACACCTAGAACTAATAGTGTTGACCTGGAATTTGACTGAACCTTAAATGGTAATTAGAAAGTAATTAACTAAGTGTTGGTTAATGGATATTGATGTGAACCCTATTTGTATAATTGGATGATAATTGGTTGGGCATTGATGGTTGATATTGATCTGATATTGCGGCTAATCTGATATTGACAAACCCATATAAGGGTTAATGGTTTAAGGCTTATATGGTATATAACACGATATGTGGTAATTAGATGTTAATAGTTAGCAATAACTATTATTGGATGTTAATTATGTGTGAAATCCATATAAATTGAATTATATGGTGATTGGTTGAACCTCATTCCAATTTGGAATTTATTTGAATATTTTATTAATAAAATATTCAGTGAAAATTAAAAGTTTGAATTTGATGTATGATTTTGGATGGACACAAAGTTTATGTTGTTCCGATGAATATTCGTAAAAGAAATAAATCAATTTGAATTTATTTCCATATAGTTATGGCTGTTAAAGTTATATTTTTAAAATGAATAGTAATGGGTAAAAGTGAAGTTCGGTTAGGGTATAGATAAAAAATATCAACAAAATTCCTTTTTAAAACTGTCTTATTTATTTTTATAATGAATGTTGGGAGAATTTGGATTTCAAATAATAAATTTTAAAAAATAATATTATTTTAATGATTAAAATAATATTAAAATAATTAAATAATGGAATATTTGATTTTAAGGATAAATAATTGAAATATAGTTTCCAAAAATAATTATATATGTTTTATATAATTAATAAATTATTTTGGAAGGATTTTGATTTAATTTCAATTATAAATTGAAATTGATTTGAATAGAACTTGTCGCGTAGCGGTAGTTCGCGAACTTCGACCATTAATTTTGAATTGATATATCGGGAAATTCGACCGTCGGATTCTCCCGAAACGAAAAATGTTGGATTCAAAATGAAAAGGGTTTTCAAATGGAACAGAAAGTGATAAAATCCAATGGTTAGATTTTAATGTAAGTTTAAATCTATTTTTGAAAAGATCGCTATAAATGCAGTTCGGTGGCCGGAATTGGAAACCGATTAAAAGAGCCTTATAAAAATTATTTGAAAATACGGAAAAATTATGATAAATCACAATTGATGATTTTAAAATGATTCAAGCAAGAATTGTGATGTTTTAAAATAATATTTGAATTTTGGACCTTTGACCTAATTTACGTAACATAGTAAATCAATATTTTGAAATCTAGTTTAAAGTAAACTAAAAGTTTTGAAACTTAAGTTCATTGGATTTGATTGGAAATAATTTTCAGATATTTCAATATTGGATTTTGTAGTTATATGGATACTGTTGGAGTAATTTGGAAGATATTGACATCATTATTCCCTATATGGTATTTGTTGATTTCAGAATTCGATATTGAATATAACTCGGTACGATTTCTATTCGGAGCCTTCATTTGATATCTAATTGGATTCTGGGTTTTGTTGTGAATGATGTCTTGAATAACGTCTATTCTGATGATTTATATTCGAAGTTAAGTAATCATTGAATAGTGATTTTGGAGATTAAAACTACGTTAGAGCTTTAATAAATGTTTCAATAAAGATTTAATTGAATGAAATGAAGATTAAAAATTATGTAAGAGTTTTAATAAATCTTTCAATAAAGATATGAAATGAAAAAAGGTAATTAAACTTACCAAATACGAGGGGTGTTAGATATGGAGTACCACTAGTTTTGCTCTATGGGATGAATAGGATGGGAATGAGATAACGATATGAGAGATTAACTTTTTGTAAGGTTCGATAATCCCAATTAGGCTTATAAAACTTAATTTGAGTTAATTTTGTGAAAGATCATATAATCTTTTGAAATGATTTCCAAGAAAATATTTACAAGAGTTTAAATGATGCAAATCTTTGATAAGATTTATGGAGTAATTCCCAATGTAAAGGATATATGAGTAGAAGAATATCCCGAATTGGGATGAGACTCATGATATGTTTATATATCACTTGATTCTAATGATGCTACAGTTATTTGGAAATATCGAGCTTTAACCCATTCTGAATAACTACTACGACGATTTTTGAAGATATTGAAGACGGAGGTTAAAGACCTGAGATCTTCACATCGTGTGGATTATTGTTAATGCCTTCGGTAGCACTCGTTATAAGGTTAAAGTGGCGGTCGCCCAGACATGCTTGGAGATTGATCAGGTATGCAAAGACCTCTCTCCCTTAGGGGACGAGAAATAAGGTGCCTTAGGTTCTGTTCAGACCCAGAACGAACTTGTAAATAGATGTATGTTCGACGTTTTATTTTACAACATAAACGATTAGTTGTTATTGATGATATATTTGTGGTGTCGAAAATTTATTCTCTTAGCTTAACACCCTTCTTTGAGATGTATGAGCTCAAATGTTATATTATTAATAGAAAATGATCATATGTGTGAATTGATAATGTGGCTTGCCAAGTGCTGCTGATAGATAGATCAAAGCTTTTGTTGAAAAGCAGGGCTTTGTGAATGATGATCAAAGCATGGTTGACATAGTGTAGCTTTGGGTTGTAACATTACTTAGGCAAGCCTCACAACCCGGGAATGGCCGAAAATAGGATGAAAGACCGCAAAGTAAGAACAAATGTTTCCTTTAGATGAAAAGTGATGCCATGGTATGGAGCCCGGGCAATTTACTTATGTGGATGATGGATTGAGGGACCTCAGATGAAGGTTAACCAATGATCAAGATGACGATCAGATACGACGGGGGAACGTTATGTTCAGGAGTGACCCAAACTCACTAGGAATTGGTGGGCCAGCTCTGCCATTCTAAGGTTCACATGCGTGTGAGTCCTAGACATCTTGCTAGAGATGGTTCCGAATCGGATAAGGAAGATCCTTTGCCTGGGTCATTGATGGAAATCCAACTTCCAATACAAACCTTGCATTTTCAGTTGTAAACCTATATAGCGACATAATAGGATGATGTATTATGCCATTTAAGATTGATATATTTATTTATGAAATTGATTTCCACACTATGCACTAGTGGTAATAAAAGAGAAATTTCGCGTATCAAGCAAGTTTGACTATTATAAGGTAAAACTCTATCTTTTAGTTTGCGCTTGCATCATGTGACGGGACTTGAGTCTTATAATAACTTCATTTTTCAAAAATCATTACAAGTTTTTATGATTGGTATTTTTGTGGAGAAAACCTGTTCCGTGTTATACGCCATGGTCCCATGATTTACCTAACTTTAAAATAAAGTATAATATAATTGTTTTGGTTCTCACACTAGTCCCATGACTGACTTGGATTTTATTGTTTCCTACCTAAACTTTGGGTGCCCATATTTTCCACATGGGCAACTATTAGTTTTTGTTTTGTAGATATTTTTAAAGCAGGATCCTGGATTATGGCTGGAGCTATACTTTGGATTATTTGGTAGTCTTCTGCTGATTGTAATTATGTTTTCCGTTTTGTTTGTTCTCTGATATTTGCGTTGTACTGTGACAAATTATTGTACTATGATGTAAAATTGTTGTAATAGCAATGAAATGTTCTTTTATGTTTTGTTCGGATGTGTTGTATCCAATAAAGATTCGAGGATTTCTTCCCTTTTGGATTGGATATGTGGCTTATGGTCGATTCGAAAGGCGGAGATTTACAGGTCGTCACACCAATGCTAATTGAAAATAAAATTTTGTGTTTGAATAAGCAGTTGAATTTGATACGCATTTATATGAACATGGGTTGAGAACTAAATACATATTTCATTCCTTTTCAAGGATGAAAGTTCTAAATTGGGGAGAGTGTAATGACTCGCGAATTTTAACGTTTTAAAATATACATGTAACTGAGAATTTAACTTAAAATTTTAATTATTGATTTATTTAGAATATATGGATCTTATTCCAGATTATAAATTTAAATTACATATGTTCAATTGAGAATGAGAATAGAAACGATAAGTCTATTTAAAATTTAAGCATAGGAAGTGATTTTAGAATCAAAACATAAAATCAATTTATAATGAAACATTGATCCTTTAGAATTAGTATTTTCATATAGAAGTGGTCTAAACAATTATATATCGAAAACATCAAAATTCGCTGCTCCATTTGAATCGATTTTTGATAATCAATTTGTGGTAGTAGCCGCCAATATATCATAAATAACAATAAAATTTAAAATTTGAATAAAAATATGAAATTTAATATTGAATATGTTTAACTGGACCTGGAGGAGGATGACTTTCGTAGAAAAATATGAGGTGTATTTCGTTTATGTTAATTTAATTAAACATTTAATAAATCGCTACGAATGAAATGCTAGTGGAATTCGAGCAAATCTGAACAAAATATATTAGATTGTACAATGAAGAGAACGCCATTTTTTTGTTCACAAAATTCAGACATTCATTAGTCCATTGTAGCGGTTTATTGTCAAAAAGGGTAAATTTTCAGTGCTTGACTTATGGTATCTCTATTCATTCTCTTCGATATTCTTGTTGGGTATTCATGTACTGGCTCCTAAATGTTGTGAATAATTGAAACCATTGATTCCCCTTAAGAAAAAGAAAAGTGCATATTTCAATGGTAATATTTTTCTCCGTTTGTAATACATATTCTTTCTCTTCCTTTCAGATACATCCGTTGCCATATTTAATCTTCCCATCCTTTTGATTTCAAATTGAATCAAGTTTCTCCATTATATATATAATTTATTCAAAATAAAATAAAAGATTCAAGAACTATGGATGCATGTTTTTCCTTCTTCTTTTTCTCGCATGCATTTCCTTTCATTATCGTTATTTATAAGCAGCTGTTTCTTTTCTTTCTTATAAACTTGCCACAAAACTTTCTCCTCATTCTTCACATTTTCCTTCTCTAAACCTACACCAATTCCTTCACTATTTCCATTTCTTTTCCATTCTCTTCCTTGATTTATATAAAAAGAAAATTTAATAATGAAATTCGAGACATGCGTAAGCCTCTTCCACTTCCACCCTACTCTCCCTTTTGCCAATCTCCGCTGCCTTCCTGTCATCGCCGCCCTCACCCATGGAACCACTCGACTGAGCTCCGCCCCTCCATCAGCTCGACACTTTCTCTCACCCTCCTTGCTTCACCCTCCGACCACCCTCGTAGCCCATAACTATGTCACTGCCTATAGCAACCTCTTCACTCTTATTTTCCCCACAGACCTCCTCACAACAACCACTTTGCTCTGTCCCCCCGATGTAGCTTCCCCTGCCCGCACTCCACCAACCCAGTCGCCTTTCTCAGCTCTACTGGCCCACTGTTTCCTAGCATCCATCACCTTGCAACACTTCCACGTGCCCACTCTGACCTCCAACTGACCTCTACTCCACGTTCACACCACCTTTGCCACATACCTAGCCAAGTCAAGGCTATCCAGATTGAAATTGCACCCAGCACCTGTCACCCTTCACGAAACAACCTCTCTCTTATTCTCAATATATATATATATATATAGGAGGAAAATAATAAAAAGAAAAAGTGTTTATTCCTTGTGTTCTATAGAGTTTTGTTACTGCCTTGTCCCGGGTTTTGAGCTCATATGTTAGTGTTGTGCCACGCTAGTTTTATGGTCATGTTCGAGCCATTTTATTTTTCGTACTTGTCGTTTTCTTCTAAAACCACGAAAGGTGAGTATCTCACTCACGATTAATATTCATATGCTTGATATTAACGTCACATGAAATGATGATATTACATGATTAGTATTGCTTATGTTTGGCAGATGCTGCTCAAATTATTATTTTAAAATTACTTGATTAGTTAGTTATTAATTTCATAAATTTTAGTTGTTAAATTATTAGTCGTAATTTCATTAGTTGTTGATTGATAATTATTTGAATTATTAGTTGACAGTTTCTTGGATTGTTTATTTAACCACATGAAATGATAGTCGAAATTTACATGAAATGATAGTCGAAATTTACATGAAATGATAGTTGATGGTTTATATGAAATAACAGTTGATAATTACATGCAGTAATATTATTTGATTTATGTATTGTAACTCCAGTTATTGTTGTATGTTTGTTATTTATATTATTTATCATCCCTACTGTCACATCTGCAAGTTCTCAATATCATAAATTGTATTTGAAATTTTTATGAAAATTTGGATGTGGATTGAAATAATATATGCATGGATTTTGAATAAATGAAATGATATAGAAATTTAATTGAAAAGTTTTAAATTTAATTTTTTGTTGAAGTTTAAGCTTAAATTTATGATTTATCAGAAGAAATTATTTCTTGTAAGGATTGAACTTAATTTTAGACCTAATGAACCAGTTTAAGATTTAAAATTTAATTTGTTGACTTAAGGATTTAAATTTAACTTTAAAAAGATATGAATTAATTTGATTATTTAAATTTAAATTAAATGGGACGATGTAAATTTTAGAGTTGAAGTTGTTATTTATTTATTAATTAATTGAAAGTATCTAGAATTTAATCAGATTTGATTTAAATATATCTAATAAAGAAGATTTATTCTTAAAAATTAATATGTTTGATTATATTAATTTAATAAAAGTTTAAGTTTAAATTAAGATTTAAACTTGTCTGATTTAATAAAGATTTGATTTGATTAATTAATGAAATATTTGATTCAATTTTAGGTTAATATTAGAATTTATGTAACGACCACGGTTTTCGCAATCCTGAGTAACAGACATATAACCCAATGTCGACTATCAAGCATCGGAAATACTGGATAGTCCATGAAAGAAATTAGAGGGTGAGAATAAATAAGATAGGAACTTAGAATAGAAGAAGAAGAAGAACATACAACATCAGAGTAAGACGAGTCTCACAGCGGAACGAACAACATATAATAGATAACATATCCTTGAAATAAAATCAATATATATATATATACAGTAACATTATTAGAGTACAACACTTACAACACAACAGAATAAACAATGGCTATATAATCCTGAGGCCTCCTGCTCCAAGCCCTCCAAGTATATCTGTAAAATCCTGACTACTTGACTGCGCGTACAAAATTAGGCACCCAAGAGTTTGGGAAAACAAAACAAAACAAACTCTGGGTCAGTCATGGGACTGGTGTGAGTAAAACAATTTAAAACAGTTTGAGCAATAAAAGGATATCTCATAAGACCACACCGTAGAACGGAACGGGTTTTTCCCTTATGAGAATCAAAAAATTCTTTGTATCAAAATTCTTTTGATATTATAATAGTGTATATCAACCATAATATAATAATCACCTAGCAGAAACGCTTTCATCTCACGTTCTACATACATAGTATAAAATCAAAACCACAAGCGCTTATTAGATAATGGATTTCCAACTATGACAAGGTATGAAACCACCTTCTGATAGTGTACCTCTAGAGAGGAATACACTGGGTTCAACAAGAACATCTTGCAACCCAGCCATACATGACCGACCACTCGTTTCGCTTGAGTGTATCGAATGTATATCACCAATGATTGGGATCAGCAACCGTTTTCCGAATGGGACAACATCAAATAGATTAAATAATGAAAATAATATCTCTAGATAGGTGATAATACACCCTAATGGAAGCAAACCACATAGCCATGATGTCTGCCCGATTTTTGTCATTTCCCGGTTGTGAGGCTAGAGGCCACGCTTATCTCTTACAGATCACACATTTATTCACTTTGAATGTCACATCGTTATACCCGCCAAATCACAAATTGATTTCTCCAAAAATACAATGGGTATACAGCAAAGAGAAATGAATTCCTCTGCCAACAAACGTATATACGTTTGAAGAGATCAACTTACATGATCTATTAAATATACTCTGTCAGACATTCTTCCATACAGGCCATCTTGGGACTGGAAAAACAGAAGGTACTATCTTGTAAACAGGATAGACCTTGCATAACTCCGTCTTCAATTATCTTCATCATATTTGATCGCGGCGCTAATGCCCATACGGAGTGGTTTTCTGATAATGAATCTGATCCCGGTCTCTCCGTATTGACAATGGAAATGGTCCAAATCTTCGATAGTCGGTGATTTAACTATCAAAGGAAAACATGTGTACAAACAACGGTCGTATTTCCAAATGGAAATCTTACTGAGCAAACCATCAGTCAACACCGATCCACTTTAATTTAATTTGTCATTCAATTATCCATTTCCCTATTCCTCTTTCCATATATACAACATTTCTTATTTTCAAAATTTAGAAAATATACGCTATTAAAAATGGAAAACATTTCCATTTCTTATTTTCTATATTAGAAAACATTTCTAATTCTTATTTGGAAAACATTTCCAAAACTCCTACATTAGGTTTTAAACAAATGTTTAAATAAAACATCACTATGCCCACTCAAGCCATTACACTCATTAACTAAATTCACTTAACCAATCTTCACTATCGAACCTTAACCATTCCTTGGTTAAAAATGGAGTCAATCAAGTTGGGGTATAACTACCTCTCAGACCTTAATTGAACAACATTTTTAACCTAGAAATAGACAAAGTTCACCTTTCAAATCTTTAACAAACTTCCTTACGTAACTCTTGGATTCTATTTACGAATCCACTTCTTTATTGAAAACATTGATTATAACTATAGCTTTATAATCCCTACTTTTGAAATATCAAAATTCAAAACTTAACTTTTATTCCTTAATTTGGATAATAAACAAAAAACTAATTTATTAATAAATTAATTAATCTTGATTAAAAACGGAAAGTGAATAGTACTTTCCCTAATTCGATATTATCGAATTCAACGTATAATTCTCTTTCGAATAATCTCTATTCGATAACTCCTTTTCGAATAAACTATATTCGATTAACTCTCTTCGAATAACTAATATTCGATAATCTCTCTTTCGAATAAACTATATTCGATAATCTCCTTTCGACTAACTCCCGTTGAACAAACTATATTCGATTAACTCCTTCCGAATAAACTATATTTGATTAACTGCTTTCGAATAAACTATATTCGATTAGCTCCTTTTCGAATAACTTTATTCGATAACTCCTTTCGAATTATTTCGATAACTCCTTTCGAATAAACTATATTCAATTAACTCCTTTTCGAATAACTCTATTCGATAACTCCTTTCGAATTATATTCGATAAATCCTTTCAAATAAATTATATTCGATTAACTCCTTTTCGAATAACTCTATTCGATAACTCCCTTCAAATTATATTCGATAACTCCTTTCAAATAAACTATATTCGATTAACTCCTTTTCAAATAACTCTATTCGATAACTCCTTTCAAATAACTAATATTCGACTAACTCTAATTTGATTAACTCAAATCAATTAACTCTAACTCTAATCGATTAACTCTAATCGATTAACTCTACTCGATTAACTCTAACTCCAATCGATTAACTCTATTCGACTAACTCTAGCTGATTAACTCTATTCGATTAACTCTAAATCTAATCGATTAACTCTATTCGATTAACTCTAACTCTAATTGATTAAATCTAACTCTAATCAATTAACTCTATTCGTTTAACTCTAACTCTAATCGATTAACTCTATTCGATTAACTCCTTTCGATTAACTCTAACTCTAATTGATTAACTTTAATTCCTGTTACAATCCTACTTACTTTCCAAATACTTCCTTTTATAATATCTTATTTATTTTCTAAATAAATATTCCTTTTATCTTTCTATTTATTTTCCCAAAATATATTCCTCTATTCTTTCTATTTATTTCCCAAATAAATCATTTCTTTTCAATTCTATTTATTTAACAAATAAATATTTTTTTTCAATACTATTTGTTTTCTAACTATCTCCTTTTCTATTCTATATGTTTAACAAATATTTCCTTTTCTATTTGTTTCACAAATATTTCCTTTCCTATTTATTTCACAAATATTTTCCTTTTCTATTTGTTTCACAAATATTTTCCTTTTCTATTTCTGTTCATTTTAAAAATATTTCTTTTTATAAAATCCTTTGATTTTATATATTTTTCTTTTTCCATATTACATTTGAAAATTCCCTTTATCTATTCAGTATTTCTTATGGTATTTTAAAATACCAAATAACAATGATCAATATCATTCTACCACACATCATCAACAACAGATTTTATATCATATCATATATCACCATGTAGGAAAAACAGTAAAATAAATGTTGAGGAATCTAGTAGGATTCCTCTGACCTGTTTCCCTGCATCTACAGATGTTAAACAATATAATTAACATCGATTTCATTTCAATATGAAATATTCCGATAAACATAATCAATGTTTGATTAATGATTTATATATATATATATATATATCAATATCTATAATTTCAACCAATACATAAGCAGTTCAACCAAACAATCATCACACAACAGTCAATCAACATTTATCATTACTAGATTATCTTTATAAAAATATAAACTGATAGTGTTAGTGAGTTTTACTCACATTGGTCGGTTATCGTTGAATAACGATAATCGATCGTCAGTTTAGATCAGACAATTTATTTTGCTATAAATTGTAACTGGCTTCAATTCACTCTCAGTCAGTTCCACGGTGTACCCCTCGTCCATACGATCCTAACGGATCTGACCGTTCGTGATTCTGACAACTTATGGATTATATATCACATAAACAAGTTCATAGACTCTATTTAAATTAAATTAGACTATATAAAATTTTACTTTTTATTAAATGGGCCTTCACCTTACTTTTTATCTGCCCACTACCCTTTAAACCAAACCCGCATCGTTTCTTCTTCCTCCGTTCAGAAAGAAACCTCTGCTCTCACATTCTCGAACTCCATTACAGCAATTTCACTACACCCAATCTTCCCTTTCTCTCCACTAGAACCAGAACCAATACCACCATCGTTCACCACTTCCAAACCTCAACATCACCATCCCAATTTCCCTCATCTCGAGCGCTTCCTCTTCCCTGCGTTCGATAGTGCTTACGCCACCCTTACAGCAAGTATCGACACTTTTACCAACCGTACTCACCCAAAGATAACATGCAGGTTCTATTTCTCCTACGAAACTCAAAAGCACCCTTGAAATTGAGTATAAATGCTTCAAAAATCCACAATGAGGTAACCTAGGTTGATCCCACTCACGCTGTACAATGTTGGTTCCCTCAAACAGGAATCACACAACTTAAGAACTATACAGAAATGAAGCTCTTGCTTTGCTGTATTTAAATGTATACATCTTGTAATTTATATATTTTTGTATGGATTTAGTTTGATTTCTCAAATATACGATTTTGCTTTGTGAAAAAAAGGTGAGAGCGGTGGAAGTTTTTGGTTGACCAGAGAGATTAGGAATTAGGTTTAGAGAAATAGAGGGTGTATTTGTAGAGAGAATTTTTTTTTATTCGAATATTATATTAGTTTATAATACAACACTGTCAATATTTGTCCTTAAAAATCTCTATGAGCACATACAATATTCAAATTTGATGAAAATTGACACGCAGCTATGGTTCGACATTGCGGACCCAACGAAACTGGTTTCGTCGAATTCCGACTCGTTTGCTCACACAGCGTATTATTTACCGTCAAAATACTAACTGTTTTTCATATTAAAAATCCGTACGGCCACACACTGACTCCAAAAATCATGAAACTTGAAATCTAACAATAATTTAATATTATGGATCCAACAAAATTAGTTTCGTCAAAAACGGAGGTCGTTTGTAAAACTGGCTATTTTTAAAGCTCTATAAAACCAATGTATATATATAAATGTATTTAAAAACAATTAAACTAAATATAAATAAATACATATTATCATACATATATATATTCACACAGAATATCGTATAGCTCCAATTGGATTTATAACTCGATACTCAAATCTCGGTTGAAACGATATTCAATTTATATTGAAAAATCCTTTTATAATATAAATAAATCGCTATAATTTAGAAAGGAATTCCATAGCGACTTTTCGAAAAATTGATTTGGACATAAATCAAAATCTACACAATGAAATCCCGATTTTTCTCTTCCATAAGAAAAATATACTTCACCAGCTCCGAACGTTTCTTGTTTCACAGAAATTCGATTTAAAACAGACCCTGTATATTCAGTTGAAGTTCTAATCACCAAATTACGAACTAACGCGCCATTTGGAGCTCGATTTTAATTATAATATAATTATACGTTCAAACTTCATTTTAATAGTATATTCGTTATTCTAATTCAATTCCAAATTGAATTATAGCTTATATATGATCCAATTCACATCGTATTGTGAATTCTACTATTTCCAACTATTCTGGAATTTAAATATATTTTTTAACTATTATATTAATTAAATATTCCTTATTATTTAATTCTGGTCATTTTAAATTACCAAACCTTTGTTTAAATAATTAAATAAATTATATATTATCCGTAAAAGTATGGGTCATTACATTCTTTCCCCCTTAAAATAATTTCGTCCTCGAAATTGCTAAGGTAGAAAACAAACCCTATTAACTGGTTAAAAATTATTTTTACTTCTTTAACTTCAGTTTCACTGTACCAATTTATTTCAACTAAATTATCAATTTATTCCTACAAACGAAAATTTTCAAAAATTCTTGAAAATTTTCTAACACCTTAAATTTTCGAAAAATTTCGCCAGCACCTCCTTTGTACTAGTTAATTGGTACAACTACAACTCGCCTCTCTAGGCCTTCTCCAACCCAAAAGAAAATCAAACAGCCAAGCGGCTTGCCAATTCGGCACATAAAAACTCATACCCAATAGAAATATAAACTTGTGCCTCTTTGTCGGGCATATCATTATATCCTTCCCACCTGCTGTTAATTCAGCATATATGAATGTTATCCCAATCAAACTCCAATCAGTTTATCCTCAACACAATTATTTGTTTAAACCAAAGTTAAATTCCATTCAAACTCCAATCTCAAATTCCAAACTCTTAACTTATCAACTCAATCCCATTCCAAATTATTCTCTAACCAAATCCAGTTTTATTTAACTTGTTTCAAGTTAAATTCTAATTTACTTATTAATCTTTACCATCTTGATTTATTTAACTTAGTAAGTTAAATTTAAATTTCAAGATGTAAATTCCTAGGTTTTATTTCAAATCCATTTTGAAATCATAATAATATTTCAAAACATTTGAATTTAAAAAACAATTTGTTTTCTCAAAACAATTTAAAAACAAAATCTTTGGTAGTAATCCGTCACTTAGCAACTCTAAAATGAACACCGATGATGCAGCTGTCATCATCGGAATCTATTTTCCAGCGATCGAAGTGAGTTCAATATTATATCACTTTTAAAACCATTTCTAAACACTTTCATTTTGAAATCCATTTCAAAATATCCTTTCACAATGCTGTAAAACAGTATAAAATCTTCCAGGATTTTAAGTTCTCATATATTCAATCCAAATCCATCTACAAACACCCTTTCCAAATTTCTAGGGTTTTTATTTCAATTCTGATATAAATTCAGATTTAATTAATCTGATTCCACGTATTTCACTTATATGAATTCTAATTTGCTATTTACATAACCATTTCACATTTTATAATCTTATTCAATTATAATCACAACCAACACATCTAATATACTATAATACTTCAAATATTTATACTTTGTTTATATCAAAATATAATTTGGATAAAATTATTTCATTTACCCTCTTTTCAAACCATACTGTGTCGGTCCATCGTATTCAAGTGTTTATAAACCCCTACCGATACTGTGGATCAAACTGATCGACCAAAATTCGTAAACAACTTAACAAATAAATCTCCATAATATAAAACAATTTTTATATAAAATAACAAATACGCGCTCATATATATACACTCAAACTCAATCTAGGGTATTGCTAACCCCATCTCTACCGAGTCACGCCACAGAGCCAAGGTAATTACTTGACCTTTAGCTCTGATACCACTGTAACGACCCGGGTTTTCGCAATCCTGAGTAATCGACATATAACCCAATGTCGACTACCAAGCATCGGAAATACCGGATAGTCCATGAAAGAAATTAGAGGGTGAGAATAGATAAGATAGAAACTTAGAATAGAAGAATAAGAAGAACATACAACATCAGAGTAACGCGAATCTCACAGCAGAACTAACAACATATAATAGATAACATATCCTTGAAATAAAATTAGTATATGTATACAGTAACATTATCAGAGTACAACACTTACAACACAGCGGAATAAACAATAACTATATAATCCTGAAGCCTCCTTCTCCAAGACCTCCAAGTATATTTGTAAAATCCTGACTACTTGACTGGCCGTACAAAATTGGGCACCCAAGAGTTTAGGGAAAACAAAACAAAACAAACTCTGGGTCAGTTATGGGACTGGTGTGAGTAAAACAATTTAAAATAGTTTGAGCAATAAAACGATATCTCATAAGACCACGCCGTAGAATGGAACGGGTTTTTCCCTTTTGAGAATCAAAAAAATTCTTTGTATCAAAATTCTTTTGATATTATAATAGTGTCTATCAACCACAATATAATAATCATCTAACAGAAACGCTTTCATCTCACGTTCTACATACATAGTATACAATCAAAACTGCAAGCACTTATTGGATAATAGATTTCCAACTATGATAAGGTATGGAACCACCTTCTGATAGTGTACCTCCAGAGAGGAATACACTGCGTTCAACATGAACATCTTGCAACTCGGCCACACAAGACCGACCACTCATTTCGCTTGAGTGTATCGAATGTATGTCACCAACAATTGGGATCAGCAACCGCTTCCCGAATGAGACAACATCGAATAAATTAAAGAATGAAATGAACATCTCAAGATAAGTGATAATACACCCTAATGGAAGCAACCCACATGGCCATGCTGCCTGCCCGATTTTTGTCATTTCTCGGTTGTGAGGCTAGAGGCCATGTTTATCTCTTACAGATCACACAATTATTCACTTTGAATGTCACATCTTCATACCCGCCAAATCGCAAATTGATTTCCCCAAAAATACATTGGGTATACAGCTAAGAGAAACGAATTTCTCCGCCACCAAACGTATATACATTTGAAGGGATCAACTTATGCGATCTATTAAATATACTTTGTCAGACATACTTCCATACAGGTCATCCTGGGACTGGACAAACCAAGGGCACTATTCTGTAAACAGGACAGCCCTTCCACAACTCCGTCTTCAATTATCTTCATCATATTTGATCGCAACGCTAATGCCCATACAGAGTGGTTTTCAGATAATGAGTCTGATCCCTGTCTCTCCGTATTGACAACGGAAATGGTCAAAATCTTCGATAGTCGGTGATTTAACCATCTAAGGAAAAACATGTGTACAAACAATGACCGTATTTCCAAATGGAATTCTTACCAAGCAAATCATCAATCAACACGGATCCACTTTAATTTATTTTTTCATTCAATTATCCATTTCCCTATTCCTGTTTCCATATATTCAACATTTCTTATTTTCTAAATTTAGAAAATTTAACAATGGAAAACATTTCCGTTTCTTATTTTCTATATTAGAAAATTTTTATGATACTTATTTGGAAAACATTTCCAAAACTCCTGCATTTGGATTTAAACAGATGTTTAAATAAAACATCACTATGCCCACTCAAGCCATTACACTCATTAACTAAATTCACTTAACCTACCTTCACTATCGAACCATAACAATTCCTTAGTTAAAAATGGAGTCAATCAAGTTGGGGTATAACTACCTCTCAGACCTTAACTGAACAACATTTTTAACCCCGAAATAGACAAAGTTCACCTTCCAAATCTTTAACAAACTTCCTTGCATAACTCTTGGATTCTATTTACGAATCCACTTCTTTATTGAAAACATTGATTATAACTATAGCGTTATAATCCCTACTTTTGAAATAACTAACTTCAAAACATAACTTTTATTCCTTAATTTGGATAAATAAACAAACAACTAATTTATTAGTATTAAAAACGGAAAGTGAATAGTACTTTCCCTAATTCGATATAATCGAATTCAACGTATAATTCTCTTTCGAATAATCTCTATTGGATAACTCCTTTTCGAATAAACTATATTCGATTAGCTCTCTTCGAATTACTAATATTTCGATGATCTCTCTTTCGAATAAACTATATTCGATAATCTCCTTTTGAATAACTATATTTGACTAACTCCCTTCGAAAAAACTATATTCGATTAACTCCTTTCGAATGAACTATATTCGATTAACTTCTTTTGAATGAACTATATTCGATTAACTCCTTTTCGAATAACTCTATTTGATAACTCCTCTTGAATTATATTCGATAACTCCTTTCGAATAAACTATATTCGATTAACTCCTTTTCGAATAACTCTATTCGATAACTCATTTTGAATTATATTCGATAACTCCTTTCCAATAAACTATATTCGATTAACTCCTTTTCGAATAACTCTATTCGATAACTCCTTTCCAATAAACTATATTCGATTAACTCATTTTCGAATAACTCTGTTCGATAACTCCTTTTGAATTATATTCGATAACTCCTTTCGAATAATTAATATTCGACTAACTCTAATTTGATTAACTCAAATCAGTTAACTCTAACTCTAATCGATTAACTCTAATCAATTAACTCTAACTCTAATCGATTAACTCTATTCAACTAACTCTAACTCTAATTAATTAACTCTATTCGATTAACTCTAACTCTAATCGATTAACTCTATTCGATTAAATCTAACTCTAATTGATTAACTCTATTCGATTAACTCTAACTCTAATTGATTAACTCTATTCGATTAACTCTAACTCTAATCGATTAACTCTATTCGATTAACTCTAACTCTAATCAATTTACTCTATTCGATTAACTCTAACTCTAATCGATTTACTCTATTCGATTAACTCCTTTCGATTAACTCTAACTCTAATTGATTAAGTTTAATCCCTTTTATAATCCTACTTACTTTCCAAATACTTCCTTTTATAATATCTTATTTATTTTCTAAATAAATATTGCTTTTATCTTTCTATTTATTTTTCCAATATATATTCCTTTATTCTTTCTATTAATTTCCCAAATAAATAATTTCTTTTCTATTTTATTTTATTTAACAAATAAATATTTCTTTTCAATACTACTAGTATTCTAACTATCTCCTTTTCCATTCTATTTGTTTAACAAATATTACCTTTTCTATTTGTTTCACTAATATTTTCCTTTTCTATATGTTTAACAAATATTTCCCTTTTCTATTTCTATCCATTTTAAAAGTATTTCTTTTTTAAAAATCTTTTTATTTTATAAATATCTCTTTTTATAAAATCCTTTGATTTTATATATTTTTCTTTTTCAATATAAAATTTGAAAATTCCCTTTATCTATTCTAGTATTTCTTATGGTATTTTAAAATACCAAATAACAATGATCAATATCATTCTACCATATATCATCAACAACAGGTTTTATATTACATCATATATCCCATATAGGAAAAATAGTAAAATAAATGTTGAGGAATCCAGTTGGATTCCTCCGACCTGTTTCCCTGCATCCACAGATGTTAAACAATATAATTAACATCGATTTCATTTCAATATGAAATATTCTGATAAACAAAATCAATGAGTGATCAACGATTTATATATATATATCGTTATCTATAATTTCAACCAATACATAAGCAGTTCAACCAAACAATCATCACACAGCAGTCAATCAGCATTTATCATTAATAGATTTTCTTTATAAAAATATAAACTAATAGAGTAAGTGAGTTTTACACACATTGGTCGATTATCGTTGAATAACGATAATCGATCGCCAGTTAAAATCAGACAATTTATTTTTATGTAAATTATAACTTGTTTCAATTCACTCCCAGTCAGTTCCACGGCGTAGCCCTCGTCCATACGATCTTAACGGATCTAACTGTTCATGATTCTGACAACTTATGGATTATATATCACATAAACAAGTTCATAGAATCTATTTAAATTAGATTAGACTATATAAAATTTTACTTTTAATTAAATGGGCCTTCACCTTACTTTTTCTCTGCCCACTACCCTTTAAACCAAACCCGCATCGTTCTTCTTCCTCCGTTCAGAAAGAAACATCTGCTCTCACAATTTCGAACTCCATTACAACAATTTCGCTACACCCAATCTTCCCTTTCTTTCCACTAGAACCAGAACCAATACCACCATCGTTCACCACTTCCAAACCTCAACATCACCATCCCAATTTCCCTCATCTCAAGCGCTTCCTCTTCCCTGCGTTCGATAGTGCTCACGCCACCCTTACAGCAAGTATCGACACTTTTACCAGCCGTACTCACCAAAAGATAACACGCAAGTTCTATTTCTCCTACGGAACTCAAAAACACCCTTGAAATCGGGTATAAATGCTTCAAAAATCCACAATGAGGAACCCTAGATTGATCCCACTCACGCTGTATAATGTCGGTTCCCTCAAATAGGAATCACACCACATAAGAACTATACAGAAATGAAGCTCTTGCTATGCTATATTTAAATGTATACATCCTGTAATTTATATATTTTTGTATGGATTTAGTTTGATTTCTCAAATATACGATTTTGCTTTGTGAAGAAAAGGTTAGAGCGATGGAAGTTTTTGGTTGGCCAGAGAGAATAGGAATTAGGTTTAGAGAAATAGTGGGTGTATTTATAGAGAGAAAATATTTTCTTTTTTATTCGAATATTATATTAATTTATAATACAACGCTGTCAATATTTGTCCTTAAAAATCTCTATGATCATAGACAATATTCAAATTTTATGAAAATTGACACGTAGCTATGGTTCGACATTGCGGACCCAATGAAACTAGTTTCGTCGAATTCCGACTCCGTTTGCTCACACTGCGTATTGTTAACCGTCAAAATACTAACTGTTTTTCACATTAAAAATCCATATGGCTACACATTGACTACAAAAATCACGAAACTTGAAATCTAACAATAATTTAATATTACGGATCCAATAAAATTAGTTTCATTGAAAACGAAGGTCGTTTGCAAAAATGGCTATTTTTAAAGCTATATATAACCCATTTAAATATATAAATATATTTAAAAACAATTTAATTAAATATAAATAAATATATATTATCGTATATATATTCACACAGAATATCGTATAGCTCCAATTGGATTTATAACTCGATATTCAAATTCCGGTTGAATCGATAGTCAATTTATATTGAAAAATCCTTTTATAGTCTAAATAAATCACTATAATTTATAAAGGAATTCCATAGCGACTTTTTGAAAATTTGATTTGGACATAAATCAAAATCTACACAATGAAATCCCGATTTTTCTCTTCCATTAGAAAAATATACTTTACCAGCTCCGAACGTTTCTTGTTTCACAGAAATCCGATTTTAAACTGACCCTGTACATTCAGTTGAAGTTTGAATCGCCAAATTACGAACTACCACGCCATTTGGAGCTCGATTTAATTATAATATAATTATACGTTCAAACTTCGTTTAAATAATATATTCGTTATTCTAATTCAATTCCAAACTGAATTATGGCTTATATATGATCCAATTCACATTCTATTGTGAATTCTACTATTTCCGACTATTCTGGAATTTAAATATATTATTTAATTATTATATTAATTAAATATTCCTTATTATTTAATTCTAGTCATTTTAAATTACCAAACCTTTATTTAAATAATTAAATAAATTATTTATTATTCGTAAAAGTATGGGTCGTTACAATTTAAGATTTGATTTATTTGATTAATTGATAAAATAGGACTTAATGAAATTATTAAATATAAAGATTTAATTAATTTTTCCTTTAAAGGTTGAATTGATTAATTGAATTTAAATTTTGAATTGATAATAAGCCAGATTTGGAAATGTCCGATACTCGTTCGAATTTAACTGTATTGAATTAGATTGTAGAAACTTTTAAATTGATATTATTTTACGTTAACTATTCTATTTTATAATTTAATTAACTATTTATATTTAAAATTAAATTTACATACAACGTAAGTTTTTGATTCATGCGTGTAAAGCTGTGCTAACGAAATGGAAATGGCGACAAGTATTTCTCTACCATCTCTTTCTCTCTAAATCTTCTTCCTTTCTATTCGATTTCGATCTCTTTCATCTTTATTTTCCTCCAACTACATGCTTGCTTTCGTCATGCCAGTTTCATAGTTGTAGCTCTCCACTTTCTCTTAAATCCCAATTGCTTTGATCCACTGTGTTTTACTACATCCCATTCCTTGATTTTGTTTGATGATCTGTGTGCCTAGGATCTTGAGCAGTGACCCAGATTACTTTGAAATTTCTATAATTGATCAGCAAACCCTCATACGAGACTTTCACCAGCTAAATAGGATTTTGTTTGTTTTGGTTTTGGATTTTGGAGCTACACTCTATGAGTTGTTAGTATAGTGGTTTGCTTATTCAGTGGTTAGGGTTTGGTGAGGTATTTCTCCTCGGATCTGGTGTCATCTAGTGAGAGTGAAGCATTTGGTGTTGGTAACCCTGTTAGTTTCATTTGCCATCCTCCATCTTACCCAGCATCATGCGAAGCGTAGCTCTAGTTTGCTGTTTGATGGTGGATTTCTCCCTCTAATGCACAACACCATACAGACCATTTTATAACACTTTTTCTGTCTCAATTCTTAACGGATATATCCGTTACAAAGTCCTAACAGTTATTACCATTATAAAGTATTACCACGTTTGTAACTATTATAAGTTTTGCTAAATACGGTACACATGGGGTAGCTTTGTAATTTTATATTTTACCATTAAACCTAAATTCTAAAGTTTTACACGCTTCATTCGTCAGATCCATCCACACTCCACTAGATTATCATATCCTTATTTCATTCAACCGTCGCCACAAACTAGTTCACTACAATCTGGTCATCTGACCTTACAAACATGACCTTCGATATAACTTACATCGCCGGAGCACCGCCTAGCGAGAATCTCATATCAATTCCTCCTTCATCTTCACCTCTAGGGTTACTGCATCCACAGCTATAAGGTATTTTAAAAAAAAATTGAAACGCGATTTATACCAAAATAGTTGATAGAGCATGAAAATTTTAGCAAGTATGTTAGTCATATTTAGTGAATTTGTTTTCATTCACATGTTTTGTGACATCCCCAAACCCCCGTTCCATGGTGGCAAAGGTAATCTTTGGAATATAACACGTAAACAAATAACAGCAGAACAGAAATATATAAATACACCAGATAATGTACATTAAAATATACTGGAAATAATAATCATCAGAGTTACATAGTATACAGGATCACACTTAGTACAACATACAGTTTCACCTTTATATAAACATAATATACATAACAGGAGTTGAACAACATAAAAAGAAAGAAGTGATAGAATCCATCTTCAGCTCCATAGCTATCTAGAAAGAGCCTGCTAAAACCTAGATATAAGGCTGCCCACGTAGAAAATAGGGCACCCAAGTTTGCAAGTGAAACAAACTACGAGTTAGTCATGGGACTGGTACGAGAAATCTACTTAAATTATAATAAGGCTAATCACAGGACCACGCCGCTAACGCGGAACAGTTTTACTCCATTGGATTGTCAGTGCTTTAAAACAAGTAAATCATTTAAACATCGCAATGCTTTTTACAAAAATGAAGCCATTATAAGACTCAGTTCCCATCACACAATGCAACGCAAACTGGAGGATAGAGTTTTACCTTATAATGGCCAAAATATGCTTGATACGTATAAACCAAAAGCATTTGATATTATTACTTGTGTTTATATGTTTCAAAAACAAATTCAATCATAAGTATCAACCATAGACGGCATAAGTGCCCCATACCACTATGTCGCTATATATAGGTTTACAATCAAAAGCGCACTATGTCGTATTTGGAAATTGGACATCTGTCATGAACCAAGGCAAGGGATCGTCCTTACTGCTTCGAGACGCTCTAGCCCGCCCCTCAGGATCAGAGCTCGAGTGACCCTTGGATCGTCAGGGCCGGTCCACACGAAGTGGATTAAAATTCTTGAGCACTGCGTTTCCCGCCCTATGGGGCGTAAACTGGTCATATCCCAACCAAACCATCGGCTCCGTAGAGACCGAAATAACTGAGGTGCCTCCTATCCAGCATCCACATAAGTAAAATGTCCGAGCGTGTAAAACCCAAAACACCACTCCTTGCTAGAAGGAAATGCATGTCCTCCCTGATGTCTTCTCCCGTTTCTGGTCCATACCGGGGTGTGAGGCTCGCGAATCAACGCTAAACACAAAGCTAGCTATTTAAAGCCATGCTTTGATCATCAACCACAAGACTCTTCTTTTCAACAAAAGCCTTGATCACAGCATCTCTGTATGCCACGTTGTCAATCTACAACGTCAGATACACATCCATTTACAAGTCCGTTCTGGGTCTAAACGAAATCGAAGGCACCTTATTCCTCGTCCCGTATGCCCAATATAGGAGAGAGGCCCTCGCACATCTGAACGATCAACAAGTACGTCCGGACAACCACCACTGTAACCCCTTCAGGGCAACAACTACCATCAAAGGCATCAGTGGCCATCCATTCGATGTGAAGATCATCAGTTGTAACACTTCGTAATTCTGTAGCACTAAGATTCACAAATCAAGGCAGAATTAAAATTTAAAATCAAAAACAAGGGAAACAGGCTCTGCCATTGCGTTTGCCTTGAAATTATGCATGAAAATGAGTCCGAGTTTGCAAGAAACGGAGTTCGTATGAGGGAGATATGACCTCCGGAAGTTTTAGAATTCAGTTTAAAATTCAAACAGACAGAAACAGTTCAGAAAACGAGTTCAAAATTCAAAATCGGACCCAGATTGGGCTGGGCGGGAATTTTCCCGCCCAAGACCCAGGTCGATTGGGTAGTCGACCTAGGGCACCCAGGTCGACTGGGTAGTCGACCTGGGGGTCGACCTCCCCGCTTTTTCCAGATCTGCAGCCTGGTTCGTTTTTCTGTATCCGGATGCCATTCTGACCAGATTCGTTGACTTCTACAATATAAAAACCCCCCTAAGCCTCATATTTTCTCCTCACAACTTCTCTATGCCTATACTCTGCTCTAATTCTAATTAAGATAAAATAAAATAAAATCGAGACGAGGAAATGCTGCTCAAGACTTTCAAGGGGAGATTCAAGTCAAGCTAGGATTCAAGTGAAGATTCAAACAACTTCAACGACTGTTTTTCTACGAATCTAATCTAATCTCTGTAAGTCGGTTACTTTTTAGATTTGAACGTTTTCTCTATTCGTGACATGAAATTAAAGGAATAAAAGAATATGCCAAATCTTTCTATCAGTGCTTATATCCTTGGACCTAATTAAGAACTGTTATGATTCGATGACAAATAAGACTGTGACTACGAAACTATGGACCTTAAAACCATATGCCTCTTTGACTATGAACATTGCCTATGAACATTGCCTATGACTGTGACTCATGACTGTGAGAACTATTTTCCTTTGACTATGAACATCGCCTATGACTGTGATTCATTAACTGTGAGGATTTATTGCCTATGACTATGGATATAAGATTATTATTTATGCCTATGACACTGTAGTTACAAAACCATGTCGTACCCCAAACTGGCATTATATTGGACCTAGGCTTGACTTTCTATTTCAGTTTATTCTTAGATCTTGATCATGGGAATTTACCTATTAAGTTAGGTCTACCCATGTTCTTGAATCTGTACTATTCAACCCTTTTCATGTCGTAATCTATATGCCTGTGAATTATCATCTTATGCCAGTTGTTATGTCCGTTCTTTCATGGCATTTTGGTTCATTCCCTTTTTTCCACGAATCTAGCTTTATTTATGATCTAGGTTGAATCACGATTATACGAACGTTGGGAATACGTTTTAGGGAAAAACATGAAATTGACTAAACTTGGAAATTGGCATAATTTAGGAACATGCATTATAGCATGACTATTAAAATGAAAATTAGAATAACAAGTCTAGTTTTGACATGAACTGAAATTAGAATATTAAATCAGAATTGGGTGGCTAAATTAAGCATGATAAGTATATTAGCATAATTTACATACATTGGGCGTAAATGGTAAATGGTTAAATGGGCCACAAAATAGGTAGTTGGTATGCAAATTAAGTTTTGGGCATAAACGGTGAACTAGAATAGGAAATCTAGTTTGAAACTGTAAACTAGAATATAAAATCTAGTTTTGGCATGAACTGTAAATGGGGGTGTTGAATCTAAATTGCTATAAACTGTAAGATAGGCAAATCAAGATTTGGGCCTAGAATACAAGTCCATTAGTAGGCATGGCAAATATATAGGGTATAGGCCATCTATTTATTTTAAAAAGGGAAAATGGACTTTGAGAATAAGTGGTTAAACTTTGAGGATAAATTGTTAACAATTTATTTATATACAAAAGAAAGGTTTATTAATGACATCTCTTTTAATAATACATACACCAGAAAGTTTTAGGGTGACAGAGAGGATAGTGTCTAGGCTTGGGTTTGGAAAATACAAGTTTCCTGCTCTCCCTGGCTATCCCTAACTGATTCGACGGACGGGATGGTTACTTTCTAAACCTGATTTGAAAATTAATCAAAACCCTTTGAACTTAGAAAACACGAATATGCCTAACCCGATGTTAGACTGAGTTGTGATGTAAACCTGCCCGGAACCAACCGGCACATCCGGTAATCGCAACAATATTTGTCTAATGTGAGTGGTAGCAGCTTTAATTTATTTAGTTAAAGCTAGAACAAGAATGGTAGGGTTAAGATTAACTAAGACACTAAACCAATTCAACATGATAACCAGATCGGTGGGTGGGGTTAGGTTCATACAGACACTTAACACAGTTAAGCTATAATGGGAGGGTTAAGTCCATAGGAACATTTAACCAACTTAACACAGTTAATCTAGAATGGGAGGGCTAAGTCCATAGGGACATTTAACCAACTTACCATGGTAACAAGACAAGATTTGTAGGGGTTAAGTAACTAAGAAAACACTTAGCCAAATTAACATGTTAACTAGACTAGAAAGTGGGGTTAAGTAAAGTTAATACACTTAGCCAAACTAACATGTTAACTAGACTAGAGGTTGGGGTTAAGTAAAATTTAATACACTTAGCCAATTTGAAATGTTAGTTGGACTAGACCGTAGGGTTAAGTAAACTTGAGCACTTAACCATCAGATTGTGATAAAGGAATAGGGTTAAGTCTAAAACATGAAGGGATAATACTTAACCATTAATAACATGTTAGTTAAAACAGATGGGCAAGGTTAAGTTAAAAAGGAACGCTTAACCAATACAGGATGAATGGTTTGGGTTAAGTAATAAGAAATACTTAACCAATATAACTTGGTTTGTGGTAGGGTTAAGTCAACATGAATTACTAATAACACTTAACCAGTTTAACAGGATAAATGAAGAGGGTTAAGTTAGCTTGAATTGACTAATGACACTTAACCAATCCAAATTGACGGGAAAGAGAACTAAGTAGTAAACCTTAGTTAAAAGGAGCTAAGTAGTAAACATTAGTTAAGAAAACAACAATTCTGGAAACTAAGTGGTAAACCTTAGTAAGTAAAACTAAGTAGTAATTCTTAGTATAACACAGGAAGGAGCGAATGTCCGTCTGAGTAAAAAGAAGGCTCCAACAAATTGGGTTACAAAGCCCAAGGCTTCGAGGGGACGTGAGGGTACTCTTGGTATCCTTCTGTGAGGCTGCAGATGATCCTCCTGGGCTCACATAGGTTAAGGTCTGCGTTAGAAGAACCAAGGGTATGCCTTGGTTGCAAAATATGGCAAACTAAAGACTAGGATGGACCAGTGTGATTCGGCGAGAAACCGGTAGCCCTGTGATAGCAACTCGTCATCTACCATCCATCTTGAGTCAGTCGAGATACGTGAAGCGGAAAGGTGGAGAACTCCAAAAGACCATACACTTGCTATCTAGTTATGGGTGAGGATGGCCATAGGTTAGTGGGGCATAGGGGGCCTGCGTATAGTTCTCATTTTTCAAGGTGTATCTTTCATTAGTTGAGGGAGGGGTCGGGTGGGACCATAGCCACTGGAATAAAAATCAACCTTAGCATCTGCATCGGCAGATATCTGAAAGCTCCCGACCGAGTTCTGTGTTTCTTGATTTGCCCTGCCATAGGACTCGGGCTGCACATTACAGGACATGTGCATCTAGACAAGCGATAACGATTCACGATACATGCGTGGGGAAGTATAGGAACATATACCACTCTAGGTAGTGTGTCCTAGACTTGGGGGCATTGTTCGACAGGTAGCATAATCCCTAGTTGGACTAGGTGGCATAAACCCTGAATCCGAGAAGCATTCAGCAGATAGCGTAAACTCTAGTTGAATCTAGAAAGCACTTGATACAAAACCCTAGATTAAATCTAGGTAATAAATAATAAATGTATGTCTGAAGGCAATGGAAACTACAGGGATTGGGATCACGTTATCGTTACTAGTTGGGACACTAGTTAGGTGGTGCAGAGATATAGAAACCAGTATAACAAGGAAATAGCGAAGCGGCGAAAGTATTAGAGCATATCCAGTTTATCTTATCTTAGCATGTCTTGTGATTATCTTGTCTAATCTTGCTGACCCTATCGTCATGGTGTTATCTTGTATTCAGTTAATTCATGTCGTTTTGTTTTTCCATGTTCTCATGCTAGAAGTTACTGAACTTACTCAAGCTTTATGTCTGACTCTGTTTTTCTTTCGTCTTCTTTTCTTCCGTTCCCCCCCCCCCCCCAAGGTAGTAAAGAAGGGAATAGTATAGCTCAGGTTAAGTTGGACTGTTACTCTTTCCCAGCTTGAAGATTTGTCGAAGTTTTGCTTGGATTCTCTTTTCAGATGATGTGGCTAGCTCTTGCTACAATTGGGGAATATAAATGTATTTTTATGCTTCTTTATTTTGTAGGACAGATGATACTCTGATATTATAAAGAAATCGTTGTACAAACTATTTTATCAATAAAGCAAAATTTTATTTTCCGCTGTTGTAATTTTTGTTTGTCTTGTAATTTATCTGCATCTTTTACCCTAAATGCTCCACACAACTTATTGCATTCCCTTTGTGAGTGACACTAACGGATGTGGGGTGTTACACGTGGTATCAGAGCTGAAGGTTACTAGATCAGATAAAGAATTTGAAAAATTATTTTCAAAACGGTTTTTAAGGAAGCATTTTCAAGAGAAAAGATTTGTTTTAAAGGCATATTCCCCCAAAGCCATACACACTACCTTCTCTTCCTCTATTTGAATTCTTGTCTCCTTCTTTCTTGAGTCTCTGGGGCTCCTGGCTTTCAGGGAGGTAACCTCATCGATGGGCGAAGTAGTGCCTGGCTTCCATCCATAGCCGTAGTTGTTTCACCTACTGCTAGTTTTCTTTCAAGTTTATAGGGTTTTCTGTACGATGGAAGCATCTTTCGAGAGATTTGTCAACATGACTACACACGGAAGAGGATGAGGAATTCATGGATGTAGATTTAGCTCATAAAGGAGGAAGGAATTATAAGACACGAGGAAGTATCTTTACTATGGTGTAATAGGGCATGTAATTATGGGCCAAGGACAAGATTTTTAGAAGGGCAAGTACCTACTTTCGCCACCAAGCATACCTAGGAGAAAGGTAGTAAAGTTCTGTTGGAAGAGTCTAGTTTTGCTGTTCGTACTCTTTCCTTTGGTTTTAGCGCTTCGCATTTGTTCATATCCACTTCCATAGTTGAGTCTCTGCACCATAGTACTTGTATAGTAGAAAGATCCCACTAGAGTCTCAAATCCAATTGGTGGTCCGACCAGTTTATTTTTGGTTAGTAGGGATTTGAGAATGGTTATCGAGTTTGCTTATATCATCTCACATAGATCGTCTAAATTCAGAGGAGATATTCCTTGGGTGCTTGTCTGATATTGGTTTAGGCCTTTGGGGCTTGTACTTGAGGAATGTCGAGCTTGACTAGGATGGTTTGCGTGAGAGATGAATAGTTGTGGCAGGCACTCTAAAAAGCACGTAGCGACCTTCCGACCCTTATAGTTATGGCATGGCGGATAAAAGGGAGACCTCTAATCATCTTAGTACATATACTTGGTACCGTGATTGACATCTATTTATTTTGGAAATGGAGATCAGGAACTTCACAATCGTGAAGTTAAATTAGTTAAGATACAGTGGAGTAAAGCTCAAGAAGGCTAGATACTAGCAACATACCCTTTTCCTTAAGGGTGCATCCTTGATTTCTTTTTTTTAGGAGCTTTACGCATAATTGTTTCTCTCTTTCCGAAGCATATCCTCTAGGTCGTATCTTCGATCCTTAGGTAGAAACTCTTTTGGATGTAAACATGTACTTGAAACATGTTATGGTTGATGGTTGCGAGTGGTTGCTAATGGTTGCTCGTGAATGCATATGCATACGTATTAGGCACTAGATCAGTTCAGACGCTTTCATAATGCATTTACAGATATGTATTTGTTTGTAAGTTGAACTTGATATGTTATCATATGGATGTTGCATATGGATGAATGGCTGTGCACGCATGTAGTATTTACATAACTAGGGATGCTTGCATACATGATTAGACGCATAGCACTGACATGATTCGCATTAAGGAGGTCAACTGAATCAGTAAACCGCCTGATCTTGCATTAGATAAAGACATATACACACACTATGCATATGAACATGAAAGCATTAGAAATCTTTTAAGGACATTGAATGCCTATGATTGAATGGTTGAGTAGATGGGTGATTGGATGGTAGGACACATTCTTCCTAACTTGAAGATTTCGGGGACGAAATCCTTTTAAGTAAGGGAGAATGTAACACCCCGTAATTCTGTAACACTAAGATTCACAAATCAAGTCAGAATTAAAATTTAAAATCAAAATCAAGGGAAATGGGCTATGCCATTGCGTTTGTCTCGGAATTCTGCATGAAAACGAGTTCGAATTTGCGAGAATCGGAGTCCGTATGAGGGAGATATGACCTCCGGAAGTTTCAGAATTCAGTTTAAAATTCAAACAGACAGAAACAGTTCAGAAAACGAGTTCAAAATTCAAAATCGGACCCAGATTGGGCTGGGCGGGAATTTTCCCGCCCAAGACCCAGGCCGACTGGGTAGTCGACCTGGGGCAGCCAGGTCGACTGGGTAGTCGACCTGGGGGTCGACCTCCCCGCTTTTTCCAGATCTGCAGCCTGGTTCGTTTTTCTGTATCCGGACACCATTCTGACCAGATTCGTTGACTTCTACACTATAAAAACACCCCTAGGCCTCATATTTTCTCCTCACAACTTCTCTATGCCTATACTCTGCTCTAATTCTAATTAAGATAAAATAAAATAAAATCGAGACGAGGAAATGCTGCTCAAGACTTTCAAGGGGAGATTCAAGTCAAGCTAGGATTCAAGTGAAGATTCAAACGACTTCAACGACTGTTTTTCTACGAATCTAATCTAATTTCTGTAAGTCGGTTACTTTTTAGATTTGAACGTTTTCTCTATTCATGGCATGAAATTAAAGGAATAAAAGAATATGCCAAATCTTTCTATCAGTGCTTATATCCTTGGACCTAATTAAGAACTGTTATGATTCGATGACAAATAAGACTGTGACTATGAAACTATGGACCTTAAAACCATAAGCCTTTTTGACTATGAACATTGCCTATGAACACTGCCTATGACTTTGACTCATGACTGTGAGAACTATTTTCCTTTGACTATGAACATCGCCTATGACTGTGATTCATTAACTGTGAGGATTTATTGCCTATGACTATGGATATAAGATTATTATTTATGCCTATGACACTGTAGTTACAAAACCATGTTGTACCCCAAACTGGCATTATATTGGACCTAGGCTTGACTTTCTATTTCAGTTTATTCTTAGATCTTGATCATGGGAATTTACCTATTAAGTTAGGTCTACCCATGTTCTTGAATCTGTACTATTCAACCCTTTTATGTCTTAATCTATATGCTTATGAATTATCATCTTATGCCAGTTGTTATGTCCGTTCCTTCATGGCATTTTGGTTCATTCCCTTTTTTCCACGAATCTAGCTTTATTTATGATCTAGGTTGAATCACGATTATACGAACGATGGGAATACGTTTCGGGGAAAAACATGAAATTGACTAAACTTGGAAATTGGCATAATTTGGGAACATGCATTATAGCATGACTATTAAGATGAAAATTAGAATAACAAGTCTAGTTTTGACGTGAACTGAAATTAGAATATTAAATCAGAATTGGGTGGCTAAATTAAGCATGATAAGTATATTAGCATAATTTACATACATTGGGCGTAAATGGTAAATGGTTAAATGGGCCACAAAATAGGTAGTTGGTATGCAAATTAAGTTTTGGGCATAAACGGTGAACTAGAATATGAAATCTAGTTTGGCATAAACTGTAAACTAGAATATAAAACCTAGTTTTGGCATGAACTGTAAATGGGGGTGTTGGACCTAAATTGCTATAAACTGTAAGATAGGCAAATCAAGATTTGGGCCTAGAATACAAGTCCATTAGTAGGCATGGCAAATATATAGGGTATAGGCCATCTATTTATTTTAAAAAGGGAAAATGGACTTTGAGAATAAGTGGTTAAACTTTGAGGATAAATTGTTAACAATTTATTTATATACAAAAGAAAGGTTTATTAATGACATCTCTTTTAATAATACATACACCAGAAAGTTCTAGGGTGACAGAGAGGATAGTGTCTAGGCTTGGGTTTGGAAAATACAAGTTTCCTGCTCTCCCTGGCTATCCCTAACTGATCTGACGGACGGGATGGTTACTTTCAAATACTTATTTGAAAATTAATCAAAACCCTTTGAACTTAGAAAACACGAATATGCCTAACCCGAGGTTAGACTGAGTTGCGATGTAAACCTGCCCGGAACCAACCGGCACATCTAGTAATCGCAACAATATATGTCTAATGTGAGTGGTAGCGACTTTAATTTATTTAGTTAAAGCTAGAACAAGAATGGTAGGGTTAAGATTAACTAAGACACTTAACCAATTCAACATGATAACCAGACCGGTGGGTGGGGTTAGGTTCATACAAACACTTAACACAGTTAAGCTAGAATGGGAGGGTTAACTCCATAGGAACACTTAACCAACTTAACACAGTTAAGCTAGAATGGGAGGGCTAAGTCCATAGGGACACTTAACCAACTTAACATGGTAACAAGACAAGATTTGTAGGGGTTAAGTAACTAAGAAAACACTTAGCCAAATTAACATGTTAACTAGACTAGAAAGTGGGGTTAAGTAAAGTTAATACACTTAGCCAAATTAACATGTTAACTAGACTAGAGGTTAGGGTTAAGTAAAATTTAATACACTTAGCCAATTTGATATATTAGCTGTACTAGGCCGTAGGGTTAAGTAAACTTGAGCACTTAACCATCAGATTGTGATAAAGGAATAGGGTTAAGTCTAAAACATGAAGGGATAATACTTAACCATTAATAACATGTTAGTTAAAACTGACGAGCAAGGTTAAGTTAAAAAGGAACGCTTAACCAATACAGGATGAATGGGTAGGGTTAAGTAATAAGAAATAATTAACCAATATAACTTGGTTTGTGGTAGGGTTAAGTCAACATGAATTACTGATAACACTTAACCAATTTAACAGGATAAATGAAGAGGGTTAAGTTAGCTTGAATTGACTAGTGACACTTAACCAATCCAAATTGATGGGAAAGAGAACTAAGTAGTAAACCTTAGTTAAAAGGAGCTAAGTAGTAAACCTTAGTTAAGAAAACAACGATTCGGGAAACTAAGTGGTAAACCTTAGTTAGTAAAACTAAGTAGTAATTCTTAGTATAACACGGGAAGGAGCGAATGTCCATCTGAGTAAAATGAAGGCTCCAACGAATTGGGTTACGAAGCCCGAGGCTTCGAGGGGACGTGAGGGTACTCTTGGTATCCCTCTGTGAGGCTGCAGATGATCCTCCTGGGCTCACTGAGGTTAAAGTCTACGTTAGAAGAACCAAGGGTATGCCTTGGTTGCAAAGTATGGAAACCTAAAGACTAGGATGGACCAGCGTGATTCAGCGAGAAACCGGTAGCCCTGTGATAGCAACTCGTCGTCTACCATCCATCTTGAGTCAGTCGAGATATGTGAAGCGGAAAGGTGGAGAACTCCAAAAGACCGTATACTTGCTATCTAGTTATGGGTGAGGATGGCCATAGGTTAGTGGGGCATAGGGGGCCTGCGTATAGTTCTCATTTTTAAAGGTGTGCCTTTCATTAGTTGAGGGAGGGGTCGGGTGGGACAATAGCCACTGGAATAAAAACAGACCTTAGCATCTGCATCGGCAGATATCTGAAAGCTCCCGACCGAGTTCTGTGTTTCTTGGTTTGCCCTGCCACAGGACTCGGGCCGCACATTACACGACATGTGCATCTAGACCAGCGGTAACGATTCGTGATACATGCGTGGGGAAGTATAGGAACATATACCACTCTAGGTAGTGTGTCCTAGACTAGGGGGCCTCGTTCGACAGGTAGCATAATCCCTAGTTGGACTAGGTGGCATAAACCCTGAATCCGAGAAGCGTTCAGCAGATAGCGTAAACTCTAGTTGAATCTAGAAAGCACTTGATACAAAACCCTAGATTAGATCTAGGTAATAAATAATAAATGTATGCATGAAGGCAATGGAAACTACAGGGATTGGGATCAAGTTATCGTTACTAGTTGGGATACTAGTTAGGTGGTGCAGAGATATAGAAACCGGTATAACAAGGAAATAGCGAAGCGACGAAAGTATTAGAGCATATCCAGTTTATCTTATCTTAGCATGTCTTGTGATTATCTTGTCTAATCTTGCTGACCCTATCGTCATGGTGTTATCTTGTATTCAGTTAATTCATGTCGTTTTGTTTTTCCATGTTCACATGCTAGAAGTTACTGAACTTACTCAGGCTTTATGTCTAACTCTGTTTTTCTTTCTTCTTCTTTTCTTCCGTCCCCCCCCCCCCAAGTAGTAAAGAAGGGAATAGTATAGCTCAGGTTAAGTTGGACTGTTACTCTTTCCCAGCTTGAAGATTTGTCGAAGTTTTGCTTGGATTCTCTTTTCAGATGCTATGGCTGGCTCTTGCTACAATTGGGGAATATAAATGTATTTTTATGCTTCTTTATTTTGTAAGACAGATGATACTCTGATATTATAAAGAAATCGTTGTATAAACTATTTTATCAATAAATCAAAGTTTTATTTTCCGTTGTTGTAATTTTTGTCTGTCTTGTAATTTATCTGCATATTTTACCCTAAATGCTCCACAGAACTTAGTGCATTCCCTTTGTGAGTGACACTAACGGATGTGGGGTGTTACATCAGTCTTGCACCGTCTTCATATCTTCGACTTCTCATCGTCGATCAATTATTTGAAATAAGAATTAACTCGGCCTTTTCAAATAATTCATGTATATTTAGAATTCAAATCAATTCAATTCCATGGTTAAATTATTTGTCATCCATAGTTCTATTTATCAATGTAATTTTCATGTCAAACACATTCAGCCATCAAATATCCAATAAACCGAGTAAATTTGTTTTATTTCCATTCTATATCATTTATAATATTTTATAACGATTTATCGCTATTTTTTTATTTGTTTAAAAATAGCCCATTTATTTAAAGCGACGCTTCAGGCCATAATGCGGCCATGGCGCTGTTTTTCTTCGGATTTGATTTACTCATATCTGAAAATCTAACTGTTGGATCTTTACAAATTTTATATCATTAGAAAGATCTTTTCAAAGCGGACCCAACGGTTCCAATTTCGGGGAAATCCGATGGTCGGATTTCTCGGTATAATCGTCTAAAATCACAATTCGAAAACATGAACTGCAGCTTCTTTATTCGTTTTAATTTAATTATATTTATATATATAAATATAATTCGTTCTTCGGTTTCCAAACCATTTTCATTTCACACATGTGGTAAAAATAATATGTTTAGCCAACAAATACTCATTTCAATAGATGACTATTTTTAACACCTCATATCTTTGATAAAGATGTGATTTTTATTGTCAAAACAATTTATTTCAAACATGATTATTTTATATACTACATATAGATTATAAAATGTGATTTTTATTGTCAAAACAATTTATTTCAAACATGATTATTTTAGCGATTCATATATATAATAAAAATATGAGTTTTATTGTTAAAACAATTTATTTCAAACATGATTAATTTTAGCGATTCATATATATAATAAAAATGTGATTTTTATTGTTAAAACAATTTATTTCAAACATGAATATTTTATATATTTCGTACATACAATAAAAATGTTATTTTTATCGTTCAAACAATTTATTTCAAACATGAATATTTTTATCAACACGTGAATATACTTCAACACATGAATAAATTCAAAAACATGAATATTTCAGAAAATTTCAACAGCATAACGGCAGGGTAGTTAAAACCGACACCGTCCCGAGTACGGCTCTTCGCTCTACCTTAAAGCCTTGCTGCTTTTGACAAGGGGGATTTCAATAATCTAGTTCGTACACAGACTAATTTTTCCATAAACTAATCCTATTTGGTTTCAACCACAATCAACCATTCGTAATATTCACCAAATTTCAGGTCAACCAAAATCCAAACAATCACAACCAATATCTATCGTCCATGGTCTGTGGATGAGGGGAGTGTCTGCATGTGTGTGTGTGTATATATATATATATTTCAATTTGATTTCAATTCCATTCAATTCACATATCATTTTTACAGCGTATGTATAACTTATACATCGCACACATAGTTTATACAACACTTATACATGAGGTTACAATGCTTATATAACTTATACATCGATTATATAATTTATGTGTCGTCATTCCATATCGTTTTGAATTTAGAAATCTCACTTTGGGTTCCACTCCTTCAAAAATTGTAGGAAACTCCAAAAATTCTCCGGTCTCTTCTAGAATGTAGAAGATGTCGCCATGAGACCAATGCCTCCGATTTCACTGGATTTCGACAACATATGTTAAAGATATGATTTTTATAAATATATGTGAATTTGCAATGCTTTTAAGTGCTGAAAACAGTTTATTGTTGGATCTCGCTATATGGCGTTTTGATTATGACAACTATACATGTACATATATATTATCAACTAAACTTTGTCTTGCAGGAAGATACTCAACAACAGATTCAAGAGCTACAATTGAAGATTAAATATGTTGTAAGAGTCTGTTAGTCTTAGATATTAATGTTAAAGTCTTCCTTGATGATCACACACACACATTTTATATGTATATAGCTTCTCTTATATAAATTAAGCAAGGAATAGTCTGATAACAGAAAACAGACGTCTGGTCTGAAATTTTCAGACATCTGTTTGCTGAAACAGAATGTTTTTAAATACAATATTCAGACGTCTGGTTGATATATTTCAGACGTCTGAAATGCCCCCGAAATACACTATTTCCTTGCTGATTTGATTTTTAAAATAAACAGACATCTGAATTTTATTTTCAGACGTCTGATTCTGAAAGGATGCGACTTCTACAAAAAGATACATCCATTTACTTTATAACTCTTGAGCAAAACTTTTCATGATTAGATGCATCTTTCTACATACTATAAATAGAGGGAAGATTAACTATTCCTTTAACCGATTTTTATTCTAATTCTCTCTATCTTATACAAAAGCTCTCTAAATTCTAAAGTGATCTATTTTCATACTCAAGACTTTTAAACTTCCATAATCCTTCACATACTTCACGATTATCATCAAGGAAAGGCTATAGGAAGGGTGTACTTAATATTCGACAATCCGTGTTATCGAGAACACAAAAGAGTCAACAATTATTCTGTATTAGTGAAGACCTCTTCAGTGGTTGAGGCAAGAAATCTCGTTCAGTGGTTCGGGTAATTGTGAACCTATTCCTCCGGGTGAAGTGAGGGTTGTTGCGTTAGTGAAATTCCAGAAGGGAGTCTGGGACTGGACGTAGGACGGTGATCCGAACCAGTATAAATCGACTGTGTGATTTACTGCTTACTACTGCTACTTTAGTATTCTACTTATACTCCATTCTATACGATCCTACCGCTGCATAGACTCTTTCAATTGGTATCAGAGCTTGGTATTCTAGAGATCGTAACAACATCCTAGAATAAATGGCAATAAAGAAATCTAGTAAAGGCGTTAGAAAGTGGAAGAACAACAAAGCAGAAGCGACTGAGCAAGAGAGCAAATGTTTAATGGTTAAAGTGAGATCACAATCGGTATGTGAGGATTCATTGTATAAAGATCTTTTATTAGACCACGAAAAATTATTAAAAGATTTTAAAAGTTTGGGTAAACTTAATGCAATTATTTTAGCCAAGTCTAAAAATTGTGAGCAAGAAAATTCCAAATTAAAAGAAGAAAACAATTTTTTAGTCAAACAAGCCAAATGTTTTGAAAATACCTTAGAAGAGCTTGTTTTTCAAAAAGATTTCCTTCAAAAAGAAAATGAGCGACTAGAAGATAAAAACAATATTCTTTTAAAGGAAATCGATCTCTTGAAAAATAGAAATGAATCATTAGAAGATTCTTTAAATAATTCTAATTCTTTAGTTTCGTCTCTTGAAATAGAGAATGGAGCTTTAACTGAAAAGAATTTAGAATTATCTAAAGAATATGAGTTTTTAAAAGTTAATAATAATACTTTGAAAAATGAAATGTCTGATTCGAAAGAAAATTTTGAAAAATTACACTCTTCTTTTAATAATTCAGGATCTCAAATTTGTCGTCTCGAAAATGAGAATAGTACTTTAAAAAGGGAGAATTTTGAATTAAATAAGAAAATTGGTTTAAAAGATTGCAAGACTTCTTTTGAAAATTTCAATCACGGCTTTGGAATCAAATTTGAAAAATGTACAAATAAGTTCACAAAATTTAATAAAGGTCAAAATGATTTAAATGATATTTTATCTTGCTCTAGACCTTTACACGATAAAAGTGGCTTAGGGTATAATAAAACTAATCATAGAACTAGTACTAGATATGCTTTCATGTATAACAAAAGTTTAACTGCTAGTACTAAAGCACGTGAAACTCGAAGATCAAATTTCTATAGAAATTCAAATGCTTCTATGACTAGAAACATTTATAATAGAAGTACAAAAAGAAATATTAATAGAAATTATCTAAGTATTTGGGTTCCTGTAAATTGGAAAAATCGAGAAAAATACATTGATGATTATTTTGATTCAGTAGTTAAAAATAAAAACTTTATTTTCAAAGGTACCATTAAACCCTTGTGGGTATGGTTAGCTCCTCTCTAACCCCTGGACCCTAACAGAGAAAGTGGGTACCAAAGTATATATATAATATTTGTTGCAGGTGCACCACAACAAAAAAAGGAGGGTATTTCAGTATCTCTAATATCTTTAAAAACTGAGCTTAAAGTTAAATCAGGGAATCTGGAAATATAATAATCACATACTCAGGGGGAGAAATTTTCATATATCACACATTCAGGGAAGAAAATAAAGAGAAGACAACGATATTTATTACATTCCCTCATTCTTTTTGATAATGACAAAGGGGGAGAAATTCAGGTGTATATTGATAGAGGAAGATATTATAAGAGGAAGATGTTATAGAAAGAATATATTTTTAAATTGTATAGTTGTCATCATCAAAAAGGGGAGAATGTTAGAAACTCTATTGTTGGATTTTGATGACAACAACTACACAATTATACCAAAAAAAAAAAAAAAAAAAAAAAAAAAAAAAAAAAAACCTCTAAGCTAACCTGTAGGTACATGGGTATCAAAAAGAGAAATATATGATAATATATGCATATTGACATATTGACAGGGGAGTTACATATACAGTTGTCATTATCAAAAAGGGGGAGAATGTTGGATCTCGCTATATGGCGTTTTGATTATGACAACTATACATGTACATATATATTATCAACTAAACTTTGTCTTGCAGGAAGATACTCAACAACAGATTCAAGAGCTACAATTGAAGATTAAATATGTTGTAAGAGTCTGTTAGTCTTAGATATTAATGTTAAAGTCTTCCTTGATGATCACACACACACACATTTTATATGTATATAGCTTCTCTTATATAAATTAAGCAAGGAATAGTCTGATAACAGAAAACAGACGTCTGGTCTGAAATTTTCAGACATCTGTTTGCTGAAACAGAATGTTTTTAAATACAATATTCAGACGTCTGGTTGATATATTTCAGACGTCTGAAATGCCCCCGAAATACACTATTTCCTTGCTGATTTGATTTTTAAAATAAACAGACATCTGAATTTTATTTTCAGACGTCTGATTCTGAAAGGATGCGACTTCTACAAAAAGATACATCCATTTACTTTATAACTCTTGAGCAAAACTTTTCATGATTAGATGCATCTTTCTACATACTATAAATAGAGGGAAGATTAACTATTCCTTTAACCGATTTTTATTCTAATTCTCTCTATCTTATACAAAAGCTCTCTAAATTCTAAAGTGATCTATTTTCATACTCAAGACTTTTAAACTTCCATAATTCTTCACATACTTCACGATTATCATCAAGGAAAGGCTATAGGAAGGGTGTACTTAATATTCGACAATCCGTGTTATCAAGAACACAAAAGAGTCAACAATTATTCGGTATTAGTGAAGACCTCTTCAGTGGTTGAGGCAAGAAATCCCGTTCAGTGGTTCGGGTAATTGTGAACCTATTCCTCCGAGTGAAGTGAGGGTTGTTGCGTTAGTGAAATTCCAGAAGGGAATCTGGGACTGGACGTAGGATGGTGATCCGAACCAGTATAAATCGACTGTGTGATTTACTGCTTACTACTGCTACTTTAGTATTCTACTTATACTCCATTCTATACGATCCTACCGCTGCATAGCTTCTTTCATTTATATATTATCAGTCATTATCCTCAGAATTTGTTCGAAACTAAGGCCTCGATTTTCACGAAATCTGAAGCACCTGGAGCAGATCGAACTTCACCACCAGGAAGAGCATGGAACGGCGCGTCGGCGGGTCCCCTTTCTGATGAACTCGACGGCGGTGGTGAGGCTGGGCGGCGCGATGAACATCCGGAGTTTGAGGCTTCAGATCTCTCTCAACTCTCAACGAAAAATTACAAACATTATATGGATTTAAAGAGCGAGGAAATCTCAACAAAATTCCCTAACGAAGTGGCAGATTTTATTGAGTGAATCGGAAGAAAAATAAGGAGAAAGAATCGAGCATTTTACGCTCTTCGTTGGAGTTGATGGCGGATTATTTTGTGCCAGTAAAATTTTAGAAATTTAGGGTTTTATTTTTTTATTTATATACTTTTTTTTATTTCCATAAAGGAAAGTTTTTCATTCGAACCCGAAATCAAACCGACTATCGCCCCTAGCAAATTACCCTCATTCCAAACACAATGGGACATGTTTTGTAACCCAATTCAGCTATTAGGATCAGTTTCCTTTTAAATTAAAATATAAATCTATATATATTCAACTCAAACGTACATTTCAATTTACTGGGGCCACATACGGACTCTAAAAATTCCAGAAAAAATAAATCTGGCTATGTTTTGACGATACGGTCCCAACAAAACTAATTTCGTCGAATTTGGAGACCGTTTGGAAAAATGACCATTTTTTGGCGATCCAATTTGACTGAAATCAACCAAGCACGTTTTCTTTTTCCACGCTCTCATATTAACTAAAAGATTATGGAATTCGAAACCTAGCAATAATTTGGCATTCCGGATCCAACAAAAGTGGTTTCGTCGAAAACGGAGGTCGTTTGCAAAATGTCTATTTTCAAGGGTTATATTAACTCCATAGCGACCTTTCTGAAAATTCATTTGGCCATAACTTTTGATTTCTGCTATGAAATTTCGATTTTTCAGATTCTTTAGAAAGATATTCTTAAACAGATTTAAATATTTTTGGTTTCACTAAAATCCATTTTATTTTGCATACTGTACGGTCAGTCAAAGTTCAAATTCAAATTTTCAAACTACCGCGCCATTTCAGGCCTGGTTTTATAATTAAAATAATTATATTCACTATAACTTCGATCCAAAAGAATTTTTAGTCATTATTATTTAAAATAATTTATTTAAATTATTCAAAATTAATTAAAATGGCCAAACTAAAAAATTTAAATTGGTTCTGATTTTCCGGGTTGTTACAATCTCCCCCACTTAAAATCTTTTCATCCTTGAAAAGGAACGAAGCTGAAAGTTGTTTAACTAACCAACTCAACTTCATTCTGGCTTCCATTCTTCAACTTTTCAGTTTCTAAGAATTTCCTAATTCTTCAAAAATTTGGCTAACACCCTAAATTTTCGAAAAATTTCGCCATAACCTCCTTTGTACGGGGAGGGGTTTGGAAATTTATTGGGCCATATTAGGTACCCAATAAATCCTAAAAAGCATACACATATTTATAGTGATATATTCCAGTGTTCACAGAGGAGTGTGTATAGATCATAACTCCAGATAATAAATTCTCGTCACCCTATAAATGGTTTTTGTGCCTTAATGACTAGAGAGACGTGTTTATTATCATCTCCAGACCCGTGTGGGTTTTTTATTTATCTGGCAATTTACCGTTACATTTTATGTAGTCTATATCAGTCTTCGGTTCAACCTGTAATATAGTCATCGCCATACAAGCCTCTCGCTTGTATGGTAAATCTTCAACCTCGTCACATAAGCTCAAAATGCTTATGTGGTATATGATAGGGTATGCTATCTTCACGAAGCATGCCATATAGTTTAGTTCAAAATGAATTGTTACTATCTGATGGCGACGTTTATTATTTCACACATAATAACCAGCACTCCACATCCAATGACATTCACAGGAATTGATATAATAAATAAAATTGTGCATCCAACTCATTAAGGTTTACCTATTTGTCGGGTACGCAAATAAATTCTTTACTCAACAAAAAATCCATTTTCCTGTTCAAACATATATAATGTACATGCATGTATTTCTATCTATTTTAAAATCAGTTCTATATTTGATTCACTTTGCATAAATTTACTCTTTATTCTCTTATTGATTAGATTAATTATCTTTCCAATATTTTGATTAGTCGAATTCATAATCACACATCACAAACAACAATCAATTTGTTGAGTAACTTTTCAAAAATATACTAATTAATTCATATGCTCTTTTAAAATCATCAGACTATATAATTATGATTTTACATCCATGAAAAGGAAACAACAGCAAAGTAGAGAACAAAACGGAAACGAAAAATATGGTAAATGTACCATGCACCAGAGTTAATCAGGGATATCCACCCTGCAACTGGGGTAGGCTTTCTTAATGCTCTCCTCAGTTTCCCAAGTACCGTCTTGCGGATCTCCACTCCATTGCACTTTGACTAACTGAACCTTCTGGTTCCTCAACTCTTTAGTTTCTTTGCCAATAATCTTAAACAACACTCTTCTCACAACCAATTCTGGAGTAATTCCAAGTCTTGTTGAGCGTCTTCTTCCACGACCAAGTCCGGAACATGCACATGCTTTCGAAGTTGAGACACATGAAACACATCATATACTCCAGCCAACCAATTAGGCAATTGAACCATATAAGCGAGAGTTCCAATCCGTTCGAGCACTGGAAATGGACCAATAAATCTGGGCGCCAATTTCCCTGTTTTTCCAAATCGGACTACTCCTCCCATCAGAGAAACCCTCAAATACACATAATCACCAACAACAAATACTAAGTCTCTTCTTCTCGAGTATGCATAGCTCTTCTGTCGGTTTTGAGCTGTTTGTAATCGTTTATTAATGAAATCGACCTTATCTGAAGCTTCGCAAATCATATCGGGTGCCAATACAAGTCTTTTACCAGGTTCTACCCAACATGCGGGATATATGCACGGTCGACCATACAATGTTTCGGATGGTGACATTTTCAGGCTCGCTTGGTAGTTGTTGTTGTATGAGAACTCATCCAAATGCATGTGGTCTTCCCATGATCCGCCAAAATCAATAAGACAAGCCCGTAGTAAATCTTCTAGTATACGGTTCACCCTCTCAGTTTGACCATCTGTTTGAGGATGATAGGCAGTGCTCAAGTTCAGTTTTGTTCCCAATTTTGCTTGGAATGCTTTCCAGAATTTACTAGCGAAAATCAGGTCACTATCGCTAATGATACTCATGGAAACTCCATGCAGTTTAAAATTTTCTTTAAATTAAATTTTCGCCAGACTCTGAGCGGTTCTATTTGATCTGACAGGTATGAAATGGGCGGTCTTCGTGGAACGATCTTCAATCACCCAAATACTGTCATTCCCTTTCCTGGTTCTGGGCAAACCATCGATGAAATCCATAGAAATTTGTTCCCACTTCCAACCTGGAATTCCCAATGGTTGCAACAGTCCAGCCAGTTTCCGTTGATCGCTTTTGACTTGTTGACAGGTGGAACACCGGCTAAAATATATAGAGATGTCTCTTTTCATCGCCTTCCATGAGAATGTTCGCTTGAGGTCATTATACATTTTACTAACCCCTGGGTGGATACTCAGTTTGGACTTATGACACTCATCCAATACTTCTCTTTTGAGCTCAAGGATGTTGGGAACACAAATTCTTCCTTTCAATCTCAGAACTCCTGTGCTATCCACTTGGAAACTGGATACTTCGCCCCTTTGAATTCTTTTGATCATCTCTTTAACAAAGCTATCATTCTTTCTGAAGAATAGATATTTTATCAATCAATGATGGTGTAATGATAGGATTGGCGATGATCACATTCTTTCTGCTGAGCGCATCAGCCACAATATTGGCTTTCTCGGAGTAAACAAAATATCAAGATCATATGCCGTGAGAAATTCTAGCCAACGCTGCTGCCTCATATTCAGATCTTTTAGGGTGAATAAATACTTCAATGATTGATGATCGATATATAGTTTGAACTTCTCACCCAATAGATAGTGCCTCCAGATTTCCATAGCAAACACGATGGCTAACAATTCAAGGTCGTAAGTTGCATAATTCTTCTCAAGTGGCTTCAATTGACGGCTAGCATAAGTGACTAGTTGGCCTCTTTGCATTAATACTGCACCAAGACCTTCCTTAGAAGTGTAACACCCCACGTCCATTAATGTCACTCTCAAAGGGAATGCATTAACTTTCATAGAGTATTATTGGTGAATAGAACAAAATATAACAAGACAGATACAAATATTGGTACTTGAAAATTTTCAAAACAACATTTATTGCAGTGGAGAAATAGTATGATTACAACAGCATCATAAACCAACAGAAAAACCAAGTACACTTAGTAACCATCTTGACAAATTGTTTTCTGAGTACATAAAATAAAAAGCATAACCCCAACATAAGTAGCCATAAAAGAAACGAGCTGAACTTTACTTTCAGTAATCCAAGAACTTCCAAAAGAGAGAGAAAGAGATCCAAGATCAAGCTCCACCAGTACTAGTCCCACCCTGAGAACCTAGGGGGAAAGGAAGAAAAGAGGCAAAAACAAAGGGGGTCAGACATAAAGTCTGGCGAGTATAATAACTTTAACAATATAATTATTAAAGTAATTAGGATAAGGCATAAACTGGTAAAACAAGGTATGACCGTGAAACAAGTGGGCATGACAAAGCAAACAAGAGGAATATTCTGGCGTTAATCTCGTTCCTAATCACAATCGGATAATTACTATACTGCACCATTACTAGTCACCCTAAAAGTTGATCCCGCCTACAGAACTTAATAATGATAATGGTAGTTTCGTGTACCTATAGTTGCCTTTATAGGTGCCGCCTGCCCCTATCTCCACTAGTTGTACATAATACCCCCATGCGATCGGCTCCCTAACTCGTAAATACCCATGCTGGTCCCACAGTGGGGTGTATCACTCTCCAAAGTTGCAACCCGATACCACTAAAGATGCATGGCTTATATCTACACGATGCAACAATGTCTTACCTACCAGCCCGGGGCCCACACACGCACATGACCCCGTTGGACTTGCGTTACCACCGCTAACCCGTTTTGACCTCTTACAATCAGACCCATTAGGCGTGTCCCGTCCTCGATCTAACTCGAGCTCACAAAGATACTTAATGGGTTACTGGTTTGAAACGGTCCCCATGTTTGACACAAGCTGTCCACCTATGCTTGGTCCCCACTAGAACTTCCCACTTAACCCCTTCTTATTGATGTCTTCTTACATGTTTTCAACTTGGTTAAGTGTTTCTAATCGTATTTTCACAGGCCACCCAGGCCACCCACTTAACCCCTATGTCCCACCACATGTTTATCTGGTTAAGTGTTACTTAATTCATTAGAACCGTAACCTTATAAAGACCTCCCACATTAGACCACCGTTTGCGGTTGCTGGATTTGTCGGGCGGGTCCGGGTAGTCTTATACCGCAAACGAGCCTAATGGTTGCTGGATTTGCCGGGCAGGTCCAGGCAGTCTTATACCACAAATGAGTCTAACCTCGAGTCTTAGGCGGTTAATTATTACACATAATTATTTAACCCCAAATTGGATTTATATCCTTATTCAAATTTGTCAATAAATTCCAAATTAATTTATGTCCATAATTATCACCTAAATTATGTCCATAATTTCAGGTATATAAATTTATACCAATTAATGTCTCAAATTAATTGTATGCCTTTAAGGCCATTTTATGCCAACTCACAATTATGTATATTCAATGTTTTCCCATTGTCCCCATGCTAATCGTACGTTTTAATATGACATATGTTAGACTCGCAAACAGTCTAACTTATAAAAAGAAAAGCAACATCACAACTTGCATAACACATAAATTTGCATAAACTATCATGGATCTAAATATAGATCTAAACATGTAATCATGAACTTGCATATAGAGATATTGTTTTCCTATAACTTGCATATGAATTTCATTAAAACTAGCATATGATTCGCATACAAAAATAGAATAGGCAATGGGCATATAGAACATAAATTTGCATAACTATGTAATGCCATGGATCTAAATATAGATCTAAACACAAAGGTGTGAACTTGCATATGGATGTAGATTTATGTCACATGTTTGCATATAAACTACCATATGTATCTACATGACTCACATATGAACTTGTGTATAATCCACCTACAGACTTACATAAGATTCGTAAACTAGCATATGATTTAACATCCCAAACTTGCATAAGATTCATATACATATGATTTAACATCCCAAACTTGCATAAGATGAATCAAGTTAGACATGTACTGTAACACCCCACCTCCGTTAAGGCCACTCACAAAGGGAATGCCTTAACTTTGGTGGAGCATTTTAGTAATCAGAACAGAAACTTACAAGACAGATAAAATAGTACTTGAAAAATTTATAACTTTATTTCAACAGAAATCGAAATAAACTTGGTTACATCCTTTCAAAACACATTATCAGAATTCAAGTACAAAATATCAGTCTTGTACAAAAGCCTTCATAATGCATAGTTTAAAATCATAATCCCCATAGAACGGAAGCTATACAGAGCCAAGCCATACTTTAAGCACTTCAAGCAGAAGAAATCCGGATCGAGCTAAAGTATTCCCTCCTTGGATAACCTGGGGGGAACGGAAGAAAGGAGGCGAAACAACAAGGGTCAGACAAAAAGTCTGGCAAGTCCAGTGATTTTCAGTTATGAACAAATAATAATAACATGACATGAAAATAAAACTAGATGAGAGATAATTGTAACAGGTGTAACAGATATAACAGAAGAACATAAAGATATAAGCTATTGTTTTACACTTCTTTGCACTAATACTAGTATAACAGAATTAGGTGTCACCCTAATGTCTAAACTGAAACAGAAACGGGTACATAATAATTTAACAGAAACAGAATGCTAATAATGGGCCTTTACTACCCGATCAGAAACAGACAGAAGCAGAAACAGATTAATCCCTACGGAAACAGAATGTAGAATTAGGTGTACACTAGTAATGGGCCTTTACCACCCGAACAGACGGTACCACGCAGAAACAGACAGGTGTTACCACCCAACAGAAACAGATGGTACCAACAGAAATAGACAGAACTAAGTGTACCCTAAAACTCTACCCCAAGCGATCGGCTCCCTAATACATAAATATTCTGTGTCGGCCCCACAGTAGGGTGTATCACTCCCTAAAGTGACAACCAATTGGCACAGACCTATTTACAGATGTCACGGCGTCTTACATCCTCAGAGGCAGAACGGGATCCATGCACGCACATGACCCGGTTGGAACGCACCATCAACACCCCTCGCCATTATCAGAATGAACCGCTTATAATTAGTTCAGTAAGCGTGCCCGGACCCTACTTATTGTTGGGTCAAAGTTTTGATACCAGAAAGGGTTACTGACTAATATGGGTCCCAAACAACAGATGACACAAGTAATTCCCCTCCTAACCTTGTGTTCCCAGACTAACAGATTTCATCTTAACTTGTCTACAAGTTTCAAACATACAAAATTTAGATTAACTAGTTCACAGATCAGACAATCAAGTTAACAGGTTTTCAGACTAAAGGATCAGATGTTCGGATTAACAGGCTTACAGATTAACTGGTTACAGATTAACAGACTTACAGATTAACTGGTTACAGATTATCTAACTTTGTATTGGGCCTACGGATTCACGAAACGGGTTTATCAGATTCATTGGTCCAATTGGTTTAACCTTACCCAACACGTTTTAGACATCATAATTATCTCAGATTTTCATTAATTAAATATTAATGCCCAAACCTCTCACATTAGACTAACAGTTTGCGGCTACTATTTAGGCTGGTTGGTTCCGAGCAGGTTTCTGTCGCAAACTGAGTCTAACCTCGGGTTTCAAGCATGTTATGACTAACTTCTCACATTAGAACCTATTGTTTGCGACCATTGGAATATGCCGGGAGGTTCCGGGAAGAATTACGCCGCAAACTCATTCTAACCTCGAGTTAGCCATGTTTATCTTTGCGGCCAATTAATTAATGATTTACCATTTATACCCACGCCTAATATACATGTCAATTATTCATAACTATAGCCAATTCAGATTATGTCAATAGAGGACTAATTATATCAACTCAACAGTTATTGCAGATAACATATTTTTCTGATTAGGCGACTTAACGGATTTAGCAGATTAAGCAAACTAGCAGATCTAGCATTTTCAAAAGACTTAGCAGATAACAGATTTGGTAGATGAACAAATCTAGCAGACTAGGCAGTAGAGCAGAACTAGCAGATTAAGCAATACAACAGAACTAGCAGATTAAACAATATAGCAGAACTAGCAGATTAGGCAAATATAACATATTTAATCATTCCTTAAAGTTTCACAAACATATCTTGCCTAATTTTAAATTTGGCCTAAGCATGCCTAAATAATTGTCATGATTCACACTATGGTCATATACCAAATATAACCATCGATTACTATGCATGTCATATATCCCAAAGATCTCTTACTTAGGTGTTTATTTACATTTAATAGATGTCCTACCTTAATGTAAATCTTTATACCTAAGCCATATTTTCTTTGTCTCAATTCATATGTTAACATACCATGGTTCCTCTTCTTCCAATTCACAGAATATGCATAGATCTAAATCTAGTTTACAACCTATGTCCTTTTTCTTGAATCAGTCACAGATTAACCATGTCCAATCATTCCACATTCATTATTTGTCCCAAACATTTTAGCGTTCGTGCGTTAATCTCTTAGGAGATTGGCGCAGGCTCTTAGTAGCCTGGCTATAGAACAGAAAGAAGAAGAGATACAGAATAAAATAGATCAGAACAAAACATACACAATCTCAAATTCAAATTTACAATCATGTCACAATTATGATTAAAGTTTATATCGGAAAATAACTGCACTTGCCTTGGTTGGATTAAAGAAAGAACTTTAATTGTTGTAGAATCGTTGCAGAGGCTTTAATCTCTAATTTGAATTGAGTTGCTTAGGTTGATGTTGATTAGCTTCTAGTTTTGATTCCAGCAGAGTAGCGACGCCATTTTTATTTTTATTTAGAACAGAGGCAAAGAAGAAGCAGAATAGAATTGTGTGTAGAGAAGACTAGGTCTTAGGTTGTTTTTATAGGCAATTCATTTCAGCCATCAGATTAACCCTAAAACCAATCCGGACCATCAAAAATCGTCCCTGGGCTTCAAAAACGTGTTCTGGACCAAAACAAGCCGACCAGGTCGACCTGTAGGGGGGGGGAGGTCGACACTATAGTCGACCCCCATGGGGGAGGTCAACTCCCAGGTCGACCCCCTGGTCGACCTGCCCAGTTCTGTGCTGACCGAAACCTTCTGATTCTTCTACAGGCCATAACTTCTTCATCCGGACTCCGATTTTCGAAAAATCGGACACTATTTCATGTAAATTTTCGAGTGGAACGCAATGGGGATGTCCATTTTACCTAGTTCCTGATTCTTAAATTAATTATCCTCATTTTACTATCTTTTCCGTTACACACACTGTTATCGAACTAATTTTTCTTCTCTTTCATGTATTAATTAATTCTTCTTATGCATCACCATTATTTACCTATCATTAGCATATTTTCATATATTTTATTTCATTTTTAATTATACTTAAAAATGCGGGGTGTTACATTCTCCCCTCCTTAAAGGATTTCGTCCCCGAAATCTTCAAGTTAAGAAGAATGTGTCCTACCATCCAATCATCCATCTACTCAATCACCAATCACCGGCATTCATTGTCCTGAAGAGATTTCTAATGCCGTATGAACATATGCAAGAAGTGTGTGTATATGTTCCTTGTCTAATGCAAAGATCAGGCGGTCCACTGATTCAGTTGACCACCTTAATGTGAATTATGCCAGTGCCATGAGTCCAACATGTATGCAATTTTCCTACTCGATACATATCATTTCTATATGAGTGCACAACCATTCAGTCATATGCAGCATCCATGTACCGAGTCAATCATTTTGCATCCACAAAAAATAAAAATGCTCACACATCCATATGCAGTATGAAAGTTTTCGAGCCGATCTAGTGCCTAGTGTGTGTATATGCATCCACGGGCAACCACTAGCAACCACTTGCATCCACTTGCAACCATCAAACATAACATGTCTCAAACACATGTTTACACCCATTAGTTTCTACCTAAAGTTCGAAGATTCGATTGATAGGATACAGTCGAATGATGGAAGCGAGTACAGATAGAACAAAAAAACTTGGTTCCCATTAGGCATGGGTCCTAAGTATCGTCCCCGAAGACCGAAACCAACATCAAATTGATACCCAGAGGATTACCCTCTTTAAACAATGTCAAAACTGGAAATCTTATCAGAAGTATTCAGATAGACTACTAGTACAGATCAGGTTCCCTAATGATTCTTAGGAAGCTAAGCATGATAAAATCATACCCCACAAAAACTCAGAATGTATGTGTCATACTTGACGCCTAACACAGATATCCCTCAAACCCTAATCTCAAACAAATGAACCATAACCCTTATGGGTCTGAGTCTACAGCGGAATTCAGAAATAATACTAGTATTAAAGTGCAGAGTATCGATTACAAAATCAAAATACCAGAATCAGAAAAAGTCTTAACTCCATAATCAGATAAAGAAATTAAACCTACTATGGAAATTTTCCTATTTCTATCCTAGCCACTAGCCTCAAGAGTGTTCGCCTGCCCTCCTTGCCCTCGTCTCTTCGGGCAGTCCCTAGTGAAGTGTCCCATCTCTCCACAGTTGAAGCAAGTGCCTTTCCTTTTTCTGCAATCCTTGTTCAGATGAGTCGAGCTCCCACAAGTAAAGCACTTTTTCCCCTTCTTATCTTCAGACTTCTCATCCTTCTTTTGTGTTTCCTTTTTGGGCCTTGCTTTCTTATTCTGTGGTTCTTCCTTCTTTGTCTCTTTCGGGCCCTTTTCTTCCTCGTGCAGTAGTGCCATGTCCACCAATTTCTCGTAAGTCGCTCCCATGGGTACGTGGGTCATGGCTAGGCTGTGCAGTGCCTCGTTCAATCCTTTAACAAAGCAGAGAGCCTTTTTATGCTGAGTGTTGACTAAATCCAATCCGAACCTAGCTAGTTGGTTGAACTAGTTGACGTATTCCTTGACCGTCATACTTCCTTGCTTAAGAGATAAGAACTTTTCCAGTTGTAAACTCCGTTCAGCTTGCGAGAGAAATTTTGTCTCAAACCTTGTTTTGAAATCCATCTATGTCTCAACCGGCCTCTCGGCGTTAGTGACTTCCCACCAGTAGGAAGCTTCGTCTTTGAGCAGCCATACCGCCAACTGTACCTTCTGCCTATCGTCCACCTCGAAGATAATGAATAGATCCTTAGTTTCTTTGAGCCAGATCCTCGCTTCGACGAATGATTCAGTTCCCTTGAAATCCTTTCCACCCATGGCTCTAAAATCTCTACAGATCTTTGAGAAAGCAATTGCACGAGGAGGGGGCGGAGGAGGAGGGGGATCATTTGCTGGACCTACGGCGGCGGTCCTAGCCTCAAGATATTGACAAAACCAACCGGGTACATGAACACCCTCTGGTATCTCATATGCTTCAGACATGCTAAAACGAAAAAAGGAAAGATTCAATACAAAAAGGACTAAAGGAAAGATTCAATACAAAAAGGACTAAAGGAAAGATATATGGCTCTTGGGGATCATGTTTTTCAAAATAAGCTTTATTTTTGAAAATACTTCCTTTCAAAACCTTTTTAAAAATAGTTTTCCAAAAACTTTACCCAATCTGGTAACCTTCAGCTCTGATACCAAGTGTAACACCCCACCTCCGTTAAGGTCACTCACAAAGGGAATGCCTTAACTTTGGTGGAGAATTTTAGAAAATAGAACAGAAACTTACAAGACAGATAAAATAGTACTTGAAAAATTTATAACTTTATTTCAATAGAAACCGAAATAAACTTGGTTACATCCTTTCAAATCACATTATCAGAATTCAAGTACAAAATATCAGTCTTGTACAAAAGCCTTCAGAATGCATAGTTTAAAATCATAATCCCCATAGAACGGAAGCTATATAGAGCCAAGCCATACTTTAAGCACTTCAAGCAGAAGAAATCCGGATCAAGCTAAAGTATTCCCTCCTTGGATAACCTGGGGGGAAACGGAAGAAAGGAGGCGAAACAACAAGGGTCAGACAAAAAGTCTGGCAAGTCCAGTGATTTTCAGTTATGAACGGATAATAATAACATGACATGAAAATAAAACTGGATGAGAGATAACTGTAATAGGTGTAACAGATGTAACAGAAGAACAGAATGATATAAGCTATTGTTTTACACTTCTCTGCACTAATACTAGTATAACAGAATTAGGTGTCACCCTAATGTCTAAACTGAAACAGAAACGGGTACATAATAATTTAACAGAAACATAATGCTAATAATGGGCCTTTACTACCCGATCAGAAACAGACAGAAGCAGAAACAGATTAATCCCTACGGAAACAGAATGTAGAATTAGGTGTACACTAGTAATGGGCCTTTACCACCCGAACAGACGGTACCACGCAGAAACAGACAAGTGTTAACACCCAACAGAAACAGACGGTACCAACAGGAACAGACAAAACTAAGTGTACCCTAAAACCCTACCCCAAGCGATCGGCTCTCTAATACATAAATATCTTGTGTCGGCCCCATAATAGGGTGTATCACTCGCTAAAGTGATAACCAATTGGCACAGACCTATTTACAGATGTCACGGCATCTTACATCCTCAGAGGCAGACCGGGATCCATGCACGCACATGACCCAGTTGGAACGCACCATCAATACCCCTTGCCATTATCAGAATGAACTGCTTATAATTAGTTCAGTAAGCGTGCCTGGACCCTACTTACTGTTGGGTCAAAGTTTTGATACCAGAAAGGGTTACTGACTAATATGGGTCCCAAACAACGAATGACACAAGTAATTCCCCTCCTAACCTTGTGTCCCCAGACTAACAGATTTCAGCTTAACTTGTCTACAAGTTTCAGACATACAAAATTTAGATTAACTAGTTCACAGATCAGACAATCAAGTTAACAGGTTTTCAGACTAATGGATCAGATGTTCGGATTAACAGTCTTACAGATTAACTGGTTATAGATTACCAGACTTACAGATTAACTGGTTACAGATTATCTAACTTTGTATTGGGCCTACGGATTCACGAAACGGGTTTATCAGATTCATTGGTCCAATTGGTTTAACCTTACCCAACACGTTTTAGACATCATAATTATCTCAGATTTTCATTAATTAAATATTAATGCCCAAACCTCTCACATTAGATTAACAGTTTGCGGCTACTGGTTAGGCCGGTTGGTTCCGGGCAGGTTTCTGTCGCAAACTGAGTCTAACCTCGGGTTTCAAGCACGTTATGACTAACTTCTCACATTAGAACCTATTGTTTGCGACCAGTGGAATATGCCGGGCGGTTCCGGGCAGAATTACGCCGCAAACTCATTCTAACCTTGAGTTAGCCATGTTAATCTTTATGGCCAATTAATTAATGATTTACCATTTATACCCACGCCTAATATACATGTCAATTATTCATAACTATAGCCAAATCAGATTATGTCAATAGAGGACTAATTATATCAACTCAACAGTTATTGAAGATAACAGATTTTTCAAATTAGGCGACTTAACGGATTTAGCAGTTTAAGCAAACTAGCAGATCTAGCATTTTCAACAGACTTAGCAGATGATAGATTTGGCAGATGAACAAATATAGCAGACTAGGCAATAGAGCAGAACTAGCAGATTAAGCAATACAATAGAACTAGCAGATTAAGCAATATAGCAGAACTAGAAGATTAGGCAAATATAACAGATTTAATCATTCGTTAAAGTTTCACAAACATATCTTGCCTAATTTTAAATTTGGCCTAAGCATGCCTAAATAATTGTCATGATTCACACTATGATCATATAACAAATATAACCATCGATTACTGCATGTCATATATCCCAAAGATCCCTTACTTAGGTGTTTATTTACATTTAATAGATGTCCTACCTTAATGTAAATCTTTATACCTAAGCCATATTTTCTTTGTCTCAAGTCATATGTTAACATACCATGGTTCCTCTTCTTCCAATTCACAGAATATGCGTAGATCTAAATCTAGTTTACAACCTATGTCCTTTTTCTTGAATCAGTCACAGATTAACTATGTCCAATCATTCCACATTCATTATTTGTCCCAAACATTTTAGCGTTCATGGTTTAATCTCTTAGGAGATTGGCGCAGGCTCGTAGTAGCCTGGCTATAGAATAGAAAGAAGAAGAGATACATAATAAAATAGATCAGAACAGAACATACACAATCTCAAATTCAGATTTACAATCATGTCACAATTATGATTAAAGTTTATATCGGAAAATAACTGCACTTGCCTTGGTTGGATTAAAGAAAGAACTTTAATTGTTGTAGAATCGTTGCAGAGGCTTTAATCTCTAATTTGAATTGAGTTGCTTAGGTTGATGTTGATTAGCTTCTAGTTTTGATTCCAGCAGAATAGCAATGCCATTTTTATTTTTATTTAGAACAGAGGCAGAGAAGAAGAAGAATAGAATTGTGTGTAGAGAAGAGTAGGTCTTAGGTTGTTTTTATATGTGTAGCAATTCATTTCAGCCATCAGATTAACCCTAAAACTAATCCGGACCATCAAAAATCGTCCCTGGGCTTCAAAAACGTGTTCTGGACCGAAACAGGCCGACCAGGTCGGCCTGTAGGGGGGGAGGTCGACACTATAGTCGACCCCCATGGGGGAGGTCGACCCCCGGGTTGACCTGGCCCCCAGGTCGACCCCCAGGTCGACCCCCAGGTCGACCCCCAGGTCGACCTGCCCAATTCTGTACTGATCGAAACTTTCTGAATCTTCTAAGGCCATAGCTTCTTCATCCGGACTCCGATTTTCGAAAACTCGGACTCTATTTCATGTAAAATTTCGAGTGGAACGCAATGGTGATGTCCATTTTACCTAATTCCTGATTCTTAAATTAATTATCCTCATTTTACTATCTTTTCCGTTACACACACCGTTATCGAACTAATTTTTCATCTCTTTCATGTATTAATTAATTCTTCTTATGCATCACCATTATTTACCTATCATAAGCATATTTTCATATATTTTATTTCATTTTTAATTATACTTAAAAATGCGGGGTGTTACATGTACAATTCAAAATATGAAATAGATCCTATGTAACAAAACTGTCAACGATAACATCACATGATTTAAGGTCATATTCTCATAATCCCAATTATAACTTATCACAATTAAATTAATTAATTAATTTGTGAAAGAAATTATGCTCACAAACAAAAGAACGGTCTTATTTTTCTGGGATCTGTATTCTTAAACTGAATTGCTTGCCTTTGATGTAGACTAATTGTTATCCTAATTTTGATTAGATTTGATTTTGATTCTTGCTTCTATCTTGTTTTCGAGTTGAAAGAGAACGACGGCTACTCTAGGTTCTCCATTGACGGCATGGCGGCTCTTGGTATGAATTAGTGTGATTTTAGGTTGAGAGTTAGGTTGCTTATTTAGAATTTTAATTAATTTAGAGCCGTCAGATTAACCCTAGAAGCTATTAAGACCATCCAGTCAAGATAGAATAACGCATTAGCCTTAATGACTCAGCAATGAGTTGAAACAGTGTCGTCTTTCAGATATTCGCGGGGAGGGGGGTAGGTTGACCCCCTGGTCGACCTGTATGGGTAGGTCGACCCCCTGGTCGACCTGGCCCTTGGGAGGGAGAATTCCCGCCCAGCCTACTCCCCTGTCTGAATCTGAATTTCGAAATGTTTTTAATTTATTTAAATTCTGAAACTTCGAAAGGCCATAACTTCTTCATACGGAATCCAATTCACGCAAACTCGGACTCTATCCCAAGTAGAATTCCGAGGCGAACGCAATTGAATAACCTGCTTCCCTTAATTCTCACATTTGAAATTAAGTATTCTTAAATTTGTTAATTTATTATTTTAAATCACGGGGTTTACATTCTCCCCTCCTTAAAGGATTTCACCCCTGAAATCTCCAAGTTAAGGAGAATGTATATCCTAATATCCAATCATCCATCTACTCAACCATCAAACATAGGCATCCATTGTCCTTAGAAGGTTTCTAATGCTGTATGAACATATGCAAAAAGTATTTGTATACGTTCCTTATCTAATGCAAAATCAGCCAGTCTACTGATTCAGTTGACCTCCTTAATGCAAATAATGATTGTGCCATGCGTCCATTATGCATGCAAAAGAATCCTAACGATACATATTACTTCCATATGTGTGCACAACCATTCATCAAAATGCAACATCCATATGATAACACAACCATTATACATCCATTAATTTAAATATGCACACACATTTATATGCAATATGAAAGTGATTGAGCCGATCTAGTGCTTAAAGTGTGTGTACATGCATCCACAAGCAACCAATAGCAACCACTAGCAACCACTTGCAACCACTCGCAACCATCAATCATAACATGTTTCAAACACATGTTTACATCCATCGGTTTCTATCTAAGGACAAAGAATATGACAAAGGAGATATACTTAAAAAGGTAGATATAAGCATGAATAAACTTATGGAAAAAGAGATCAAGGAGGTACCCTCAAAGAGAAAAGGGTAGGTTGCGCATATTTTCCTCTCAGTTTCCCAAGTCGCGTCTTCCTCAGCATCACTCCATTGAACTTTAACAAGCTTGACTTCACAGTTGCGTAGCTTTTTGACTTCCGTACCCAAGATACGAGTGGGAACTCTTCTCATAGTCACTTCTCGTTCCACTTCTACTTCCTCTAGTATATGCAGCTCCACCACTTCCGCAGATTCATGTAAGCACTTTCGTAGTTGAGAAACATGAAAAACATATGAACTCTAGCCAATCTCTCGGGTAGCTCTACTCTGTAAGCCATCGTCCCAATCCTTTCAATGATAGGAAATGGACCTACAAATCTTGGTGCTAGCTTTCCTACAAATCCAAAGCGAATGACATTCCTCAAAGGCGATACTTTAAGGAACACCCTATCTCCAACCTTAAACTCAAGGTCGGTCCTTCTTTTATCTGCGTAGGACTTCTGTCTATCTTGTGCAACCTTCATCCATCTTCTTATCAAGTCCACCTTTTCTGCAGTCTCTCTATTCATGTCTGGCCCTAGTACGAGCTTGTCTGTAGACTCCCACCAACAAGTTGTTGATTGGCACGGTCTACCATATAAAGCTTCGAAGGGCGCCATTCCTATGGTGGTTTGGTAGCTATTGTTGTAGGCGAATTCCACCATAGGAAGATGATCCTCTCATGTACCTCCAAAATCAAGAATGCACAATCTCAAGAGGTCTTCTAGTACCCTGTTTACCCTTTCCTTCTGACCATCGGTTTAGGGGCGGTAGGCCGTGCTTAAGCATAATTGGGTGCCTACTGCCACTAGCAAACTCTTCCAAAACTCGCTCGTAAAGATAGGATCTCGTTAGCTCACTACGGTGGAGGGTATCCCATGGAGTTGAACTATTTCTTTGAGATAAATGGATGCTAGGGACGAGGCAGTCCTTCTAATTTTAACAGGTATAAAGTGAGCGCTTTTAGTGAGCCTGTCCACTGTTACTCAAATACTGGTATTGCCCCTTCTTTACCTAGGCATCCCATCAACAAAGTCCATCGAAATGCTATCCCACTTCCACTGTGGGACCTCTAGGGGATGAAGCAGACCACCAGGCTTCTTCTGCTCTGCTTTGACTTGCTGGCATATCAAACACTTAGCGACGAACTCAGCTACATCACTCTTCATGCCATTCCAAAAGAAAACCCTTTTTATATCTTTATAAATCATGTCTCTGCCTGGGTGTATGGTCAGTTTGGAATGGGGCGCCTCTTCGAGAACTGTCTTCACTAAATCCCTTACTTGTGGGACGCAAAACATTCCATCCCATCTCAACCAACCCCAATCATCGATGGAGTATCTATTGAGGTGACTAGAAGTCTCACCCCTAACTAGCTTTTCCATCACATCAACTAGCTGGGGGTCTTCTCGTTGTGCGGTTCCTATTGAGTCCAAAAGAGTAGGCCGCACCTCTAGTGATGCTAACAGACCAGGCACAATTTCAGAGGAGGGTCAAAAATTAAAGTTTGCTATATATTCCAAGCTTTTCCTTTCTACAAAGAGAGTATCAAGGTCGGCTTCTTCCTACTTAAGGCATCCGCTACCACATTGCCCTTGCCTAAGGTATAGGAAATCTCAAAATCATAAGAGGCCAGAAATTCCATCCACCTTTGCTGTCTTAAGTTAAGATCTTTCTACGAGAAAAGATACTTCAACGATTTATGGTCAGTATATAATTCAAACTTCTTACCTAGGAGATAATGGCGCCAAGACTTAAGCGCAAAGATGATGGCAGCTAACTCTAGATCGTGGGTAGGGTAGTTTTTCTCATGTACTTTCAACATTGCCTCCATAAGCTTCCCTTCTTGCATCAAGACAACACCTAGTCCCGTACCACATGCATCCGTGTATGCGGTAAACATCTTACTCCCATATGGCAATGACAGTGGCTGTTGTTAGAGCTCTTTTCAAACGTTGGAAAGCAATATCGCAATCCAAATCCAAAGCGAAAGTTACTTTCTTCATTTTTAATCTTGTGAGTGGGGCTGAGATTTTAGCAAAGTCTTTAATGAATTTTTGGTTATATCCTACTAGTCCGAGAAAGCTTCGGACTTCGGTTGCATTCGGTGGAACCTTCCAATCTTGCAACGCAACTACTTTTGCGGAGTCCACGTATAACCCCTCTTTGGACACCACATGTCCAAGAAACCTCACCTCTTCTCTCCAAAAATGGCACTTGGAGAATTTGGCCTCCAGCTGATGTGTACGAAGAGTATCCATGACTTCCCTTAAATGCAAAGCATGCTCTTCTTCATTCTTCGAGAAGATCAAAATATCGTCTACGAAGACCACCACAAACTTATTAAGGAATTCTCTAAACACCCTACTCATCAAGTCAACGAAGTAAGCGGGTGCGTTTGCCAAGCCGAAAGGCATGACAAGCCATTCGAAGAAACCATCTGGGGTTCTGAACGCGGTCTTATCAATGCTATTCAGCCACTCTTAGCTGATGGAACCCGATAGCCAAATCTAGTTGGGAGAAAACAGACGCACCTACAAGCTAATCAAATAGGTCATCTATTATAAGAAGTGGGTGCCTATTCTTCTTGTTTTGTTTAGCTCCCTATAATCCACACATAGGCGAAGTGAACCATCTGCTTTAGTTGCGAATACTACTGGAGCATCCCATTCAGAAATACTCCACCTTATAAACCCTTTTTCGAGCAGCTCTTTGACTTGCTTACTGAGCTCTTTTCTCTCCCTAGGAGCCATGTGTCTAACGGGTAGAGCTATGGGTTTTGCATTATCAAAAAGATATATGCGGAAGTCTATCTCTTGCTTTGGAGGTAAGCACTTCGCCTCTTCAAATACATCTGAGTATTTACAGACTACTCTAACAGACTGCAAGTTTTCAATAGACGCATCAAGAGATTCTGGGTAACTAAGCATAACAGAATGTATGAGGTTACAAGAGATTTCGAGAGTGTTGCCAAGGCAAGTCATAAGTCTAACTACTCTCTTTTCACAATCGAGGACGACACCATTACTGGATTACCAATCCATGCCTAGGATCAATCCATAGCCCGTGAAGCCAAGAACGAAGGCATTGCATTCAAACTCAACGCTCAAGACAGACACTCTCAAATCCCGATAAATCATTGAAAGATGAGCCGAACCACCAATAGGATTTGAGACTACTATGGGATCCGTAACTAGACTAGTATTTAGGTGAGGGTGTTTCAACTAACGAAGCAGACACAAATGAGTGTTAAGCGCCAGAATCAAATAAAGTACGAACAGGATGATCAAACAGAAAAACAAAAATTCAACAGAAATGTTTCTACCTCTCTCCTGTCCTGGTGCCACGAGAGCCTGAATCTGCCCTCTTGCCTACCCTGGTGCCATGAGAGCCTGAATCTGCCCTCCAGAAGTGGACCCTGTTCTTTGCCCTTGCCTCTGTTTCCTCGGGTAGTCTTTAATTAGATGTCCTGCCTCTCCATAGTGGAAGCAGCCAGTCTTCTTCTTCTTCCTACAGTCCTTGCTCAGAAGGCCTGGTGTCCCACAATTAAAGCACCTTTTCTTTCCCATGTTATTGTTGTCCTTACCACCTTTCTTAGGTTGTTGCTGTAACTTCTTTTGATCCCCTTTCTTTTCTGGTGCCTTATTAGCATTAGTGCCTTTCTCCTCTTCATGCATTAGTGCCATGTCAACTAGTTTCTCTAAGGTAGCCCCTATAGGAATGTGGGTCATAGCTAACCCATGTAGCGGCTCATTCAAACCTTTAACGAACCTCAGGGCCTTCTTTTCAGGTGTGTTCACCAAGTCTAAGCCAAACCTGGCCAACTGATTGAACTTGTTGACGTACTCCTTTACTCATAAATTCTCCTGCTTCGATGCCAAGAATCTTCCCATGTATAAATTCTCTTCTGCTCGTGAGTGAAATTTCATCTCAAACCAATGTCTGAAATCCATCCACGTCTCTATTGGACGCTCTCCATTCGTTACCTCGTACCAAAACGAGGCTTCATCCTTCATTAACCAAGTGGCCAGTTGGACCTTACTTCCATCTTCTATCTCAAAAATACCAAATAGATCTTCCACCTCCTTAAGCCAATTTCGGGCTTCAACAAACGTCTCTGGTCCGTGAAATGGTTTCCCACCCATTGCTTGAAAATCTTTGCATATCTTCGAAAAAGTATAAACACGAGGCAGGGAAGGAGGAGGAGCGACTGCAGCTGGGGGAGAAGGAAAATTTTCTAGGCCTGCGACAGTGGCCCTATCCTCCAGATACCCTCTAAACCAGCCTGGTATCGGTATACCCTCGGGTATCTCAGGTTCCCCAGACATGCTGAAAAAGAAAAAGGAAGAGATTCAAAATGGAGAATCGAAGGAAAGATATATGGCTCTTGGGGGTTATATTTTTTTAAACAAACTTTTCTCTTGAAAATACTCTCTTTAAAACATACTTTTGAAAGTATTTCTTTATAAAACACTTTTGAAAAACAGTTTTTCAAAATCACTTATCTGTTCTGTTAACCTTCAGCTCTAATACCACATGTAACACCCCACATCCATTAATGTCACTCTCAAAGGGAATGCATTAACTTTCATGGAGTATTATTGGTGAATAGAACAGAATATAACAAGACAAATACATATATTGGTACTTGAAAATTTTCAAAACAACATTTATTGCAACGAAGAAATAGTTTGATTACAACAACATCATGAACCAATAGAAAAACCAAGTAGACTTAGTAACCATCTTGACAAACTGTTTTTTGAGTACATAAAATAAAAAGCATAACCCCAACATAAGTAGCCATAAAAGAGATGAGCTGAACTTTACTTTCAGGAATCCAAGCACTTCCAAAAGAGAGAGAAAGAGATCCAAGATCAAGCTCCACTAGTACTAGTCCCACCCTGAGAACCTGGGGGGGGGGGGAGGAAGAAAAGAGGCGAAAAAAAGGGGTCAGACATAAAGTCTGGCGAGTATAATAACTTTGACAATATAATTATTAAACTAATTAGGATAAGGCATAAACTGTAAGACACGGTATGACCGTGAAACAAGTGGGCATGACAAAGCAAACAAGAGGAATATTCTGGCATTAATCTCGTTCCTAATCACTATAGGATAATTATTATACTGCACCATTACTAGTCACCCTAAAAGTTAATCCCGCCTACAGAACTTAATAATGATAATGGTTGTTTCGTGTACCCCTAGTTACTCGTATAGGTGTTGCCTGCCCCTATCTCCACTAGTTGTACCCACTACCCCCATGTGATCAGCTCCCTAACTCGTAGATACCCATGTTGGCCCCACAGTGGGGTGTATCACTCCCTAAAGTGGCAACCTGATACCACTAAAGATGCACGACTTATATCTACATGATGCAACAACGTCTTACCTAGTAGCCTGGGGTCCACTCACACACATGACCCGGTTGGACTTGCGTTGCCCCCGCTAACCCATTTTGACCTCTTACAATCAAACCCAGTAAGCGTGCTCCGTCCTCGATCTAACTCAAGCTCACAAAGATACTTAATGAGTTATTGGTTTTAAAAGGGTCCTCATGTTGGACACAAGATGTCTACCTATGCTTGGTCCCCACTAGAACTTCCCACTTAACCCATTCTTATTCATGTCTTCTTACATGTTTTCAACTTGGTTAAGCATTTCTAATCGTATTTTCACATGCCACCCAGGCCACCCCCTTAACCCCCATATCCCACCATATGTTTATCTGGTTAAGTGTTACTTAATTCATTTGAACCGTAACCTTGTAAAGACCTCCCACATTAGACTACTGTTTGCGGTTGCTGGATTTGCCCAGCGGGTCCGGGCAGTCTTATACCGCAAACGATCCTAACCTCATGTCTTTACAATCGTTACGCATTTAATTTGTGCCTTTGACCTCTCACGTTAGACTACCGTTTGTGGTTGCTGGAATTGCCGGGTGGGTCCGGGCAATCTTATACCACAAACGCGTTTGACCTCATGTCTTAGGCGGTTAATTATTACACATAATTATTTAACCCCAAATTGGATTAATATCCCTATTCAAATTTATCAATAAATTCCAAATTAATTTACGTCCATAATTGTCACCTAAATTATGTCCATAATTTCTGGTATATAAATTTATACCAATTAATGTCTCAAATTAATGGTATGCCTTTAAGGCCATTTTATGCTAACTCACAATTATGTATATTTAATATTTTCCCATTGTCCCCACGCTATTCGGACGTTTTAATATGACATATGTTAGACTCGCAAATAGTCTAACTTATAAAAAGAAAACAACATCACAACTTGCATAACACATAAATTTGCATAAACTAACATGGATCTAAATATAGATCTAAACATGTAATCATGAACTTGCATACATGGATATTGTTTTCCTATAACTTGCATATGAATTTCATTAAAACTAGCATATGATTCACATACAAAACTAGCTTAGGCAATGGGCATATAGAACATAAATTTGCATAACAATGTACTACCATGGATCTAAATATAGATCTAAACAAAAAGGTGTGAAATTGCATATTGATGTAGATTAGTGTCACATGTTTGCATATAAACTAGCATATATATCTATATGATTCACTTACGAATTTGTGTATAATCCACCTACAGACTTGCATAAGATTCCTAAACTAGCATATGATTTAACATCCCAAACTTGCATAAGATTCATATACATATGATTTAACATCCCAAACTTGGATAAGATGAATCAAGTTAAACATGTACAATTCAACATATGAAATAGATCCACAATAACAAAATTGTCAACGATAACATCACATGATTCTAAGTCATATTCTCATAATCCCAATTATAACTTATCACATTTAAATTAATTAATTAATTTGTGAAAGAAATTATACTCACAAACAAAAGAACGATCTTGTTTTTCTGGGATCAATATTCTAAAACTGAATTGGTCTCCTTTGATGTAGATTAATTGTTATCCTAATTTAAATTAGATTTGATTTGATTCTTGTTTCTATCTTGTTTTTGAGTTGAAAGAGAACGGCAGCTACTCTAGGTTCTCCATTGACGGCATGGCGGCTCTTGGTATGAATTAGTGTGATTTTAGGTTAAGAGTTAGGTTGCTCATATAGAATTTTAATTAATTTAGAGCCGTCAGATTAACCCTGGAAGCAATCAAGACCATCCAGCCAAGATAGAATAACACCTCAGCCCTAATGACCCAGCAATGAGTCGAAACAGCGTCATCTTTCAGATCTGTCCGGGGGGGTTGGTCGACCCCCTGGTCGACCTGGCCCTTGGGTGAGAGAATTCCTGCCCAGCCTGCTCCCTTGTCTGAATTTGAATTTCGAACTGTTTTTAATTTATTTAAATTCTGAAACTTCGGAAGGCCGTAACTACTTCATACGGAGTCCAATTCATGCAAAATCGGACTCTATCTCAAGCAGAATTTCGAGACGAACGTAATGGCATTACCATTTCCCTTAATTCTCACATTTGAAATTAAGTATTCTTAAATTTGTTAATTTAATATTTAAAATCGCGGGGTGTTACAAGAAGCATCTGTCTAGACTTTCAAGTCTTGATTGCCGTCGATAATTGTTAACACCAGAGCAGTTGTTAGCCTTAACTTCAGCTCTTGAAAAGCTGGCTCACATTCTGGAGCCCAATTAATTTTGAATGTTTCTTAGTAAGCTTTGTTAAGGAACTAGATATCTTCGAAAAATCCTTAACGAACTTCCAATAGTAACCAGCCAATCCAAGAAAACTTCGGACTCCTGTGGGTGTAGTCGGCTGTTTCCAATTCTGAATAGCAATGATTTTATTGGGTTCCACAGAAATTCCTTTCTTTGACATGACATGACCAAGGAATTTTACCTCTTCTTGCCAGAATATACATTTGGAAATTTTTTCTTTTAAAACATTCTTTCTTAGAATCTCTAAAACTTGTTCCAAATGTTTTGCATGCTCATTCTCTGACTTAGAGAAGATTAGAATATCATCAATGAAGACCAGCGCAAATTTTTTCAATACCTCTCTGAATACCCGATTCATTAGATCGACAAAATACCCTAGAGCGTTACATAAGCTGAACGACATTACTAACCACTCATAGAATAAATCTGGACCTCTGAATGCTGTTAAAGGAACACACTCTTCGGCAATACAAAGCTGATGGAAACCTGTAGCTAGGTCCATTCATGAAAATACTTGCGCGCCATTCAATCGATCTAACAAATCATCAATTCGTGGGAACAGATATTTATTCTTTAATGTCTTCTTATTCAAGTCACGATAATCCACGCATAGTCGGAGAGTACCATTTGACTTTGGGATAAACACCACTGCTGCTCCCCATTCAGAGAAACTAGGCCTGATCAGACCCATCCATACAAGCTGTCGAGTTTGATTATCTAACTCTTATTTTTCAAGGTCATTCTTCGAATAGCATGAACTATTGGCCTTGCATTTGTAATTAAAGAGATTTTGAAATCGATTTCCCTACGCGGAGGTAAGCTAGCAACTTCTTCGAACACATCCCCATAGTTCTTCACGATAGGGATATTTTCTATGTCGACCAGAACATTCTATGTAACGACAGGAATCTTTTATATTTGAGCAGGAGAAACATCCAGAGTGGACCAAAAATCTTTTCTATCAGAATTCGACCTTTGCATGGAATGGTTATATAATTCCCTAATTTAATCTTCGCCCTTACGACTTTTTCGGTGCATTTAACCTTAGCTTCATATTTGGTTAACCAATGCAATCCCAGAATAAGATCAAATTCTATAAAATTCACGACGATTGTAACACCCCACCTCCGCTAGGGTCACTCACAAAGGGAATGCACTAGTTTTGGTGGAGTATTTTCTTGGTAAACATACACAGAGATATCACAAGGCATAACATAAATAAAGCAGCGGTAGAAATTAAAAACCCAATTTTTATTACTTTCAAGGAAAGAGTCAAAACCCCATATATCCAAGGTACAAATTATTTCATTGCATCAAGTTCCAAATAAAGAAGCATAAACTTAAGATAACAAAAGTAAATTATTCCCCATAAATAGCAGAAGCAGCCATAGCATAGCCCAAGAACAAACCGTACATGAGCTATCAGAAAGCAAGTTAAATCCAAGCTAAGAGCTAGTGTTTCCTCCCTGAGAACATGGGGGGGGGGGGGACGAAAGAAAAAGGGTCAGTCATAAAGACTAGTAAGCCCTAGTGACTTTCAGTATGAAAACTGGTAAAGGTAACATGATATGTGAAAACTGGAATTAAACATAAGGATGATATAGAACTGGTAGGATAATTAGGATAACAAGATAAGTTAAGTCTAGCATTTCATATTCAAGGTTCGCTGCATCAACTGTACTAGTGTTCTAACCCATGTCAAGTATTAATCATGAAATGATCCCTTGGCCCAATGTCATGAAGTGACCCATTACGGGGTCCTACGGTACGATCTACTAATCGATCGGCTTCCTACAAGTTCTAGCTCATCATGTGTTTGTATCACACGGCCCTATCCTGGAATGTAGTTACCTGTGCTAGGTCCACCATAGGGTGTATCGATTCCTATGGTGCCAACCACCGACATGAATCAAGCACGCACAGTGTAAATCTATGGGTGCCCAATGCTTTCTTTTTCAACTCCGGACTACGTGCACGACTATAGTCCGCCTGAACATACAATGGCGCCCCTACTCAGCCGTTGTTCTGGTCGCTTACAATCAGCCCAGTAATCGTGCCCACCCTGCCTAGTCCCAGGGTATCGTGATACATCTAAGTGGATTACTGCTGAAAAGGACCGCGTAACTAGGGTTTCTAATGGGTTAAGTGTTGTCATTCGAATTCGTAACTTAACCCTATCCAAATCATGTATTAAGTTGGTTAAGTGTGTTCAAGTGTTTCATGACTTAACCCTATCAAATCATCGTGTCAAGTTGGTTAAGTATATTCAAGTGGTTCATGACTTAACCCTATCATGTGGCATTAATTCATTGATGCACCCCAACCTCTCACATTAGACTAACTGTTGTGGTCACTGGATTTGTCGAGCGGTTCCAAGCAGATTTACACCACAACATAGTCTAACCTCGGGTTTTTCGTGCGATATGACCAACTACCCACATTGGATCCTATTGTTTGCAGTCACTGGATTTGCCGGGCGGTTCCGGGCAAATTTACACTGCAAACTCAACCCAACCTCGAGTTGGCCATTTTCAAGTTTATCTAATTGTCATGCCCACGTTCAAGTTTTCATGTCAAAATTCATGTCGATTTTTCATGTCATGTCGTGTCAAGTTCATGTCCATATCCAGGTTCAAGTTATAATAACGTTCATGTTCAAAGTCAATTCAGGTTTTACCTATTCTACCCAATCGTATTCCCACTGCACGTAAGCTCGAATCGATACAAATAAATCTAGTTAGGGAATAAGATAAAAAGGGACGGGTATAAGGTGGCAAAAGTGATTACTAGCATAGCATGGTATGACTTGATAAAAGATTACAACATTACTGGCATACAGAATATTGGCCTCAAACATAAAGATTCCAAATCTAGCAAAATAAGGTACTAGTCAAGATAACAGCTGTCATAAGGTGATAGTATAGTCATGGTAACGATTGACATAAGGTGATAGTATAGTCATGGTAGCGATTGACATAAGGTGATAGTCATAAACTTGTGACTAACAGCAGATTCAACATGAAAATATGAGGGGTTTTTCTTTTTGATTTACAACATGAATAGGCCCCAAATCAATGTCATAGTAATATATCCAAGAGTCAAGATCCAAGATGAACAAGAATGGATGTAAAACAGTCATCCCGCATAGGTCCAATTTCAATTTACATTATATTCATATTACATTTATAGTTTAAATCTAAAAATAACTGGGGCTTATAGATCGTGGTTCGAGAATTAGAAAAAGAGAGTCGATGTTGAATCCTTATATGCTTAGTCAAGTCCTAATAGAAATCCCCAAATCAGCAACGTAGTTTCGACATAGAAGAAGTAGTCCCTTTCTCTAAATTTTCAACCAGAATCAGAGCAGCATAAGGTCAGAAAGAATTTTGTGTCGAGAGACTAGTGTGAGGGGTTGTATATATAGGGTCAGGTCAACGAATGTAGACAGAAACGAGGCCAGAAACATCAGAGTGAATCCAGCTTCAAAAGTGGACTCGGCCACCAGGTCGACCCCCAGGTTGACACTATGGTCGACCTAGTCCTGGGTAGGTCGACTACATAGTCGACCCCCAGGTCGACCTGGTCCTGGGCGGGAAATTTCCCGTCCAGTCCATTTTGAGGTTTGAATTTCGAATTTTCAATTCGAATTGAGCTGTTTTGAACTTGAAAACTTCGAAAGGTCATAACTTGGTCATACGGGCTCCTATTTTCGAAAATTCGGACTCGTTTCCAAGTAGAATTTCGAGATAAACGCAATGGTGCAACCCGTTTCCCTTGAATCTTATTTTAAAAATTAATTCTGCCTTGATTTACGGTTATTACACGTTATAAAAACTCGGGTTGTTACATTCTCCCCCCCTTAAAGGATTTCGTCCCCGAAATCTCTAAGTTAGGGAGGATGTGTCCTACCATCCATCATCCATCTACTCAAAGCATCATCCACAGGCAACCATTGTCCTTAAAAGATTTCTAGTGCTGTATGAACATATGCAGAAAGTGTGTGTATATGTACTTATCTAATGCGAAAGATCAGGCAGTTACTGATTCAGTAAACCTCCTTAATGCAAAATATGTTAGTGTAATGAATCCAACATGTATGCAGATTCCTAACATAGTTTATAATCTTTACATGAGTGCACAAACATTCATTCATATGCAACATCCAAGTGATAGAATAACAAGTTCCATCCATGTACAAGTATAAGCACTCATGCATATGCAACATGAAAATGTGACTGAGCCGATCTAGTGCCTAATGTGTGTCATGCATCCACTAGCAACCAATTGCAACCATTTGCAAACATCAACCATAACATGTTTCAATCACATGTTTACGTCCATATGGTTCTACCTAAGGTTCTCAAGATAAGATCGAGAAGATAACAAGACAAACGTAGATAGTAGAAGCATGATAAGAAAAGGTTTTCAAGATTATAGGAAAAAAGAGATCGAGAATGTACCCTCAAAAAGAAATGGGTAAAGCGCGCATATCTTCTCTTCGGTTTCCCAAGTTGCGTCTTCTTGGGCTTCACTCCACTACACATTAACTAGCTTGACTAGGTCTTCCCTTGCCCTTGCCTTTGCTTCTTAGGGCAGTCCTTGCTGATGTGCCCAGTATCTCCACAATGAAAGCATTCACCCAACTTCCTCTTCTTCTTTCTATAGTATTTAGCTAGATGTCCAGTAATACCACAGAAGTTGCACTTCCTCGTCTCACGTGGTTTGTTGTTGCTCTTGTTATTCTTGTTATTCTTGTTGCCCGCCTTCTTGAATTCAGTTTTCTTATTCTGAGTCTCATTAGGCTTAACCTCCTTCTTGCTATTCTTGTCTTCCTCATGAAGTAGAGACATATCCACCAAGCTTTCAAAGGTCACCCCATTGGTATATGAGTTAGGGCCAAACTGTGTAGTGGCTCGTTCAATCCTCTAGCAAAGCGTACAGCCTTCTTCTGTGCTGTGTTGACCAAATCCAAACCGAACCGAGCAAGCTGATTAAACTTATTCACGTACTCCCTAACAGACATGTCCCCTTGATTGAGTGCTAGGAACCTCTCCGTCTGAAGGTTCTCTTCTGCTGACGATAAGAATTTAAGCCCAAATCTCTCTCTAAAGTCAACCCAAGTCTCAACTGGCCTGGTAGCGTTGGTGACTTCCCACCAAAATGTAGCTTCCTCTTTCAACAACCATGCTGCCAACTGAACTTTCCTATGGTCCTCCATATCAAAGAAAATAAACAAGTCTTCACTCTCCTTTATCCAGTTTTGTGCCTCAACAAAGGTTTCAGTTCCAACGAAGTTCTTGCCGTCCATTGCTTTAAAGTCTTTGCATACTTTGGCAAAGGCGGTACCAGGAGGAGGAGGAGGAACCGCGACCACTGGGGGAGGAGGAGGAGGGATGTCTATCGTGCCCGCGTCGTTGGCCCTGGCTTCTAAGTACCTTCGGAACCATCCAGGAACGGGTATTCCCTCAGGAAGGTTAAGATCAGTCATGCTGAAAAACGAAAAGAAAAAGATTCAAAGGAGGAAACAAAGGAAAGTGCTAATGGCTTCTTGGGGAATAGCCTTTTTAAACATAAAACTTTTCTTGAAAAATGCTTCTTTATAAATGGTTTTGAAAACAGTTTCAGAAGGTTTTTAAAACTTTTTTCCCAGCCTGGTAACCTTCTGCTCTGATACCAAATGTAACACCCCACCTCAGCTAGGGTCACTCACAAAATGAATGCACTAGTTTTGGTGGAGTATTATCTAGGAAAACATACACAGAGATATCACAAGGCAGAACATAAATAAAGCAACGGTAGAAATTAAAAACCAAATTTTTATTACTTTCAAGGAAAGAGTCAAAACCCCATATATCCAAGGTACAAATTATTTCATTCCATCAAGTTCCAAATAAAGAAGCATTAACTTAAGATAACAAAAGTAAATTATTCCCCATAAATAGCAGAAGCAGCCATAGCATAGCCCAAGACCAAACCGTACATGAGCTGTCAGAAAGCAAGCTAAATCCAAGCTAAGAGCTAGTGTTTCCTCCCTGAGAACCTGGGGGGGACAAAAGAAAAAGGGTCAGTCATAAAGACTGGTAAACCCTTGTGACTTTCAGTATGAAAACTAGTAAAGGTAACATGATAAGTGAAAATTGGAATTAAACATAAGGATGATAACAGAACTGGTAGGATAATTAAGATAACAAGATAAGTCAAGTCTAGCATCACATATTCAAGGTTCGCTGCACCAACTGTACTAGTGTTTTAACCCTTGTCAAGTATTAATCATGAAATGATCCCTTGGCCCAATATCATGAAGTGACCCATTACGGGGTCCTACGGTACGATCTACTAATCGATCGGCTCCCTACAAGTTCTAGCTCGTCATGTTTCTTTGTCATACGGTCCTATCCTGGAATGTAGTTACCTGTGCTAGGTCCACCATAGGGTGTACCAAATCCTATGGTGCCAACCATCGACACGAATCAAGCACGCACAGTGTAAATCTATGGGTGCCCAATGCCTGCTTTTTCAACTCCGGACTACGTGCACGACCATAGTCCGCCTGAACCTACAATGGCGCACCTACTCAGCCGTCGTTCTGGTCGCTTACAATCAGCCCAGTAATCATGCCCCACCATGCCTAGTCCTAGGGTATCGTGATACATCTAAGTGGGTTACTGTTGAAAAGGACCGCGTAACTAGGGTTTCTAATGGGTTAAGTGTTATCATTCGAATTCGTGACTTAACCCTATCCAAATCATGTATCAAGTTGGTTAAGTGTGTTCAAGTGGTTCATGACTTAACCCTATCAAATCATCGTGTCAAGTTGGTTAAGTATATTCAAGTGGTTCATGACTTAACCCTATCATGTGGAATTAATTCATTGATGCACCCCAACCTCTCACATTAGACTAACTGTTGTGGTCACTGGATTTGCCGGGCGTTTCCGGGCAGATTTACACCACAACATAGTCTAACCTCGGGTTTTTCGTGCGATATGACCAAATACCAACATTGGATCCTATTGTTTGCAGTCACTGGATTTGCGGGGCGGTTCCGGGCAGATTAACACTGCAAACTCAACCCAACCTCGAGTTGGCCATTTTCAAGTTTATCTAATTGTCATGCCCACGTTCAAGTTTTCATGTCAAAATTCATGTCGACTTTTCATGTCATGTCGTGTCAAGTTCATGTCCATATCTAGGTTCATGTTATAACAAAGTTCATGTTCAAAGTCAATTCAGGTTTTACCTAGTCTACCCAATCGTATTCCCATTGCACGTAAGCTCGAATCGATACAAATAAATCTAGTTAGGGAATAACATAAAAAGGGACGGGTATAAGGTGGCAAAAGTGATTACTAGCATAGCATGGTATGACTTGATAAAAGATTATAACATTACTGGCATATGGAATATTGGCCTCAAACATAAAGATTCCAAATCTAGCAAAATAAGGTACTAGTCAAGATAAAGTTGTCATAAGGTGATAGTTTAGTCATAGTAACGATTGACATAAGGTGATAGTATAGTCATGGTAGCGATTGACATAAGGTGATAGTCATAAACTTATGACTAATAGCAGATTCAACATGAAAATATGAGGGATTTTTCTTTTTGATTTACAATATGAATAGGCCCCAAATCAATGTCATAGTAATATATTCAAGATCCAAGATGAACAAGAATGGATGTAAAACAGTCATCATACATAGGTCCAGTTACAATTTACATCATTTTCATATTACATTTACAGTTTAAATCTAAAAATAACTGGGCTTACAGATCGTGGTTCGAGAATTAGAAAAAGTGAGTCGATGTTGAATCTTTATATGCTTAGTCAAGTCCTAACAGAAATCCCCAAATCAGCAACGTAGTTTTGACGTAGAAGAAGTAGTCCCTTTCTCTAACTTTTCAACTAGAATCAGAGCAGCATAAGGTCAGAAAGAATTTTATGTAGAGAGACTAGTGTGAGGGGTTGTATATATAGGGTCAGGTCAACGAATGTAGACGAAAACGAGGCCAGAAACATCAGAGTGAATCCAGCTTCAAAAGTGGACTCGGCCACCAGGTCGACACTATGGTCGACCTGGTCCTGGGTAGGTCGACTACATAGTCGACCCCTAGGTCGACCTGGTCCTGGGCGGGAAATTTCCCGCCCAGTCCATTCCGAGGTTTGAATTTCGAATTTGGAATTCGAATTGAGCTGTTTTGAACTTGAAAACTTCTGAAAACTTTGAAAGGTCATAACTTGGTCATACGGGCTCCGATTTTCGAAAACTCAGACACGTATCCAAGTAGAATTTCGAAACGAATGCTATGGCGCAACCCATTTCCCATGATTCTTATTCTAAAAATTAATTCTGCTTTGATTTATGGTTATTACACGTTATAAAAACTCGGGTTGTTACAACAATCGAGATAGTAGGGAACCGATAACAAGAAAACGAAACAGGCACCCCACAAATCCAACTAAGATTGAGGGAATCCCCAATCGGATTATGGACAGTCATGGGTTCTTTGAGATTTTTCAGTTTCAAATCCAGTTTCTTAACCCATTACCTGCAATAAAGCTTTGTGATGCGCCTGTACCAAACAATACTTTAACTGGAATGTTTTTGACAGTAAGCGTGCCTTCTAAAACATCTGGCCTCGCTTTTACTGACTGAGGGCGACGGAACTTCTGCCACTTCTTTCACTTATACTATTTTAGACTTCTTGAATAGCTGGCAAGCCTTTGAAAGATGACCCGTCTGATGGCATTGATTGCATTTTCTAATCTCTTGAAACTTTCTCTTGGATTTATATTTATCCTTCTTTCGTTTATTCCAAAATTTGCTATTTGTCGCCAAGTGTCCTCGCTTGTTGCAGCTTGAGCATGTGGCAGTCATTATTGGTTCTTTCTCAGATTTAAACTTTTTCCTATTGACTCTAGGCTCCTTTCTGACCCCAGACGTTGTGCTTGCCTCAGACTGTGTACTTGTCTCCAGGCTATTAGTTTCAAATTTACTTTTGTTGCTATTACTGACTTCCTCTTCATCGCCTAAAAGACCCTGCTTACCCAGATCTTCATACTGGTAAGCCATGTATATCATTTCAAAAAAAGGAAGTTGCACATGCGTAGTTACACTACTTGGTACTTCCTTTGGAGCCCGTTAATAAACCTCAGATTCTTCCACTTAGGATTTTGAATTAGATGCGGGCCAAAACGAGAAAGTTCATTGAATTTCTTATGACATTCTGGAATGGTCATATCTCCTTGTATCAGATAATAGAATTCATCATGTAGCCGATCAGTTGCTTCTGGAGGAATAAATCTTTCATTGAAAATTTCTTTAAATCTATCCCAGGTAATATTACCTTTTGGATTATCCTTAATGAAAGTTTCCCACCAGATTAAAGCTTCGTCTTTGAGTGCCCAAGATGCCAGTAATCTTTTCTGATCATCTCTCAGCTTTTAACCTTCAAAAAATTTCTCAGCAGAGCGCATCCATGCTTGTGTTTGAATAATGGATTCATTGCCTGAGAACGGTACTCCACCCAGATTTCGATACCTCTTTAATAGAGCTTCAAAATCTGGTTTAGACCTAACTCTTCTACTTCTGCCACTCATTTTTCAATGTCTGCAAATAGCAGACAAAGTGTCAGGCCAGAAAAGGTATTTTAAAGCATAGAGACATATACTTGAATGTAAATGTGTCTATCAGGGTGTATTTCATTCTGCTATACTCATTCTAGGGTATTACTGATCCTATCTAAAATGAGTTATTCATCATAGAGTACTTCTGATTCTATTTTTGACGAGTTCGTTAATATGTTATATTCCAGAACTAAGCTTAACCAAAGCTCTAATACCATGTGTGACGTTCCCAAACCCCCGTTCCATGGTGGCAAGGGTATCTTCAGAATATAACACATAAAGAAATAACAGGAGAACAAAAATATATAAATACACAAGATAATGTACATCAAAATATACTGGAAATAATAGTCATCAGAGTTACACAGTATACAGGATTACACTTAGTACAACATACAGTTTCATCTTTATATAAAATGTCTACAGTGGAATCAAACATAATATACATAACAGGAGATGAACAGCATAAAAAGAACGAAGTGATAGAATCCATCTTCAGCTCCATAGCTATCCAGAAAGAGCCTACTAAAACCTGGATACAAGGCTGGCCGTGTAGAAAATAGGGCACCTGAGTTTGCAAGTGAAACAAACTACGAGTTAGTCATGGGACTGGTATGAGAAATCTACTTAACTTATAATAAGGCCAATCACAGGACTACGCCGCTAACGCGGAATGGGTTTACTCCATTGGATTGTCAGTGCTTTAAAACAAGTAAATCATTTAAACATCGCAATGCTTTTTACAAAAATGAAGCCATTATAAGACCCAGTTCCCATCACACAATGCAACGCAAACTGGAGGATAGAGTTTACCTTATTATGGACAAAAAATGATTGATACGTATAAAACAAAAGCATTTGATATTATTACTAGTGTTTATATGTTTCAAAAACAAATTCAATCATAAGTATCATTCATAGACAGCATAAGTGCCCTATACTACTATGTCGCCATATATAGGTTTACAGTCAAAACCGCACTATGTCGTATTTGGAAATTGGACTTCCGCCATGAACCAAGGCAAGGGATCGTCCTTATCGCTTGGAGACGCTCTAGACCGCCCCTTAGGATTAGAGCTCGAGTGACCCTTGGATCGTCAGGGCTGGTCCACACGGAGTGGATTAAAATGTCTGAACACTGCATTTTCCCGCCCTATGGGGCGTAAACTGGACATATCCTGACCAAACCATCGGCTCTGCAAAGACCGAAATAACCGAGGCGTCTCCTATCCATCATCCACATAAGTAAAATATCTGGGCATGTAAAACCCAAAACACCACTCCTAGCTAGAAGGAAACGCATGGTCTCCCTGATGTCCTCTCCCGTTTCTGGTCCATACCGGGGTGGGAGGCTCGCGAATCAATGCTAAACACAAAGCTAGCTATTTAAAGTCATGCTTTGATCATTAACCATAAGACTCTGCTTTTCAACAAAAGCCTTGATCACAGCATCTCTATATGCCACATTGTCAATCTACAACGTCAGACATACATCTATTTACAAGTTCATTCTGGGTCTGAACGAAACTGGAGGCACCTTATTCCTCGTCCTGTATGTCCAATACTGGAGAGAGGCCCTCGCACATCCGAACAATCAACAAGTACGTCCGGACGACCACTACTGTAACCCTTTAGGGAAGCAACTCCCATCAAAGGCCTTAGTAGCCATCCATTCGATGTGAAAATCATCGGTCTTGCACCGTCTTCATATCTTTGACTTATAATCGTCGATCAATTATTTGAAATGAGAATTAACTCGGCCTTTTCAAATAATTCACGTATATTTAGAATTCAAATCAATTCATTTCCATGGTTAAATTATTTGACATCCAGAGTTCTGTTCATTAATGTAATTTTCATGTCAAACACATTCAACTATCAAATATCCAATAAACTAAGTAAATTCAGTTTATTTCCATTCCATATCGTTTATAATATTTTATAACGATTTATCATTATTTTTTTATTTATTTAAAAATAGCCCATTTATTTAAAACGACGCTTCAGGCCATAACACGGCCATGGTGCTGTTTTTCTTCAGATTTGATTTACACATATCAGAAAATCTAACCGTTGGATCTTCACAAATTTTATACCATTAGAAAGATCATTTCAAAGCGGACCCAACGTTTCCAGTTTCGGGGAAATCCGATGGTCGGATTTCTCGATATAATCGTTTAAAATCACAATTCCAAAACACGAACTACAGCTTTGTCATTCGTTTTAATTTAATTATTATTTTTTTATATATATAAATATAATTCATTCTTCGATTTCCAAACCATTTTCATTTCACATATGTGGTCAAAATAATATTTTTAGCTAACAAATATTCATTTCAACACATGAATATTTTTAACACTTCATATCTATGATAAAGATGTGATTTTTATTGTAAAAACAATTTATTTCAAACATGATTATTTTATATACTTCATATAGATTATAAAAATGTGATTTTTATAGTCAAAACAATTTATTTCAAACATGATTATTTTAGCGATTCATATATATAATAAAAATGCGATTTTAATTGTTAAAACAATTTACTTCAAACATGATTAATTTTAGCGATTCATATATATAATAAAATTGTGATTTTTATGCTTAAAACAATTTATTTCAAACATGAATATTTTATATACTTCGCACATACAATAAAAATGTTATTTTTTATCGTTCAAACAATTTATTTCAAACATGAATATTTTATCAACATGTAAATATACTTCAACACATGAATATTTCATAAAATTTCGGCAGCATCGGCAGGGTAGTTAAAATCGGCACCGTCCCGAGTTTGGCTCCTCGCTCTACCTGAAAGCCTCGCGGCTTTTGACAAGGGAGATTTCAATAATCTGGTTTGTACATAGATGAATTTTTCCACAAACTAATCCTATTTGGTTTCAACCATAATCAACAATCAACCATTTGTAATATTCACCAAATTTCACGTCAACCAAAATCCAAACAATCGCAACCAATATATATCGTCCATGGTCTATGGACAAGGGGGGTATGTGCATATATATATATATATATATATATATATATATGTATGTATGTATGTATGTATACAAATATATTTCAATTTCATTTCAACTCCATTCCATGCACATATGATTTTTACAATGCATATATAACTTATACATCGCACATATAATTTATATAACGCTTATACATGAGGTGTACAATGCTTATATAACTTATACATCGATTATATAATTAATACATCGTCATTCCATATCATTTTGAATTTAGAAATCTCACTTTGGGTTCCACTCCTTCAAAAACTGTAGGAAGCTTCAAAAATTCTCCGGTCTCTTCTTGAATGTAGAAGATGTCGCCACGAGTCCAATGTCTCCGGTTTCACTGGATTTCGACAAGATATGTTAAAGATATGATTTTTATGTGAATTTGCAACGCTTTTAAGTGCTGAAAACAGTTTATATATTATCAGCCGTTACCCTCAGAATTTGTTCGAAACTAGGGCCTCGATTTTCACGAAATCCGAAGCACCTGGAGCAGATCGGACTTCACCACCAGGAAGAGCTTGGAACGGCGCGTCGGTGGGTCCCATTTCTGATTAACTCGACGGCGGTGGTGAGGCTGGGCGGCGCAATGAAAATCCGGAGTTTGAGGCTTCGAATCTCTCTCAACTCTCAATGATAAATTACAAAATTTATATAGATTTAAAAAGGGAGGAAATCCCAACAAAATTCCCTGAAGTAATGGTAGATTTTATTGAGTGAATCGGAAGAAAAATGAGGAGGAAGAATCGAGCATTTCTGCTCTTCGTTGGAGCTGACGGTGCATTATTTTGGGCCAATGAAATTTTAGAAATTTAGGGTTTTATTATTTTATTTATATACTTTTTTTATTTCCATAAAAGGAAAGTTTTTCATTCAAACCCGAAATCAAACCCAATGACTGTCGCCCCTAGCTAACTACCCCCATTCCGAACACAATAGGACATGTTTCATAATTCAATTCGGCTGTTACGATCAGTTTCCGTTTAAATTAAAATATAAATCTATATATATTCAGTTTAAACGAACATTTCAATTTACTGGGGCTATATACGGACTCTAAAAATTCCAGAAAAATAAATCTGGCTATGTTTTGACGATACGTTCCCAATAAAACTAATTTCATCAAATTTGTAGACCGTCTGAAAAGTGGTCATTTTCTGGTTGATCTAATTTGACTGAAATCAACCAAACACGTTTTCTTTTGCCACGCTCACATATTAACTCCAAAAATTATGGAATTTGAAACTTAGCAATAATTTGGCATTCCAAAATCAATAAAAGTGGTTTTGTCGAAAATGCAGGTCATTTGCAAAATGTCTATTTTCAAGGGCTATGTTAACTCCATAGGGACCTTTCTGAAAATTCATTTGGCCATAACTTTTGATTCCCGCTATGAAATTTTGATTTTTCAAATTCGTTAGAAAGATATTCTTAAACAAATTTAAACATTTTTAGTTTCACCAGAATCCGTTTTATTTTGCATCATGTACAGTCAGTCAAAGTTTGAATTCAAATTTTCAAACTACCGCGCCATTTCAGGCCTTATGTTATAATTAAAATAAATATATTCGCTATAACTTCGATCCAAAATAATTTTTGGTCGTTATTATTTAAAATAATTTATTTTAAATATTCAAAGTTCATTAAAATAGCCAAATTAAAATTTTTAAATTGGTTCTGATTTTCCAGGTTGTTACATGTTTTTTATGCAAGTGTTTATAATTCTCAATTTTTGTACAAAGAATGTGTTAATCTGGATTCCTACTTTCTAATCTCAATTCCGTCATTTTCCTGGGAGATTATCCAGATCTGAAGGAGTATAGGTTCTTGGGTCCAAGATAGGAAACCCAAATGGCTTAGCTTTGTAATAACCTTGTTTCTGCATGAGGCTTCTCACTACTAAAGGTTAATAATCGCGAGCCCCTTCCTTGTTATTTTCAATCGGTACGTTAAATAATTATATTTATTTTTTGTTATTTTTCAATTTTTATGGGATATTTGTTATTCTTGTTAGTTGGATTATGAATTACCACATTATTTGGTCTAAACTATGCATATCGGGATTCTTACCAATGATTCCAAAATTAGAACTAAGTGTATTTGTTATGAAAAACTCATTGTAAAGATGAAACATGGGCATAAACTATGGATTTGTGGATCTTTATTGATTATCATGGATGATTTCTAAATATGAACTATGCACCTTTGTTTTCAGACAAGGAAAAATTACTAGATAGTATATAGTAATAGTAATAATCTGAGGATTCATGTGAGCTTACTGCCGAGTGGTTAATCTTCACCATAAAAATGACTGGCAGTGCATAACCTGGCTAGGTGGTAAAAATGGTATGAAATTGGTGTTTATTTATGACAGTTAATTTATTTGTAATTTACTTTGGACTCTAAATCTCCATTATAGAGCACGATTATTATCAGTGTTCGAATTTATTTTAAACTTTGTAATTGATGTTAAGAAAGTCAAGTATGTGCCATTGGCTATAACTGATCAATTTCAATAAATAGTTGCATAAATCAATACCTTATTGTTATTATCAATTGTTCCTAGGTCTTAGTTCTCCAGTTAGTTAATTTTCATGCATGATATTGGTTGTAAAGAGCTAGCAAAAATGAAACTTTTCCATTTAACAAAAATATAAATTGATTAAATGACCATGACATTAAGTGTAAATGTGTAATATGCAGTGTCCCATCATAACCATTTCTTCTTTTTGCATTACATAGTTGTTAGAGATCAGCAAGTTTGACTTAAGAGAAGGAATGAAAGGTCACTTTATACCATCTCTATTCATTTTCAAATGTCAGAAGGTATACAAAGTAGTTGGAAGGTTCATATTTGTTATTGCTATAAATTTGAATTTGTATAGTTGAGTGAAATAATATGTGATGATAGTATAAGATGTTAAATGAGATGGTGTTCAGCTATACCAAATTTAAATTCGTTTCTTATAAGTTTCTACATATTTTTACTAGTGAAACTTGAAGTTGTCACAATGAACCTTGTAGAATTTGATGATTTATTTAGTATGTTTGCTATCTTCTTTTTCAGTTTGGTGAAATGTTTGAAATTTGGTTTCATGATTGGCTTTTCCATAAATTTTATTTGCGTAGTTGAATAAAATGATATGGTATTGTATGCTACAACAAGATGCTGAATGTAATATGGTTCGACAGTACAGAAGTTGTAACATTTATAAGTGTTGGGATTTTTGCATTTATATATGTGTGGAATGATTTGTCCTAACACTTATAACTGTTGGAACAACAAGTCGTTCTAGTGGTTGATAGAAAGTAGTTCTAACATTTATAACTATTGGAATAAATTTCTATTCTAACGGTTATAACCGTTAGAATAGAAAATTTTACTAATGTTTATAACCGATGGAACAAGTACCCATACCAAAGATTATAACCGTTAGTATGTACGTTACAAAATTTACCACGAACCTTCTACCAACGGTTATAACCATTGGAAGACCTCCGGTAAAAGCATGAAAAAGGCTCGAATGGTATGATCCCTCTATCACCCCAGAATGAAAGGGGAAATCAATAGGATTTCCCTAATCCTCCCTTCCTGAAAGGAAGAACGTGAAATTCTTTTTCCTTTCCGCAGGAACCAGGAGATTGGATCTAGCCATAAGAAGAATGCTTGGTATAAATAACTCACTTCTTGGTCTTCGACCCCCTCAGTCACTATGAGCCCGATCAGTGCAATGGGATGTGTCTATTTATCTATCTCTTTACTCGAAATGGGAGAAAGTTTGAAAAAGGATCTTAGAGTGTCTAGGGTTGGGCCAGGAGGTCTCTTAACGCCTTATTTTTTCTTCCCATCGGAGTTATTCCACAAAGACTTGCCATGGTAAGGGAGAAGGGGGAACACTTTTATAATGCTTATAACCGTTAGAAAATGACAATTCTTGTGTTGTGTTGATTTCTAATTCCATTTCGTTACTCTGTCTTATGCAATGTCTAATGATGATGGGAATGGCTCATAAGTGGCTTCTCTTGTTTGGAAGTATGTTTTCCCTCTTGTCTAATCTATTTCTCAATGTCCATGTTTGTTTAAAGTTTCTATGCATTGCATTATTCCACGATTTGACTAACTGCTGGTGTGAAGTTATTCTGTTCAAGTCATTTTTTGATATGACCTTGGCTGGTTGAGTCATGACTGTCCAGTCAGTGTCATATGTTTGGGGAATTGGTTCTATAACTCTATGTTCTCATGTAAGCTGATGCAAGTTTTTTGTTTTGAGTTCCTTCTTGGTAGCGTGGTACCTTTTTAAGGTCCTCTATGTTGTACTATTCTTACCCTACTTTAGGGTTCCACTGTTTCTCTTGGAAGGGACTTGTTATGAGGTAGGTCTGTAGAGATGTCACATGTAGGTAGTGATGTGCTTTTAGTACACTATGCTTTCCGTGCTCATGTTTTTCTATTGTTAATTTATGGCACGACATGGCGTGTGAAACCGTTGAAATACTGCATCGCTTGTGCAGCTAGTTAGCATAGTTTAGGCTTACCCTCTTTTGGTGTAGGTTTATTCTTTATGTAATTTATTCGATTTGGAAATGTTTTTTCCCTGCGTGGAGAATGTAATGTTATTTACTCCTTACATAGAGTGTGATATGTCTTTTAGTCCAAATAATTTTTTCTAGCTCCAGTTCTGTAAACTAATTTAGTTCCAATGGTTGGTCCACTATAAAAAACATTGTGGCGGCTGGTCAACCTTAAAAACTGTTTGAAGCAGATTAGCATACTACCAGTCTCCTGTACTTATTTGAAATTATTATTTGTTATAGTAAAAAGTGTTATAGATTACTATAAAAACTATCGGTCTTTCCAAAAAATAAAATAAAATAATTATAAAATTATTTTATATTATAAAATATTTAATACTACATTAAAGTTAACTATTTTATATGTAATTATTTTAAATAATTAATTTATATTATATAATATTTAACTATTTAAGCTTATATATAAAATAAAATAAAATATCTACGATGTAGGTATGATCGTTGACCTAAAACGATTTTCGATTTCGTTTTATTGCATATATCTAAGATTTAATTTTGTTAAATCGTCCAATTGGGTTCAATGATTTGATTATAGAAACCCATCGTATTATATTTTTGTCTATACTATTTATAATTATTTTAGTCATTTTACATTTAACTATTTATTTACAATAATTTTGATTAAAATATTTTATATTCAATTTTCTATTTTATTTATAATTATTTTATATGTAATGACTTATTAACTATTTTGTTTGAGCTATTATATATATATATATATATATATATATTAAATTTCACTATTTTAGCCATATGATTTGTTGATTTGAAGCCTAATTCTAATCTAAGCAACTGAGTTCAAATTATTTGAATATAAAGACTTTAAATGAGGTAAGTGTGACATGAAATCTAAATCAATTTGAAGTTTCTGAAATGAATCTTCTTGAAATATAGAAATTGTAAATCAAAGTTAAGACCAATATATGAAGTTGAATTGGGATTTGATGTCTAAATTTGGAATATCGAATTAATTTTTTGAAAATGATATTGAAGTCGATACTTATAATAAACCAATTAATAAGACGAAATATGACGTCGGGATATTAAAAATATTTATGTGTTAACTGCTTGTATATGTCATCTAAACATTTCATTTTTGTTGATTTACATGCATAGAATATTAATCCTGAATCGAGTGTTTTGTTTTACTTGACACTCGGGTCAGACTGAATATTTCAGTTTTCTGAAGAAATTCATTTTTGATGACGAAGATGGAGTCGAAGACCTTATTTATTTCTATATTTGTATTGCTTATTTTGCCTGGTAATTTGTAAAATATTGTGTATTGTGTATAAGTGAAATCAAAAGTAAAGTGTTTCATGAACTGTTTTATGTGCTAATGATATTTGTTTATTATATTTTAATCCTTCCGCTACAAGATTTTGTATTTGTTTTTTTGAATCTTATTCTTTAGAAACAAATCCATTAATAATCTATCTTTTGGAATAGTTTGAATTGAATATGTGTGGTTTATTGTCGATTTAAACTCTACAAAAAGGTGGGTTGTTACAGCAAAATATGTATAACCCAAAATCGTAAACCAAGTAAATGTTTACACAATAAATGCAAATGGACTAAGGGCCAAAAAACCCAGAACCATTTGTAAAACAGAAAATATGTGTCTCTGGGTCTGGATAATTCCACATCATGCTTCATTCATCATTCATTCAGCTGAAACTTAGGATAATTAATCTCCAAAAAAATTTAACATACCCTACTTCTTTCCTTTTTAAGTTCCACCGGTTGTATTGGATAAAAAAGGTAAACGAGACACTGAAAAGGAAGAGGGAAAAAAGTTCGAGTTCATTATATATTAGATATTTTAATAGTTTTATCATGTACAAGCGTTACGGTACGCGCTTCACGCGTAATCATGATGCATACTTTGTTCGTAAGTTATATTTTAAAAACCATATTTTTAACACATTTAAGATAAAATGAGTTGGCTGATTTTTATTTTTATTTTTTTGCGTTGAACTCATGCGTATTTATTTTGAATTTCTATTTTAAACTACAAAATCTAAATTTTATTAGTTTAAATTTTTATTGGTGTTGGTAAATAATAAACAATGATGATGTAATTAATATCTAATTGTTATATTTTATTTTTAAGTGATATTAGAATTTTTGAGATGTGTAGAAATACAGTTTATATTCTTAAAAGTTTTAATTATCAAATCCTAACTTTAATGATATATAAAACTAAAGAGTATTGTTAATGCTACTCCAAAAACGGTTAAGGGGAGGTAACTTTTTTTTAATTACTAAGGGAAGGATCATCTGACATAGCCCCCCTTAACAATTTATAAAATATAGACCAAAATGCCCTTTTATTATTTTACCCTAATTACATTTTACTGTCCACTAAACACTAATCATCTTCTTCTTCTCAGAGTAAACAATTAATCACTTTTTTCATGGAGGAACCAATTTCTAATGAAATTTCTAACTTTGAAAAAGAAGACAACATGATTTTATTCAAAAAAGCGAATGGCGCATTGAATTTGTTGAAGAAATCACTGAAAATATAACAATTTACTAGGAAAAATGGATGCCCGTTTTCGGTCATAAACGATATATTCTTAATAGTAAGCCGAAGTCAAATAATTAAAACGACCTATGCTCGCCGAAATTGGTGAACGCATCAGGTCATGACAATAACACAAATTCGGTGATAGACCACTGAATAAAGTAATGTTTTCCGATGTGCTATCGCCGATTATGTAGGATTTTAATTTTTTTTTTTTCAGTTAGTCTATTTCTAACATGTTATTTCCAAACTTTGTACTGAATTTCGGTACGTTCTTGTCGCATTTATCATGTTTTGTGTATTTGAATAGAGGGTAAAATCGGGTTCTTTTATTTATTTTTCTTTGTTTGGCTCCCATCAACAATTTTATTTTTAATGGAGTGAAAATAAAATATGACCTCCCTTATCCGTTTTTGGAGTGGCTATAACAATACTCAAACTAAATATATAGGCATTTTTGTAAATTCATGGCCACACCAAAAGTTTGCGCTTCTAAGAGGACCATTAATCAAGAGGAAGCAATTCGTGTTTACTTATTTTATTTGCATTAAAATAATGCATAATTTGTTTGAATTTTTATTTGAGTTACAATATTTTATTTTTTACCAGTTTTAATTTTATTCTTGTTGTTAATTAAATTTTGAATTTTAATTTGCTTCAAACATACAAACTGATCGAGCTCTAAGAAAATGGCTTCGTCCCATTTTTGATTTTATCCTCTGCCTAACCTGCAATATTAAATGTTTTCGTTCATTCACCTGAGTGGTTGGTGGTCATCCCTTTGCTCCTCATCCTATGGTTTCACATTCTCATCGTAAATTTTGGAGAGAGGGGAAGAGTTTTAACAAGCGTTGTTACAGATGTGGTGATTTACCTCATAGAGCGGTTGATTGCAAAGATATAATTAGGTATTTTAAGTATGGTATTTCCAACCATGAAAGCTTTTTTGCTAGGTGAACTCTAATCGTCTTCTTCCTCTTTTTTCCGACCTTACTAAGTTTAAAATCATAGTTTTCTTTTTTATCAAACTGACCGTTAAGGAGGGCCAAAATCAAATTATTGAAGCCAATTATAATCGGATAAAGAATCTTACGTGAACATTTCTCGATCTTCTAATTCTTACTTCGCTAGAAAATCCGAATTTGATATTTCCCTGTTGTCCGATTTCATCTCTCGCGCAAAAACCATATATTTTCTCACCGTTTTTACTGAATCGTCCTCTTAACCTTTCTTTCTTCTCTGTTTCTTCTTCCGAAATCCAAATCAACACGCATTCGATTTCAAGTTAATCGATTGATCCAAATCAACACGGGTTCAGCTAGAAATTCGCTTTTTAAACTCCAAAGACCTGACTTTGATCCAAGATAATTGATTGAAAGACTGACGCTCTGATCCTCTAGGTATGATTATTTCAAAATGGTTGCGGTGATTTCCGATTTCAAGTTAAATGTATTTTGCTTGTTTAGAATTTCAGATCGTAAATCGTTATATTTGAATTTTAGGTTGAAACCGGATTTAATAGCAGATTCAACAAGTTCAAATGTTAAAATTTCTACAGACTTTCAAATGTATTTAATTTAGTTGGCTAATATTTATTTGTAAAGCATTGGTCATGTTATGACATTAGAAATATGTGAAAGAAGTTTATTTTAATAACATGTTTGGTTTTCTTGTAAGATTGAAATGTTTCTTATTTTTGATATTTCTGATTTTGAATTGATATTTCATCTTTAACTTCACTATTTTTTTATGTAATCAACTTGTAACAATAGAAGGAATATAAAAAAGTGCCTTAATCAAATATAAGGCATGGTTATCGTATTCGTATTACAATACTGACCATGAAATTTCCTTTCATTTATCGTTGTGAACTACAAATTAGTAAAGTAGACATTCCATAAATTTAGGCTCAAATTCAAATCATCTTATTATTATTTTCTAGGTTATTAATTTCAGTATTTTGACAGAAATGGTTTAGCATCTTTATTTCAGTTTGTATATTTTGCTTCAAAATGGCTCATTCCAGCACAATATAGTTTAGATGCTTCTGATCTTATGCATAATTTAAATTTATTATATTTGATCTCCAGTGACCTGATTTACAGTTTAGTTCGTCAATATTGTTTTCATCTTTGCTTGTAGTCACCTGACTTCATTTTGAACTCTTATCTTCGTTTCCTTCAATTTCCACACCAGTGCCCTGATGTTGAATATCTGCCAAATTTTCCTCTTTCCCTGTGATTCCTTCAGATGGATGTATGTCCAAAAATAAAGAAGAATGAAGAGGGTGGCCACTTTGCAACACCTTTTCTCATGTCCCTTACGTTGATGTCAGTTGATGAGTTGTGTACGAAGAACTATTTCAAGAGTTTATGTCAGTAGCTGATACTACATCTCGGGTGAGTTTTGGATTTGGGTATCTGCTACACCTTTCTCCATAGATATATGCATTATTATATAATATTTATTGTAGTCTGTTTTGTTAAGTGGATGTATTTACTTGCATATAAATCTACCGCTTTTAATTATGTTCGCTAAGAGGATATATTTTTATTTGAATTTTGTTGCTGAAATGGAGATTTGTTAGTAAGTTAAGACTTCTATAATTGAGTCTCTACTTGTTAGTTTTGATTTTGACAAACATTTGCAATGTCATATCAAGGGTTATTAATGCATAAAACAGTAGTAGATGATGCTAAAGCTTTGAAACATGATGAAAGAAAACATAAAGTATGCATTTGTGCTCGTATATCTTCATGAAGATATGTCATCACCATCTCAGCCAATTCGCCCACATTAATTAGCTCATTATATCATTGTTTATGACCCTTGCATTGCATGGTCAATAAATACTGTAACCATTAATTGGTTTCAATGGGTGATTTCTTAGTAGTTTGCTGATAGAAATTCAAATCAGATAATATGTGCACATTTCATCTTTTTTTTTTGTTAGAACATAGTTGGTTATTTGTGTGTTTGTGTAGGTGCTTGGTTGCTTATTCCAGGACATATTTGTTGTGTTGACGCTTCAACCACCTTCAGCGGATACCAGATCATTGCAAGGACAAAAAGCTCCATTTCGTTCAAGTACAAAAAAAATTAGCTAACTCCAAATATGCAAACCATAAAATAGTTGGATCTGTAGCTCCAGCAATTGGAAAGCTGGATCAGCTGAAACTATTATAAGTAGTTTTCTAAAACTTGTAATCCACCTTTATTAAGCTTGGGTATTTATTCAGCATGAATTTAATGATTGCCTTTTGGATTTTTGTTGAGCTCTTCATGGAAACGGTTTATATGGATCTATCTTACCTGAGCTTGGAAATTGCATGAAGTTCTACCTGAGCTTGGGAATTACACAAAGTTGCAAAATTTGTGTGTTTTTTCCTTCTCAACGCACATTTTTCTCTACATTTTCACAGCCGTGATGGTGGTTCCTTTTGATTAATTCCTTTTTACTTTTTATAATGTTGTTATTTTATGGAGATACTTGCTGGGAAACTACATGAGTCGAATTATCCCTTCGGAGATCGGTAACCTTTTGAAACTACATGAATGGACATACACACACATGCAGGAATCATATTACATTATATACATGCACACATAATTATTATGATAATGCAAGGTTTGCAAATTCAATTTTATTGTGCAGAAAGGATTTTTGGGCAATAGATGCACATTGTACCAAATGTTATATGGTACCTCTCCGGCCAACGGTAACATCGAACATCAAATGGCTTATACGATATCGAGACAAATACTAAGACAGAGACTAAGATAAAATGCTTCATTAACACTTCATAGATCCATTGTAGCACATAATGATTGAAATTTCTGAGCACGTTCATCATAGATTTGGTGCAGTTTTTATTTTTTATTCCCTTTATAATAATTTTGTATTTTAAGTTGAACCATTTTATAACAAGTTCTTCATTGTTTGCTTCCCCGAGCTCTTCTGATACCTTCCTTTCTTTTTTTGTAGAATCTTCGGAAAATCTTTAGCAACACCTCATGTGTTTAAAGTTTCCAATTGCTATTGGTGGTCTAGGGCTTGCACCAGGAGATTCTGCAGCGATGTGCCAGATGATGGACTAGCCAATGTTGCTGGAACTGCGATGAATATTCACGTGTTTGAAGCACCCAACGATTATGAAACTACCCTCATTGAAGTCGCTGACAATTGATTGTCTTTGTATTTTCTAGTTTGACAACCAGACTCTGTCACATAGAAGCTTTTTTTGTTATGTTTTGCATTGAATAATGTTTTGGGTGGTGGTCCATGGGAGGAAAATTAAGCACAACTATTTTTGTATTCGGATTGGAATGATTTTATAATGTGAATGTTTACCTATAGTAACTACTTGTATTTATCGGTTTCAGTGTTGTGTATTAGGGATGAACAAAGTAATATTTTGTTTCTTATATAATATTTGCATGTCTTTTAGGCTTCAACCGAACTGTTTATTTTCTCATTTTGTTTGAAACGACAAGGTAGATTAGAGTAATGTCTATATAAAATTTTGACCTGACATCTGGTTCTTAACTTTCATAGTTTTGACTTGTGTCTAAATTACCAACTTTTATTCCATCATTATTTATTCTTGATTCTTCAACTATCATATTCATCTGTACGTTTGAATGAATTAGCACTTTGTTTCTATTTGCTGCTGCACTATTTTGTTATTTAATGCGGTTGAATTTGATTAATTTTTTTTGCATAAATTGGAGTGAGAACAAAAGGGGAAACCTTATGATTTTCTATTTGCATTATTTTCCAAATGGGTTTGTATGCATGGCCTATTTTTGTTCATGCATAAGACTCATTTAAAAATCACCTATTTTTGTTTAGGAACAATTCGTATGCATGGTCCTCATTATTTTTTTTTAGTTTCATTACGTGACTGATAAATTTTAAAACATAATACCAAGTCACCTTAATTTAATTGCCTTGGTCAATATGTGCTAGAAAATCGTAAGCTTAGGTGAATATTTTCTGAGATTTCTTACCATAATACTTATAAATATGACCCTTCTCGTCTTTCTCAATCTACATGCTGCAGAAACAAACTTATTTTTCCTTCTACAGATGCTATTCTAAAACCAGGTAAACTACACTTTAAATTTTAAACTCTAATAAGTTGATCCTTCTTGATATATAATTTAAATGTATGCATGTGCTTATGAGTGATTCATATCAATACATTGCTAACATATTCTTAGTATTAAGGTCATTTGCGTGTACAATTCATATTTTAGTTGGATTCATACCTTTCATTCACTTCAATTTTCTTTTAAACTATGTTATAATTTTAATTATTACATCTAATTAAAATATATTTTAATACATAATTTTTTCTGCGTTAAATATTTAACGGTCGTTTTTCCACCATTATGCAGTAATACTAGTATTAATTTCTTGCAATTAATAAATATTTCAATGATTCCCATTCTTCGGTTAAAGATGATGACTCGTATTAATTTGGGGCCCTTTATTTGGAGCAAATTACTATGGCATTTTGATGAGATAAATACATCATGTCTTCTTGAGCATGGCGCCTTTCACATTTTTATTATTATCCTATTTGATCTCCCTTAGAGCATCCCAACGGGGAGCCACCCATGAGGCTAGGGTTGTTTCAGCAACCCTAGAGGCTGTTGGAGCAACCGAAAGATTGCTCCAATAACCTTTCTTTAGCCGGCTTTAACAAAGCCGGCTAAGGGGGGCATTGTTAAAACCATACTTACCCAGCTTTGTATAAGCAGGATAAGTAGTTAAAGCCTTAGCCGTCTTTGTAAAAGCCGGCTAAGGCTCAACTGACCCTCCTCCTGTTGGGGGTTGCTCGTGTCAACCCACGAAGAATTAACATCGAGCAACACCCACAATTGGATGCTCTCAAAGCCACTAAATTTGAAACAACATGGTTTTCGGTTTTACCTAGCTTTTTTAAGACAAATAATATTTTTGTTGATTTTTTTTTTTTTTGTTTGAAAAAGATATTGGACTCCATCACCTTGATGAGTTGTTTCTTTATTTTGATTTTTTTTAATTCAACCATAAATTTTAATTATTGGTTTTCGCATGATTATGCATCTATAGGTATTTCATTTTCCTCTGACAATAATGTTGAGAGGATCTCTTCAGAGTTTCCACTGGATGATCTTACCCGAGTTTGTTGTGTTCCTTCTTCGCATGGTTCTTCAGACAGTGGATTTTTTGATTGTATGTCATCTAGTCCGGATGTTTTGAGGCTTAAAGAGTTGGTGTAAATTATGTTTCACGGAATTCAAGGAGGTTCTCTCAATATTTTGTTTATGTGCCCTTGCCAGATTATAATGAAGGATAATTGTTACAATGAAGGATTATGTGCTGTAATTGTTGTTCTAATGTGGTTTATGTTGAATCCAATGGTGGTCTTCATGCCTGTAATGAGGGGAGAGTGGATGATTATGTGCCCTTGCCAGATTATTTTTGGAGCGATGTTATTGGTTCATGCGGGGTGTTGTGTTGATTACAGAGGAGTCTGATTTGACTTATTTACCATTTTTAATTCTTCATTATAATCTTTTAATTCCAATATGCATGGACGGACCCAGGAATTAATAGAGGGATAGGCTGATTTACAATTTGATAGCAATGCATTTGTAATTTTGACATTGAGTAAATAATATTGCTAGATAATGATGTCTGTTTAATTTCAACATGACAACAATTTATAGTTTGTCTAAAAAAAATCAAATTGAATTTTTCAATACAGTAAACACATCGGAATTTCTGCTTCAAAAATAAAAAATAAAAAAACTAAAACACCAATTTAATAGCGTTGCTGCTGTATTTCTACTCAAAGAAAAAACCTGAATTTCGCAAGCCTGCACAAACCAAGATCCGTCAGTTCTATCCAAAACTCGAGAAAGGAAGGAATTGAACTAAACTTCGCCAATCCGAACAATGAAACACCGCCGGAAGCATGCACCGCCACGGCAACACCATCAGAATTAAACTTCGATGGCCGAAGCTCGTTAAATGATTTGCCTTGTGACTATTTTGAGCTTTGAGTGGATACTGGGATTGAATATGATTTGAACACCATATGTTCTACTTGATTATTGTCCATGCTATAACAGTTAGTTTGGATTTGGGGTAGTCAGAAATGTAAATAGAAGTGTCTGTAAAATGTAAAAACATATGCTTATCAAAAATAAAAGTTTGAATTTTTATATAACACAACAAAATCGAAGACTTCGAAAACAAGGAACGAAGAACAAACTAAATAGTATTGCACAACGAATGAAACACTGAATGTTTTCTTAAGAAATGAAACACAAGATAGTACTGTGAAAATGTAATAATAAAAATTCAATTCAAAATAATTTGAAATAGATGCAGAAAAAATGCACCGTTGGAGGAAATTGAAAACAGAGAATTGGCAAAGTGAATTTGGTACACAAAAAATGAAAATGGGCAAATGTGCTTAGGGCTGTTACGGTAACGGTAAATTTACCATTACCATACCATTACCAGTCGATCGGTAACCATTTTTGGTTGAAATCGGTATACCAGTTAAAACGGTATGGTAATGGTAAATTTACCATTTTTAACGGTAAAATATCGGTAACGTTTCTTGAATACCAGCGGTAACGGTAATTTTACCAGTTAATTCAAAATATAAGTATACTCATCTGATATGCTTTATTACATGCACGTAGAACCAAATAAATGATTATATTTATTTCAATAATCAGATGAAATAATTACAGGTACACTTATTTTCTTTTTCATTTATGTTTTTTATAAACTAACACCACATATAGTATAATAAAAATGCACAGTGTACAAAAAATATGTTAAGATATAAACTTTGATCGACAAACGGTAATTTACCATTACCAGTGTAACGGTTACCAGATTATCGGTATACCAGTCAATGGTATACCAGTCGATCGGTAACGGTAACGGTAAGTAATTCTGGCTTACCAGTAAAAACGGTATGGTAACGGTATTTGCCAAACGGTAACGGTAACCATTACCATAACAGCCCTAAATGTGCTGATGATCAGAGGACAAACATGAAAAAAGCGAATGCAATGATACAGCAACAAATGGAAAATTCATGACAAGTGAAGTGCAATAAGGACATCTGATTCTTTTCTCATTAAGTGAAAACTAAGATCAAATAAAACCAAGTACCAAACTATGTGAACCAGAAATTGAGCACACAGTGTGATAGTGAATGCATAACACTTTTTTTAATGACAACTAATATGAAATGAATTAAGAGAAATAAATTTAATATCGAAAATTTAATCAAAATTAAACAATGTTCTCCGGTGATGACCCAAAATAATCCTAACCCTCCAACATCCTTTTAACCCCCGTTCTCTCCTCCTATCCATGCCACGCTGTTGACCTCCCCGCCGCCTTCCAAGCCTCTGACGCCGACGAATGAAGCTCCGTCCCATTTTCCACTCAAACCGATTCTCCCAGAAGCGCCCCGTCCTCTGGACCCCCCAGATGTAGAAATCGAGAGCCAAGAGAAAAACCCTAATATCGATGGGTTTCAATTGATAAAAGCGAAGTGCAATCTAAAAAAGGATCCTTACTCCGGATGGCTACCTCCCACGATGGAAATTGAAAAACAATTTTTTTTCTGACCACGGTCTACATCCCAGGCCCGCCCAGGGTCGGATCCGCCCTTGACACTATGGTTGACTTATGGATTTGCAAATTTTAGAGGTTTGTTTTAGTGGGTTGATTATATATGATATTGTTGGAGTTTCTAAAAATTAGCAGTTTATTGTCTTCAGATGGTCAGTGGAACCTTTGACATGTGGTGGTTTAATTCATGTTTAGTGATAATTCTAGTGAATGGGATTTTTCCGAAATGGTAAATATGTGCACATGTTTTCGTTCAACTTGTGCAACATGCACAACCTATCAGTATTGCACTATAGTTTGGCTGATTATATTCTAAAATGGATATGGCATGTTGATATTGCCTTGCCTAATTACTCAATCCATTTTATCTTTGATGTTTGTGGTGTTGTAGGTTTGGTTAGGTTAAAGAGGATGGTTAGGTTGTTTTTGGGTTTCAGTTTCTTTGGGTCTTTGGATGTGTTTTCAAATTTGGGCAATGTTGATGGGTTTTTTTCTATGATTAAAGATTTTGGTTCGAGTTAGGTTTCAAAACTAGTTCAATTCTTCTTTGGTTAATCTTGTTATTCGAGATGGGCCCTCTTTATCTAGTTTATCTCAGTCTAGGTCATGTGATTATTGTTCTCCACCTATAATTACTGGTTTCGTGAGAAGAGGTGTCCATGGTAGATCAAAGACTACTAGATTGGTGAGGAGGAGTGCTCCTTTTAATGGTTTGTCTTGTGGAGCATGTATTACCTCAAATTTAGGTTTGTTTACTTTATTTGGTAGTGTTTATGGTCCATGTGCTCTAAGTAGTCTTTCTTCTAGTGACTTTCTGTTTATTTAAACATTTTAGTTTTAGTTTTAATGATTCCCAAGTTGACCTTGATTTCACTATGATTAGAGTATTAGAGAGGGTCAGTTCTCATGATCAATGAAGATCATGAGTTGAAGCGTTAGGGGTCTTAGTGACTTCAATAAATGTAGTAATATTATATTTATATTTAAGGAAAATAATATCAACATTATTCTTTTACAAGAAACTAAATTAGAGAGCTCTAATTCAGAGTTTTTAAATGTCTTGGTGGCCTTTATATTAACCATCGGTCCTATCTTCCTACCAGGGTTAGTGCAGGTGGACATATGATTGGTTGGAATGATCAGTGTGCGAAATTGTTACAAGTTATAATTAAGGAATATTCAATGCATTTAATTATTTCATATACTAGTGATGATTCCATTTTAAATATCTCTAACATTTATGGTCCAAACTTTAAGATTAACCGTAGAGTTCTATGGAATGAGAGTTTAGATCTAAAACACTTGTTCTTAGGCCTTGGATTATTTGTGGTGACTTTAGTGTTACTATATTTCTTGGTTGGAGATCTTCTAGAAAGGGATATTTCTCTACCGTGGAATGATTCAATCAATTTATTGTCTGTTTTAATTTAACTAGGATTATGTTAAGTAATTGTTTTTTACTTGGTCGAGTGGTAGAGATTTACCTTCTTTCGCACTTTTGGAAAGTCTTTTATTAGTGATGAGATTGGAGATAAATTCCCCTCTTGTAATGTATGGGACTTTCTTACTTATTTTTCAGATCATTGTACTATAATTTTATCCTGTTATTTTCGTATTTCTTCTTTTAATAGTTTTAGATTTGAAAAAAATGTAGCTTTTAGAAAAAATTTCAAAGATCTAATTAATAAGGTATGGTTTTCTATGAATTTTCGTAATTTTAGATTTCCTAAAAATTCAGCCAAAATTATTGTCTGCAAACTTAAGATTTGAGAGATTTTCTTAAATAATAGGGTAAGGATATTTTTGGTAATATTAGAATCAGAAAGACTAATTTAATGAATGAAAAATTGAATTTAAATAAAATTGAAGTGTGTAGGTTGTTGAATATCATTGAAAAAATATGTTCTTTCTAATCTAGAAGTGAAATTTATTAGGATTATTAAACAAGAGGAAATTATATGGAAACAAAGGTTTAGGATTTATTGGATGGCTGATGGAGATTTCAATACCAATTTTTTTCATAGAATTGCCAATTGTAGAAGTGTAGTAATTCTATTAATTCAATTTTTATTAATAATATTGAGATTTTTGATCTAACTAATATTTATAAGGAATTTACTAATTACTTTAAAGATATTTTTGATCGTTTTAATGTGCACAGAATTCTATTAAAGATAGACATATCAAAAGGGTGGGGCAGGGTCATATGCGGGTCAAGTAAAATTTGATCCCATCCTTTAGCTGGATACGATAGCTTGACCCATTTTGACTTTCTTAATTAAAGGGTTAACCCATTACAAACCTTATAACATTAATAGTTAATGAAAGTTATTAAATTTGATTTATTTAATAAAAACAAATGCTAATTTTTTTTATTTTCAAAATATTCCATAAAATTTTGAACTTTCAAAATTTGAAATTCAAGTGTCGAATTATTCGAAAATAAAAGTTAATAAAAGAATTATTCGAAAATAATATTTTTTAAAGTTAAAGAGGCCAAAATTACGAAAATACCCTTCAAGTTGAAAAAAGTGAAAAAAAAACAAAATAAAATTTAAAAAATTATGAAATAAAAAGTAAAAAAAGAATTATTTTAAATTAACGATTTTTAAAGCTAAAATACCCTTCATTTTGAAAAAAGTGAAAAAAACAAATAAATTTAAAAAAATCCAGAAAATTATGAAATGAAAAGTTAAAAAGGAATTATTTTACAAGTAGCCTAATGAAATGTCCCTGATCTGGACATCTTTCCTTTTTTATTTGATGAGACCTTCTGGATTGTTTTAAAATATGTTTGACTAATTCTTTTTTGATGATTTTACGATGGTTCTCTCCAATCGGGTAAATTTAGTTTTGCTAATGTTATTTGATGTGTGTTGTTATTGGTACCCCATTTTTCTCTTTCAGTCACCAAAACTAAAGGCCACCTTAAAGAATATCATTTCCTTCATTCGGCCACCATACATTAAAAATATTAATATGAACACACACCCCACCGTCGGTATGAAAGCTTCGGCTTCTTCCTGGTGAATTTACAATCATATTTCGGTTGGTAGTAGCCGTACGGTTGCTTCCTGCCGAATTTATATTGTTAATTCGTTTGATTATGGCCGACTGAAGAAAAATGATGTGGTGGCCAGAAGTGTAAAAAATATAATCAAGTTTATTGAATTTTATGTGGTGGCCAGAAGAGTAAATTGGGGTCCCAATAGCAGCACCCTATTTGATTACTTAAGAAAACAAGAGCTCACAAATCTAGGTTAAAAATGGTAATTTTTATTCTAATCCACCATATTAGTAAGTTAATCCACCCAGTTCAATAGGATCTTTGACTTTTACTAAAATTTTAAATTTAATTAGTACATCCACCAAAAAAAGAAAACCGTCTGTATTCCCCTCTTCTCAATCTTCTGCGTTTTCTTCTTTTGTGTGTTTTCTTCTTCCATTCATTTCATTCTTCCTTACTTTTTCCGGCGTCTTCTCGATTCTGGAATTCTAGCATCTAAATCCAAGCTTAAGTGACAAGCGGAATAATTCAACATAATAGTAAGTAGTTTTTTTTTTTTTTTTTTAAGTTGATTAATTGTATACAAAATTGTATTTTTTTAATATCACCATTATCAAATATATTTGTAGTTAGTTATTTTCTTAATCTTGAAAAATCGATAGAAATATGTCTGCGAAGAGAAGTCGTTTATATCTTGATGAGGGAAATGGTTGTTACAGTACTAAGGAAATTGCAGAAAATCAAGGGTTTTATTTAAGACTGATAAATAATGATGATGATGAAAAATGGCTAGTTGAAGCCGTGGAAGAAAAAAAACATGATGGATGATTTAGAACAACCTTCGGACAATCCTGAAAAATCAAATTTTGATATGGTAATCATAATATTATATGCGGTTATTAGACATGTTACATAACTTAGCTTTATATTTAATATTGTACTATTATTCAGAATAGCGATATGCTACAATTAGATGATCAAATACTCAAATTGGATTGTACATCCGCATTCCGAAATGATAAGGTACAATTTTTAATTTTTTCCCTATATAAATAATACATGTCTATGTGAGATTGACAAACAATTACATTGTATATAATGATTTAGGTATTCAATTCCCGTGACGAACTTACAGAATGGTGCAAAACAATTGGAAAATCTTGTAGGGTTGTTATAACTATCAAACAAAGTGAAAATATAAAAAATGGTCACAAGGGTCGAATATCATATTGGTGTGAAAGTAGAGGTTTTAATGCTGAGAAGAAAGGAAATATAGCCATCAACGTTCATACAAACGCTAAAAAGACAGGAAATAAAAAATGTGGATGTCCATTCTTGCTGAAAGGGGTTAAACTACCCATGTTGGATCAATGGAAGGTGGAAGTTATTTGTGGACTCCATAATCATCAATTGGAAAAAAATGTGAAGTTTGAAGGACATTCATATGTTGGCAGACTTTAAAAAAAAGGAGGAAGATGTAATCAAAATGAGTACATGTGGTGTAAAAGCTAGAGAGTACTACGTGTTCTCAAGAGAACTACCCTAGCAATGCTTCAACAATTCAAACCATTTACAATTTTAAAACTAAATATGGGGTTAAAAAAATGGAATTCACAAGTGGGATAGAGTCATGTCTTCAGAAGTTCTTTCAACGAACAAAGACCCCGTAACTTTTCAGGTTCGTTCAATTATTTTTTTAAATTTTCATAAATTTATACCAAATTACTATTATTATTTTTTCCGTTAAATAGTGTTATATTTTCTAGAAAGGTGAACAATATTACTTTATGGTGCTTACTGAATTAAAATAATAAAGAATTGTGTTTCTACACGCTTATGTAATGTTTTTTATATATAGGAATTGTTGAAAAGTGTATCTTCCTTTGTGCCCCGGTAGGCATGACTAGATGTGGCCTGTTATTTAAGAAGTGGAAGAATGATATTTCAGAAGATACATTGCTTGTTTTTGAAAATAATAATTCAGAAGATACGTTGCTTGTTTCAAATGTAGATATCTTTCTTAGTATTGATTCAAAGTGTTATTGAAAAAAATGTCAGATGATAGATTGGTTGTTTCAAAGTGTTATTCAAAGTATTAGGTTTTATATATTGCTTTATTTGTGCTGAGTGTTAAAAGTCAGTTTAATATGGCATGTATGTTCATTTGGATATCAAGAAACATTTTAATCCCATGATTATTAGAACTTAAAAGGCATGTATGACATTTAATCCCATGTTTGTGTAATTCAAGAAATATATATGACTTGTGTGTAACACCCCATGTCCATTAATGTCACTCACAAAGAGAATGAATCAATATCCATGAAGCGTTATTATTGTATAAAATAGATAAATTACAAGAATAAATAAATAAATAAATAAAACAACACAGCGGAAGATAAGACTTATTTCATGGCATCATAATTCAAAACAAGTTTACATAAGTAGTTTCCAAAACCATTACAACAGGATCTATAGTCTTTTCCGAAAACTTCAAAGTACATAAAGAAGTAAATACTTAAATAACATAAATGCATAAATCCCCACTGAGCATAAGTAAAGCCATAAAGATGAGAGACTCCAAAGAGATACATCTACCCTTTTCAAGCAACCAAAAGAAATCGGCACTAAGCTGTAGTAATCCCTCCTTGCAAACCGGAGGGGGGGGGGGGAGGGAAGGAAAGAAAAGAGGTGGAAACAAACAGGTCAGACATAAAGTCTGGCGAGTCCAGTAATTTTAAAAAATAATAGGTAAGGTAAATGATCAAGACATAAATAGGCATCATGATATAGCTGTAACATAGATAAGGTAAATAAAAGGATGGACAAGAAGATTTCGTTCCTAGGTACCAAGACAATCCTACACCTTGGCTAAGCGAACAACCCTCCAAGTACTAACCTCGAAGACCGAAGTCAACATCAGACTAGCACCCAAAGGACTATCCAACTCAACCAACATGTATTTCGTTACACCGCACTTTTGCTAAGTTACACCACATTACTTAATTACACTGCACATCTACTAGTCTCTTTTACTCAAGGTTGATCACTTCCCACTAACTGTACCCACATGACAAACTTGGTAGTTACTTGTACCTAGCTGCTATCGTAGTTGCCGGCTTGCTCCTACCACCGCTAAGGTACCCTTACCATACCCATTCGATTGGCTCCCGAAACCCCATAGGCACCCGTGCTGGCCCCATAGTGGGGTGTATCACTCCTCAAAGTGGCAACCCCGATACCAACATGAAATGCATGGCCATACCTACACGATGCAACAACGTCTTACCTACCAGCCCAGACCCATGCATGCACATGAACCCGTTGGACTTGCATTGCCACCGCTATTCACATTTTGACCTCTTATATTCAAGCCCAGTAAGCGTTCCCTAACCCCGGCCTAGTACCGGGCCCAATTAGATACTCAAACGGGTTATTGGTTGAAACGGGTCCCCATCCGACACAAGCCTCCCACCTATGCTTGGCCCCAACTAGGTTTTCCCCCCACTTCACCATTTTAATTTAAATATCCATGTCTTACACATGGTACGGTTAAGTCCATACTTACATGTCATAATTTACATGCCTTATCTTATTCCGATTAAGTCCATATTTACATGTCACCCCACTTAACCCTCTAACCATACCCACATCTTATTATGGTTAGTATTTATTAATTCATTCCTTATGATGAATGGTGCATGACCTCCCACACTAGACCAAACAATTTGTGGCCGCTGGATTTGCCGGGTAGTTCCGGGCAGTCTTACACCACAAACTGGGTCTAACCTCGTGTCACCCATCGTTACGCCTATAATTCATACCTTTGACCTCTCACATTAGACGTCCAATTATGGCAGCTGGATTTGTCGGGCGGTTCCGGGAAATCTGACACCACAATTGCGCCTAACCTCGCGTCAAAGGTTTATTAATAATTGTATTTCACCCAAACCCCAATTTTCATGTCAGGTGTTCCCAATTCAACATATAATCATATTTACACTTTTTGCCTATTCCAACTTGTTACTAATTACATATTAATTAGCCTCAATTACAAATTTTCAATTATAGGCAATTTCATCAATTCCATGTAATTCATACCCAAATATGCCAATTTCGCATATTATCCAATTATCCAAAATATCCAATAATATCCAATTTTCCATACTTCACATATCCCCATCGTTCCCACGTATTCGCATTCACACGTATTTTTAACATAGGCTCGAAGGTAGCCTAGATCCAAAAATAAAAGGAATAGGGATAAGAAGAGAGAATCAAATCACAGAAAATTGGAATTAACACAACATCATGAAATAAAGGGGCATATAAACTGGCATAGAGGCATAATGACAAATTCAACATGAATAAACTGATAAAAGGTATGAACTTTACATAGAAACATAGGCATATGATGAAATTAATCAAAAAGGTGAAGACTTGGTCAAATTTTCATTACAAACATATATGAATCCTTTTTACAAATTTTTCATGTTACTTTAATCCCATTAAATTTGTGAAAATAACTGTACTCACCTTTCATGGCTTAAGAAAAGGATCAACTATTTGAAATTGGTGTAGAAACGTTGCGGTGATGTTGATTGATCTTCTTTAATTGTTGTTGAAGCTCTAAACTTTAATTTGAATTGTGTACGAACACTTGAGATTTGAATAGAGGCAGCGGCTAGGGTTTAGGAGAGAGTTTGACTGCATAATGGTGTCTTAGAAATTATTTTATGAACTAGGGTTAGGTTGATGACATATTTATAGGTGTAGCAAGTTATTTATGCCTTTGGATTAACCCTAGAACTGATCTGGACCATCAAAAATCGTCCCAGGCCCAAAAATCGCACCACGCAGCAAAACTGGCCGAACCAGGTTCGACCTCCCAAAAGGGGAGTTCAACCCCCAGGTCGACCTCCCCCTTGGGAGGTCGACCTCCTTGGTCGGCCTGCTCACATATACATATACATATACATATATATATATATATTTGTTATCTTCCGAGGGTCATATCTCCTTCGTCCGGACTCCCTTTTTCGAAAAATTGGACTCTATTCCATGCAGAATTCCGAGACAAACGCAATGGTGCAACCCATTTCTCTTCATTCCTCTTTTAAAAATTAAGTATTATTAAATTTAGTTAATTCGATCATTCAAAATTTGGGGTGTTACATTCTCCCCTACTTAAAGGATTTCGTCCTCGAAATCTCTAAGTCAAGAAGAACGTATCCTACCATCCAATCATCCATCTACTCAACCATCAACCACAAGCAACCATTGTCCTTAAAAAAATTCTAATGCTTTTCATGTACATATGCATAGTGTGTGTATATGTTCGTATACTAATGCAAAATCAGGCGGTCCACTTATTCAGTCGACCTCCTTAATGCAAATAATGATAGTGCCATGTATCCTTCATGTATGCAAAGAACCCTATACATATCATTACTACATGTGTGCACAACCATTCATTTAAAAGCAAAATCCATATGATACACACATTCAATGTACATTCATTTTACTAAATACATCCATTTATATGCAATATGCAATATGAAAGTGACTGAGCCGATCTAGTGCCTAAAGTGTGTGTGTATATGCATCCACGAGCAACCACTAGCAAACACTTGCATCCACATGCATCCACCATACATAACATGTCTCAAACACATGTTTCAACCATAGGTCTACCCTATCTAAAGGTCAAAGATACTAGCGAGAGGACATACTAAAGATAGAACAAGTACAAGCTAAGCGGTAAAGGAGAAATTAAAAGGCATACCCTCGAAAAGAAAAGGGTACAATGAATGCATCTTCTCTTCCGTCTCCCAAGTAGCGTTGCTCTCATCATCTCCCCATTGCACTTTGACTAGCTTGACCTCTCGATTCCTCAACTTCTTAATCTCCAACCCAAGAATGCATGTAGGAGCTCGTCGAATCGTCGCATCACGCTCTGTCTCCACCTCTCTAAGCAAGCTCGGTTCTACCACTTCCACGTCTCATACAAGCACTTCCTCAAATGTGATACATGGAATACGTCGTGTACACCACTAAGTCTCTCGGGCAACTCCACTCCATACGCAATATGTCCAATCCTCTCCTTAATAGGAAACGGCCCTACGAACCTTGGTGCTAACTTCCCAACGGACCCAAAGCGAACAACATTCCGTAATGGAGACACCTTGATAAAGACCATGTCCCCAATATCAAACTCAAAATCTGTCCTCCTCTTGTCCGCATACGATTTCTGCCTATCTTGCGCCATCTTCATCCTCCTTCGAATCAAATCGATCTTTTCCGAAGTCTCTCTAATCATATCTGGCCTAAGTAAGACCTTATCCATAGATTCCCACCAACATGTAGGTGAACGACAAGGCCTTCCATAAAGAGCCTCGAAAGGTGCCATGCCAATGCTAGACTAGAAACTATTATTATATGCGAACTCCACCAAAGTAAGATGCTCCTCCCATGTACCTCCGAACTCTAAAACACATAGCCTCAAAAGGTCCTCTAGAATACGATTCACCCTCTCGGTCTGGCATTCCATCTGAGGATGATATGCGGTGCTCAAACATAATTGAGTCCCTACCGCCTCTTGCAAGCTCTTCCAAAACTCGCTAGTAAAGATAGGATCGTGATCGCTCACTATGCTAGAAGGAACACCATGCAAACGAACTATCTCTCGAATGTATACGGAGGCTAACCATGGAGCAGTACTCTTACTCTTCATGGTAATGAAATGGGCACTCTTAGTAAGTCTGTCTACCACGACCCAAATTCCCGTATTACCCTTCCTCGATCTCGGTAACCCATCAACATAGTCCATCGAGACACTCTCTCACTTCCATTGTGGGACCTCTAATGGGTGAAGCAACCCACCGGGCTTCTTTTGCTCTGCTTTTACTTGTTGGCACACCAAGCATCTTGCGACAAACTCGACCACATCCCTCTTCATACCGGCCCAAAAGTAAACTCGTCTCATGTCCATGTACATCTTGTCCCCTCCGGGATGAATGGTCATCTTCGAACGATGTGCATCATCAAGAATGGTCTTCCTCAAGTTCTCATCTCATGGTACACAAAGTCTACCGTCCCTACGTAACCAACCCTTATCATCTAGGGTATACCTACTGAGATGGCTCGATGACTCCCCCCTTATGAGCTTCTCTACCAACTCAACCAACTGTGGGTCATCTCGCTGTGCCTCACCAATCCGCCCCAAAAGCGTAGGTCTGACCTCTAAGGATGCTAGCAAACAGGGTACAAAGTCAATGGAAGGTCTAAAGTCAAACGTAGAGATGAACTCTAAGCTTTGCCGCTCAGCAAATAACGGACTCAAGGACAACTTTTTCCTACTTAAGGCGTCTGTCACTACGTTACCCGTGCCAGGAGTATATGCTATCTCGAAATCGTAGGACGCTAAGAATTCCATCCACCTTTGCTGCCTTAAGTTTAAGTCCTTCTGAGAGAACAAGTATTTTAGCGATTTTTTGTCTGTGAACAATTCGAATTTCTCGCCAAGAAGATAATGGCGCCAAGACTTAAGCGCGAAAACAATAGCGGCCAACTCAAGGTCACGTGTAGGGTAATTTCTCTCATGCACTCTCAACTGCCTTCCTCTATAGGTTATTACCCTCCCTTCTTGCATTAAGACTATGCCTAGTCCTGTGCCACATGCATCGGTATAAATGGTAAATGGCTTACTCCCATCTGACAACACTAAGACTGGGGCTGTGGTCAAAGCTCTCTTTAAACGTTGGAACGGATCATCACAATCTACGTCCCACGTGAAAACTAGGTTCTTCTTCGTCAAGCGTGTCAATGGGGCTGATATCTTTGTGAAGTCCTTGATAAACTCCCTATAGTAGCCAGCTAACCCCAAGAAACTCCTCACCTCGGTAGCATTTTTAGGGACCTTCCACTCTTGGATGGCCACCACCTTCGCGGGTTCCACAGCTATCCCTTCTTTGTCAACCACGTACCCTAAGAATTGCACTTCCTTCCTCCAAAAGTGACATTTAGAAAATTTAGCTTTAAGTTTATGCACTCGAAGGGTCTCCAACACTTCCCTAAGATGTAAGGCATGCTCTTCCTCGCTCTTAGAAAAGATCAAGATGTCATCCTCAAAGACCATCACGAATTTATTAAGGTACTCCCTAAACACCCTACTTATCAAGTCAACAAATTATGCAGGGGCGGTTGTCAAACCGAAGGGCATTACAAGCCACTCATAGAAACCGTCCGGAGTCCTAAAGGAAGTCTTGTCTATGCTATCCTCAGCCACTCTCAACTAATGGAAACCAGTGGCTAAGTCCATCTGCGAAAACACTGAGGCGCCAACTAACTGATCGAAGATATCGTCAACCCTCGGTAGTGGGTGCCTATTCTTCTTAGTAAGCTTATTAAGTTCTCTACAGTCCACATAAAGTCTAAGGGACCCATCCTCCTTTGTGGCAAATACTACTGGAGCACCCCACTCCGATATACTACGTCTTATGAATCCCTTCTCAAGCAACCCCCTTACTTGCTTATTGAGCTCCCTCCTCTCATGAGGAATGTGGTGTACTGGCAGAGATACTGGTTTTTCATTGTCTACAAGATAAATACGAAAGTTTATCTCACGTTTTCGGGGTAGACCCCTCACCTCATCGAAGACATCAACATATTCACGGACTATACGAATAGAATGTAAATCACCATTGGATGCGTCAAGTGACTCAAGATAACTAAGCATCACCGATTCTCTAGGGTCACAAGAAATATCAAGGGTCTTTCCACTACGAGTCAACAATTTTACTACCCTTCGTTCACAATCTAGGATGGCACCATATCTGGCTAGCCAATCCATCCGTAGAATCAACCCATAGCCCTTGAAACCAAGCACAAAAGCATTACATTCAAAACCAACGCCTAAGATAGACAATCTCAAATCCCTACAAACCATGGATAAATAAGCCGACCCACCAATAGGATTTGTGACTACAATGGGATCCACAACGAGACTAGTATTTAAGTGCAGTGTTTCAAGTAATGATGTGCAGATGAACGAATGTGATGCGCCAGAATCGAATAAAGTACAGACAGGATGATCAAACAAGAAAATCAAACTTTCGACAGAAATTTTTCTACCTTCTTCATGTCCCGGAGCCATGAGAGCATGAACCTGCCCTCCCGAAGTAGAACCTGACCTCTGCCCTTGCTTCTTAGGATAGTCCTTCACAGCATGACCCGCATCACCACAATAATAACAAGCGAACTTCTCCTTGTTCCTACAGTCTTTCTTCAAATGGCCGGGTATCCCACAGTTGTGACACTTCCTCTTTTCTTTACCACCTTTCTTTTTTTGTCGGGCTTTCTTTGGATCCTCCTTCTTATCTTGCGGCCTAAAAGCACTTACACCCTTCTCTTCTTCATGCATGTGTTCCATATCAACAAGCTTTTCATACGTAGCCCCTATTGGAATGTGGGACATATCAAAACTGTGAAGCGGTTCATTTAGGCCCTTTGCAAACCTCAAGGCCTTCTTGTGAGGCACGTTCACCAACTCTAGCCCAAATCTTGCCAACTTATTAAATTCGTTCACATACTCTTTCACGGTCAATTTTTTCTGCTTCAATGTCAAGAACCTGTCCATGTACATACTCTCCTCAGCTTGAGAAAGGAATTTCAACTCAAACCTTCCCCTAAAATCTGCCCACGTCTCTACAACACGCTCTCCATTAGTAACTTCCCACCAAAAAAAAGCTTCGTCCTTCATCAACCAAGCAGCCTATTGGACCTTCCTACAATCGTCCAAATCGAAAATGCCAAATAGATCCTCTACTTCTTTCAACCAATTTCTAGCTTCAACGAACGTTTCAGACCCACTAAAAGGTTTTCCACTCATCGAACGAAAGTCTTTACATATCTTGGAGAAAGCATCTCCACGCGGAGGAATGACTGAAGCTGGGGGAGGAGGAGGAGGAACGTCGGCCGGACCCACGGCAGTGGCCCTAGCCTCGAGATATTAATGAAACCAACCGGGTACATGAACACCCTCTGGTATCTCAGATGCTCCAGACACGCTGAAAAGAAAAAGAAAAAGTTTCAAAACAAGGGAAGCGAAAGAGAGATGTATAGCTTGCAGGGATTATGCTCTTTAAAGTAAACTTTCCTTGAAATTAGCTTCTTTAAAACAATTTTTTGAAAACACTTTCTCGGAAAATAATACTTTGAAAACACTTTTCAAAACTTTTTATCTGTTCTTGTAACCATAGCTCTGATACCACGTGTAACACCCCATGTCCATCAATGTCACTCACAAAGGGAATGCATCAATGTCCATGAAGCGTTATTGTTGTATAGAACAGATAAATTACAAGAATAAATAAATAAAACAACACAACGGAATATAAAACTTATTTCATAGCATCATAACTTAAACCAAGCTTACATAAGTAGTTTCCAAAACCATTACAACAGGATCAATAGTCTTTTCCAAAAACTTCAAAGTACATAAAGAAGCAAATACTTAAATAACATAAATGCATAAATCCCCACTGAGCATAAGCAAAGCCATAAAGATGAGAGAGTCTAAAGCGATACATCTACTCTTTTCAAGCAACTAAAATAAATCGGCACTAAGCTGTAGTATTCCCTCCTTGCAAAACCGAGGGGGGAAAGGAAAGAAAAGAGGTGAAAACAAACGGGTTAGACATAAAGTCTGGCGAGTCCAGTAATTTTAACAAATAATAGGAAAGGTAAATGATCAAGGCATAAATAGGCATCATGATATGGCTGTAACATAGATATGGTAGATAAAAGGATGGACAAGATGATTTCGTTCCTAAGGACTAAGACAATCCTACACCTCGGCCAAGCGAACAACCCTCCAAGTACTAACCCCGAAGACCGAAGTCAACATCAGAATAGCACACAAAGGACTATCCAACTCAACCAACATGTATTTCGTTACACCGCACTTTTGCTATGTTACACCACATTACTTAATTACACCGCACATCTACTAGTCTCTTTTACTTAAGGTTGATCCCTTCCCACTAATTATACCCACATGACAAACTTGGTAGTTACTTGTACCTAGCTTCTATTGTAGGTGCCGGCTTGCTCCTACCACCGCTAAGGTACCATTACCCTACCCATTCGATTGGCTTCCAAAACCCCATAGGCACTTGTGCTTTCCCCACAGTGGGGTGTATCACTCCCCAAAGTGGCAACCCCGATACCAATATGAAATGCACGGCCATACCTACACGATGCAACAACGTCTTACCTACCAGCCCAAACCCATGCACACATATGAACCCATTGGACTTGCTTTGCCACCTCTATTCACGTTTTGACCTCTTATATTCAAGCACAGTAAGCATGCCCCAACCCCGGCCTCGTACCGGGCCCAATTAGATACTCAAGCGGGTTACTGGTTGAAACGTGTCCCCATCCGACACAAGACTCCCACCTATGCTTGGCCCCCACTAGGTTTTTCCCCCACTTAACCATTTTAATTTAAATGTCCATGTCTTACACATGTTACAGTTAAGTCCATAATTATATGTCATAATTTACATGCCTTATCTTATTCCGGCTAAGTCCATATTTACATGTCACCCCACTTAACCCTCTAACCATACCCACATCTTATTATGGTTAGTATTTATTAATTCATTCCTTATGACGAACGGTGCATGACCTCCCACATTAGACCGAACACTTTGTGGCCGATGGATTTGTCGGGCGGTTCCGGGCAGTCTTACGCCATAAACCGGATCTAACCTCGTGTCACCCATCGTCACACCTACAATTCATGCCTTTGACCTCTCACATTAGATGTCCAATTGTAGCAGTTGGATTTGCCGGGCGGTTCCAGGCAGTCTTACACCACAATTGCGCCTAACCTCGTGTCAAAGGTTTATTAATAATCATATTTCACCCAAACCCCCATTTTCATGTCATGTGTTTCCAATCAACATATAGTCATGTTTGCACTTTTTTTCCTATTCCAACTTGTCACTAGTTACATATTAATTAGCCTCAATTACAAATTTTCAATTATAGGCAATTTCGTCAATTCCATGTAATTCATACCCAAATATGCCAATTTCATATATTATCCAATTATCCAAAATATCCAACAATATCCATTTTTCCATATTTCACATATCCCCATCGTTCCAACGTATTCGCATTCACGTGTATTTTTAACATAGGCTCGAAGGTAGCCTAGATCCAAAAATAAAAGGAATAGGGATAAGAAGAGAGAATCAAATCACAGAAAATTGGAATTAACTCAACATCATGAAATAAAGGGGCATATAAACTGGCATCGAGGCATAATGACAGATTCAACATGAATAAACTGATAAAAGGTCTGAACTTTACATAGAAACATAAGCATATGATGACATGAATCAAAAAGGAGAAGACTTGGTCAGATTTTCATTACAAACATATATGAATCCTTTTTACAACTTTTTCATGTTACTTTAATCCCATAAAATTTGTGAAAATAACTGTACTCACCTTTCGTGGCTTAAGAAAAGGATTAACGAATTGAAATTGGTGTAGAAACGTTGCGGTGATGTTGATTGATCTTCTTTAATTGTTGTTGAAGCTCCAAACTTTGATTTGAATTGAGTATGAACACTTGAGATTTGATTAGAAGCGGCGGCTAGGGTTTAGGAGAGAGTTTAACAGCATAATGGTGTCTTAGAAATTATTTTATGAATTAGGGTTAGGTTGATGACATATTTATAGGTGTAGGAAGTTATTTAGGCCTTAGGATTAACCCTAGAACTGATCTGGACCATCAAAAATCGTCCTAGGCCCAAAAATCGTACCATGCAGCAAAATTGGCCGAACCAGGTTCGACCTCCCAAAGGTGGAGGTCGACATGGGGGTACCCAAGTTGTAATGACCCGTAATTTGGCAGGAGGATAATTAACTAATTTAATTATTAAATATTGATTTAACGATATCAATAACTGGAATTTAATAATATTTATATTTAATTAATATAAATAATAGGATAATATATTTCCGGAATAATCGGGAATAACGGAATTCACAATATTGTGTAAACTGGACAGTTGAAAATATATAATTCAGTTTATATTGAATTATATTGACAAATATATTTATATAAGCCAGATTGAATGTATAATTATAATATAATTAAAATCGAACTTGAAATGGCGCTGCAGTTCGTAAATTGGCGATTCGAACTTCAACTGAATGTACACGATTCGTTTTAAGCCGGATTTCTGTGAAACAAGAAACGTGTGGAGCTGGTGGAGTATATCTTTCTAGTGGAAGAAAAAAAATCGGGATTTCTTCGTGTAGATTTTGATTTACGTCAAAATCAAATTTCAAAAAAGTCGCTGTGGAATTCCTTTATAATTTATAAAGGAATTATTTATATTTTAAAAAGGGATTTCAATATAGATCGAATATCGGGTTGACCCAGATTTGAAATATCAAGTTAGGAATTTATATAGGAATATTCTAGAGCTGTATGGTATTCCACTGTGAATATATATACGATAATATTTATTTATAAATATTTAATTTAATTATTTTTAAATATATTTATATATTTAAATGGGTCATCCAGAGCTGTAAAAATAGCCACTTTTGCAAACGAAGTCGGAATTCGACGAAACTAATTTTGTTGGATCCGCAATGTCAAATTATTGTTAGATTCGAAGTTCCATGATTTTTAGAGTCACTGTGTGGCCGTACGGATTTTTAGAGTGTAAAACAGTCAGTATTTTGACGTTTAAAAATACGTTGTGTGAGCATACGAAGTCGGAATTCGACGAAACCAGTTTCGTTGGGACCGTAATGTCGAACTGTAGCTGCATGTCCAGTTTCGTGATTTTTGGGTATCGTATGTGGTCACAGGAATTTTAGAGGACGGGTATCTATAGTGTTTGCTTAAATAGGAATTTAATAATCGAATAATAAATTATAAAAAAATCCTATATAATAACTTCAACTTCCTCTAAACCTAATTTTCTCATTTCTAAGTCAACACAAAAAAAATACCGCCGTTGTTTTCCTTACAGAAAAACCATCGTTCAAGAACAAATCAAAAGAAATATAAATTAATTATTATAAATTCTAATACTTGTATATTTAAAGCCTATAGGGTGAGATCTTCCTCTGTAAACCATTTTTACTGAGTCTGAATCCTCTTCTCGATGTTGGGTTCTATAACGCGGGAACCTAGGGCTGGCAAATTCTTGAAATAAAGGCGATTAGATGAAGTTTAGGTAATGGGTTCTCGTTCGTAGGATGGAACCGCGCTGGTAGTGATGTTCTGAAGGGGTTCTGTGATGAGTTTTGTCGATGTCTTTGCTAGATGGCACAACTTCGAGCTGAGAACGCAACGACCATCGTGATGTCGGGTTTTGCAAAACTACGATGGAGATGTACGGCTCGAGATGAGGGAGTGAGTGCTGAAATTAGTTGGTTGAACGGTGATGTAGAAAGGGCGGAGTACTGTTGGAAAGTTTCAGCGAGAAGGAGGATTTAAAGGAGAAGTGTACGATGCAGTTTGTATCTAAGGCACTGTAGGGTTTCTAGTTGAGAGTATGGTGATTTCGGTTGGTTGTTCTGTGTTCAAACGGAAAGGAAAGGGTAGTGATTTTGTTATAATTCAGTAGTGAATGTAATGAGGAAATGGAGTTCGAAAATGGCTGAAATCAGTTGCTGGAACTTGCGTTCTACTTCGTATCGAGGAAGATGAAATTTACGGGTCGGGTCTGGGGTTTTTATGATGGGCCAATATGAAGAAAAGTGGGGTGAGGTCCATTAAGATTTTAAATTAAATATAAAATGGTATGTATAAAATGTGTGTAACTTATAATTGCCATAACTTGTTGATATGTTGACGAAATTCAACAAAACAAGATCCGTCAGGATCGTATGGACGGTGGCTACATACTGGAACTGACTAGGAGTGGATTGGAGCTAGTTTGAATTTATGGCGATATAAATTGTTTGATTCAAATCAAATAACAGTTTGTCGTTCTTTAACGATGAACTGCCAAAGTGAGTAAAACTCACCAACTCTGAACAGTTCTATTTTTATAACGTATAATTAGAACGGATAAATGATGACTGATTGCTGTGTGTTAACTGTTGGTTGGGTTGTTTGTGTATTGATTGAAATCATAGATAACAATATATATATATATATATATATATATATATATATATCGTTAATCGAATATTGGTTCTGTTTTATCAGAATATTTTATATATGTGTTGTTTAACGTCTGTGATGCAGGGAACAGGTTGGAGGGGTCCAACGGGACTCCTCAATATTTATGATATTGTTCTATTCATATATTGTAATATATGATGTGATATATAATCTGTTCGATTATGTGTGTTTAAATGATATCGATCATTGTGGTTTGCTATTTTACATATCATAAAAGACCCTGGGATGTAAATAGAATAAAGGAATTTTTATAAAATCAATCGATTTTATAAAAGGAAATATTTTGAAAATAAAGTATTTATAAAATCATAGGATTTTATAAAGGAGAACATTTATTTAGGAAATAAATAGAAGTAAATGAAATATTTATTTAGAAAATAAATAGAATAAAGGAATATTTATTTGGGAAGGTAAATAGGATTTTATAAATAGAAAATTTGACGAGATATGAAAGAGTTAATCGAATTTAGTTATTCGAAGTCGAGTTAATCGAATATGGTTAGTCGAATAGAGTTAGTCAAACATGGTTATTCAGGATAATTTACCATTTAGCACGACTGCTAGCGTAATTCACAGGGCTGCAGATAGCCTACGGCGGTCGGATGTTTCCTGAGGGAATCAGGCGTAACCATTGTGATCGATGCGATCTAGAGTCAAGCGAATGGAGTTAATCGAATACTAGTTATTCGAATAAGAGTTAATCAAATAGAGTTAAAGAAATAGAGTTAAGCAAAATTAGAAACTGACTGGAGATTAGTAAGTTGAATAGTTTTCTGAGTATCGATCTGATGTTGGTTTCAGCCTTCGGGGTTTATACTTAGAGAATTGTTCTCCTGCTAGTTTACAGTCAGGGACTGATAGTTGTGAAATGATAGTGATATGTAAATTAAGAAGATGGAAACGTTTTCCAGTGTTAATAACATATATTTTCTAAATATAGAAAATAAGGCAATATGAATATATAAGTATATATATATATGTTAAATGATGATTGGTCGATATAATTTCCATCTGGAAATAATATCGTTGTTTGCACACGTGTTTTTCTTTGATAGTTAAATCACAGACTATCAAAGTTTTGACCATTTTTAACATTGTTAATATGGAGAGAACGGTTGGATTATTATCCGAAGAACCACTCCGTATTGGCATAAGCGTTGCAAATCATATATGCCAAAGATAATTGAAGACGGAGTAAAGTGCAAGGGCTGTCCTGTTTACAGAATAGTGCCTTCGGTTTGTCCAATCCCAGGACAACTTGTATGGATGAAGGTCTGACAGAGTATATCCAATGGATCGCGTAAGTTGATCCCTTCAAACGTATATACGTTAGTGGCGGAGGAATTCGTTTCTCTTAGCTGTATACCCGTTGTATTTTTGAGGAAATCAATTTGTGATTTGGCGGGTATGACGATGTGACATTTTAGGTGAATAAAGATGAATGTCTGACAGAGTATTTCCAGAAAGGTCACGTACATTGATTTCTTCAACCGTACCAAGAGTGGAAGCGGAGAAGGAAACTTCTTTAGTTAACACGTAATGTACTGTTGTAGACGTCAATCGGTGATTTGATGGATTTGACGATGTGACATTCGAAGGGAATCTGATGTGATGATAAAGTGTAGCTTCTAGCCTCATCAACCGGTAAATGACAGAAATCGGGCAGGTAGCATGGCTATGTAGGTCGCACCTATTAGTGTGTATAATCACCTGATCTAGAGTTTCATTTATTTCTAAAAATCTATTGTTGATGCTGTCCCATTCGGGAAACGGTTGCTGATCCCAACCGTTAGTGATATACATTCGATACACTCAAGCGAAATGAGTGGTCAGTCATGTGTGGCCGGGTTGCAAGATGTTCTTGTTGAACCCAGTGTATTCCTCTCTAGAGGTACACTAGCAGAAGGTGGTTCCATACCTTGTCATAGTTGGAAATCCATTATCCAATACGTGCTTGCGATTTTGATTGTATACTATATATGTAGAACGTGAGATGAAAGCGTTTCTGTTAGATTGATATATATTTGTACTTAGACATTATTATAATATAAGAATGATATTGCTTGTCAAAGATGTTGGATTCTCATAAGGGAAAAACCCGTTCCGTATTCACGGCGTGGTCGTATGAGATATCATATATATGTTAAACTGTGTTAAACTATTTTACTCACACCAGTCCCATGACTGACCCGGAGTTTATTTTGTTTCGTTTCCCTAAACTCTTGGGTGCCTAAATTTGTATGGCCAATCTAGTAGTCAGGATTTTATAGATATACTTGTAGAGCTTGGAGTAGGAGGCTTCAGGATTATATAGCTATAGTTTATTTCCGCTGTGTTGTAAGTGCTGTACTCTGATAAGTGCTATTGTATACATAACTGTTATATTTCAAAGTTATGTTATATATTATATGTTATTCGTTCCGCTGTGAGGTTCGTGTTACTCTGATGTTGTGTTCTTCTTCTTCTTCTATTCTAAGTTTCTATCTTATCTATCCTCGCCCTCTAATTTCTTTCATTAACTATTCGGTTATTTTTCGACTCTTGATGTTCGATATGTGTTGTATATCGGATAATCAAGGTCGCGATTTTCCGGGTCGTTGCACAAGTCGACACCATGGGAGGTCGACCTTCCTGGTTGGCCTGCTCACACACACACACACACACACACACACACACACACACACATATATATATATATAGTTATCTTCCGGGGGTCATATCTCCTTCGTCCGGACTCCATTTTTCGAAAACTTGGACCCTATTCCATGTATAATTCCGAGACGAACGCAATGGTGCAACCCGTTTTCCTTCATTCCTCTTTTAAAAATTAAGTGTTCTTAAATTTAGTTAATTCGATCATTCAAAATTCGGGGTGTTACATTGTGTATATGACTTTTACATATTTTCCTGAGTAAAAATAATAGGCCGTAGGTACTTAAATTGCTAAAATGACTTGTTTATTGTTAGCTTTATTTTTGATGAACCTATTGATGTTTTTCTCCATGATCTGTTTATTTATAGCATGGATTTCTTATTTGTCCCTCACCATGTCATTTGGGTTTTTATGCATACGTATACTAGCATGTATGAATGACTAGTATTCGTGGCTGCACAAGTTAACATATACAGCAAGAGAAATTGAATACCAAATGAAAATCTTATAATTGACATGTCAGTATAATTTATATAAGAAACATGTTGATACATTAGATTTATAATGCGTATTTTTTCACATAATTATCTGGTATGAGATCTTGATTTTAGGCTAATTGGATTATTATTATTAATCTGATATGAGAATTGTAACGCAGAATTGTGAAACAAGAAGCACAAAATTGATTGTTAGATATATAATAAGGTGAAATCTGTAAGTTAATCCACTCGTGGATTAACTTAAAAAATAGTTTTGGATTAACTTATTAAAGTAAAATGGTGAATTAACTTATTAAAACCATAGATTAGAATTAAAATTACCGTTAAAAATGGCAGAGCTTTTTATCTTCATTGGCAATTGGTAATCCGCTCTTCTCTTTACTCCTCTTCTTTTTTCCTTTTCGATCTATAACCCTCTAATCCTTCTAGGTCCCTCACTTGTCTCCAGTAACTTGCTCCTCCATCACTTGTCAGCTTTCACCTTCATGGATGTTTTGCTCCACCCGAGAACAATTCTTCTGTGCTCGGCACCTCTGTCCCGCGTGTGCCCACCAATCAAATCTTCCAATTTCCACTTTTTTGTATTTAAGTCCTCAGATAATTAAAGGATTTAACTGCAAAAGGCGGAAATCATGGGGATGTGATTGGCTGGTGACACTGGGCACATAGAAATGGGGACAGAAGAATTGGTGCCGCTCCACCCTACCCTTCTTCGTGATCAATATCCTTCAATAGCTTCCCTATCGTCCCATCCTTTCGTCCACTCCTCTTAATTTATCTAGATCTATTTTTCTCTTGTGCTGCTTCGTTTAACTCTCATATTGTTCTCGTTTTAGTTCCTCTTTGAGTGACAGCCACCTTTTCTCTGGTGTGTTTTAACTCTATATTCTCGTTGTTTCCACGCCTTGTTTTCTCACTGAATAGATGGCCTGTCCCCCACAACCTTGAGCGTTGTTCTAGGCTGTGGATCGAATTGTTCAACAAGCAGGTGTAGAGATCGCTGCATGTTTTCTAGTGAGTTTGTTTTTTGGGTATTTCCTAATTTAGGTGTGGTTGGTATGGTCTAAGTATCAGTCATGAGATCTAGGGGTCTGTTTTCTGCTTGGTGGGTGCATCGTCTTGGGTGCTCTGTGTGTTGCTTTGTGTTATGGTTGTGAGGGTGAGTTGATATGTGCCCTGGCTTTGATTATGCTGGTGCTTATTGGTAGTCATTGACGAAGTTGGGAAGTAGTTGTTTGGTTTGTTGGTTTGTCAATGAGAAGGTGAGTCATCCTATTGTATTGGTATGTTAAGTTATATGATGATTTGAGCATGTGTTTGAGCATTTGACTACGATTGCAGCATTGCATGGAAGTGGCGATTTTTGGTTATCTTCTTATCTTTGGGTAGCTTTTTAGTCATGTTGGCTAGTTAGGGCCTGTGCTTTGGTCCATAACACATCAATGACGCGTCGGACGCGTCCGTCTAATAACGGTCCATTTATGGACCGTGTGCCCAACGACTCCATTATGAGCCATTGGGCAACAAACCATCTTCCTCTATAAAATCCAACACTCCTCCATTCATCCATCTACCGCCAATTCATCTTCTATCTCTCTAAACACTCTCCTATCTCCACTCGAAAATGGCTAATCGACAACAAAAACACCATTGGAACAGTAAATCAAACCGACTCTTGCTGAAATGCGTTGTTGCTGCGTATGGTAAATGTGGTAATAACAAGAAAGGGGTTACCAAAGTGATAACGGGAAAATTTAATGCTGAAGTGGTCGAAATCAATGTTAAAAGATCAGATGCAAATCTGGAATTGATCAACGAAAACAAAGTTCGGCACCAGTATTATAGTCTTCGAAGGGAATGGGTTAAATGAGAAAGCTTGAACAACAAAACTGGAGCTAGTTGGGATCCTAATTGTCAAACTGTTTCAGGCTCTGATGAATGGTGGAATGATCGTTTAAAGGTATTCCCGGTAAACTTCTGTTTTGTTTTTTTATAAACCCGTTATTAACTTCTTTTGTTAAAATAAGAATTTGGGCCATGTATTCTGAAATTTAAAAAGTCACCGCTTGAGCATTTGGAGCTACAACAACAACTGTTTCAAGGAACACATGCAACTGGACAGACAGCGTATACCCCATCATTTACACCTGCTGTTACTCAACCTAAGAAAACACCACAATTTGCTCCCTCTTTGCCTGGAAGTTACGCAAATCCATGGGCATTTGATCAATTCCACAGTAATCTCAATGAAACAGAAGAGGAAGGGCAAAATACTATTCCAAGTTTGAACTCACCAACACATCATTCTTGGGTTCCTGAACCGCCCACTCAACCAAACGTGCCAGAAACTCCCATGCAGCGAACTCGACATGTTGGTTCATCCTCTGGTAAAAAGGGAGATTTCAGAAAACGTCGTGGTGAATGGATAATAAGATTGCTAATCTCGTCGATTACATCCATGCCTGAAAAGTGCAAAAGTCTACAAGTATGGAAAGTCCAACGCTGAACACACCAACAACAAATAGTGTAAAGTCAACAGGGAATTCTTTAAGTCAGGCTGATATGATAGCACGCGTTGAACGCTTGAGTGAAGGAGTAGATTTTAATTTCAGTGAAGGTTTACACATACTTGCAGATCCCAACAATGCAGACGTATTTAACCTCTTAAACGACAACGATGCAATACCATGGATGGAGTTTGAGACAAAGCGCGATCAACTTTCTCCTGACTACAAGTACTATCTGATCAAGAATGGACCAAGTAATGTTTAGGATTTCTACTATTATTTCAGTTTTTTGTTGTACTTTTGCATATTTATGTACGGTCAAGTTAACTGTATTATTTTGTTGTAATGATAATGTTATGTTTTAATCGGTAATTAATTAAATTATAAAATATAAATAAAATGCTCCGCTGAAATACTCTGCTTAAATACTTCGTTTAACGCGCCAAACGCATTCTCCGCTAACTATAATTCCTGCTATAATACTCCGCTCAAATTCTCCGCTCCCGCTTGCGCCAGACACACCCTTATTATATGTAATTGAGCAGCTTTTTACCTTGTGGTGTTGTGCTTGTTCAGGTTTGGTCATTGTTAAGTGTGAGTACTTCGACAGCTTGTAATGTCTATGTTGTAATTTTCTGCATTTTCTTTTTACTATGTCGCACCCTATATGTTGGATTTCTAATTAGTTCTAGGTGATTTTTCTATTGTGGCATAGCTTTGTAAAATGACTGTAGCAGATAGGCAAGCTGGCTACCTCCTGTATATTATTATACTCATTATTTGTTGTAATGAGAAAAGTGTTACAAATCACTTTAAAAACCAATTTGCCTTACCCAAAAAAAATAAATAAGAGCTAGTCAATTAAAAGATTTTAAGCCTGTTTCTTTATTAAATTGTTCTTTTAAAATTATTTCAAAGGTTTTAGCTAATAGAATGAATTTTAGAATGAATTTTTTGATTGATAATTCTCAAATTGTTTTTATTAATGGTAGAAGCATCACTGATGGTGGTTTTGTTGCTCAGGAATATATTAATTTTTTATTGTAATAATTTTACTTGTACTCTTTTAAAACTCTATTCTGTAAAGCTTTTGATTCTATTGATTGATATCATCTTAAAGATCCCTTAATGGTTAGAGGTTTTAGTGATAGTTGGATTATTGCCTTGCTTATGTCTGCGAATTCCAGTATCTAAGAATGGTGTTCCTGGTAATAAGATTCAATCTAAACGTGGTCTTTGGTGGTGTTGTGCATTTTTGTCCCCCCCCCCCTCGGGCTAACCTTTTTATTTACATGTGCAGGCCCTGGAGCTACTAATTGTTGTGGACCTGGTGGATTTGCTTCAGTGACTTCCTGGTCTGCTGGTTTCTGTATAGTTGTGTGGAGCGAGAGCTGACATGTTTGGAGCAAACGCTTGCCTTGATGGTTTTTCCCAAAGCTTGTTGTGCGGGTTGTTTTTGATCTTGCTCTTTCGGCGTTGGTTAGCATCGTTTGCTGTCTTTTTTTGTAAGAGGCTGGATTTGGTTGTTTAGTCGCGTTGGTTATTGTCATTTTTTTTGTTTTCTCTACTTTTGGTTTGGTGGTCTATTTATACAGCTTGTCTGTTTTTTCACACCACCTAGAGTTTAACGACCCGGATATTTCGCTGTTAAGTTTAGAACATTTAAATTAATTTTAAATGTTGTATTGGTAATATAAAATGATTTTTATAAGGAATTATTTTAAAAAAATACTGCGTAGTTGGTACCACGTTAACTTTAGCAGATATATATATGGTGAATGGCCCGTGCTTCGCACATGAGAAATGATAGGAGTTGTAGTTGCATTGAATATTGATTGGTTTGTGTGATATTTCTGTTATTTTCTACCTTTAGTGGATAGGTGTCTATAGTAGGTAAACTATAAATACGTTTTATGGTTTTCAAATATACAAACTAATATAACTAACAGTACCAAATGCACAAAATAAACATTTGTTCATTTTTTTTGGAACTCCAAGACAACATAGATTCATTTGCGGCTGAAGATCATATACGACAAAGTAAAAAAATAAAAAAATATCTTTTCCAATACACTTGAGCAGCGTGCTATCCACGGTTTCTAAACCGTGTGTGCCAAGAAATTTCAATTCTATGCGTGTCAAGCTATCATCTGTCGTGCACTCCAATCTTTTTCACCTTTAAACACAAGTATGCTCAGTCTCGTCTCCTTTCCTCGTTCTTTCAGTAAACAACGAAAATGGACATTGTAAAATTCAATTAAAAATTATCGTTAACTCCTCTGTATGTTACAAAACCAAATCCTTAACCCTTTATTTCCCAAGTCGTTGTTCTTCTATAAAACAAAAACCAAAATTTTCGCAACTCTTAATATTGATAAAAAAAATCGATTCCAAGAAAAACTCGAAATCAAATCTCTCGAAATTGTTCTCCACCCTCACACCTTCGAACCGGCTTTCATCCGATGTTAGTTTTCCAACAATGACTAGGGTTAAGGAAATTGAAAGATGTAAGCCTTAATGTGAGAAACAGTGATGGTGTTTGGATTCGTGGGATACATGAGCACCTGTGCGTCGAATTGTGGGTGATTTTGTGAGTTAAAACGTCGGTGGCTGAGGTGTTGTGTGCGACAGTTTGCGAATTGGGATCGAGGGAAGGTTTGAGATTTCCATGGAGGTGATGGTGATGAAGGGACATTGAAGAGGAGTTAAATTATGGGTTCAACGGTAGTAATAACATTTCGCAATTTACTATTGTGCATGAGTTAAGGTTTGGGTAAAGAGGAGAAGCGGTTCGTTTGACTGGGAAGAGTTAGTTCGATGGGGTGATAGTGTAGGAGAAGGTTTTTCGAACAATTGGAAGTAGGAGATGGATTAACGAAGTAAAACAACGTATTTGTCTTGATATCATGGAGAAGAATAGTTAGGGGATGATTATATGATTTAAGGTAACGAGAGTAAATTAAAATAAAAATAAAAATAAAAATAGAAAGAAGTCATTGGTTCATGGATGTTGTATCCCTGACAAACAAGTCGATGCCAAATTGATCACAAACTGTGTTACTATAGGATAGGACGTAGGACATGAGTTGGAACAAGATAGAGCAATGCTAACATAATTGGTGTCGGTCCTCTACTCTCATTCATTGATATTTAGGTGGTTTGAATATGCTAGTTGTAGAATACATAAAAGGGTGAAGGTTGATAATACTTTTGGTGGGGTTCTGCATTGAACAACAAGGGGGACTAGATGTGTTCGGGAATCATGGTAATGGTGAAGTTAGTTCGGCAAGTGTGGAGATTGCACTGATGATGGAAAGAAAGGGCACAGGTTCAGATTTATTTACAGGAAAAATGAGGCCAGAGAACATGATTAAGAAAATTATTAATGTTAATGATTCAGGTTTAGCTGTCCATGATGGCGTGTGTATGTATTGAACGAGAAAGGAGCGCAGCATTAAACGAAGAGAACGAAAGGTAAATTATAATCGACAATGGATTGTTTTGGCTATAGCAGGGAATTACGGGTTTTTATCAACGAGGAAGAAAGATTAAGATGACACAATACGTAATTAAATCGTAATTAGTGATTAAGGAGTAAATTATTTTTATTAATGACTATTTAATTCTGTTATAACCAGTAAATATTATATATATCATTCATTCATGAACAGAACTGAACTTGATCGGATCTGTTGGAACCGTAACAACGAAATCTACATCGTGGAACTAATTCCGTTGAGAATGGAGCTACTGAATTTCGTGATAAAATCAAACGCTTGTTTGATTGTAAACGAAATAAAAAGCAGAAGCATCAACTGCAAAACAAGATGAGTAAACTCAATAACTCTGGCTCAATTATATTTTTATATAAACGAATATTAAATTTATTTGTAGAAATTTTATACTGCGTGATGGTTGTTGGTTGAAATGGTTGATATAGTTATATCGTTGATTGATTATTAATTCTGTTTGCCATAATATTTCATATTAATGTGAAATTAATATTATTGATGTTGATTAACATCTGTGGATGCAAGGAAACAGGTTGGAGGGATCCAACTGGATTCCTCAACATTTATATTATTATGTTTGCATTGATTGTGACATATACTGTGATATATTAACTATGATTGTTCTTGTTACCACTGGCCCTAGAATTTTGGTATTTAAACACCGTAAAATATTTTCGAATAAAGAAAATGGAGTTTCAGTTTTAAAAAGGAAATTTATTTCCAAAGATAGAAATGTAATTTCGAGTAGAGTTGAAATTAAAAGCATGTAAATGGAGAAAACAAGAATTTGTTTATAAAAAAGAGTAAAAATTAAGTGAATTATTTATCACTGGATAAAATGAAATATAAATTCAAATTTGGATTCATATGGAGAAGTGGAAATCGGTTTTGAAAGCAATATTTGAATTGAGATTTGAACTTAGCAAATTTATAAGGAAATTATAAACAAGATTTTTAATTAATTGCAATACAAATTAGATTGGTATGGAAAATTTTGAATAGAAGTTTTTTTTTTGAAAGAACAATGTGTGATCTTCTGAAAAGAAGAGAGCACACATATATATGTATATATATATGGAAAAAGAAATGATTACAAAGACCGACTACTAGCCTAGAAAAAAAAACAAAGAAACAACCATATGAGCTATAGCAAGTCTCACCCAACAAAATACAACAAAAAACAGATGACTGTCACAAACTAAAACTCCAAAGCCAAACTCGGAAAACTCCAAAGTAAGAGCCATCTCCAATCCTCCACAGCCATACTAAAAAGTCCATCAGCCTGAGCCCGAATGAGTTGCTGCTACCAGCTTCTAACTCGGAAGCTTTCCATGGTAAGAGACAGTATAAGATCTAATACGCTTGCTACGACGGACCAATCCCGAACTGGGGATAACTCTCCTCCGCCTACCCCTCGTCGTCAAAGAACAAGACCTATCACAAACCGGAGAAATCTCTCCGTTACCCTCTTGCAATTTATCCGAAACCGGGTCACCAAACTGACTATTAGCCTCACCACAGATCAAAGAAACCCGATGTGAATATGAACACCGACTATTATACATCCCTGAAAGCACTGAGCTCAAGCTAATCTCCTTATTCATCTTAGACCAAAGAACATGCTTTATAACAGATAAGCTTCTTCTCCTCTTAACCACTGTAGAAATCACTCTCTCCTTTTTCACGTGAGAACCAGAATTAAGTATGAAAATCAATGGTGTACCCCACGGCACTGATTTCAATGTAGGATACGTAACAAGATTTATTACCTCCTTCCTTGTATTCATTCCATGCACTTCATCCACTGACCTACATACATCTTCTTCATCTAGTTTTTCCAAAACCCCAAAACTGTTAAACAAGTTAACATCTTTAGACACAAGTACATCAGCTCCATCTCCTTCGGATAAACAGGATGTAGCCAGAACAGGTATATCAGATACGAACTCCTGTACAACCTCCTCTGCCAAACCTGTTACCATCTCATTTCCTATTTTATTATTCAACAAAACATTTCCATCATTACTTGCTGACACTATCATTGCAGAATTATCAAAGCACTTCTCAACTGATGGGTCAAAGAGCATAGAATCGAAAACCTTGCTCCTCCCATCGGATCTCACAACCTCCTCTTCACTAATCAAAGAACCATCTATCACTTTAGAATTCAAACCTCCCATTAAAATATTAACAACATCCGACTGTAAGGCTTTTTGAGAAGGATTCCCCTCGCCCCTCGAATCAATGTCCTCTACACCTTTCAAATTAACCTGTGAATCATCATCCCTATGACCACAGTTCACTCCAGAGTTTATAATATCAAAATGAAACAAAATCTCATTTAATAATCGGAATCCTTTCCGCTTATTCTTCGAAGCCGAATCAGAGAAGATCCTCCACAATTTCAAGTAATTTATACAAAAAGATAAGGCATGTTCTCTCCTCCCTAGCGGTCGAGGCAGAGGAGGATAACTATCATTTCTTGACGCAATCTGTATCTTCTTTCTCCACAGAACGCCATCCACTAATCCCTCTATGTGCCAACCCATCAACAGCAACATATACGCACCATCATCTTTCTGGTTCGAGCTAATCATTTCATAAAGATTCAAAAAAGAATTAAGCTTCTTGCATAACATCAAACAATTAACGTGCATCAATTCAAAACCCAAATTGCCTCCATATATCTCTGGACAACCGCTTCTCCGATGCCCTAAAACTCCGCAATTGAAGCATCGAACCAAATTTCTACAATCTTTTGCGATGTGTCTTGAATCACCACATCTAAAACATAAACGCTTCCCAAGAAATTTCCAATTAAACAAAGACTTGTACAAGGGAGAAAGCCGATTATAAAGAATAGACTTTCTAATCGCATCAGCGTATAAGCGATGGGGATCTTTCTTTGAATTTGCTAAGGAAGAAGGATTAAACGATTGAGAAGAAATCGAATTTCTCAATCTAAGTTCTTGGCGAGAAGGAGAAAAGAGAGCCTCCGCCATTTCTCAATCTTTTTTTCGAATGAGTGGGTTCTCTGTAATCTGGATGTTCTTTTGGCTATAATTTTGAATAGAAGTTATAAATAGAATTTGGGTTTAAGATATTATTTATGAGTACGAAATCAAACAGGTTTGATTGTATATAAAAGAAATATATTCACAATTAATGTGAATAATGGTTTAAAGGAAATATTTTGCAAATGAAATGTCTCTAAAGGAAATTTAGATTTGAAATATGAATCCAGATTGGAAATTAAATGAAAAAGGAAATGGGTAATCGTTTAAGTTCAGAATTCGGAATATTAAATAAAGTGTGATAACATTTGGTAGACTAGAATGGTTATAAAGGAATTTGGTAATGATTTGGAAAAGATAAATTCAAAAGTGAATTTGGAATTTAATTAACCTAAAATGGTAGATAAATTCTGAAGTTCAGAATATAAATCGAATATAGATTATTAGAAAGAGAACTATTTATTTGAAATCCTATTATATCAAATTTAGAGAAGTAGTTATTTTTAATTTTCGTTTTAATCAAATTTAGTTAATTATTTATTTATTTCTTATTAATTTATTTATTAAAATTAATAAGTACAAGTTATATTTTTATAAAACAAATATTTGGAAATAATGATTTTAATGCTGCTGTTATAATAAATATTTTTATAAATCTAAACAACGATTATAACGCTGCCGTTATAAAAAATGTTTTTACAAATCTAAACAGCGATTTAATGCTACATTTATAATAAATGTTTTATAAAACAAATATTTGGAAACAACGATTATAACGCTACCATTATAGGCAGTGTTTTTCCTTAAAAGAAATGGATTCTTAAATAGAATCTGAGAATCGCGTAAGCGACATTTTGTGTGTAGTTATGAGTTTTGACTATTTCAAAGTTGAAATTGTTGTTCCATTAAGGTCTGAGAGGTAACTATACCCCAACTTGATTGACTTCATGATTGATAGAGGAATGGTTAAGGTTCAATAGTGAAGATTGGTTAGAAATATGGTTAGTTAATAAATGATTAATGGTTTGAGTTATAGTAACGATGTTTTATAACATCGCGTTGATTTAAAGGGATTAGAAATGTTTCCCAAAATAAAATGGGAGATATTTTCTATATGTAGAAAATGAAATGAATTGGTTAATGAGGAATTAAAAAAAAGGAATATGGAAATATTTTTCGACATTAATAAGGTATATTTTCTGAATATAGAAAATAAGTATTTCGTGAATATTTAGAAATGTTTTCTAACTGGAATAAGAGATATTTTCTCGAATAAAGTAATTAGGATATTGGAAATGTTTTTCCAAGAATCAAGAGAGAAAGTAGAGCTTTGAAAGGATACGTGTTAGCCTACTTTATGAACTAGGCTACACAAAGATTAAAAGATAAAAAGAATGAGGAATGTTTTTTAGTCAAGTCAGATCGGATCGGATTTCCTTGGTAAAGACAGCACAACGTAGAGCAGAGATGGTAGGAGCGTAGGTTATATTGGATCGGTTCGAGTAAACCCGATCCGTTCCCCTAATTTGTAGTACTTTTGATCCAAACCCAAACAATTGAATTAACAGCAGTTACAGCCCATATTTCCTCAAGACCCGGAGCGGTTATGTAACACCCCATACTTTCTATTCATGTTATAATAATGAATCCTAGAATACTTAATTTAAAATGTAAGAATTAAGGGAAACGGGTTACGCCATTGTGTTTGCCTCGGAATTCTGGTTGAGATAGAGTCCGAGTTTGCGTAAATTGGACTTCGTATGAAGAAGTTATGGCTATCGGAAGTTTCAGATGTTCAAATAAATTCAAACAGTTCGAAAACGAGTTCAAAATTCAAACAGAAGCCAGAAGCGGGCTGGGCCGGAAAATTCCCGCCCAAGCAGGTCAACCAGGGGGTCAACCCTAGTGTCGATCTCCCCCTAGAGGTCGACCTAGGGGTCGACCTGGGGGTCGACCTGGCCCCCGGCCAGATTTGAAACTTGAACGACTGCTGACTCGCTGCTGAGTTACTAGGGTTTCTGGATGGTCCTGATTAGGTCTGAGTGGCTGTGATTAACCGTAGGTTCATCTGACGGCTATAATCAAACAAAAATTCTATATAAACAACTCAATGCCTAGCCTGGAAACACACAGAAAAATAAACTTAGAACTGAAATGCCGTCAGTAGAAGACTTGGAGTAGCCGTCACCATTTCCAATTCAAAGACGAGTCAAAGAACTTGAATCAAAAATCAATTTAAAGCGAGTCTAATTCAACGATCTTCTTCAAAGGAGCGCATCTCCAATTTCAGAATTCAGATTTCATAATGCAAGAATTCTTTTTAGTTTGTAAGTTAGTTGTTACGCAGATTTAAACATTCCTTTCGACTGAATTCATGACATGTTGTAATTGGAATATAGTACGATGCTTATGTATAAGATTTGATTCTCGTTTATCTTAAAATATTGTTGTGATTAATCATGTCTATATGCTTGTGGTGATGAACATGTTGTATATTTCAGGTCTATATGCTTATGGCGATGAACATGTTGTATATTTCATGTCTATATGCTTGGGTGATGTACAACATTGTATGTTATTACGATTGGGTAAAAAAAACTTATTATGCCAACAAAATGGTGAAACATGTCATGTTGAAATTTGATGGTTATTTGCAAGTCTAGGATCTAAATCACATGCCTACATGTAGATTAGCATTCATGAATAGTTAGAACCATGTCATGTTGAATCTATTTATGTTGTAAAAAGTTGGAATTGCAATCCTCTTATGCTTAACACACATAAGTTATCATGCTAAGTTGCAATTTAAAAATGGTTAGAGTAGCTTTCTTATGTTTTGACATACATAAGTTAGTATGTTAAATTGCGGTTTAAATCTTTTTTATGTGTTAAACCTCCATGTTAGACCCATATCAAATTTACATGACTCAGTCACAAGTTCACCTTTACCTGTTTAGTTGAGATAATGATACATCTATGCCAAGTTACATGTAATAAGTTTAATGTACGCTATTTTATGTTTATGTCATGTTCCTTGATTTTTACCCCTTTTTTTATGGGTTTGGGCTAATTTGTTAGCCCAACATTTTATGTAATTCATACATACGTTCTACGGGGATATCGAGGGGGAAACATAATAATTCATGGCATAGGATTGTTCGTAAAATGGTATACTTGATATACCATTTATTGTGAGCAAAATTTGAAAAGACAATTATGGCATGAGTAAATTAAAATTAATTTACATAAAGAAATTTGATATATATAGAAAAATATGAATTTAGAAAAGATTAATATGCCTAACCCGAGGTTAGATTGAGTTGTGGTGTAAATCTGCCCGGAACCGACCGGCATATCCAGTAACCACAGCAAGACCTATCTAATGTGGGTGGTTAGTGCATCAAGCCCAAAAAGAACCCAAGGTTAGACTGAGTTGTGGTGTAAATCTGCACGGAACCGACCGGCATATCTAGTGACCACAACAAGACCTGTCTAATGTGAGTGGTTGGTGCTTTAAATTAAAGCTAAGTCAGGATTGGTAGGGTTAAGTGAATTAGGAAAATACTTAACCGATTCAACATGTTAACTAAAACAAATGGGCTGGGTTAGGACGCTTAACCAAATAAACATGTTGATTTGAAAACCCTAGTAACGGGGACCCATTTCTGTAGTAACCCACATAGATGTATCATGGTACCCTGAAACTAGGCAGGGTGGGACACGATTACTGGGCTGAATTATAAGCAGTCAAAATGCCGGCGGTTGGTGGGCCGATGTAGGTTCCGACGAAGTATGGGCGTGCACGTACTCCGGAGTGGAAAAAAATCAGGCCCTAGGCATCGGTAGTGTACTTTGTGCATCTTGAATCATGTCGGGTTGCCACCAGAGGGACTGATACACCCCATGGTGGGACCAGCACAGGTGACTACAATCAAGCGAGGCTGAAGGACACATGACTTGAATACATGCGAGTAGGAGCCGATCATTTAGGGGATTGTTTGTTGTAAACATGTGGGCTGGTTGAACCAATGGTTAAGTAGGTGCAGAGAGACTATAGTAATGGGTGCGATCACACGTCCCTCTTATCTTGTATTTGGGTATTGTCCTATGTTCTGTTATCACTGTCGTGACCCCTATTCTTGTTTAAATACTAGTAACCACTGAACTTACTAGACTTATTGTCTGACCCGTTTCCTTTCGCCTTCTTTTCTTCCATCCCCCCTCCCCCAGGTCCACAGGGAGGAAATACTCCAGCTTAATCAGACTCTTTACAAGCTTCAAGAAAGTAGATGTATGACTTGGACTCTCTTGCATTGGCTATGGATTTGGATATGATCCTTGGGGATTTATGCATTTTTACTTTTTGGTTTATGCTTCTTTATTGAATAATCAAGACAGAAATTATGGTGTAATGTTTTAAAGTTATTTTGAGACAATTTGATGTAATGCTTTTGTAGTGAACTACGTATGAAATAAATATTTGGATTTTGCTGCTTAAATTTATCTGTCTTGTAAATTTTTCTGTGTCTTGTACCTATAACTCTCCACCAAAGTTAAGGCATTCCCCTTGTGTGTGACCTTAATGGAGGTGGGGAGTTTCACTTGGTATCAAAGCAAAGGTTTACAGATTAGATAAGAATTTTTGAAAAATTATTTTCAAAAGAAACATAAAGAAGCATTTTACAAGGAAAAGTGTTGTTTTAAAATTTAAAAAGGCATAATCCCCAAAGCCATATGTACTGTTTTTCTATCCTTCGTTTTGAATCTTTTCTTTTTCGTTTCAGCATGTCTGGGAATCTTAACCTTCCAGAGGGTGTGCCAATACCAGGCTGGTTCAGGAGGTACTTAGAGGCTAGGGCCAACGATGCAAGCCCAGTAGATATTCCTCCTCCAGCTGCAGCGGTACCTCCTCCTCCTCCTCATGCAAATGCTTTCTCAAAGATCTATAGAGATTTTAGGGCCATGGATGGAAAGGATTTCAAGGGGACTGAATCATTCGTAGAAGCAAGGAACTGGCTCAAAGAAACTTAGGATCTGTTCGTTATCTTCGAGGTGGACGATAGACAAAAGATACAGTTGGCAGTGTGATTGCTTAAAGACGAAGCTTCCTATTGGTGGGAAGTCACTAACGCTGAGAGGCTGGTTGAAACATGGATGGATTTCAGAATAAGGTTTGAGATAAAATTCCTCTCACAAGCTGAACGAAGTTTACAGCTAGAAACGTTCTTATCTCTTAAGCAAGGAAGTATGATGGTCAAGGAGTACGTCAATCAATTCAATCAGCTGGCCCGGTTTGGACTGGACTTAATGAATACTCCTCATAAGAAGGCTCTTCGTTTTTTCAAGGGATTGAATGAGCCACTTCATAGCTTGGTTATGACCCACATACCTACGGGGGCTACTTCCGAAAGGTTAGTGGACATGGCACTCTTAAATGAGGAAGACAAGGGCAAGAATGAGGCAAAAGCAGAAGTGCCTCAAGATAAGAAGGGGAAGGGTCACATAACAAGAAGGCTAATCCAAAGAAAGGCAGGAAGAACAACAAACCCCGTGAAAAGAGAAAGTGTAATTTCTGTGGCATTCCTGGACATCTGATTAAAGACTGCAGGAAGAAGAAAAGGAAGATGGGTGGCTGTTTCCACTGTGGTGGGACAGGACACGTGGCTAGGGCTTGCCAAAAGAAGAAAGGGCAGGAAGCTGGACCTTCTTCGGGAGGACAAGTTCACGCTCTCACAGCACCTCCGCAAGAACGAGGTAGAAATATTTCTATTGAAAGTTTAGTCTATCTTTTTGATCATCCTATTGTTTGATTCTGGTGCATCACACTCATTTGTATCTACTGATTTAGTCGAATCTCTACACCTAGACACTAGTTTAGTATAGGATCCCTTGGTTGTTTCAAATCCAATCGGGGGCTCAGCTTATTTGTCAATGGTTTGTTTGGATTTGAAAAATATCTATATTAAGAGTTGAGTTTAGGTGCAATGCTTATGTTTTGGGCTTCACGGGCTATGGATTGATTCTAGGCAAGGATTGGCTATCCAGTAATCGTGCCATCCTCGACTGTGAAAAAAGAGTGGTTAGACTCCTGACTCGCCTTGGTAACACTCTTGAAATTTCTTGCAATCCACTGAACTCTGTTATGCTAAGCTATCTAGAATCTCTTGATGCGTCTGTTGAGGACTTCCAGTCTGTAAAGATAGTCTGTGAATATCTTGATGTGTTTGAAGAGGTAAAGGGTTTACCCCCGAAGCGGGAGATAGACTTTTGCATATACCTCGTTGACAATGCAAAGCCCGTTGCTTTACCCGTTAGGCACATGGACCCAAGGGAGAGAAAGGAGCTCAGCAAGCAAATCAAAGAGCTACTTGAAAAGGGGTTCATAAGACGGAGTATTTCTGAATGGGGTGCTCCGGTAGTGTTCAAAACCAAAGCTGATGGTTCGCTCCGCCTGTGCGTTGATTATAGGGAGCTAAACAAGATGACCAAGAAGAATAGACACCCACTCCCAAGAATAGAAGATTTGTTTGATCAGCTTGTAGGTGCATCGGTTTTCTCCCAGGTAGATTTAGCTACCGGGTTTCATCAGCTAAGGGTGGCTGAAGACAGCATTGATAAGACTGCATTCAGAACTCCCAATGGTTTCTTCAAGTGGCTTGTCATGCCCTTCGGCTTGACTAACGCACCTGCTTACTTCGTGGATTTAATGAGCAGGGTGTTCCGAGAGTTCCTCAATAAGTTTGTGGTAGTCTTCGTAGATGATATTTTGATCTTCTCAAAGAATGAGGAAGAACATGCTCAGCATCTAAAGGAAGTCATAGATACCCTCCGGGCACATCAGTTGAAGGCAAAATTCTCCAAATGCCATTTCTGGAGAGAAGAAGTTAGGTTCCTTGGACATGTGGTGTCCAAAGAGGGGATAGCTGTGGACACCACGAAAGTGGTTTCCATGCAAGATTGGAAGGTTCCTCGAAACGCAACCGAAGTCCGAAGCTTTCTCGGACTATCAGGCTTTTATCGAAAGTTCATCAAAGATTTTGCAAAAATCTCAGCTACACTAACAAGATTGACAAAGAAGAACCTAGCTTTCAATTGGGACTTGGATTGTGATATTGCTTTCCAATGTTTGAAAAGGGCTCTAACAACAGCCCCAGTTCTGACTTTGCCTGATGGAAGCAAGATGTTTACAGTATACACAGATGCATGCGGAACGGGACTAGGCATTGTTCTGATACAAGAAGGGAAGGTAGTGGCTTATGGTGGAAGATAGTGGAAAGTACATGAGAAAAACTACCTGACCAATGACCTAGAGTTGGCATCCATCGTTTTTGCGCTCAAGTCTTGGTGCCATTATCTCCTAGGTGAGAAATTTGAACTGTGTACTTGTAGGTTTCAAATCGGTCTGAATCGAAACCCTAATTTTATTTTAACAACTTAAAAGGGGATCTTATGCGGAAATTATAAATCGAACATTCAGAATAATTGGAGTTAAAGATTCATACCTTACGAGCCGAATCTATGAAGATCTAACGAAATCAAATCGAAAGAAAGAGGGATGGTGCATCGAATCAAAAAGCATAGCATATCGCCGGCTCTCCATAGGTTATCCACAAGAACACCTTCCTCTTTCGATCGAATCGGGAAAAGGAATTGAAGAAGAAGACAGTGCTAGCCGGCATGATACTTTAGGGTTTTGTTTGGAATGGTATTGTCGGCTATACATTATCACATATATATTGCCTAGGGTTAGCCCGTTTTTCTCCCCTTATACAAAGGATTCAAATATCCTTTTAATGACCAACTTAACCCAAAAGAATAGGATTCTTTTAAATATTTATTTCAACTATAAATAAAATATTAACAACTTAATATTTTATTCGTCCAAAATATTTTCTGCTTCATAATGTTCTATATTGTGTGACCCTACAGATTACTACAACGTTGGCAATAATTTAAATCGTATTTAAATTATAAACAGTGAGCGGTATCTAGCAACACATCACTGCTACCCAAGTTATAAAAATATTATCGATTCGATACAACCTTTCTGTGACCAGTGTATCAATGTAATATAATCCCTTTAACCAGTATATCCAGGATTAAACTCAAGGCATGGATCGTATCATCCTCTTTATAATTTAATCCGTTTTTCTTGATCGATGAGTAGACTGTTTAAAACAAATCAATATTTGAGCACGGCCATGCATTTCACAGTCTCACTCAATCAAGAGGCCCATGGATATCACTACAATTACATCATAGGGTTAAATCCCATCTAGATCATTCATAATTTTCATTCGACTCTAGATGTATCCAATAATCACCGTTATCGTTACTCTATTACGAATAACTTTAAATGATATCAAAACACAAATATCCTCGAATAAAATTATAATGATTTCAGGTCTGAGGACCATTACATCACTGTCACTATGAAAATAACTTATGATACTGTTAATTATATTCCATGGAGTTATCTTACGGTGGGTTAGCCCAATACGCTATTCTCCAATACGTATTTATATCTTGACTTTAATATCATGTATATTAATGATCAATGAGATGTGATCATCAGTCAATCAATATACTAGTCTCAACGCTTTATTGTTGTCCTATATAAACAATAAAACTCGACTAGGGACATTTAAGAATTATAATACTTATTATATTATATAATCTCAAGTTCAGTCTTACTCGAACTATATAATTCCATATTATTATTCTAAGGACTTCTATTATATTATTATTATTTATATTACGCAGTAAATACAATATAATAGAATAATATTTCATTCCAAATAAAATAATAACATCAACAATGTTATCAGTATCATCAAATGGATTGCCTCTAGGGCATAAACTCTAACAATCTCCCACTTGCACTAGAGTCAATCATTTACGTATCGTATACTCATGAAACTAGTGTGACTATTAAACTTCTGCTGCGACAGAGTTTAATTCAGTAGGTCTGCAACATTACAACGTTCGTAACTTTGCAGATGTGTTCATTTCTTCTGTGAACAACTTCACATCGGAATTATAGTTCTTAAATATATGTTTGGATCGATAATGAGTTTAAAGTTTTAGGCCTGAGCAGCAGCCAAATTGTTATCCCAATGTATATCATTGGATCAACAATGAATTAAGTTCAATCATAAACTTCTTAATCCAAACATTTTCTTTCTTAGAATTAGTATTTAATTTTGTTTTAAAACTAACATTATTTACAATAATTAATTTGTTATCAAATAACATTAGAATTATTGTGTCACTCCCACTCAATTTCTTGTCTATACAAGATTTAATAGCATTTTGTGGTTTTCGAAACATTTCGATATCTAGTTCATTCCCATCGGTGTCTTAGAGACTGACTCTCATTTAAATGAATACCAATTTGAGCAATAAACATTTTATTCTCAGAGGATTTATAAAATTAACACCCATTTGTTACTTGTGGATATATTACACAAAATAGTTATCTGATTTGGGTCTGATCTTATCAGAAGAAGGACATTTAACAAACGCCCTACATCCCAAATCTTCGTATTAAACACACTAGGATATTTCCTAGTTCATATCTTATATGGCGTCTTCAAATCCTTTTAGCGGGATTTAATATAATTGTTCTCAATTTAGCTTATTGGAAGATCTATATGATTTATCTTGGTCGTACCATATCTTATAAGGTGTGATTACTCCTTTCAAGCACACCATTTCAACATGGTGTTCTAGGTACTGTGAGTCGTGAAACAATTTCAAACTCGTCTGGATATTCATTAAATTTATTGGCTTAAATATTCCTTTTTGAACTGTTCGAAAACTATTTATATTCTATTAAATTGGTTTCTAACTTCACTTTGAATTCTTTGAACTTTTCAAATGATTCTGATATGTGTTTCATAAGATACACATATCTGTATCTATTGATATCATCAGTAAATGTGATGAAGTAACAAAACCTACCTCTAGCTTATGTATTCGTTGCTCCATATACATCATTATGTTCGGGACCCAATACTTGTTACTCAATCACTGTGTCAAGTGAAAGGTGATTTAGTTATTTCGCCTAATAAATAAGATTTGCATCCTTCATAAGATTTTAAATCAATTGATTTCAAAATTCCATCATTATGGAGTTTTGATATACTTTCTTGTTTGTTGGGCTAACTGGTAATACTAAAGGTATATTGGATTTAAATCACTAAATTTAATCCAGTCGTGATTAATTTCAAGTACATTATAGTTAAGGATTTACAAATATCATTAACTATTTGTGAAATTCCATACAATATTTCATTTAAATAAAATGAATAACAATTATTCTTTTATTACAAATGAAATTTAAACTTGTATGAACAAGATACATTATAATATTTATCTTAAATGGAATTTCATTATAACAATTATTTTACTTATTTAATTAAGCCAGTATAACCAACAAGAATCAACTTTCTATGGATAATCCATCAACATTTGCTTCATTTCCAATTGTAAGTCCACTTGTCTTTTCATATTTCTACTTATTTTGCAATTTCTGTAAATTCACATACATTTACGTGATTTATATCTAGTATCTAATACTAGAGATGTATAAGTTGATTTTATAACATTTATTTCTTATTCAGTTGAAGTCATACTTCAACTTTTATTTTAGATCTTCGATAATAGTAAAACAATTACGTTTAATTTCTTTGAGGACAATCCCCAAATTTCAATGTTAGTCAAGAAATTTGATTCAATTCAATTTATCCCTTTTAAGGATTAATTTAAATTATCGGAGTTATTTATTATTTAATATCTACAATAGATAATAAATAATAACTGATTCTTTAATATTTATTTAATATAAATTTTGACAATCAAAATTGTATACTAACATAAACGTGTAATTTAAACCAAAATTTGCTCCCACTGAAATTAACATCCCTCTGTTTATATATATGTATCGATATACATATATAACGGTGTTCCAAGATCCATATCTAATCATGTTTTGACTCTGCTTTGGCAAATCCCCAAAACACAATCTTTTAGGTTAGATATCTTATGTCAATTATATCGTATATAATTCTTGGATCGCATGTTGAACAGTTTGTTCAGTATTATTCATTTGCTCAAAAAATAATAATTCATGCTTTTGTCTCTAAGGCCATAATCCTATTATGCAGCCTAGTTAAGTCAGACCCAATAATAGGTTGGGGCACCACATTTTACTCCATCGCATATAACCAAAATAAAAGGTGCACAACGCTTTTGGCGTTAGTTACATCCAGTGATTTTGGATAGTGATGAGTATATTATTGGAAGACTTCACCATGACTTAATATAAAAATTATTTTGCTTTAAAGGGAATTTATAATTCGTAGTGCGAACAATATTAAAGTTATATACACATTGAAATATATGTATTTTATATTCGTAATATAAATGGGATTTAAATATAATATATGAATCATATATTTATGTTTAAATTCAATGATATATATATATATAGGTAGTGTGCCTATTCTTAACATTTCAAGGAATTTGGTCTTGAACATCATTTCAATATATACAGATTTAGAGATATCTATATAAGTGGTATTGAACATTTCAATACACGTTTTAAGCATTTCAATGTTTGGGCAATGATCAAAATTACCTTACATTTTAGATATTGCTTTCAAATTTCTAAAGCAACATAATATAAAATGTATTCACATAATTAAACAACTAATTATCCATGCACAAAATCCTATTATACAGCATTAAATAATCCTTGTTTATATTGAAATCTGATTTCAGCATGTAAAACAGGTTTAACGGTTTGGATTTAAACCGTATACACAATAAAACAGTAAAGCACTGTTTTGGAATATAATAATGCACAGATTTATCATAAACTACATTTATCAAATACAGTAAAGATTCAACTAAACTTCAATTCAAAACAGTTGCAAACAGACTTCCCAGACCAGAACTAAAACAAGGTTAGACGCTATCAAACATAGTTAAAACACTGCATTATTTTACACCTGTTTCAAACATCCATTTGAATACAGCAAAACAGTTTAGCATTATACTTGTACATCAATATGTACAAAGCAATAAGATCAGAGAAATGTAATATCATATATTGCCGAGCTTTCTTCCCTTTTGAATTGGCCTTTCTACTGAAACAATTTCAGCATTTTCGACTCCTGTAAACATGAAACAATTTCAATCCATGAGTTTTGACAGATTTAAATACATCATATGTATTTAACATTTCTGCATTTACATATATATACACTAAACATATATATAACATCTTTATGCAGTAAAATAACAGTTCAATATCAGATATAGATCAGTATTAGTAGTGGATGAAAGGTGTACATATATGATCATGTCAAAATACACACACACATACAGACACACACACACACACACATATATATATATGTATATATACATATGTGTATATGTATGTGTATATATAAATAATATATAAAATAACAGATCCATATTTGAAAGGAGAAAGTATATTCGACAATCCAGTAAACTTGATCAGCATTAAGTCCATGGAGATCATAGTAGGATATATTAAGATTTTAGGGATATCTAAATATCCAGATTTACACATCATGGGTGTATGTGTTATTGTAAATCAAACATGCAGTTTTAATTTATGGATTGATCAAAATTGGGATCCTTGTGTTGATGGTTCATAACCAGCAATTTTATATCTTAGTTTATATATTAGTGTTAGCAGGTGTTATAGAGTATGGACCTCTTTTATATTCAAACATTATTCAAATCAAACACAATGAATACTATATGTCAGGAGCATCTAATGTCCTTTAATCACTCATTACAAAACCAGGTCCAAAACTTTTGAACATATATATATATAAATAATGTCATTATCATATACAAGCCTGAAATGTGAGTTCAAGATTGTACATAATTTCATCATATAATCTAAACAAATTTATAATAAGATAACATTTACAGTAGATGCTAATCTGGCAACAGACCAACTATCCTTATTTTATGAAACCCTTTTCATGTATATATCAAGTAATTGTACGATAAACAGCCAATATCAATCATCAATGCATGTCAATCCAGATTCAGGATATTCAGATACATATACTTAAGGTAAGTCATACTTGCCAAGGATATATGTTTACAGATATCTTTATATATATCCTCGCATTATTGAATTTGTACCATTTATAGAATGATTATAGTATATAGAATAATCAAGCAGCTCATTGATGCAAACTCATATATCATGATATATTGTTTACAATCTACAACATATACGTGGGAACTAACAGAACACATATATCATATCATATAAATATATATATATATATATGTATGTGTTAGAATTACTATATCTGATATAGAATTCAGCTATGTAAATACAACTTTTGATCTAATAAAATTCATAAATTTTATATTTCCAACTCTAAATAGTTTTGGAAATCTATAAATCAAATTTACAAATCAAAATCAGTATACATATATGATCAATATAGTTTTTTTTTTAAAAAAACTTTATCAACATATTTATAATATTAAATCCCAAGATTCAAGATGATTCGAAATCATTGAATCAACAATGGTCAACCACCAAAGTAATAATGGTATAAATCAATGAATACAAATCAATTTCATGTATTAATGACTTTTCTTACAATAACATAATACTGAACCAACATTTGATCAGCAATATAATTATATATTAAAATAGAAGTATTTTAATTAAACTTGAACTGGTGCAAGTTTAACATGTATATATTTTATAAATTGTAAATGAATTTAAAACACCCTGCTAATGTAAATATATATTAGCAAAGATATAAGTTGAATCATATTCTAAATAATAAATACAAATCCAGTTTTAATACATACAACTTCACAAGCAGCATGTATATAATAAAAGAAATCAAAACAGGAAATTAAATCCATTATTAATTCATGACAGACACAACTGCATTATCTATTCACTATTTAATAGAGAATGACGGATTCAACACCATGTTTAATTATATTTATAGTTAATATGTCAAATATAAATTTATGACTTCCCTTTTACACTTTGTATCAGTATACAATATAAAAGGTATCATATAAATATAAGAATAAGATCACGTATCCAGTATAACTGGAAAAATGGAATCTGCTATGTAACTTGTAGAACATATCACTTGTATGTGTATACAGACTCCTCATGAATCAGCAAAACCAGATTTATAATCTAATCATATAACTTGATTATAAGATCACAAAGATCAAATTAATAGATAGGATATATCAGGAAAATATGTATACTAAAAAAAATATGATCCCTAACATGACAGTACTAAAGTTCATAGCTCTGTCATATGTCCTAGTATGTAACAGAACAGGGTTATTTTAAATATAAAATACCCAACTCCAGATTAATTATTAATTTACATCAAGATAATATATCAAATATAAAATCCAATTTTATACTAAAACATACTCTGGTTTTTGAATATACTCAATTTTAGTTCTATTCAAAATAAATCAGTGTTCTCAACACTGTGCAAAATTGCAAGTATATTCGTATTCATTTAAAGTGGATTAAACGATTTAACCCAAATGAATTGAATTCATACAACTAAATCAACAAAGTTTAAATCTTCTTCAGGAATCGTTCCTTATTCATCAGATTCAACAATCCAGAATCAAAACCCCTAATTTCTATATCCTACACTTTCGATCAGATCCGAATTCAAACAAATACAAACCTAAAACCAAAGTTCAATCTATAATTTCTCGCAATTAACCTGGCTCCGATACCACTGTAGGTTTCAAATCGGTCTGAATCGAAACCCTAATTTTATTTTAACAACTTAAAAGGGGATCTTATGCGGAAATTATAAATCGAACATTCAGAATAATTGGGGTTAAAGATTCATACTTTACGAGCCGAATCTATGAAGATCTAACGAAATCAAATCGAATGAAAGAGGGATGGTGCATCGAATCAAAAAGCATAGCATATCGCCGGCTCTCCATAGGTTATCCACAAGAACACCTTCCTCTTTCGATCAAATCGGGAAAAGGAATTGAAGAAGAAGACGGTGCTAGCCGCCATGATACTTTAGGGTTTTGTTTGGAATGGTATTGTCGGCTATACATTATCACATATATATTGCCTAGGGTTAGCCCGTTTTTCTCCCCTTATACAAAGGATTCAAATATCCTTTTAATGACCAAGCTTAACCCAAAAGAATAGGATTCTTTTAAATATTTATTCCAACTATAAATAAAATATTAACAACTTAATATTTTATTCGTCCAAAATATTTTCTTCTTCATAATGTTCTATATTGTGTGACCCTACAGATTACTACAACGTTGGCAATAATTTAAATCGTATTTAAATTATAAACAGTGAGCGGTATCTAGCAACACATCACTGCTACCCAAGTTATAACAATATTATCGATTCGATACAACCTTTCTGTGACCAGTGTATCAATGTAATATAATCCCTTTAACCAGTGTATCCAGGATTAAACTCAAGGCATGGATCGTATCATCCTCTTTATAATTTAATCCGTTTTTCTTGATCGATGAGTAGACTGTTTAAAACAAATCAATATTTGAGCACGGCCATGCATTTCACAGTCTCACTCAATCAAGAGGCCCATGGATATCACTACAATTACATCATAGGGTTAAATCCCATCTAGATCATTCATAATTTTCATTCGACTCTAGATGTATCCAATAATCACCGTTATCGTTACTCTATTACGAATAACTTTAAATGATATCAAAACACAAATATCCTCGAATAAAATTATAATGATTTCAGGTCTGAGGACCATTACATCACTGTCACTATGAAAATAACTTATGATACTGTTAATTATATTCCATGGAGTTATCTCACGGTGGGTCAGCCCAATACGCTATTCTCCAATACGTATTTATATCTTGACTTTAATATCATGTATATTAATGATCAATGAGATGTGATCATCAGTCAATCAATATACTAGTCTCAACGCTTTATTGTTGTCCTATATAAACAATAAAACTCGACTAGGGACATTTAAGAATTATAATACTTATTATATTATATAATCTCAAGTTCAGTCTTATTCAAACTATATAATTCCGTATTATTATTCTAAGGACTTCTATTATATTATTATTATTATTTATATTACGCAGTAAATACAATATAATAGAATAATATTTTATTCCAAATAAAATAATAACATCAACAATGTTACAAGTATCATCAAATGGATTGCCTCTAGGGCATAAACTCTAACAGTACTGACCATAAATTGTTGAAATACCTATTCTCGTAGAAAGATCTCAACTTGAGGCATCAAAGGTGGATGGAGTTCCTCGCCTCGTACGATTTTGAGATTTCCTACACTCCTGGTAAGGGCAATGTAGTAGCAGACGCCTTAAGTAGAAAGAAGCTAACCTTAAGCCCTCTCTTCGTGGAAAGGCAAAGCTTGGAGTTCATAGCAAGCTTTAACTTCAGACCCTCCACTGACTTTGTACTTGGCTTGCTAGCAACATTAGAAGTGCGACCAACTCTATTAGACTCGCTCGGAGCCGCGCAAAGAGAAGACCTTCAGCTAGCCGAAGTAATGGACAAATTAGTTAGGGGTGAGACTTCTAGTCACCTCAATAGATACTCCATGGATGCCAAGAGTGGTTGAGACGAGATGGAAGACTCTCTGTCCCACAGGCAAGGGGCTTGGCAAAGACAGTTCTAGAAGAGGCACACCATTACAAGCTGACCATACACCCAGGCGGAGACAAAATGTATAAAGATATCAAAAAAGTTTTCTTTTGGAATGGCATAAAGAAAGACGTAGCTGAATTTGTTTCTAATATTTAATATGCCAACAAGTCAAGGTGGAGCAGAAGAAGCCTGGTGGTCTGCTCTATCCTCTAGAGATCCCACAGTGGAAATGGTATAACATCTCAATGGACTTTATAGATGGGTTGCCTAGGTCAAGAAGGGGCAATACTAGCATTTGGGTAATAGTGGACAGGCTCACAAAAAGCACCCACTTTATACCCGTCAAGAGTAGAAGGACTGCCTCACATCTCTAGCATCCATATATCTTAAGGCGATAGTTCGACTCCATGGGATACCCTCCAGCATAGTGAGTGATCGAGACCCTATCTTCACGAGCGAGTTTTAGAAGAGTTTACAAGAGGCTGTAGGCACACAGTTATGCTTAAGTATGGCCTATCACCCTCTAACTGATGGCCAGACGGAAAGAGTCAACAGAGTATTAGAAGACCTCTTTAGGTTATGCATTATTGACTTCGGAGGTATATGGGAGGATCATCTACCTTTGGTGGAATTCGCTTACAACAATAGCTACCAAGCCACCATAGTCATGGCGCCTTTCGAAGCTTTATATGGAAGACCGTGCAGGTCATCAACTTGCTGGTGGGAGTCAACATACAAGCTCATACTTGGACCATGCTGGTGGGAGTCAACAGACAAGCTCATACTTGGACCAGACATGATTAGAGAGACTTCGGAGAAAGTAGACTTGATACGAAGAAGAATGAAGACTGCCCAAGATAGACAGAAGTCCTACGCAGAAAAAAGAAGAACTGACCTTGAGTTCGAAGTTGGAGACAAGGTGTTCCTTAAAGTATCTTCCTTTAGGAATGTCGTTCGCTTTGGATCCGCAAGAAAGTTAGCACCATGATTTGTAGGGTCGTTCCCTATCATCGAGAAGATTGGGAAGATGGCTTATAGGGTACAGCTGCCCGAAAGATTTGCCGGGATTCATAATGTTTTTCATGTCTCTCACCTGCGAAAGTGCTTACACGAGCCTGCGGAAGTGGGAGAACCATGTATGCTAGAAGAAGTTGAAATTGAACGAGAAGCAAATGTGAGAAGAGTTCCAACTCATATCTTGGGAACAGAGGTCAGAAAGTTACGCAACCATGAAGTTAAGCTCGTCAAGTTTCAATGGAGCGACGCCGAGGAAGAAGCGACATGGGAAATTGAGGACCGTATACGCGCAACCTACCCTTTTCTTTTTGAGGATAGGTTTTTAATCTCTTTTTCCTTAAGTTTATGCTCGTATTTATCTTTTTAGGTATATCTCCTCGATCCTATCCTATCCTTAGGTAGGAACCTATTTGGATGTAAACATGTAATTGAAACTTGTTATGATTGATGGTTGCAAGTGGTTGCTAGTGGATGCATATACACACACATTAGGTACTAGATCAGCTCGGTCACTTCCATATTGCATATGCATATATTTTTTGGTTTATGGATTAAAACTTGATGTGTTATCATATGGACGTTGCATTGTATGAATGGTTGTGCACTCATGTAAGAAATTTTGAGTAGGAAAATTTGCATTCATAATGGACTCATGGCACTGACATAATTTTTATTAAGGAGGTCAACTGAATCAGTAGACCGCCTGATTTTGCATTAGATAAGGACATATACACACACTATGCATATGATCAAGAAGCATTAGAAATCTTTTAAGGACATTGGACGCCTGCATTTGATGCCTGAGTAGATGGTTGATTTGATGGTAGGATATAAGTTCTTCTCGACTTGGAGATTTTGGGGACGAAATCCTAAAAGGAAGGAGAGTGTAACACCCCGTATTTTCTATTCACGTTATAAAAATGAATCCTAGAATACTTAATTTAAAATGTAAGAATTAAGGGAAACGGGTTACGCCATTGTGTTCTTCTTGGAATTCTAGTTGAGACAGGTCCGAGTTTGCGTAAATTGGACTTCGTATGAATAAGTTACGGTTGTCAGAAGTTTCAAAAATTCAAATAAATTCAAACAGTTTGAAAAAGAGTTCAAAATTCAAACAGAAGCCAAAAGTGGGCTGGGAGGGAAAATTCCCGTCCACGCAGTTCGACCCTAGTGTCGACCTCGAGTTCAAAATTCAAACAGAAGCCAAAAGTGGGCTGGGAGGGAAAATTCCCGTCCAGGCAGTTCGACCCTAGTGTCGACCTCGCCCCTCGAGGTCAACCTGGGGGTCGACCTTAGGGTCGACCTGGGGGTCGACCTTAGGGTCGACCTGGGGGTCGACCTGGGCCCTGGCCAGATATGAAATTTGAACGACTGCTAACTCGTTGCTGAGTCACTAGGGTTTCTGGATGGTCCTGATCAGGTCTGAGTGGCTGTGATTAACCCTAGGTTCATCTGACGGCTATAAGTGAACTAAAATTCTATATAAACAACTCAATGCCTAGCTTAAAAACACAAAGAAAAATAAATCTCGAACTGAAATTCCGTCAGTAGAAGACTTGGAGTAGCCGTCACCATTTCTAATTCAAAGACGAGTTAAAGAACTTGAATCAAAAATCAAATTAAAGTGAGTCTAATTCAACGATCTTCTTCAAAGGAGCGCATCTCCAATTTTAGAATTCAGAAGCAAGAATTCTTTTTAGTTTGTAAGTTAGTTGTTACGCAGATTTAAACATTCATTTCGACTGAATTCATGACATGTTGTAATTGGAATATAGTACGATGCTTATGTATAAGATTTGATTCTTGTTTATCTTAAAATATCATTGTAATTAATCATGTCTATATGCTTGTGGCGATGAACATGTTATATATTTCATGTCTATAAGCTTATGGCGATGAACATGTTGTATATTTCATGTCTATATGCTTGGGTGATGTACAACATTGTATGTTATTACGATTGGGTAAAAAAAAACTTATTATGCCAACAAAATGGTGAAACATGTCATGTTGAAATTTTATGGTTATTTGCAAGTCTAGGATCTAAATCACATGCCTACATGTAGATTAACATTCATGAATAGTTAGAACCTTGTCAAGTTGAATCTACTTATGTTGTAAAAAGTTGGAATTGCAATCCTCTTATGCTTAATACGCATAAGTTATCATGCTAAGTTGCAATTTAAAAATGGTTAGAGTAGCTTTCTTATGTTTTGACATACATAAGTTAGTATGTTAAATTGCGGTTTAAAACTTGTTTATGTGTTAAAACTCCATGTTGTACCCATATCAAGTTTACATGACTCAGTTACAACTTCACCTTTACCTGTTTAGTTGAGGTAATGATACATCTATGCCAAGTTACATGTGATAAGTTTAATGTACGCTGTTTTATTTTTATGTCATGTTCCTTGATTTTTACCCCTTTTTGTTTATTGGTTTGGGCTAATTTGTTAGCCTAACATTTCATGTAATTCATACATACATTATACGGGGATAACGAGGGGGAAACATAAAAAATCATGGCATAGGATTGTTCGTAAAATGGTATACTTGATATACCATTTATTGTGAGCAACATTTGAAAAGACAATTATGGCATGAGTAAATTAAAATTAATTTACATAAAGAAATTTGACATATATAGAAAAATATGAATTTAGAAAAGGCCAATATGCCTAACCCGAGATTAGACTGAGTTGTGGTGTAAATCTGCCCGGAACCGGCCGATATATCCAGTAACCACAACAAGACCTATCTAATGTGGGTGGTTAGTGCATCAAGCCCAAAAAGAACCCGAGGTTAGACTGAGTTGTGGTGTAAATCTTCCCGGAACCGACCGGCATATCCAGTGACCGCAACAAGACCTGTCTAATGTGAGTGGTTGGTGCTTTAAACTAAAGCTAAGTCAGGATTGGTAGGGTTAAGTAAATTAGTAAAACACTTAACCGATTCAACATGTTAACTAAAACAAATGGGCTGGGTTAGGTAAACTTGGAGCTTAACCAAATAAACATGTTGATTTGAAAACCCTAGTAACGGGGACCCATTTCAGCCGTAACCCACATAGATGTATCATGGTACCCTGAAACTAGGCAGGGTGGGGCACAATTACTGTGCTGAATTATAAGCGGTCAAAACGCCGGCGGTTGGTGGGACAGTGTAGGTTCCGATGGAGTATGAGCGTGCACGTACTCCAGAGTGGAAAAAAATCAGGCACTGGGCATCAGTAGTGTACTATGTGCATCTTGAATTGTGTTGGGTTGCCACCAGAGGGAATGATACACCCCATGGTGGGACCAGCACAGCTGACTACAATCAAGCGGGGCCGAAGGACACAAGACTTGAATACATGCGAGTAGGAGCCGATCATTTAGGGGATCGTTTGTTGTAAACACGTGGGCTGGTTGAACCAATGGTTAAGTAGGTGCAAAGAGACTATAGTAATGGGTGCGATAACACGTCCTTCTTATCTTATATTAGGGTATTGTCCTAAGTTCTGTTATCACTGTCATGACCCCTTCTCTTGTTTAAATACTAGTAACCACTGAACTTACCAGACTTATTGTTTGACCCGTTTCCTTTCGTCTTCTTTTCTTCCGTTTCCTCCCCCCCCCTCAGGTCCACAGGGAGGAAATACTCCAGCTTAATCAGACTCTTTACAAGCTTCAAGAATGTAGATGTATGACTTGGACTCTCTTGCACTGGCTATGGCTTTGGATAAGATCCTTGGGGATTTATGCATTTTTACTTTTTTGGTTTATGCTTCTTTATTGAATAATCAAGACAGAAATTATGGTGTAATGTTTTGAAGTTGTTTTGAGACAATTTGATGTAATGCTTTTGTAGTAACTACGTATGAAATAAATATTTGGATTCCGCTGCTTAAATTTATCTGTCTTGTAAATTTTTCTGTGTCTTGTACCTATAAATCTCCACCAAAGTTAGGGCATTCCCCTTGTGAGTGACCTTAACGGAGGTGGGGTGTTTCAGGTTATACCCACGTTTGCCACTAATCTGATGCGTTGTTGCCACCATATTCCATCCGAACCCGACAATAATGGGATGGAGGCCACGTGTACTCGACCCGGAGCCACTTCAGAGGTATTTTCCACCTATAAGTACACCTCCAAGGCTCATTTCAAAGGATCTTTTGGCATTTTCAAAACTCAAACTCCTTTATTATCTGAATTTCATCAGCTTATTCAGATTACAATCATCTCTTAAATTATATTGTGAAGGAAATTGAGTGAATCAATGTATTGTATAAGTGAGACTTGAGTGAAAATCATTATTGTACTTGCATTCAAGACATCAATTCAAATATTAGAAAGTGGACGTAGGCTATTTAACACCAAACCACTATAAATTGTGTGTTTTCTCCGTTTTTTATTTCATTTCAATAGAATCATTACTCGTTTGGGTGTTAGAGCCAATTTTGGATCTAACATTTTGGTGCTTTCACTGAGAACTTTTCGAATTCTCTGCTTTTTGGGATTATCATTCTACTATTTGGACCTTCAAAGTTCAAAGAAGTTAATCCTCCGTTTTTGACATATTTAAGTACCTGTTGGTTAATCACTGAAGAATTGGAAATTATGGCCAAAGGAAAAGGCAAAGAAATCAAAAGTAATTGAGAGAATGAAGTGAGTGAAGATCAACAAACAATGGTTGTGACGAGGTCGCGTTGTCAAGATTCTGGAGTAGGCCGATCTGGTCAGGAAGGACCGATCCGAACTGATGACCCCGATCCGATCCGATCCAGCGATGTTGAAGCCATCCACTCTCCCCATCCGAACCGGCCCAGCCGTATCACTGTGCTCCGATCCGACCCGAATCGGAGTGAAGCTGGAACTTCTACTCGAGCTCCTGCCAATGCTCCGATTCCAGCCGCTATGACCAATGATCAGCCTGATCCATCTGCACCCATCACAAAAGGAGATTTTTCACGCTTTCTTGAAATGCTCTAGAGTACAAAGGAGGCATTGGAAGCCCATAAACGTGACAGTCTTCGCATGCAAGAGAACATGATCACCATGAGTAGGGAACTCAAGGAGCTCTGGAGGCAAAAGACACCTTCCCCAACACGTCGCCTTGCTGCAGATTATTCGTCTTCTTAAGATGAGGGACGTCCTTGTGAAAGAAGGCCGCTTGAGCAACCTCAGAATCTTGATCAGTTAACTTTTTGATCTTTAGGATCCTACGAAGACATTGCTCGTGTGTTAGGGCCTGATGACCCGAGCTTGAATGAGCCTATGCTGCTGCCCATGCGTGGATCCAACGTATTAATCCTACGCAATAGCAACTTCTTCAGCCCCTTCCTCCTGAGATCGACCGGGAGCGTAGGGAGCAATGTAGAGCAACCGCCGCTAGAAACAGGAGGTTATCCCCTAATCAAGAACCCAGGGGTAATCCGAATATCAGACCTAGAGAATCTGTGCAAACATTAACAAATGCCGATGTGTGGGCGATGGTACGTCAGATTATGTCTGAAAGCCTACGATACACTAATAAGGACTAAGGCATTGAACGAAGTCATACCCACTTCATAGATGATATATTGGACTTCCAGTTCCCTCGGCGATTCAACTTGCCACAAATGGATCGATATTCAGGGAGAACGGACCCGGGACAGCATCTAATGAGGTACGCATGGTTCATAAATGCCGAAGCAGCTCCAGATGCTATAAAATGCAAGGCCTTTCCAATTTACCTAGAAGACGTGGCATTAATGTGGTTCACCCGACTCCCTCCACTGTCAGTGTCAAACTTCACAGAATTAAGTGAGTGCTTTATGAACCAGTTTCGACTTCACGCCTGCAAATCCAAAAGCGTCATAGAATTGTCAAGGATTAAACAGGCCCCAGGCGAAACTCTGAAATCATATTTGGACCGCTCAACCTGGCCATCACCGAAGTTAGTGACCCTTATGAACCCACTATTCTGATGGCTTTAAAGGAGTTGACCCGGACACAGAATTTGGGGATTATCTATCCGGGAAACTGCCCCTTACTAGGGAATTGTTCTACGAAAAAGCTAATATTCGCTTAAGACGAGAAGAAGCTCATGCAAATAGGAATATAAAGTCCGAAGGGGCCTCGAGGGAAGGTGTCCAAAGTAACGTTGCTATGAAACAATCTGGTGACAGTTCAGGGAAGGTTGAAGTGAATGATGGCAACTAGAACGGAGGTAACAACAACAAGAATGGAAACGGAAATAGGTGGAGTAGGAACCAAGGGAACAATTCTAGCAAAAGACCTCGATTCCAAACTTTTGGAAACTATTTGCCATTGAATGATACCTTGGAAAACATTTATTTGGGAACATATAGCATATTGCAATACAAAAAACCACCACCCAGAGACTCCATTGAAAAAGAGATCGCAACGGAAAAGTTTTGTTTGCTCCATGGAACCCACGATCATTCCACCAACGAATGCCGTCATTTGAGAGATATAGTCGAAAGATTGCAGCGGGAAGGGAAATTAGACGAGTAAAAGGTTGCCCCAAGGGACCGGGGGCAAAGGGGACAAGCCCCGAACCAAAACCAGCCTACTTCAAAACCACAACACAGTAGAAAGGTAAGGGGATCGTTATCAATACCATTATAGGTGGACCCCACCTAGCTAGTCGTAGTTTCAAAGCGATAGATCAGTACGTCAATGCCGCCAAGCACTTTGAGGTAGGAGAATGCAGTAACCTCGAAGACATTACTCCAGTAAAACAACAAAAGACGATGTCAGATGACGTCATATTCCGTAGTAGAGATGATTCCGGAGTTCAATCCCCAACCGAAGATCCATTGGTAATTACCACGACCATCGGTCCTGCTTTAGTCCATAAAGTGTTGGTGGACAACGGGAGCTCAGTCAATATCCTCTTCTAGAAAGCTTTTGAACAAATGAAACTTGAAGCAAAAGATCTGAAGCCCTGCGAAGGATAGACATGTGGCTTCAATGGGGCGTCGACGACTCCGATGGGCTACGTAGAATTACCAGTAACATTAGGGCAGGGAGATCGCCAGAGAGTGAGGATCCTGCCATTTGTAGTTTTGGATGTAGAGTCACCCTACAACGCTTTCCTAGGACGACCGGCCCTTACCGAGTTTAGGGCATGTATTGCACCTTGGTGCTTGCTGCTTAAATTCCCAACTGACGCAGGAATTGGGGTGATGAGATGCGACCAAGCTACGGGACATGCTTGTTACATGACGTAGTTGAAGATGCTAATGAAGGGGTTGAATATAGAAACTAAGGACGATCCTCCCCCTTCGAAGGAAAACTCAACATAGCAATTAAGGGGTCCAGCCCCAAGAGAGTCACCATTAGATGTGCTCGAGGATATAGATCCCAGAGAAGATAGAGAACCCAGGGATAGAAAGGCGACTCCCAACGAGATAACAATAGATATACCTATTGATGAGACATATTTGACAAAAGTACTAAAGATCGGCTCGCAACTAGATCCAGTTCGAGCGAAAGAGTTGGCTGATTTCTTAAGGGAAAATCTGGATGTGTTTGCCTGGACTCATGCTGACATGTGTGGGATTTCGCTTGCCATTATGAGCCACTCTTTATGCATTAATCCAAAGCATTCACCGGTCAAACAGAAGAGACGGATGTTAGGCCCAGAGCGGTCAGCAGCTTTGAAAGAAGAGGTAGAGAAATTAAAGGATAATGGATTCATTAAGGATTCGAAATATCCCGACTGGATTTCAAATTTTGTCCTGGTCAAAAAATCTAAAGGGAAGTGGCGTACATGTATCGATTTCTTTGATTTGAACAAGGCTTGCCCGAAGGATAGCTTTCCTCTTCCCAGAATTGATCAGCTAGTAGACTCGACGGCTGGACACGAGCTTTTATCCTTTATGGATGCCTATTCGGGGTACAATCCAATTCCCATGCACATACTAGATCAGGAGCATACAAGTTTCATCACAGACCTGGGGTTATATTGTTATGTGGTAATGCCATTTGGATTAAAGAATGCAGGAGCCACGTACTAGCGTTTGGTCAACCGCATGTTTTATAATCAAATCGGGAAAACCATGGAGGTTTACGTGGATGATATGCTTGTGAAATCTAAACAATCTTCTGACCATACAAGGGACTTAGCTGAAATGTTTGATAATCTTCGAAGGTATGGAATGAAGTTAAACCCCCTAAAATGCTCATTTGGGGTCGCATCTAGAAAATTCCATGGGTTTATCGTGAGTTCTCGAGGAATTGAGATGAATCCTAGTAAAATAGAAGCAATAAGGAATATTGGAGAACCACGAAAGATCAAGGATGTTCAAAGCCTAGCCAGAAAAGTTGCTACATTGAGAAGGTTTATCTCCAAAGCCACATATAAGTGTGTCCTTTCTTTAATGTAATAAAACGAGGAAAACAAAATTTTGAGTGGACCCCTGACTGTGTAGAGGCTTTCTAGAATTTATTAGACTTATTAGAAAAGCCTCCAATATTATCAAAACCCGTGGAACATGAGGATTTGTTTGTCTACCTAGCGGTATCATCTCATGCCGTCAATACAGCATTGGTACGTGAAGAGGATAAAGTCCAGAGGCCTGTATACTACGTGAGCAAGAAGCTAGCTACTACCATTCATAATTACCCGAAGATAGAAAAATTTGCTTATAGCCTCCTGATTGCTTCCCGCAAACTTCATCATTACTTTCAGGCTCACCCGATAGTTGTATACACCGATCAACCTTTCAGATAAGTGTTGCAAAAACCCGAAGCATCGGGGCAGTTACTTAAATGGAACATCGAGCTGAGTCAATTTGATTTAAATTTTCAGCCACGGAAATCAATAAGGGGAAGGCATTAGCCGACTTTATAGCCGAATTCACAATTCCCGAGGAGGAAACAGTGGGTGACAAGGTGGTTACTTTGGACCAAGAGTTAGAGCTTAGTCCGTGGAAGCTATATTCAGACGGAGCCAAAAATGATCGAAGGTCCAGCGCCGGAGTTGTTTTAATAACTCCTGAAGGACAACCTATTTACTATGCATTACGATTAGAGTTTGCTGCTAATAATAACGATTCCGAGTATGAAGTCCTGATTGCCGAGCTGAAACTCGCCAAAGAACTGGGGGTGAAGACACTGGATATATGTTGCGATTCCAAGATAGTTGTACGCCAGGTTCGAGAGGAATTTATTGCTAAAGGGTCTCGACTCGTTACTTATCTCAAAAAGGTAAAGGAGTTGCAGGGTAGTTTGGAGCATTATAGCATAACGCATATTCCATGAACAGAAAATCATAAAGAAGATCGGTTGGCAAAGATAGCAAGTTCTGATAATCCCAAAGAAACTAAAATGGTTCCGATAGAGGTTTTGGAATCACCGAGTCACGACCTGATGGAAGTGGAACTAGCCTTGGAAGTTGATCCAGAGAGAGAATCATGGATGATACCGATCAAGAATTTTCTCAAGAATGGAACCCTCCTGTTGAAGAAGAGCGAAAGGCGAGTTGTAAGACGTAAGGCTGCAAGATACGTTTTACAGGACGACGCCCTCTATTGCCAGGGGTTTTCAATATCCCTACTATGGTGTATCACACACGACGACATCAAACATGTACTACAAGAAGTACATGAAGGTGAGTGTGGGGACCACAACGAGGCCAAACCGTAGCAAAGAATGTATTATGGTATGGATATTTTTGGCCTACCGTGAATAAAGACGCGGCTGATCATTCAGGACGCTGCGACAGATGTCAAAGACTTGCCAAGATTCCCAGAGCGCCTCCGACTCAGCTCAAGTCGATGTTAAGCCCATGGTCATTTGCCATGTGGGGGATTGATATTATTGGAGTGTTACCTATTGCCAGAGGGGGAACAAAGTACGGGATCGTCGCCGTGGACTATTTCACGAAATGGGTGGAAGCTAAACTTCTAACAACGATCATGGCAAGAAAGGTGATCAGTTTTGTGGTCAGAAACATTATCTATCAATTTGGGATATCGAAGTCCATCATAACTGATAATAGGACATAGTTTGACAGCGTCGAATTCAGAAACTTCTGCCAGAAGTACAAGATTGATAAACGGTACACTGCTATAGCTCACCCGCAGTCAAATGGCTAGGTCGAAGCAATAAACAAGGTCGTTAAATCTATTCTCAAGAAGCGGTTGGAGCGGGCCAAAGCCAAGTGGGTAGATGAGTTACCACTAGCTTTGTGGGCCTACAGGACAACCTTTAAGACGGCCACTGGCCATACTCCCTATTCACTTTCCTTTGGGTCAGAAACAGTAATTTCGGTAGAATTGGAAGTCCCTTCTCATCGAGTCGCATACTTTGACCCGATGACAAATAGAACACTCCTCCTAGAGTCTCTTTATACGGTTGAAGAAAAAAGATACGAAGCAGACTTGCATTCCTTAAGACATCGACATCAAGTAGCACGTTATTATGACCGGAAAGTTTGCTTCAAAACCTTTGAACCAGGAGACTTAGTATTGAAATGAGTCTTCCCGCATTTAACCCAATTGGGTCCAAAATGGGAAGGACCATACACCATCCAACGGAAGCTTGATACAGGAGCATTCAAGCTAACGACCGTAGATGGTGAAGAGATTCCCAGAGCTTGGAACGCTCAGCACTTACGACGACACCTGAGCTAAATATAAAATGTCTTCCTTTTTGTTTTTATAAGCTATGTAAAAAGGAACGACTTTTCTTAAAAAGTTTGTTTATATGAGCAAAGGATTATGAAGTGGATGTAAGCTACGACTTAGCAGAACCACTATAAAAATATCGTGTGTCATTTATTTTCCTGCATTATTTATATCTTCAGCCATTATTCTATCATGACAATGAATCACAAAACATTAAATCAAATTTCAAAAATTGGAGATAACCTATGTGCACGAGCAAACAAAATGACCGTTTGCATGATAAGATGCAAAGAATGGGAAGACGACATTCCTAACTCTTACTCTCATGAAACAAGAGAGAGTATAAAGGATGGGAAGACGACATCCCTTGAGGGGTGAAGGTGCACCCCGATAAGAGACCGCCTCAATAATACTCTAACCTGGTTATGAGACAGGAGATTATAAAGATGCTAAAAAGAATAAGCATCAACGACGAAAATAATATGGCCCCGTCAAAGAATCGAGGGCAGCTGAATTTTGAATTTAATCAATCTTAAGTAAGTCTTAATCAGTTATCCAAGATTGATTGGGGGCATATATATGTACACATGTTCCCCTTAATAATGACTTTATTATATAACTGTGATATGACATGTTGTTCATTTGCATTTTTACCTAAATGTTAAATTAATGAATATCAGACATTACAGGGAACAAACCACTTTATTCACAAACATGTGAGTTTATACAGGAAGACTAAGCAAAAGAAGTGAGGGCCGCACTCACTACAATAATAGCGGACCGATAGAATATCAAAATAAAATAAAACAAAGCGCATTATCACTTGGGCTTTGGAGCAGACTTGGATTTTTTGGCAGCCTTAAGAGCATTTCTAGCTTCTTTTTCAGCATCAGACATGAGATGCTTTGGCCTCTTCTTCTCTGTAGTTGAATTACCAGAATCGGTAGAATTCTTCCTAGGAGTCAGAACATTGGAATCAAGAGAAGATTTTTTAGCAAGCTCTTCTGTAATTGAACTAATTGAAAGCTTAACAACTAGCCTCGATCCAGGATCTACCACTGCAAGGGGCTTAAGGCTTTCGGGGTTTAAATCCTCGACTTTCAGCTGCATGCACTTGTCTTGTTCAGCTTTCATTTCAGCCAAAGTCATGTCATCGGCATTTTTCAAATCCCCAGTTATAGCAACATCAGGATTTTCTTTATGCCCCTTATTACCATCGTCGTCTTTCAAAGCATCTATCATTTTATCATCATGAGAAGTGTCGGTCTTAGGCGGTTCAGCTCCCCTCCGGATTCAACGATGGTAGCCTTATCTTGTCCTCCCTGAGCCTTTTCCACGGATTCTTCACCAATGGTGGCTCCCCGAGGCTCATCAGTCTGCTCGGCTGGTTCAACACCTACAGAATGAGAAGCAACAGTGACCAACTCAGGAGAAAATAAAGAATCCTCGATCGATTGCCCAATGATGTGATGAAAGGTGGAGACAGCCTTGACAAATTGGGGTGAAAAGGTGGAAATACCTTCTGATGATTTCTCAATTGGGGCGGCTACCGTCTCTAACGTTGATTTAGGTATAGGAGATAAAAAAGAAGCTTTAGGAATTCCCAGATTCTCGGGATCATATCCCTCGACTCCAGTGGCTTCGGCGGTAGCAGAAGAAGACCCAACTTCAAGGATATTCTTTTGTTTGGCCAGGCGTTTCTCCTCCTCCATAGTAGCAGCAATAAGGCGACGCCCCTCGGCCAGACGTGCCGGTTCATCATCTCTCAGATACTTCTCCATGAGTTTGTCTTCATCAACGAAGTCTACCTTAAGTTCCTTTATTTCCCATTCGATGATTTGACTCCACACGTGAACTAAGGTAGTCGGATAATCTTCGATCCAAGAGATGTTTCGACGACAGATTATGTGTGCAAAGAATTCAATCATTAGTTCGCCAAAGCCATGCAATTCTTCTTGAGCCTCTGATAACTGTTTATGAGTTTCTTCAACAGACTTAATAGCGCTATCTGCATTCCCCTCAGCTAAGGCAGCCCTAGTCTCGGTTTCCATTAACTTGGACTCCAAGTAAGCATTCGTTTCTCCAGCTCGGCATTTTTTCTTGCTAACTCGGCCTTTTCTTTCTCAAGAGTATTGTAAGCTAGTTGCATTTTGACACTGTTTGATTTAGCGTCCTCCGCTTGTTTCTTCAACTCCAAACGTTCTTGACTATGAGATTCCTGCAAGTCATAATAACGCTTTTGTAATTCCTCAAATTGCTGTTTGAAGTTGTTGGCATCTCATTAAGCAATGACAAGTTGAGCCTGTGTATCTTCTAATTCCTTCTCCAAATTTTTCAAAACATTCTCATCGGAATCTGCAGCCTTCTTTATTGCATCAACATCTATAATTAAGGCCTGAATGATTCTGGAGAGATTGCGTGAATACTTGTGCATCTCCGAGTATTGTTTCTCAACTGCATCAATCTTTGCCTTAGCCTCATCTTCCCACTTTAAAGAAATTGGCTCAAATGCGGGTAAGAAAGTTAAATTCTCAAAGTAGTGATTTGGGAACTGCTTCTCCAAATAAGCCAGTTTAGTTTTGGAATCAGTATCCAGTGTTGGGGGTTTGCAGTATGATAGTTCAATGTGTTTCCGCTTAGCAGGGACGATGGCTGCCTCGTCTTTTCCAGATCGCTTCTCAGAAGCTTTGTGTTTGTCTCGTGAATCGAAGTGTTTTGGTGGACTTTTTTCTCGATTATATTTGTCTTGGGGAGAAGTTCGATCTTTGGATTACGATGTGTCTTCCCCACGACGACTCTAGTGGCTCTTATTCCTGTCTGGATCCGACCGGACAGGAGAATGAGAGCGTGAGGTGTGTGGTCGATGAGAATCATGAGGCCTTCTGTCATCTCTGCCCTGGCTCTCACGGCGATCATGCTCGGTGTCGAAAGGAGGTCTAGACATGCTACGGCGAATTTTCCTAACATCATAGTAAGGGCGAGACATTGTACCTGTACAACAATATAAGTGGATTTCAGAATCAATGCTCACATAAGACATGAATGTTGTGACGTGCGGTGCTAATGTGTTATGTGCATCCTAAGTGGTGTTCCCCACAACAAAGCCGAATCTGAAGCCAGATTAGCATGAGCGGGCTCTTTGGCCTTCACGGGAGAAGTCTCCTCTGAAGAAGTGAAGGTTAAAGGATTCGTGCCAAAGTCCTCTGAAGTATAAATAGTTTCGGGCAGGGGAAGATTTCCTAAACCCTTTAATGTGGAATCTTCGGTAGTAGGAGCATCTCCTTGAGAAGCGCCTATTGGCAGCTCTTTAGGGGATGTTGACTTCTCAGGAGAAATAGCGTCATCAGGGATGGTATACCTTCTCTGTGCTTTTCAGCTATGTTGGCTAACTCATCGTCCTGAGTTGAGGATGGAGAAGGTGGAGTCCGAAGAGGTATTGTTGGACCTTTCGAGCCCTCGCTCGTCTCAGGAATAATGTCGACCGAAGGTATGTACACATATGGACCCATCCCATGACCTATACTACGGGTAATAGATAGTAACCCATGATGATGGTGATACTCATCCTTAAGAACTTTGTCGATGGTTAGGAACTTTTGATCACCATTAAGAAGCTGATGCAAACGATCAAAGTATAATTGATTTGATATTTGCTTTGGGCTATCAACTGCGAATGAAAAAGAAAGCAAATTAATGTGTTGGTATGAGCATTTAAAATTGAAATCTAAAAAGTCGTTGCTTTACTTGATTTGGTCCATCTCCTGGCACACCCCGGCTGCTGTCTGATCTAAAACCATTCAAGTTTAGAATTGCCAGCCTTGCTGCTAAATGGAAACGTAATAATTTTCCTTTTCGGGACTTATTCAAAATATGAGAAGGAGGGAGTTTCTTGAGTCTGATGCTTAAAATTATAAAAAAGTGGACGTTATGGCTCTATACCTAAAACTTCTTTGTATGCTATATACAAGATGTATAAATAAGCATAAGAGTTGGGACGTAATTGCGTGGGGGAAATCCGCATCTATCTCAGAAAATCGACGACAAAAGGAGGAAATGGTGGAATAGCCCCAACCTGACACATCAATCAGGTAATTGCCGTAAATCCTTCTGGTGGATTGTGGGGGCGATCTGCTTTCGATGGCAGCAGGATATCTCTTTTTAATATTCCATGCTTTAGACATATTCGGACGAGTCTGTCATCATCGATCGTCGACTCAATAAAATCTTTGGGTAACTCCAATATAGTGGCAATTTCAAACTCATCGGGAGCACGATCATCTCCTATCCCTCCTTCCTCTTCATCATCAAGAGAAACTTCACTATCAGAAGATATTTCACTATTGTGTGCTTCGACTTCATAATCTGGTCCCTCATCATCCCATTCAGGGTCTGAGGGAGAGGATATGTCATCAAGAGCGAGTTTCTCGGAAGTTTCTGCAACTTCTCTCTTTTCTGCTAACCTAGATGAACGTCTCTCTGCCATGGTCACTAAACTACTGAAGAAGCAATAACATAAGTTAGAGTAAAATAGCTATCCCCTCGTGCACGTGTGTGAACTAAAGTGTGTGCTATGCGTGCAAAGGATGCAAAGTAAACACATAAAAGGATAATGCAAAGGTTTGGCAAAACACTAATGTTCATAATAGTCTTAAATACTTGCTCATGTTCATAAGGCACTATCCTAACTGTTCATTAAGTTGTAAGTCAAGGCAAGCATTGATTGAGGAAGTCGTACATTTCTTATGCATTGAATTGGATGGTTTCAGTTCGCTTCGGATGTATCTATTTTGGGGTTCGGATCGGGCACCCACAAAGGAAAGGATTCAGACCGGGGGCAGGATCATGTGTGGTCCAAAGCAGAAGTTAATGTATCTCGAGCATATCGGTTCGGTTCGGAGGTTGATACTCTTCGTGATTCGGACCGGTCCGAGTGCCCATATACTTCCATGACCATGTCTATCACTCCGACCCGACCCGGTTGGACACACCTCGTTTTTATCCTTTTTATTTTTTACTCCGATCTGGTCAGTTGGAACCCCCTCTCCTCTTTACTGTTATACCTCTGCACCCGAACCGATCCCAGACTTTTTCCTCTTCTTCTTCTTCTTCTTCTTCTTCTTCTTTCTTCCTTAACCAACACCGAACCCAATCTCATGCCCAAAACTGAATCAAAGCCAAGCACTTACGTGCTGATGCATTCAACCTTAACTCCTAAATCCCCTCCATTATTACCTTGAGATGGCGATAAGCCCATTAACAACGATGGCGAGGGGAGGGGAGAGAGTCATGGCGTTAAGGCCAGTTAAGAACCATACTCAAATCGTCCAAATTACCCACGAAATTGAATCGAAATTGATTAAAAGGGAATTAATCGAAATTGATTAGGGTTTTTCACTTTTGCAGAAGTTAGAAGACGGTGACTGTGAAGAAAAGAAGGATGAAGATGATGAAGAGTGAATTTATATAGATTTGAAATGGCTCTTAGTATTCCTAGCACGTCATTCCGATCGGACCGGAGTATTGGCCCATACGAGAATTCAGCCCATTCGTTCAGTGACAAGGAAGTGTGAGAAAAGCTGCTCGGATCGGAGACCGAACCCAGATGGAATCACGCACACTGACTTGGCATACGAATTGAATTTAAAGGAAAATAAAATTAAACAAAGAGCTTACCTGGAGTAGTCGCTGGACAAAATTCAAAGTTCTCAAAGCTGTTTGAAACGAAGAAGGAAATCCGTGAACTTTTTGGTGTATTTATAGGCAACAAGAGACATGACTTCATGACACAATGCGTCCCTACGAACGAATGGAGGTGACTATTCAATAGTTCAAATTCAGAGACTAGTAAGCAGGTAATGTCAAAGCATGCACCATCTTCAATAGAAGCATCTTTTGAGGGGGGAAAATGTTAGCCTACTTTGTGAACTAGGCTACACAAAGATTAAAAGATAAAAAGAATGTTTTTTAGTCAAGTCGGATCGGATCGAATTTCCTTGGTAAAGACAGAACAGCGTAGAGCAGAGAAGGCAGGAGCGCAGGCCAAATCAGATTGGTTCGGGTAAACTCGATCCGTTCCCCTAATTTGTAGTACTTCCAATCCGAACCCAGACAATTGAATACAGCCCGTATTTCCTCAAGACCCGGAGCGGTTATACCCACCTTCTCCCTACGTTTGCCACTAATCTGATGCGATGTTGCCACCATATTCCATCCGAACCCGACAATAATGGGATGGAGGCCACGTGTACCCGACCCTGAGCCACTTCAGAGGCATTTTCCACCTATAAATACACCTCCAAGGCTCATTTCAAAGGATCTTTTGGCAATTTCATAACTCAAACTTCTTTACTATCCAAATTTCATCAGCTTATTCAGATTAGAATCATCTTGTGAATCATATTGTGAAGGAAATTGAGTGAAACAAAGTATTGTATAAGTGAGAATTGAGTGAAAATCGTTGTTGTACTTGCATTCAAGACATCAATTCAAAGAGTAGAAAGTGGACGTAGGCTATTTAACGCCGAACCACTATAAATTGTGTGGTTTCTCCGTTTTATGATTTCATTTCAGTAGAATCATTACTCGTTTGGGTGTTAAAGACAATTTTGGATCTAACAATACAAGGGGTAGGCGAAATTGGGAAATGTTATATTAATAAGAAATTAATTTAAAGGGCCCAGTGTTGTTTGATGGTTGATCGATTGGATTTCCATTTGTGTAACGACCCGGATTTTTTGAACAGTTAATTTGAATATTTAATATCGTTTATATATTGAATTAATAATATAAAAGAATTTTTATATTGAATTATCGATTTATAATCGATATACGATTTATTTCGAATACATATAATTATCGAAATACGAAAACTGAAATAATTCGGTTTGAATTTAAAATGGATTCAAAATGATTCAAATGGTTAATATGAATTTTTATTTGAATTTAAACGATAATAATAGTAATTTATTTTCAAGGAATTTATTTGTTTTGAATTTAAATCATATTATATCAATTTAATATGTTATTTTAAATATGTTCTAATTAAATTATATAGTCTATTCTGTTGAGTTCAAAATAGTGTAATTACATTGGAACGACGGTCGGTACGCTAAAATATCTGTTCAGGATTTTTAATTGTGAACCCCGAGATATTTGTAATGGATAAGATCGAAATCGAATTGAAAATCAAATCAATATCTGTTCAAAAAGGATAAATATCTCTTTATTTCAAATCGCATATCTAGTTGAAATGAAAACACACGCAGAGTTAATATCAGCACAGGCCTACTTTGAAATTAGGCACTCTGTTCAGTACCATTTGAAAACGACCTCCCCTTTTCTTTCGTTATATAAACAGTGTTGCTGCCCCTTTCTCTCAAAACAAAAATCAATTCCGTGATATATATATATATATATATAGATATATATATATATATATATATAAAAGGGAAACTCAGAATCAAATTCGATTCCAAATCGCAAGCAGGGAAACGACATCGCGAATGGTAGGAGGGAGCGCCGTCCTTGTTTTGGGTGTTCAAAGTCGCTAGAAGCAAATTAGGGGTTCGTGGAGTTGAAGCAGTCGACTAAGTGGAGACACTCGACGCTGTCGATTTTGTTTTGGGAGGGGAATCTAGCATCGCGATGAGAAATGGGAACGGAAGTGAAGGGCAAAGGGCCAGGAAGGGCTCGCGAGTTAAGAATTGGGTTTGTCGATGGGTTTGAGAGGGTTGCGATATGTTGAAGGGTGTGAATGTCACTATGGGAGGTCGATGCGAATAACGTGAAAGTAGGGTTCCAGAATGGTGAAAAAGGGGGCGTCGCGATCTTCATTACATCGCTGAGTGGAGTTCGGTTGTGTTAAAGTGAACAGTAGTTTGTCAGGTAGTAAAAGGAGAGTTTCGAATAAGGGGTGATGGTAGCTGCAAATTCTCGTTATACAGGAGGTGATTGCTATATTGAAGGAGTGCGATATGTTGATTGGAATACTATAGTTTGAGCAATGATTTGGTGACTATAAACATGGGATGGCAATATGATGGACGGGGTGAAATTCGACTTATTTTCATTTGCGAAGATAGTGCTTAGCTTGGATGGATCGACAATGTTGAGGAATGCTACAGAGGAGAAAGGTTCGGATTTGTAACTATAGGAGATTAAGGTAATTCAATCGAACATTTTAGTTAGTAAATTAGTATAGTTTAAATTGTGAAATTAAAATAAAATATATTATTTATTTTTAGATCCGTTCGAAACACTTTAGATTTTGTTGGACTCGTATGGATGGGCTTCACGATGGAATTCATTTTGAGATTTCTGAATCGATTGGAGTCAGAATGGATCGTAAATTAAAATCACGTTGAGTAAATCTCGCTCACCTCTTTATTTAGAATTATTTTTATTCGTTAAAAATAATTGTTTGTTGCTTGTTTGAATGCTTTATGGTTGTTTTAAATATATTAGTTATCTAGGCTTGGCTATTATATATATATATATATATATATATATATATATATATATATATATATATATATATTGGGTGGTTGGATTGTTCCCGCAGTATCATTAGCGGATGCCTGCGGTATCATTAGCGGATGATTTCCATATGCGCCACACAATATATATAGTGGATGACCTTCATACCGCGATATCCTTCCTCGAAGCAGGATGGGTATTATTTCTATTGGCTAATGTAGTAACCCGGATTTTTAAGGATTTTGGTTATCGACGTAAGCTCGACGTCGATAACCAAAACATCGAAAAATCCTGGTAATTATATGAAAGAAATTAGAGGGTGAGGATAGATAAGATAGAAACTTAGAATAGAAGAAGAAGAAGAACATACAACATCATCAGAGTAACACGAATCTCACAGCGGAACGAATAAAATATAACATAACTTTTGAAATATAAAGTTATAACTGTATATACATACCATTTCAGAGTACAACACATAACATCACAGCGGAATAAATAATAGCAATCGACTGCTGAAGCCTCCTGCTCCAAGCTCTTCAAGTATACCTGTAAATCCTGACTACTTGACTGCCCGTACAAATTTAGGCACCCAAGAGTTTAGGGAAAAAAAATAAACTCCGGGTCAGTCATGTGACTGGTGTGAATAAACTCAAATCATTTAAAACAGGTATATAATATCTCATAAGACCACGCCGTGAATACGGAACGGGTTTTTCCCTTATGAGAATCCAAATAACTTTGCAAAGCAATATCATTCTGATATTATAATAATGTCTAAATACAAATAAATATCAGTCTAGCAGAAACGCTTGCATCTCACGTTACTACATATATAGTATACAATCAAAATCGCAAGCACGTATTGGATGATTGGATTTCCAACTATGACAAGGTATGGAACCACCTTCCGATCAGTGTACTCTAGGAACGATACACTGAAGTTCAACAAGAACATCTTGCAACTCAGCCACACATGACCGACCACTCATTTCGCTTGAGTTTATCGAATGTACATCACCAACGGTTGGGATCAGCAACCGTTCCCATATATATGGAACATCATTGATAGATTTAAGAAACAAATGAATATTCTCTAGATTGGTGATTATACACCCTACTTCGGTGCGACCGACTTAGCCATGCTGCCTGCCCGATTTCTGTCATTTACCGGTTGATGAGGCTAAAAGCTACGCTTTATCATTACATCAGATTTACTTCGAATGCTACATTGTCAAATCCATCGAAATCACTAATTGACGACTACAACCATACAATACGTGTCAGCTAAAAGAAGTTTCTTTCTCCGCTTCCACTCTTGGTATAGTTGAAGAAATCAATGTACGTGACCGTCTGGAAATACTATGTCAGACATCCATCTTCATTCACTTAGAAATGTCACATCGTCATACCGCCAAATCACAAATTGACTTATCCAAAAATAACACGGGTATGCAGCTAAGAGAAACGAATTCCTCCACCACCAAACGTGAATATGTTTGAACAGATCAACTTACGCGATCCATTGGATATACTCTGTCAGACCTTCATCCATACAAGTTGTCCTAGGACTGGACAAACCGAAGGCACAATTCTGTAGACAGGATAGTCCTTGCATTTTTCTCCGTCTTCAATTAACTTTGGCATATATGATTCGCAATGCTTATGCCAATACAGAGTGGTTCTTTGGATAATAATCCAACCGGTCTCTCCATATTAACAACGTTAAAATGGTCAAAACTTCGATAGTCTGTGAGTTAACTATCAAAGAAAAACAAATGTGCAAACAACGATATTATTTCCAGATGGAAATTATATCGAACAAACATCATTTAACATTAATCTCTTTAGTTCATTTATTTACTAATCTCCTGTTACCCTATATTCTAAATTCTTATTTTTATTTTATCAGAAAACATTTCTGATTCTCGTTCGGAAAACATTTCCAAAACTCCTTTACGATCAAACCTTACCATTTCTTAGTTAAGAAGGAAGTCACTCAAGTTGGGGTATAATTACCTCTCATACCTTAACTGAACAACGTTATAACTTCGAAATGGTCAAAGTTTATCTTTTAATCTTTAAAAACTTCTTTACGCCTTTCTCGGATTCAATTTTACTAATCCACTTCTATATTTAAAACATTGGTTATAACGATAACGTTATAATCCCTACTTTCGAATTATCTAACTTTAATTATAACTTCTATTCTTATTAGTGAATAATTAACCTAACACTTATTTATTTATAAATAAATAAATCTCTATTTAAACACTGGAAAGTATAAGCACTTTCCCGAATTCGATATAATCGAATTCGCCGATTAACTCTCTTCGAGAAATCAGTATTTGATTAACTCTACTTCGAATAACCTATATTCGACTAACTCTTTCTCGAATAAACGATATTCGATAATCTCTCTTCGAATAACTAATATTCAATAACTCTTCCTTTTCAAATATCTCATATTTAAAAATCTCACTTTGATTAAACTATAATTGATAACTCCCTTCGATGAAACTAACATCGATAACTCCTTTCGATGAAACTAACATCGATAACTCCTTTCGATGAAACTAACATCGATAACTCCTTTCGATGAAACTAACATCGATTTATTTAACTCGATGAACTTAACTCGACTAACTCGATTTGACTCGACTAACTCGACTTACTTGGTTCGACCAATTCGATTCGACTAACTAGGCTCGACTAACTTGACTAACTTAACTCGACTTACTTGGTTCGACCAATTCGATTCGATTAACTAGGCTCGACTAACTTGATCGAACCACCCGATCAACTCAACTTATTTAACTTAACTTATTTCTCAACTCGATCAACTCCTATCGAATAACTAATATTCGATTAAACTCCATTCGCTTGACTCTAGATCGCAGCGATCACAATGGTTACGCCTGACTCCCTCAGGAAACATCCGACCGCCGTAGGCTATTTACAACCCTGCGAATTACGCTAGCAGTCGTACAAGATGGCAACTTACCCTGAATACTATGTTTGACTAACTCTGTCTCAAATAACTATATTTGATTAACTCTAGTTCGTTTTAACTCTAATCGATTAACTCTAACTAATTAACTCCTACTGGTTAACTCTAACTGATTAACTCTAACTGGTTAACTTTATTTGACTAACTCGACTTGACTAACCCCTTTCGAATAACATATTCGATTAACTAACTTTCGAATACCATATTAGAGTAACTAACTTCGAATACCATATTCGATTAACTAACTTCGAATACCATATTCGATTAACTCCTTTCGAATGTCTATATTCGATTTACTTTATTCACTTTATAAAGATTTCCTTTTTAACAACGTTTTATTCATTTGAAAAGATTTACTTTTAAATAACGGTTCTACACTTTAAAAATGATTTCCCTTTTATAACGTTTCCTTTTCAATTTTATTTGTAAATGGTTTACAAATATTTCCTTTTCAAATTTATTCTTGAAATATTCTAACTCCTTAAATTTCCGGGAAAATTCGCCATAACCTCCTTTGTATCGGGAGCATCGGGAAAATCCCCAAACCCGCCACACTGGCCTTTCCCATTCAAAAAGAAATGTTTTGAATTTATTTTCCTTTTTAAAATATCTCCTATTTATAAATATCCCAATTTATAAATATTCCTTATTTATAAATATTTAAATTTATAAATATCTCTTATTTATAAATATCTCATTTTATAAATATGCTATTTTCAATATCATTTTGAAAATTCCCTTATCTACATTCCGGTATGTTATGGTATTCAATCATATCAAATCACGATGTTCAATATCGTCCATACACACAAAATCAACAACAGGTTATAATTCACATCATATACCAAAATATATGAAAAACAATAAAATAACTATTGAGGAATCCAGTCGGATTACTCCAACCTGTTCTCCTGCATCCACAGATGTTACACAATAAAATTTACATCACTTGAAGTTCCATATGGTATATTCTGATAAACAGAATCAATATAGAAATTTAACTAACTGACTAGCAGTTCAATCAAACAATCAACACACAGCAAATCAATCAATATCTAACAGTTCTAAAAATACAACATGAAATTTATAAACTGTTCAGAGTTAGTGAGATTTACTCACAGTTGCGCGTTAACCGATAAATATCGGTTTTCGTTCGTTGTTTGAGACGAACAATTTATTTCGCCATAAATTGTAACGAGCTCTGATGGACTTCCAGTCGGTTTCATTGTGGAGTACTCGTCCATACGGTCCCAACGGATCCAACTGTTCGAAATTCTGATGATATATGATAAAGTTATTCGATTCTAGAAGTTTGTATACAATTTCGATTAAATAAAACATGGATTATATATAGCGGGCCTTAACCTTTTTAAATACCACGGCCCACCATTCTTTGCCAAGCCCAGACCGACACTTCTCCTTCCCCAAATCAACCAAGTGCTCCTGTTTGCATCACAGACAATTTCCTCCCTTCGATCTCCCTTATACTCCTTCATTTCTCAATAAACAACCGAACTAAAATCGTCATTAAACTCCTCAAACAAATCTCTACAAAACCGTACCAATTTTGTCAAGATCGAACACCACATGGTACTTCCGTCGGTCCCAGTTTTTCAACGTCAGGACCCAACAACTCACGACATCTCACTGTCGATTATCACCCAAAGCCATCGGAGTCCCCATCGACTACACCACCTGACCGCCTCGCATGTCAGTAACCCAAAGCAACCCTCGAATCCCCATCCGACATCACGCTGTGACCATAAACCCCAACCCTAGTTCGCGGTGCTATCGTCGACTTTAGAAAATGGGCGTCGAACTCTCTGATAAGCTACCAGATCGAAGAACAGATTTATCGGAATCTGATTATAAAACCATTTCGATCTATAGTATTGGTTTTCTTTGATTTTAGTTTGGCTTTCCTTTGTGCGGTTCATTTCAGAATTTGGCGGCTGAAGAAATGAGGTTGTGGACTTTTTGATTAGGTTTTAGGAATTGGTTTGTTATATATAGAAAAATTATAATATTTTTATATTCATTTTTAAGCAAACGCTATACGTATTTGTCCTCTTAAATTCCCGTTACCACATACGATACCCAAAAATCACCAAAATTGACATGCACCTTCAGCTCGACATTACGAACCCAATGAAACTAGTTTCGTCGAATTCCGACTCCGTTTGCTCACACAGCGTATTTTTAACTGTCCAGATACTGACTGTTTTACACTCTAAAAATCGGTACGGCTACATACTAACTCTAAAAATCACGAAACTGGAAATCTAACAACTATTCGATATTGCGGATCCAACAAAACTGGTTTCGTCGAATTCCGACTTCGTTTGCAAAACCGGCTATTTTTAAAGCTCTGGATGACCCATTTAAATATATAAATATATTTAAATATTATTAAATTAAATATAAATAAATTTATATTATCGTATATCTTCACATATGATATCATACAGCTCCAGAATATCATATCAGAATTTACAGTTTGATATTTCAGATTTATCGATATTCAGTTTATACCGAAAATCTATTTATAACGTATATAAAGCGTTGCAAATTATAAAGGAATTCTACAGCGACTTTTCTAAAATTTGATTTGGACGTAAATCAAAATCTACACGACGAAATCCTGATTTTTCTCTTCCACTAGAAAGATATACTCCACTAGCTCCACACGTTTCTTGTTTCACAGAAATCCGATTTAAAACGAATCCTGTATACTCAGTTGAAGTTCAAATCGCCAAATAGCGAACTGCCACGTCGTTACGCGCTCGAATTTAATTATATTATAATTCTACGTTTCAAACTGACGTCGATTGAATATATTCGTCAGTATAATTCAACTCTAAGCTGAATTACATCTTAGGGATGACCCCGTTCACAGAATATTGTGATGTCCAATATTTTTGATTATTTCTGGATTGAATATATTATTTTAATTAAATATTCACTATTATTTAATTAACGGCCATTTAATTCTCTAAATAACTATTTATATAATTAAATTAATAAAATATTATCTTGCTAAAATACGGGTCACTACAATCTTCCCCCCTTAATAAAATTTCGTCCTCGAAATTGCTAATCTAGGGGACGACCCTATCTACTGGGTAAATTTTTTCTGTTTACCTCTTATCTCTGGTTTCAACTGAACCAATTAATATCGACTGAAATACTAATTTATTCTGACTAACTAAATTTTTAAAAATCCTGAAAATTTTCTAACGCCTTAGCTTTCTGAAAAAATTTCGCCAGCACTTCCTTTGTACTGGTCAATATCTCAAACTCCAACTCGCCTCTCTGGGCCTTCTTTATCCCAAAAGAAAATCAAACAGCCAAGCGGCTTGCCAATTCGACTCATAAATCTCATATCCATATATAATATAAACTGGTACCTTTTTGTCGGGCATATCAACTCTATCACTTCCATATGATATCAACTCAGCATATACCAGTGTTATCTCAATCGAATTCCAATCAGTTCATATCCTCAAATCCAAATCGAATTTCATTCGAACCCCAATATCAATTTCCAAATTATTGACTTATCAATTTGGTTCCATTCTAGATTATCTTTAATCCATTCAATTTTATTTAACTCAGTTCAAGTTAATTTCAATTTATTTTTCTCAATTTTTTTACCATCTCAATCTCTCTAACTTCATAGGTTAAATTTATATTCCAGAATTTAAATTTCTGGGTTTATTTCAAATCAATTTGAAATCATAATGCCAATTCAAAACCTTTGAATCTCCAAATAGCTTGTTTTCTCAAAACAATTCAAATCAAAATCTTTTGTAGTAATCCACCACTTAGAACTCGAAAATCACACCGATGATACTGCGCAGTCATCATCGGAATTATCTTCCAGCGACCCAAGTGATTTCAATACTATATCATTTCCAAAACCATTACTAAATACTTCCATTTTGAAAACATTTCAAAATCTCCCAAGAACTTAAAATTTCCTTATTTTAATTCCAATTCTGATTTAATTCAGATTTAATTCATCTTATTTCATATACTTTACTTGTATGATTCTGATTGGTTATATACTTAACCATTTAATTTATAATCTTACTTGATTATAATAGCAACAAATATATCCTATATATGATAATATAACACATATCCATACTGTGTCGGTCCATCGTATTCAAGTGTTTATTTACTCCTACCGATACAGTGGATCAAACTGATCGACCAGAACTCATAAACAACTCAGCCAATGAATCTCCAAATATAAAACCATTTTTATATCAAATACAAATACACACTCGTATATATATACTCAAACTCAATCTAGGGTATTACTAACCCTATCTCTACCGAGTCACGCCACAGAGCCAAGTAATTCTTTACTTAAGCTCTGATACCAACTGTAGTAACCCGGATTTTTAAGGACTTTGGTTATCGCCGTAAGCTCGACGTCGATAACCAAAACATCGAAAAATCCTGGTAATTATATGAAAGAAATTAGAGGGTGAGGATAGATAAGATAGAAACTTAGAATAGAAGAAGAAGAAGAACATACAACATCATCAGAGTAACACGAATCTCACAGCGGAACGAATAAAATATAACATAACTTTTGAAATACAAAGTTATAACTGTATATACATACCATTTCAGAGTACAACACATAACATCACAGCGGAATAAATAATAACTATCGACTGCTGAAGCCTCCTGCTCCAAGCTCTTCAAGTATACCTGTAAATCCTGACTACTTGACTGCCCGTACAAATTTAGGCACCCAAGAGTTTAGGGAAAACAAAATAAACTCCGGGTCAGTCATGTGACTGGTGTGAATAAACTCAAATCATTTAAAACAGATATATGATATCTCATAAGACCACGCCGTGAATACAGAACGGGTTTTTCCCTTATGAGAATCCAAATAACTTTGCAAAGCAATATCATTCTGATATTATAATAATGTCTAAATACAAATAAATATCAGTCTAGCAGAAATGCTTGCATCTCACGTTACTACATATATAGTATACAATCAAAATCGCAAGCACGTATTGGATGATTGGATTTCCAACTATGACAAGGTATGGAACCACCTTCCGATCAGTGTACTCTAGGAACGATACACTGAAGTTCAAGAAGAACATCTTGCAACTCAGCCACACATGACCGACCACTCATTTTGCTTGAGTGTATCGAATGTACATCAACAACGGTTGGGATCAGCAACCGTTCCCGTATATATATGGAACAACATTGATAGATTTAAGAAACAAATGAATATTCTCTAGATAGGTGATTATACACCCTACTTCGGTGCGACCGACTTAGCCATGCTGCCTGCCCGATTTCTGTCATTTACCGGTTGATGAGGCTAGAAGCTACGCTTTATCATCACATCAGATTTACTTCGAATGCTACATTGTCAAATTCATCGAAATCACCAATTGACCATACATTACGTGTCAGCTAAAAGAAGTTTCCTTCTCCGCTTCCACTCTTGGTATAGTTGAAGAAATCAATGTACGTGACCGTTTGGAAATACTATGTCAGACATCCATCTTCATTCACTTAGAAATGTCACATCGTCATACCGCCAAATCACAAATTGACTTATCCAAAAATAACACGGGTATACAGCTAAGAGAAACGAATTCCTCCGCCACCAAACATGAATACGTTTGAACAGATCAACTTACGCGATCCATTGGATATACTCTGTCAGACCTTCGTCCATACAAGTTGTCCTAGGACTGGACAAACCGAAGGCACAATTCTGTAGACAGGATAGTCCTTGCATTTTTCTCCGTCTTCAATTAACTTTGGCATATATGATTCGCAACGCTTATGCCAATACAGAGTGGTTCTTTGGATAATAATCCAACCGGTCTCTCCATATTAACAACGTTAAAATGGTCAAAACTTCGATAGTCTGTGAGTTAACTATCAAATAAAAACAAATGTGCAAACAACGATATTATTTCCAGATGGAAATTATATCGAACAAACATCATTTAACATTAATCTCTTTAGTTCATTTATTTACTTATCTCTTGTTCCCCTATATTCTAAATTCTTATTTTTCTTTTATCAGAAAACATTTCTGATTCTCGTTTGGAAAACATTTCCAAAACTCCTTTACGATCAAACCTTACCATTTCTTAGTTAAGAAGGAAGTCACTCAAGTTGGGGTATAATTACCTCTCAGACCTTAACTGAACAACGTTATAACTTCGAAATGGTCAAAGTTTATCTTTTAATCTTTGACAACTTCTTTACGCCTTTCTCGGATTCAATTTTACTAATCCACTTCTATATTTAAAACATTGGTTATAACGATAACGTTATAATCCCTACTTTCGAATTATCTAACTTTAATTATAACTTCTATTCTTATTAGTGAATAATTAACCTAACACTTATTTATTTATAAATAAATAAATCTCTATTTAAACACTGGAAAAGTATAAGCACTTTCCCGAATTCGATATAATCGAATTCGCCGATTAACTCTCTTCGAGAAATCAGTATTTGATTAACTCTACTTCGAATAACCTATATTCGACTAACTCTTTCTCGAATAAACGATATTCGATAATCTCTCTTCGAATAAATAATATTCGATAACTCTTCCTTTTCAAATATCTCATATTTAAAAATCTCACTTCGATTAAACTATAATCGATAACTCCCTTCGATGAAACTAACATCGATAACTCCTTTCGATGAAACTAACATCGATAACTCCTTTCGATGAAACTAACATCGATAACTCCTTTCGATGAAACTAACATCGATTTATTTAACTCGACGAACTTAACTCGACTAACTCGATTTGACTCGACTAACTCGACTTACTTTGTTCGACCAATTCGATTCGACTAACTAGGCTCGACTAACTTGACTAACTTAACTCAGTGCAGGGACAGGAAAACACGTCTGATGGCTGCGTGTACACACGTGCATGTATATACACGTGTGCACTGCCTCGCCAATCAGTGTGCAACTGAGGAGTAGCCACATGGACCTGCTCAACTCAGTGCAAATGACAAGTACATGTCATAAGCAGGCCAAACAAAGTTAAATGCAAATTGGTCGAATCATGGTCATGCAAATCAGCAGTTTTTTAACAGCAAAATCAGTTCAAGATCAAGGAGAATTACTTGGCAGATCACAACTTTCAGAATCTGCAGTGAACACAACAGTAAGCAGGAATGGCCGAGCTCAACTAATGGATACATAGTGCAACTTGAGTGCATGTACAAGTGATAGGATGATCAATGGTGAAACTACAAGCATATTCAGTAAATAAGCAAGATGAACAAGGCAGAATAGGGTGCGACATGGTCAATGACAAGAGACAGATCAAGTTTCAAATGATCACAACAACATGGTGATCATGTATGCAAATACAAGTCACAAGTCGTGCAAAATGTACACATCAAGACCAAAACAGTATGGTGATCAATTCCAGATTAAAGCCTAAATACACAAGTCGATGCAGCTTCAGATTTCAAATTAACCAATAAACAAAGAAGTGCAACTATACTTTCAGTCCAGATAATCATGGTTCGGCTACAAAATGGTCAAGCAACATTACACAATATTGTGCAGCATAGTCGAGAGTACAAGTCAGCATGTCTGTAACATGGCAGGTGATAAGCTCAAATTACAATCATGTACAATGCCAAGAATGACATGGTTCAATGATGCAAGAGCAAACATAGTGGTGCAAGTATGGAGCAACAAAACAGTATCAACATGGCAGCAAAGATGCAATGGATACAGATGCAAATCAGCAAATATATTCAAAGCAGCATTTACATGAAAGTGTTATATGCATGGGTTGCTACAAATGTTCAAGAATTTGTTTCAGGGCAAAAGTGTGATCATAGTGACAAAAGCAACTCAAGATCAAGTACATGCACAAGTCATGCATGGAGGTATTTCAGCATGGTCGAGTTTATAGCAATAACACAAGAAATGGTACAACTACATCAACACAACAAAGCAGCTTATTCAAAGTGTCCGAGTGGTCAAGCAAAGATGATGCACAAGTGTGCACAAAGAAATATAAACAAGTGCACAAATATATGTGGCAACATGCTGTGAATTGTAAGTGCAGCTGAAATATGATCGAGCTCATATTAATGTTTCAGCAAACACATAAAAGCAAGTTCCAGAAAATCAGGAATGTTATATATGTCAAAGCTCTGTTTTTAGCACTCAAGAGACACAAATTTGGCAAGAACAATTCCATTTGATTGCAGAATCAAATCGGAGTTTTCAAGGCATCAATTTTGGGCAACAAATTGATTTCCAGAATATTTATGGCATTAAAATCTTTTGGCAAATCAAGTTTTACAATTTAAATGTTTCCAGACAGTCAAGGCCGATTGAATTTATACAAGGCAACAAGTCACAGTGGGAACAACAATTAAAATTCACGCAAGAATTGTTCAAGGGGCCACAAACATTTCAGGAAAGATCATCACAGTAAAACAGGAAAACCATTAAAGCCAAAGCAACAAATTCAATTTCATTTTTTCTCTGCCGAGATGATTAGAATCAGGGAACAGAATCACACATGACTAGCTTTATTTCAGGCTCATCATTCAAGACGTTTCAATCAAGAATTCATGCGAGCTAAAAGAGGAAAACACGCAGAATTCAAATCAAGCCATCAATTGCGAAATCAGAGATTAGGGTTTTTATTCTACCCTATATAACACACATCATCACAGGCAAAGGAAATAGAGAAGATCGAAAAACCAAAAGCAGAAATTGCAGAGCAGAAATCAATTAAAATAACTCACTTTTGTTTTTCGATCTACCCCAAATCGACGAGACAAAGAGCCAGAGAGCATTTCCAAATCGGACGAGCAAAGCCATCAAAGATTCAAGCTTCAGAGATTAAACAATTCCGTCGAGGCCGCTATTCAGATTTGGGACGAAGAAGAAACCCTAGCAAATCACCAGAGCCGCCATTTTCTTATCATAAAAGGAAAGAGACCGGGCAAACAAAATAAGAGAGGGGTGCAACACAAATATGAAGTGGCCGGCCATGTTTTTAACAAAGGGGATGACCCCTTACCTTTAATCTATTTCATTCAATTTCAAAAGGGTTTTTTTTGTTTTTATTTTTATTGTATTTCAACTTTGTTTTGTAAAATCGAACCAAAACAGTTCTAGTGTGTAAAACCTAGGGGAGATTCAGTCAAGTTGTTGACTGTCAGTTTCAGAGTCTGTAAAATCTGGGTTACGGATTACGGGGTTGTAATTCGGGGAAATCTGATTGATAGGATAACAATCAGTCTAGGGATTTGAGCGTAGGGTTAGAATAGGAGCAAGGTTTGCGAGTGTACATGGTCTTGTATGCGGGATCTGTTCTATCACCTAGTAGAAACCTTAGAAATGCAGCAGTAGGAAGGGTTTTGCCGAAGCTGGGTATATCTGTGTGTGATTTATTTTCTGCATTTCTGTTTCTGCTATATTCTGTGATCTGTTTATTATTTTAATATCCTGTCAGTTTTTCAATTCAGTTTAAAAACTGTGAAAAACCCTATTCACCCCCCCTCTAGGGTTATTCTAGATCCAACAAACTCGACTTACTTGGTTCGACCAATTCGATTCGATTAACTAGGCTCGACTAACTTGATCAAACCACCCGATCAACTCAACTTATTTAACTTAACTTATTTCTCAACTCGATCAACTCCTATCGAATAACTAATATTCGATTAAACTCCATTCGCTTGACTCTAGATCACAGCGATCACAATGGTTACGCCTGACTCCCTCAGGAAACATCCGACCGCCGTAGGCTATTTACAGCCTTGCGAATTACGCTAGCAGTCGTACAAGATGGCAACTTACCCTGAATACTATGTTTGACTAACTTTGTCTCAAATAACTATATTTGATTAACTCTAGTTTGTTTTAACTCTAATTGATTAACTCTAACTAATTAACTCCTACTGGTTAACTCTAACTGATTAACTCTAACTAGTTAACTTTATTTGACTAACTCGACTTGACTAACCCCTTTCGAATAACATATTCGATTAACTAACTTTCGAATACCATATTCGATTAGCCAACTTCGAATACCATATTCGATTAACTAACTTCGAATACCATATTCGATTAACTCCTTTCGAATGTCTATATTCGATTTACTTTATTCACTTTATAAAGATTTCCTTTTTAACAACGTTTTATTCATTTGAAAAGATTTACTTTTAAATAACGGTTCTACACTTTAAAAATGATTTCCCTTTTATAACGTTTCCTTTTCAATTTTATTTGTAAATGGTTTACAAATATTTCCTTTTCAAATATATTCTTGAAATATTCTAACTCCTTAAATTTCCGGGAAAATTCGCCATAACCTCCTTTGTATCGGGAGCATCGGGAAAATCCCCAAACCCGCCACACAGGCCTTTCCCATTCAAAAAGAAATGTTTTGAATTTATTTTCCTTTTTAAAATATCTCCTATTTATAAATATCCCAATTTATAAATATTCCTTATTTATAAATATTTAAATTTATAAATATCTCTTATTTATAAATATCTCATTTTATAAATATGATATTTTCAATATCATTTTGAAAATTCCCTTATCTACATTCCGGTATGTTATGGTATTCAATCATATCAAATCACGATGTTCAATATCGTCCATACACACACAATCAACAACAGGTTATAATTCACATCATATACCAAAATATATGAAAAACAATAAAATAACTGTTGAGGAATCCAGTCGGATTCCTCCAACCTGTTCTCCTGCATCCACAGATGTTACACAATAAAATTTACATCACTTGCAGTTCCATATGGTATATTCTGATAAACAGAATCAATATAGAAATTTAACTAACAGACTAGCAGTTCAATCAAACAATCAACACACAACAAATCAATCAATATCTAACAGTTCTAAAAATACAACATGAAATTTATAAACTGTTCAGAGTTAGTGAGATTTACTCACAGTTGCGCGTTAACCGATAAATATCGGTTTGCGTTCGTTGTTTGAGATGGACAATTTATTTCGCCATAAATTGTAACGAGCTCCGATGGACTTCCAGTCGGTTTCATTGTGGAGTACTTGTCCATACGGTCCCAACGGATCCAACCGTTCGAAATTCTGATGATATATGATAAAGTTATTCGATTCTAGAAGTTTGTATACAATTTCGATTAAATAAAACATGGATTATATATAACGGGCCTTAACCTTTTTAAATACCACGGCCCACCATTCTTTGCCAAGCCCAGACCGACACTTCTCCTTCCCCAAATCAACCAACGTGCTCCTGTTTGCATCACAGACAATTTCCTCCCTTCGATCTCCCTTATACTCCTTCATTTCTCAATAAACTACCGAACTAAAATCGTCATTAAACTCCTCAAACAAATCTCTACAAAACTGTGCCAATTTGTCAAGATCGAACACCACATGGTACTTCCGTCGGTCCCAGTTTTTCAACGTCAGGACCCAACAACTCACGACATCTCACTGTCGATTATCACCCAAAGCCATCGGAGTCCCCATCGACTACACCACCCGACCCCCTCGCATGTCAGTAACCCAAAGCAACCCTCGAATCCCCATCCGACGTCACGCTGTGACCATAAACCCCAACCCTAGTTCGCGGTGCTATCGTCGACTTCAGAAAATGGGCGTCGAACTCTCTGATAAGCTACCAGATCGAAGAACAGATTTATCGGAATCTGATTATAAAACCATTTCGATCTATAGTATTAGTTTTCTTTGATTTTACTTTGGCTTTCCTTTGTGCGGTTCATTTCAGAATTAGGCGGCTGAAGAAATGAGGTTGTGGACTTTTTGATTAGGTTTTAGGAATTGGTTTGTTATATATAGAAAAATTATAATATTTTTATATTCATTTTTAAGCAAACGCTATACGTATTTGTCCTCTAAAATTCCCGTGACCGCATACGATACCCAAAAATCACCAAAATTGACATGCACCTTCAGCTCGACATTACGAACCCAACGAAACTGGTTTCGTCGAATTCCGACTCCGTTTGCTCACACAGCGTATTTTTAACTGTCCAGATACTGACTGTTTTACACTCTAAAAATCGGTACGGCCACATACTAACTCTAAAAATCACTAAACAGGAAATCTAACAACTATTCGATATTGCGGATCCAACAAAACTGGTTTCGTCGAATTCTGACTTCGTTTGCAAAACCGGCTATTTTTAAAGCTCTGGATGACCCATTTAAATATATAAATATATTTAAATATTATTAAATTAAATATAAATAAATTTATATTATCGTATATCTTCACATATGATATCGTACAGCTCCAGAATATCATATCAGAATTTATAGTTTGATATTTCAGATTTATCGATATTCAGTTTATACCGAAAATCTATTTATAACGTATATAAAGCGTTGCAAATTATAAAGGAATTCTACAGCAACTTTTCTGAAATTTGATTTGGACGTAAATCAAAATCTACACGACGAAATCCCGATTTTTCTCTTCCACTAGAAAGATATACTCCACTAGCTCCACACATTTCTTGTTTCACAGAAATCCGATTTAAAACGAATCCTGTATACTCAGTTGAAGTTCAAATCGCCAAATAGCGAACTGCCGCGTCGTTACGCGCTCGAATTTAATTATATTATAATTCTACGTTTCAAACTGACGACGATCGAATATATTCGTCAGTATAATTCAACTCTAAGCTGAATTACATCTTAGGGATGACCCCGTTCACAGAATATATTGATGTCCAATATTTTTGATTATTTCTGGATTGAATATATTATTTAATTTATTATTTTAATTAAATATTCACTATTATTTAATTAACGGCCATTTAATTCTCTAAATCACTATTTATATAATTAAATTAATAAATTATTATCTTGCTAAAATACGGGTCACGACAGCTAACATCTGTGGATGCAGGAAAACATGTTGGAGGGATCCAACTGGATTCCTCAAAAATATTATTCTTTGTTTGCTTTCACATATATTATCATATATGATATGTTGGTTGATAAATTGAGTGGTTTGATTTTTTAAATATTACCGAGGCCAAAATGTTAAATTATAAAAATATCGTGAAAAGAGATTTGGAGATTCAAAAAGGAAAATTCTATTTTTTTAGAATAGAATTTGGATTTAGAATGTGCTAAAAATATTTACTTGTTTTAAATAAATAAAACAAGTATTGAATTTATAAACGATGTTTATAAATTGAATAATGTGGGGAATTGAAATAAATTTATAAGCGGTGTTTATATATAAAGTGGAAAAATTATCATTTAATAATTTGAATATTTTAATTTAAATGGGAATTTAAATGGGAAAATCATTTTAAAGAAATAAACGATGGAGTTTATTCTGATGTTCAGAATATAAATTGAACTAAATAAATCTGTAAGGATTTATGATTTGAATTCGATCAATTCGAATTTACTTAAATAGAAGTTAAATTGAATATGAAAATAAATTGGGTGTTATATATATAAGTTATTATAAATAGAAATTTCCAAAATAAGATTTTTATTTAAAATATATTTCGAAATGGAACTTGTTTTAAATATATATATAAAACAAGAAATCTATAAACAGTGTTTATGAATAGAATTAATTAATTATCAAGAGATAATTTAGAATATTAAATTCAAGTGTGAATTTGAAATCATTTCGAAAAGGAGAACGATGGGTTTTATTTCGGAATTCGAAATATAAAAGAAATTGGATTTTCAAATAGATAATTGAAAGGGAAGTTTGTTCTATTTTGTGAAAGGAGAAAATTTATTTATAAACAATGTTTATAAATATAGTGAAATAAATTATCATTTGATAATGTAGCAGTTTAAATTCAAATATGAATTTAAAAATGATTTGGAAAGTGTTTTAAAATAGAACAATTGATTTTATTTCGAAATATAAGTTGAATTTGTGTTAGGAAAATCCAACGAGTTTATAATTGGAATTCGATTATATCGAATTTCAAAAAATAATTTATTTCTAAATAAATCAGAATTAGATATAGAAATTTAAGTTATAAATAAATTTATAACTGAGTTATGAAGTTATCAACGGATAGGGATAATCGAGAATATTAAGTTGGGTTTGGTAAATAGCCTAAATATATATTAAAATATATTAGAATGGAGTTGGAATTTATATATAAATGAAGTTTAAAATGTTTATATATATATATAAATATAATTAAAACGAACTCGCCGCAGCGCGGCAGTTCGTAAATTGGCGTTTCGAACTTCAATTGAGTATACAGAACTCAATTGAAGTCGGAATTCTTTGAAACAAGAAACGTCAGGACCGATTTGATAATAGTTTTCTAATGGAGGAGAAAAATCTGGATTTCGTCGAATAGATTTTGAGTTATGTCAAAATCAAATTTTCAGAAAAGTAGCGCTAGAACCACTATAAAACCATAATGGTTTATTAAATAAATAAAAGGATTTTAAGTAAATAAAAAAAATCCTAATTTGCATTAGAAAAATCCAGACTTGAGTTATAAATATATTTGAACTCAAGTGGAGTAATGAATTGATTTTTCGAACAAAAATCAATTTTTTAACTATCGAATAAAATTAACTAATTTGAAGAATAATTAGTTAATGAAAATTTTGAATCGAAATTGAACTTTGAAAGGTAAATGAATTGTGTGTGTGTGTATATATATATATATATTCGAAATCGAATATAGTTAGAAATGAAACTCGACGTGATTATAAGCGAAATAAAATATATTTGAACATGATATGTTCAAACTAAAGAGAGTTGGCAAAAGAGCTAATTAAAAGAATAAATTAGCGACTTGAGTGAGAAACGACTGGATTTAGTTGGGATAAATTGGAAACAGGTGAATATATATTAGACAGGTATGAGATGAAGTATGTGAAGATTATAATTTGAGTGCTCGACAAAAAGGTACACGTTTAAATTTCATATGGGTTTTTATGCGCCGTATCAGCAAGCAGCTTGGCTTTTTTCTTTTTGATTGGAGAGGCCTGTATGGCGGTTTGGGGATTTTCCCGATGCTCCCGGTACAAACGAGGTTATAGCGAAATTTTCCGGAAATTTAAGGAGTTAGAATATTTCTAAGAAAATTTGATAGCTAGAAATCAATATATCAATATATATTGAATTCGATAAGGCAACGAATTTAAAATAAAATATTATAAACAAAAAGGAAATCGATAATCTGGTAATAGAAAGAGAATCATATATACGTTTAAAAATGAATAATGGGTTTGTATGGTGTTGATTTTTTGGGAATAATGGTTTTGTCTGTTGTGAAGTTAAGGATGTTTTCAGTTAAGGTCTGAGAGGTAGTTATACTCCAACTTGATTGATTTCATTTTTAATTGATAAATAGCAAGATCCAGTCTCGAAGAGAAGTGATTGAATAAGAGGTAGTTGAATAAAATATTTTGGGTTATTGTAACGATGTTTTACATAGCATTCATTTTAACCCAAGTGGTGGAATTTTGGAAATATAAAAGTAAATATTTCCTGAGTATAATTAAAGTAGTAGGGAAAGAGATAAGTGATTGAAATTGTTTTCAAATTGCAAATAGAATATTTTTTCTAAATACAGAAAATAAAAGAAGGCGATACATGGAATTTTTTTTCAAATGGCGTAAGAGACTAATAAGATTACTGAAAATATTTGGTTAATAAATATTGATAAGTAAATAGAGAAGTGATTTAATTAATGAAATATTAATCAAAAGGCCCAGTGATTTTTATGATGCTTTGAATGGATGTTTGTTTTTTTTCTTCAATAGTTAAATAACCGACCATCGAAGTGTTTGCCAATATCGTTGTCAATATGGAGAGACCAGTTGGTTTATTATCCGAGAACCACTCCGTATTGGCGGTAGTATTGCGAATCAGATTATATGAAGATAATTGAAGACGGAGTAAAGTGCAAGGGATTTTTCTATTTGAAGAAATTGTGCCTTCAGTTTCGTTCAATCCCAGAACGAACGTATACGGACGAATGTCTGACAGAGTATTTCCAATGATCGAATATGTCGGTATGTATAAATATACTTGGGGGTAACATATTTATTCCCTTAGCATAACATCTAAAATATATTTGTGCAAATCAATTAATGATTAACGGATCTGACAATGTGGCATTCAAAGTGATTGTGTTATAAATGAATGGCAAGTAAGCGTAGCCTCAGGCCTCAACAACCGGGAAATGACGAAAATCGGGCAAGCAGCATGGCTATGTGGGTCGCTCCCATTAGGGTGTATATCACCTATCTAGAGAAATTCCTTTTACTTCTTTAAACTATCGATGCTGTCCCTTTTTGGGAAACAGTTGCTGATCCCAACCATTGGTGATATACATTCGATACACTCAAGCGAAATGAGTGGGCCGGGTTGCAAGATGTTCTTGTTGAACCCAGTGTATTCCCCTCTAGAGATACAATATCGGAAGGTGGTCCCATACCTTGTCATGTTGGAAATCCAATCTCCAATAAGAGCCCTGCGTTTTTTGATTTTTATAAAATATATGGAGCGTGAGATGCAAGCGTTCTACTAGATTGTTATTTATTTGATGTAGACATTATTATAATATTACTGGATTTGATATCAAAAGTATTTTTGGTCATCGTAAGGTAAAAACCATCCTTATTTATGTGTGGATCAGTCTTACGATCATCATTTCTTTTGAAAGGATTTTGAAAGTTAAACAATTGGTTGGAGTTTACTCACACCAGTCCCACGACTGACCCAGAGTTTATTTTGTTTGTTTTTCCTAAACTCTTAGGTGCCCAAATCTGTACGGGCAGTCAAGTAGTAGGGGTTTTTCAGCGTCACTTGGAAGAGATGGAAGTAGGAGGCTTCACCAGCTAGCTATAGACTATCATATTTCCGCTGTGTACTATGTTGTATCTGGAAACAGGTGTTTATAACTGTTCCAGGAATAACTGTTGTGCTCTGATAATGGTATGTATATACAGTTACTGAATTATATTTCAAAAAGTTATGTTATATAATATATTTTATTCGTTTCGCTGTGAGTTTGTGATCTTCATTTTCTTCTATTCTAATATTTCTTTTTATTTCTCATCCTCTAACTTCTTTCAAATAATGATTCGTATTTCTTTGCAATTTGGGTTGGACATGTTGTGTTATTAGTCGACTCATATAGTACGGATTTGCGGGCCGTTACAATTTGGAAATAGGACCGTTGATTGTATGGATGTTCCTTTGATAGTTAAATCACCAGTTATCAAAGTTTTAGTTTATTTTATACCTTCGTTGTCAATATGGAGAGACCGGGATTAGATTTAATATCTGAAAACACTACAACAAATTCACTCTATTACAACGGTGGAACACCGTTGTAAAATACTTTTTACAATGGTGGCTCCACCGTCGCGTATTAAGAAGTTGTAACAGACTAAAACTTTTTACAACTTTTTTGCACCGTTGCGACATCATTGTGACATTTGTATTTTATAACTGTTTTCCACCGTTGTAATAAACTTTATTACAACTGTAATATTCCACTGTTGTTATAATTCACTTGTTTACAGATTTTTTAAAGTCTAGCAATTTAATTTTAGCATTCTCTTCGTTACAATAGAAAAATGACACCAAGTTCACTAATTAGCCATATGTGCAAAAAAAATAGTAGCAAAGAACATATGCATACTGATTAAAAAATAAGTAAAGAAAGACAATTCAAGACAAAATAAACATTTTTCATTATCAATCTACACTTTCAATCCTTTCTTTCTACCCTTTTAATCGACAACTTTCATCAACCATAAACTACATTTCAATACCTTATATCATCAACTACAACCCATGCCCATACTAAACACCATTCCATAGTTTTTGATTTGCAAGCAAAACTAGTTTTCTGAATCTTTCTTCCATCTAAAATATCATCAAGCGGATGAGATTCAAGTACAACTACCTCTAACATGTCACCAATCTTTCTTCTATCTGAAATAGATGCAGATTCTTTTGTTATTTATGTCAACACTTCGTCGTTCATTCAACCTTCAAACCAGTTCATCCCAAACTGCTAAAATCATCCATAAATCTCCCACAAACTGGAAGACATAATCCTCGCCCATCATCCATCTAAAAAATCGTACACCATTCATCTTCTAAAACCATCAAACTACAACAAATTACCTTTTTTAACGCTACAAATATGAAAACAAGCTGCATTAGGCATTCGTAATGCCACACAGGGTGACTCAATACACTTGATATGCAAAAACATGCCAAAACAATGCATCTGAATTGACTAAAAGTCAAAAACAACTATACTATAAAATAACCTAGCCAACAGCGAAGAACATACCATCTATAAGATTGAAGCACCACATTAAATGTAGGCAGCACCACCACAGGAAACGATCAATAACATTTTTTTCAAGTATTTAGAGAGGACGAGTTCAGATCTTCCCCCAAACGACCCAGTCACGCGATTTCCTGCAAATTGGGGTTTCCCGCAAATTCAGGGATAAGCACTTAGAGTAGGGGTGGCTTGCTTTAGAGGTGAACCTAGGATAAATGAGCTAGAAAGGAGGAGGGTACAGAAAAGGGGAACTCATGCGATTTTTCAACCAGCGACAACGAAGCAAAATGGAGCAAAATCAAGGGTGTTGTTGCAAAAGAGTTAGGATAACAGAATGGGGACTCATAGGAGAGGGTAGCAGAAAACGCGAGAAAGAAGAGGATGTTACAAGGAGAAAAGGAAATTGAGGTTTGAAAGTGGGTGGCGGCAGAAGAAACTAGAAGGACATTATGTTTTGCTAAGTTCCCAATTTCCTTTTCTGAAAGTGGGCGGCAGAAATTATTAAAAGGAAACGAGGGTGGAGGGAAATGAAATTTTGGTGGAACGAGAGTGGGAAATGAAATTACGTTTTTATTGTAAACTACCCTACGTTTATTACTTAATAATTTAACAAACTTATTATACATCTTAGATTGTAAACTAACTGGTACCTCTTAATAAAACGTACTTAAACCTCATACGCAAATACATGTGAACTCCAGACAGATGAAGCTTTTTTAGTTGAACAAATTAATAAGTATTTAATTAATTATTATTTATTGAAAATTATTATCAATTATTAATTACTAGTATTTAATAGTGACTTATTTGTAAATTATTAATTAATTAAATAATATATTTTTACTTATTATTGATTATTAATTATTACTTACTAATTAATTAATAATTATTAACTAATTATTAATTATTAATTAGGATTATTTCATATTAATAATAGTTATTATTTAATTTTTACTTATTTCTACTTAGTTATAATCGAGTAATAGTTATTAAAAACTTATAATGTATATGTTACTAGTTATTAATTAATAAGCAGTTAAATTAAGTATTAAATATAATTAACTATATTTTTTTAATTATTCTTCTTAATTTCTGAGTAGCAAAATTACGGATGATTATTAATTATTACTTCCCAATTGATTATTAAATATTAATTATTAGTTATTAATTATAAATAATTGATATAAATGTACTAATATTAATTATTAGTTGTTAATTATATTAAAATATAGTCATATATTACAACAGTCAAAAAATAAAAGTTGTGATAGGATTTTATTACAACTGTCAAAATAACACAGTTGTTAAAAATAAGTTTATTACAACTTTTCTGAAAAAAGTTGTAAAAAACATTTATTACAACAGTGCTTTTACCACCGTTGTAAAATTAAAGTTGTAATATGATGTTTTTATTGTAGTGAAACCATTCCGTATTGGCATAAGCGTTACGAATCAACTTATGCTGAAGATAATTGAAGATGAAGCAAAGTACAAGGGCTATTCTTGTGACGGCCCGCCCCGCACCAACCGACACTTCCTCCAAGTGTGCGTTGTACACATGTCCAACTGGCACGGAACGGTCGTCATAAGAAAAGAAAGAAGAGAATGAACTAATCAAGGAACCTGTAGAATGTCTCACAGCGCATGGAATAAAATATAATAATAACATACTTGACATAAAACAGGTGAGACAGTGCATAAGCTAATAACTAATAATAAATGTCAACATCAGAGCAGCGGAAATCCAAATACAGCTTATTACAACTTTTCAAAATCTACTGTCTCTAAACAAAAGAAAGCTAAAGTGGAAGATGCACCACCAATGCCCAAGCAGTGATCTTCGACAACACAGGGAGAATACTATATATATATATATATATATATATATATATTACGTGGAAGCCTCCTGCTCGTATCCGGATCATCTACCCGTACATCACCAGCTAACCTGTCTCTAGTCTACTCGTGTGAGCACCCAGAGTAATAAGAAGAGACATAAAACTCTGGGTCAGACAAAAAGTCTGGTATGAGCGATAAGCAGCTAAACAGAACAATAACAGGTATACTAAACCATACCTGAACCTGGACCTGCAACCAAAGAGTTAGCACTACATACTGTACAATACTCTAAGGTGCCATCAACATATGGTGTAAAGAAATACGGGGGTGGGGGTGTGCATGTCATAGGGATAGCAAACAATTCAATCATGGCAACCATCCTCACATCTCTCACTCAGTGCATAAAGCATACGATGTATACCGCTTTCAACCACTAGACCCATCGAAGTAGTGACGAAGTTCGGCTTGTACAACTACTGCTACCACCAAGCTTACCCCATGGAGTCATGACTAAACCTTTACAAATGACCCCACTTCATTGGTCTATAGCTCATTTAGTCGTACCTAGACCACTGTGGCCCTGAATCCGTTCACGTACCCCCTATACATAGTGATCCAAAGTTACAGACATCGACAGCCCCTTAGCACACGTCCCGCAGCAAAGCCCAATCATGAAGTTAACTCGTTGATTCCCATCTGAATCCTTGGTACAAAGTTCCCATTTGGACTACCTTTGCATCTCGGGTTATGGTCTTCTTCGGTTCGGTTCGGGTCTCTTCTTCCTATTCGGTTCGGTTCGGGCATCCTCCTCCTATCCGGTTCGGTTTGGGTCTCCTCCTATATCCGGTTCGGGTCGGATCTCCTCCTCCTATCCGGTTCGGTTCGGGTGTCTCCTCCTATCCGGTTCGGTTCGGATCTCCTCCTTCTATTCGGTTCGGATCGGATCTCCTCCTCCTATCCGGTTCGGTTCGGGTGTCTCCTCCTATCCGGTTCGGTTCGGGTGTCTCCTCCTACCCGGTTCGGTTCGAATCTCCTCCTTCTATTCGGTTCGGATCAGATCTACTCCTCCTATCCGGTTCGGATCGGATCTCCTCCTCCTATCTGGTTCGGATCGGATCTCCTCCTCCTATCTGGTTCGGATCGGGTGTTCTTCCTAACCGGTTCTGAAAATCTGCAACTTTTTCCAGCAAGCTATTTTCGCCGAACGACGGCATTTTCAACCATTCTAAACTTCCTATGACATTACAAAACATTCCAAACAGCAGTAACAACATATAGAATCAATCACAAACATTAAAACATCATTTACATGAAATACTTTAGATCAAACATACCCAGAAACCCATGTTTTCCCCTTAATCCTTCTTAACCGTGATTATGCATACAATTAGCAAAACTTATCCAAATTAGCCCAAATTTTTATCAGAGCCATAAAACATCATTATAGAATTTTAGGAATTTTTCCAGAATTTATTAATGTATAAATTCGCTAATCTTCACTAATTACCCATAATTAACCGTAATTAGTGTAAAAGCAAGCTAATCACTCACCTTTGCCACCACTAAAACCCCAAATCTGAAATATTCTCTGATTTGGCGCTGTTCCCAATCTTACACAGCAGCTCTACCTCGGTTCTCGTGCTAATACTCCTTGATTTGATGTTTGCTAAGCCTAATCTTCAATTAGAAAGTGATTAAGAGGTGTTTTGAAGAGATTTAGAGGGTGGAGGCCATGGCTAGGTTAAGAGGAATGAATAGTGACGACTGAAAAATGAGAAAAAGGTATTCTCCAAACCTTAACAGCCCTTTTAAACTCCTAATCCCGAAATTCCCCTTTGGGCCTAGCTGTTAATCACCCGGTTAAGCCCAATTAAGCTGTTTTTCACCATCTGAAACTTGTTTCAGCCATATCTCCCAAACGGTGAGTCCGTTTGGCTAATATGACCACTCTACGGAATTGTAAACCATCATCTGGATCCAATGGAAGTGGTTTCAAGTCAAAATTCCTTTCCAGTCAAAAGTTATGGTCAAAACAAGTTCAACTAGGGGCAAAACGGTCATTTAAAAATCGACAAAAATCATGAACATGGGAAATGACCCTACTAGTCGTTTCCCAAAAGTACACGACCATACGACTTACTAAGAAAAAGAAATAAATATTGTACGATCTTCCGATGCGTAGAATGCAGGTCGTTACATTCTCCCCACCCCCCCCCCCCCCCTTAAGAAATTTCGCCCCTGAAATTCCTTAACAAAGAAACAAACAATGAATCCCGCATGCCTAACAATCATTCACAGCAACCAAACATGCAAAACAAGCAAAACAAACATAACCTAGCATGCGGAAAACTAAATCGCTAATTAAATCTTACCAGGCGAAGAGTTCTGGATACTTCTTCCTTATGTCCTCCTCTGTTTCCCAAGTACAGTCTTTCTCATCCTCACCCCACTGGACTTTGACTAATTTCACCGCCTTCCTTCGAAGTTGCTTCGTATCGTTCCCAACGATACGCATAGGCCTACGGTTCCCAACCGCCTCAGGTTCAACCTCGATATCGTCCAACTGATCAGGTGAAATAGCCACATTAGGGTCGTGCACAAACTTCCTTAACTGGGAAACATGAAATACGTTGTGAACTCCCGCCATCTTGTCTGGTAAGTCAATTCTATATGCCAAATTCCCGACTAGTTCAAGAACAGGGAATGGGCCAACGAATCTTGGTGCCAACTTTCCTCTCCTGCCAAATCGTATTACGCTCTTCAACGGAGAAATCTTGACAAACACCAAGTCGCCAACGGAGAATTTTAAGTCTCTTCTCCTCTTATCGGCATAACTCTTCTGCCTATCTTGGGCAGCCTTCATTCGTTGTTGAATGGTCTTGATTTTATCTGAAGTTTCCCTCACCACATCTGGTCCAAGCATAAACTTCTCGCCAGTCTCTATCCAACATGATGGTGAGTTGCATGGTCTTCCGTACAAAGCTTCAAACGGAGCCATACCGATACTGGATTGGTAGCTATTATTATATGCAAACTCTACTAGATGCAAATGGTCATCCCATGATCCACCAAAATCCAATATACATGCTCTCAAGAGATCTTCCAAAATACGATTCACCCTCTCCGTCTGACCGTCGGTCTGAGGATGATATGCGGTACTGAGATGTAACTCTGACCCTAGAGCTTCTTGTAAGCTCTTCCAAAACCCACTAGTGAACAACGGGTCTCGGTCACTCACAATGCTTTTAGGTACTCCATGGAATCTCACTACCCACTTCATATACAATTCTGCTAACTTAGCTGCCGTTCTGGTCGATCTGACTGGTATAAATCTTGCACTTTTGGTTAATCGGTCCACAATCACCCAAATGCTATCATGTCCCGATCTAGTCCTTGGTAAACCATCAATGAAATCCATCGAGACTTGCTCCCATTTCCATTCGGGGATTTCTAATGGCTGTAACAACCCACTAGGCTTCTTTTGCTCGGCTTTAACTAGCTGGCAATTCATGCATTTGGATATAAACTCCCCAACGTCTCTTTTCAACCCTTCCCAGTAGTAAGTCTGTCTCATGTCTCGATACATCTTATTACCACCGGGGTGTATAGTCAGTTTTGAGTGATGACATTCTCTAAGCACTTCATCTCTCAATCCATTGACATTGGGTACAACGAGCTTTCCATTCTTTCTAAGCCATCCATCTTGATCAAGCCCATACTTGCTCATCTCCTCATCGATACCCATCTCTAACTTGGAGATGATTTCCAATAGGTTAGGATCGTCCCTCTGACTAGAGCCGATCCGCTCAATTAAAGTGGGTCTGATCGTCAAACTTGCTTACATTTCTGGGTCCAATTCGCACTTTGGTCTGAAATCAAATCCCGCGATATACTCCAGTTGCTTCCATTCAAGGAACATAGCCCCTAAACTGGCATGTCTTCGACTCAACGCATCGGCTACGGCATTGCCCTTTCCCGGTGTATATGCGATGTCGAAATCATATGAAGCTAAGAACTCTAACCACCTCTGCTGACGAAGATTCAAATCCTTTTGAGAGAAAAGATACTTCAGCGACTTATGATCAGTAAACAGCTCGAATCTTTCTCCCAAGAGATAATGTCTCCACATCTTCAATGCAAATACGATCGCTGCCAATTCCAAATCATGGATAGGATACCTCTTCTCATGCGGTTTCAGTTGCCTGCTTGCATAAGCTACAACCCTACCACCCTGCATCAACACAGCACCTAGTCCGGTACCACAAGCATCTGTATATACCGTCATCTCTTCACTCCCCTTGGGAATGACTAACACTGGTGCACTTGTCAACTTTTCTTTTAGGCTCTTGAATGCATCCTCGCACCTTTCGTTCCAAACAAAAGCTTGATTCTTCTTTGTCAACTGAGTCAACGGTGCTGTTATCTTGGAGAAGCCTTGGATAAACTTACGATAATATCCCGCTAATCCCAAGAAACTTCTTACGTCTGTTGCATTCTTGGGCGTAGACCAATCTTGCACCGTAGCCACCTTAACAGGATCCACGGCGATACCATTTTCTGAAACAACATGGCCCAAGAATCTCACTTCCTTCCTCCAGAAGTGACACTTAGAAAACTTTGCTTTCAATTGGTGTTTCCTCAACACCTCCATCACTGTCCTCAAATGTTCCTTGTGTTCTTCCTCGTTCCTTGAGTAAACCAAAATATCATCCACGAACACAAGAACAGACTTATTCAACTGATCTCTGAATACCCTATTCATAAGATCCACAAATTATGCCGGGGCATTAGTCAGCCCAAATGGAATAACCAACCATTCATAAAATCCAGACGGCGTTCGAAATGTCGTTTTAGCTATACTCTCAGCTTCCACTCTAAGCTGATGAAAACCTGTCGCGAGATCCAACTGGGAGAACACTCTCGCGCCACTCAACTGATCGAACAAATCATCTATCCGCAGGAGAGGATACTTATTCTTCCTCGTCACCTTGTTCAACTCGTGGTAGTCTACACACAAACGAAGGGAACCATCCGCCTTGGTAGCAAACACAACTGGTGCTCCCCATTCAGAGACACTCCTTCTGATAAATCCCTTCTTCAAAAGATCGCTGACTTGCACCTCGAGCTCTCGCTGCCCCCTTGGTGCCATACGACGAAGTGGCATCACTATAGGTCTGGCATCTTTTACCAAATCAGTACGGAACTCAATCTCTCGGTGTGGTGGAAGTCCGGTCACTTCTTCGAAAACATCCGGATACTGGCCAACCACGGGCACACCAGACAACTCACTATGCGGAATGTCGAGGGAGTTTAGAAAACTAGCCAATACCCCCTCACTGGGTAGACCACCAAACACTATCCTCCGCCCATCATCCGCTCTAGCTGTCACCAAAAAGCCCTCACAGTCTACCACCACCCCGTATCTTCGGAGCCAATCTACTCCCAAAATAATGCCAAACCCAGTAAAGCCCAAAACAAAGCAATCACAAACAATCATGCATCCATGACTCGATAAGACCACATTACGACGAATCATGCTAAGGCTAGTAGAACCACCAATCGGGTTCGTCACTACTAAAGGTCTATCGACAATCTCGGGCTCCAATCCCAACCTATCTACCAGGTCACCAGATATGAAAGAACTGGAAGCTCCGGTATCAAACAAAACTCTAACAGGAACATCATAAACAGAAAGCATACCTTGAATGACGACATTCTTTCCCTTCTCCGCCGCAGTTGGGGCATTCGACGAAGAAGGAATAGCATTAAGGGCGTATGCTTTCACCATTTGCTTTTCTTTAGGGGGTTGCGGACACTTGTCCTTGTGATGTCCCATTTGGCCACAGTTGAAGCACTTCCTATCCGCTGGCTTGGCCCGGCAATTACTAGCATAATGGCCCTTCTTACCACAACTGAAGCACTCAACATCTTGTTTATTCTTTTTCTTCTGGCCATCCTTAGTCTGACTCTGCTTTCTTTTATTCTGGGAACCACCCTTGCCTCCACCACTTGCTTGTGGCTTTAGCTCATCTGCGGATGCAACCTCAGTCTTCGGCTTAGGGTAGAGACTCTCTAATCTTAATGCTTTCCCCACAATCGACTCAAACGTCTCATCGATGTGGTTAATAAGCCTTTCCCCTAAGTACTGATCTAACCCAGTTATGAATTTCTCATTCTTCTTCTCGGCGGTATCAATAAGAGATAACCCATACTTTGACAAAGTGTCGAATTCAGCAATGTACTCCGAGACAGCTCTGCCATTCTGCTTGAGCTCCAAGAATTTCTTAAACAGCACTGACTTCTGAGCAGCTGGAATGAACTTCTCGCTAAAGCTAGCTTTAAACTGCTCCCAAGTAATCTGATCTTCGGGAGTAGCTGCCTTTATAGCATTCCACCAATTCATTGCCCGCCCTTGCAGCTGACGGGACGCTAGCTTTCTCTTCATCGCATCCTCGATACCCAAATCCTCGAAGATACGTTCGCAACTATCCAACCAATCCTGAACATCTGTGGCCGACTCCGTTCCGTGGAACGGCTTCCCACCAACGCTAGTATAATCCTTATTCAGCTTGGCGAAGTCGACTCTTGGCACCTGCACTATTGGACCACCACCATTTCCACCATTGGGAGCTGCCCTCCGTACATCTCTAAGCATCTCTCTCATGAGGTCAGTAAACATCGTCCTCATGTCAGCAGCATTCCCATTATTGGCTCCCCTACCAGCACCTCTAGTATCTTGGCTCATCGTCAATCTGAAAAAGGAAACGATTAACGATTCCATAGTGGTGCTAGTGCAGTACGACTTCAATCTTATACTACTAATAGTATATATATAGCTTTTAAAAACCAAAATAACCACAAATACGCTCTCTCGTATACGTATATTATCTCTCCCTGATAACTTCCCTAGGTTAACCACGCAACCTAGAGCTCTGATACCATTCTTGTGACGGCCCGCCCCGCACCAACCGACACTTCCTCCAAGTGTGCGTTGTACACATGTCCAACTGGCACGGAACGGTCGTCATAAGAAAAGAAAGAAGAGAATGAACTAATCAAGGAACCTGTAGAATGTCTCACAGCGCATGGAATAAAATATAATAATAACATACTTGACATAAAACAGGTGAGACAGTGCATAAGCTGATAACTAATAATAAATGTCAACATCAGAGCAGCGGAAATCCAAATACAGCTTATTACAACTTTTCAAAATCTACTGTCTCTAAACAAAAGAAAGCTAAAGTGGAAGATGCACCACCAATGCCCAAGCAGTGATCTTCGACAACACAGGGAGAATACTATATATATATATATATATATATATATATTACGTGGAAGCCTCCTGCTCGTCTCCGGATCATCTACCCGTACATCACCAGCTAACCTATCTCTAGTCTGCTCGTGTGAGCACCCAGAGTAATAAGAAGAGACATAAAACTCTGGGTCAGACAAAAAGTCTGGTATGAGCGATAAGCAGCTAAACAGAACAATAACAGGTATACTAAACCATACCTGAACCTGGACCTGCAACCAAAGAGTTAGCACTACATACTGTACAATACTCTAAGGTGCCATCAACATATGGTGTAAAGAAATACGGGGGTGGGGGTGTGCATGTCATAGGGATAGCAAACAATTCAATCATGGCAACCATCCTCACATCTCTCACTCAGTGCATAAAGCATACGATGTATACCGCTTTCAACCACTAGACCCATCGAAGTAGTGACGGAGTTCGGCTTGTACAACTACTGCTACCACCAAGCTTACCCCATGGAGTCATGACTAAACCTTTACAAATGACCCCACTTCATTGGTCTATAGCTCTTTTAGTCGTACCTAGACCACTGTGGCCCTGAATCCGTTCACGTACCCCCTATACATAGTGATCCAAAGTTACAGACATCGACAGCCCCTTAGCACACGTCCCGCAGCAAAGCCCAATCATGAAGTTAACTCGTTGATTCCCATCTGAATCCTTGGTATAAACTTCCCATTTGGACTACCTTTGCATCTCGGGTTATGGTCTTCTTCGGTTCGGTTCGGGTCTCTTCCTCCTATTCGGTTCGGTTCGGGCATCCTCCTCCTATCCGGTTCGGTTCGGGTCTCCTCCTCTATCCGGTTCGGGTCAGATCTCCTCCTCCTATCCGGTTCGGTTCGGGTGTCTCCTCCTATCCGGTTCGGTTCGGATCTCCTCCTTCTATTCGGTTCGGATCGGATCTCCTCCTCCTATCCGGTTCGGTTCGGGTGTCTCCTCCTATCCGGTTCGGTTCGGGTGTCTCCTCCTACCCGGTTCGGTTCGGATCTCCTCCTTCTATTCGGTTCGGATCAGATCTACTCCTCCTATCCGGTTTGGATCTCCTCCTCCTATCCGGTTCGGATCGGATCTCCTCCTCCTATCCGGTTCGGATCGGGTGTTCTTCCTAACCGGTTCTGAAAATCTACAACTTTTTCCAGCAAGCTATTTTCGCCGAACGACGGCGTTTTCAACCATTCTAAACTTCCTATGACATTACAAAACATTCCAAACAGCAGTAACAACATATAGAATCAATCACAAACATTAAAACATCATTTACATGAAATACTTTAGATCAAACATACCCAGAAACCCATGTTTTCCCCTTAATCCTTCTTAACCGTGATTATGCATACAATTAGCAAAACTTATCCAAATTAGCCCAAATTTTTATCAGGGCCATAATACATCATTATAGAATTTTAGGAATTTTTCCAGAATTTATTAATGTATAAATTCGCTAATCTTCACTAATTACCCATAATTAACCGTAATTAGTGTAAAAGCAAGCTAATCACTCACCTTTGCCACCACTAAAACCCCAAATCTGAAATATTCTCTGATTTGGCGCTGTTCCCAATCTTACACAGCAGCTCTACCTCGGTTCTCGTGCTAATACTCCTTGATTTGATGTTTGCTAAGCCTAATCTTCAATTAGAAAGTGATTAAGAGGTGTTTTGAAGAGATTTAGAGGGTGGAGGCCATGGCTAGGTTAAGAGGAATGAATAGTGACGGATGAAAAATGAGAAAAAGGTATTCTCCAAACCCTAACAGCCCTTTTAAACTCCTAATCCCGAAATTCCCCTTTGGGTCTAGCTGTTAATCACCCGATTAAGCCCAATTAAGCTGTTTTTCATCATCTGAAACTTGTTTCAGCCATATCTCCCAAACGGTGAGTCCGTTTGGCTAATATGACCACTCTACGGAATTGTAAACCATCATCTGGATCCAATGGAAGTGGTTTCAAGTCAAAATTCCTTTCCAGTCAAAAGTTATGGTCAAAACAAGTTTAACTAGGGGCAAAACGATCATTTAAAAATCGACAAAAATCCTGAACATGGGAAATGACCCTACTAGTCGTTTCCCAAAAGTACACGACCATACGACTTACTAAGAAAAAGAAATAAATATTCTACGATCTTCCGATGCGTAGAATGCAGGTCGTTACAATTCTGTTAACCCTAGGTATAAATTGTCCAAGATGGATCAATAGAATGGTGCCTTTAGTTTGTCCAGTCCAAGGGCAACGTATACGGATGAATGTATGATGATGTGACATTCAAAGAATGGTGGCCAGATGTTCTGAAAGATAATCGTGACCTTAAGCCACATCAACAGGGAAATGACAAAAATCGGGCAGGCAACATGGCCATGTTGGTCTTTCCCATTAGGGGTATTATCACCTGATCTAGATAAATTCCATTTGCTTCTTATTCTATTTGCTGCTATATTCTTTGGGTAACGGTTGCTGATCACAACCGTTGGGGATAATATGCTCGGTACACTCAAGTTAAATGAGTGGCCAGTCATGTGTAGGTCGGGTTGCAAGACGTTCTTGTTGAACCCAGTGTATCCCCTCTAGAGATACACTATCGAAAAGTGGTTCCATACCTTGTCATAGTTGGAATCCAATCTCCTATAAACACCCTACGATTTTCAATTTTATATTATATACAGAGCATGAGATGTAAGTGTTCCGCTAGATTCTATTTATTTGATGTAGACATTACTATAATATCACTGGATTTGATATCAAAAATATTTTTGGTTATCGTAAGGTAAAAACCATCCGTGTTTATGTGTGGATCGATCTTGCAATTATCATTTCTTTCGAAAGGATTTTGAAAGTTAAACAAATGGTTGGAGTTCGCGCACACTAGTCCCATGACTGACCCAGAGTTTATTTTGTTTTGTTTTCCCTAAACTCTTGGGTGCCCAAATTTGTACGGGCAGTCAAGTAGTCGGGATTTTACAGATTCACTTGGATGAGCTTGAAGCAAGAGGCTTCAACAGTTAGCTATAGACTATCATATTTTCCAATGTGTGTTGTGTTATATCTGGAAATAGGTGTTTATAATTGTTCCCGGAATAACCGTTGTGCTCTAATAATGGTATGTATATAATGTTACTGATTTGTATTTCAAAAGTTATGTTATCTAATATATTTTATTCGTTTCGCTGTGAGACTTGAGATTTTAATTTTTTTCTATTCTAATATTTCTTTCGTTCTATTTCTCACCCTCTAACCTCTTTCTATTAATGATCTGTATTTCTATGCAACTTGGGTGGGATGTGTGGTGTAATTTTTCAACCCAAAGGGTATGGAAATTCTGGCCATTACATTTGGTATCAAAGCTGAAGGTTGAGTAGTAACCTTGGCTCTGTGGCGTAACTCAATAGAGATGGGGTTAGTAATACCCTAGATTGAGTTTGAGTATGTATATGAGCGCGTATTTGTAGATTTGTTATAACATTGTTTTATATTGTGTTGATTGGGTTGTTGAGTAGTTTATGAATTCTGGTCGATACAGGATGTACAACTGTATCGATAATTGTTTCTAAACTCTCGAACAAAGCAATTCAATACAGTATTGTTTTAAAATGGGTAAATGAAATAATTTTGCCTAAAAATTATTTTGATAATTTCTAATTTATTATTATATATTGATGTACTGATTGTTATTACAATCCAATGAAATTATTAAATATTAAGGTAGTTATATGCATAACCAGACAGAACTTGTATAAGAATGAAATACAGAAATGAGCTGAATTAAAATTGAATTTAGATCGAAACTGAGGATTTAAATCCTGGGTGTTTTGAATTATTTTCTGAAATATTTTTAAAAAGAATATAACGTTACTTTAGATGATTTTTAGTAAGAATGGTTTTAAATGGATTTTGAAAGTGATTAAGCACTGAAGTCACTTTAGTGGCGAGAAAATAATTCTGATAATGGATCGCGACATTATCGGCATTCATTTTCAAGTTTCTAAGTGGTAGATTACTACCATAATAGATTTATTAATGAAAATTGTTTGAGAAAAATAAAGTTTTTTAAAAAATTAAAATGTTTTGAATTGAGTTGATTATAAATATATATATAAATATATATGATTTCATACTACTTTGAAATAAAACCTGGGAATTTGAATTCTGTAATTAAAATTTAACTTGTATAAGTTGAATAAATGGAAGTAAATCAATTGGATTGAAATTTAACTCAAGTTAAATGGAAATTAGATTGGATAAAGATAATCCCGAATGAAATTAAATAAAGAAATTGTTGAGATTTGAATTTTTAATATGAATTCGAGTTACGAATAAGCCAGTTGAGTTTATATTGGATGTTTTTAATTGAAATTGAATTGGGATAAATTTGGATTCAAGTATAATAAGTGGATTGACTTAAATAGAAATCAGATTTGAATTGATAGAATGGAAGTGAACTAATCGCTAGTTGATTAGAGAGTTAAAAACTTGAAGTTGGATTGATTTGAAACCAACTGGAAATGGATATATGTATGCTGAGTAGATATTGAACGCAAGAGATAGAATTATGCCCGACAAAAAGGTACATGTTTACGATATTGCTTGGGTTTGATGGTATTATGAGCCTATGCGGTAATCCTCTTGGCTTTTTGATTCTCTTTTAAACTGGAAAAGGCGTAAAAAGACGAGTTATGGTTGTACCGATTGAGACGTGCAAAGGAGATGCTGGCGAACATTTTCGAAAATTTAAAGAGTTCGAAAATTTGCAAGAAATTTTTTGATAATTTAAAATCGAGTTGTTAATGGTAATTGAAATAAGCAAACCAGAAATGGTTAGTAAAATTTCAAGTGGAATAATGAAATTGATAAATGGATTTAAAATCAACTGGAATGGGTGTGGATATGCAGAAGAGCATATGGACTGAAGACAAGAATGTGACGATGGATTATCCAAAAATGGTGAGTAGATCATTTGGAAAGAATTATGAACGGTGGAGTATTGGTATGAGAATTCGAAGGTCAGGTAAGAATTGGGTTATGAAGATATGGAATATAATATTTCAATTAAGTAGATTATGAGGAGTTAGAGTTATAGCATTTTTACTACTTAGCGATTTCGAGGACGAAATTATTTTAAAGGGGAAAGAATGTAACGACCCGGATTTTTCGTTGTTAATTTTAAAACATTTAAATTAATTTTAATTGTTGTATTAGTAATATAAATGATTTTTATAAGGAATTATTTTAAAAAAACACTGCGTAGTCAGTACCGCGTTAACTTTAACAAATATATATATGGTGAATGGCCCGTGCTTCGAACATGAGAAATGAATGGAGCTGTAGTTGCATTGAATATTGATTGGTTTGTGTGATATTTCTGTAATTTTCTACCTTTAGTGGGTAGGTGTCTATATTAGGTAAACTATAAGTACGTTTTATCATTTTCAAATACACAAACTAATATAACTAATAATACCAAATGCACAAAATAAACATTTGTTCATTTTTTTGGAACTCCAACACAACCTAGATTCATTTGTGGCTGAAGATCGTATACGGCAAAGAAAAGAAATAAAAAAATTATCTTTTCTAGTACGCTTGAGCAGCGTGCTCTCTACGGTTTCTAAACCGTGCATGCCAAGAAATTTCAATTTCGTGCATGCCAAGTTATCATCTATCGTGCACTCCAATCTTCTTCCTCTTTAAATACAAGTATACTTAATCTCGTCTCCTTTCCTCGTTATTTCAGTTAACAACAAAAATTCCCACTGTAAAATTCAATTAAAAATCATCGTTAACTCACCTATATGTTACAAACCAAATCCTTAACCCTTTATTCTCCAAATCGCTGTCTTCTATAAAATAAAAACCAAAATTTTTGCCACTCCTAAAATTGATAAAAAAATCGATTCCAGGAAAAAATCGAAATTAAATATCTCGAAATTGTTCTCCACCTTCACACCCTCGAACTAGTTTTCATCCGATGTTAGTTTTCTAGAAACGACTAGGGTTAAGGAAATCGAAAGATGTAAGCTATAATGTGAGAAACAGTGGTGATATTTGGATTCATGGGATACATGAGCACCTGCATGTTGAATTATGGGTGATTCTGTGAGTCAAAGTGTCGGTAGCTGAGGTGCTGTGTGCGACGGTTTGCGAATTGGGGTGATCGAGAGAAGGTTTGAGCTTTCCATGGAGGTGACGGTAATGAACGGACATTGAAGAGGAGTTAAATTGTGGGTTCAACAGTGGTAATAACGTTTCGCAGTTTACTGTTATGCGCGAGTTAAGATCTGGGTAAAGAGGAGAAGTGGTTCGCTTGATTGGGAAGAGTTAGTTCGATGGGGTGATAGTGTGGGAGAAGGTTTTCTGAACAGCTAGAAGTAAGAGATGGATTAATGAAGTAAAACAAGGCTTAAGGGTTCATCACCGGTCTGCAAAATGGGTTCCAGGCTCTGTGAGTGTTGCGGTATTTGTCTTGATATCAGGGTGAAGAATAGTTAGGGGATGATTACATGATTTAAGGTAACGAGAGTAAATTAAAACTAAAATAAAAAGAAGTCATTGGTTCCTGGATGTTGTATCCCTGACAAACATATCGATGCCAAATTGATCACAAACCGTGTTATTATTGGATAGAACGCAGGACATGCATTGGAACAAGATAGAGCAACGCTAACATAATTGGTGTCGGTCCAGTACTCTTATTCATTGATGTTTAGCTGGTTAGAATATGCTAGTAGTAGAAGACATAGATGGGTAAAGGTTGATGATACTGTTGGTGGGGTGCTGCATTGAACAGCAAGGGGGACTGGATGTGTTCGGGAAATCATGGTAATAGTAAAGTTAGTTCGGCAAGTGTGGAGATTGCACTGATGATGGAAAGAAAGAAGTAATGGAGTGGGTTCGGATTTATTTACAGGAGGAATGAGGTCAGAGAACATGATTAAGAAAATTATTAATGTTAATGATTCAGGTTTAGCCATCCAAGATGGCGTGTGAATGTGTTGAACGAGAACGGAGCGCAGCATTAAACGAATAGAATAAAAGGTAAATTATAATCGACAATGGATTGTTTTGGCTATAGTGGGGAATTACGGGTTTTTATCAACGAGGAAGAAAGATTAAGAAGGCATAATACGTAATTAAATGGTAATTAGTGATTAAGGAGTAAATTATTTTTATTAATTACTATTTAATTCTGTTATAACCGGTAAATATTATATATATCATTCATTCGTGAACAAAATTGAACTTGACCGGATCCACTGGAACCGTAACGACGAAATCTACACCGTGGAACTAATTCCGTTGAGAATGGAGATACTAAATTTCACGATAAAATCAAATGCTTGTTTGATTGTAAACGAAATAAAAAGCAAAAGCGTCAACTGCAAAATAAGGTGAGTAAACTCACTAACTCATGATCATTTATATTTTTATATAAATGAATATTAAATTTATTTATAGAAATTTCATATTGTGTGATGGTTGTTTGGTTGAAATGGTTGATATAGTTATATTGTTGATTGATTATTAATTCTGTTTGCTATAATATTTCATATTGATGTGAAAATAATATTATTGATGTCGATTAACATCTGTGGGTGTAGGGAAACAGGTTGAAGGGATCCAACTAGATTCCTCAACATTTATATTATTATGTTTGCATTGATTGTGGCATATGCAGTGATATATTAACTGTGATTGATCTTGTTGCCATTGGCCCTAGAATTTTGGTATTTAAACACCGTAAAATATTTTCAAATATAGAAAATGGAAGTTGAGTTTTAAAAAGGAATTTTATTTCCAAAAATAGAAATGTAATTTCGAATAGAGTTGAAATTAAAAACATGTAAATGGAGAAAACAAGAAGTTGTTTATAAACAGAGTATAAATTAAGTGAATTATTTACCATTGGATAAAATGAAATATAAATTAAAATTTGAATTCATATAGAGAAGTGGAAATCATTTTTGAAACCAATATTTGAATTGAGATTTGAACTTAGCAAATTCATAAGGAAATTATAAACAAGATTTTAAATAATTGTAATAGAAATTAGATTGGTATGGAAAAATATGAATAGAATTTGGGTTTAAGATATTATTTATGAGTACGAAATCAAACAGGTTTGATTGTATATAAAAGAAATATATTCATAATTAATGTGAATAATGGTTTAAAGGAAATATTTTGCAAATGAAATATCTCTGAAGGAAATTTAGATTTGTAATATGAATCCAGATTGGAAATAAATGAAAAAGGAAACGGGTAATCATTTTAGTCCAAAATTCGAAATATAAAATAAAGTGTGATAATATTTGGTAGACCGGAATGGTTATGAAGGAATTTGGTAATGATTTGGAAAGGATAAATTCAAAAGTGAATTTGAAATTTAACTAACCTGAAATGGTAGATAAATTTTGAAGTTAAGAATATAAATCAAATATAGATTATTCGAAAGAGAATTATTTATTGGAAATTCGATTATATCGAATTTAGAGAAGTAGTTATTTTTAATTTCCATTTTAATCAAATTTAATTGATTAATTATTTGTTTCTTATTAATTTATTTATTGAAATTAATTAGTACAAGTTATATTTTTATAAAACAAATATTTGGAAACAATGATTTTAGCGCTGCTGTTATAATAAATGTTTTTATAAATCTAAACAACGACTATAACGCTGTTGTTATAATAAATGTTTTTATAAATCTAAACAGTGATTTTAATGCTACTGTTATAATAAATGTTTTATTAAACAAATATTTGGAACAACGATTATAACGCTACCGTTATAATTAGTGTTTTTCCTTAAAAGATATGGATTCTTAAATTGAATCTGAGAACCGTGTAAGAAATGTTTTGTGGGTAGTTATGAGTTTTAACTATTTCAAAGTTGAAAATGTTGTTCAATTAAGGTATGAAAGGTAATTATACCCCAACTTGATTGACTTCAGATTGATAAAGCAATGGTTAATTTTCAATAGTGAAGATTGGTTAGAAATATGGTTTGTTAATAAATGATTAATGGTTTGAGTTATAATAACGATGTTTTATAACATCGCGTTAATTTAAAGGAATTAGAAATGTTTCCCAAAATAAAATGAAAGATATTTTCTATACGTAGAAAATGAAATGGATAGGTCAACGAGGAATTAAAAAAATGGAATATGGAAATATTTTCCGATATTAATAAGGTATATTTTTTGAATATAGAAAATAAGGATTTCGTGAATATTTAGAAATGTTCTCTAACTGGAATAAGAGATATTTTCTCGAATAAATAAATTAGGATATTGGAAATGTTTTTCCAAGAATCAAGAGAGAAAGTAGAGCTTTGAAAGGATACGAGGGATAGGAGAAATTGGGAAATGTTATATTAATAAGAAATTAATTTAAAGGGCCCAGTGTTGTTTGACGGTTGATAGGTAGGATTTCCATTTGGAAATTGGACCGTTGATTGTACGGATGTTCCTTTGATAGTTAAATCACCGACTATTAAAGTTTTAGTTTATTTTATACCTCCGTTGTCAATACAGAGAGCCCAGGATCAGATTTAATATCTGAAAACCACGGCGTATTGGCATAAGCATTACGAATCAACCTGTGATGAAGATAATTGAAGATGAAGTAAATTGCAATGGTTGTTCTATTAACCCTAGGTAGAAATTGCCTAAGATGGATTAATATAATGGTGCCTTCGGTTTGTCCAGTCTCAGGGCAACCTATATAGACGAATGCCTGATGATGTGACATTCAAAGAATGGTGGCCAGTTGTTCTGAAAGATAATTGTGACCTTAAGCCTCATCAACAGGGAAATAACAAAAATCGGGCAGACAGCATGGCCATGTGGGTCATTCCCATTAGGGGTATTATCACCTGTTCTAGAGAAGGTTCATTTGATTCTTATTCTATTCGTTGTTGTATGCTTTCGGTAACGGTTGCTCATCATAACCGTTGGTGATAATATGCATAGTACACTCAAGTTAAATGAGTGGCCAGACATGTGTGGGCCGGGTTGCAAGACGTTCTTGTTGAACCCAATGTATCCCCTCTTGAGATAACTATCGGAAGGTTGTTCCATGCCTTGTCATAGTCGGAATCCAATCTCCAATAAGCGTCCTACGGTTTTTGATTTTATATTATATATGGAGCGTGAGATGCAAGCATTCCGCTAGATTCCATTTATTTTATGTAGACACTACTATAATATCACTGGATGTGGTATCAAAAATATTTTTGGTTATCGTAAGGTAAAAACCATCCATGTTTATGTGTGGATCGGTCTTACGATTATCATTTCTTTCGAAAGGATTTTGAAATTTAAACAAATGGTTGGAGTTCGCTCACACCAGTCCCATGACTAACCCAGAGTTTACTTTGTTTTGTTTTCCCTAAACTCTTGGGTGCCTAAATTTGTATGGGCAGTCAAGTAGTCGGGATTTTACAGATTCACTTGGAGTAGCTTGAAGCAGGAGGCTTCATCAGTTAGCTATAGACTATCATATTTTTCGCTGTGTACTATGTTGTATTTGGAAACAGGTGTTTATAACTGTTCCAGGAATAACTGTTGTGCTCAGATAATGGTATGTATGTACTGTTACTGATTTGTATTTCAAAAATAATGTTTGTTAGAGAATGGATTTTTGATGACAACAACCTTATTTCAATTATCATTGATTATAAAATAGATACTAACATCTTTATCTAGAATATATATATACACACACACACACATATATATATATATATGCAGGATTTGTAATACAGTAATTAATACTAAAGACTGTACAGTTTAAGGCCTTTTAGAGATTCAGAATTCAGATTAGATTTAAGACTCATGAGTTATCAAGATATCAAGACGCCAAGAGTTCAAGATTAATATAGTTATAGAGTCTAGATTTTGTAAGACTCTAAATAGCACTCCAGGTTCAAATCCAAATTCAAATTTTGATTTTTCAATTATATTCTCGACCCTCTCTAATTTTCTTTTTCTCATTTCTCTCTATTTTTATTTTTCTATTTTATTCTCAATCCTCTCTATTTTTTTTTATTTATTCTTCTTTGTATTTCCAAACTTTAGTCTTTATATATACTTTATTTATATTTTAAAGTTAAAAACTTTATAATTTTATAAATATATTTATATAGTTTAAAAAATATGTTTTTAAGTGTTTTTCTATCATATAATATCATTAGAATTTTACTCAAGAATTTCCAGAATTAGTTTTATATCAAAACACTTGAAAATGCTTTGAAAATCAATTTTGTACATAGGTATGCCGACATAGCATAATATGTATGTCGACATATGACAACTAATTTTTTAATTTTGAAGGGAAGTGTATTTTCACTATTTGAAATGTTTCAGAAACATTGCAACTCTTCATTCTCTATAAAAGGCGGCCAAAAATGAATTTTCTAACATCTCTTCTTCTCCATATTCATTCCCTTACATCCTACCATTATTCTTATTCATGTTTATGGTTTTTACACTTATATTCCGCTAAATTCACTTCTAAATTGATCAAGCTTCTTCTCTCTACACTCTCTAATCTCTGAATGAAGTGCTATTGAAGAGCTTTAGGTATGTTTTGTAATTACTTGGATGGAAAGATCCAATTTGTAAGTCAAGAGTAAACGATTTTATCCTTGAATCCGTGAAATCAAGGTTTAGGAGTCGGTGTGCCCTTGTTGAGCTGTGAAATCAAGGGATAGGAGTCGGTGTCTCCTTGTTGATCTGTGAAATCAAGGAGAGTGCATTTGGCTATTTTAAAATAGTAATAAAACTCTGCACAATCCAGCGTTGTGTGGGACTGGACGTAGGAGTGATCCGAACCAGTATAAAATCTGGTGCGTTCTTTTACTTTCTGCATTTCCCTTTATTTATGTTTATTTTGCATTTGTGTTTGAATTGATGTTTGTGATTGTGTTTGTGTTATTTGATTCACTCCATAATTCTATTTAGATTTAATTTTTATTTAAAATTCTTACAAACACTATTCACCCCCCTCTAGTGTTTGCTTTGCCTTAACGATCCTTTCCGCAGTCCCTAATAATTGGTATCAAAGCAAGGTCTTTCAAAAAATCATAATCTGATTTTTGAAAATTTGGTAAAATGGCAACCAACACTGGTAGTAATAATAGTTCTTTCATAGAGGTCAATCCACTGTTAGACCATCAATATTTAATAGTAGTAATTATTCATATTGGGCATGTAGAATGAAAATCTATTTGCAGTCTGTAGGATTAGACACATGGAATAGTACAAAAAAAGAATATGTTGAACCCACAACTGCATTTGCACAATGGACAAATGAACAAAAGGCGGCTTCACATAGCAATTCTAAAGCCCTGAATATGTTATTTTGTTCATTATATAGAAATGAGTTTAATAGATTATCATATGTAAAACTGCTCATGAAATCTAGAAAACTTTATAAGTTACTTATGAAGGAACTAATAAAGTTAAACAGACTAAGATCGGCATGCTAGTCAATCAATTTGAATTATTTAAAATGAATGAGAATTAGTCTATTTCAGATATGTATTGTAGATTTCAAGAGATAGTGCATTCATTAATTGCACTTGGAAAAACTTACTATGAATAAGATCAAGTCAGAAAAATATTAAACTCATTAACTCAAGAATGGGATCAGAAGACTTTGGCTATAGAAGAAGCCAATGATGTCAATGAAATGAAGATTAAAGAGCTAATTTGGAATCTAATGTCATATAAAGTTCAATTATAGAAAGGAAAAGAAAATAGATCAACTGAAAAGAAATCTATTGCACTGAAAGACACAACAAATGATTCTGACTCGAGTAGTGAAGATGATGAGGAAAAAACACTTATGAGAAATCAGTTTAAAAGATTCTTAAAATATAGAAGGAAGGGGAATAATAAAGCAAATTCAAGTTTAAATGTTGGACGATGCTTTAACTGCAACAAGCCAGGGTATAAGGAAAATGTGTCCATATCAAGACAAATCTACTTAACAACCAGACAATTCAAACTCGTCAAGGAAAAGAAAGAAAGCATATGCAGCAACATTAGATGATTCAGATTCGTCATCAAGTGATGAAGAACCAGAAACCGGAAATACAAATATATGATTTATAACAATTCATAATTCAAAAGAACCTAAAGAAAAGGATCAAAAAACCGGGTACCATTAATTACATTTTAAATTTTATTTGATTGAATGGTTGCTTTATTCGTTTGCTTTGATTTGGATTTAAAATTTAATAAACTATTTGGAATTTGAATTTCAAATTTGAATTTTGAAATTCAAAATAATAACATAATATTAAATAACTAATAAATTACTAAAATAAATTGTTTGTATGTTCATTAGGATTAGAAGTATTTCAGGAAATCGTTAAACCTGAAATATCAATCGGTAATCTAATTCAAAACTTGAAAAACCAATTTTGTTTTGAAATAAGTCTTATATGTCGACATACAGAAATAAACATGTTGAGATGTCAAATAGATTTGAAATTTAAAATTTGAATTTCAAAAGTTTAAACTTTTCAAACTTCCCACCAAACTTTTCACCAACTCCTAAAGTCTAAAAAGGTGTCCTTTCAATCTGAAAAGTTATGTCTGTTCAACTCATATTTCTTCATTTTATATATATACACATCCTTTCTACCTTTCATTCACAACTCAAAATAACATTCTTCATATCTATCCTCCTCAAAACTATCATATCAATGGCTTACTCATGTTCATCTCAGAAATTAAAGATAACCAAAACCATAAAAGGTTATCTTTACAATGACAAAGAGGCCATTAAAACCTATGGTGACTATTTAGAAAATGCTAAAGTTAACATGGGTGCTTTCGCCGTCTTTAGCGACTTTCCATCTTATGGTCTCTTCTCTCTCTTCCAACACAACGAAATCTTGAGTCTAATTCACTCTCGAGACAACGACGAAGTATGTTATCCCAAACTCGTGAAGATGTTCTATGCAAATCTCAACCGCGGATTTTATCAAGGCAACGAAAATCAAATTTGGAGTAGTGTCAAGGGAACTCAAATTGTTCTTGATGCCGATCTTTTAACAGAAATTCTAAATTGTAGAAGCGAGGGAACAGATTTCTCAACTTTTGCTATCAATGAAACCGATTTAGAAACCTATCATGATATCTTCGAAGACGGTGCCTCAAAGGATTTCAAAAATCGTTTCTTTCGTCCAAAAACAAGAATTGTCAACCTTCTTCTTCAACACACCATTACTCCTCATTCCAGAAATTACAACAATCCATCTCTTAAAGTCCAAAAGGCTCTCTTTGCTATTATGGGTAATTACCTTATCAATTGGGCCGATATGATTCTAAATGAATTTAAGCCTATAGATGTAGCTTCAAGATAAAACACTCTCTATTATGGTGTTTATCTCACTTGCATTTTCAAATACTTTGGAGTTGATCTTCACAGAGATGAATTTGTCTCTAGGAAAGTGTTTGATGCTTCGAACATTCATCTCATGCAAATTCCTATCACTTTCAAACCTTATGAGACATATGAGGCCAAACAAGCTCGTTTGTAACAAGAACAAGATCCAATGGAAGTCGAAGAAGAAGAGACTTCTATGGAAAGCATTGAGTATCCAACCTCAAATCGTAATCCCAAAGATACGGTTATTCAAAACCAAGCAAAAATCATCGAAAATCAAAAGAAGTTTAACAAGAAGCATTCCAAAATGACCAAATTCGTGGTCAATATAGGAAGAAAGCTTGGAATTTCATCTTCCTCATCATCATCTGAAAACTTGGCCATCTAGTTTAATCTATCTTTATATATATGTTAGATCCAAAATTGGCTCTAACACCCAAGTTATTCAATTATGCAGAAATTAATATCAGAAAAAATGCTAGAAAATCAGAAAAGACACAAGATTTATAGTGGTTCGGCGTTAACAATCCTATGTTCACTTTATATCTATGATTATACTTGGAATCAGAGTACAATCGATGATTTATCCCTCAATCTCACTCTTACAATGTTTATTCACTTAATAATTTCGTGACAACTCTGAATAATACTGGAGGTGTAATAATTGTGGATTCAGAATTCAGAATTGCCAAAAGGATCCTGAAAAATGCCAAATATGGGGCTATTTATTGCTGATATTTGCAGACAGATCGCGTTCATACGTGGCGCAAATCTCGAGAATCTAGGACTAGTTCGTAGCTTGAGGAAGAAATGGTCAATATGATAGTTACGGACAGGTGTCGCGAGATCCTTTGTTTGTGGATCGTGATGGACTCAGTCATGGCCTTCATCACGTCTCCTGGGCTTGAATCAGATTGCGCTTTCATGGATGGATCGGATCGAGCTAGGAAGAGCGGGTTGTATCGGATCTAGTTGACACGAGCGGTTCGGATCGGGTCTGGTTTACAAGAGCGTGTCGGACCGGAATAGCAGGGGGACGATCGCGATCGGGTCCAAGCCTTCTCACAAGTAAAGCTTCATCCTGAACTCGTGTTCGAATATTGGCGGCTTAGTCCAAAAGCTAGCCAACATTTTGCCCCCTTGAAGTATGTTTATCGAGAATGGAACATGCTTCGAAGTTACTAAGCTATCTTTTCATGAAGTGATATGAATCAAAGGTTGTGTTTGTCTGAAATGTCATACCATTTCAGGAAATTTCACCCCTTAACCAGTATAAATATCAAGTTAATCCTTTAGTTATTTCTTTATTTGCTAGATCATTTTTGTCTCTTGAATTTCAGAGGAAAATAAAAATCAGCTCTTTGGGTAAGCTTTTAGATCTTTTGCATGTATTTTCTCTTCTTTTATTTCACGGTCGTTCTCAAGTTTGGTTCCGCGTAGTTTGTTACTAGGGTAGACGTCACGGGTCGACCAAGTGAGAGGATCAACGCCCTAGCCCTGATGCGCCTTCACAAATGCCCACGGCCTGTGGATTTTTTTGGACCGAGTCGCGATAGAAAAGGGGAGACGAAAGGACTTTTGGTTTAGCTATAACTCGCTCCTCCCTTCCTCCCTTACTCCTTCTCTTTCTGCTCCTACCGCCACCGGGTTCTCTTTCTCAAAAACCCTAATCTCGATCTTCATAAAACAGGTAATTACACTAGGAATGCTTCCAAGTAATTTCATTCTCGTTTCTCTCGAATTTTTACTGATTTGAAAGGCAAGGATGGTGGGGTTTTGTGGTGTTCAAGGATTTAAAGACGATGATGGTTGATGGGTTCAGTTTTTCGAGCTCGCGAGTGAGGAGTAAGAGAGGAGAGGAAGAAGGAGTTGACCAGGTCGGGTCGTAGGTGTGGTTCGGGTTCGGGTCACGGTATTAGTTGGAGGAAGGAGTTTGACGGATCGGGTCGTGTATCGATATGGATGGTGGAGATGACAAGAAGGGGAGAACGGATCGAGGGGTCTTATTCACGAAACAGCGGATCATTCAGTTGTCCAAATCTCGACTCACGAATCGATGCTCAATTGCCGACTTAGCTCTCCAGCGGTCCGATCCCTACGGATCGACTCAATCCTATGCACTAGCCTTTTCTCCAACGATCTGGCCTCCATCTTTCCCACGAACCGACCTAGAAGCGATCCCATATGCACTTTTAACTTAAGCAATACACTGTTATCACAAGACTTTGAATAGTTAGGTTAGAGCTTCCGAGAGGAACCTCTTGGACTGACTGACAACACGACTTAACAGCGTATTTATTATGCTTATCCAATTCGCTTTATGACTTTATTTTCCAGTATCATACACACTTGCACACACGAGCACTAGCACATACACAGGGTCTATGGGTTATTATCTTCTAATCTCTTATGTTTGCTCACCAAAACATCAATGTCGGATAATCGTTCTCCTGAAAGATCTGAAACAAAGGTGGCCCCGGAGGTGTCGGAACACCATAATCCCGAGGTTCCTCCAATCAATTCAGAGGATGAGGATTCTGAATCCGAATATGAGGCAGAGACAGAATCAAATTCATCTGAGAGTACCTCACTAGCAGAGGAGTCCGAAGTGGATGACCGAGCTCCCGATGAGATTCCCAGCGTTCTAGAAATTGAGAAATTCACTGACTCTTTAGCTTCCAAACTAGACGATATAAAACTTAAGAAATTTTTTTGAAACACGGGATTCCCTGGGACGATGTGAAAACACCCGAAAGCGGAGATAGACCTCATCTTGCTCCAGAAGGGTACATGGCAATCAACCGACTCATGTGCTGGGTAGGCGCTATTCCCCCGTTTCCTCCAATCGTCATTGAAACCTTAAGGTGATTGTGTATTGCCCCTATGCAGCTTCATCCCAATGCTTACGCAGCCTTCTACACTCTATATGTCACATATGCAGAGATTCTGCAAACTGAGCTTACTTTTAAAGAATTGAAATTCTACTATCTTTTCAAGCACCTTCCACAGCGACTCCAAATTTCTCTTTCTTTGAATCAGTAGCCAACCGGAAGTTTCTGTCCGATGGTTGCAGCAACATCGGGGATCCCAAAGCTGATTGGTTTTACATAAAACACCAGGCTGGGTGTGCGAGGAGGTGGCTCAAATCTAGTAAGTTTGGAGCCTCCAGATGCCTGACTGAATTACATAATCGAAGTATTAACATGTTTCCTTTTCCTTTGCGCAGATCACACATTCCCCAAGACAGAAGGCTCAGTGTATAACGATCGATTATCCCATCTTCTAAAGAGAAAGTCTTACTTCTTGAGAATCAAGAAATGTATTACTGACGAAAACCTTCACAAGCATCATCTTTTGAACATAAGATTCGGACTTGGCGCAGATGGCAAACCTTACAAGTATGTGACCCAGCCGAAGGAGAAGGAACTTCTCAAGTTACAGAGACGACTACTCTTCGCAAGAGTCCTTCGCCGATGATTAATCAGGACGACGAAGATTTAAACGTGTATAAAGGAGATGAGGGACGAGCTGATAAATCAATGGAGGTTCCAACCTCCGAGGGGCAGTCTCCACTGAGGACTTCATCGCCAGTTGAATCTGTCGCCCACGACGAGTTAACAGAGGAACAGATTTTCGGGGAATTAAATAAAATTCCTTTGCCAGATGATATTTATACCCAAGAAGATTTCGAAGGGGAACAATTTTTCCCCTTTCTGAAGAGATGGGTGCCCCAGTTGGAGAAAAAGAAGTTACCCAAACGAGCCTAACTTCGGGACCTGGTCTGTTTCAAAAAAGGGGATTCCACGGGATGCACAAAACACATGCACCATTTATCATAACACTCTTTTGCTACTGTGGTTCATAGTTCTAACACGCACTTGTTTTCTTTGCAGGAAAAATGTCTCGCAAACAGTCTTATTCCTACCATTCCCTTCGCGAGGGCACACCAAGCCTCTTTACAGATCCTGAGCACACTCATAGCGATAGTAGGGGAAGGGATAGTCGTCTACCTCGGGATTCTCATCAATCTTATCTTGCACGACCTCGATCTCCACCGAAGCAAAGTTATGTGTAACAACCCGAGTTTTTATAACGTGTAATAACCATAAATCAAGGCAGAAATAATTTTTAAAATAAGAATCAAGGGAAATGGGTTACGCCATTGCATTCGCCTCAAAATTCTGCTTGGAAACGAGTCCGAGTTTTTGAAAATCGGAGTCCGTATGACCAAGTTATAACCTTTCAAAATTTTCAAAAGTTTTCAAGTTCAAAACAGTTCAATTCGAATTCAAAATTCGAAATTCAAACCTCAGAATGGACTGGACGGGAAATTTCGCGCCCAAGACAAGGTCGACCTGGGGGTCGACTATGTAGTCGACCTACCCAGGACCAGGTCGACCATAGTGTCGACCTGGGGGTCGACCTTGTGCCCGAGCCCATTTTTGAAGATGGATTCACTTTGATGTTCCAGGCCTCATTTCTGTCTACATTCGTTGACCTGACCCTATATATACAGCCCCTAACACTAGTCTCTCTACACAAAATTCTTTCTCACCTTATGTTGCTCTAATTCTGCTTGAAAAGTTAGAGAAAGGGGCTACTTCCTCTACGTCGAAACTACATTGCTGATTTGGGGATTTCTATTAGGACTTGACTAAGCATATAAAGATTCAACATCGACTCTCTTTTTCTAATTCTCGAACCACAATCTGTAATCCCCAGTTATTTTTAGATTTAAACTGTAAATGTAATATGAATATGATGTAAATTGAAATTGGACCTATGTAAGATGACTGTTTTACATCCATTCTTATTCATCTTGGATCTTGACTCTTGGATATTACTATGACATTGATTTGGGGCCTATTCATGTTGTAAATCAAAAAGAAAAACCCCTCATATTATCATGTTGAATCTGCTATTAGTCACAAGTTTATGACTATCACCTTATGTCAATCGCTACCATGACTATACTATCACCTTATGTCAATCGTTACTATGACTATAATATCACCTTATGACAACTGTTATCTTGAGTAGTACCTTATTTTGCTAGATTTGGAATCTTTATGTTTGAGGCCAATATTCTATATGCCAGTAATGTTATAATCTTTTATCAAGTCATACCATGCTATGCTAGTAAGCACTTTTGCCACCTTATACCCATCCCTTTTTATGTTATTCCCTAATTAGATTTATTTGTATCGATTCGAGCTTACGTGCGATGGGAATACGATTTGGGTAGACTAGGTAAAAATAAGAATTGACTTTGAACTTGAACATGAACGTTGTTATGACTTGAACATGGATATGGACATGAACTTGACACGATTTGACATGAAACATGACATGAAAACTCGACATGAATTTTGACATGAAAACTTGAATGTGGGCATGACAATTAGATAAACTTTAAAATGGCCAACTCGAGGTTGGGTTGAGTTTGCAGTGTAAATCTGCCCGGAACCGCCCGACAAATCCAATGGCTGCAAACAATAGGATCCAATGTGGGTAGTTGGTCATATCGCACGTAAAACCCGAGGTTAGACTATGTTGTGGTGTAAATCTTCCCGGAACCGCCCGGCAAATCCAGTAACCACAACAGTTAGTCTAATGTGAGAGGTTGAGGTGCATTAATGAATTAATGCCACATGATAGGGTAAAGTCATGAACCACTTGAATATACTTAACCAACTTGACACGATGATTTGTCAGGGTTAAGTCATGAACCGCTTGAACACACTTAACCAACTTGATACATGATTTGGATAGGGTTAATTCACGAATTCGAATGACAAAACTTAACCCATTAGAAACCCTAGTTACGCGGTCCTTTTCAGCAGTAACCCACTTAGATGTATCACGATACCCTAGGACTAGGTAGGGTGGGGCACGATTACTGGGCTGATTGTAAGCGACCAGAACGACGGCTGAGTAGGTGCACCATTGTAGGTTCAGGCGGACTATGGTCGTGCACATAGTCCGGAGTTGAAAAAGCAGGCATTGGGCACCCGTAGATTTACGCTATGCGTGCTTGATTCGTGTCGGTGGTTTGCACCATAGGACTTGATACACCCTATGGTGGACCTAGCACAAGTAACTACATTTCAGGATAGGGCCGTATGACACAGACACATGACGAGCTAGGACCTGTAGGGAGCCGATCGATTAATAGATCATACCGTAGGACCCCGTAATGGGTCACTTCATGATACTGGGCTAAGGGATCATTTCATGATTAATACTTGACATGGGTTAGAACACTAGTACAGTTGGTGCAACGAACCTTGAATATGCGATGCTAGACTTGACTTATCTTGTTATCTTAATTATCCTACCAGTTCTGTTATCATCCTTATGTTTAATTCCAGTTTTCACATATCATGTTACCTTTACTAGTTTTCAAACTGAAAGTCACTAGGGCTTACGAGTCTTTATGAATGACCCTTTTTCTTTTGCCTCTTTTTCTTTCGTTTCCCCCCCAGGTTCTCAGGGAAGAAACACTAGCTCTTAGCTTGGATTTAGCTTGCTTTCTGACAGCTCATGTACGGTTTGGTCTTGGGCTATGCTATGGTTGCTTCTTCTATTTATGGGGAATAATCTACTTTTGTTATCTTAAGTTTATGCTTCTTTATTTGGAACTTGATGTAATGGAATAATTTGTATCTTGGATGTATGAGCTTTTGACTCTTTTCTTGAAAATAATAAGAAGTTGGTTTTTAATTTCTACCGCTGCCATATTTATGTTCTGCCTTGTGATATCTCTGTGCATGTTTACCTAGATAATACTCCACCAAAACTAGTGCATTCCCTTTGTGAGTGACCCTACCGGAGGTGGGGTGTTACATTTGGTATCAGAGCAGAAGGTTACCAGGCTGGGCAAAAAGTTTTAAAAACCTTCTGAAACTATTTTCGAAACCATTTATAAAGAAGCATTTTTCAAGAAAATTTTTATGTTTAAAAAGGCTATTCCCCAAAAAGCCATTAGCACTTTCCTTTGTTTCCTCATTTGAATCTTTTCTTTTCGTTTTTCAGCATGGCTGATCTTAATCTGCCTGAGGGAATACCCGTGCCTGGATGGTTCCGAAGGTACTTAGAAGCCAGGGCCAACGATGCGGGCACGGAAGACATCCCTCCTCCTCCTCCCCCGGTGGTTGCGGTTCCTCCTTCTCCTGGTACCGCCTTTGCCAAAATATGCAAAGACTTTAAAGCAATGGGCGGCAAGAACTTCGTTGGAACTGAAACCTTTATTGAGGCACGAAACTGGCTAAAGGAGACTGAAGACTTGTTTATTATCTTTGATATGGAGGACCATAGGAAAGTTCAGTTGGCGGCATGGTTGTTGAAAGAGGAAGCTGCATTTTGGTGGGAAGTCACCAATGCTACCAGGCCAGTCGAGACTTGGGCAGATTTTAGAGAGAGGTTGGGGCTTAAATTCTTATCGTCAGCAGAAGAGAACCTTCATATAGAGAGGTTCCTAGCACTCAAGCAAGGGGACATGTCTGTTGGGGAGTACGTGAATAAGTTTAATCAACTTGCTCGGTTCAGTTTGGATTTGGTCAACACAGCCCAGAAAAAGGTTGTACGCTTTCCTCGAGGATTGAACGAGCCACTACACAGCTTAGCCCTAACTCATATACCCATGGGGGCGTCCTTTGAAAGCTTGGTGGATATGGCTCTACTTCATGAGGAAGGCAAGAATATCAAGAAGGAGGTTAAGCCTAATGAGACTCAGAATAAGAAAGATGACTTCAAGAAGGGGGGCAACAAGAATAACAAGAGCAACAACAAACCACGTGAGACGAGGAAGTGCAACTTCTGTGGTATTACTGGACATCTAGCTAAAGACTGTAGAAAGAAGAAGAGGAAGTTGGGTGAATGCTTCCATTGTGGAGACACTGGACACATCAGCAGGGATTGCCCTAAGAAGCTAGGACAGGGGCAAGGGCAGACCCAGCGAGCAGGAACTTCTGGAGGGCAGTTGCATGCTCTCAACACCACTCCAGCTCTTGACTGAGGTAGTAATATTTCCGTAGAAAGTCTTGTTTACATTTACGACTTTCCTGTTCAAACCTTATTTGACTCTGGCGCATCGCATACTTTTATTTCTTCTGATATTGTTGAAAATCTGCACCTAAGTACTAGTCTGGTTGAGGATCCCGTTATAGTTTCAAATCCAATTGGGGGCTCCGCCCATTTATCTATGATGTGTATGGATTTGAGGATCTCTATCTTAAGCGTAGAATTCACGTGTAATGCTTATGTTCTCGGATTTATGGAATACGGTTTGATCCTAGGTATGGATTGGCTGTCCAATTATGGAGCCATTCTTGACTGTGAACAAAGGGTAGTGAGGCTCATGACTCGCCTTGGTAATACCCTTGAAATTTCTTGTAACCCTAAGGGTCCGGTCATGTTGTGTTATCTTGAATCCCTTGACTCGTCCGACGATAATTTGCAATCTGTAAGAGTGGTCCAAGAATATCCAGATGTCTTTGATGAAGTGAGGGGGTTACCTCCTAAACGCGAGATAGACTTCCGAATTTATCTTGTTGATAATACCAAGCCAGTTTCATTGCCCTTTAGGAACATGGCCCCGCGAGAAAGAAGAGAGCTCAGTAAACAAGTTAACGAGTTGCTTGAGAAAAATTTCATAAGACGGAGCATTTCTGAATGGGGTGCTCCAGTGGTATTCGCTACTAAGGCGAATGGATCGCTTCGTCTGTGCGTAGATTATCGTGACTTAAACAAGCTGACAAAGAAGAATAGACACCCACTACCAAGAATCGACGATTTGTTTGACCAGCTTGTGGGAGCATCTGTTTTCTCTCAACTCGATCTAGCCACAGGATTCCATCAGCTTAGAGTGGCTGAGGATAGCATTGACAAAACTACGTTTAGGACTCCAGATGGGTTCTTTGAATGGCTCGTCATGCCGTTTGGGTTAACGAATGCACCCGCATACTTTGTAGATTTGATGAGTAGGGTGTTTCAGGAGTTCCTTAATAAGTTTGTGGTAGTTTTCATGGATGATATTTTGATCTTCTCAAAAGATGAAGAAGAGCATGTTAGACATCTCAAGGATGTCATGGAAACACTTAGAGCACACCAGTTAAAGGCTAAGTTCTCCAAATGTCATTTTTGGTGGAAGGAAGTTCGATTCCTTGGACATCTAGTTTCTAAGAAAGGCATAGCCGTGGACCCCGCAAAGCTAGTTGCGGTACATGACTGGAAAATTCTTAAGAATGAAACGGAGGTGAAGAGCTTTCTCGGTTTAGCGGGCTACTACAGGATGTTCATTAAGGACTTTGCTAAAATTTCAGCCCCTCTTACTAAGTTAACAAAGAAGAACCTAGCTTTTGTATGGGACATAGAGTGTGACGCTGCTTTTTAGAGACTCAAGAGAGCCCACACCACCGCTCCAGTTTTGGCATTACCCGATGGAGGTAAGATGTTTACCATGTACATAGATGCGTGCGGCACGGGATTAGGCGTTATCCTAATGCAAGAAGGAAGAGTAATATGCTACGGGGGCAGACAACTAAAAGTCCATGAGAAAAACTATCCCACGCATGACTTGGAGTGGGCCGCGATTGTTTTTGCACTTAAAGCTTGGTGCCATTATCTTCTAGGGGAGAGGTTCGAGCTGTATACCGACCACAAATCACTTAAGTACCTCTTCTCACAGAAAGACTTGAATCTGAGACAACAGCGGTGGATGGAGTTCTTGGCATCATATGACTTCGATATAGCTTATACCCCTGGCAAGGGTAATGTGGTGGCGGATGCGCTAACTAGAAAAAGGTTGACTTTGAGCCCCTTGTTTGTTGAAAGGAAAAGCCTTGAGTTTATAGCAACCTTTGATTTTACACCTACTGTTGAGTCATTGACTGTTACGTTTGCATCTCTTGAGTTAAGACCTACACTTCTAGATCAAGTAGGGACTTCACAGAAGGAAGACCCGCAGATAGTCGAAATCATGGACAAGCTGATTAGGAGTGAGATGTCAAGTCACCTCAGTAGGTATGCCATAGATGACAAGGGATGGCTAAGGCGCGATGGAAGACTATGTGTCCCACAAGTGGGAGACCTAGTAAGGAAAGTTCTCGAAGAGGCGCATCACTCGAAGATGACTATACATCCCAGAGGGGATAAGATGTACAGGGATATGAAACGCATTTTCTTTTGGGATGGAATGGAAAAGGATGTGGCAGAGTTCGTTTCGAAGTGCATGGTGTGCCAACAAGTAAAGGCCGAGTCGAAGAAGCGTGGTGGGCTATTACATCCTTTGCAGGTTCTGCAATGGAAATGGGAGAGTATCTCGATGGATTTCGTGGATAGACTTCCTAGGTCAAGGAAGGGAAATACTAGCATATGGGTCATAGTTGATAGACTCATGAAAAGTTCTCACTTCATTCCGGTGAAAAGCAAGAGGACCGCATCAGGGATAGCGACTATTTACCATCGAGAGATAGTACAATTGTATGGAGTTCGTTCTAGTATAGTTAGTGATCGTGACCCGATTTTCACTAGCCAGTTTTGGAATAGTTTGCAAGAAGCAATGGGTACACGACTGAATTTAAGCACGGCCTATCACCTACAGACGGATGGACAAACCGAAAGGGTAAATAGGGTACTAGAAGATCTCCTGAGGCTGTGCATTCTTGACTTTGGTGGAACTTGGGAAGACCATCTTCCTCTCGTGGAGTTTGCATATAACAATAGTTACCAAGCTAGCATCGGAATGGCACCGTTCGAAGCCCTGTATGGAAGACCGTGCAAATTGCCAACTTGTTGGTGGGAGACGACAGACAGACTTATACTTGGGCCTGACATGATAAGGGACACTTCTGAGATGATTGAGTTAATACGAAGACGGATGAAAACGGCCCAAGATAGACAGAAATCTTATGCGGACCAGAGAAGGACAGACCTAGAGTTCGAAGTCGGAGATGTGGTCTTTATAAAAGTTTCTCCGTTACGCAATGTAGTTCGTTTTGGAGCAGTTGGAAAGCTAGCACCAAGGTTCGTAGGACCGTTCCCCAACACTTAGAGGATTGGACGGATGGTCTATAGGGTAGACTTACCCGAGAAGCTGGATGGGGTGCACAATGTCTTTTATGTCTCGCATCTCCGGAAGTGCTTGCATGAGTCAGCCGAAGTGGTTGAACCAAGCATCCTTGAAGACGTAGAAGTGGAAAAAGAAGCAACATTGAGGTGAGTTCCGATTCGTATCTTAGGAACGGAGATTAAGAAGCTAAGGAATCGAGAAGTCAAGCTAGTTAAAGTGCAGTGGAGTGAAGCCCAAGATGACGCAACTTGGGAAACCGAAGGGAAGATACACGCGCTTTACCCATTTCTTTTTGAGGGTACATTCTCGATCTCTTTTTCCTATAAACTTGAAACCCTTTTCGTATCATGCTTTTACTATCTACATTTGTATTGTTATCTTCTTAATCTTATCTTGAGAACCTTAGGTAGAACCATATGAATGTAAACATGTGATTGAAACATGTTATGGTTGATGTTTCCAAATGGTTGCAAGTGGTTGCAAGTGGTTGCTAGTGGATGCATAGCACACATTAGGCACTAGATCGGCTCAGTCACATTTTCATGTTGCATATGCATGAGTGCTTATACTTGTACATGGATGGAACTTGTTATGCTATCACTTGGATGCTGCATATGAATGAATGTTTGTGCACTCATGCAAAGATTATAAACTATGTTAGGAATTTGCATACATGTTGGATTCATTACACTAACATATTTTGCATTAAGGAGGATTACTGAATCAGTAACCGCCTGATCTTTTGCATTAGATAAGTACATATACAAACACTTTCTTCATATGTTCATACATCACTATAAATCTTTTAAGGACAATGGTTGCATGTGGATGATGCTTTGAGTAGATGGATGATGGATGGTAGGACACATCCTCCCTAACTTAGAGATTTCGGGGACGAAATCCTATAAGGGTGGGAGAATGTAACAACCCGAGTTTTTATAACGTGTAATAACCATAAATCAAGAAAAAAATAATTTTTAAAATAATAATCAAGGGAAACGGGTTACGCCATTGCGTTTGTCTCGAAATTCTGCTTGGAAACGAGTCCGAGTTTTCGAAAATCGGAGTCCGTATGACCAAGTTATGACCTTTCAAAGTTTTCAGAAGTTTTCAAGTTCAAAACAGTTCAATTCGAATTCAAAATTCAAAATTCGAAATTCAAACCTCAGAATGGACTGGGCGGGAAATTTCCCGCCCAGGACCAGGTTGACCTGGGGGTCGACTATGTAGTCAACCTACCCAGGACCAGGTCGACCATAGTGTCGACCTGGGGGTCGACCTGGTGCCCGAGCCCATTTTTGAAGCTGGATTCACTTTGATGTTCCCGGCTTCATTTCTGTCTACATTCGTTGACCTGACCCTATATATACATCCCCTAACACTAGTCTCTCTACACAAAATTCTTTCTGACCTTATGCTGCTCTAATTCTGGTTGAAAAGTTGGAGAAAGGGGCTACTTCTTCCACGTCGAAACTACGTTGCTGATTTGGAGATTTCTATTAGGACTTGACTAAGCATATAAAGATTCAACATCGACTCTCTTTTCCTAATTCTCGAACTACGATCTGTAAGCCCCAGTTATTTTTAGATTTAAACTGTAAATGTAATATGAATATGATGTAAATTGAAATTGGACCTATGTATGTTGACTGTTTTACATCCATTCTTGTTCATCTTGGATCTTGACTCTTGGATATTACTATGACATTGATTTGGGGCCTATTCATGTTGTAAATCAAAAAGAAAAACCCCTCATATTATCATGTTGAATCTGCTATTAGTCACAAGTTTATGACTATCACCTTATGTCAAACGCTACCATGACTATACTATCACCTTATGTCAATCGTTACTATGACTATACTATCACCTTATGACAACTGTTATCTTGAGTAGTACCTTATTTTGCTAGATTTGGAATCTTTATGTTTGAGGCCAATATTACATATGCCAGTAATGTTATAATCTTTTATCAAGTCATACCATGCTATGCTAGTAATCACTTTTGCCGCCTTATACCCGTCCCTTTTTATGTTATTCCCTAATTAGATTTATTTGTATCGATTCAAGCTTACATGTGATGGGAATACGATTTGGGTAGAATAGGTAAAAACATGAATTGACTTTGAACTTGAACATGAATGCTGTTATAACTTGAACCTGGACACGGACATGAACTTGACACGACTTGACATGAAAACTCGACATAAATTTTGACATGAAAACTTGAATGTGGGCATGACAATTAGATAAACTTGAAAATGGCCTACTCGAGGTTGGGTTGAGTTTGCAGTGTAAATTTGCCCGGAATCGCCCGGCAAATCCAGTGGCTGCAAACAATAGGATCCAATGTGGGTAGTTGGTCATATCGCACGTAAAACCCGAGGTTAGACTATGTTGTGGTGTAAATCTGCCCGGAACCACCCGACAAATCCAGTAACCACAATAGTTAGTCTAATGTGAGAGGTTGAGGTGCATTAATGAATTAATGCCACATGATAGGGTTAAGTCATGAACCACTTGTATATACTTGTAAAGACCCGGAAAATTCGAGCACTTAATCTTTGAATAACATAACAATTTGTAATATTGTTAAGTGTTATAAATATGATTTTATAACCTTGTTAAACATCATTTAATTAGTAATTTATAATTCTAGACTTGTTTTGGAAAAATGCTTTCAAAAATATATTTTTGGTAAAATATTGATAAAATGACCGAAAATCGTTTTATCAATAAATGGCTATTTTCTCAGTAAAAGTTGGTGAAAATTTTAGTGAATGTCTAACTAATCATTAGGGAAGTAGTTAGCTAATAAAAGTATTTTTCATATTTATGGTTAACTATTTTGATGATGTCATCATTTTAAAAAATGAGCATTTAAGGAAAGTTTTTGTATTTTGGGTATTTAAATATTCAAATAAATGTTTTATAATTTGAATATGCTTGTTTAATTGTTTAAATAAGTTAATGAATTTATTTCCAATTTTTGTTTACTTGAATAAATCATTTGATAAAGAACTAAAAATATGATTGAGGTTCAACTTCCAGATTCACATCCTATCGTTGAATAGAAGTTGTTTCATATCGTTGCAACATTGTTGGATATATTTGTATATATACACATACACATATATATATGTAAACATAATTAGTCACATCAAGAGTTTAGAAAATATCCTAAGTGTGTGTATATAAGCTTCTTATATGTATACAAATGAATGCTTACTTGAAAAAGAAAACTTACCATCTCTTACACACATTTCACTTCACTTACACACCATCCCATCTATCATAATTACTATTAGGGTTTTAAGGGCATTTTTGTCTTTTCCCATTCACCTTCCTTTTCCTATATAAGGAGGGGATTGCCTCCTTATTTCTTACACAAAATTCCTAAGCTTAATGAAGCTTTTTAATGGCTTATCTTCATCTTCTTCCTCTTCCTTACTAACTTTCTCAAACTATATTCAAACCAACTCCAAATCAACTCAAACTTTGAGTGTAGCCTTCTTATACAATTACAAGACCTTCTAGCAAGTTATAAGTTGAAAAATCCTAGCCTCTCTCAATTTTCATCTTTGTTCGTGAGCTATATAAGGAAGGAAGCAAGGAAAAGCAAGGAAAGGAAGGAGGTTGCTAGCTTGGATCTTTATTCTTATTCTTGGATCTTTATTCTTATTTTGGATCTTGGATTTGCTAAGGATTAAGGTGAGTTTACTCACTATTTAGGACAGTGAACATAAATCTTTTGCACGTTTTTAACTATTGTTAAAGTTGCTTGAATGTTGGTAACTTATGTTAAAAATGTTAACTTGATTCTTACTTTAAAAGTAAGTGGCATATGTAATCCATGTTAATGGATTGGAATGGACATGAATGAACTTGGATTTGGACTTGAATTAACTTGTATAACAAGTGGAATGGACTTGAAACAAAGCACATAAGGATTAGTAGGGAATTGACATATTGTGGACTTGAACTTGAAAGCGTACTTATAGCGATAGTCGATATAGATGCAGTTTGAATTGTTGTGTTTTCAACACTTTGTATGAAACTTTGCAGTGACATCCTTAGCGATTTCTTATCATATTAAAATGGTTGTTTAACTTATATGTTAAATTGAAGTAAGTTTGAAAGTGTGTAAAGCTAGAATAGTCATATAAGTGCACTTGCTAATTACTTGTTTATTGAATATCATGATTATTGTGCTTAATTCTAATAAGCCGACGAGTAGGCTTATCTATCTGTGAGTGTCAAGAATGAGGTGTCTAGGCAAGGGGTGATATGCAACCAGTGCTTTAACTTACCTGGCCTCACTCTAGACCGAGGGATAGTTAAGTTGATAATGTCGGAAACGAGTTTAGTACACGAAGTGTGATTTCTGTAAGCATAAAATGGTTTTGGGTTTGTCGTGACAATGTGTTAATTACATTAGTCTTTAACCCACTCAGATTATATCATGGAAGTAAATATAATTGAATCTTTAAACAAACATTTAAAGATAAATTATAAAGGATTGTTTTGGGTTTGTTGTAAACATTGTTTTAGCAATACTTGTTTTGAAACCCTTGGAATGTAGTTAAACTGGAATATACGGTTTAATGATTTTGAATATACTTAGATTTTTAATAGTTGAATTTAAGGATAGAAACAAGTATAGGAATGTTTCAGAATAAAGATATTGAATAAGATGTTTAACTTATAAAAGAGAAGAGTTTCTTTATTAAACAATGGTTTTAACCTCTTTGGTTATACTTTAAGAAATGGTTTTGAAGTATTGAAGTTAGAAAAGAAATCTTAAAATTGAATTGTAGACATACTTATACCGGAGGGATAAGTATATGAGTACGTTTTGAAAAATTGAAGTTAAATAGGAAATCTTGGAATTGAATTGTGATTATACTTATACCGGAGGGATAAGTATATTAAAACCCTTTTTGGGTAGTAAGACTATAGCGGATTAGGTAATTCGTAGAATATATACATATACACATTTTATATGTATAAGTTGAATATATACGCTAGTATATAAAGAAATATTAATCAAGTATGAGTTATTGATCAATAAGCGATGTCTTATTTGACAAACGAAGTTTTATTAGTTAAAAGTAGTTTTACTAATAAAGGAATATTAATCAAGTATGAGTTATTGATTAATAATTGATGTTGTGTTTGACAACTGAAGTTTTATTTGTTAAAATGAGTTTTACTAATAAAATAAGTTTTAATTAATGAAATATTAATTAAGTGGGAATGGGATTAGAAGCCGTTTATATGAGTTAACCGTGCTTCGACTAATTGTCATGTTGTGTGACATGATAGTGATTTGGCAGTTATCAAGCTTCGTGATCTTGATAGTGCCTTGAATGTTTATTCGGTAGTTATGTAAATTAAGCAGGGTTGTTTTCCATATACAATCGTATATTGTGTGAAATGTAGTCAGTTAGTTGACTATAGAACTTGGCCTTAAATTTAGCGACTGGTTTTGAGGAGACTGGGATTGGTAAGTGTTTTACTTATCGAAAACCACTTCAAAAATAGTATACGAGTTCTATGTTTTGGAAGCGGTTGTGAAGTGAAGGCCATATGGCGATTCGAGATCTGTTGAGATGCTTGAACACATATAGTGATTCTAAGATCTACGAAAGAATCTATGTGTGATTCCAAGATTTGTTGATGTATTGGAATCCATGTATGATTCCGAGATCTGTGAAGGAGTCTATGTGTGATTCCAAGATCTATTGAGCTGTGGGGTTCCAACTAGGAATTCTTGTTCTGTTCGAGTGATGAAGACTCGTGTGAAAGATGCCGAACGAAACCTCGACATCGGAAATGGCTAAAAATAGAGTAGGAGCATAATCTGGGGTTTTGCTAACCTACGACAGGATATATTGACTCCATATCTAGCGTATGCTTATTATCGAATCGTGCGGGAGCTCCTCGAAGTTGCGCGCGGGAGTTGGATATATTTGGTTCCACGTGGTGCACTTCGGTGTTTTGTGCGTGGGCCAGTTGTGTTTACCTTATGGTATATCTTATCTAGAGATATGCAATGCTCGGAGGTACTTTCTAACCCTTGTGCATGGAGTTTGGATCTGTATTGAGAGATCTCCGATGGAAAATCCAATATGCGAACGTGCCTTATCGGTTTTGTTTGTACACTTAATAGTTGTCGAATGTAACCAATGTAACCATTCCTTCTATGTGAATTTATTTATATTCTACACCCTAGACATTATTTATAATACAACTATACTTCTCCTAATAAATGGTTGGTTTCAATTGAGGGGAAATCCGGAGCGGTTATCGGCACAGTCCCCTCAGTGTTGTTACATGCAATGTGTATCTTGAGTTTCTCATACCAGACTGATGTCTGACGCTTGGTTTTTGTTTTCCTTAAAATCATCACGTACTCCTTCGAGTAGGCTGAGTATGGCAGGTTTTACTTTGGATGCCTTGGAGCTTTTGGAAGAGAGTTGGAGTTCATCTTACCGTACTTTTTATACCCGCTGCATTCTATGTTGTACATCAACATTTATGAGGACGGGTTGTTATAACTGTCCAAGTTGATGATAGGTTAGTCTTCTCTGATATTTGTAATCATACAGTTTTATTTGGTAAAGATCATTCATTATATTATATGCTCCCGTTCCATTGTGAGATTATGATATTGTGTCCTCATCTTCCTCAGTCTATTTTTATTTTATTTCGCCCTAACTTTTCGTCTTTCCAGCACTTGGGTGCTCGGCACATGAATATCGTGGATGTATTAGTGTCGACATTTGAGGGTCGAAAAGTCGGGTCGTTACATTTGGTATTAGAGCACAAGGTTGAGCGAACACTTTGGCTTAGGTTGGGTATGACTCATCAAGAGATAGGGTAATGGAATGCCCTAACATGAGTTGAGTGTATTATATATAAGAGAGCGCGTATTTGTTAGTGCTATAGATATATTTTATGTTGTGTTAGTTAATCTGTTGAGTGGTTTATGAATTCTGGTTGATATGTGGGACGCCATGGTATCGATAGGGATTTCTAAATACTTAAACAAGGCAAATCGACAAAATATTGGTTTTAAATTGGTAAATGAAATAATTTTACCTAGGCTTATATTTTTATACAAAATATAAACTTTCATAAATTGATATAGTTATTTATGATGTGTTTGGTTGTTGGGAATGGCAATATTCAACTATTATTAGTTGTGCTTGATCAGTTTATGAGCATGTACTAATGCTTGTTGACTTGTAACTAGTTTACCTTTTAAAAACATGGGTTGGTAGATGGGAATAAGTGAGAACATTAGATATGAACACCTTGTGAATTAAGTTTCATAGTTTGACTATAAGGCATTTAATGATGATGTTAGGTTAAATTTAATTTTAACACGATTCGTCTATTATAATCCGAATAATGATAAGAATTTGTGAAATAAGTTAGATAAAGAAGTGCTTTATATAAATTATTGAAACTCGATTAAGTCATTTTACGGAACCATATAGTTTATGCATTAAGATTGTATAAATGTGAATAATGCCACGATTTGTAGTTTGGTCGGTTTCATTTGTTAAAATGAAACGGGATTTTCAACGATTTTGGATAGCTGAAAACTTTTGAATTATTATGGAACTTGAAGTTAAGTGTTTGTGAAAATATAAATTGAGTTTATATAACACTTGAATTATTAAGATAGCAAGTTGGAACAAGTTCAAAATTTGATTAACATACCCAACAAATTTGATGTTTGGATATACTCATAGAATGTATTAGAGTATTATATGTGTACAAACTTAAGTTATACAATGTTTAATAACTTGAAGTAAAGTTTTATGAAATGATTCATAAGTGGTTTTAGTATTAATAAAGAAATACTAAGTGATAATTGAATGTCGAAAAAAGAGGAAGGATATTAGAATAAAATGGCATACTATACATATAGAAGAATTAATAAAGGATATTGGTGGTTAAGAAACCAATAGGATAAAATACGTGAGTTGTACGTAGATCGTTTTATTCGCATAGTTGATCTTGGTACAGATTCGAGTACAGGATTTTGAAGGTGATTTACACTGGTCCGAACAAGGGTTCTTCACTAGACTTTGATAGTGAATACTTGATATGGATTTTTGATATGATCTTGAAGTTTTCTATCATAGTGTATGGCTATGTAAGGAAGATGGAAGTTTCTGGTCAAGAAACTAGATCGAAGTACGCACTAGATATGTCAAGTGTGGTATACTAGTTCGGAAACGAAGTCTTGTGATCGGGAAAGTGATGTGATCAAACAATGTGTACGGATGGTTTATTAACATCGTATGGGATTTAGTATGTTTGGTAGCTAGTGGAGGGTTCGGGAAACGACTCTTTGAATTGTTATGAGGTATTGTGAATTATCGACTGAGTAATCCCTAAGGCTGTTGAGCGCAAGGCGCACTTAGTAGGTTGTTTATCATCCTCATGCGATGAAGGGGTTTGAACTTGATCAAGCCATGAGTTTTGTTTGCTGGTAGTATGATAATGTTAGGTATCGATGTTTGATTGTTTCTTTGGTTTCTCATGTTGCAATTTCGGGGACGAAATATTTTAAGTGGGGGAGAATGTAAAGACCCGGAAAATTCGAACACTTAATCTTTGAATAACATAACAATTTGTAATATTGTTAAGTGTTATAAATATGATTTTATAACCTTGTTAAACATCATTTAATTAGTAATTTATAATTCTAGACTCGTTTTGGAAAAATGCTTTCAAAAATATATTTTTGGTAAAATATTGATAAAATGACCAAAAATCGTTTTATCAATAAATGTCTATTTTCTCAGTAAAAGTTGTTGAAAATTTTAGTGAATGTCTAATTAATCATTACGGAAGTAGTTAGCTAATAAAAGTATTTTTCATATTTATGGTTAACTATTTTGATGATGTCATCATTTTAAAAAATGGGCATTTAAGGAAAGTTTTTGTATTTTGGGTATTTAAATATTAAAATAAATGTTTTATAATTTGAATATGCTTGTTTAATTATTTAAATAAGTTAATGAATTTATTTCCAAGTTTTGTTTACTTGAATAAATCATTTGATAAAGAACTAAAAATATGATCGAGGTTCAACTTCCAGATTCACATCCTATCGTTAAATAGAAGTTGTTTCATATCGTTGCAACATTGTTTGATATATTTATATATATGCACATACACATATATATGTAAGCATAATTAGTCGCATCAAGAGTTTAGAAAATATCCTCAGTGTATGTATATAAGCTTCTTATATGTATACAAATGAATGCTTAATTGAAAAAGCAAACTTACCATCTCTTACACACCTTTCACTTCACTTACACACCATCCCATCTATCATAATTACTATTAGGGTTTTAAGGGCATTTTGGTCTTTTCCCATTCACCTTCCTTTTCCTATATAAGGAGGGGTATGCCTCCTTATTTCTTACACAAAATTCCTAAGCTTAATGAAGCTTTTTAATGGCTTATCTTCATCTTCTTCCTCTTCCTTAATAACTTTCTCAAACTATATTCAAACCAACTCCAAATCAACTCAAACTTTGAGTGTAGCCTTCTTATACCATTACAAGACCTTCTAGCAAGTTAGAAGTTGAAAAATCCAAGCCTCTCTCAATTTTCATCTTTGTTCGTGAGCTATATAAGGAAGGAAGCAAGGAAAAGCAAGGAAAGGAAGGAGGTTGCTAGCTTGGATCTTTATTCTTATTCTTGGATCTTTATTCTTATTTTGGATCTTGGATTTGCTAAGGATTAAGGTGAGTTTACTCACTATTTAGGACAGCGAACATAAATCTTTTGCATGTTTTTAACTATTGTTAAAGATGCTTGAATGTTGGTAACTTATGTTAAAAATGTTAACTTGATTCTTACTTTAAAAGTAAGTGACATATGTAATCCATGTTAATGGATTGGAATGGACATGAATGAACTTGTATTTGGTCTTGAATTAACTTGTATAACAAGTGGAATGTACTTGAAACAAAGCACATAAGGATTAGTAGGGAATTGACATATTGTGGACTTGAACTTGAAAGCGCACTTATAGCGATAGTCGTTATAGGTGCAGTTTGAATTGTTGTGTTTTCAATACTTTGTATGAAACTTTGCAGTGACATCCTTAGCGATTTCTTATCATATTAAAATGGTTGTTTAACTTATATGTTAAATTGAAGTATGTTTGAAAGTGTGTAAAGCTAGAATAGTCATATAAGTGCACTTACTAATTACTTGTTTATTGAATATCATGATTATTGTGCTTAATTCTAATAAGCCGACGAGTAGGCTTATCTATCTGTGAGTGTCAAGAATGGGGTGTCTAGGCAAGGGGTGATATGCAACCAGTGCTCTAACTTACCTGGCCTCACTCTTGACCGAGGGATAGTTAAGTTGATAATGTCGGAAACGAGTTAAGTACACGAAGTGTGATTTCTGTAAGCATAAAATGGTTTTGGGTTTGTGGTGACAATGTGTTAATTACATTAGTCTTTAACCCTCTCAGATTATATCATGGAAGTAAATATAATTGAATCTTTAAATAAACATTTAAAGATAAATTATAAAGGATTGTTTTGGGTTTGTTGTAAACATTGTTTTAGCAACACTTGTTTTGAAACCCTTGGAATGTAGTTAAACTGGAATATACGGTTTAATGATTTTGAATATACTTAGATCTTTAATAATTGATTTTAAAGATAGAAACAAGTATTGGAATCTTTCAGAATAAAGATATTGAATAAGATGTTTAACTTATAAAAGAGAAGAGGTTCTTTATTAAACAATGGTTTTAACCTCTTTGGTTATACTTTAAGAAGTCCTAGAAATGAATTATTGTAGTTATACTTATACCGAAGGGATAAGTATATGAATACGTTTTGAAGTATTGAAGTTAGAAAAGAAATCTTAAAATTGAATTGTAGACATACTTATACCGGAGGGATAAGTATATGAGTACGTTTTGAAATATTGAAGTTAAATAGGAAATCTTGGAATTGAATTGTGATTATACTTATACCGGAGGGATAAGTATATTAAAACACTTTTTGGGTAGTAAGACTATAGCGGATTAGGTAATTCGTAGAATATATACATATACACATTTTATATGTATAAGTTGAATATATACACTAGTATATAAAGGAATATTAATCGAGTATGAGTTATTGATCAATAAGTGATTTCTTATTTGACAAACAAAGTTTTATTAGTTAAAAGTAGTTTTACTAATAAAGGAATATTAATCTAGTATGAGTTATTTATTAATAATTGAAGTTGTATTTGACAAGTGAAGTTTTATTTGTTAAAAGGAGTTTTACTAATAAAATAAGTTTTAATTAATGAAATACTAATTAAATGGGAATGGGATTAGAAGCCGTTTATATGAGTTAACCGTGCTTCAACTAATTGTCATGTTGCATGACTTGATAGTGATTTGGCGGTTATCATGCTTCGTGATCTTGATAGTGCCTTGAATGTTTATTCAGTTGTTATGTAAATTAAGCAAGGTTGTTTTCCATATACAATCGTATATTGTGTGAAATGTAGTCAGTTAGTTGACTATAGAATTTGGCCTTAAATTTAGTGACTGGTTTTGAGGAGATTGGGATTGGTAAGTGTTTTACTTATCGAAAACCACTTCAAAACTAGTATGCGGGTTCTATGTTTTGGAAGCGGTTGTGAAGTGAAGGCCATATGGCGATTCGAGATCTCAGCTCAAGCCTCCGACTCAGCTCAAGTCGATGTTAAGCCCATGGTCATTAGCCATGTGGGGGATTGATATTATTGGAGTGTTACCTATTTCCAGAGGGGGAGCAAACTACGGGATCGTCGTCGTGGACTATTTCACGAAATGGGTGGAAGATGAACTTCTAACAACGATCACGGCAAGAAAGGTGATCAGTTTTGTGGTCAGAAACATTTTCTATCAATTTGGGATATCGAAGTCCATCATAACTGATAATAGGACATAGTTTGACAGCGTCGAATTCAGAAACTTCTGCCAGAAGTACAAGATTGATAAACGGTACACTGCTGTAGCTCACCCATAGTCAAATGGCTAGGTCGAAGCAATAAACAAGGTCGTTAAATCTATTCTCAAGAAGCGGTTGGAGCGGGCCAAAGCCAAGTGGGTAGATGAGTTACCACTAGCTTTGTGGGCCTACAGGACAACCTTTAAGACGGCCACTGGCCATACTCCCTATTCACTTTCCTTTGGGTCAGAAACAGTAATTTCGGTAGAATTGGAAGTCCCTTCTCATCGAGTCGCATACTATGACCCGATGACAAATAGAACACTCCTCCAAGAGTCTCTTTATACGATTGAAGAAAAAAGATACGAAGCAGACTTGCATTCCTTAATACATCGACATCAAGTAGCACGTTATTATGACCGGAAAGTTTGCTTCAAAACCTTTGAACCAGGAGACTTAGTATTGAAACGAGTCTTCCCGCATTTAACCCAATTAGGTCCAAAATGGGAAGGGCCATACACCATCCAACGGAAGCTTGATACAGGAGCATTCAAGCTAACGACCGTGGATGGTGAAGAGATTCCCAGAGCTTGGAACGTTCAGCACTTACGATGACACCTGAGCTAAATATAAAATGTCTTCCTTTTTGTTTTTATAAGCTATGTAAAAAGGCATGACTTGCCTTAAAAAGATTGTTTATATGAGCAAAGTATTATGAAGTGGATGTAAGCTACGACTTAGCAGAACCACTATAAAAATATCGTGTGTCATTTATTTTCCTGCATTATTTATATCTTCAGCCATTATTCTATTATTACAATGAAACACAAAACATTAAATTAAATTTCAAAAATTGGAGATAACCTATGTGCAGGAGCAAACAAAATGACCATTTGCATGATAAGATGCAAAGAATGGGAAGACGAAATTCCTAACTCTTACTCTCATGAAACAAGAGAGAGTATAAAGGATGGGAAGATGACGTCCCTTGAGGGGTGAAGGTGCACCCCGATAAGAGACCGCCTCAGTAATACTCTAACCTGGTTATGAGATAGGAGATTATAAAGATGCTAAAAAGAATATGCATCAATGACGAAAATAATATGGCCCCGTCAGAGAATCGGGGGCAGCTGAATTTTGAATTTAATCAATCTTAAGTAAGTCTTAATCAGTTATCCAAGATTGATTGGGGGCATAAATATGTACACATGTTCCCCTTAATAATGACTTTATTATATAACTGTGATATGACATGTTGTTCATTTTCATTTTTACCTAAATGTTAAATTTATGTATATCAGACATTACAAGGAACAAACCACTTTATTCACAAACATGTGAGTTTATACAGGAAGACTAAGCAAAAGATGCGAGGGCCGCACTCACTACAATAATAGCGGACCGATAGAATATCAAAATAAAATAAAACAAAGAGCATTATCACTTGGGCTTTGGAGCAGACTTGGATTTTTTGGCAGCCTTAAGAGCATTTCTAGCTTCTTTTTCAGCATCAGACATGAGCTGCTTTGGCCTCTTCTTCTCTGTAGTTGAAGTACCAGAATCGGTAGAATTCTTCCTAGGAGTCGGAACACTGGAATCAAGAGAAGATTTTTTAGCAAGCTCTTCTGTAATTGACCTAATTGAAAGCTTAACAACTAACCTCAATCCAGGATCTACCACTGCAAGGGGCTTAAGGCTTTCGGGGTTTAAATCATCGATTTTCAGCGGCATGCGCTTGTCTTGTTCGGCTTTCATTTCAGCCAAAGTCATGTCATCAGCATTTTTCAAATCCCCAGTTATAGCAACATCAGTATTTTCTTTATGCCCCTTATTACCATCGTCGTCTTTCAAAGCATCTATCATTTCGTCATCATGAGAAGTGTCGGCCTTAGGCGGTTCAGCTCCCCTCCGGATTCGACGATGGTAGCCTTATCCTGTCCTCCCTGAGCCTTTTCCACGGATTCTTCACCAATGGTGGCTCCCCGAGGCTCATCAGTTTGCTCGGCTGGTTCAACACCTACAGAATGAGAAGCAACAGTGACCAACTCAGGAGAAAATAAAGAATCCTCGATCGATTGCCCAATGATGTGATGAAAGGTGGAGACAGCCTTGACAAATTGGGGTGAAAAGGTGGAAATACCTTCTGATGATTTCTCAATTGGGGCGGCTACCGTCTCTGACGCTGATTTTGGTATAGGAGATAAAAAAGACACTTTAGGAATTCCCAGATTCTCGGGATCATATCCCTCAACTCCAGTGGCTTCGGGGGTAACAGAAGAAGACCCAACTTCAAGGATATTCTATTGTTTGGCGAGGCGTTTCTCCTCCTCCATGGTAGCAGCAATAAGGCGATGCCCCTCGGTCAGACGTGCCGGTTCATCATCTCTCAGATACTTCTCTATGAGTTTGTCTTCATCAACGTAGTCTTCCTTAAGTTCCTCTTTTTCCCATTCGATGATTTGACTCCACATGTGAACTAAGGTAGTCGGATAATCTTCGATCCAAGAGATGTTTCGGCGATAGATTATGTGTGCAAAGAATTCAATCATTAGTTCGCCAAAGCCATGCAATTCTTCTTGAGCCTCTGATAACTGTTTATGAGTTTCTTCAGCAGACTTAATAGCGCTATCCGCATTCCCCTCAGCTAAGGCAGCCCTAGTCTCGGCTTCCATTAACTTGGACTCCAAGTCAGCATTCGTTTCTCCAGCTCGGCATTTTTTCTTGCTAATTCGGCCTTTTCTTTCTCAATAATATTGTAAGCTAGTTGCATTTTGACACTGTTTGATTTAGCGTCCTCCGCTTGTTTCTTCAACTCCAAACGTTCTTGACTATGAGATTCCAGCAAGTCATGATAATGCTTTTGTAATTCCTCAAATTGTTGTTTGAAGTTGTTGGCATCTCGTTAAGCAATGACAAGTTGAGCCTGTGTATCTTCTAATTCCTTCTCCAGGTTTTTCAAAACATTCTCATCGGAATCTGCAGCCTTCTTCATTGCATCAACATCTGTAATTAAGGCCCGAATGATTCTGGAGAGACTGCGTGAATACTTGTGCATCTCCGAGTATTGTTTCTCAACTACATCAATCTTTGCCTTAGCCTCGTCTGCCCACTTTAAAGAAATTGGCTCAAATGCGGGTAAGAAAGTTAAATTCTCAAAGTAGTGATTCGGGAACTGCTTCTCCAAATAAGCCAGTTTAGTTTTGGAATCAGTATCCAGTGTTGGGGGTTTGCAGTATGATAGTTCCATGTGTTTCCGCTTAGCAGGGACGATGGCTGCCTCGCCTTTTCCAGATCGCTTCTCAGAAGCTTTGTGTTTGCCTCGTGAATCGATGTGTTTTGGTGGACTTTTTTCTCGATTATATTTGTCCTGGGGAGAAGTTAGATCTTTGGATTGCGATGTGTCTTCCCCACGACGACTCTAGTGGCTCTTATTCCTGTCTGGATCCGACCGGATAGGAGAATGAGAGCGTGAGGTGTGTGGTCGATGAGAATCATGAGGCCTTCTGTCATCTCTGCCCTGGCTCTCACGGCGATCATGCTCGGTGTCGGAAGGAGGTCTAGACATGCTACGGCGAATTTTCCTAACATCATAGTAAGGGCGAGACATTGTACCTGTACAACAATATAAGTGGAGTTCGGAATCAATGCTCACATAAGACATGAGTGTTGTGACGTGCGGTGCTAATGTGTTATGTGCATCCTAAGTGGTGTTCCCCCCAACAAAGCCGAATCTGAAGCCAGATTAGCATGAGCGGGCTCTCTGGCCTTCACAGGAGTAGTCTCCTCTGAAGAAGTGAAGGTTAAAGGATTCGTGCCAAAGTCCTCTGAAGTATAGATAGTTTCGGGTAGGGGAAGATTCCCTAAACCCTTTAATGTGGAATCGTCGGTAGTAGGAGCATCTCCTTGATAAGCGTCTATTGGCAGCTCTTTAGGGGATGTTGACTTCTCAGGAGAAATAGCATCATCAGGGACGGTATACCTTCTCTGTGCTTTTCAGCTATGTTGGCTAACTCATCGTCCTTGAGTTGAGGATGGAGAAGGTAGAGTCCGAAGAGGTATTGTTGGACCTTTCGAGCCCTCGCTCGTCTCAGGAATAATGTTGACCGGAGGTATGTACACATATGGACCCATCCCATAACCTATACTACGGGTAATAGTTAGTAACCCATGATGATGGTGATACTCATCCTTAAGAACTTCGTCGATGGTTAGGAACTTTTGATCGCCATTAAGAAGCTGATGCAAACGATCAAAGTATAATTGATTTGATATTTGCTTTGGGCTATCAACTGCGAATGAAAAAGAAAGCAAATTAATGTGTTGGTATGAGCATTAAAAATTGAAATCTAAAAAGTCGTTGCTTTACTTTATTTGGTCCATCTCCAGGCACACCCCGGCTGCTGTCTGATCTAAAACCATTCAAATTTAGAATCGCCAGCCTTGCTGCTAAATGGAAACGTAATAATTATCCTTTTCGGCACTTATTCAAAATATGAGAAGGAGGGAGTTTCTTGAGTCTGATGCTTGAAATTATAAAAAAAGTGGACGTCATGGCTCTATACCTAAAACTTCTTTGTATGCCATATACAAGATGTATAAATAAGCATAAGAGTTGGGACGTAATTGCGTGGGGGAAATCCGCATCTATCTCAGAAAATCGACGGCAAAAGGCGGAAATGGTGGAATAGCCCCAACCAGACACATCAATCAGGTAATTACCATAAATCCTTCTGGTGGATTGTGGGGGCGATCTGCTTTCGATGGCAGCAGGATATCTCTTTTTAATATTCAATGCTTTAGACATATTCGGACGAGTCTGTCATCATCGATCGTCGACTCAACAGAATCTTTGGGTAACTCCAACATAGTGGCAGTTTCAAACTCATCGGGAGCACGATCATCTCCTATCCTTCCTTCCTCTTCATCATCAAGAGAAACTTCACTATCAGAAGATATTTCACTATTGTGTGCTTCGACTTCATAATATGGGCCCTCATCATCCCATTCAGGGTCTGAGGGAGAGGATATGTCATCAAGAGTGAGTTTCTCGGAAGTTTCTGCAACTTCTCTCTTTTTTGCTAACCTAGATGAACGTCTCTCTGCCATGGTCGCTAAACTACTGAAGAAGCAATAACATAAGTTAGAGTAAAATAGCCTATATCCCCTCGTGCACGTGTGTGAACTAAAGTGTGTGCTATGCGTGCAAAGGATGCAAAGTAAACACATAAAATCATAATGCAAAGGTTTGGAAAAACAATAATGTTCAGAATAGTCCTAAATACTTTCTCATGTTCATAAGGCACTATCCTAACTGTTCATTAAGTTGTAAGTCAAGGCAAGCATTGATTGAGGAAGTCGGACATTTCTTATGCATTGAATTGGATGGTTTCAGTTTGGTTCGGATGTATATATTTTGGGGTTCGGATCGGGCACCCACAAAGGAAAGGGTTCGGACCGGGGGCAGGATCATGTGTGGTCCAAAGCAGAAGTTAATGTATATCGAGCATATCGGTTCGGTTCGGAGGTTGATACTCTTCGTGATTCGGACCGGTCCGGGTGCCCATATACTTCCATGACCATGTCTATCACTCCGACCCGACCCGGTTGGACACACCTCATTTTTATCCTTTTTATTTTTTACTCCGATCCGGTCAGTTGGAACCCCCTCTCCTCTTTACTGTTATACCTCTTCACCCGAACCGATCCCAGACTTTTCCCTCTTCTTCTTCTTCTTCTTCTTCTTTCTTCCTTAACCAACACTGAACCCAATCTCATGCCCAAAACTGAATCAAAGCCAAGCACTTACGTGCTGATGCATTCAACCTTAACTTCTAAATCCCCTCCGTTATTACCTCGAGATGGCGATAAGGCCATTAACAACGATGGCGAGGGGAGGGGAGAGAGTCATGGCGCTAAGGCCAGTTAAGAACCATACTCAAATCGTCCAAATTACCCACGAACTTGAATCGAAATCGATTAAAAGGGAATTAACTGAAGTTTTGCAACCTACCTATATGATTATTTCGAGAATCGAAGGGAATTTTGATTTTTCAAAAATTAAGGTTTTTCTCTTTTGCAGAAGTTAGAAGACGGTGACTGTGAAGAAAAGAAGGAGGAAGAGGATGAAGAGTGAATTTATATAGATTTGAAATGGCTCTTAGTATTCCTAGCACGTCATTCTGATCGGACGGGAGTACTGGCCCATACGAGAATTCAACCCATTCGTTCAGTGACAAGGAAGTGTGAGAAAAGCTGCTCGGATCGGAGACCGAACCCAGATGGAATCACGCACACTGACTTGGCATACGAATTGAATTTAAAGGAAAATAAAATTAAACAAAGAGCTTACCTGGAGTAGTCGCTAGACAAAATTCAAAGTTCTCAAAGCTGTTTGAAACGAAGAAGGAAATCCGTGAACTTTTTGGTGTATTTATAGGCAACAAGAGACATGACTTCATGACACAATGCGTCCCTACGAACGAATGGATGCGACTATTCAATAGTTCAAATTCAGAGACTGGTAAGCTTGTCAAAGCACGCACCATCTTCAATAGAAGCATCTTTTGAGGGGGGGGGGAAATGTTAGCCTACTTTGTGAACTAGGCTACACAAAGATTAAAAGATAAAAAGAATGTGTTTTTAGTCAAGTCGGATCGGATCGAATTTCCTTGGTAAAGACAGAACATCGTAGAGCAGAGAAGGCAGGAGCGCAGGCCAAATCGGATCGGTTCGGGTAAACTCGATCCGTACCCCTAATTTTTAGTACTTTCGATCTGAACCCAGACAATTGAATACAGCCTGTATTTCCTCAAGACCCGGAGCGGTTATACCCACCTTCTCCCCACGTTTGCCACTAATCTGATGCGATGTTGCCACCATATTCCATCCGAACCCGACAATAATGGGATGGAGGCCACGTGTACCCGATCCTGAGCCACTTCAGAGGCATTTTCCACCTACAAATACACCTCCAAGGCTCATTTCAAAGGATCTTTTGGCAATTTCATAACTCAAACTCCTTTACTATCCAAATTTCATCAGCTTATTCAGATTAGAATCATCTTGTGAATCATATTGTGAAGGAAATTGAGTGAATCAAAGTATTGTATAAGTGAGAATTGAGTGAAAATCGTTGTTTTACTTGCATTCAAGACATCAATTCAAAGAGTAGAAAGTGGACGTAGGCTATTCAACACCGAACCACTATAAATTGTGTGGTTTATCCGTTTTTTGATTTCATTTCAGTAGAATCATTACTCGTTTGGGTGTTAAAGACAATTTCGGATCTAACAATACAAGGGGTAGGCGAAATTGGGAAATTTTATATTAATAAGAAATTAATTTAAATGGCCCAGTGTTGTTTGATGGTTGATCGATTGGATTTCCATTTTTGTAACGACCCGGATTTTTCGAACAGTTATTTTAAATATTTAATATTGTTTAAATATTGAATTAATAATATAAAAGAATTTTATATTGAATTATCGATTTATAATCGACATACGATTTATTTCGCATACATATAATTATCGAAATACGAAAACTGAAATAATTCGGTTTGAATTTAAAATGGATTCAAAATGATTCAAATGGTTAATATGAATTTTTATTTGAATTTAAACGATAATAATAGTAATTTATTTTCAAGGAATTTATTTGTTTTGAATTTAAATCATATTATATCAATTTAATATGTTATTTTAAATATGTTCCAATTAAATTATATAGTCTATTCTATTGAGTTCAAAATAGTGTAATTACATTGGAACGACGGTCGGTACGCTAAAATAGCTGTTCAGGATTTTTAATTGTGAACCCCGAGATATTTATAATGGATAAGATCGAAATCGAATTGAAAATCAAATCGATATCTATATAAAAAGGATAAAAATATCTTTATTTCAAATCGCATATCTAGTTGAAATGAAAACACACGCAGAGTTAATATCAGCACAGGCCTACTTTGAAATTAGGCACTCTATTCAGTACCATTTGAAAATGACCTCCCCCTTTTCTTTCGTTATATAAACAGTGTTGCTGCCCCTTTCTCTCAAAACAAAAATCAATTCCGTGATATATATATATATATATAAGGGAAACTCAAAATCAAATTCGATTCCAAATCGCAAGCAGGGAAACGACATCGCGAATGGTAGGAGGGAGCGACGCCCTTGTTTTGGGTGTTCGAAGTCGTTAGAAGCAAATTAGGGTTTCGTGGAGTTGAAGCAGTCGACTAAGTGGAGACACTCGATGCTTTCATTTTGTTTTGGGAGGGGAATCTGGCATCGTGATGAGAAATGGGAACAGAAGTGAAGGGCAAAGTGCCAGGAAGGGCTCGCGAGTTAAGAATTGGGTTTGTCGATGGGTTTGAGAGGGATGCGATATGTTGAAGGGTGCGAATGTCACTATGGGAGGTCGATGCGAATAACGTGAAAGTAGGGTTCCAGAATGGTGAAAAAGGGGGCGTCGCGATCTTCATTGCATCGCTGAGTGGAGTTCAGTTGTGTTAAAGTGAACAGGAGTTTGTCAGGTAGTAAAAGGAGAGTTTCGAATAAGGGGCGATGGTAGCTGCAAACTATAGTTTGAGCAATGATTTGGTGACTATAAACATGGGATGGCAATATGATGGAAGGGGTGAAATTCGACTTATTTTCATTTGGGAAGATAGTGCTTAGCTTGGATGGATCAACAATGTTGAGGAATGCTACAGAGGAGAAAGGTTCGGATTTGTAACTATAGGAGATTAAGGTAATTCAATCGAACATTTTAGTTAGTAAATTAGTATAGTTTAAATTGTGAAAATAAAATAAAATATATTATTTATTTTTAGATCCGTTCGAAACACTTTAGATTTTGTTGGACTCGTATGGATGGGCTTCACGATGGAATTCATTTTGAGATTTCTGAATCGATTGGAGTCAGAATGGATCGTAAATTAAAATCACATTGAGTAAATCTCGCTCACCTCTTTATTTAGAATTATTTTTATTCGTTAAAAATAATTGTTTGTTGCTTGTTTGAATGCTTTATGGTTGTTTTAAATATATTAGTTATCTAGGCTTGGCTATTATATATATATATATATTGCGTGGTTGGATTGTTCCCGCAGTATCATTAGCGGATGCCCGCGGTATCATTAGCGGATGATTTCCATATGCGCCACACAATATATATAGTGGATGACCTTCATACCGCGATATCCTTCATCGAAGTAGGATGGGTATTATTTCTGTTGGCTAACATCTGTGGATGCAGGAAAACAGGTTGGAGGGATCCAACTGGATTCCTCAAAAATATTATTCTTTGTTTTCTTTCACATATATTATCATATATGATATGTTGGTTGATAAATTGAGTGGTTTGATTTTTTAAATATTACCGGGGCCAAAATGTTAAATTATAAAAATATTGTGAAAAGAGATTTGGAGATTCAAAAGGAAAATTCTATTTTTTTAGAATAGAATTTGGATTTAGAATGTGCTAAAAATATTTACTTGTTTTAAATAAATAAAACAAGTATTGAATTTATAAACGATGTTTATAAATTGAATAATGTGGGGAATTGAAATAAATTTATAAGCGGTGTTTATAGATAAAGTGGAAAAATTATCATTTAATAATTTGAATATTTAAATTCAAATGGGAATTTAAATGGGAAAATCGTTTTAAAGAAATAAACGATGGAGTTTATTCTGATGTTCAGAATATAAATTGAACTAAATAAATCCGTAAGGATTTATGATTTGAATTCGATCAATTCGAATTTATTTAAATATAAGTTAAATTAAATATGAAAATAAATTGGGTGTTATATATATAAGTTCTTATAAATAGAAATTTCCAAAATAAGTTTTTTATTTAAAATAGATTTCGAAATGGAACTTGTTTTAAATATATATATAAAACAAGAAATCTATAAACAGTGTTTATGAATAGAATTAATTAATTATCAAGAGATAATTTAGAACATTAAATTCAAGTGTGAATTTGAAATCATTTCGAAAAGGAGAACGATGGGTTTTATTTCGGAATTTGAAATATAAAAGAAATTGGATTTTCAAATAGATAATTGAAAGGGAAGTTTGTTCTATTTTGTGAAAGGAGAAAATTTATTTATAAACAATGTTTATAAATATAGTGAAATAAATTATCATTTGATAATGTAGCAGTTTAAATTCAAATATGAATTTAAAAATGAATTGGAAAGTGTTTTAAAATAGAACAATTGATTTTATTTCAAAATATAAGTTGAATTTGCATTAGAAAAATCCAACGAGTTTATAATTGGAATTCGATTATATCGAATTTCAAAAAATAATTTATTTCTAAATAAATCAGAATTAGATATAGAAATTTAAGTTATAAATAAATTTATAACTGAGTTATGAAGTTATCGACGGATAGGGATAATCGAGAATATTAAGTTGGATTTGGTAAATAGCCTGAATATATATTAAAATATATTAGAATGGGGTTGGAATTTATATATAAATGAAGCTTAAAATGTTTATATATATAAATATAATTAAAACGAACTCGCCGCAGTGCGGTAGTTCGTAAATTGGCGTTTCGAACTTCAATTGAGTATACAGAACTCAATTGAAGTCAGAATTCTTTGAAACAGGAAACGTCAGTACCGATTTGATAATAGTTTTCTAATGGAGGAGAAAAATCTGGATTTCGTCGAATAGATTTTGAGTTATGTCAAAATCAAATTTTCAGAAAAGCAGCGCTAGAACCACTATAAATCCATAATGGTTTATTAAATAAATAAAAGGATTTTAAGTAAATAAAAAAAATCCGAATTTGCATTAGAAAAATCCAGACTTGAGTTATAAATATATTTGAACTCAAGTGGAGTAATGAATTGATTTTTCGAACAAAAATCAATTTTTTAACTATCGAATAAAATTAACTAATTTGAAGAATAATTAGTTAATGAAAATTTTGAATCGAAATTGAACTTTGAAAGGTAAATGGGTTTTGTGTGTGTATATATATATATATATTCGAAATCGAATATAGTGAGAAATGAAACTCGACGTGATTATAAGCGAAATAAAATATATTTGAACATGATATGTTCAAACTAAAGAGAGTTGGCAAAAGAGCTAATTAAAAGAATAAATTAGCGACTTGAGTGAGAAATGACTGGATCTAGTTGGGATAAATTGGAAACAGGTGAATATATATTAGACAGGTATGAGATGAAGTATGTGAAGATTATAATTTGAGTGCTCGACAAAAAGGTACACGTTTAAATTTCATATGGGTTTTTATGCGCCGTATCGGCAAGCCGCTTGGCATTTTTCTTTTTGATTGGAGAGGCCTGTATGGCAGTTTGGGGATTTTCCCGATGCTCCCGGTACAAAGGAGGTTATAGCGAAATTTTCCGGAAATTTAAGGAGTTAGAAAATTTTTAAGAAAATTTGATAGTTAGAAATCAATATATCAATATATATTGAATTCGATAAGGCAACGAATTTAAAATAAAATATTATAAACAAAAAGGAAATCGATAATCTGGTAATAGAAAGAGAATCATATATACGTTTAAAAATGAATAATGGGTTTGTATGGTGTTGATTTTTTGGGAATAATGGTTTTGTCTGTTGTGAAGTTAAGGATGTTTTCAGTTAAGGTCTGAGAGGTAGTTATACCCCAACTTGATTGATTTCATTTTTAATTGATAAATAGCAAGATCCAGTCACGAAGAGAAGTGTTCGAATAAGAGTTAGTTGAATAAAATATTTTGGGTTGTTGTAACGATGTTTTACACAGCATTCATTTTAACCAAGTGGTGGAATTTTGGAAATATAAAAGTAAATATTTCCTGAGTATAATTAAAGTAGTAGGGAAAGAGATAAGTGATTGAAATTGTTTTCAAATTGCAAATAGAATATTTTTTCTAAATACAGAAAATAAAAGAAGGCGATACATGGAAATATTTTTTTCAAATTGCGTAAGAGACTAATAAGATTACTGAAAATATTTGGTTAATAAATATTGATAAGGAAATCGAGAAGTGATTTAATTAATGAAATATTAATCAAAAGGCCCAGTGATTTTTTTGATGCTTTGAATGAATGTTTGTTTTTTTCTTCAATAGTTAAATAACCGACTATCGAAGTGTCTGCCAATATCGTTGTCAATATGGAAAGACCGGTTGGTTTATTATCCGAGAACCACTCCGTATTGGCGGTAGTATTGCGAATCAGATTATATGAAGATAATTGAAGACGGAGTAAAGTGCAAGGGCTTTTTCTATTTGAAGAAATTGTGCCTTCGGTTTCGTTCAATCGCAGAACGAACGTATATGGACGAATGTCTGACAGAGTATTTCCAATGATTGAATATGTCGGTCTGTATAAATATACTTGGGGGCAGCAGATTTATTCCCTTAGCATAACATCTAAAATATATTTGTGCAAATCAATTAATGATTAACGGATCTGACAATGTGGCATTCAAAGTGATTGTGTTATAAATGAATGGCAAGTAAGCGTAGCCTCAGGCCTCAACAACCGGGAAATGACAAAAATCGGGCAAGCAGCATGGCTATGTGGGTCGCTCCCATTAGGTTGTATATCACCTATTTAGAGAAATTCCTTTTACTTCTTTAAACTATCGATGCTGTCCCTTTTCGAGAAACAGTTGCTGATCCCAACCGTTGGTGATATACATTCGATACACTTAAGCGAAATGAGTGGGCCGGGTTGCAAGATGTTCTTGTTGAACCCAGTGTATTCCCCTCTAGAGATACAATATCGGAAGGTGGTCCCATACCTTGTCATGTTGGAAATCCAATCTCCAATAAGAGCCCTGCGTTTTTTGATTTTTATAAAATATATGGAGCATGAGATGTAAGCGTTCCGCTAGATTGTTATTTATTTGATGTAGACATTATTATAATATTACTGGATTTGATATCAAAACTATTTTTGTTCATCGTAAGGTAAAAACCATCCTTATTTATGTGTGGATCGGTCTTACGATCATCATTTCTTTTGAAAGGATTTTGAAAATTAAACAATTGGTTGGAGTTTACTCACACCAGTCCCATGACTGACCCAGAGTTTATTTTGTTTGTTTTCCTAAACTCTTGGGTGTCCAAATCTGTACGGACAGTCAAGTAGTCGGGATTTTTCAGCTTCACTTGGAAGAGCTGGAAGTAGGAGTCTTCACCAACTAGCTATAGACTATCATATTTCCGTTGTGTACTATGTTGTATCTGGAAACAGGTGTTTATAACTGTTCCAGGAATAACTATTGTGCTCTGATAATGGTATGTATATACAGTTACTGATTTATATTTCAAAAAGTAATGTTATATAATATATTTTATTCGTTCCACTGTGAGTTTGTGATCTTCATTTTCTTCTATTCTAATATTTCTTTCTTTCTATTTCTCATCCTCTAACTTCTTTCTAATAATGATTCGTATTTCTGTGCAATTTGGGTTGGACATGTGGTGTTATTAGTCAACTCATATAGTACGGATTTGCGGGCCGTTACAATTTGGAAATAGGACCGTTGATTGTATGGATGTTCCTTTAATAGTTAAATCACCGATTATCAAAGTTTTAGTTTATTTTATACCTTCGTTGTCAATATCGAGAGACCGGGATCAGATTTAATATCTGAAAACACTACAACAAATTAACTCTATTACAATGGTGGAACACCATTGTAAAATACTTTTTACAATGGTGGCGCCACCGTCGCGTATTAAGAAGTTGTAACAGACTAAAACTTTTTACAACTTTTTTGAACCCTTGCGACACCATTGTGACATTTGTATTTTATAACTGTTTTCCACCGTTGTAATAGACTTTATTACAACTGTAATATTCCACTGTTGTTATAATTCACTTGTTTACAGATTTTTTAAAGTCTAGCAATTTAATTTTAGCATTCTCTTCGTTACAATAGAAACATGACACCAAGTTCACTAATTAGCCATATGTGCAAAAAAAATAGTAGCAAAGAACATATGCATACTGATTAAAAAATAAGTAAAGAAAGACAATTCAAAACAAAATCAACATTTTTCATTATCAATCTACACTTTCAATCCTTTCTTTCTACACTTTTAATCGACAACTTTCATCAACCATAAACTACATTTCAATACCTTATATCATCAACTACAACCCATGCCTATACTAAACACCATTCCATAGTTTTTGATTTGCAAGCAAAACTAGTTTTCTGAATCTTTCTTCCATCTAAAATATCATCAAGCGGATGAGATTCAACTACAACTACCTCTAACATGTCACCAATCTTTCTTCTATCTGAAATAGATGCAAATTCTTTTGTTATTTATGTCAACACTCCATCGTTCATTCAACCTTCAAACCAGTTCATCCCAAACTGCTAAAATCATCCATAAATCTCCCACAAACTGGAAGACATAATCCTCCCCCATCATCCATCTAAAAAATCGTACACCATTCATCTTCTAAAACCATCAAACTACAACAAATTACCTTTTTAATGCTACGAATATGAAAACAAGCTGCATTTGGCATTCGTAATGCCACACAGGGTGATTCAATACACTTGATATGCAAAAACATGCCAAAACAATGCATCTGAATTGACTAAAAGTCAAAAACAACTATACTATAAAATAACCTAGCCAACAGCGAAGAACATACCATCTATAAGAGAGAAGCACAACATTAAATGCAGGCAGCACCACCACAGGAAACGTTCAATAACATTTTTTTCAAGTATCTAGAGAGGACGAGTTCGGATCTTCCCCCAAACGACCCAGTCACGCGATTTCCTTCAAATTGGGGTTTCCCGCAAATTCAGGGATAAGCACTTGGAGTCGGGGTGGCTTGCTTTATAGGTGAACCTAGGATAAATGAGCTAGAAAGGAGGAGGGTACAGAAAAGGGGAACTCATGCGATTATTCAACCAGCGACAACGAAGCAAAATGGAGCAAAATCAAGGGTGTTGTTGCAAAAGAGGTAGGATAATAGAATGGGGACTCATAGGAGAGGGTAGGAGCAAACGCGAGAAAGAAGAGGATGTTACAAGGAGAAAAGGAAAATGGGGTTTGAAAGTGGGTGGCGGTAGAAGAAACTAGAAGGAAATTAGGTTTTGCTAAGTTTCCCAATTTCCTTTTCTGAAAGTGGGTGGCGGAAATTATTAAAAGGAAACGAGGGTGGAGGGAAATGAAATTTTGGTGGAAAGAGAGCGGGAAATGAAATTATGTTTTTATTGTAAACTACCTTACGTTTATTACTTAATAATTTAACAAACTTATTATACATCTTAAATTATAAACTAACTAGTACCTCTTAAAAAAACGTACTTAAACCTCATACGCAAATACATGTGAACTCCAGACAGATGAAGCTTTTTTAGTTGAACAAATTAATAAGTATTTAATTAATTATTATTTATTGAAAATTATTATCAATCATTAATTACTAGTATTTAATAGTGACTTATTTGTAAATTATTAATTAATTAAATAATATATTTTTACTTATTATTGATTATTAATTATTACTTACTAATTAATTAATAATTATTAACTAATTATTAATTATTAATGAGGATTATTTCATATTTTAAATTAATTATTATTAGGATTATTTCATATTAATAATAGTTATTATTTAATTTTTACTTATTTCTACTTAGTTATAATCGAGTAATAGTTATTAAAAACTTATAATGTATATGTTACTAATTATTAATTAATAAGCAGTTAAATTAAGTATTAAATATAATTAACTATATTTTTTAATTATTCTTCTTAATTTCTGAGTAGCAAAATTACGGATGATTATTAATTATTACTTCCAAATTGATTATTAAATATTAATTATTAGTTATTAATTATAAATAATTGATATAAATGTACTAAATATTAATTATTAGTTGTTAATTATATTAAAATATAGTCATATATTACAACAGTTAAAAAATAAAAGTTGTGATAGGCTTTTATTACAACTGTCAAAATAACACAGTTGTTAAAAATAAGTTTATTACAACTTTTCTGAAAAATGTTGTAAAAACATTTATTACAACGGTGCTTTTACCACCGTTGTAAAATTAAAGTTGTAATATGATGTTTTTGTTGTAGTGAAACCATTCCGTATTGGCATAAGCGTTACGAATCAACTTATGCTAAAGATAATTAAAGATGAAGTAAAGTACAAGGGCTATTCTGTTAACCCTAGGTATACATTGTCCAAGATGGATCAATAGAATGGTGCCTTTAGTTTGTCCAGTCCATGGGCAACGTATATGGATGAATGTATGATGATGTGACATTCAAAGAATGGTGGCCAGATGTTCTGAAAGATAATCGTGACCTTAAGCCTCATCAACATGGAAATGACAAAAATCGGGCAGGCAACATGGCCATGTGGGTCTTTCCCATTAGGGGTATTATCACCTGATCTAGAGAAATTTCATTTGCTTCTTATTCTATTTGCTGCTGTATGCTTTCGGTAACGGTTGCTGATCACAACCGTTGGTGATAATATGCTCGGTACACTCAAGTTAAATGAGTGGCCGGCCATGTGTGGGCCGGGTTGCAAGACGTTCTTGTTGAACCCAGTGTATCCCCTCTAGAGATACACTATCGAAAAGTGGTTCCATACCTTGTCATAGTCGGAATCCAATCTCCAATAAACACCCTATGATTTTAAATTTTATATTATATACGGAGCAAGGGTGATGAAGATATGGAATATAATATTTCAACTAAGTAAATTATGAGGAGTTAGAGTTATAGCATTTTTACTACTTAGCGATTTCGAGGATGAAATTATTTTAAAGGGGAAAGAATGTAACGACCCGGATTTTTCGTTGTTAATTTTAAAACATTTAAATTAATTTTAATTGTTGTATTGGTAATATAAATGATTTTTATAAGGAATTATTTAAAAAAATCACTGCGTAGTCAGTATCGCGTTAACTTTAACAAATATATATATATATGGTGAATGGCCCGTGCTTCGAACATGAGAAATGAATGGAGCTGTAGTTGCATTGAATATTGATTGGTTTGTGTGATATTTCTGTAATTTTCTACCTTTAGTGGATAGGTGTCTATATTAGGTAAACTATAAGTACGTTTTATCATTTTCAAATACACAAACTAATATAACTAATAATACCAAATGCACAAAATAAACATTTGTTCATTTTTTTGGAACTCCAACACAACCTGGGTTCATTTGTGGTTGAAGATCATATACGGCAAAGAAAACAAATAAAAAATTATCTTTTCCAGTACGCTTGAGCAGCGTGCTCTCTACGGTTTCTAAACCGTGCGTGCCAAGAAATTTCAATTCCGTGCATGCCAAGCTATCATCTGCCGTGCACTCCTATCTTCTTCCTCTTTAAATACAACTGTACTTAGTCTCGTCTCCTTTCCTCGTTATTTCAGTAAACAACAAAAATTCCCATTGTAAAATTCAATTAAAAATCATCGTTAACTCACCTGTATGTTACAAACCAAATCCTTAACCCTTTATTCCCCAAATCTCTATCTTCTATAAAATAAAAACCAAAATTTTCGCCACTCCTAAAATTGATAAAAAAATCGATTCCAGGGAAAAATGGAAATTAAATCTCTCGAAATTGTTCTCCACCTTCACACCCTCGAACTGGTTTTCATCCGATGTTAGTTTTCCAAAAACGACTAGGGTTAAGGAAATCGAAAGATGTAAGCTTTAATGTGAGAAACAGTGGTGATATTTGGATTCGTGGGATACATAAGCACCTGCATGTTGAATTGTGGGTGATTTTGTGAGTCAAAGTGTCGGTGGCTGAGGTGTTGTGTGCGACGGTTTGCGAATTGGGGTGATCGAGGGAAGGTTTGAGCTTTCCATGGAGGTGACGGTAATGAACGGACATTGAAGAGGAGTTAAATTGTGGGTTCAACAGTGGTAATAACGTTTCGCAGTTTACTGTTATGTGTGACTTAAGATCTGGGTAAAGAGGAGAAATGGTTCGCTTGACTGGGAAGAGTTAGTTCGATGGGGTGATAGTGTGGGAGAAGGTTTTCCGAACAGCTAGAAGTAGGAGATGGATTAACGAAGTAAAACAAGGCTTAAGGGTTCATCACCGGTCTGCAAAATGGGTTCCAGGCTCTGTGAGTGTTGCGGTATTTGTCTTGATATCAGAGTGAAGAATAGTTAGGGGATGATTACATGATTTAAGGTAACGAGAGTAAATTAAAATTAAAATAAAAAGAAGTCATTGGTTCCTGGATGTTGTATCCCTGACAAACATATCGATGCCAAATTGATCACAAACCGTGTTACTATTGGATAGAACGCAGGACATGCATTGGAACAAGATAGAGCAACGCTAACATAATTGGTGTCGGTCCAGTAATCTCATTCATTGATGTTCAGGTGGTTAGAATATGCTAGTAGTAGAAGACATAGATGGGTAAAGGTTGATGATACTATTGGTGGGGTGCTGCATTGAACAGCAAGGGGGACTGGATGTGTTCGGGAATCGTGGTAATAGTAAAGTTAGTTCGGCAAGTGTGGAGATTGCACTGATGATGGAAAGAAAGAAGGCATGGAGTGGGTTCGGATTTATTTACAGGAGGAATGAGGTCAGAGAACATAATTAAGGAAATTATTAATGTTAATGATTTAGGTTTAGCCGTCCATGATGGCGTGTGTATGTGTTGAACGAGAACGGAGCGCAGCCTTAAACGAAGAGAATAAAAGGTAAATTATAACCGACAATGGATTGTTTTGGCTATAGCAGGGAATTACGGGTTTTAATCAACGAGGAAGAAAGATTAAGAAGGCATAATACATAATTAAATGGTAATTAGTGATTAAGGAGTAAATTATTTTTATTAATTGCTATTTAATTCTGTTATAACCGGTAAATATTATATATATCTTTCATTCGTGAACAGAATTGAACTTGACCGGATCCACTGGAACCGTAACGACGAAATCTACACCGTGGAACTAATTCCGTTGAGAATGGAGATACTAAATTTCGTGATAAAATCAAATGCTTGTTTGATTGTAAACGAAATAAAAAGCAAAAGCGTCAACTGCAAAATAAGGTGAGTAAACTCACTAACTCATGCTCATTTATATTTTTATATAAATGAATATTAATTTTATTTATAGAAATTTCATATTGTGTGATGGTTGTTTGGTTGAAATGGTTGATATAGTTATATCGTTGATTGATTATTAATTCTGTTTGCTATAATATTTCATATTGATGTGAAAATAATATTATTGATGTTGATTAACATCTGTGGATGTAGGGAAACAGGTTGAAGGGATCCAACTGGATTCCTCAACATTTATATTATTATGTTTGCATTGATTGTGACATATGCAGTGATATATTAACTGTGATTGATCTTGTTTCCACTGGCCCTAGAATTTTGGTATTTAAACACTGTAAAATATTTTCAAATATAGAAAATGGAAGTTGAGTTTTAAAAAGGAATTTTATTTCCAAAAATAGAAATGTAATTTCGAATAGAGTTGAAATTAAAAACATGTAAATGGAGAAAACAAGAAGTTGTTTATAAACAGAGTATAAATTAAGTGAATTATTTACCATTGGATAAAATGAAATATAAATTTGAATTTGAATTCATATAGAGAAGTGGAAATCATTTTTGAAACCAATATTTGAATTGAGATTTGAACTTAGCAAATTCATAAGGAAATTATAAACAAGATTTTAAATAATTGTAATAGAAATTAGATTGGTATGGAAAAATATGAATAGAAGTTGTAAATAGAATTTGGGTTTAAGATATTATTTATGAGTATGAAATCAAACAGGTTTGATTGTATATAAAAGAAATATATTCACAATTAATGTGAATAATGGTTTAAAGGAAATATTTAGCAAATGAAATATCTCTGAAGGAAATTTAGATTTGAAATATGAATTCTGATTGGAAATAAATGAAAAAGGAAACGGGTAATCGTTTTAGTCCAAAATTCGAAATATTAAATAAAGTGTGATAATATTTGGTAGACCGGAATGGTTATGAAGGAATTTGGTAATGATTTTGAAAGGATAAATTCAAAAGTGAATTTGGAATTTAATTAACCTGAAATGGTAGATAAATTCTGAAATTAAGAATATAAATCAAATATAGATTATTCGAAAGAGAATTATTTATTGGAAATTCGATTATATCGAATTTAGAGAAGTAGTTATTTTTAATTTCCATTTTAATCAAATTTAATTGATTAATTATTTGTTTCTTATTAATTTATGTATTGAAATTAATAAGTACAAGTTATATTTTTATAAAACAAATATTTGGAAACAATGATTTTAGCGTTGCTGTTATAATAAATTTTTTTATAAATCTAAACAACGACTATAACGCTGTTGTTATAATAAATGTTTTTATAAATCTAAACAGTGATTTTAATGCTACTGTTATAATAAATGTTTTATAAAAAAAATATTTGGAACAACGATTATAACGCTACTGTTATAATTAGTGTTTTTCCTTAAAAGATGTGGATTCTTAAATTGAATCTGAGAATCGCGTAAGAAATGTTTTGTGGGTAGTTATGAGTTTTAACTATTTAAAAGTTGAAAATGTTGTTCAATTAAGGTCTGAAAGGTAATTATACCCCAACTTGATTGACTTCAGATTGATAAAGCAATGGTTAATTTTCAATAGTGAAGATTGGTTAGAAATATGGTTTGTTAATAAATGATTAGTGGTTTGAGTTATAATAACGATGTTTTATAACATCGCGTTAATTTAAAGGAATTAGAAATGTTTCCCAAAATAAAATGAAAGATATTTTCTGTACATAGAAAATGAAATGAATCGGTCAACGAGGAATTAAAAAAATGGAATATGGAAATATTTTCCGATATTAATAAGGTATATTTTCTGAATATAGAAAATAAGGATTTCGTGAATATTTAGAAATGTTCTCTAACTGGAATAAGAGATATTTTCTCGAATAAATAAATTAGGATATTGGAAATGTTTTTCCAAGAATCAAGAGAGAAAGTAGAGCTTTGAAAGGATACGAGGGATAGGAGAAATTGGGAAATGTTATATTAATAAGAAATTAATTTGAAGGACCCAGTGTTGTTTGACGGTTGATAGGTAGGATTTCCATTTGGAAATTGGACCGTTGATTGTATGAATGTTCCTTTGATAGTTAAATCACCGACTATCAAAGTTTTAGTTTATTTTATACCTCCGTTGTCAATACAGAGAGCCCAGGATCCGATTTAATATCTGAAAACCACGGCGTATTGGCATAAGCATTACGAATCAACCTGTGATGAAGATAATTGAAGATGAAGTAAATTGCAATGGTTGTTCTATTAACCCTAGGTAGAAATTGCCTAAGATGAATTAATATAATGGTGCCTTCGGTTTGTCCAGTCTTAGGGCAACGTATATAGATGAATGCCTGACGATGTGACATTCAAAGAATGGTGGCCAGATGTTCTGAAAGATAATTGTGACTTAAGCCTCATCAACAGGGAAATAACAAAAATCGGGCAGACAGCATGGCCATGTGGGTCATTCCCATTAGGGGTATTATCACCTGTTCTAGAGAAGGTTCATTTGATTCTTATTCTATTTGTTGTTGTATGCTTTCGGTAACGGTTGCTGATCATAACCGTTGGTGATAATATGCATAGTACACTCAAGTTAAATGAGTGGCCAGACATGTGTGGGCCGGGTTGCAAGACGTTCTTGTTGAACCCAATGTATCCCCTCTTGAGATAACTATCGGAAGGTGGTTCCATGCCTTGTCATAGTCGAAATCCAATCTCCAATAAGCGTCCTACGGTTTTTGATTTTATATTATATATGGAGCGTGAGATGCAAGCATTCCGCTAGATTCCATTTATTTTATGTAGACACTACTATAATATCACTGGATGTGGTATCAAAAATATTTTTGGTTATCGTAAGGTAAAAACCATCCATGTTTATGTGTGGATCGGTCTTACGATTATCATTTCTTTCGAAAGGATTTTGAAAGTTAAACAAATGGTTGGAGTTCGCTCACACCAGTCCCATGACTGACCCAGAGTTTATTTTGTTTTGTTTTCCCTAAACTCTTGGGTGCCTAAATTTGTATGGGCAGTCAAGTAGTCGGGATTTTACAGATTCACTTGGAGTAGCTTGAAGCAGGAGGCTTCATCAGTTAGCTATAGACTATCAAGTTTTTCGCTGTGTACTATGTTGTATCTGGAAACAGGTGTTTATAACTGTTCCAGGAATAACTTTTATGCTCAGATAATGGTATGTATGTATTGTTACTGATTTGTATTTCAAAAATAATGTTTGTTGGAGAATGGAGTTTTGATGACAACAACCTTATTTCAATTATCATTGATTATAAAATAGATACTAACATCTTTATCTAGAATATATATATATATATATATACATATATATGCAGGATTTATAATACATGAATTAATACTAAAGACTGTACAGTTTAAGACCTTTAAGAGATTCAGAATTCAAATTTGATTCAAGACTCATGAGTAATCAAGATATCAAGACGCCAAGAGTTCAAGATTAATATAGTTATAGAGTCTAGATTTTGTAAGACTCTAAATAGCACTCCAGGTTCAAATCCGAATTCAAATTCTGATTTTTCAATTATTTTCTCAATCCTCTCTATTTTTCTTTTTCTCAATTCTCTCTATTTTTATTTTTCTATTTTATTCTCAATCCTCTCTATTTTGTTTTTATATTTTTATTCTTCTTTGTTTTTCAAACTTTAGTCTTTATATATACTTTATTTATATTTTAAAGTTTAAAACTTTATAATTTTATAAATATATTTATATAGATTAAAAAATATGTTTTTAAGTGTTTTTCTATCATATAATATCATTAGAATTTTATTCAAGAATTTCCAGAATTAGTTTTATATCAAAACACTTGAAAATGCTTTGAAAATCAATTTTGTACATAGGTATGTCGACATAGCATAATATGTATGTCGACATATGACAACTAATTTTTTAATTTTGAAGGGAAGTGTCTTTTCACTATTTGAAAGGTTTCAGAAACGTTGCAACCCTTCAATCTCTATAAAAGGAGGCCAAAACTGAATTTTCTAACATCTCTTCTTCTCCATATTCATTCCCTTACATCCTACCATTATTCTTATTCATGTTTATGGTTTTTACACTTATATTTCGCCAAATTCACTTCTAAATTGATCAAGCTTCTTCTCTCTACACTCTCTAATCTCTGAATCAAGTGCTATTGAAGAGTTATAGGTCTGTTTTGTAATTACTTGGATGGAAAGATCCAATTTGTAAGTCAAGAGTAAACGATTTTATCCTTGAAGCCGTGAAATCAAGGTTTAGGAGTCGGTGTGCCCTTGTTGAGCTGTGAAATCAAGGGATAGGAGTCGGTGTCTCCTTGTTGAGCTGTGAAATCAAGGAGAGTGTATTTGGCTATTTTAAAATAGTAATAAAACTCTGCACAATCCAGCGTTGTGCGGGACTGGACGTAGGAGTGATCCGAACCAGTATAAAATCCGGTGCGTTCTTTTACTTTTTGCATTTCCCTTTATTTATGTTTATTTTGCATTTGTGTTTGAATTGATGTTTGTGATTGTGTTTGTGTTATTTGATTCACTCCATAATTCTATTTAGATTTAATTTTTATTTAAAATTCTTACAAACACTATTCACCCCCCTCTAGTATTTGCTTTGCCTTAACGATCCTTTCCGCAGTCCCTAATAATTGGTATCAAAGCAAGGTCTTTTAAAAAATCATAATCTGATTTTTGAAAATTTGGTAAAATGGCAACCAACACTGGTAGTAATAATAGTTCTTTCATAGAGGTCAATCCACTATTAGACCATCACTATTTAATAGTAGTAATTATTCATATTAGGCATGTAGAATGAAAATCTATTTACAGTCCGTAGGATTAGACACATGGAATAGTACACAAAATGAATATGTTGAACCCACAACTGCATTTGCACAATGGACAAATGAACAAAAGGCGGCTTCACATAGTAATTCTAAAGCCCTGAATATGTTATTTTGTTCATTAGATAGAAATGAGTTTAATAGATTATCCATATGTAAGACTGCTCATGAAATCTGGAAAACTTTATAAGTTACTTATGAAGGAACTAGTAAAGTTAAACAGACTAAGATAGGCATGCTAGTCAATCAATTTGAATTATTTAAAATGAATGAGAATTAGTCTATTTCAGATATGTATTGTAGATTTCAAGAGATAGTGCATTCATTAATTGCACTTGGAAAAACTTACTCTGAATAAGATCAAGTCAGAAAAATATTAAACTCATTAACTCAAGAATGGGATCAGAAGACTTTGGCTATAGAAGAAGCCAATGATGTCAATGAAATGAAGATTAAAGAGCTAATTTGGAATCTAATGTCTTATGAAGTTCAATTATAGAAAAGAAAAGAAAATAGATCAACTAAAAAGAAATCTATTGCACTGAAAGACACAACAAATGATTCTGACTCAAGTAGTGAAAATGATGAGGAAAAAACACTTATGAGAAATCAGTTTAAAAGATTCTTAAAATATAGAAGGTAGGGGAATAATAAAGCAAATTCAAGTTTAAATGATGGACGATGCTTTAACTGCAACAAGCCAGGGTATAAGGAAAATGTGTCCATATCAAGACAAATCTACTTAACAACCAGACAATTCAAACTCGTCAAGGAAAAGAAAGAAAGCATATGCAGCAACATTAAATGATTCAGATTCGTCATCAAGTGATGAAGAACCAGAAACCGGAAATACAAATATATGATTTATAACAATTCATAAATCAAAAGAACCTGAAGAAAAGGATCAAAAAACCGGGTACCATTAATTACATTTTAAATTTTATTTGATTGAATGGTTGCTTTATTCGTTTGCTTTGATTTGGATTTAAAATTTAATAGACTATTTGGAATTTGAATTTCAAATTTGAATTTTGAAATTCAAAATAATAACATAATATTAAATAACTAATAAATTACTAAAATAAATTGTTTGTATGTTCATTAGGATTAGAAGTATTTCAGGAAATCGTTAAACCTGAAATATCAATCGGTAATCTAATTCAAAACTTGAAAAACCAATTTTCTTTTGAAATAAGTCTTATATGTCGACATACAGAAATAAACATGTTGAGATGTCAAACAGATTTGAAATTTAAAATTTGAATTTCAAAAGTTTAAACTTTTCAAACTTCCCACCAATCTTTTCACCAACTCCTAAGGTCTAAAAAGGTGTCCTTTCAATCTGAAAAGTTGTGTCTGTTCAACTCATATTTCTTCATTTTACATATATATACATCCTTTCTACCTTTCATTCACAACTCAAAATAACATTCTTCATATCTACCCTCCTCAAAACTATCATATCAATGGCTTACTCATGTTCATCTCAGAAATTGAAGATAACCAAAACCATAAAAGGTTATCTTTACAATGACAAAGAGGCCATTAAAACCTATGGTGACTATTTAGCAAATGCTAAAGTTAACATGGGTGCTTTCGCCGTCTTTAGCGACTTTCCATCTTATGGTCTCTTCTCTCTCTTCCAACACAACGAAATCTTGAGTCTAATTCACTCTTGAGACAACGACGAAGTATGTTATCCCAAACTCGTGAAGATGTTCTATGCAAATCTCAACCGCGGATTTTATCAATGCAACGAAAATCAAATTTGGAGTAGTGTCAAGGGAACTCAAATTGTTCTTGATGCCGATCTTTTAAGAGAAATTCTAAATTGTAGAAGCAAGGGAACATATTTCTCAACTATCGCTATCAATGAAACCGATTTAGAAACCTATCATGATATCTTCGAAGACGGTGCCTCAAAGGATTTCAAAAATCGTTTCTTTCGTCCAAAAACAAGAATTGTCAACCTTCTTCTTCAACACACCATCACTCCTCATTCCGGAAATTACAACAATCCATCTCTTAAAGTCTAAAAGGCTCTCTTTGCCATTATGGGTAATTACCTTATCAATTGGGCCGATATGATTCTAAATGAATTTAAGCCTATAGATCTATCTTCAAGATAAAACACTCTCTATTATGGTGTTTATCTCACTCGCATTTTCAAATACTTTGGAGTTGATCTTCACAGAGAAGAATTTGTCTCTAGGAAAGTGTTTGATGCTTCGAACATTCATCTCATGCAAATTCCTATCACTTTCAGACCTTATGAGACATATGAGGCCAAACAAGCTCGATTGTAACAAGAACAAGATCCAATGGAAGTCGAAGAAGAAGAGACTTCTATGGAAAGCATTGAGTATCCAACCTCAAATCATAATCCCAAAGATACGATTATTCAAAACCAAGCAAAAATCGTCGAAAATCAAAAGAAGTTTAACAAGAAGCATTCCAAAATGACCAAATTCGTGGTCAATATAGGAAGAAAGCTTGGAATTTCATCTTCCTCACCATCATCCGAAAACTTGACCATCTAGTTTAATCTATCTTTATATATTTGTTAGATCCAAAATTGGCTCTAACACCCAAGTTATTCAATTATGCAGAAATTAATATCAGAAAAAATGCTAGAAAATCAGAAAAGACACAAGATTTATAGTGGTTCGGCTTTAACAAGCCTACGTCCACTTTATATCTATGATTATACTTGGAATCAGAGTACAATCGATGATTTATCCCTCAATATCACTCTTACAATGTTTATTCACTCAATAATTTCGTGATAACTCTGAATAATAATGGAGGTGTAATAATTGTGGATTCAGAACTCAGAATTGCCAAAAGGATCGTGAAAATGCCAAATATGGGGCTATTTATTGCTGATATTTGCAGACAGATCGCGTTCATACGTGGTGCAAATCTCGAGAATCTAGGACTGGTTCGTAGCTTGAGGAAGAAATGGTCAATATGACAGTTACGGACAGGTGTCGCGAGATCCTTCGTTTGTGGATTGTGATGGACTCAGTCATGGCCTTCATCACGTCTCCTGGGCTTGAATCGGATTGCGCTTTCATGGATGGATCGGATCGAGCTAGGAGGAGCGGGTCGGATCGGATCTAGTTGACACGAGCAGTTCGAATCGGGTCTGGTTTACAAGAGCGTGTCGGATCAGGATAGCAGGGGGGCGATCGCGATCGGGTCCAGGCCTTCTCACAAGTAAAGCTTCATCCTGAATTCGTGTTCGAATATTGGTGGCTTGGTCCAAAAGCTAGCCAATATTTTCCCCCCTTAAGTATGTTCATCGAGAATGGAACATGCTTCGAAGTTACTAAGCTATCTTTTCATGAAGCGATATGAACCAAAGGTTGTGTTTGTCTGAAATGTCATACCATTTCAGGAAATTTCACCCCTTAACCAGTATAAATATCAAGTTAATCCTTTAGTTATTTCTTTATTTGCTAGATCATTTTTGTCTCTTGAATTTCAGAGGAAAATAAAAATCAGCTCTTTGGGTAAGCTTTTAGATCTTTTGCATGTATTTTCACTTCTTTTATTTCACGGTCGTTCTCAAGTTTGGTTCCGCGTAGTTTGTTACTAGGGTAGACGTCACGGGTCGACCAAGTGAGAGGATCAACGCCTTAGCCCTGATGCGCCTTCACAAATGCCCATGGCCTGTGGATTTTTGTGGACCGAGTCGCGATAGAAAAGGGGAGACGAAAGGACTTTTGGTTTAGCTATAACCCACTCCCCCCTTCCTCCCTTACTCCTTCTCTTTCTACTCCTACCGCCACCTGGTTCTCTTTCTCAAAAACCCTAATCTCAATCTTCATAAAACAGGTAATTACACTAGGAATGCTTCCAAGTAATTTCATTCTCGTTTCTCTCGAATTTTTACTGATTTGAAAGGCAAGGATGGCGGGGTTTTGTGGCGTTCAAGGATTTAAAGGCGACGATGGTTGATGGGTCCAGTTTTTCGAGCTCGCGAGTGAGGAGTAAGAGAGGAGAGGAAGAAGGAGTTGACCAGGTCGGGTCGTAGGTGTGGTTCGGGTTCGGGTCGCGGTATTAGTTGGAGGAAGGAGTTTAACGGATCGGGTCGTGTATCGATATGGATGGTGGATATAACAAGAAGGGGAGAACGGATCGAGGGGTCTTATTCAAGAAACAGCGGATCATTCCGCTGTCCAAATCTCGACTCACGAATCGATGCTCCATTGCCGACTTAGCTCTCCAGCGGTCTGATCCCTATGGATCGACTCAATCCTATGCACTAGCCTTTTCTCCAGCGATCTGGCCTCCATATTTCCCACGAACCGACCTGGAAGCGATCCCATATGCACTTTTAACTTAAGCAATACACTGTTATCACAAGACTTTGAATAGTTAGGTTAGAGCCTCCGAGAGGAACCTCTTGGACTGATTGACAACATGACTTAATAGCGTATTTATTACGCTTATCCGATTCGCTTTGTGACTTTATTTTCCAGTATCATACACACTTGCACACACGAGCACTAGCACATACACAGGGTCCATGGGTTATTATCTTCTAATCTCTCATGTTTGCTCACCAAAACATCAATGTCGGATAATCGTTCTCCTGAAAGATCTGAAACAGAGGTGGACCCGGAGGTGTCGGAACACCATAATCCCGAGGTTCCTCCAATTAATCCAGAGGATGAGGATTCTGAATCCGAATATGAGGCAGAGACAGAATCAAATTCATCTGAGAGTATCTCGCTAGCAGAGGAGTCCGAAGTGGATGACCGAGCTCTCGATGAGATTCCCAGCGTTCTAGAAATTGAGAAATTCACTGACTCTTTAGCTTCCAAACTAGACGATATAAAACTTAAGAAAATTTGTTTGAAACACAGGATCCCCTGGGACGATGTGAAAACACCCAAAAGCGGAGATAGACCTCATCTTGTTCCAGAAGGGTACATGGCAATCAGCCGACTCATGTGCTGGGTAGGCGTTATTCCCCCGTTTCCTCCAACCATCATTGAAACCTTAAGGTGATTGTGTATTGCCCCTATGCAGCTTCATCCCAATGCTTACGCAGCCTTGTACACTCTATATGTCGTGTATGCAGAGATTCTGCAAACTGAGCTTACTTTTAAAGACTTGAAATTCTACTATCTTTTCAAGCACCATTCCACAGCGACTCCAAATTTCTCTTTCTTTGAATCAGTAGCCAACCGGAAGGTTCTGTCCGATGGTTGCAGCAACATAGGGGATCCCAAAGCTGATTGATTTTACATAAAACACCAGGCTGGGTGTGCGAGGAGGTGGCTCAAATCTAGTAAGTTTCGAGCCTCCAGATGCCTGACTGAATTACATAATCGAAGTATTAACATGTTTCCTTTCCTTTGCGCAGATCACACATTCCCCAAGACAGAAGGCTCAGTGTATAATGATTGATTATCCCATCTTCTAAAAAGCAAGTCTGACTTCTTGAGAATCAAGAAATGTATTACTGACAAAAACCTTCACAAGCATCATCTTTTGAACATAAGATTCGGACTTGGCGCAGGTGGCAAACCTTACAAGTATGTGACCCAGCTGAAGGAGAAGGAACTTCTCAAGTTACAGAGATGACTACTCTTCGCAAGAGTCCTTCGCCGATGATTAATCAGGACGACGAAGATTTAAACGTGTATAACGGAGATGAGGGACGAGCTGATAAATCAAAGGAGGTTCTAACCTCCAAGGGGCAGTCTCCACTGAGGACTTCATCGCCAGTTGAATCTGTCGCCCACGACGAATTAACGGAGGAACAGATTTTCGAGGAATTAAGTAAAATTCCTTTGCTAGATGATATTTATACCCAAGAAGATTTCGAAGGGGAACCAATTTTTCCCCTTTCTGAAGAGACGTGTGCCCCAGTTGGAGAAAAAGAAGTTACCCAAACGAGCCTAACTTCGGGCGCTGGCCTGTTTCAAAAAAGGGGATTCCACGGGATGCACAAAACACATGCACCATTTATCATAACACTCTTTTGGTACTGTGGTTCATAGTTCTAACATGCACTTGTTTTCTTTGCAGGAAAAATATCTTGCAAATAGTCTTATTCCTACCATTCCCTTAGCGAGGGCACGCCAGGCCTCCTTCCAGATCATGAGCACACTCGTAGCGATAGTAGGGGAAGGGATAGTCGTCTACCCCGGGATTCTCATCAATCTTATCTTGCACGACCTCGATCTCCATCGAAGCAAAGTTATGTGTAACAACCCGAGTTTTTATAACGTGTAATAACCATAAATCAAGGCAGAAATAATTTTTAAAATAAGAATCAAGGGAAACGGATTACGCCATTGTGTTCGCCTCGAAAATTCTGCTTGGAAACGAGTCCGAGTTTTTGAAAATCGGAGTCCGTATGACCAAGTTATGACCTTTCGAAGTTTTCAAAAGTTTTCAAGTTCAAAACAGTTCAATTCGAATTCAAAATTCGAAATTCAAACCTCAGAATGGACTGGACGGGAAATTTCCCACCCAGGACCAGGTCAACCTGGGGGTCGACTATGTAGTCGACCTACCCAGGACCAGGTCGACCATAGTGTCGACCTTGTGCGCGAGCCCATTTTTGAAGCTGGATTCACTTTGATGTTCCTGGCCTCATTTCTGTCTACATTCGTTGACCTGACCCTATATATATAGCCCCTAACACTAGTCTCTCTACACAAAATTATTTCTGACCTTATGCTGCTCTAATTCTGCTTGAAAAGTTGGAGGAAGGAGCTACTTCCTCTACGTCGAAACTACATTGCTGATTTGGGGATTTCTATTAGGACTTGGCTAAGCATATAAAGATTCAACATCGACTCTCTTTTTCTAATTCTCGAACCACGATCTGTAATCCCCAGTTATTTTTAGATTTAAACTGTAAATGTAATATGAATATGATGTAAATTGAAATTGGACCTATGTATGATGACTGTTTTACATCCATTCTTGTTCATCTTGGATCTTGAATCTTGGATATTACTATGACACTGATTTGGGGCCTATTCATGTTGTAAATCAAAAAGAAAAACCCCTCATATTATCATGTTGAATCTGCTATTAGTCTCAAGTTTATGACTATCACTTTATGTCAATCGCTACCATGACTATACTATCACCTTATGTCAATCGTTACTATGACTATACTATCACCTTATGACAACTGTTATCTTGACTAGTACCTTATTTTGCTAGATTTGGAATCTTTTTGTTTGAGGCCAATATTCCATATGCCAGTAATGTTATAATCTTTTATCAAGTCATACCATGCTATGCTAGTAATCACTTTTGCCACCTTATACCCGTCCATTTTTATGTTATTCCCTAATTAGATTTATTTGTATCGATTCGAGCTTACGTGCGATGGGAATACGATTTGGGTAGACTAGGTAAAAACAAGAATTGACTTTGAACTTGAACATGAACGTTTTTATAACTTGAACCTGGATATGGACATGAACTTGACACGATTTGAAATGAAACATGACATGAAAACTCGACATGAATTTTGACATGAAAACTTGAATGTGGGCATGACAATTAGATAAACTTGAAAATGGCCAACTCGAGGTTGGGTTGAGTTTGCAGTATAAATCTGCCCGGAACCGCCCGGCAAATCCAGTGGCAGCAAACAATAGGATCCAATGTGGGTAGTTGGTCATATCGCACGTAAAACCCGAGGTTAGACTATGTTGTGGTGTAAATCTGCCCGGAACCGCCCGGCAAATCCAGTAACCACAACAGTTAGTCTAATGTGAGAGGTTGAGGTGCATTAATGAATTAATGCCACATGATAAGGTTAAGTCATGAACCACTTGAATACACTTAACCAACTTGACACGATGATTTGACAGGGTTAAGTCATGAACCGCTTGAACACACTTAACCAACTTGATACATGATTTGGAAAGGGTTAATTCACGAATTCGAATGACAACAATTAACCCATTAGAAACCCTAGTTACGCGGTCCTTTTCAGCAGTAACCCACTTAGATGTATCACGATACCCTGGGACTAGGCAAGGTGGGGCACGATTACTGGGCTGATTGTAAGCGACCAGAACGACGGCTGAGTAGGTGCGCCATTGTAGGTTCAGGCGGACTATGGTCGTGCACATAGTCCGGAGTTGAAAAAGCAAGCATTGGGCACCCATAGATTTACACTGTGCGTGCTTGATTCGTGTCGGTGGTTGGCACCATAGGACTTGATACACCCTATGGTGGACCTAGCACAGGTAACTACATTTCAGGATAGGGCCGTATGACACAGACACATGACGAGCTAGGACCTGTAGGGAGCCGATCGATTAGTAGATCATACCGTAGGACCCCGTAATGGGTCACTTCATGATACTGGGCCGAGGGATCATTTCATGATTAATACTTGACATGGGTTAGAACACTAGTACAGTTGGTGCAGCGAACCTTGAATATGCGATGCTAGACTTGACTTATCTTGTTATCTTAATTATCCTACCAGTTCTGTTATCATCCTTATGTTTAATTCCAGTTTTCACATATCATGTTACCTTAACTAGTTTTCATACGGAAAGTCACTAGGGCTTACCAGTCTTTATGAATGACCCTTTTTCTTTCGCCTCTTTTTCTTTCGTCCCCCCCCCCCCCCAGGTTCTCAGGGAAGAAACACTAGCTCTTAGCTTGGATTTAGCTTGCTTTCTGAGAGCTCATGTACGGTTTGGTCTTGGGCTATGCTATGGCTGCTTCTGCTATTTATGGGGAATAATCTACTTTTGTTATCTTAAGTTTATGCTTCTTTATTTGGAACTTGATGTAATGGAATAATTTGTATCTTGGATATATGAGCTTTTGACTCTTTTCTTGAAAATAATAAGAAGTTGGTTTTTAATTTCTACCGCTGCCTTATTTATGTTCTGCCTTGTGATATCTCTGTGCATGTTTACCTAGATAATACTCCACCAAAACTAGTGCATTCCCTTTGTGAGTGACCCTAGCGGAGGTGGGGTGTTACATTTGGTATCAGAGCAGAAGGTTACCAGGCTGGGCAAAAAGTTTTAAAAACCTTCTGAAACTATTTTCAAAACCATTTATAAAGAAGCATTTTTCAAGAAAAGTTTTATGTTTAAAAAGGCTATTCCCCAAAAATCCATTAGCACTTTCCTTTGTTTCTTCGTTTGAATCTTTTCTTTTCGTTTTTCAGCATGGCTGATCTTAACCTGCCTGAGGGAATACCCGTGCCTGTATGGTTCCGAAGGTACTTAGAAGCCAGGGCCAACGACGCGGGCACGACAGACATCCCTCCTCCTCCTCCCCCAGTGGTCGCGGTTCCTCCTCCTCCTGGTACCGCCTTTGCCAAAATATGCAAAGACTTTAAAGAAATGGGCGGCAAGAACTTCGTTGGAACTGAAACCTTTGTTGAGGCACGAAACTGGCTAAATGAGACTGAAGACTTGTTTATTATCTTTGATATGGAGGACCATAGGAAAGTTCAGTTAGTGGCATGGTTGTTGAAAGAGGAAGCTGCATTTTGGTGGGAAGTCACCAACGCTACCAGGCCAGTCGAGACTTGGGCAGATTTTAGAGAGAGGTTGGGGCTTAAATTCTTATCGTCAGTAGAAGAGAACCTTCAGATGGAGAGGCTCCTAGCACTCAAGCAAGGGGACATGTCTATTAGGGAGTACGTGAATAAGTTTAATCAGCTTGCTCGGATCGGTTTGCATTTGGTCAACACAGCCCAGAAAAAGGCTGTACGCTTTGCTCGAGGATTGAACGAGCCACTACACAACTTGTCCATAACTCATATACCCATGGGGGCGACCTTTGAAAGCTTGGTGGATATGGCTCTACTTCATGAGGAAGGCAAGAATAGCAAGAAGGAGGTTAAGCCTAATGAGACTCAGAATAAGAAAGCTGACTTCAAGAAGGAGGGCAACAAGAATAACAAGAATAACAAGAGCAATAACAAACCACGTGAGACGAGGAAGTGCAACTTCTGTGGTATTACCGGACATCTAGCTAAAGACTGTAGAAAGAAGAAGAGAAAGTTGGGTGAATGCTTCCATTGTGGAGATACTGGACACATCAGCAAGGATTGCCCTAAGAAGCAAGGACAGGGGAAAGGGCAGACCCAGCGAGCAGGAACTTCTGGAGGGCAGTTGCATGCTCTCAACACCACTCCATCTCTTGATCGAGGTAGTAATATTTCCGTAGAAAGTCTTGTTTACATTTCTGACTTTCCTGTTCAAACCTTATTTGACTCTGGCGCATCACATACTTTTATTTCTTCTGATATTGTTGAAAATCTGCACCTAAGTACTAGTCTGGTTGAGGATCCCGTTATAGTTTCAAATCCAATTGGGGGCTCCGCCCATTTATCTATGATGTGTATGGATTTGAGGATCTCTATCTTAAGCGTAGAATTCACGTGTAATGCTTATGTTCTCGGATTTATGGGATACGGTTTGATCCTAGGTATGGATTGGCTATCCAATTATGGAGCCATTCTTGACTGTGAACAAAGGGTAGTGAGGCTCATGACTCGCCTTGGTAATACCCTTGAAATTTCTTGTAACCCTAAGGGTCCGGTCATGTTGTGTTATCTTGAATCCCTTGACTCGTCCGACGATAATTTGCAATCTGTAAGAGTGGTCCGAGAATATCCAGATGTCTTTGATGAAGTGAGGGGGTTACCTCCTAAACGCGAGATAGACTTCCGAATTTATCTTGTTGATAATGCCAAGCTAGTTTCATTACCCGTTAGGCACATGGCCCCGCGAGAAAGAAGAGAGCTCAGTAAACAAGTTAACGAGTTGCTTGAGAAAAATTTCATAAGACGAAGCATTTCTGAATAGGGTGCTCCAGTGGTATTCGCTACTAAGGCGAATGGATCGCTTTGTCTGTGCGTAGATTATCGTGACTTAAACAAGCTGACAAAGAAGAATAGACACCCACTACCAAGAATCGACGATTTGTTTGACCAGCTTGTGGGAGCATCTGTTTTCTCTCAACTCGATCTAGCCACAGGATTCCATCAGATTAGAGTGGCTGAGGATAGCATTGACAAAACTATGTTTAGGACTCTAGATGGGTTCTTTGAATGGCTCGTCATGCCGTTTGGGTTAACGAATGCACCTGCATACTTTGTAGATTTGATGAGTAGGGTGTTTCGGGAGTTCCTTAACAAGTTTGTGGTAGTTTTCGTGGATTATATTTTGATCTTCTCAAAAGATGAAGAAGAGCATGTTAGACATCTCAAGGAAGTCATGGAAATACTTAGAGCACACCAGTTAAAGGCTAAGTTCTGCAAATGCCATTTTTGGAGGAAGGAAGTTCGATTCCTTGGACATGTAGTTTCTAAGCAAGGCATAGCCGTGAACCCCGCAAAGGTAGTTGCGGTACAGGACTCGAAAATTCCTAAGAATGCAACGGAGGTGAGGAGCTTTCTCGGTTTGGCGGGCTACTACAGGAAGTTCATTAAGGACTTCGCTAAGATTTCAGCCCCTCTTACTAAGTTAACAAAGAAGAACCTAGCTTTTATATGGGACATAGAGTGTGACGTTGCTTTTCAGAGACTCAAGAGAGCCCTCACCACCGCTCCAGTTTTGGCATTACCCGATGGAGGTAAGATGTTTACCATGTACATAGATGCGTGCGGCACGGGATTAGACGCTGTCCTAATGCAAGAAGGAAGAGTAATATGCTATGGGCGCAGACAACTTAAAGTCCATGAGAAAAACTATCCCACGCATGACTTGGAGTTGGCCGCGATTGTTTTTGCACTTAAAGCTTGGCGCCATTATCTTCTAGGGGAGAGGTTCGAGCTGTATACCGACCACAAATCACTTAAGTACCTCTTCTCACAGAAAGACTTGAATCTGAGACAACAGCAGTGGATGGAGTTCTTGGCATCATATGACTTCGATATAGCTTATACCCCTGGTAAGGGTAATGTGGTGGCGGATGCGCTAAGTAGAAAAAGGTTGACTTTGAGCCCCTTGTTTGTTGAAAGGAAAAGCCTTGAGTTTATAGCAACCTTTAATTTTACACCTGTTGTTGAGTCATTGACTGCTATGTTTGCATCTCTTGAGTTAAGACCTACACTTCTAGATCAAGTAGGGACTTCATAGAAGGAAGACCCGCAGATAGTCGAAATCATGGACAAGCTGATTAGGAGTGAGACGTCAAGTCACCTCAGTAGGTATGCCGTAGATGACAAGGGATGGCTAAGGAGAGATGGAAGACTATGTGTCCCACAAGTGGGAGACCTAGTAAGGAAAGTTCTCGAAGAGGCGCATCACTCGAAGATGACTATACATCCAGGAGGGGATAATATGTACAGGGATATGAAACACATTTTCTTTTGGGCTGGAATGAAAAAGGATGTGGCAGAGTTCGTTTCGAAGTGCATGGTGTGCCAACAAGTAAAGGCCGAGTAGAAGAAGCGTGGTGGGCTATTACATCCTTTGGAGGTTCTGCAATGGAAATGGGAGAGTATCTCGATGGATTTCGTGGATGTACTTCCTAGGTCAAGGAAGGGAAATACTAGCATATGGGTCGTAGTTGATAGACTCATGAAAAGTGCTCACTTCATTCCGGTGAAAAGCAAGAGGACCGCATCAGGGCTAGCGTCTATTTAACTTCGAGAGATAGTATGATTGCATGGAGTTCCTTCTAGTATAGTTAGTGATCGTGACCCGATTTTCACTAGCCAGTTTTGGAATAGTTTGCAAGAAGCAATGGGTACACGACTGAATTTAAGCACGGCCTATGACCCATAGATGGATGGACAAACCGAAAGGGTAAATAGGGTACTAGAAGATCTCCTGAGGCTATGCATTCTTGATTTTGGTGGCACTTGGGAAGACCATCTTCCTCTCGTGGAGTTTGCATATAACAATAGTTACCAAGCTAGCATCGGAATGGCACCGTTCAAAGCCCTGTATGGAAGACCGTGCAAATTGCCAACTTGTTGGTGGGAGATGACAGACAGACTTATACTTGGGCCCGACATGATAAGGGACACTTCTGAGATGATTGAGTTAATACGAAGACGGATTAAAACGGCCCAAGATAGATAGAAATCTTATGCGTACCGAAGGGAAGATACGCGCGCTTTACCCATTTCTTTTTTAGGGTACATTCTTGATCTCTTTTTCCTATAAACTTGAAACCCTTTTCGTATCATGCTTTTACTATCTACATTTGTCTTGTTATCTTCTCAATCTTATCTTGAGAACCTTAGGTAGAACCATATGGATGTAAACATGTGATTGAAACATGTTATGGTTGATGTTTGCAAATGGTTGCAAGTGGTTGCAAGTGGTTGCTAGGGGATGCATGACACACATTAGGCACTATATCAGCTTAGTTACATTTTCATGTTGCATATGCATGAGTGCTTATACTTGTACATGGATGGAACTTGTTATGCTATCACTTGGATGTTGCATATGAATGAATGTTTGTGCACTAATGCAAAGATTATAAACTATGTTAGGAATTTGCATACATGTTGGATTCATTACACTAACATATTTTGCATTAAGGAGGATTACTGAATCAGTAACTGCCTGATATTTTGCATTAGATAAGTACACATACACACACTTTCTGCATATGTTCATACAGCACTATAAATCTTTTAAGGACAATGGTTGCTTGTGGATGATGCTTTGAGTAGATGGATGATGGATGGTAGGACACATCCTCCCTAACTTAGAGATTTCGGGGACGAAATCCTTTAAGGGGGGAGAATGTAACAACCCGAGTTTTTATAACGTGTAATAACCATAAATCAAGACAGAATTAATTTTTAAAATAATAATCAAGGGAAACGGGTTATGCCATTGCGTTTGTCTCGAAATTTTGCTTGGAAACGAGTCCGAGTTTTCGAAAATCGGAGTCCGTATGACCAAGTTATGACCTTTCGAAGTTTTCAGAAGTTTTCAAGTTCAAAACAGTTCAATTCGAATTCAAAATTCGAAATTCAAACCTCAGAATGGACTGGGCGGGAAATTTCCCGCCCAGGACCAGGTCGACCTGAGGGTCGACTATGTAGTCAATCTACCCAGGACCAGGTCGACCATAGTGTCGACCTGGGGGTCGACCTGGTGCCCGAGCCCATTTTTGAAGCTGGATTCACTTTGATGTTCCTGGCCTCATTTCTGTCTACATTCGTTGACCTGACCCTATATATGCAGCCCCTAACACTAGTCTCTCTACACAAAATTCTTTGTAACCTTATGCTGCTCTAATTCTGGTTGAAAAGTTGGAGAAAGGGGCTACTTCTTCTACGTCGAAACTATGTCGCTGATTTGGGGATTTCTATTAGGACTTGACTAAGCATATAAAGATTCAACATCGACTCTCTTTTTCTAATTCTCGAACCACGATCTGTAAGCCCCAGTTATTTTTAGATTTAAACTGCAAATGTAATATGAATATGATGTAAATTGAAATTGGACCAATGTATGATGACTGTTTTACATCCATTCTTGTTCATCTTGGATCTTAACTCTTGGATATTACTATGACATTGATTTGGGGCCTATTCATGTTGTAAATCAAAAAGAAAACCCCCTCATATTATCATGTTGAATCTGCTATTAGTCACAAGTTTATGACTATCACCTTATGTCAATCGATACCATGACTATACTATCACCTTATGTCAATCGTTACTATGACTATACTATCACCTTATGACAACTGTTATCTTGAGTAGTACCTTATTTTGGTAGATTTGGAATCTTTATGTTTGAGGCCAATATTCCATATGCCAGTAATGTTATAATCTTTTATCAAGTCATACCATGCTATGCTAGTAATCACTTTTGCCGCCTTATACCCGTCCCTTTTTATGTTACTCCATAATTAGATTTATTTGTATCGATTCGAGCTTACGTGCGATGGGAATACGATTTGGGTAGAATAGGTAAAAACATGAATTGACTTTGAACTTGAACATGAACGCTGTTATAATTTGAACCTGGATATGGACATGAACTTGACACGATTTGACATGAAAACTCGACATGAATTTTGACATGAAAACTTGAATGTGGGCATGACAATTAGATAAACTTGAAAATGGCCAACTCGAGGTTGGGTTGAGTTTGCAGTGTAAATTTTCTCATAACCGCCCGGCAAATCCAGTGGCTGCAGACAATAGGATCCAATGTGGGTAGTTGGTCATATCGCACGTAAAACCCGAGGTTAGACTATGTTGTGGTGTAAATCTGCCCGGAACCGTCCGGCAAATCCAGTAACCACAACAGTTAGTCTAATGTGAGAGGTTGAGGTGAATTAATGAATTAATGCCACATGATAGGGTTAAGTTATGAACCACTTGAATATACTTGTAAAGACCCGGAAAATTCGAACACTTAATCTTTAAATAACATAACAATTTGTAATATTGTTAAGTGTTATAAATATGATTTTATAACCTTGTTAAACATCATTTAATTAGTAATTTATAATTCTAGACTCGTTTTGGAAAAATGCTTTCAAAAATAAATTTTTGGTAAAATATTGATAAAATGACCGAAAATCGTTTTATCAATAAATGGCTATTTTCTCAGTAAAAGTTGTTGAAAATTTCAGTGAATGTCTAATTAATCATTAGGGAAGTAGTTAGCTAATAAAAGTATTTTTCATATTTATGGTTAACTATTTTGATGATGTCATCATTTTAAAAAATGAGTATTTAAGGAAAGTTTTGGTATTTTGGGTATTTAAATATTCAAATAAATGTTTTATAATTTGAATATGCCTGTTTAATTGTTTAAATAAGTTAATGAATTTATTTCCAAGTTTTGTTTACTTGAATAAATCATTTGATAAAGAACTAAAAATATGATCGAGGTTCAACTTCCAGATTCACATCCTATCGTTGAATAGAAGTTGTTTCATATCATTGCAACATTTTTTGATATATTTGTATATATGCACATACACATATATATGTAAGCATAATTAGTCACATCAAGAGTTTAGAAAATATCCTATGTGTATGTATATAAGCTTCTTATATGTATACAAATGAATGCTTACTTGAAAAAGAAAACTTACCATCTCTTACACACCTTTCACTTCACTTACACACCATCCCATCTATCATAATTACTATTAGGGTTTTAAGGACATTTTGGTTTTTCCCCATTCACCTTCCTTTTCCTATATAAGGAGGGGTACGCCTCCTTATTTCTTACACAAAATTCCTAAGCTTAATGAAGCTTTTTAATGGCTTATCTTCATCTTCTTCCTCTTCCTTACTAACTTTCTCAAACTATACTCAAACCAACTCGAAATCAACTCAAACTTTGAGTGTAGCCTTCTTATACCATTACAAGACCTTCTAGCAAGTTAGAAGTTGAAAAATCCAAGCCTCTCTCAATTTTCATCCTTGTTCGTGAGCTATATAAGGAAGGAAGGAAGCAAAAGCAAGGAAAGGAAGGAGGTTGCTAGCTTGGATCTTTATTCTTATTCTTGGATCTTTATTCTTATTTTGGATCTTGGATTTGCTAAGGATTAAGGTGAGTTTACTCACTATTTTGGACAGTGAACATAAATCTTTTGCATGTTTTTAACTATTGTTAAAGTTGCTTGAATGTTGGTAACTTATGTTAAAAATGTTAACTTGATTCTTACTTTAAAAGTAAGTGACATATGTAATCCATGTTAATGGATTGGAATTGAAACACCCCACCTCCGTTAGGGTCACTCTCAAAGGGAATGCCCTAATTTTGGTGAAGGTTTATAAGTATAAGTCACAGATATACAAGACAGATATAAGAACACATATTTGTAAACAGCGGAAAAACAACAACTTTTATTTCATAAAAGCAAATACGTGATACAACAATATCACCATAATTGTCTTACATCTTTTCCAAAAACATAACACTTTCATAATCTGTCTTGATTACATTATTTAAAGAAGCATAAATAAAACATAGATAAACTGCAAAAGCCCCATAGTGGATTGTCCAAAGCCATAGTTCAAAATGAAAAAGTCCAAGCAATACATTTCTCTTCTTCAAGCTGGATGTTAAGGCTGGTCAAGCTGCTGTGTTCCCTCCCTGTGGACCTGGGGGGGGGGGGGAACGGAAGAAAAGAAGACGAAAGAAAAGTAGAGTCAGACATAAAGCCTGAGTAAGTCTAGTACTATTCTGTCTATGAATAAAGAACTAGGTATGATAAGTATAAACAAGAAGTGGGAAAGCACTATAAACTTGGTTAAGTTGTCTAGGGTCGAATATACTATCGTACCCCATGTTAATCTCTGAACCCATATAAACTAGTTTCCAACTGGCACCCCATAATCAGGGTGAAGTGATCCATTTTATAATGATCGGCTCCTACTCGCATAGTTACATGTTTCTTACGGCCCCCGATGTTGTAGTTACCTATGCTGGTCCCACCATGGGGTGTATCAAGTCCCATAGTGGCAGCCCGACACAATCCTAGAATGCACAGGTATGCTACTAGTGTCCAGTGCCTTATTTTTCTGCGCCGGAGTGTGTGCACGCCCGCACCCCGTTAGAACCTACACTGCTACACCACCGCCGTCGATTTGACCTCTTACAATCAGCCCAGTAATCGTGCCCCACCCTGCCTAGTTTTCAGGGTATCCTGATACACCTTCTAGGGTTACTGCTGAAAAGGGTCCCCCGTTACTAGGTTTTCTATCTCTAGCCAACATGCTAAGTTGGTTAAGTGTTTTCTAACCTAACCCCCACCAGTCCGTTTAGTTTAGCATGTTCCGTTTTGATTAAGTCTTTAGTTCACTTAATCCTAACAATCCTGACTCAGCCTTAATTGTCTTATTAAAGCCTTGACCTCTCGCATTAGACAGGTATTGTTGTGGCTGCCTGTTGCCGGTTGGTTCCGGGCAGTCTTACGCCACAACTCAGTCTAACCTTGGGTCCTTATTGGGCTCCATGTTTAACCTCCCACATTGGATAGGTATTGTCGTGACTACTGGACAGCCGGGCGGTTCCGGGCAGGTTTACATCACAACTCAATCCAACCTCGGGTTAAACACATCGTATGTTCTACATTTACATATTTTGTCTTTCTTCTTTATTTTCTAATATGTAAATATTTGCGGCCCATTATTAAGTTAATGGTGTAAAGGTTACACCAATCATGGGCCCAACCCATACTTGAATTTGGGCCCTTCTACTTTATATTTTCATTTATTAATTAATTTAACCCAACGTTATTTTCCCCCGTTTAACACGTCCGTTTATTATATATATGTTGGGCTTAGCCTTTTTAAGCCCAACTTAGCCATGAGGAAAAGGGGAGGCTTAAAGCGTGAGTACATACACAAAAAGGGGAATGTGAACGCATGAACTTGCAACATAACGTTGGAATTGCAAAATAGAAACTGGTGTACTTGCATAGTAGTAATGTATACTTTGGTCATAAAGCATAAGGGACATGAATCAAAGCATGTAAACTTGTAGTTGAGATAAGAATATCATTATTGACACATAGGCTTAACTACAACATAAACCTATATTTTTATTCAGGCATAATGTCAAACATAAGCAAATCATGTTCATAAGATTACTACATGTTTACAAAGGTGTTTACTTTTGTTACTAACACAAAAGTATAGTTCAACTTAATCATGATTTTAAATCTATTCACATGGCATAAATATTTCTAACATGAAATCATGATTTTTACTTTAGTCATGCAAACTTGCAAAAGGGATTTTTGAATCTAACCTAGCTATGTACCACATATGTCATCATACAATTCTTGTTAACAATATAGACCTAACATGGATTTCAATTATGCAAAATATCAATCATAGCCTAGTCATATTCATAAGTTTGCAAATAGGTTTTCTAGTACAAAGGCATGACTTAATACATAGATCATGATGCCAAATTTTCAACATAATTTCATATGGACTATGATAACCCAAACTTATTCCAATTACTTCATAAAAATGATGTTTGTATAAAAATACACATTATGATGGCATAGTAGCAAAACCCCAAACTTGCATGAATTTCAATTAATCAACTACATACATGTAGCTTCAACATGGATTACATAATTTGCGAATATTCCAAACGTATACTTGCATAAAACTACCGCATGTAGTTTTTCATAATTGAATAACATAATTCGAGAATATCCAAACGTATACAATATTCCAAATCGATAAGAATCATAGTAACGCACAAATATGAATTACTTTATCGCCACAAATCAAGTATACAAACCAACACAATTATTTGTTCATACCAAAATAATACTCTACTTACAATTGTATGGCGAATTCTCCAATTTAGGGATTTGGAGATGCGATTCCTTGTTGATTTGATTTGATTAAGTTGCTTTTTGCTTTAGAATTTTGCCTCCTAATCCTCTCTCCAATTGGTGGCTACTCTCAGTCGTTCCTCAGCAACATGACGGCTTTGTTCTTATTTTTGAATGAATAGATTAGGGTGAGTCTAGGGTCATTTTTATAGGGTTTATGAACTGATTAGGACCATTGATGTTGCTTGGATTGATCGTAGCCATTCATTCGAAAGAGAGACCAATTAGAGCCTGCCACCTAGCCCTAATGACAAAGCAGACTACAGAAAATCGACCAACATAGAATAGGCCAGCCAGGGTGGACTGGGTTCGACCTGGGTCTGGACCAGGTCGACAGCCCTGTCGACAGCCCTGTCGACAGCCCTGTCGACCTGGGTGCATCAGGCGGGATTTTTCCCTCCTTGGCCAATTGGGCCCGGTTTTTAATTTTAAACTGTTTTATTCTGTTCGAATTTTAAATTTAATTCAGAAACTTCCGAAGGCCATATCTTCTTCATACGGACTCCGTTTTTCGAAAACTCGGACTCTATTTCGCGTATTTTTCCGAGACGAACGCAATGGCGTATCCCGTTTCCCTTAGTTCTTTGATCTCAAATTAATTATACTTTAATTTGTTAATTTCACAGTTATAGAATTTGCGGGGTGTTACATTCTCCCCCACTTAAAAGGATTTCGTCCCCGAAATCTTCAAGTTAGGAGGAATGTATATCCTAACATCCAATCATCCATCTACTCATCCATCAAACACGAGCATCCATTGTCCTTAAAAGACTTCTAATGCTTCATGATCATATGCGAAGTGTGTGTGTACATGTACTTATCAAATGCAAAATCAGGCGGTCTACTGATTCAGTTGACCTCCTTAATGCGAATTATGTAAGTGCCATGAATCCATTATGTATGCAAATTTTCCTATTCATGATTCTACATGAGTGCACAATCATTCATACAAATGCAACATCCATATGACAACACATTAAAGTTCAACCATATACGAATGCAAACATATACGCATATGCAATATGAAGTGACTGAGCCGATCTAAAACCTAGATTGTGTGTGTAAATGCAACCACGAGCAACCACTAGCAATCACTTGCAACCACTTGCAACCATCATCCATAACATGTTTCAATTACATGTTTCCATCCAAAGGGTTTCTACCTAAAAGATAAGATAGATAAAAGCGCAACTTAAGGAAAAGGAAAGATCAAGGATGTACCCTCGAACAGAAAAGGGTAGGCAGTGCGTATTCTAGCTTCAGTTTCCCAAGTCGCGTCTCCCTCGGCGTCGCTCCACTGAACTTTGACGAGTTTGACTTCACGGTTGCGTAGCTTCTTCACTTCCGTTCCTAATATGCGGGTTGGAACTTTTCTTATGATTGCTTCGCGTTCCACTTCGGCCTCTTCGAGGATATTTGGCTCTACCACTTCAGTAGACTCATGTAGACATTTTCGGAGATGTGAAACGTGAAAAACGTTGTGGACTCCAGCCAACTTCTCGGGTAGCTCTAGTTTATAGGCCATTTTCCCAATTTTCTCGATAATAGGGAATGGCCCTACGAACCTTGGTGCCAGTTTTCCTGTGGTTCCAAAACGAACAACGTTCCTTAGCTGTGATACCTTGAGAAAAACTCTATCTCCAACCTCAAATTCAAGGTCGGTCCTCCTCTTGTCGGCATAGGACTTTTGTCTGTCTTGGGCCGTCTTCATCCTTCTTCGTATTAAGTCTACTTTCTCTGAAGTCTCTCGGATCATATCTGGTCCAAGTATGAGCTTATTCGTAGACTCCCACCAACAAGTGGGCGATCGGCACGGCCTTCCATATAAAGCTTCGAAGGGCGCCATTCCGATGGTTGCTTGATAGCTGTTGTTGTAGGCAAATTCCACCAAAGGAAGGTGGTCTTCCCATGTCCCTCCGAAGTCAAGGACGCATAGCCTTAAAAGGTCTTCCAAAACTCTGTTCACTCTCTCTGTTTGGCCGTCGGTTTAGGGATGATAGGCTGTGCTCAAGCATAACTGCGTTCCTACTGCTTCTTGGAGACTCCGCCAAAACTCACTGGTGAAGATGGGGTCTCGGTCACTAACAATGCTAGATGGTATTCCATGGAGTCGAACGATTTCCTTGAGGTAAAGTGATGCTAGGGATGAGGCAGTTCTTTTACTTTTGACAGGTAAAAAGTGGGCGCTTTTAGTAAGCCTATCCACTATTACCCAAATGCTAGTGTTGCCTCTCCTAGACCTAGGCAGCCCATCGATGAAGTCCATTGAGATGCTATCCCACTTCCACTGCGGGACCTCCAGAGGATGTAGCAGTCCGCCAGGCTTTTTCTGTTCCGCCTTAACCTGTTGGCACACCATACACTTAGAAACGAACTCTGCCACGTCCTTTTTCATGCCGTTCCAGAAGAAAGTCCTTTTTATGTCTTTGTACATTTTATCTCCGCCAGGGTGTATCGTCATCTTGGAGTGATGTGCTTCCTCGAGAACCTTCTTCACTAAATCTTTTGTTTGTGGAACGCATAGTCTTCCGTCTCGCCTTAACAAACCCTTATCGTCGATGGAGTATCTGTTGAGGTGACTTGAAGTCTCACCCCTAATTAGCCTATCAATTGTTTCCACAAGCTGAGGGTCTTCGCGTTGTGCTGTCCCTACTGAATCCACTAAAGTTGGGCGCACTTCGAGAGATGCTAACAAGCCTGGTACGAAGTCGGAGGAAGGCCTAAAGTCGAAGCTGGCTATAAACTCTAGGCTTTGTCTTTCAACAAACAACGGGCTTAGGGTCAATTTCTTTCGGCTCAACGCGTCTGCCACTACGTTGCCTTTGCCCGGAGTGTAGGAGATTTCGAAATCGTACGAGGCAAGAAACTCCATCCATCTTTGTTGCCTCAAGTTAAGATCTTTCTGCGAGAAAAGATATTTCAACGATTTATGGTCAGTGTAAAGTTCGAACTTCTCACCTAGGAGATAGTGTCGCCAAGACTTGAGTGCAAAGACGATGGCGGCTAACTCAAGATCGTGGGTTGGGTAGTTCTTTTCGTGCACTTTCAACTGCCTCCCGCCATAAGCTACTACCCTTCCTTCTTGCATTAAGACGGCGCCTAGCCCTGTCCCACATGCATCCGTATAAACAGTGAACATCTTGCTCCCATCTGGCAGCGTCAAAACTGGGGCTGTTGTAAGAGCCCTTTTCAGTCGTTGGAAAGCAAACTCGCAATCCAAATCCCAATTGAACACTAGATTCTTCTTGGTCAATTTCATGAGCGGAGCTGAGATTTTCGCAAAATCCCTTATGAACTTTCGATAGAAACCTGCTAGTCCTAGAAAACTTCGGACCTCAGTTGCATTCCTTGGTGTCTTCCAATCCTGTACCGCCACTACCTTAGCAGGGTCCACTGCTAACCCTTGTTTAGATACTATGTGCCCAAGGAACCTCACCTCTTCTCTCCAAAAGTGGCATTTGGAGAATTTGGCTTTCAGTTGATGGACTCGCAAAGTTTCCATGATTACCCTTAAGTGTTGAGCATGTTCCTCTTCACTCTTTGAGAAGATAAGGATATCATCTACGAAGACCACTACGAATTTGTTGAGGAAATCTCTAAATACCCTACTCATCAGGTCCACGAAGTAAGCAGGTGCATTTGTCAAGCCGAAAGGCATGACAAGCCATTCAAAGAAGCCGTCTGGGGTTCTGAACGCCGTTTTATCGATGCTATCTTCAGCCAACCTTAGTTGATGAAAACCGGTTGCTAAATCGAGCTGGGAGAAAACAGACGCTCCTACAAGCTGGTCAAACAAATCGTCAATTCTAGGGAGAGGATGCCTATTCTTTTTCGTTAGCTTGTTGAGCTCCCTATAGTCAACACATAGACGGAGTGAACCATCCGCCTTTGTAGCGAACACCACTGGAGCGCCCCATTCTGAAATGCTCCTCCTAATGAACCCCTTTTCTAGAAGCACTTTAATCTGTTTACTGAGCTCTTTCCTTTCCCGTGGATCCATGTGTCTAACGGGTAACGCAACGGGCTTTGCATTATCTACAAGATATATGCGGAAGTCTATTTCCCGCTTCGGAGGCAAGCCCTTCACCTCTTCAAAGACATCCGGATATTCCCGGACCACTCTAACTGATTGCAAATTTTCAACAGAGGCATCTAGCGATTCAAGATAACTAAGCATAACCGCATACGAGGGATTGCAAGAAATTTCCAAAGTATTACCGAGCTGGGTTAGGAGCCTAACAACCCTTTTCTCACAATCAAGGATGGCCCCATTACTGGATAGCTAATCCATACCCAAAATCAAACCATAACCCGAAAAGCCCAAAACAAAGGCACTACATTGAAATTCTACACTTAGAATAGAAATTTTCAATCCCAAACAGATCATAGACAAATGAGCTGGGCCCCCAATTGGGTTTGAAACAATTAAGGGGTCCTCTACCATACTAGTTTTTAGATGCAGAGATTCTACTAAAGCAGACGAGATAAAGGAGTGTGATGCGCCAGAATCAAATAAAGTGCGAATGGGGTGATCATAAAGATAAACTACACTTTCTACAGAAGTATTTATACCTCGCTGTTGCAGAGGTGGCGCTTCCAGCACATGAACCTGTGCCCCTGGGGTGGATCCAGCCCTCTGCCCATGTCCTCGTTTCTTTGGGCAGTCCTTAGCCCTGTGGCCTGTCTCACCGCAAGAAAAGCACCCACCATTCTCCTTGGCCTTCTTTTTCCGGCAGTCCTTTACTAAGTGCCCCACTTTGCCACAGAAATTACACTTCCTCCTCTCTTTGTTGCCTTTCCCACCCTTCTTAAAGTCTGTCTTCTTAGGCTGCAAACCCTCTTTCTTCCCTTGAGAGCTTTCTGCCTTTGTCTCCTTCTTGCCCTTATCCTCTTCATTCAGCAATGCCATTTGCACCAATCTTTCATACGTGGCTCCCATGGGTATATGGGTCATGGCCAAACTGTGTAATGGCTCATTCAACCCTTTGACGAAATGGAGAGCCTTCTTGTGCAGGGTGTTGACTAGGTCAAGCCTAAACCTAGCCAGCTCATCGAACTGATTCACATACTCTCTGACTGTCTTGTCCCCTTGCTTAAGAAATAAGAATTTTTCCAACTGCAAACTTCTTTCCGCATCTGAGAGAAATTTAGTCTCAAACCTTGCCCTAAAGTCCTCCCATGTCTCCACTGGTCTTTCAGCATTAGTGACTTCCCACCAGTAGGAAGCCTCGCCCTTCAATAGCCATACTGCCAATTGTACTTTTTGTCTATCTTCTACCTCAAAGATGATGAATAGGTCCTCCGTTTCCTTCAGCCAATTTCTAGCTGCCACGAAGGACTCAGTTCCATGGAAATCCTTTCCTCCCATAGCTTTAAAATCTTTACATATCTTAGCAAAAGTGTTTCCCCGAGGAGGAGGTGGAGGAAAAGGTGCCGCTGCAGCTGGATGATTTCCGGCAGCTGGGGGAGGAGGAACGGTAGGACCTGGCTGAGTGGCTCTTGCTTCTAAGAACCGTCTAAACCAACCAGGTATTGGCACCCCTTCTGGCAAGTTAAGTTCTCCGGACATGCTGAAACAAAAAGGATAGATTCAAAACGAAGGATAAGAGATAATACCTATGGCTTTGGGGAGTGGACTTTGCCTTTTTAAAATAAAATAATATTTTTCTTTTAAAAAAATGCTTCTTTAAATTTCCTTTTTGAAAATAAATTTTTAGAACTTTTTTATCTTATCTGGTAAACCTATGCTCTGATACCAAGTGAAACACCCCACCTCCGTTAGGGTCACTCTCAAAGGGAATGCCCTAATTTTGGTGAAGGTTTATAAGTATAAGTCACAGATATACAAGATAGATATAAGAACACATATTTGTAAACAGCGGAAAAACAACAACTTTTATTTCATAAAAGCAAATACGTGCTACAACAATATCACCATAATTGTCTTACATCTTTTCCAAAAACATAACATAACACTTTCATAATCTGTCTTGATTACATTATTTAAAGAAGCATAAATAAAACATAGATAAACTGCAAAAGCCCCATAGTGGATTGTCCAAAGCCATAGTTCAAAACGAAAAAGTCCAAGCAATACATTTCTCTTCTTCAAGCTGGATGTTAAGGCTGGTCAAGCTGCTGTGTTCCCTCCCTGTGGACCTGGGGGGGGGAACGGAAGAAAAGAAGACGAAAGAAAAGTAGAGTCAGACATAAAGCCTGAGTAAGTCTAGTACTATTCTGTCTATGAATAAAGAACTGGGTATGATAAGTATAAACAAGAAGTGGGAAAGCACTATAAACTTGGTTAAGTTGTCTAGGGTCGAATATACTATCGTACCCCATGTTAATCTCTGAACCCATATAAACTAGTTTCCAACTGGCACCCCATAATCAGGGTGAAGTGATCCATTTTATAATGATCGGCTCCTACTCGCATAGTTACATGTGTCTTACGGCCCCCGATGTTGTAGTTACCTATGCTGGTCCCACCATGGGGTGTATCAAGTCCCATAGTGGCAGCCCGACACAATCCTAGAATGCACAGGTATGCTACTGGTGTCCAGTGCCTTATTTTTCTGCGCCGGAGTGTGTGCACGCCCGCACCCCGTTAGAACCTACACTGCTACACCACCGCCGTCGATTTGACCTCTTACAATCAGCCCAGTAATCGTGCCCCACCCTGCCTAGTTTTCAGGGTATCCTGATACACCTTCTAGGGTTACTGCTGAAAAGGGTCCCCCGTTACTAGGTTTTCTATCTCTAGCCAACATGCTAAGTTGGTTAAGTGTTTTCTAACCTAACCCCCACCAGTCCGTTTAGTTTAGCATGTTCCATTTTGATTAAGTCTTTAGTTCACTTAATCCTAACAATCCTGACTCAGCCTTAATTGTCTTATTAAAGCCTTGACCTCTCACATTAGACAGGTATTTTTGTGGCTGCCTGTTGCCGGTTGGTTCCGGGCAGTCTTACGCCACAACTCAGTCTAACCTTGGGTCCTTATTGGGCTCCATGTTTAACCTCCCACATTGGATAGGTATTGTCGTGACTACTGGACAGCCGGGCGGTTCCGGGCAGGTTTACATCACAACTCAATCCAACCTCGGGTTAAACACATCATATGTTCTACATTTACATATTTTGTCTTTCTTCTTTATTTTATTATATGTAAATATTTGCGGCCCATTATTAAGTTAATGGTGTAAAGGTTACACCAATCATGGGCCCAACCCATACTTGAATTTGGGCCCTTCTACTTTATATTTTCATTTATTAATTAATTTAACCCAACGTTATTTTCCCCCGTTTAACACGTCCGTTTATTATATATATGTTGGGCTTAGCCTTTTTAAGCCCAACTTAGCCATGAGGAAAAGGGGATGCTTAAAGCGTGAGTACATACACAAAAAGGGGAATGTGAACGCATGAACTTGCAACATAACGTTGGAATTGCAAAATAGAAACTGGTGTACTTGCATAGTAGTAATGTATACTTTGGTCATAAAGCATAAGGGACATGAATCAAAGCATGTAAACTTGTAGTTGAGATACGAATATCATTATTGACACATAGGCTTAACTACAACGTAAACCTATATTTTTATTCAGGCATAATGTCAAACATAAGCAAATCATGTTCATAAGATTACTACATGTTTACAAAGGTGTTTACTTTTGTTACTAACACAAAAGTATAGTTCAACTTAATCATGATTTTAAATCTATTCACATGGCATAAATATTTCTAACATGAAATCATGATTTTTACTTTAGTCATGCAAACTTGCAAAAGGGGTTTTTGAATCTAACCTAGCTATGTACCACATATGTCATCATACAATTCTTGTTAACAATATAGACCTAACATGGATTTCAATTATGCAAAATATCAATCATAGCCTAGTCATATTCATAAGTTTGCAAATAGGTTTTCTAGTACAAAGGCATGACTTAATACATAGATCATGATGCCAAATTTTCAACATAATTTCATATGGACTATGATAACCCAAACTTATTCCAATTACTTCACAAAAATGATGTTTGTATAAAAATACACATTATGATGGCATAGTAGTAAAACCCCAAACTTGCATGAATTTCAATTAATCAACTACATACATGTAGCTTCAACATGGATTACATAATTTGCGAATATTCCAAACGTATACTTGCATAAAACTACCGCATGTAGTTTTTCATAATTGAATAACATAATTCGAGAATATCCAAACGTATACAATATTCCAAATCGATAAGAATCATAGTAACGCACAAATATGAATTACTTTATCGCCACAAATCAAGTATACAAACCAACACAATTATTTGTTCATACCAAAATAATACTCTACTTACAATTGTATGGCGAATTCTCCAATTTAGGGATTTGGAGATGCGATTCCTTGTTGATTTGATTTGATTAAGTTGCTTTATGCTTTAGAATTTTGCCTCCTAATCCTCTCTCAAATTGGTGGCTACTCTCAGTCGTTTCTCAGCAACATGACGGCTTTGTTCTTATTTTTGAATGAATAGATTAGGGTGAGTCTAGGGTCATTTTTATAGGGTTTATGAACTGATTAGGACCATTGATGTTGCTTGGATTGATCGTAGCCATTCATTCGAAAGAGAGACCAATTAGAGCCTGCCACCTAGCCCTAATGACAAAGCAGACTACAGAAAATCGACCAACATAGAATAGGCCAGCCAGGTTGGACTGGGTTCGACCTGGGTCTGGACCAGGTCGACAGCCCTGTCGACAGCCCTGTTGACCTGGCTAGACCAGGTCGACAGCCCAGTCGACCTGGGTGCATCAGGCGGGATTTTTCCCGCCCTGGCCAATTGGGCCCGGTTTTTAATTTTAAACTGTTTTATTCTGTTCGAATTTTAAATTTAATTCAGAAACTTCCGAAGGCCATATCTTCTTCATACGGACTCCGTTTTTCGAAAACTCGGACTCTATTTCGCGTATTTTTCCAAGACGAACGCAATGGCGTATCCCGTTTCCCTTAGTTCTTTGATTTCAAATTAATTATACTTTAATTTGTTAATTTCACAGTTATAGAATTTGCGGGGTGTTACAGGAATGGACATGAATGAACTTGGATTTGGACTTGAATTAACTTGTATAACAAGTGGAATGGACTTGAAACAAAGCACATAAGGATTAGTAGGGAATTGACATATTGTGTACTGAACTTGAAAGTGTACTTATAGCGATAGTCGCTATAGATGCAGTTTGAATTGTTGTGTTTTCAACACTTTGTATGAAACTTTGCAGTGACATCCTTAGCGATTTCTTATCATATAAAAATGGTTGTTTAACTTATATGTTAAATTGAAGTAAGTTTGAAAGTGTGTAAAGCTAGAATAGTCATATAAGTGCGCTTTCTAATTACTTGTTTATTGAATATCATGATTATTGTACTTAAGTCTAATAAGCCGAAGAGTAGGCTTATCTACCTGTGAGTGTCAAGAATGGGGTGTCTAGGCAAGGGGTGATATGGAACTGGTGCTTTCACTTACCTGGCCTCACTCTTGACCGAGGGATAGTTAAGTTGATAATGTCGGAAACGAGTTAAGTACACGAAGTGTGATGTCTATAAGCACAAAATTGTTTTGGGTTTGTCGTGACAATGTGTTAATTACATTAGTCTTTAACCCACTCAGATTATATCATGGAAGTAAATAGAATTGAATCTTTAAACAAACATTTAAAGATAAATTATAAAGGATTGTTTTGGGTTTGTTGTAAACATTGTTTTAGCAACACTTGTTTTGAAACCCTTGGAATGTAGTTTAACTGGAATATACGGTTTAATGATTTTGAATATACTTAGATCATTAATAATTGATTTTAAGGATAGAAACAAGTATAGGAATCTTTCAGAATAAAGATATTGAATAAGATGTTTAACTTATAAAAGAGAAGAGGTTCTTTATTAAACAATGGTTTTAACCTCTTTGGTTATACTTTAAGAAATCCTAGAAATGAATTATTGTAGTTATACTTATACCGGAGGGATAAGTATATGAATACGTTTTGAAGTATTGAAGTTAGAAAAGAAATCTTAAAATTGAATTGTAGACATACTTATACCGGAGGGATAAGTATATGAGTACGTTTTGAAATATTGAAGTTAAATAGGAAATCTTGGAATTGAATTGTGATTATACTTATACCGGAGGGATAAGTATATTAAAACCCTTTTTGGGTAGTAAGACTATAGCGGATTAGGTAATTCGTAGAATATATACATATACACATTTTATGTGTATAAGTTGAATATATACGCTAGTATATAAAGGAATATTAATCGAGCATGAGTTATTGATCAATAAGTGATGTCTTATTTGACAAACGAAGTTTTATTAGTTAAAAGTAGTTTTACTAATAAAGGAATATTAATCGAGTATGAGTTATTGATTAATAATTGAAGTTATATTTGACAAGTGAAGTTTTATTTGTTAAAATGAGTTTTACTAATAAAATAAGTTTTAATTAATGAAATATTAATTAAATGGGAATGGGATTAGAAGCAGTTTATATGAGTTAACCGTGCTTCGACTAATTGTCATGTTGCGTGACATGATAGTGATTTGGCGGTTATCATGCTTCGTGATCTTGATAGTACCTTGAATGTTTATTCGGTTGTTATGTAAATTAAGCAGGGTTGCTTTCCATATACAATCATATATTGTGTGAAATGTAGTCAGTTAGTTGACTATAGAACTTGGCCTTAAATTTAGCGACTAGTTTTGAGGAGACTGGGATTGGTAAGTGTTTTACTTATCGAAAACTACTTCAAAACTAGTATACGGGTTCTATGTTTTGGAAGCGGTTGTGAAGTGAAGGCCATATGGCGATTCGAGATCTGTTGAGATGCTCGAACACTTATAGTGATTCTAAGATCTATGAAAGAATCTATGTGTGATTCCAAGATTCGTTGATGTATTGGAATCCATGTATGATTCCGATATCTGTGAAGGAGTCTATGTGTGATTCCAAGATCTATTGAGCTGTGGGATTCCAACTGGGAATTCTTGTTCTGTTCGAGTGATGAAGACTCGTGTGAAAGATGCCGAACGAAACCTCGACATCGGAAATGGCTAAAAACAGAGTAGTAGCACAATCTAGGGTTTTGCTAACCTACGGCAGGATATATTGACTCCATATCTAGTGTATGCTTATTATCGAATCGTGCGGGGGCTCCTCGAAGTTGCGCGCGGGAGTTCGATATATTTGGTTCCACGTGGTGTAATTCGGTGTTTCGTGCGTGGGCCAGTTGTGTTTACCTTATGGTATATTTTATCTAGAGATATGTGACGCTCGGAGGTACTTTTTGACCCTTGTGCATGGAGTTTGGATTTGTATTGAGAGATCTCTGATGGAAATTCCAATATGCGAACGTGCCTTATCGATTTTGTTTGTATACTTAATTGTTGTCGAATGTAACCAATGTAACCATTCCTTCTATGTGAATTCATTTATATTCTACACCCTAGACATTATTTATAATACAACTATACTTCTCCTAATAAATGGTTGGTTTCAATTGAGGGGAAATCCGGAGCGGTTATCTGCACAGTCCCCTCAGTGTTGTTACATGCAATGTGTATCTTGAGTTTCTCATACCAGACTGATGTCTGAAGCTTGCTTTTTGTTTTCCTTAAAATCATCACGTACTCCTTCGAGTAGGCTGAGTATGGCAGGTTTTACTTTGGATGCCTTGGAGCTTTTGGAAGAGAGTTGGAGTTCATCTTACCGAACTTTTTATACCCGCTGCATTCTATGTTGTACATCAACATTTATGAGGACGGGTTGTTATAACTGTGCAAGTTGATGATAGGTTAGTTTTCTCTGATAGTTGTAATCATACAGTTTTATTTGGTAAAGATCATTCGTTTTATTATATGTTACCATTCCGTTGTGAGATTATGATATTGTGTCCTCTTCTTCCTCAGTCTATTTTCTTTTTATTTTATTTCTCCCTAACTTTTCGTCTTTCCGGCACTTTGGTGCTCGGCACGTGAATACCGTGGATGTATTAGTGTCGACATTTGAGGGTCGAAAAGTCGGGTCGTTACATTTGGTATCAGAGCACAAGGTTGAGCGAACACCTTGGCTTAGGTTGGGTATGACTCATCAAGAGATAGGGTAATGGAATGCCCTAACATGAGTTGAGTGTATTATATATAAGAGAGCGCGTATTTGTTAGTGCTATAAATATATTTTATGTTGTGTTAGTTAATCTGTTGAGTGGTTTATGAATTCTGATCGATATGTGGGACGCCATGGTATCGATAGGGATTTCTAAATACTTAAAAAAGGCAAATCGACACAATATTGGTTTTAAATTGGTAAATGAAATAATTTTACCTAGGCTTATATTTTTGTACAAAATATGAACTTTCATAAATTGATATAGTTATTTATGATGTGTTTGGTTGTTAGGAATGACAATATTCAACTATTATTAGTTATGCTGGATCAGTTTGTGAGCATGTACTAATGCTTGTTGACTTATAACTAGTTTACCTTTTAAAAACATGGGTTGGTTAGATGGGAATAAGTGAGAACATTAGATATGAACACCTTGTGAATTAAGTTTCATAGTTTGACTATAAGGCGTTTAATGATCATGTTATGTTAAATTTAATTTTAACACGATTCGTCTATTATAATCTGAATAATGATAAAAATTTGTGAAATAAGTTAGATAAAGAAGTGCTTTATATAAATTATTGAAACTCGATTAAGTCATTTTACGGAACCATATAGTTTATGCATTAAGATTGTATAAATGTGAATAATGCCATGATTTGTAGTTTGGTCAGTTTCATTTGTTAAAATGAACGGGATTTTCAACGATTTTGGATAGTTGAAAACTTTTGAATTATTATGGAACTTGAAGTTAAGTGTTTGTGAAAATACAAATTGAGTTTATATAACACTTGAATTATTAAGATAGCAAGTTGGAACAAGTTCAAAATTTGATTAACATACTCAACAAATTTGATGTTTGGATATACTCATAGAATGTATTAGAGTATTATATGTGTACAAACTAAAGTTATACAATGTTTAATAACTTGAAGTAAAGTTTTATGAAATGATTCATAATGGTTTTAGTATTAATAAAGAAATACTAAGTGATAATTGAATGTCGAAAAAAGAGGAAGGATATTAGAATAAAATGGCATACTATACATATAGAAGAATTGATAAAGGATATTGGTGGTTAAGAAACCAATAGGATAAAATACGTGAGTTGTACGTAGATCGTTTTATTCGCATAGTTGATCTTGGTATAGATTCGAGTACAGGATTTTGAAGGTGATTTACACTGGTCCGAACAAGGGTTCTTCACTAGACTTTGATAGTGAATACTTGATATGGATTTTTGATATGATCCTGAAGTTTTCTATCATAGTGTATGGCTGTGTAAGGAAGATGGAAGTTTCTGGTCAAGAAACTAGATTGAAGTACGCACTAGATATGTCAAGTGTGGTATACTAGTTCGGAAACGAAGTCTTGTGATCGGGAAAGTGATATGATCAAACAATGTGTACGGATGGTTTATTAACATCGTATGAGATTTAGTATGTGTGGTAGCTAGTGGAGGGTTCGGGAAACGACTCTTTGATTTGTTATGAGGTATTGTGAATTATCGACTGAGTAATCCCTAAGGCTGTTGAGCGTAAGGCGCACTTAATAGGTTGTTTATCATCCTTATGCGATGAGGGGGTTTGAACTTGATCAAGCCATGATTTTTGTTTGCTGGTAGTATGATACTGTTAGGTATCGATGTTTGATTGTTTCTTTGGTTTCTCGTGTTGCAATTTCGGGGACGAAATATTTTAAGTGGGGGAGAATGTAAAGACCCGGAAAATTCGAACAATTAATCTTTGAATAACATAACAATTTGTAATATTGTTAAGTGTTATAAATATGATTTTATAACCTTGTTAAACATCATTTAATTAGTAATTTATAATTCTAGACTCGTTTTGGAAAAATGCTTTCAAAAATATATTTTTGGTAAAATATTGATAAAATGACCGAAAATCATTTTATCAATAAATGGCTATTTTCTCAGTAAAAGTTGTTGAAAATTTTAGTGAATGTCTAATTAATCATTAGGGAAGTAGTTAGCTAATAAAAGTATTTTTCATATTTATGGTTAACTATTTTGATGATGTCATCATTTTAAAAAATGAGCAATTAAGGAAAGTTTTTGTATTTTGGGTATTTAAATATTCAAATAAATGTTTTATAATTTGAATATGCTTGTTTAATTGTTTAAATAAGTTAATGAATTTATTTCCAAGTTTTTTACTTGAATAAATCATTTGATAAAGAACTAAAAATATGATCGAGGTTCAACTTCCAGATTCACATCCTATCGTTGTATAGAAGTTGTTTCATATCGTTGCAACGTTGTTTGATATATTTGTATATATGCACATACACATATATATGTAAGCATAATTAGTCACATCAAGAGTTTATAAAATATCCTAAGTGTATGTCTATAAGCTTCTTATATGTATACAAATGAATGCTTACTTGAAAAAGCAAACTTACCATCTCTTACACACCTTTCTCTTCACTTACACACCATCCCATCTATCATAATTACTATTAGGGTTTTAAGGGCATTTTGGTCTTTTCCCATTACCTTCCTTTTCCTATATAAGGAGGGGTATGCCTCCTTATTTCTTACACAAAACTCCTAAGCTTAATGAAGCTTTTTAATGGCTTATCTTCATCTTCTTCCTCTTCCTTACTAACTTTCTCAAACTATATTCAAATCAACTCAAACTTTGAGTGTAGCCTTCTTATACCATTACAAGACCTTCTAGCAAGTTAGAAGTTGAAAAATCCAAGCCTCTCTCAATTTTCATCTTTGTTCGTGAGCTATATAAGGAAGGAAGCAAGGAAAAGCAAGGAAAGGAAGGAGGTTGCTAGCTTGGATCTTTATTCTTATTCTTGGATCTTTATTTTTATTTTGGATCTTGGATTTGCTAAGGATTAAGGTGAGTTTACTCACTATTTAGGATAGCGAACATAAATCTTTTGCATGTTTTTAAGTATTGTTAAAGATGCTTGAATGTTTGTAACTTATGTTAAAAATGTTAACTTGATTCTTACTTTAAAAGTAAGTGACATATGTAATCCATGTTAATGGATTGGAATGGACATGAATGAACTTGGATTAACTTGTATAACAAGTGGTATGGACTTGAAACAAAGCACATAAGGATTAGTAGGGAATTGACATATTGTGGACTTGAACTTGAAAGCGCACTTATAGCGATAGTCGTTATAGATGCAGTTTGAATTGTTGTGTTTTCAACACTTTGTATGAAACTTTGCAGTGACATCCTTAGCGATTTCTTATCATATTAAAATGGTTGTTTAACTTATATGTTAAATTGAAGTAAGTTTGAAAGTGTGTAAAGCTAGAATAGTCATATAAGTGCACTTGCTAATTACTTGTTTATTGAATATCATGATTATTGTTCTTAATTCTAATAAGCCAACGAGTAGGCTTATCTATCTGTGACTGTAAAGAATGGGGTGTCTAGGCAAGGGGTGATATGCAACCAATGCTCTAACTTACCTGGCCTCACTCTTGACCGAGGGATAGTTAAGTTGATAATGTCGGAAACGAGTTAAGTACACGAAGTGTGATTTCTGTAAGCATAAAATGGTTTTGGGTTTGTCGTGACAATGTGTTAATTACATTAGTCTTTAATCCTCTCAGATTATATCATGGAAGTAAATATAATTGAATCTTTAAACAAACATTTAAAGATAAATTATAAAGGATTGTTTTGGGTTTGTTGTAAACATTGTTTTAGCAACATTTGTTTTGAAACCCTTGGAATGTAGTTAAACTGGAATATACGGTTTAATGATTTTGAATATACTTAGATCTTTAATAATTGATTTTAAAGATAGAAACAAGTATTGGAATGTTTCAGAATAAAGATACTGAATAAGATTTTTAACTTATAAAAGAGAACATTTTCTTTATTAAACAATGGTTTTAACCTCTTTGGTTATACTTTAAGAAATCCTAGAAATGAATTATTGTAGTTATACTTATACCGGAGGGATAAGTATATGAATACGTTTTGAAGTATTGAAGTTAGAAAAGAAATCTTAAAATTGAATTGTAGACATACTTATATCGGAGGGATAAGTATATGAGTACATTTTGAAATATTGAAGTTAAATAGGAAATCTTGGAATTGAATTGTGATTATACTTATACCGGAGGGATAAGTATATTAAAACCCTTTTTGGGTAGTAAGACTATAGCGGATTAGGTAATTCGTAGAATATATACATATACACATTTTATATGTATAAGTTGAATATATACGCTAGTATATAAAGGAATATTAATCGAGTATGAGTTATTGATCAATAAGTGATGTCTTATTTGACAAACGAAGTTTTATTAGTTAAAAGTAGTTTTACTAATAAAGGAATATTAATCGAGTATGAGTTATTGATTAATAATTGAAGTTGTATTTGACAAGTGAAGTTTTATTTGTTAAAAGGAGTTTTACTAATAAAATAAGTTTTAATTAATGAAATATTAATTAAATCGGAATAGGATTAGAAGCTATTTATATGAGTTAACTGTGCTTCGACTAATTGTCATGTTGCATGACTTGATAGTGATTTGGCGGTTATCATGCTTCGTGATCTTGATAGTGCCTTGAATGTTTATTCGGTTGTTATGTAAATTAAGCAGGGTTGTTTTCCATATACAATCGTATATTGTGTGAAATGTAGTCAGTTAGTTGACTATAGAACTTGGCCTTAAATTTAGCGACTGGTTTTGCGGAGACTGGGATTGGTAAGTGTTTTACTTATCGAAAACCACTTCAAAACTAGTATACAGGTTTTATGTTTTGGAAGCGGTTGTGAAGGCCATATGGCGATTCGAGATCTGTTGAGATGCTCGAACACATATAGTGATTCTAAGATCTATGAAAGAATCTATGTGTGATTCCAAGATCTGTTGATGTATTGGAATCCATGTATGATTCTGAGATCTGTGAAGGTGTCTATGTGTGATTCCAAAATCTATTGAGCTGTGGGATTCCAACTGGGAATTCTTGTTCTGTTCGAGTGATGAAGACTCGTGTGAAAGATGCCGAACGAAACCTCGACATCGGAAATGGCTAAAAATAGAGTTGGAGCACAATCTGGGGTTTTGCTAACCTACAGCAGGATATATTGACTCCATATCTAGTGTATGCTTATTATCGAATCGTGCGGGAGCTCCTGGAAGTTGCGCGCGGGAGTTGGATATATTCGGTTCCACGTGGTGCACTTCGGTGTTTCGTGCGTGGTCCAGTTGTGTTTACCTTATGGTATATTTTATCTAGAGATATGCGACGCTCGGAGGTACTTTTTGACCCTTGTGCATGGAGTTTGGATCTGTATTGAGAGATCTCCGATGGAAAATCCAATATGCGAACGTGCCTTATCGGTTTTGTTTGTACACTTAATAGTTGTTGAATGTAACCAATGTAACCATTCCTTCTATGTGAATTTATTTATATTCTACACCCTAGACATTATTTATAATACAACTATACTTCTCCTAATAAATGGTTGGTTTCAATTGAGGGGAAATCCGGAGCGGTTATCTGCACAGTCCCCTCAGTGTTGTTACATGCAATGTATATCTTGAGTTTCTCATACCAGACTGATGTCTGACGCTTGGTTTTTGTTTTCCTTAAAATCATCACGTACTCATTCGAGTAGGCTGAGTATGGCAGGTTTTACTTTGGATGCCTTGGAGCTTTTGGAAGAGAGTTGGAGTTCATCTTACCGTACTTTTTATACCCGCTGCATTCTATGTTGTACATCAACATTTATGAGGACGGGTTGTTATAACTGTCCAAGTTGATGATAGTTTAGTCTTCTCTGATAATTGTAATCATACAGTTTTATTTGGTAAAGATCATTCATTATATTATATGTTACCGTTCCATTGTGTGATTATGATATTGTGTCCTCTTCTTCCTCAGTCTATTTTCTTTTTATTTTATTTCGCCCTAACTTTTCGTCTTTCCAGCACTTGGGTGCTCGGCACGTGAATTCCGTGGATGTATTAGTGTCGACATTTGAGGGTCGAAAAGTCAGGTCATTACAATACTTAACCAACTTGACATGATGATTTGATAGGGTTAATTCATGAACCGCTTGAACACACTTAACCAACTTGATACATCATTTGGATAGGGTTAAGTCACGAATTCGAATGACAACACCTAACCCATTAGAAACCTTAGTTACGCGGTCCTTTTCAGCAGTAACCCACTTAGATGTATCACAATACCCTGGGACTGGGCAGGGTGGGGCACGATTACTGGGCTGATTGTAAGCGACCAGAACGACGGCTGAGTAGATGCGCCATTGTAGATTCAGGCGGACTATGGTCGTCCACGTAGTCCGGAGTTGAAAAAGCAGGCATTGGGCACCCGTAGATTTACACTGTGCGTGCTTGATTCGTGTCCGTGGTTGGCACCATAGGACTTGATACACCCTGTGGTGGACCTAGAACAGGTAACTACATTTCAGGATAGGGCCGTATGACACAGACACATGACGAGCTAGGACCTGTAGGGAGATGATCGATTAGTAGATCGTACCGTAGGACCCCGTAATGGGTCACTTCATGATACTGGGCCAAGGGATCATTTCATGATTAATACTTGACATGGGTTAGAACACTAGTACAGTTGGTGCAGCGAACCTTGAATATGCGATGCTAGACTTGACTTATCTTGTTATCTTAATTATCCTACCAGTTCTATTATCATCCTTATGTTTAATTCCAGTTTTCACATATCATGTTACCTTTACTAGTTTTCATACTGAAAGTCACTAGGGCTTACCAGTTCTTATGACTGACCCTTTTTCTTTCGCCTCTTTTTCTTTCGTTCCCCCCCCCAGGTTCTCAGGGAGGAAACACTAACTCTTAGCTTGGATTTAGCTTGCTTTCTGACAGCTCATGTACGGTTTGGTCTTGGGCTATGCTATGGCTGCTTTTGCTATTTATGGGGAATAATCTACTTTTGTTATCTTAAGTTTATTCTTCTTTATTTGGAACTTGATGTAATGGAATAATTTGTATCTTGGATATATGAGCTTTTGACTCTTTTCTTGAAAATAATAAAAAGTTGGTTTTTAATTTCTACCACTGCCTTATTTATGTTCTGCCTTGTGATATCTTTGTGCATGTTTACCTACATAATACTCCACCAAAACTAGTGCATTCCCTTTGTGAGTGACCCTAACGGAGGTGGGGTGTTACATTATGGAAATCCACCTAGTCGTCCAATGCCACCAACTGGGGGAAGCAACTTACTAGAGATTTAACCCCTCCAAAAAGCACTCCTTCTCACGCCCAATATTCTAAGAAACACGCCGAGCCAAAGGACAAGGAAAAAGATGAGGGCAGGATTATAGAGAAGGGGAAGACAGTTCCTACTTCCTCTGGTGAGCGTGGCTTGGACACTACTGCCGCAAGGGATGTTGCCCCCAGTTCTGAGATCACGGCCAGGTTAGAGCTCTTACAAAAACGGTTTCCCGACATTTACTTTGAGAGGATGGTGTTCGTTCCGGATCTTGAACCGGTCCCCGAGGATTGGGACACAGAGGTGATAGGGTATGTGTGCCATGCAGCTAAACAATACGGGGTAATGAAGAAGCATGCTGCTACACTCTCTTCTATCATTCGTTGGATGGAGAAGGACGCCGCCGGGGCCAGAGTAAAGATTGATAATGATGCTAGGGCTAGGTGCAAAATGGAAAAAGAAATGGAGGATGCACATGCCCAACTGGCATTAGCTCGGCGAGACGTAGAGAATTACAAGTCCGAGTTAGAAGGTGCCAGGGAGCGTTTTCGCAATGAGCTTGACTTAAATAGCCAGGAATGGGTGGCCCTGAGGAAAGAAGTGGAGGATCTCAGGGCGGTTAACACTGAACTGAAGACAGTACAAGATCGCTTTTCTGCTGAGAAAGAGGCTTGGGAGAAAGAGAAGGCAAGCTTAAAAAATGACCTTGCCCTTGCCAAGATGGATAAGGAGGTTCTAAATGATCCACTCGCTCAAGCTGAGAAGCGGGTAGTTGTCGCCGAAAGCAATGCCAATAGCGCTCTTGAGTCAGCAGCTGCTGTGGCTATTAAGCTTGCCGAAAAAGAGAAGGATATAGATAGCTTTGAAGAATTATTGTTCGATTTCTTTGGTCAAGTTATCAAGCATCGAGATATCTCTTGGATTCCCGACTACCATGTTACCTTGGCCAATATATGGGACGCAATTGTCGAGGGCGAGAAGCGGCGACTGGGGCTCGACGAAATTGACGAGCACCAGCTGATGCAAACCTTTCTCAGAGATGAAGAGCCCGCGGCTTTGGAGGAAGGTAGACACCTTATCCACGAGGAAATGGAGAGGGAGAAGAACAGGATCAAGGGTAAGGATAAAGTTGGCGAGAGCTCGAGTTCGGTAGTAGAGCCCAAAACCTCTGAAGTTGAGGGATATAACCCCGATGATCCATTGATCCCCTTGGTACCTACTCCTCCGATTATCGGGACCATCAGTACAAATCTGGGAGATGAGTTAGCCGAAGGTATCTCCACATTTTCTCCACAGTTCATTAAAGCAATCGTAACTTGTCGTCGTCTCATGGGACAGACAATTGACATGGCCACATCTCCTCCCGATTTGCTAACCCTTATTTCTAATGGTGTAGGTACCAAAGTGGTCGAAAAGGGTGCAGAGGAAAAGGCAGTGGCTGAGAAGGTTGAGGTTCCCCCGAGTTCTAGTATCGAAGCTTCCGAGGTCTCAAAGCAAACTGGGGGCTCAACCAGTGATAGAGTCACAATAGCACCTGTGGAACCTGGCGCTGGTGCTCCTACAGACGCCGAGATCATTGCTACTCTGCATGACTCAGACGGCGGTCATGGAGATGAGGAAGAGGAGGTAGAAATCATTGACGAGGCCAAGGGTGATGATAGCGAAACCTTGGCTGACATACAGGCTAAGAAGGAGAAACAGTTGGCTCTTAAGAGAGAGGAATAGAATCCTGTGTTCGTGACCCCTATTTTTGAAATCGACCCCAAGACTGGGTTTGTTATAAGATTCTCTTCTAGATCGATAACTTCACAGCTAGCCTCCAAACCTTCCATCCCTTCTCCGGAGCCCCTTGTCGACAAGAGGAAGAGGAAGAAAAGCGATCACTCCGGTACTGATAAAGAGGAGTTAGAGAAACAGAAGAAGGACAAGAAATCAAAGCCATCTCCCAAGCGCAAATAGAATGCAGCTATTGGCTCATGTTTTAGTTTTATTATTTCTTTTTGCCAAAAGATGTAGTCATGAGATTGGCCCTCACTTTTTGCTTAGTTTCTTGTTTTTTGTATATCCGTTTCCAGTAAATAAGGACCTACCTCTTTTGAATCATTGTGTTCCTGGAAATTCATCATGTTATCAGAGTTTAAGTAATCATAATTGAAGCTTTCATAGTTAAATGTTAAAGTTGTAAGTAATGATCATTAACCATAACGAAAACAATCATCGGGAAATACTTGTGCTAAGTAATCGTGTAGTAATGCACGTATACATTCCTAATTGATCGTCATTATAGTGCCTGGCCAGGGCATGTTGGCGATCGATTAGAATTATATTCGTACTACCCCGATCTTTTCATGGGGTAGTGGGTCTTGCGGCGCTAAGTCTCTAGCACTTTTATACTCTCCCGATCCTTCAGCGGGTTTGAGTTTGCGTGGCACTAAGTCTCTAGCGCCTTTATACTCTCCCGATCCTTCAACGAGTTAGAGTTCGAGCTCAATTTTTGGTCTGCCCACCGATCCTTCAGCAGGGCAGACGTTCAGGGGGCGCTAAGTCTCTAGCACCTTTATACTCTCCCGATCCTTCAGCGGGTTAGAGTGCAAGTTGTGATGCAATTTACCCTACTGCACCTTTTGAAGCTTTAATCATCGCGAACTTTCCGATTTGCCAAACGATATTTTGAATTAGCTATTTTGAGATTACTACATAAATTTAAAACAATTCCCGAAATGGTAACAGTACATAAATTGATCAAAATAAAAGAGTAGATAAGAAATGGTGCAGTAAGGGTAAGTAACACACAGCATTTTTATAGTGGTTCGGTCGAATCATGACTTACGTCCACTTTATAATCCTTTGTTCAAATAACCAGACTATTCTTAGGCAAGTCGAGCCTTTTTACATGGTTTTAAAAACAAAAGAATAAAACTTACACTTTTTATGTTAGGTAAAGCCGCAAATGTTGGGCATTCCACGCTTTGGGGATTTCATGTCCATCTACGGTCGCTAGCTTGAAGGTTCCATTATCAAGCCTTCGTAAAATGGAGTACGGACCTTCCCATTTCGGGCCCATATGTACCGGGGGCGGAAAGACACGTTTCAAAACCAAGTCTCCAGGTTCGAATTTGCGAGCTCGGACTCTTCTGTTGTAGTACCGAGCTATATGTTGTTTGTGCCTCAAGGCACGTAAGTCGGCTTCGTCCCTTTTTTCCTCAATAATGTCCAGGATTCAAGGAACAACTCGTTGTTGGTTATCGGGTCGTAATAAATGGTACGATGGGATGGTACTTCTAACTCGACCGGAATAACTGCTTCAGCTCCGAAAGCAAGGGAAAATGGGGTGTGACCCATTGCCGACTTGTACGTCGTTCTGTAGGCCCATAATGCCAGGGGCAATTCATCGACCCACATAGCTTTGGCCCTCTTTAACCTTTTCTTCAAAATGGATTTGATCACCTTATTTTCCGCTTCAACCTGTCCGTTCAATTGCGGATGTGCCACAAAGGTGTATCTTTTCTCGATGTGATACTTCCGACAGAAATCTCGAACCTCCGTGCTGTCGAATTGGGTCCCATTATCGGTTATGATGACTTTTGGAATCCTAAATTGACAGATGATGTTCTTAACGACAAAGGTGATCACTCGTTTGGTCGTGATCGTGGTCAAAGGCTCTGCTTCTACCCATTTGGTAAAATAATCCACGGCCACAGTAGCGAACTTTGCTCTGCCCTTTGCTATGGGGAGGCTCCCAATAATGTCAATTCCCCACATAGAAAAAGGCCATGGGCTTGTCATTGTCTTCAACTGGTTAGGTGGCGCCCTAGGGATTTTGGAGAACTTCTGGCAAGCATCACAACGTCGTGCATGCTTGGCTGCATCCTTGTTTATAGTGGGCCAGAAATAGCCGTATCGCAATATCTTCTTTGCCAATGTTTTCCCTCCTGTGTAGTCGCCACACTCACCTTCATGGACTTCCTTCAGCACACGCTTGATGTCGTCGTGGGCAATGCACCGGAGGAGAGGCATCGAGAAACCTTGTCTGTACAGGACTTCGCCTTGCAACACATATCGGGAAGCCTTCAGTATGACCACGCGCCTCTCGCTTTTTTTATTTAGGAGCGTTCCATTCATCAAGAAATTCTTCAAAGGGGTCATCCATGACTCCCTTTCAGGTTCAATTTCCAGTACCGGATTAACTACCATCTGATCCACACTAGGGAACCGTAATACTTCAATCGGGACTAGCTCCGTATGTTCTGGATTATCAGAACTAACCATCTTTGCTAACTTGTCCGTTCTTTGATTCTCTGCTCGAGGAATGTGAGATATACTATGGTGCTCAAAACCACCTAGCAATGTTCTTACTTTTTCCGGATATGATATCAACCTTGGACTCTTAGCCTGAAATTTTTCATTAACTTGGTTCACGACCAAATTGGAGTCACAAAAGATGTCTAGCTTTGTTACCCTTAGTTACTTTGCAAGCTTCAAACCAGCAATCAGAGCTTCATACTCGGAATCATTTTTGGTCGCGTGGAACTCTAATCTAAGAGCATAGTATATTATCCATTTCTATGGAGTTTCAAAGACCACTCCAGCACCTGATCGTCTGTCATTCTTAGCTCCATCAGTATATAGTTTCCAGGCATTAGGGTCAAGGAGTAGCTTTGGCAGATCGTCTTCTTCAGTTTCCGCATCATCTTCTGGGGTGGTAAATTCTACTATAAAATCTGCAAGTGCCTGCTCTTTTATCGACCTCCGAGGCTGGAAGTTCAGGTCGAACTGACTCAGTTCGATGTTCCATTTGAGAAATCTTCCTGATGCTTTTGGCCTTTGTAGGACTTACTTAAGAGGGTGATCAGTATAAACAGTAAAGGGATGATCTTGGAAGTAGTGACGAAGCTTCCTAGATGCGGTCAGCAAACTATACACGAGCTTTTCTACCTTTGGGTAGTACACTAGTCTTTGCACCTTATCCTCTTCTCTTACCAAAGCCGAACTGATCGCGTGGGATGACACTACCAGATACACGAATAAATCCTCGTGATCCACAGGCTTAGACAGTATCGGGGGTCTCTCCAGATGATTCAACAGATTTTGGAAAGCTTCTACAAAATCAGAAGTCCATTTAAAGTTGCGCTTGCCTCGCTTTATTAATTCGAAGAATGGGATGCATTTATCTGTAGCTTTTGTAATAAATCTGCTTAGCGCTACCACTTTTCCAGCAAGGCTTTGCGCATCTTTAATCTGCTTTGGTTCTTGGATATTTCGGATTGCTGTAATTTGGTCTGGATTAATCTTGATTCCACGCGAGCTTACAATGAACCCTAGGAATTTTCCAGATGCTACCCCAAACGAACATTTCAAAGGATTCAATTTCATACCATATTTTCAGAGAATTTGAAACATCTCTGCCAAATCGTTGGTATGATCGGACGACTGTCTGGACTTTACCAATATATCATCGACGTATACCTCCATCGTTTTCCCAATCTGGTTGTAGAACATCCTATTCACCAACCGCTGATCTGTTGCGCCGGCATTTTTCAGACCGAAAGGCATTACCACATAGCAATATAATCCCAAATCTGTAATGAAGCTGGTATGCTCTTGGTCTGGGACATGCATAGGGATCTGATTATATCCTGAATAGGCATCCATAAAGGTAAGGAGTTCATGACCTGCAGTTGAATATACTAATTGATCGATTCTGGGCAACAGGAAACTATCCTTCGGACAAGCTTTGTTTAAATCAGAGAAATCGATACACGTTCGCCACTTTCCATTGGCCTTTTTTTTTTACCAAAACTGGATTTGAAATCCAGTCAAGGTACGTCGAATCTTTAATAAATCCATTACTCTTCAGTTTCTCGACTTCTTCTTTCAATGCAGCAGATCTATCTGGACCCAACATTCACCTTTTCTGCTTGATAGGGGGATGTTTCGGGTTAATGCTTAGTGAATGACTCATAACCGAGGGTGATATCCCACACATGTCTGCATGAGTCCAGGCAAATACATCCAAGTTAGTTTTCAGAAAATTTGTTAATTCCTGGGCTCGAGCGGGATCCAACTGGGATCCAATCTTTAGGACCCTCTCTGGGTCACTATCCTCGATTGGTACATCCACAGTTGCTTCATTGCGAGTCGCCATTCTGCCCCCAGGCTCTTCATCCTCTCTGGGATCTATGTCCTCGGGCAACTCTCTGGCGACCCTCCCAAAGGTACTTCCTTTAGTTGCTATGATGATTCCTCCGTTGGAGGGGAGGAGCCACCTTTCGCTTCTATATCTCTTCCTTTACGGAGCAGTTTTAACTCTGCAATGTAGCATGCTCGTGCAACAACTTGATCTCCTCTAACAATACCCACACCGGAATCTGTGGGAAATTTCAACAATAAGCACCAGGGTGCAAACAGGCCCTGGATTTGGCTAGGGCCGGTCGTCCCAAGAAGGCATTGTACGACGATTCAGTATCCAAGACCACGAAAGGGAGGATCCTCACTCTCTGGCGTTCCCTTCCCCAAGGGTTACTGATAATTCCACGTATCCTATTGGAGCGGTCGAGGCCCCATTAAATCCGCGTATCCAACCTTCACACAGCTTTAAATCCTTCGGCTCGAGTTTCATTTGGTCGAACGTTTTCTTGAACAAAATGTTGACGGAACTCCCGTTATCTACCAAGACTTTATAAACTATCGCTGGGCCAATGGTAACGGTGATCACCAACGGATCTTCAGTTGGGGAGTGTACTCCAATACTCTCTCACTCGCGAAATATGACGTCATGGGACATCATCTTTTGTTGCTTAATTGGAGCACTGTCCTCGGGGTTACTACACTCTCCCACTTCGAAATGTTGTTTAGCTGCATTTATGTATTGATCCATAGCTCTGAAACTGTGCCGTGATAGGTGGAGCCCACCAATTATAGTATTGATAACGATATTTTTCCCTTTTTGCTGAGCCTCCGGTTTAACAGTAGGTTGGCTTTGGTTTGGAGCTTGTACGGCTTGCCCCCTGTCCCTGGGAGTCGCCTTATACTCATCAAGCTTCCCTTCTTGGAGCAGCCTTTCAACTCTCAAGTGACGACAGTCGTTTGTGGAATGACCGTGAATCTGATGAAAAAGACAGAATTTCCCAGTTTCACGCTCTTTCTCGGTAGAATCTCTCGGAGGAGGTCTTTTATAGTGAAGGACATTATATGTATCCAGGAAGATGTTCTCCAATGTATCATTTAACAGTGTGAAGTTCTCAAATGGTCTGGACCGGGATCTCCTCTGAGAGTCGTTTCCTCGATTTCTCTTCCGATTATTGTTATTATTATTCCCTGATTGGCGACTGCTGTCTTGACTCTTGTTCCCAACGTTAACTTCAACCTTTCCTGAGCTATCTCCTGTTTGCTTGATAGCCACGTTGCTTTGGATATCTTCCTTATCAGTAGCTTTTCTTTTTCGATTAGCATATATCTCCTCCCGACGTAGGCGAATATTGGCTTTTTCATAAAATATTTCTCTGGTCGGGGGAGGTTTACCAGCCGGATATCTCCCAAACTCGGTATCTTTATCGGCGCCATCGATCAAGGCCATCAACATAGTTTGCTCATGGGGATCTTTGACTTCTGTGACAGCCAAGTTAAAACGATCCAAATATGACCTCAGGCTTTCGTCCAGTCGTTGTTTAACTCGATCACATTCTTAGACCTCTGGGCATGAAGACGGAATTGGTTTATGAATTTCTCACTCAATTCCCTGAAGCTGGATATTGACCGTGCTGGAAGGCGGGTAGACCACAATAACGCCACATCTTCCAAGAATATAGGGAATGCTTTACATTTAACCACGTCTGTAGCTACAACGGCATTCATTGACCAGGAGTACCGCATTAAATGCTGGATGGGGTCAGTCCTGCCCGTATAGCGATTCATGGTTGGCATATTGAAGCGCCTCGGGAATGTAACATCCAGTATGTCATCAGTAAAAGGTGTGTGACTGCGATCTATGCCCCAATGTTCATTCCTTTGTCCATGGCTATCTACCATGACTTGCCTAATCATTGCTTCAACCTTTACATGGGTCAGGGTAGATTCAGGATCAGTGCTCCTTGCACGACGTCCTCCTCCAGTGTTTCTTTGACGTGCTGCTATAAAATCTGGGCCCTGAGCAGAAATCCCTTGCCCCCTGTTGCTGCGGTCGATCACGCGACGAGCGGGAGGCATGCCATTCCTCGGTGGTAGAACAGGCTCATTTAAGTTGCGGTTAATAGTTCCCTGATTAAACGCCTCCTCTTCACGAGACGGAAGCGACCCAAATCGAAGCCATTCTATGTTTTCGGGCCTTTCTAACGGGGGCCATTGTTGGTTCCTTCGGGGCTCTTCAGATGACGACGTATGTTCCGGAGAGAAAGGGCGAGCTAGAGGTGGCGAAACCTACCTTTGAATATCATCAATTCTCCTGCCTAAGGCAGTAATATTTTGATGCAGCAACGAGCTCTCTTGCCTTCGAGTAGCCCGTTCATCAGTTTGCATGTCCAATGCTTCAAGTATTCGAGTTAAATTTCCCTCGGTAACTGGGGCAGAAGGGTCAAATTGATCATCAACATTCTCTCTCATATATAAAGAACTTGGGCCAGGTCGAGCAGTTGTAACAGCACGAGAAGAACGAGCCATAACCTCCTTTCCGGGTCGGGTTGTGGTCTGATTATCGCTTCGGATCACGCTACCCTTGTGTCGATGGCTCGAGGTGGCACCCTGAGATCAGATCGTGGGGGCATTAGATGGGAGGATGGTGGTGTTATCCTAGGATCGAGTCGTGACTCCTTCAGAGACCCGGATCATGGCGCCCCCTTCAGGTTGGATCATGGTACCCTCTTCGGCCCGGATCGCCCCCACGTTATCTCGATCCGAAGGGTCTTCTTCGACCTGCTCATGCACACCTTACTCGATCTCTTCATTCGTAGCTTCATTCGCTTGCGAAGCTCGTAATTCCTTAGACTTCTTTCCAGCCATGATATCTGGGTATCGCTGAAATCTTCAAAAGTCGAAACTGCTGAGTTTTGGACTGTCTTCTTTGGACTTGAATATCCAAATAGTAGAGCAACAATCCAACGTACGGAGACTTTATTTCTCAGTGAAAGCACCAAAATGTTAGATGCAAAATTGGCTCTAACACTCAAGTTATTCAATTATGCAGAAGTTAATATCAGATAAAAATGCTAGAAAATCAAAAAAGACACAAGATTTATAGTGGTTCGGCGTTAACGAGCCTACGTCCACTTTATATCTATGATTATACTTGGAATCAGAGTACAATCGATGATTTATCCCTCAATCTCACTCTTACAATTTTTATTCACTCAATAATTTCGTGACAACTCTGAATAATAATGGAGGTGTAATAATTGTGGATTCAGAACTCAGAATTGCCAAAAGGATCCTGAAAAATGCCAAATCTAGGGCTATTTACAGCTGATATTTGCAGACGGATCGCGTTCATACGTGGCACAAATCTCGAGAATCTAGGACTGGTTCGTAGCTTGAGGAAGAAATGGTCAATATGACAGTTACGGACAGGTGTCGCGAGATCCTTCGTTTGCGGATCGTGATGGACTCAGTCATGGCCTTCATCACGTCTCCTGGGCTTGAATCGGATCGCCCTTTCATGGATGGATCGGATCGAGCTAGGAGGGGCGGGTCGGATCGGATCTGGTTGACACGAGCGGTTCAGATCGGGTCTGGTTGACACGAGCGGGTCGGATCGGGATAGCAGGGGGGTGATCGCGATAGGATCCAGGCCTTCTCACAAGTAAAGCTTCATCCTGAACTCGTGTTCGAATCTTGGTGGCTTGGTCCAAAAGCTAGCCAACAATATTTCTGTGCATTTGCATTCGATCTCGTATTTAAGTATGTCTTGTTTAGTTGGATGTATTTGCTTTATATTAAGTAATAAATGGAGTTTTATTTCTGTTTAAATCATCTTTCTGTTTCTGAAAAATCATAAAATATATTATAAGAATCAAAAGGATTCAAAAATTCAAAATTTTCAAAAACATACTATACTATGGCGACATAACAAAAGACGTATGTCGACATATAACAGAAATTTTTTCAAACTTTTTAAAATTTTAAAATTAAAATAACTACTCATGTCCATTCAAAATCCAATGAATTCTAGACCTTATTTGAGTCTATTTCATCCAGAAATATACATTTTTTAATTACTCCTTCTTCTTTAATCATTTCTCATCAAATCCATGGCAAATCCGATCCATAATCTAAGTGAAAATCTAGAGGAAACTCTCAATTCATTCAAAAACATTCTCTCTTTCATTCTACGAAATCAGCGCCATCTTGAATTGAGTCAAATAAAGATGTTCGAACAACAAGAAAAGCACTTTGACACAATGCGATGGCTAATCTCGCAAAGGCTCCACCAACCAGAGAAGATGAAGATTGGTAAGTAATTAAGAAGGATCCGATCTTTAGAGAAGATGGTTGGGTTGAAGTTCCAAGAGACATTTAATTATTGGGTACGATTTGATTGATTTGTTTAATTACTCTAAAAACATATGGTGTGATTTGATTTAGACTATATTGATTAGAACTTGTAAATATTAAGACATATGGTGTGATTTAGTTTGGATTGGTTTGTATATATATTAGACAAACATATGTAATAATGATACTTGATTTGGTTTGTGTTTAATTATCATATTAAGTATTATTCTCTTTAGTTTAAATAGATTAGAATTAGTTAATAAATTAAGGGGGAGTATTGTTTCAGGATAGTTATTTATATTCTATTTATAGTGTTATTAAATTTAGGAGGAGTATTTTTAGGAATATTACTTAGATTTGGCAATTGTTTAACTTAGGGGAAGTATCTTTAATCTTTATTTTCGATAATGCCAAAGGGGGAGAAATTATAATATATAGGCATAGTTTTATAGAATTCTTACAGACAGGGGGAGTATAAGAGGATCATCATCAAATAGGTGTATACAAGTATGATATTTTATAAACTAAGGTTGTCATCATCAAAAAGGAGGAGATTGTTGGAGAATGGAGTTTTGATGACAACAATTTTATTTCAATTACCAATGATTATAAAATATATACTAACATCTTTATCTAGAATATATATAAATATACATACACACACATGCAGGATTTGTATATAGGAATTAACACTGAAGACTGTACAGTTTAAGAGCTTTTAGAGATTCAGAATTCAGAGTAGATTCAAGATTCATGAGTAATCAAGATATCAAGATGTCAAGAGTTAAAGATTAATATAATTATAGAGTCTAGATTTTGTAAGATCCTAAATAGCACTCCAGGTTCAAATACAAATTTAAATTCTAATTTTTCAATTCTTTTCTCAGTCCTCTCTATTTTTGTTTTTCTCAATTCTCTATATTTTTATTTTTCTATTTTATTCTCAATCCTCTCTATTTTCTTTTTATATTTGTATTCTTCTTGTTTTTCAAACTTAAGTTTTTATATATACTTTATTTATATTTTATAGTTTAAAACCTTATAATTTTATAAATATATTTATATAGTTTAAAAAATTTATGTTTTCAAATGTTTTTCTATCATTTAATATTGATTTACAACATTAGAATTTTATTCAAGAATTTCTAGAATTAGTTTTACATCAAAACACTTGAAAATGCTTTGAAAATAAATTTTGTACATAGGTATGTCGATAAAGCATAATATGTATGTCGACATATAACAGCTAGTTTTTTTATTTTGAAGGGAAGTGTCTTTTCACTATTTGAAACATTTCAAAAACGTTGCAACCCTTCATTCTATATAAAAAGAGGCCAAAACCGAATTTTCTAGCATCTCTTCTTCTCCATCTTCATTCCCTTCCATCCTACCATTATTCTTATTTATTTTTATGGTTTTACACTTATATTCTGCCGAATTCACTCCTGAATTGGTCAAACTTCTTCTCTTTACACTCTCTACTCTCTGAATCAAGTGTTATTGAAGAGTTATAAGGCTGTTTTGTAATTGCTTGGATTGAAAGATCTAATCTGTAAGTCATGAGTAAACGGTTTTATCCTTGAATCCATGAAATCAAGGTTTAGGAGTCAGTGTGCGTTTGTTGAGCCGTGAAATCAAGGGATAGGAGTCGGTGTCTCCTTGTTGAGCCATGAAATCAAGGAGGGTGTATTTGGCTATTTGAAAATAGTAATAAAACTCTGCACAATCCAGCTTAGTGCGGGACGGGACGTAGGAGTGATCCGAACCAGTGTAAAATCCGGCATGTTCTTTCCTTTTCTGCATTTTCCTTTATTTCTGTTTATTATGCATTTGTGTTTGAATTGATGTCTGTGATTGTGTTTGTGTTATTTGATTCACTCCATAATTCTATTTAGATTTAAGTTTTGTTTAAAATTCTTACATACACTATTCACCCCCTCTAGTGTTTGCTTGCCTTAACGATCCTTTCCGCAGTCCCTAACAATTTTATCTAATATATTTTATTCGTTTTGCTGTGAGATTTGTGATCTTCGTTTTCTTCTATTCTAATATTTCTTTCTTTCTATTTCTCATCCTCTGACCTCTTTCTATTAATGATCAGTATTCTATGCAATCTGGATGGGACATGTGGTGTAATTTGTCAACCCAAAGGGTGCGGAAATTCAGGCCATTACACAGAGAATGGCTTTCTTCTCCCTTTTGGTTATATACATTATTTTAATTAAAAATAAATAAATTTGGTCTTATGCAATGTGATCCTCTATCCTCTATATTATTCAACCTTCCTGTTGATGTTTTACTAAAATTATTTAACCTAACCTCTAGGAATAATATTCTTAAAACTATGGGTAGTGATGTCACTAACATTGGTATCTTTATTCTTCATTTTGTTGACAATACTGTGTTATTTACTTCCCTTCTTCCTAAGTATATTATATTGCTTAATTATTTGCAATTTTGATCTTTTATGTCGGTTGAGAATCAATTTTGACAAAAGATCTGTTAGGTTTTGAATTTTTTTAATAATTTTGAGCCTCTTGTTGTTAATACTCTTAATTATAGTACAAATTTTTAATTAAATACTTAAGTTACTGGATTTGGTCTCAGAAACTTAAGCACAATGATTAGAAGTTTATTATTGATAAGATTAACAATCTTTATCTAATTGAACTATAGTTGTGGCGAAAAGGAATTTTGCCCAATCTGAATCGATCGCTAAACCGACCAAGACCGTTCGAAACCCCTGATTGTTTGAGAACACGACCAATCAGAACACAAACAGAAGAACATTTCATTATTTATTACAACAATTACATCAGAATACAAGAATATACAGAGTATGAATAAATAATATACATTACAAAATTATCAGAGATTTAAATACTTTACTACAGTGGAAAAATAATACAAAACACAACTAGAAGTAATACACGGATGCAGAGCTTTCCGGGTATCGTTCCAGCTGTAAATCAGGATCTCGTGGATATAAATCTGCAAAAGCAAAACTACTAGCTGCTAGTGTCAAAATAAGGGCACCCAGAGTTTAGGTTAAAACAATAAACTCCAGGTCAGTCATGTGACTGGTGTGAGAACTAAAACAGTTATTAATCTTTATTTTTAAGTTAGGTAAATCAAGGGATCACGTCGTATAACACGGAACGGGTTTCCTCCCAAGAATACCAGTGCATAAAACAACAGCGCAATGCTAAATAAAGAACAATGAAGCTATTATAAGACCCCGATCCCATCACACAATGCAACGCAAGCCGAAGGATAGGGTTTTTACCTTATAATAGCCAAGAATGCTTGGTACGTGAAATTTCATCTTTTATTATTACTATAAGTGAAGAAAACAATTTCAATCATAGATGGCATAAGTGCCCTATACCACTATGTCGCCATACTAGGCTCTACAAATAAAACCGCAAAGTCACGTATTGGAAGCAGGATTTCCATTTGTGAACCGAGGCATGAGTCCTCACTGAATTAGAGACTCTCTAGCCCGAGCCTCAGGATCAGACCTCGAGTGACCCTTGGATCGTCAGAGCTGGTCCACTGATGTGGATTAAAATGCCTGAACACTGTGTTTCCCCACCCTTTGGGGCGTAAATGAGCCAAATGACTCCATCGGCTCCAGACAGTCAATGATATATCCGAGGCGCCTCGCAACAACAACAACCATAATGGTGAAAATAATATAAATGTCAGGGATAGTAGGTCACTGATACCACCCTAGCTAGAAGGAAACACATGCCCTCCCTGAGGTCCTCTCCCGTTTCTGGTTCACAACAGGGGTGTGAGGCTCGCGAATCAACCCAACACAAAGCTATGCCACATAGGTCGTGCTTTTATCATCAACCACAAGAATCTGCTTTTCAACAGAAGCCTTGATCATATTGCCACTTAGGCATGCCACACAGGCAATTCACTCCATGCGTTTGATATCCATCAATATATAACCTCTGAGCCCGTACGTCTCAGAGAAGGGCGTTAAGCAAGAGAATAAATTCTCCGCTGCCAAGCAGATATATATTTAATAGAAATCAATCACATAGAAAAAAATCCAATGTCAGACACGCAGCCCATTTACAAGTCCATTCTAGGTCTGAATGAAACCGGATGCACCTTGTACCTCGCACATCCATCGATCTCCAAGTACGTCTAGACGATCACCAATTGATTCCCTCCTCTTTGGTGTACAGCCTAATCAAGATCATCAGTAATCACCCAACGATGTGAAGACCTCCGATCTTCAACCACCGTCTTCATCCTCGACACCATGTCGAATCAATTATTCAGAATAGGATAAACTCGGTCTTTCTGAATAACTCGCGTATATAATAAACAAGTGTTACACAAACAAAACATACGCCTCATTCCAATTCAGAATATTCCTTTATTCAAATATTCTCATACTTTGGGAAAGGTTCCCATTAATTTTATCAAAGATAAATTCTTTAAATTTTCTCTTTAATCTTCTTTTGAATATCAATTCAAACTAGTCAGGATTAGCGAACCACACCGAATTAATCATTTATTTTAATTTCCCAATCCCAACCTATTCATCCCATGAAGTAAAACTGGTCATACTTCATATCTAACACCACGGTGTTATCGGTAAATTCAATTACCATTTCACGTTCAAATCTGATTAAAGATTTAACTATCGCCTGGAGCAGAACTGGTGATACTCCATTCTCGATTATTTTAATCTAATTAAAGATTCATTAAAACTCCACTTGGTTTTAATCTTCCCAATAATCACTATCAATGATTATTTAACTTGGGAAATCATATCTCGTCTTTAACCGGGTTAAAGAACCAATGTCATTTAAAATACGGTCCACTATAAACCCAAAATCACATTCCATTAATTATCGGGTTAAAGAACAAGTGTTATTTAAAACACCGTTCATGATAAACCCAAAAATCAATTCAAATTCAATTCCAATTAAATACCATTTAATTAGTACACTTCATTAAATCTAAATAAAAAGATATAATATTTTTCTCAACTGGGTTTAAGAACTGTGTTAATGAAGACACCATTCACGACAAACCCAAATCTCATTTGATATTAAATACAAGGCTCTGAATAGAAAATATATCGGCTTATATTCAATATCAAATTCTACAACCAACAAATATCGTATTGGAAATAAAGATATAAATATATCTTTCAAATTTCCATAACAATATCTGTATAATCACAAAATCCAACATTGAAATATTCCAAAGGTAATTTCGATTCAAATCCATTCCAATTCAATTATTGGAAATTCTGGTTATTTTCAAAACCATTTCAAATCCACTTTATTTATTGTAAAAATAAATGGGATTATAATTCTAGTTCAAAACTAGTTCATTTCGATAAAAATCTATTTTTATCTTTTAAAATTTGGAAATTTTCATCCCAGTTCTTTCCAAATCATTTCTTATGATTTTACATTAATTATTGATATTTTTAATAATTTTATCAAGGCCCGTATAGTCGATTTCAATCAACGGCCATCGAACTGCACTTACTGCGACCTTTTCCAAATTTTATTTGGACATAATTATTGGATCTCGAAATATGGCGTTTTGATTATGACAACTATACATGTACATATATATTATTGTCGACTAATTCTATGTTGCAGGAAGATATTTTTGACAATCAGATTCAAGAACACAAAACGAAGATCACTTATATGTTGTAAGAGTCTGTTAGCCCTAGATTTGTATGTTAAAGTCTTCCTTGATGACACACACACACACACACGTTATATATATATATAGTTTTCTAATTTAAACAAGGCAAGGAATAGGCAAGAAACAGAAAACAGATGTCTGGTCTAAAAAATTCAGACGTCTGTTTGCTGGAACAAAATGTTTTTAAATACAATATTCAAACGTCTGGTTAATATATTTCAGATGTTTTAAATGCCCCCGAAATACACTATTTCCTTGCTGACTTGATTTTTGAAATAAACAGACATCTGAATTCCGAAGAGTTGCACCCTTTATGAAGAGACACAACTATTAATTCATATCTCTTCATCAAAACTCTTCACGATCAGTTGCATCTTTTTATATATTATAAATAGGGAATTGCTTAGATGATCTAAACATTGAATTTTATTCTAATTCTCTCTATCTTATTCTCTAAGCTCTCTAAGTTCTAAAAAGCTATCTACATTCATACTTGAGACTTTTAAACTTCCATATTCCATCACGCACTTCACGATTATCATCAAGGAAAGGCTATAGGAAGGGTGTACGTAATATTCGACAATCCATGTTATCAAGAACACAAAATAGTCAACAATTATTCTGTATTAGTAAAGACCTCTTTGGTGGTTGAGGCAAGAAATCCCGTTCAGTGGTTCAGGTAATTGTGAACCTATTCCTCTGGGTGAAGTGGGAGTTTTAGTGTTAGTGAAATACCAGAAGTGAGTCTGGGACTGGACGTAGGACAGTGGTCCGAACCAGTATAAATCAACTGTGTGATTTACTGCTTACTACTCTACTATATAGATATTATATCCTATTCTTCATACTGCACGATCCTATACTACTGCATAGCCTCTTTCAATAATTCCAAATCTAATCGTTAGATCTCTAATTTCTAATATTCGTTAGAAAGCTCTTTTCGATACGAACCCAACGGTTCCAGTTTTAGGAGAATCCGACTGTCGGATCTCCCGTAATATCCATTCGAAGTCAATGGTCGAAATTCGCGAACTGCCGCGGCACGGCGCGTTCTATTCAGGCAATTACGTTATATATATAATATATACTTCATCGATTTCCTTTTTTATAAATCGTTTTAAATTCATTTTCAAAACGATTTCAACTTCATATTCAATTTCTAATCAAAATTGAATATTCCATATCATCAATATATAAATGATAATATTTTCAAAACGTTATATTTTGAAATCACTTCCTTTTCTATAATCATTATAAAAATGAATATAATCGATATAAATATCGTTCACATCAAAATGGCGCATATCTAACTAATGCGGATTTATATATTTCAATAACTTCGTTATTATATTCAACAAATGAATATTTTCTTCAACACATGAATATATATTTTTATTCAACACATGAATATATATTTTTATTCAACACATGAATAGTTATTTTTCTATTCAACACATGAATTTATATTTCTATTCAACACATGAATATATATTTCTATTCAACACATGAATATTTATTTCTATTCAACACATGAATATTTATTCTATTCAACACATGAATATTTATTTTTCTAATCAACACATGAATTTTCTTTTATAATATTCCTTATTTTCCAAATTGGAATGAGGCCAAATCAATTACCATATAATGTTAATTATATGGATTCCCTACAACACATGTATATAATAGCAATGATAGATCATCAACCATCATCCAGAGTGCACCACACAACTGCATAAGCATTAAATATAAATAATTAATGCTTACACGGTCTGTCAATCCATCGATTGACATACAACTAAACAATCGGGATTACTGTACGTCAAATATCATACCAATACCCGTGTGGGGTTTCAAATCAACAAACACAGATTTTTTATTTGTGCAGTTGGGCGATGTGTAAAATTTATCGTCCCAATCAATATCAGTCAAATTAGTGTATATAAACAAATCGTCCAATTTGTTTATAAATATTTATTTTATATACACGTTAAAAATTATATTTTTAACTCTAAAATATTTTCCACTATAAAATAATTTATTTCATTCCACATCACACAATCAAATTTCACAACACAGCAATCAAATAAACAAGTCATCCATGGTCTGTGGACGACGAGTGTCGGGTGCTACTGAGCACGTCTGCATCCTAGTATATATTTCAAACTAGAAAATAAAATAAAAGTGAGGAGTTCTCACCTTTGGAATCCACTCCGCCATTTCATTTCTGAATTCAGAACAGTCGGGGTTCGCCTGACATTCTAACGCAGTATCCTCTGCGCTGTTCATAGTAAAAATCACATTTTTAATATGATGTTTACAAAAATCTCGCCTTTATATAAATGAACACCTCACCTTTATATAAATATAAAAATTGGATTTTTTTTCGCTTTCACATAAATAAAAACTTAATTTTTATTCGCTACATGAATATATAATAGCCTAATTTTATTCGCTACATGAATATATAAAAATCTAATTTTTATTCGCTACATGAATATATAAAAATCTAATTTTTATTCGCTACACGAATATATAAAAATCTAATTTTTATTCGCTACGTGAATATATAAAAATCTAATTTTTATTCCCTACATGAATATATAAAAATCTAATTTTAATTTCTAACCATAAAAATCAAATCTTTCTTCCATTGAAAATCAATTCTTTCCTATTATTGTCATATATAGAAAATTCTGATTTTTAACGCAATGCTTTTATATACAAAAATTGTATTTCTATACTTTGTATATATATTTTCAAAACTGATTTTTAAACTTTATAAATATAATTTCAAAACTGATTTTTAAACTTTATAAATATAATTTCAAAACTTATTTTTAAACTTTATAAACATAATTTCAAAACTGATTTAAATCGCTGTTAGATTTTATAAAAAAACTGAAAGAAGGAAAAACATTGTTATTACAAAAAATATAGAAATTCTCACTGTCTTGTTGTTCGCTCTGGAATGGAAATCAATTCCCCCTTTCACCCCATCGTTCGGAAATGCCACAGGTGGCCGGACCACCATCTCACGTCGGCACCGTGTAGCGGTTTCCCCCCTCCGCCGATTCCAACCAGCCCCGCCTCCCAACTCCCCCCCCCCCAATCGCCTTGATTTCGCCAAAAATCCTGGCCTTTCCTCAAACTCGTCGGCGTCGATCTGCGCTACCGGAGGGCGAGCGCCACCGGCCATCGACTAAGCACACGTAGTCGAACCCCTTTCCTGTTGAACCCATCCCCAGGCGTCACGTTATCAAAGAGATCGAAGGCCCACTTCCCTGAAGCTTCAGAGCCGTTCGTTTATTTAAAAGGGGAGGCGGCTGATAAATGAAATAGAATTTAGGGTTTTGTGTTTTATTATATATATATATATATATATAATTTTAATAATATTTTAATCTCTAATTCATATATTACATGTTTAACGTCACGAACTCCTAATCAAACCCAACCACTATCGCCCCTAGCCAAATACCCCCATTCCAAACACAATGGGATATGTTTCGTAAGCCAGTTCGGCTGTCTCGTTCAGTTTTCACTGAAATTAAAATATAAATCTATATATTCAAATTTTAACGTACATTTCAATTTACTATGGTCACATACAGTCTCTAAAAATTCCCGAAAAATTATTTCTAGCTTCGTATTGATGATACGGCCCTAACAAAACTAATTTTACCAAATTCTGAGACTGTTTGTAAATTTGTCATTTTCTGGTCGATCCAACTAAACTGAAAACTGTTCAAACACGTTTTCTTTCGCCATGCTCACATATTGCTTTCAAAAATTTTGAATTTTGAAATTTAGCAATAATTTAACATCTCGGATCCAACAAAAGTGGTTTCGTTGAAAACGAAGTCCGTTTGCAAAATTTTCATTTTTAAGGGCCAGAATTCCATAGCGATTATTCTGAATTTTCAACTGGACGTATCTTTTTATTCCCGCTATGAAATTTCAATTTTTTGGATTCGTTGGAAAGATATTCTCAAATAGATTCTAATATTTTTGGTTTCGCTAAAATCCGGTTCATTTTGAATCATGTACATTCATTTGAAATTTGAAATCGAATTTTTGAACTACCGCGCCATTTTCAATTCCTTTTATAATTTAGCATAAATATTTATATTCTAATGACGATCTATATAAATATATACGTTCTAATTCTATTCAAAAATAATTTCTCCTCGTTATTATTTAAAATAATTCATTTTAAATATTCAAAATTCACCAAAATTTCCAAAATAAATTTTTTTAATTGGCTTGGATTTCTGCGTTATTACAATAGTATATTTTATCCTAATGCTGGTAGAGTTGCACTAATATATTTTATTTGCTTTCCCTATCTATTGGATGTCACTTTTTTCCTATATAGGTTATTGATAAAATTGATAAGACCAAGAGAGGTTTTCTTTTGAGTGATGATAATTCCAATAACAGTCCTAAGTGCGTAGTTAATTAGTATACGGTGTGTAAATTTAAAAATGAGGTGGATTAGGTATTACTAATCTTCATAATTTTTATATATATTTACTCGGTAAGTGGATTTGGAAATTTAATGATTTTAATGATAATATCTTATAAAAAGAAATAATTTCTAATTTTAAAGGCTCTTTTAACTTAAATCATGTGTCTTTTACTCATTCTTATGGTCTTTCTTATTTTTGAAATTGATAATTGTGTTTTTGATATGTATAAAATAAGGTCGTAATATTATTGTGTATTCTTGTAATAATACTTCTTTTTGGCATGATATATGGATTTTTGCTATCCCTTTCAAGGTGGAATTTAGGATTTATACGATATTTGTGATTTTAATTTGTTTTCCTAACTTCTGATATTTATAGACTAAATCGTAGTTTTCCATGAAATTTTAGTTTTAACCATTTGTTAGAAGATTATTCTCTTAAATCGTTTGCCTTATCATGTGCTCACTTAGATTTTTATAATATTGATAAAGTTAATGATAGTAATATTTGGTTTTTGGATTAATGTGGGAAATATACTTCCCATTCTTTTTATAATTTTATTAATATTTTTGGGGTTAAAGTGAATTTGTTTAATAAATTCCGAAAAGCTAATGCTCCTCCTAAATCTTAAATTCATATGTGTTTAATTCTTCATGGTAAATTGAATAAAATTGGCTTTCTTAGGTTAAAAAATAATTTTATTGATAGTAGTTTTTATTTTTGTATTAATTATTAACCATTTACATTTTGACTGTAATTTTACAAAGATTATCCTTAGTAAAGTTAATAGGGTTTTTGGTTTTGATTTTAATTATAATAATTTTTCCTTAAGTATTTGTTGGAATATTTTTAGATTTAGGGATAAGGTTTTCAAAAAGTATCTTCCTGGTTCTATCTTTTTAATGCCTTATTGGTATATTTGGTTTTTGAGAAACAACGTGTGTTTTCTAAATTTTATGTTGAATGGGATCTACTAGTTCATATTATTTCTCTATATTGTTGCAATTAGATTTCAAATCCAAGTTATAAACTTCATAATAATGTGTGTTTCAGAGTGGATCTTAAAAATGCATAGTTCATTCAAAATAATCTTAAGTATAATTTTAATCTTAGTAATAAGAATATTGCTTTAATTCAGCTTTTGGTTTCTTTGGAGGTTCTTTGATATATGATTGTTCTATTATGCTTCTTGTTAGTTTAGTATTTGTATTGTATTGCTTTGGTTTTTATTACCTCTCCCTCTTTTGGTACTCTATTATTTTGTTCCAGTGTATGGACTTATCTTTTCTTCTTATGCTTATCTTTTACTTTTCTCTATGTCTTGGCCTATTGTTCGATCTTCTCTAGTTATTAATTCATTCTCTCTGTTTATACACACGCACATGTGTGTGTATGTATATGTATTTGTGAGTGGATGTATATATCTTGTTCTTACATTTTTGGGAGTCTCTTTTGTGCAATTGTAGATGGTAGGATAGTTTTTTCTTCCATTTTTCGTTATTTTTTGTTTTTTTGTATTCTATTTTTTTGGACTTTAGTATTTTTGATCTGGATGGGCTTTTTGCTTTTCCTTTCTTGTATGGAGGGTTTTAACTACTTATAAAGCATGTTGACCACACTTTTTAAGTGTGGAATAAAACTACATTAGTGTTTTCCTCCTTGTAAGAATCACACATTTCTCTAAAAAGATTATGGTTGTTAATTAATAAAGAATGATATTGTAAAAAATGCATATTTATTAGATTTTATTTTTAAATGGTATTAATATTTGTTAACATGGATAAAAATGCAGTTTAAATGTATAAAAAGGTTTAGTTGTTGAAACTAATTAAAATATTTCTCTCGCCGTTGGAATGAGGTTTCAATTTCTCCATGGCGACTAGGGTTCCCTTCTTTTTCTGCCTCCATCTTCAATCGCATCTCCTCTTCTTTGATCTAAATCTCTACTCTCACCTTCCTTTTCCTCAACCTACCCTAGCTTTCTTTGTAATGGTTTATAAATCTCTTCTGCCAGATCCAGAGCTCGATTCAGATCGGCAGGTAACTATAGTTCAACATCCCCAATAATGTAAACACCCTATGTTTACTTCTTCGGCCTTCCCCTTTTCACTACTTGTTCAGCCACCTCCCAGTGAGTTTCCCTTGATTCTTCCACCCTGGTGTTCACATCCCTTATTCTTTCTCTATCAAAACTTCACTTGCAAAGCTCCTCTCATACAACTTTGTGTTGGATACTTAATGTTCTCCGATAAGTTGTATCCCTTCTTCTTGTGCCCACTTTAAATCTACTGTGTCAAGCAATTAACTTGTCTTCTCCTTTCGAGTATGATTGGATTACTCGCGTTGAGCTAGAGTTTGCCTGTATTTGTTTTCTAAGATTTAATTTTGGCAAATTCTATTTCAACCCACCGAAATGCTTAGTAGTCCCCCAATATTCAGCAGAAACGAGGAGACCCTTGTTTTGCTGAGTAACCCCCCATTTAGTTTTAAAAAAACCAAGAATACCCTTCCTTGAACTGAATTTACATGGCTTCTATGAAAACCATGTAGGATCACTCCGTGGTATGCTAAAGAACCTCGTAGAGCCACTACTAGGTTCTTTAGCTTACCACGCAGTGCTCCTACGTGGTTTCCTTAAAAACCACGTGGAGCCACTACGAGGTAGGCTGAAAATTTTAAAAAATATATAACTGAACAAGGGCAGTTTCATCCTTCACTTTTAAATGAAAATGGGGGCTACTCAGCAATTTCTTGGGTTGAAATAGAATTTGCCCTTAATTTTTCTTATTGCTTGTTACTTGTGATAACAGCGGACGCTTGATTGCTGGCTGTGGTCTAATTTGAGTGAATATCGTTTTGGTTCGGTGTGCGTTGTACTAGTGTGGTAAGCAACATGGAGTTGTAGCAGCAGTGTTTCCAGTGTTGTTTATATTTGTGTTGTTGTTTCAATGGTAGAATAGAATGTATGGATAGATGAATATAGTCAAGTTGTGACAAGTAGAGTTATTGTTGGTTGATAGCCTTGGAGGTTTTTATGTCTCTCTGTAAGTTAGTTATCAAGTTACTCCCTCAGTGAGTAGAGAAGTAAAGAATTTGTATTCTTAGAATCTAGGATTGCTAGCAGCCTACTGCTATCTGCTACAGACATTCCTAGCCCTAACTGTTAACTATATCAATATAGATCACCTCTCAGTGTGAGTATCAGTATTAGTTAGCTAGACGGCAAAGTCAAAACAATTTATTCATGCAATACATTGCAGTACAACACAAGATATTCATTATTTGTTTTAATAAGAAAAGTGTTAGAGATCACTTTAAAAATTGGTTGGCCTTGCCTAAAAAAGGTTAAATTATTAGTTCCAAATTTTAAGTGATATATAAAGCTAAAATTTTATAAGGGCATTTTTGGAAGTTTGAGGTCAGATCAAAATTTTCTCTTTCAAGACAATTATTAATAAAGAAAAAATGATTCACAAGAATATGTAGTAATATTTTTGAGTTGAAATCAAGTGTAATTGGTTCGATTTGCAATATATAATTTTTTTTTTGTCAATTTATATATAAATGATGATGTAAAGAATGGTTATTTATTATATTTTATTTTTAGGTGATATTAAGATTTAATAACATGTGTAGAAATACAGTATGAATTTGTAAAACAAAAAAGTTTAATTGTTAAGTCCTAATTTTAAGTGATATATAAAACTTAAGATATATAAGGATATTTTTGGAAGTTCATGGTAAGACCAAATGTTTGTGTTTCCATGAAAACCACTGACAAGAAAAACATTATTAATATTATATCACATTTAATGTTTTTCTTGATATGATTTGAATTTTAGATTCATTATAATTAATACAAATAATTATTTGGATGTGGTGTTCACTAATACAATTCATTATAAATTTGTATTAAGATCTATTTAAAGTGATATAATTAAAATAATTATATGAAGTAATTCGAATATTGTTTATTCAAATATTAATATTTTATACAATAATCTTATTAATTTTGGATAATACTATTTAAATAAAATGTTTAATAAGTTATATATGTCACATTCATACATATAGAGAGGAATGCTCGACATCACTTTTTTTAAGCATCCCTGTCGTATTGTGAGTTATATTATTCCAAATCTACCAAAATTTTGTGAATGTTTAATCTATGTATAGATGATCATTTTTTAAAAAATTTGGGTTTATTTTGATATTCGTAGTTTTCTCTCAAAATCTTAACCTAATTATTCAAACATATTTCTTCAAGTATACTATTGGAGAACATGACAGCTAGCTAAACTGGGAAGCTAAGTTGTAACTATTTTCTTTAACTCATAACGCTCGAGTATAGGCAAACATTCATTTGAACTAATAAATTTAGAAAACAAACACATTATGCTAGAAATATCTAAATGAGCCCAAATTTGCTTCAACTCATGGCACTTTCAATATAAGTAGGTATTTATCCGAATCTTTAAATTTAAACTTCAAGCATCTTATGCTACAAATGTCGAAATAAGGCCAAATTTTAAATAGAAGATCCTCTATGTCGACTGAACATCTATACAATTTTGTTAGATTTGGAATAGCACAAATCATGATATAGCAGGAGTGTTAAAGGGGATTTGCAAAACTGATGTGCCTAGAAGGTTAACTGATTAAGCTCAAAGCCTATGTAGCAGGGTGTCTAGGATGTTAACATCTAGGATTGAGTTTGGATAATTAAATACTTTGCCTTACTTGGCTAACAGCCTGGCCTGAGCAAATTTTCGAGTCCAAACTATTTCCTGCTAATATAATGAGCCAAAGTTTGAGTTATGCTCTGCGTTGATTTTTAAAACTATTTGAAAATTAAAATTATAATATTTTAAATTTCAGAGTCAAATTTAAAATAAGGTATAAATATGTTATAAAAGTTATAATATAATAGAAGTTTCCTTTTTTGCAAGGCCAACTTGTTTCTACAGTGATTCGTAACACTGTTTTCATTGCAACAAGTAATGACTACAAAATAGTAAAAGAGTAGGCAGAATGCCTAACTGCTATAGACATTATCTTAGCCTTAGTTACAACAAGAAATAACACCACACATGGTGAGAATCACATACATTGCAAACTAGAACGACTAAACATTGCCACCACACTATGCAACACACAACCAATACTACATATATCGCTAACTTGGATACAAAGTAGTCCCTATAGAAAATTACAAACTATAAAAGCATAAACAAGCATAAAAATATCAGCACTGAAAAAATCACAATCTCCATAGCAGGCTGCAAATGACAGTCCCATAGTTACAACAATAGCATGAAGTAACAATTTCCAAAAGGTATACAAAAAGGAGACTAGCAGAAGAAAGAAAATTTGCTGTGAATACCTTCATCTGAGACACTCCCTCATGCTTTGTAAAAACCCGGAAAATGTGAACCAAATTAAAAATTTTAAAATTGGTTATTGTCAAAGAATTTGAACAATTGAAATAGCATATTTCAATAAAAGAATGAATTGGGAATAGTAAGGCAGTTTGAAAATTTGAATATAAACTTTGTCTGACTGTACCGGGTGGAAAATATAACAGATTTTAGCGAAACTAAAAATATTTAAATCTGTTTATGAATACCTTTCTAACGAATCTGAAAAATCGAAGTTTCATAGCGAGAATCAAAAGTTATTGCCAAATGAATTTTCAGAAAGGTCGCTATATAACATATATAGCCCTTGAAAATGGACATTTTGCATACGACCTCGGAATTCGACGTAACCACTTTTGTTGGATCCGGGATGTCAAACTATTGCTAGGTTTCAAATTTTATAATTTTTGAAGCTAGTATGTGAGCAGGGCAAAAGAAAATGTGATTGGTCGATTTCTATTAAAATGGGTCGACCTGAAAATGGACATTTTTCATACGATCTCAGAATTCGACGAAACTGGTTTTGTTGGGACCGTATCGTCAAAACAAAGCTAAATTTATTTTTCTGGAATTTTTCGATTCAGTTTGTGGCCCTGGCAAATTGAAATGTACGTTCAAATTGAATATAAAATGTTTTATACTTTAATTTGAAAAATAACTGACTGTAACAGTCGAATTGGTCAACGAAACATATCCCATTGTGTCCGGAATGGGGTATTTGGCTAGGGACGACAGTCGTTGGGTTGAAATTGGTGTACGTTGGCTAGAAAGGATATTATAGGAATTTAAAAATATAATATATTAGAAAATATCTTCCATTTTCTCTATCATCTCAAAAAATCGGTCAAACCCCAGAAATGAACGGCGAAAACCCGTTCAAACCTTTCCACCTCGATCGCCGCCGCCATAGGCCATTTCGCCGCCGCCCCCAGTTGGCAATTCCGATCGTCTTCCTCCCCTCTTCCAATCAACCCCAGCCTCGTCGGAGACCATCGCCTATCGACGTTGAATTTCGTCGAGGAAGTTCCCGCCTTTCTGCCGCCGCCGATCGTCCCTGGAGCCACCGAGTTCGCTGCCACCATTGTCGATAGGAAGCCTGTTTGTAGCTCTTTGATGTCGTATAGTCTGATCTGGACATCGAGCTACGGTTTTGGTTTAAATTCAAAACCTAGTTTTGAAGGTTTGCAAAACATCTGCTTTGAATTTCAGAATTGAAAATAACACTTTTAAGTGTTGCAAAACTTTGAAAAATCATATCTTTTTAGTGTGTTAACGAAATTCGATGAAACAGGAAACATAGGGACCGTAGGGAGGCTCTCTACCATCTAGCAGAAGCCGCGGATTTTTCTGATCTTCCTATGATTTTTAGCACTTCAAAAACCAATGTGAGAAATCTAAATTAAATTGTGTGAATGGAATCGTGTTGTATAAATTATATAAGCGAAGTGTAAATTATATACGCATTGTATACCTCATATACATATGTTGTATAAGTTATATTAGCGATGTACAAATTATACAAGCGTTGTATGAAACATATATGCTTTGAATTGTGATGAAATGCAAGTGAATTATAGAAATAATATATATATATATATACTCCCCTCGTCCACAGACCATGGACGATATTTATTGCTTGTGATTGGCGTGATATTAAATGTATGACGAATGGTTGGAAATAATTGTTTGTGGTTGATATTGTGGTTGAAAAATACCTTTGTGGTTGAAAAATACCTTTGTGGTTGAAAAATACCCTCTTGTGGTTGAAAAAAATTAAAATAGGATTGTGGAAATGAAAATAAAACATGCCGCCTGGGTGCGAACTAGATGCATGATCCCCATTGTCAAAAACCGCGAGGTTTTAAGGTAGAGCGAGGAGCCGTACTTGGGACGGTCCCGGTTTTAACTACCCTGCCGTTATGCTGTCGAAATTTTCTGAAATATTCATGTGTTAGAATAATTTTCATTTGTTGAAATTAATTACATATGTTGAAACCAATATTCATGTGTTGAATTGAAATTCGTTCGTCGAGTTGAAATTCATGTGTTTAATATTATTCGAATTTTAAACAAATAGATTTAACGATAAAAATCACATTTTTATATATATACAAACTATAGAGAATATTCAAGTGTTGAATTGAAATTTGTTCGTCGAGTTGAAATTCATGTGTTGAGTATTATTTGAATTTTAAACAAATAGATTTAACGATAAAAATCATATATTTATATATATACAAACTATAGAGAATATTCATGTGTTGAATTGAAATTCGTTCGTCGAGTTGAAATTCATGTGTTGAATATTATTCGAATTTTAAACAAATAGCTGTAGCGATAAAAATCACATTTATATATATATACAAACTATAGAGAATATTCATGTGTTGAATTGAAATTTGTTCGTCGAGTTGAAATTCATGTGTTGAATATTATTCGAATTTTAAACAAATAGATTTAACGATAAAAATCACATTTTTATATATATACAAACTATAGAGAATATTCATGTTTTGAATTGAAATTCGTTCGTCGAGTTGAAATTCATGTGTTGAATATTATTCGAATTTTAAACAAATAGTTGTAGCGATAAAAATAACATTTTTTATATATATACAAACTATAGAGAATATTCATGTGTTGAATTGAAATTCGTTCGTCGAGTTGAAATTCATGTGTTGAATATTATTCGAATTTTAAACAAATAGATTTAACGATAAAAATGTGAACAAACTATAGAGAATATTCATGTGTTGAATTGAAATTCGTTCGTCGAGTTGAAATTCATGTGTTGAATATTATTCGAATTTTAAACAAATAGCTGTAGCGATAAAAATCACATTTTTATATATATACAAACTATAGAGAATATTCATATGTTGAATTGAAATTCATTCGTTGAATTGAAATTCATGTGTTGAATGTTATCGTATTTTAAAATAAAATGAATAGACAATAAAAACTACATTTTTATTGTGAATATGAAGTGTTAAAAACATTCACGTGTTGAATAAATATTTTTGATGATAAAAATATTTCTTTTATCATGTATACGCTTTGATAAAAATACACACGTGTTGAAATAAATATTAGTTTGCTAGAAATGTTATTATTAGCTTTGTTCTGCATGTATATACATGTGTTGGACAGGGAAAATGGATTAGCTGTAGAGTAAAGAAAATATTTGCGTGCCCAACAAATAGGTAAGCCTTGATAAGTTGGCTGCGCAATTTTATTTTTATATCAACTCCTGTGAATGCCATTGGATGTGGAGTGCTGGTTATTCTGTGTGAAATAATAAACATCGCCATAGGATAGTAACAATTAATTTTGAACTACACTACATGGCATACTCCTTGACGATAGGCATACTTCATCATATCCCACATAAGCATTTGGAGCTTGTGTGACGAGGTGGAAGATTTACCATACGAGCGAGAGGCTTGTATGGCGATGATTATATACTACAGGTTGAACTGATGACTGATATGAACTATATAAAATATAACAATAAATTGCCAGATTAATAAAAACCCCGCACGGGTCTGGAGTTGACAATAATCACGTCTCTCTAGTCATTAGATACGGCACATGGACTATTTATTCCCACATGGGACGAGGTGACGAGGATTTATCCTCTGGAGTAATTAAAAATACACGCTCCCCCAGGCTTGACAGGGTGACGAGAATTTATTCTCTGGAGTTATTATCTATACACGCACCCCTGTAAACACCAGAATATATCACTATAAATATGTGGATGCTTTATAGGATTTATTGGGTACCTAACACGACCCAATAAATTTCCAAACCCCTTCCTGTACAAAGGAGGTATGGCGAAATTTTTCAAAATATTAAGGCGTTAGTGAAATATTTGAAGTGAAAACGAAGTTGAAATTAATGAATGAACTATATTTAAAGTAAAGGAGTGAACTATATTTATATTTAAATATAAATAAAATTGAAAGGAATCGAGGCCGTGCAGTTCGTGTTTTGGAATTGTAATTTGAAATGATTAGTACGAGAAATCCGACCATCGGATTTTCCCGAAACCGCAACCGCTAGGTTCGCCTTGGAAATATCTTTCCAACGGCATCAACTTTGTAAAAATCAAACGGTTGGATTGTCTGGAATGTTTAATTCAAATCTGAAGAAAAACAGCGCCAGAATCGTTTATATTTATATATATAATATAATTATAATTAAATTAAATCGAATAACGACGCTGCAGTTCGAATTTTGAAACCGTAACTTCAAACGACTAGTGTGGAAGATCCGACCGTCGGATTTTCACGAAACTGGAATCGTTGGGTTCGCTTTGGGAATATCTTCCCAATGATATGGACTTTGTAGAAATCCAACGGTTAGATTTTCCAATATGGGTAAAACAAATAAGGGGAAAAACAGCGCCAGTGCCACGACACGACCGAAACGTCGTTTAATTGAATATGGCCATTTTTAAATAAATAAAAATGGCGAAAAATCGTTATAAAATATTATAAGCAACATAGATTGGAAATAAACCAATTTGGCTTGATCTGTTTGATATTTGATGGTTGTATGTGTTTGACACGAAAATTATACTAAAAACCTGAAATGTGATTGTCGAATAATATGACCATGGAAAGAATTGATTTGAATTCTAATTAGGTGAATTATTTGAAAAGGCCGAGCTAACCCTTATTTCAAATAATTGATCGAGCGATTCGAATTGGAAAATACAAAGACGATTCAAGACCGACGATCTTCATATCGGTTGGATGGGCGCTGCTGAGGTTCCTGACTGGAGTAGCTACTGTGAAGGAACGGAAGTAGTAGTCGTCTGAACGTATGTGTTGATTGTACGGATATACGAGGAATTTGACGCCTCCGGTTTCATTCAGACCCAGAACGGACTTGTAAATGGACTGTGTGTCTGACATTGGATTTTGTTATATACTGATTGATCTCTGTTAAATATATATCTGTTTGGCAGCGGAGAATTTATTCTTTTGCTTAATGCCCTTCTCTGAGACGTACGAGCTCAGAGGTTATATATCGATGGAAATCAGCCATATGGAGTAGATTGCCTATGTGGCATGCCAAGATGCTATGATCAAGGCTTTTGTTGCAAATCAAAGTCTTGTGTTTTATGATCAAAGCACGGCCTACGTAGCCTGGCTTTGTGTATAGCGTGGATTCGCGAGCCTCACACCTCGGTATGAGTTAAAAACGGGATAAGGACTGCAGGGAGAGCACGACGTTTCTTTCTAGCTATGGTGGTGTCAGTGACCTACCAGCCCTGACATATATATCTACTTTTCACCTATGAGGTTGTTGGAATGCGAGGCGCCTCGATTATAGGTCTGTAAGGACCGGGAAACATGTGTTTAGGAATTGCCAATCCTCAAACGTAAGAGAGGACCGGCCCTGATGATCCAGGGGTTACCCAGAGTGTGTAGTCCTGAGGCATTTGCTAGAGTGTCTCGAAGCGGAGAGGAGCTTGCCCCTTGCCTCGACCCATGATGGAAATCCAATTTCCAATATGAAATAACGGATTCGATTGTAGAACTAGTATGGCGACATAGTGATATGGGGCACTTATTCCGTCTATGATTGATATTTATGATGCTATTCGTTTTCGAAAAATATATGCACTAGTAATAATATCAAATGATTTTTCTTTACACGTATTAAGCATATTTGGCTATTATAAGGTAAAACTCTATCCTCCGGTTTGCGTTGCATTGTATGATGGGACTTGAGTCTTATAATGGCTACATTCTTTTTAAAAGCATTGCGTTGTTTTAAAGAATTTACTTTGTTTTAAATGCACCAGCAATCACTGGAGTAAACCCGTTCCGTGAAAGTAGCGTGGTCATGTGATTTGCTTATTACTGTTGTTTAAACTGTTAGGTAGATTTCTCATACCAGTCCCCATGACTGACTCGTTGTTTGTTTCACTTTGCAAACGCGGGTGCCCTTATTTTCACACGGGCAGCCTAGTTCACAGGTGACAGGTTGTTTTGGCTCAGCACTGTTGTATGGAGTGCATTTTGGTTCATGGCGAGGCTGACTTCACCGAGATGACTTTGACATTTTCCGCCATTATTGTATCTGTATTATGATTCCGCCACAGGCGATGCAAACTGTTTTACTTCCAGTACTTATTATCGTATGTATATGTTCCACCTTCGGCGATGTAGACTGATACCCTCATTATGTCTCACTGCATGTATATATTCCGCCTCTGGCGATGGTGACTGATCATTTTCCCTTTTATTTACTAAGTTATATCCTACGTTGTGCTATTCTGATGTTGCTACTTGTTATGAATCCGCTGTCATATCCATGTAAAATTATTCTATTTATTGTTTTTGCTATTATCTGTACTCTGCTATGATGATTGATGTGTTATATTCCAATGATTATCCTTAATACCGTCACATGGATTTTGGGATCGTCACAGTTGGTATCAGAGCTTTGGTTAACCTTAGTTCCGGAGTCTAACACATTAAACACCTCGTCAGAATAGAATCAGTAGTGTTCTAAGGCGAGTCGCTCATTAGAGATAGGATTAGCGATGTCCTAGAATGAGCTAAGCAGATTAGCAAAACAATTTGATCAGTACATCATTACCTTTCCTTATGTTCCCCTGCTTTATCATTTATGAAAGTTATCAATTCTGTGAGCTTGACTCTTTTCTTGCTTTTACAGTACTCTATCTGATGGCTACACGAGCAGCAGCAGCCAGAGGTGGCCGTGGAGGCCGAGCAGGCATAGCAGGAGGACGGGGGAATATCCCCGTAGTTGAGGAGGGCCCTATTATTCAGCCACCACCACCCCAGGACTTTGAGCTAGACAGAGTAGCAAAGAGATATAGGAACCTGGGGGAAAAACCCTTTTCTGGCCTTGGTACAGTGACAGAGGCTATTGCTTGGTTGAAGACCTGTGAAAAGATTTTTGAAGGCATGGGATTGGGGACCAACAACAAAGCACGTCTAGGTATTTGGCTCTTACAGGAAGAAGCAGAGTTGTGGTGGGATGCCATCACCTCAGAAGATGTGGCAGGTACTGTTAGGACCTGGGAGCAATTTAAGACCATGTTCAACGAGAAGTTCGTACCTGAGCAGGCCTTAGAGAGGATGCGAGAGCAGTTTGCTAATCTCTAGCAGGGAGATCTCTCTATCCAAGATTACCTCAATAAATTCACTCAGTTGTCACGCTATGCTCCAGAGCTTATTATGACCAACAAAGCTAAGAACAAGAGGTTTATATTTGGGCTACGGCGCAAGTACCATGACAGAGCCATGAGCAACATCAAACTCTCCTTCTCAGAATTAGTGGAAATGGCTTGCAATTATGAAGATATGGATGAAAGACACTCCAACCAAGACCGCGCCAAATGCCAAGCTGGAAATAGGCGCAAAGCTTCAGCAGATCAGCCCGAGTCCAGCATTACAGCGGCCGCTACTCAGCAATCTGGGAAGATACCCAAAGGAAGTTGTTACAACTGCAGGAAGACAGGACATTATTCTAATGTGTGCAAAGCCCCAATGAAGCTAAAGGAAAATCCAGACCGCAGCTCAGCCGAATGCTACAACTGCCATAAGAAAGGGCACTATAGCAGGAATTGTCCTCTGAAGCAGAATGCACAAGTGGCTCATGTTTATGACGGGGAGACCCCGCCAGTCATCACCGATGGATCAGGTAAACCCGACGTCTTGGAAGGTACCCTTACCATTAAAAATATTCCTGTTTCTGTACTTTTTGATACCGGTGCATCACGTAGCTTCATTTCTAGTAACACTGTTAGTAAGTTAAAGTTAAAAGTAAGAAGTATAAAGGAACCAATTAAAGTTCAAAACCCGATAGGAGGCTCTGTCGCTCTCAGTTCGTATTGTAGGGTGCATGTCCCTTATTCTTGCTACAAGTTCTCTTTTGATTTGATCATCATGCACTTTCCCGAATTTGATGTTATACTCGGACTAGACTGGTTGACAAAATATAAGGCCAAAGTTAGATGTGCCAAAAGAATCGTTAAAGTTAAAACAAAAGTTGGGCATATCACTATACCATGTCTCGGTTCAGATCCAAATAGAGAAGAATTTTGGTCTTCTTTGGAAGTTACTCCCACTTCATTAGAAAAGATACCGGTCATTAAAAACTATGCGGATGTTTTTGAAGAAGTCGAAAACTTACCTCCGCAAAGAGAAATTGAATTCAGAATAGATCTAGTTCCTAACGCCCGACCAGTAGTACACCCAATTAGAAGAATGGCCCCGAAAGAAAAAGAAGAGTCAGGCAGCCAAACCATAGAATTGCTTTGGAAAGGTCTGATCAGACCGAGCTTTTCAGCTTGGGGTGCAGCAGTAGTGTTTGTCCCGAAATCAAACGGTACTCTAAGACTTTGTGTTGATTACCGAGATCTCAATAAGCAGACACTGAAGAACAAATATCCCTTGCCACGTATAGATGATCTGTTAGATCAATTAAATGGGGCAACAGTATTCTCCAGAATGGACCTAGCTACAGGTTTCCACCAGTTACGTATAGCCGAAGACTGTGTTCCTTTGACAGCCTTCAGGGGTCCCAATTTATTCTACGAATGGTTAGTAATGTCGTTCGGCTTGTGTAACGCTCCGGCATACTTCGTCGATCTTATGAACAGAGTGTTCCGTGGTGTATTGAATAAATTTGTTTTGGTCTTCATCGATGACATTTTAATCTACTCCAACTCAGAAGGCGAACATGCAAAACATTTAGAACAAGTGTTGATAATTCTGAGGAGAAATGTCTTGAAAGCTAAATTTTCTAAATGTGTCTTCTGGCAGGATGAAGTTAAGTTCCTAGGCCATGTCGTATCAAAGGAAGGGATTGCTGTAGATCCAAGCAAAATTACAGCGATTCAGAACTGGAAACAACCTACTACCCCCACAGAAGTTCGAAGTTTCCTTGGATTGGCTAGTTACTATCGGAAATTCATTCAGGATTTTTCAAAGATATCTGGTGTATTGAAAAATCTTACAAAGAAGCATGAGAAATTCAAATGGACTCCCGAATGTGAAGAAGCTTTCCAGGAGCTAAAACTGAAATTGACAACTGCTCCAGTGTTGACAATTATAGAAGGCAACCAGGACTTGACTGTATGGACAAACGCTTCTATTAGAGGGCTTGGCGCAGTATTAATGCAAAGGGGCCAAGTGGTCGCTTATGCCAGCCGTCAGCTAAAGCCGCATGAAAGAAACTATGCAACTCATGATCTTGAGTTATTAGCTATCATGTTTGCTTTGAGAATCTGGAGGCATTATTTATTGGGTGAGAAGTTCGAACTATTTACTGATCATCAATCATTGAAATATCTATTCACTCAGAAAGATCTAAACTTGAGACAATAGCGTTGGTTAGAATTCCTTGCAGCATACGATTTTGAGATCCTATACACTCCGGGAAAAGCCAATGCTATAGCAGATGCACTCAGCAGAAAGAATGAAATCATTGCCAGTTTTATCATTACGTCTTCATTAATTGACAGGATCTCGACCCTTCAGAAAGAAGATAATTTTGTAAAGTAGATGATCAAAAGAATCAAGGAAGGCATAGACTCCAGCTTCCAAGTGGATAGTGAGGGAGTTCTGAGATTAAAAGGAAGAATTTGTGTTCCTGACATCTCCGAGCTAAAGAGGGAAGTGCTAGATGAATGTCACGGGTCCAAACTCAGTATCCATCCCGGTGTGAGCAAAATGTATAACGACCTCAAACGCACCTTTTGGTGGAAGGCAATGAAAAGAGATATTTCATTATATGTTAGCAGATGCTCCACTTGTCAGCTAGTTAAGAGCGATCAGCAGAAATTGGCAGGACTATTACAACCATTAGAAATTCCAGGATGGAAGTGGGAGCAAATTTCGATGGACTTCATTGATGGTTTGCCTAGAACTAGGAAAGGAAACGACAGTATATAGGTGATCGTAGATCGCTTCACAAAGACTGCCCATTTCATACCTGTCCGATCCAATAGAACGGCTCAAAGTTTAGCGCAGATTTACTTCAAAGAAATAGTTAAACTGCATGGAGTGCCGCTCAATATAGTCAGTGATAGAGATCCCCTATTTACTAGCAAATTCTGGGAAGCATTCCAGACAGAATTGGGAACCAAATTGAATCTAAGCACCGCTTATCACCCTCAGACAGACGGCCAGACTGAGCGGGTGAATAGAATCCTAGAAGATTTACTCCGGGCTTGCGTTATTGATTTTGGAGGCTCATGGGAATATCACTTACATTTAGCCGAATTCTCTTATAACAATAGCTATCAAGCAAGTTTGGGAATGTCTCCATTTGAAGCGTTATACGGTAGACCGTGCAGATCTCCCGCATGTTGGGTAGAACCTGGCAACAGACTTGTGTTAGGGCCCGATATGATTCGAGAAGCATCGGATAAAGTCGATTTCATTAAGAAGCGATTGAAAACCGCACAAAGCCGACAGAAAAGTTATGCTGATGCGAGAAGAAGAGACTTATCATTTGCCATTGGCGATTATGTTTATTTAAGAGTTTCTCCGATGCGGGGAGTAATCAGATTTGGCAAGACTGGGAAGTTGGCACCGAGATTTATTGGTCCCTTTCCTATACTTGAATGGATTGGAACTTTGGCATATAGAGTTTCATTACCTGATTGGTTGCCTGGTGTACATGATGTGTTCCACGTGTCTCAACTCAGAAAACATGCGCATGATCCGGATCTTGTTGTAGAAGAAGCAGCGCAACAGGATATAGACATAACTCTATAATTAGCAGTCAGAAGAGAGCCATTAAAGATCGTTGGCAAAGAAACTAGGGAGCTAAGGAGCAAAAAGATTCATTTAGTTAAAGTGCAGTGGAGTAGTGATCCTAGAGACTGTACTTGGGAGACTGAGGAAAGCATTAAACAAGCCTACCCCAAATGCAGAGTGGACATCTCTGACTAACTCCGGTGCAAGGTACCTTTACAATACTTTGCATTTACATTTGTTTCCTACTTTGCTGTTATTTCCTTTTCGAGGACGAAAAGTTTTAAGTGGGGGAGATTGTAATAACCCGAAAAATGTGAACCAATTTAAAATTTTTAAAATTGGTTATTGTTAAAGAATTTGAACAATTGAAATAGCATATTTCAATAAAAGAATGAATTGGGAATAATAAGGCAGCTTGAAAATTTGAATACAAACTTTGTCTGACTGTACCGGGTGGAAAATATAAAAGATTTTAGCGAAACCAAAAATATTTAAATCCGTTTATGAATACCTTTCTAACGAATCTGAAAAATCGAAGTTTCATAACGAGAATCAATAGTTATGGCCAAATGAATTTTCAGAAAGGTCGTTATATAGCATTATAGCCCTTGAAATGGACATTTTGCATACGACCTCGGAATTCGACGAAACCACTTTTGTTAGATCCGGGATGTCAAACTATTGCTAGGTTTCAAATTTCATAATTTTTTAAGCTAGTATGTGAGCGGGGCAAAAGAAAATGTGATTGGTCGATTTCTGTTAAAATGGGTCGACCTGACAATGGACATTTTGCATACGAGCTCAGAATTCGACGCAACTGGTTTTGTTGGGACCGTATCGTCAAAACAAAGCTAGATTTATTTTTCTGGAATTTTTCGATTCAGTTTGTGGCCCTGGAAAATTGAAATGTACGTTCAAATTGAATATAAAATGTTTTATACTTTAATTTGAAAAATAACTGACTGTAACAATCGACTTGGCCAACGAAACATATCCCATTGTGTCCGGAATGGGGGTATTTGGCTAGGGGCGACAGTCGTTGGGTTGAAATTGGTGTACGTTGGCTAGAAAGGATATTATAGGAATTTAAAAATATAATATATTAGAAAATATCTTCCATTTTCTCTCTCATCTCAAAAAATCGGTCAAACCCCAGAAACGAACGGCGAAAACCCGTTCAAACCTTTCCAACTCGATCGCCGCCGCCACAGGCCATTTCGCCGCCGCCCCCAATTGGCAATTCTGATCGTCTTCCTCCCCTCTTCCAATCAACCTCAGCCTCGTCGGAGACCATCGCCTATCAACGTCGAATTTCGTCGAGGAAGTTCGCACATTTCTGCCGCCGCCGATCGTCCCTGGAGCCACCGAGTTCGCTGCCACCACCGTCGATAGGAAGCCTGTTCGTAGCTCTTCGACGTTGTATAGTCTGATCTGGACATCGAGCTACGGTTTTGGTTTAAATTCAAAACCTAGTTTTGAAGGTTTGCAAAACATCTGCTTTGAATTTCTGAATTGAAAATAACACTTTTAAGTGTTGCAAAACTTTGAAAAATCATATCTTTTTAGTGTGTTAACTAAATTCGATGAAACAGGAAACATCGGGACCGTAGGGAGGCTCTCTACCATCTAGCAGAAGCCGCGGATTTTTCTGATCTTCCTACGATTTTTAGCACTTCAAAAACCAATGTGAGAAATCTAAATTAAATTGTGTGAATGGAATCGTGTTGTATAAATTATATAAGTGAAGTGTAAGTTATATACGCATTGTATACCTCATGTACATGTGTTGTAGAAGTTATATTAGCGATGTATAAATTATACAAGCGTTGTATGAAACATATATGCTTTGAATTGTTATCAAATGCAAGTGAATTATAGAAATAATATATATATATATATATATATATATACACTCCCCTCATCCACAGACCATGGACGATATTTATTGCTTGTGATTGGCGTGATATTATATGGTATGACGAATGGTTGGAAATAAGTGTTTGTGGTTGATATTGTGGTTGAAAAATACCTTTGTGGTTGAAAAATACCTTTGTGGCTGAAAAATACCCTCTTGTAGTTGAAACAAATTAGAATAGGATTATGGAAATGAAAATAAAACATGCCGCCTGCGTGCGAACTAGATGCATGGTCCCCATTGTCAAAAACCGCGAGGTTTTAAGGTAGAGCGAGGAGCCGTTCTAGGGACGGTCCCGGTTTTAACTACCCTGCCGTTATACTGCCGAAATTTTATGAAATATTCATGTGTTAGAATAATTTTCATTTGTTGAAATTAATTACATATGTTGAAACCGATAATCGTTTGTTGAATTGAAATTCGTTCGTCGAGTTGAAATTCATGTGTTTAATATTATTCGAATTTTAAACAAATAGATTTAACAATAAAAATCACTTTTTTATATATATACAAACTATAGAGAATATTCATGTGTTGAATTGAAATTCGTTCGTCGAGTTGAAATCCATGTGTTGAATATTATTCGAATTTTAAACAAATAGATTTAACGATAAAAATCACATTTTTATATATATACAAACTATAGAGAATATTCATGTGTTGAATTGAAATTCGTTCGTCGAGTTGAAATTGATGTGTTGAATATTATTTGAATTTTAAACAAATAGCTGTAGCGATAAAAATCACATTTTTATATATATACATACTATAGAGAATATTCATGTGTTGAATTGAAATTCGTTCGTCGAGTTGAAATTCATGTGTTGAATATTATTTGAATTTTAAACAAATAGATTTAACGATAAAAATCACATTTTTATATATATACAAACTATAGAGAATATTCATGTGTTGAATTGAAATTCGTTCGTCGAGTTGAAATTCATGTGTTGAATATTATTCGAATTTTAAACAAATAGCTGTAGCGATAAAAATCACATTTTTATATATATATACAAACTATAGAGAATATTCATGTGTTGAATTAAAATTCATTCGTCGAGTTGAAATTCATGTGTTGAATATTATTCGAATTTTAAACAAATAGATTTAACGATAAAAATCACATTTTTTTATATATACAAACTACAGAGAATATTCATGTGTTGAATTGAAATTCGTTCGTCGAGTTGAAATTCATGTGTTGAATATTATTCGAATTTTAAACAAATAGCTGTAGCGATAAAAATCACATTTTTATATATATACAAACTATAGAGAATATTCATGTGTTGAATTGAAATTCATTCGTTGAATTGAAATTCATGTGTTGAATGTTATCGTATTTTAAAATAAATTGAATAGGCAATAAAAACTACATTTTTATTTTGAATATGAAGTGTTAAAAACATTCACGTGTTGAATAAATATTTTTGATGATAAAAATATTTCTTTTATCATGTATACGCTTTGATAAAAATACACACGTGTTGAAATAAATATTAGTTTGCTAGAAATGTTATTATTAGCTTTGTTCTGCATGTATATACATGTGTTGGACAGGGAAAATGGATGAGCCGTAGAGTAAAGAAATTATTTGCATGCCCGACAAATAGGTAAGCCTTGATGAGTTGGCTGCGCAATTTTATTTTTATATCAACTCCTGTGAATGCCATTGGATGTGGAGTGCTGGTTATTCTATGTAAAATAATAAACATCGCCATAGGATAGTAAAAATTAATTTTGAACTACACTACATGGCATACTCCTTGATGATAGGCATACTTCATCATATCCCACATAAGCATTTGGAGCTTGTGTGACGAGGTGGAAGATTTACCATACGAGCGAGAGGCTTGTATGGCGATGATTATATACTACAGGTTGAACTGATGACTGATATGAACTATATAAAATATAACGATAAATTGCCAGATTAATAAAAACCCCACACGGGTCTGGAGTTGACAATAATCACGTCTCTCTAGTCATTAGATACGGCACATGGACTATTTATTCCCACACGGGACGTGGTGACGAGGATTTATCCTCTGGAGTAATTAAAAATACACGCTCCCTCAGGCTTGACAGGGTGACGAGAATTTATTCTCTGGAGTTATTATCTATACACGCTCCCCTGTAAACACCAGAATATATCACTATAAATATGTGGATGCTTTATAGGATTTATTGGGTACCTAACACGGCCCAATAAATTTCCAAACCCCTTCCCGTACAAAGGAGGTTATGGCGAATTTTTTTGAAATATTAAGGCGTTAGTGAAATATTTGAAGTGAAAACGAATTTGAAATTAATGAACTATATTTGAAGTAAAGGAGTGAACTATATTTATGTATATAAATATAAATAGAATTGAAAGGAATCGAGGCTGTGCAGTTCGTGTTTTGGAATGGTAATTTGAAATGATTAGTACGAGAAATCCGACCATCGGATTTTCCCGAAACCGCAACCGCTGGGTTCGCCTTGGAAATATCTTTCCAACGGCACCAACTTTGTAAAAAATCCAACAGTTGGATTGTCTGGAATGTTTAATTCAAATCTGAAGAAAAACAGCGCCAGAATCGTTTATATTTATATATATAATATAATTATAATTAAATTAAATCGAATAACGACGCTGCAGTTCGAATTTTGAAACCGTAACTTCAAACGACTAGTGTGGAAGATCCGACCGTAGGATTTTCACGAAACTGGAACAGTTGGGTTCGCTTTGGGAATATCTTCCCAATGATATGGACTTTGTAGAAATCCAACATTTAGATTTTCCGATATGGGTAAAACAAATTAGGGGAAAAACAGCGTCAGTGCCACGGCACGACCTGAAACGTCCTTTAATTGAATATGGCCATTTTTAAATAAATAAAAATGGCGAAAAATCGTTATAAAATATTATAAGCAACATAGATTGAAATAAACCTGTTTGATATTTGATGGTTATATGTGTTTGACACGAAAATTATACTAAAAAACTGAAATGTGATTGTCGAATAATATGACCCTGGAAAGAATTGATTTGAATTCTAATTACGTGAATTATTTGAAAAGGCCGAGCTAACCCTCATTTCAAATAATTGATCGAGCGATTCGAATTGGAAAATACAAAGATGATTCAAGACCGACGATCTTCGTATCGGTTGGATGGGCGCTGCTAAGGTTCCTGACTGGAGTAGCTACCGTGAAGGAATGGAAGTAGTAGCCGTCTGAACGTATGTGTTGATTGTATGGATATACGAGGAATTTGACGCCTCCGGTTTCGTTCAGACCCAGAACAGACTTGTAAATGGACTGTGTGTCTGACATTGGATTTTGTTCTATACTGATTGATCTCTGTTAAATATATATCTGTTTGGCGGCGAAGAATTTATTCTTTTGCTTAACGCCCTTGATATACACGTAAATGTGTATATTGTATCCGCATATTTATCTTATTTTATCTTTTAAATAATTGATATTGTGTATTTATAGCTGTGTTTTCAGATTGTTGACAAGAATCATGATTTAGAGCATTTGATGAATAAAGCATGAAGAATTTGCTGAAAAAGAGTGAAGTTAAAATTACTAAAGCTTGAAGAGTTTAAAGCTTGAAGAACGGTTGCAAATAGAGTTCAGTTGGGTAGATTTGGCTCACTAAAGACTCATATTGTGTTCACATTGGCTCAATTGCAGACCATTTCACTCATGTATGTTCACATTAGCTCCTTTGAAAGGCCTCTTACTCATGTTGCGTTCACACTAGCTCGTTTGCAAGACCACTCACTCTACAGCTGCGTTCACACTAGCTTATGTGTTATTTGGACTAATTCTTTAGTCCCACATTGTGTAATTTTCCAAGTAGCCTTTGTCATATCAGCTATAAATACACTTTATCTCATTCATTGTAAAACACACTTAGTTTTATTCTGTAATCCTTTTCTTGGAATAAAACTCTTCTTTCTCTCTTCTATTTATTTTTTATTGCATTTTATTTATGTCGTTTATTTTCTTTTTATTTTCTTTTCTTTTAGCTATGTCTAGCTAATCCTCTTTAATTAGGGGGTGATGACGCTAATAGTTATGATTCAATATGAATCACATAGCCAAAAGATTAGAACTTCATGTGTGTCGATCTAACACTTGTCAGATTTAGATTTAATATTTAGGGTTTTAGAAATAAAATAGTGAATCTGTCCTGATAGTCTATGGTTGTAGAGCTGAGCTCCTGCATAGGCTATGCTTGTCGTTATTTACATATTTGTTTCTAAAAACCTATTATCGTTGATTCATGTTTGTGACAGAAACATGTATTAGCTCTGGTTAATCTTTTGGTTATTGATGATTATGAATCTGATCTATGTCATTATCCCCTAATTGCTTTCACTTATTGTTAAAACTCTCTTTTATTTAATTTTGCTATTTTCTTTGTTTTCAACTAATCAAAAGTTAGGGATAACTTGATTGGATTTATTAATAAAATAATTTGGTCCCAGAGTTCGACACCCTCTACAACAATCCTTGTTGTTTAGGAAAGCTGAATGGATTTTACAGTTCTTTACAACTGTATAATTTGTTCGCAAACAAATTTTGGTGTCGTTGCCAGGGACCAAAATAATTTTTGTTTTTAAATCCTTCGTGTTATAATTTTCTTTTTCTTAATATAAAAAAAACACACAAAAATATTTTTATTTTAATTTGTTCCCTTTTGTTTTCTAGCATAGATAAAAAAAATCTTATTGGTTGATTTGGTATTTGATTTGTGATACCGTATATCTACCAAATAAGAGAAAAAAAATTCTTGCCTTTTGTTTTGTTTCCTTTCTTTGTTGCTTTCCTTCTTTCTTGACATCTCTCCATAATTTTTTTTCCTTTTTACAATTTTTATAAATTAAAAAAAATCTTTTTGTGATTTTCTTTCCTTCTCTTCTATTTCTCTTCCTCCTTGCAATTGTTTCACAAATTGATTTCTTTCCAAGTTTCTAAAAAATAAAATTTTGCCAATTTTTCTAATTAATGTCCATTCAATTTCTTTCCATCTATTTCTATCCTAATCTTTCATTTACTTCTTTCCGATTTTTCTTCTACACAATCTCTTCTCTCTCTTCTATTTTGACAACAATAAAAAATAATTGCATTTTATTTATTTATTTCTTTCCACTTTTATTTGCATCTTGCTTCCTCCTTTCAACATTTCCATATAAAAAATTTTTAGCTTTTCTAACAATTCCTTTCTTTTAATTCTTTTCTTTTTCTTTCAAATTTCTTTCCACCTTTCCACACCTCTACTTTTACAACAATTCTAATTAAAAAAAAAAACTTGCAAATTTAGTTTGATCTCTTTCCTTTTCTACTTTCTTTTCTATTCATTACCATTCTTTCTTCATTTATTTCTTTCCCTTTCTTTCATTAATTTTGTTCCAACTTTTTCCAATTTCTTTCCCCTCTTTTCCATTATTTCTTTCCAAATTTCTCTACTATCTCTTTCTATTTTTCAGCAATTCTCTAAAAAAGAAAAAAAATTGCTTTTATTACAATTCCTTTCCTTTCTTTTCATTAATTTCTTTCCATACTTCTCTACTTTCCAATATTCCTTGTATAAATACATTCCTTTTCCCAAAATAAAAAAAAAATCCTTTTTCAATTATTTCCAATTTTCTTTCTTCTGTTCTACATATACCCATCCTCTCCAACCTCTTCATCACAAATAATAGTCACCACAACCACTTCTCAAACCAATACCTCGTCCTCTTCCTTTGTTTTTTCTTCTTCTCATAGTTTATAGTTCTCCCTGTTCCCTTTATAAAAAAAACCTTTTCTCTTCTTTGAATTTTGTAAGTTGGTTCTAGCTTTCTTTTCCCAAATCCTTTTTTTGAAAAAAAATAAAATAAAAATTGTTTTCTTTGTTTGTTATATATTTTCTTGTGTTTCTTAAAAAAAAGGAAGAAAGAGATTTCATCTCTTTGTTTAATTTTTTTTATTAGCCTTAGTTTTCTTTTGTTTTTGTTTTTGTTTTAGTGCCATTTTAGTTTTCCTTTCAAAAAAAAAGGTCAAAAAAGAGAAAGAGAGAACTCAAACAAAGGTCAAAGCAGAAAGAATTCAAGGCTCAAGCAAATAAATCAAGGAATCGAAGTCAAGCAAAGAAATCAATTCAAAGGCCAACGAGAAGTGAAGAGTTCAGCCAAGTGATTTGCAAACAGATTTGATTGGAGCGGTTGCACACCAAGTGGGGTGTGAACGCGCTAGCGCGACTCAACTGCACTGGACGGACTGTCGATCAAGGTGAGTATTTTCTAACTCTACAGGGATTGCTGCTGCAAAGAAAAGTATATAGAAATCGCTTGTAAAATCTTCTACAGGGGCAGCGGCTTGCTTGTAAAAATTTTATTTATGCAATTTATCTGTCTTTAACTGTCTGTGATTGATTATTTTGATTGTTGATGTATGGTTGGAAATTTTAAAATAAATGTGGACTAAATTATTTTTGAAATCAAATTGAGGATTCCCCAGAGCTCATATGACAAAATATTCGTTAAATTGACAATTAGGATTGATACTCTCTGAGGTGTCTAAGGAACGGTAGAGTCTAGAACTCAAACAGGTTCTTAAACCTTCAGTTGTGTTTCTACGGTGATTCGTGGCACACTGATAATCCCTGTCCGAACCTGGCCCAGACTTGTATTCATATAATCCGAATTTGTTAATTTTAACAATATTTTTTTAGAAGCTTCTTGAAAATGTCCAAATTCCCTTTTTCCAACGGATTTTACGATAGTTGTGAAAATCAATATAATCCATATAATTTTACACCAAATTCATATGGATATTTTAATAACAACTTTTGTACAAACAATTTGGATTTTATGCCACCGACTTTTCAAAATTTTCAAAATACTCCTGATTGTACACCACCAAATTTTCAAAATGATGATCTACCCTCAACTCTTGAAACACGTATTGAATCTTTACTTGAATTGAGCATACAACAAAATCAAGAAATAAAGGAATGGTGTAATTCATACATGTGCAACAATTCAAGTGAAAGTTTTCGAAATAATCAAAATCTGATTACACCTTCAAATTCCAAAGATTTTGATTATAACCCTTGTCAATTCAGTTTTGAACTCCAAAATGAATTTCAAATTCAAAATGGAAATGTAAATCATTTCTCAAATGATTTTGGCTATGGGAATAATTTCAATTGTGGTGCTAGTGAAAACTTTTGTTCTCAACAATTTCAACTTGAAAATTCTCATGTAAATAACTATAAATTTGATTTTGTTGAGCAAACAAATGAAATTGACGACTACTTGAAGTTTCGTGAGAAACAAAATCAAATCCAAATGTGTGACAAATCGAACGATAATCCACCTTTGCCCACAATTAATGATTTTCAACTGACAACTTTTGAAATCGATGAAAATCTCAATGAAGTTGTTGAAAGCTCTGTGATTGATTTGAATTTAAATTCTTTTGAAAACAAAGACGTCAATCTTCTATTCGATCTTCCTCTCTCAAATTATGAAAATTTAGCAACTTTAGATTATCAATATGAAAAAAATGATAAAGTTATTAACAACTGTTTATGTGAGGACGATTTTGATGAGCGAAAACTTCTTAAACTGATTGACGATGATGTTGTTGGGTCTGAAATTGAAAATGAAACATTTGAAAACTTTGAAATTCTTGAGGTTGAAAACAATGGGACTGTTGAATATGATCTCAAACATGATGACGATTTTTCGGAAATTGTTGAAACTCCTTGCGACTTGATCGTTTCAACTGAACCTCACTGTGATCACTTGTTTTTCATTGATAAATTTCTGCAGTATATGAACTCTTTTTGGAATAACACGGTTTTTGAGAAAATACGATTTCGAAATTTACTGAAAATTCATTTGTTTGGTTTTGACTTTAGGTTTATGAATGAACCTTTAGTGAACAAAATTTCAAATACCAAAGCAAAACTGAATAATATTTCTCAAAACAAGTGTGGGGGTGAGAGTGGTGAGCACGTCTCTCAATTCATACATCATCTGAACAAATAAAATTTTGTTTTTGAAACTTTTACTGAACCCCAGCTCGATGACCTCTCTTTAGTTGCTACAGAAATTCAATTTGATTATAGGATCAATTGTAAGCTCAAAATTTTAAAATTTGCAACTCAAACTTTTGAAAAAACAAAATTTGTTTCTCCAAATCTGAAACGAGATATAAAATTCTTTATGATTTGGTTTTCTGTGCTGAAGCTGTGTCTCATAATCTTAATGAGGTTGATCCATTGGTCCATTGTGGACCGGTTCATCTATTCGATGCCTGCGTATTTTCTGCATGTGTACTCAGTAAGCCGTGCTGACCCTCTTATTTTATTTCTCTTTCACTAAGATATGTCTAATTAACGACTGTGAGGACACAGTCACATTTAAGTGTGTGGGGGGGGGGATTTACATTACATCAGCAATCAAATTTTATGAAGTAGGTCATTCATTGAACAAGGATTAACTTAAATTCATAAATAACACCTTGGTTCTTGTTTGATAAGTTGAATTGTTGGGTGATGGGAATGAACATTATTTATTCATTGAATTGTAATGTGTCTTTTTAAGATGCTAGCTTGAGACTGTGCAGACGTTAGTCGTGTTCTGGAGTAAGCGTGTCAACCTTTGTTATACATGTTAGAATGTGCAAGTAAAAATAATCAAAAAAAAAATCATGAAATAAAAGGATTTTGCACCTACATTTGTTGGATTTTCTGAGTTCGTTTTCATGCATAATATTTTCTTTTCCACTCAAATTTTCAAAATCGTAAGTTCTAAAATCCACTAGGCCCAATTAAGGAGAAATGACTCATGTAGCGTTCTTCTTCGATACCCCACATTATTCAAACCCAAGTTTTAGTCGATTTACATCCATGTGTCAACAAGTTTATCTTATATTGGTATACTCAAGAACTTTTGTTTAAAGGTCAAAAACGTCACTTTTTATACCAATATTACACCACCCACTCCGTACTTGTTTTAAGGTAGGATAACCATATACAACATCTTATTTTATATGGGTTATCTATCTTACGAAACTTTGCTTATCATTCCTTTCAGCTTTTTGTATAACAACAATCCAGACTTGTGTGTTGAATTAAGGTTATAGAAGTAGAGTAACTAGGGCACAAAACTTTCCTTTCATGAAGTGTTGGCTTAGTAGAGGAGGAATCAAATGAAATAATGTACGGTATCATTCCATTCCATCTCCATTCATCATTCATCATGCAGAAAAAAGAAGAAGAAGAAGAAGATGAAAAAAGAAGAAAGAAAGAAAAAAAGATAAAAAAATGAAATAAAGAGAGAGTCTCTCAGAATAAAATAGTCATTCATCATTCTTGACTATAAAGCATTCAGTTCCATTCCATCCACATCCATTATACCGTACTTGGAAGTGAGGATTGTAGTAGAGGAGATGAAAGAAAATAAAAATGTTCATATGTGCCTTAGTATTACTTTATCTTTTGTAGCTTGAAGTTCAACTAATACACTTGCCCACTTATCTATAACATTTTTAGAACTTACAAAATTTTCCTTCATCTATGCATAACTCACATCCAATACATTACAGTTACATTGGTGCAAAATTATTCAAAAAAAAAAGGGTTAAATAAATGATTGGGTGTACATTGTCGATGTGTAGAACTTTGGTTGACACCACGCTCTTAACCTTCAAGACAATTACAGTGTTATCAAGGAATTACGATTCAGCTTGAAATTTTTTATTCATTTTTGCACCAACAATGGGATGGACAATTTGGGACTAACCCGTTATTATTGAAGTTAGGTGAAATCCTTGGAATGTGAAAGACCTTAAATATATTGTTTGATTAATCCGCGTACATAAGACGCTCTGGATTTTGTGGGTAGTATCCACTGAAAACCCTCATGAGACAACACTCGTCCTACTGGGGACACCCAGAGGTTTAACGGCTTGTTGCATACGCTAAATGCAATCGTGTTTCCTACGAAAGTGTGACATATCTTAGTTTAGTTTATTTGAGGACGAATAAAAAGATAAGTGTGTGGGTATTTGATATACACGTAAATGTGTATATTGTATCCGCATATTTATCTTATTTTATCTTTTAAATAATTGATATTGTGTATTTATAGCTGTGTTTTCAGATTGTTGACAAGAATCATGATTTAGAGCATTTGATGAATAAAACATGAAGAATTTGCTGAAAAAGAGTGAAGTTAAAATTACTAAAGCTTGAAGAGTTTAAAGCTTGAAGAACGGTTGCAAATAGAGTTCAGTTGGGTAGATTTGGCTCACTAAAGACTCATATTGTGTTCACATTGGCTCAATTGCAGACCATTTCACTCATGTATGTTCACATTAGCTCCTTTGAAAGGCCTCTTACTCATGTTGCGTTCACACTAGCTCGTTTGCAAGACCACTCACTCTACAGCTGCATTCACACTAGCTTATGTGTTATTTGGACTAATTCTTTAGTCCCACATTGTGTAATTTTCCAAGTAGCCTTTGTCATATCAGCTATAAATACACTTTATCTCATTCATTGTAAAACACACTTAGTTTTATTCTGTAATCCTTTTCTTGGAATAAAACTCTTCTTTCTCTCTTCTATTTATTTTTTATTGCATTTTATTTATGTCGTTTATTTTCTTTTCTTTTAGCTATGTCTAGCTAATCCTCTTTAATTAGGGGGTGATGCCGCTAATAGTTATGATTCAATATGAATCACATAGCCAAAAGATTAGAACTTCATGTATGTCGATCTAACACTTATCAGATTTAGATTTAATATTTAGAGTTTTAGAAATAAAATAGTGAATCTGTCATGATAGTCTATGGTTGTAGAGCTGAGCACCTGCATAGGCCATGCTTATCGTTATTTACATATTTGTTTCTAAAAACCTATTATCGTTGATTCATGTTTGTGACAGAAACATGTATTAGATCTAATAGTTATGATTCAATATGAATCACATTGCCAAAAGATTAGAACTTCATGTATGTCGATCTAACACTTATCAGATTTAGATTTAATATTTAGGGTTTTAGAAATAAAATAGTGAATCTGTCATGATAGTCTATGGTTGTAGAGCTGAGCTCCTGCATAGGCTATGCTTGTCGTTATTTACATATTTGTTTCTAAAAACCTATTATCGTTGATTCATGTTTGTGACAGAAACATGTATTAGATCTGGTTAATCTTTTGGATATTGATGATTATGAATCTGATCTATGTCATTATCCCCTAATTGCTTTCACTTATTGTTAAAACTCTCTTTTATTTAATTTTGCTATTTTCTTTGTTTTCAACCAATCAAAAGTTAGGGATAACTTGATTGGATTTATTAATAAAATAATTTGGTCCCAGAGTTCGACACCCTCTACAACAATCCTTGTTGTTTAGGAAAGCCGAACGGATTTTATAGTTGTTTACAACTGTATAATTTGTTCGCAAACAGCCCTTCTCTGAGACGTACGAGCTCAGAGGTTATATATTGATGGAAATCAGCCGTATGGAGTAGATTGCCTATATGGCATGCCAAGATGCTGTGATCAAGGCTTCTGTTGCAAAGCAAAGTCTTGTGTTTGATGATCAAAGCACGGCCTACGTAGCCTGGCTTTGTGTATAGCGTGGATTCGTGAGCCTCACACCTCGGTATGAGTTAAAAACGGGATAAGAACTGCAGGGAGAGCACGACGTTTCTTTCTAGCTATGGTGGTGTCAGTGACCTACCAGCCCTGACATATATATCTACTTTTCACCTATGTGGTTGTTGGAATGCGACGCGCCTCGATTATAGGTCCGTAAGGACCGGGAAACGTGTGTTTAGGAATTGCCAATCCTCAAACGTAAGAGAGGACCGGCCCTGAAGATCCAGGGGTTACCCAGAGTGTGTAGTCCTAAGGCATTTGCTAGAGTGTCTCGAAGCGGAGAGGAGCTTGCCCCTTTCCTCGACTCATGACGGAAATCTAATTTCCAATACGAAATAACGGATTCGATTGTAGAACTAGTATGGCGACATAGTGGTATGGGGCACTTATGCCGTCTATGATTGGTATTTATGATGCTATTCGTTTTCGAAACATATATGCACTAGTAATAATATCAAATGATTTTTCTTTACACGTATTAAGCATATTTGGCCATTATAAGGTAAAACTCTATCCTCCGGTTTGCGTTGCATTGTATGATGGGACTTGAGTCTTATAATGGCTACATTCTTTTTAAAAGCATTGTGTTGTTTTAAAGAATTTACTTTGTTTTAAATGCACCAGCAATCACTGGAGTAAACCCGTTCTGCGAAAGTGGCGTGGTCCTTTGATTTGCTTATTACTGTTGTTTAAACTGTTAGGTAGATTTCTCATACCAGTCCCCATGACTGACTCGTTGTTTGTTTCACTTTGCAAACGCGGGTGCCCTTATTTTCACACGGGCAGCCTAGTTCACAGGTAACAGGTTATTTTGGCTCAGCACTGTTGTATGGAGTGCATTTTGGCTCATGGCGAGGCTGACTTCACCGAGATGACTTAGACATTTTCCGCCATTATTGTATCTATATTATGATTCCGCCACAGGCGATGCAGACTGTTTTACTTCCAGTACTTATTATCGTATGTATATGTACCGCCTTCGACGATGTAGACTGATACCCTTATTATGTCTCACTGCATGTATATATTCCGCCTCTGGTGATGGTGACTGATCATTTCCCCTTTTATTTACTAAGTTATATCCTATGTTGTGCTATTCTGATGTTGCTACATGTTATGAATCCACTGTCATATCCATGTAAAATTATTCTATTTATTGTTTTTTCTATTATCTGTACTCTGCTATGATGATTGATGTGTTATATTCCAATGATTTTCCTTAATACCGTCACACGGATTTTGGGATCGTCACATGCTTCTTCTTTTAATTTAACTTTGACAGAGCAAAAGTGGCAAGAATAATATGACATTTTAGACTAACCCAAAGATACTCACTAGCTACACGAGGCACTGCTCTTCCCTGCCAACACGAGGCACTGCTCTTCCCTACCAACACGAGGAAACCATGACAATCTCCAACCTTGCCACCAAAACAAGAAGAAAATGCAACCACACCACCTAAACACATGCTTGTTAAAATTTATCAAATATACTACATGTTATGATGATTCTCATTTTTTGGTTTATTGCATCACATCTATATGCATTAATTTTAGAATTGGTTGCATAGTTATGCGATTACTGCTTATTATGACGATCAGGGTTGAACGTAAATAGATGGAAATAAAGATCGTTAACATTGACTTCATTATCTATTTATTATTGTTTTCACAACCAATATGTACTTCTCATTGTCCTGCATTCATTTGGTTTTCATATTGAGTAACAATAGTGAGCACAACCTAAAAATATTGTATATTGATAAAGTTTATTAAGCTTTTTTATTATTACTTTTATAAACGTCTTGATCTATATGTACAATTTTATCATAGGAATTACAATCGTTCTATCATTCAAATGGATTTATCTAAAAATATTATTCTTGTTGCATTGCTAAATTCATACTAACATAATTGGAACATAGAAATTCAGATGATAATTAAATAAAGACAATTTAAGATCTTACAAAAATATTAAAGGGAATTCTGCATGTTTAGCATAAAACTCAGCGAGGAAGAAGTAATTTTTTTAGATTAGTCTTTTCAATTATATTTTAACCAATTGTATTATTATTAAAATGTTATAAAAATTCTCATTTTTTAAAAATTAACAAGGTGCCAAGTCCAAACAACGATGCTTAACAAAAATACAAATAAGTAACATCATAAATTTAAATATAGAAAAATTTATTATATTTCAAAATGAACTCTTAAACCTGCAAATAAAGAATTTAACACACCAAGAATAAATATAAAATGATTTTAAATGAGCAATCATTAGTTAAAACTATGGATACCGAAGATCACATTACAATTTTGAAAAATTAACCAACACCAAAACTATCTTGTAGAAAAGAAATTTGTAGGAGTAATACATCTTCATTACTAATTTTTTACATCTCATTGTATTTTTCTTAGCATAAGTGCCTTTTAGATGCAATCGATCAATCTCAAAATGTTTCTTCAATCAAAGGAGTTGAAGAAAAAGCAACAATAATTTTTTTTCAAAACATGATACAATTATTGCAAATGATTCGTAAATAAAAATATTAAACAAGTTAATCTTTTTAGTTGAAAAGTAAATGCTTGAATTTAAATTACAAAATCAAAACAGTTAATGTGACGTTATGGAAGAATTTAAATTACAAAATATTTTTTACTGAAATATCAAAGTAGGTTATTAATAAAAATAGTTGATGAAGTTCCTATACTAGCTATTAAATATATTGATAAGAATTTCAAGATAAAAATATTTAACTTTCTTAATTTCACCATTACATTATTTTTTCAAAATTATTTATTGTTATTTAGGTATGTCTTTATTAACATTAAGTACGGTAATGTAATCATAAACCCAAACGTTCTAAAAGTTCAAAAATTCAGATTAAAACACAAACATGAGAGCAAACATGCAAATGTGCCACTAATCAATTATGTAAGGTCGTACGTCTCACATAACAAGAAATTCAACATTGTATGTCAATATAGATTAATGCTTATTTTTTAAAATTATATTATCTACTAATAATTTCTAGACTAATTATTATTTTTCAATATGCAATATGTTCAATGTATTTGTTACATGAAAAATAAAACATTAATGCATCAAACTTGCGAGAAATATGAAAGCTACAAAATAAAGCTATTAGAATGGAACATGCCAAAAATAAAATGAATGCACTCATGTTTTAAGATAAAAAAATAAATATAATTAATCATATGTTGTAATACATATAAGTGAATATGCATTTGTCATATTTTTTTTAGTCCCACATTTTTGGGAGTAAGGCTAACATCAGCACCAAAGCCAATATAGAAGGGAGCCAATGTAATAGAATTATGTACACTGAATGAAAGAGAATAAAAAGGTCTCTCCCTTATCTATTATGTTCTTTCTAACGTCTTCTCATATTTTATCTGTTCTATTTTATTTCGTAACACGTTATCAGCACGATATTCTTTTATAGTTATTTGTTGAAATCTTCTAGGTCTACATCTATGAATTTGTCATGTAAGTAATTTTTATTTGAGCTTATTTGATCTATGGATCTAATTTTTTTTTAGATCTAGATTATGTTCCAGTGGATCTAACTTTTTAGATCTAATTATTTTTAGCTTAGTGGTTTTTAGATATACACTTATTCATATTCAATTTGGTATTATGGTATACCAAATACTCTTTTTAGGAAGATCCATTCAATTTCTTTTTATAAAATTATATAGGGATCTTTTACCCCATACACCATACATAAATAATCTTCATTTGCTACTTTATCTCTTCAATAACAGAGAAGCCATTGATAATAGGTATGCATATATGTAAACTGCAGGCTGCTTCTTATTTAATCTAATGCTTGCTGTACAGCTTCAACTTTGTAATCATAGACTACCCATTCTCATTTTTTTAATGCTTCATCTTGCAAGATGAGATGCTTTAAATATTTAGAATTACATTTCCATGTATAGCTTACTTTTATATGCTTTTCATCTCTCAATACAAGCAAGTTGCTTGTTCACCAACATATGTATTACTGTGGCCATTATTTTTGTTATGTAATATGGTGTATGGCTACTTAACGGTTGGTATTGTTTTCATTATTGTAATAAGTTCATTGTAAATGTATAGAGAAAGATCTGCAGATTTGGATGTTTTTTTTATGATTATGTGCCGTAATATATTCAATTTAATTATAGAACATGTATACTAATATGTGAATTTTGTTTAATTAAGCATCTGCAATTTTTTTTTGTAGTTCACAAAAATGTCGAACACTGAGATCCATTTACAATCTCAATGCTTAGAGGATACCATTAAAAATGGTAATACTATGTCCCAGTAGGACAAAGCAAAGGCTCTGATATTTTTAAGATGCCATATCCGCGATGATCTAAAATCAGAATGTATAACTGAAAAAGATCATATCCACTTATAGAACTCCCTGAAGGAGCATTATGACCACCAGAAGATGGTCATACTTCCAAACACAAAGAAAGAGTGGTTGAACCTAAAGTTCACATGCATATGACCTAAAGTTCATATACAAATTCTTTCAAATGAGGGACCTGAAGTTCATGAGGAACCTGAAGTTCATATTCAAATGAGAAACACGAAATAAAGCATAAAAGCATATAATTGCATTTAATATTTACTTATAGCAAATGACCAATAATAGGAAAGGATTTGAAAAAGCAACGAAAGGAAAAGTTTCAACAAAAGGAAAAAACCTTATATTCCAACTTTATGCTACAAATAGTTTCTTGAAGAAACTTACTATTAGAAGAGATCATTACATTTATAATAAATACTATTTTCTTGAAGAAAATAGTAAAATGACTCTTATATGTGAAAGAAGGGCACTTTCTTGAAAAGTTGCTTCGATTTAAAATATATAATAACAATATATGAATTATGATAAAACTTGAATTTTATTATAGTCATTTTAGAACATATTATACTTCTAGAAGAAATATTTTATTGTTTCTTAGGAAAACCTTTATAAAGAAAATATGCATCCTGAAGGTCATATTAAGTTAAGATCTAAATATTGATCTTAATTTTTGCACACCGGAAATGGATGCAGAAGTAATTTTTGTTATCAAATGGAAAACTTAGAACCTTCAGTTTCTATGATGTTAACAAGTAGCCTGAAGCCCACTATGTGATTTTCATTTTGTTTAATTTCCTTTTAGCATGTATTAGTTTGAAACTTTTGTTTATTTTCCTTCCTTTTTAGCTTGTGCTTATGGAATTGCAGAAATAATATGTAATGTTGGACATGATAACTAGTTTATTCCCATGGATATTTATCTGTATTTATAAGTTATTTTATTTATCAACTAGTTGTATTACTTTTAATTCTTAAGGTATGGATCAACAGTGTTTAAGTGAGGATATATGCCTAGTTGATTGTCGAACTACTCATACGATATTGAAAAACCCGACGTTTTTCTCTGAATTATCCGAAAATGTTTCATATAAAGTTTCAACTAAAGTTGTTTCAACCAATATAATTGAAGGGTCCAGAAGAGCCCATATAGTGTTACCAAATGGTACACATATATTCATTAAAAATGCACTATATTCAAGCAATTCTAAAAGAAATCTGCTTGGCTTCAAAGATATAAGAATGAATGGATATCGTAAATGAAAACAACAAAGAATATCTTTGTGTTATTTCTAAAATTGAAAGCCAGAAGCTTATTTAGAAAGATTTGGTATAATTTCAACTAGATAATACTTTACCAAAATTGGCATAGTTGAATCTCATTTTATAAACATGAGCTAGAACTCATAGATACAAAGAAATTGATTCTTTGGCATGATCGTTTAGGTCATTCCGGATCAACTATGATCGTTTACATAAATAAATAAAAAATTATGTTCCCTGAAGGAATATCATACACTCCAGTAGTAGTGATTCTTTTCTTGAATCTTATTTTTATTTAATGCATCTAATTTCGTTAATGCATTTAAAGTTTGATATGTATTTTTGTATATTGATATGATATTTCAATAGTTTGAATGGAGGAGATAAGTTCATCCTAGAAGCAGCGATAACAAAATATCTTTAGAGGATATTTGTATATTTGGAAATGATAAGATATCTCCAGAAGAGATTTGTTTATATGAAAATAATAAAATATTTCCAGAAGAGATTTCTATAATTAAAAAGTGATAAATATTTGTAGAAAAGTTCATAAATTTCTCCTAAAGGAGAAAATATGTATTAAAACTCCACAAATGGTGTTTATGGAATATCGCAGAAGCAATATTAAAACTCCATCAACTTAACAACTTGAAGGTGTTCATATATTTATTTGGACCAGAAGTTCGATATGTTTTCAAACCAGAAGTTTTGAACATTATCATACGATCCTAAAGAGTTTTGTAATGACATTGATCAATATGTTGAAATCAATAGTTTGATCTTTTTAATAATTTATTCTAAAATTACTAACTCAAATGAGAAAGACTATGTAAATTTATAATACGTGGACGCACGTATTTATATATTCATATCTATAAATATTTAACTAACAACCTGAAGTTTGTTATAAGCATATTTTATAGATTATGCATAAATATTATTTAGTGATTTAAATTTCAGTCAACATGAATGTTGAATGACTTGAAGTCATATGTGTATTCAAATAACCGATATAATAAGAAAATTCCTCCAATATTGCTAAATCAATGAAAGAGAATAAGTAATTAAAAAAATGATGAATGCATCTTATCAACTAATTAAAGGGTTATCCTCCAACAACTGATATACATATAATATACTTGCTAGCAGCAATGTGATAATGGATCAAAATGAGAATCCTATGATGATTATTATAGTGTGACAATGTTTGTCAACATTGAGGGGGAGGATAACGGATACAATTTCATTTTGAGTATCAGTTTTAAATAATTGACACACGAATAAATTATAAATAATATCCCTTGTATACTTGCTTCAATATATATTTGAATCCCTGAAGGATCAAAATGCATAAACCACATTTAAAGATTGGTTTAAAAGTCAATTCGAGATACTTTATAAGTAAGTAATAAAGATGCCATATGAAAGAGGTGAGTGTTCTTGAAGAAACACCTAAGGAGTCTCTTGAAGAGATCCATGACATGATTGTCAAATAACCCCAGAAGTGGTTTAGGTACCTAAAATAAATAAATAAAGAGATCTCAGTAAATTATATCTAGAACTGACAATATATAATCATCGATGATAAATTTATAAAAAGTAAAGCGCTTATGTTAAATCATGATTGGCCATCATGAATCCTTCTCTAATTGAGAAATGTGGACCTGTAGTTCACAAAGTAGTGAATAAACCTCGAAGGTATGAATATTTGTTAAATCACACGAAATGATGAAAGAATATTAGTTCCTGAAGAACATAAACTACTTTGTTGGTTATATAGAATATAAAGAACAAAGAAAGTTGATTACAACATTCTTTTAAGTATTGTTATAATGAAAATAATGATATAATTCATGATGAGTAGATTATTTCCTGCTTTTACGTATTGTTGTAATGAAACATTTAATATACTTTTGAGTATAGTTGCGATATGTAAAATTCATTGAAAAGTACAAGTACCTGAAGAACATAAATAACTTTAGTGACTATAAAGAATGCAAAGAACATAAAATATAGATTACAACATGCTTCTAAGTATTGTTGTAATGAAAATCTTGATTTAATTCAAGATGAGTAGATTACTTCCTGCTTATAAGTATTGCTGTAATGAAACTATTATTGTTCGCAATGTGCAAACCTGATTGAAGCACAAAATTGTAAACACTCGAAGCGTATAGCAAGCAAGCGTAAACAAAAGGTGTTTTATATAAGAAAACATGCCTGAAGCATGAAAATGCACACAAAAGTCTTTAAAGAAAAGTTCATTAAGAATTTTCTTGTGATGTTGTACTCTTTTTCCTTCACTTTGGTTTTTCCCCATAGGGTTTTCCATTGTGAAGGTTTTAATGAGGCAAATGTCAATAAATGATGAACGTCGGAAGTATGAAGAGTAAAGATTATTATCTCTTGAGTTTATTTTCTATACAAGATTTGTTTAAGTAATATTGTTAATGAGATACATATTTATGGATCCAGAAGTATCTATAACGAAATTGAGATATCAAAAAGTATGCACTCTTTTTCTTTAACTAAGATCTTTCCCATCGGGTTTTTCTTAGTAAAGTTCTAATGAGGCATTATATTGATCCAGAAGTATCATCCTCAAAGTAATATTTGAAAGTTATAACGAGGCATTATCTTGATCTAGAAGAACCAAGCACCACATCAAGGAATATCATCTCAAATATGTTATTTAAGTTAATCTGTATTTTTATCCTTAACTAAGTTTTTTCCCACTGGGTTTTCATTTGTAAGGTTTTTACTGAAGAATTATATTGATCCAGAAGTATCATTCTACATTTAATGTAGTAAATTATTGAAAATATGCTTTTGTACTCTTTTTAGTTCACTAATATTTTTTCCATAGGGTTTTTCTTAGTAAGGTTTTAATGAGGCATTACATCGATCCTGACGTATCGAACTCTTATAAGAAATATCATTTTAATATGACAATATCTATGAGGGGGAGCAATAATTTTTCAAGGGGGGTAATTTCAAGCTACTATAAGAGCATTCAAGAATTTAACGACACATATTCAAGGAGGAGCGTTAAAGTTACCTTTCTGATCCACATAAAGCAGAATCACAAACTGGATATTTGTTTACAAACAACAATGCAGCTATTTTATGAAGATATACAAAACAAACATTGGTAGCAACATCATCCAATCATTTTGAAATTCTAGCACTACATGAAGTGAGTCGAGAATGTGTTTGGTTAAGGTCGTTAATTGAACATATTCGAAGCACATATCAACTTCCCTCAACTACAGAAAGATCAACTATTATTTATGAAGAAAATGCATCATGCGTAGCTCAAATTCAAGCGGGATATATCAAGGGTGATGGGACAAAACATACTTCTCCTAAATTCTTTTTCACACATGAGCTTCAAAAGGACAATAAGATAGAAGTGAAGCAAATCCAATCTCAAGAAAATCTAGCAGATTTATTCACGAAGGCACTTCCATAATAAACATTGCAGAAGACGATATATAAAATTGGTATACGCAGCTTGCATCACCAAACTATTGAATAATGCGCTACGAATCGGGGGAGCATATATTATGCTGTAATGCACTCTTTTCCTTCACTAATATTTTTCCCACTGGGTTTTTATTAGTAAGTTTTTAACGAGGCATTATTTTGATCCAGAAGTATCAATCCTCATTGGAACATTGTCAATATGTTTCCTGGAGATGAAATAAAAATTATTCTCTTTTCCTTGTTTATGATTTTTCCCAAACGGTTTTTCATAAAAAGATTTTTTATGAGGCAATTAATCTTATCATCTTTACATACGCATATTCAAGGGGGAGTATTGTAATACATATAAGTGAATATGCATTTGTCATATTATTTTTAGTCCCACATTTTTGGGAGTAAGGCTAACATCATCACCAAAGCCAATATATAAGGGAGCCAATGTAATAGAATTATGTACACTGAATGAAAGAGAAATAAAAAGGTCTCTCGCTTATCTATTATGTTCTTTCTAATGTCTTCTCAAATTTCATCTGTTCTATTTTATTTCATAACATCATACTAATTGTTAATGCATACAATAATATATTTGTGTAATAAAAATATTGTTGATGGCAAAATATGTCGTAAACACCCAAAATTCTTAGTTACTTAAGAATTATAGTTTCACATGGAAATATAAGTGCGGAAAGTAGGAAATAACACAATAGATTTATAGTGGTTCGGTCCCGTGAGGGGCCTACGTCCACTTTGGAAGAGTCGCTGATATTTTATTGATAATAAAGAGTTACAAGCTTAAGAATAATACATGACATCCCTTTACATACATTTCTAAGTAATTTGAGGCCATTGTTGTCATATGTGAATGTTTGGAAAAAGACACTTTTTCCCTTCTTCTTCCTCAAAGCATGGATGCCATTAAAGAGGTCACTTGGAGCTCTCAAGAGATGTCAAACCAACTAAATTCCAACCACTTTGAAGTGTGAGCTTGAGGGTATTTATAGTGGAGTGGTTAGGTAGGAGTAGGTAGGAGTTGGTAGGAGTAGGGGACCACAACAGTAAACCTCAGATTCTATAGTGCAGGCCACTAAAAGCTCGGATCCCCCGGTCTCTTCATGGAAACTCGTACCCTGTGGGGTATGAGTTTCCTACCCCGATAGTTACGAGTGATGCTGGAACGAGTCTAGAGGAGTCTAGGTTAGCGAAACTCAAGGCTTCTCAGAGTTCAAGGCATTGGCTTGGCAATGTTTAGAGGAGTGGGGAGGTTCCTGTCTACGCGACCGCTTCTCGTCTCATTCCCTTAACTCCTTGGCAACACTCCGGGCTTTAACATCACGCGATATGCTAAGTCGAGTGTGTCTGGCCTACTTTTGGGAACCGGACCAAAAGGTCGATTAACATTTGTCCCCCAAAATATGTCTTGTCTTGACAATGATGTGCTTTGAGTTGGTAGAAGTAATTGTTGAATCATCAATTTTTCTGTGAACTCACAAAAATAAATGTTGGTGGTTGAGCCCGTTTACTTAGAATTGTAAACGGGTTGTTTTCGATATCACATTGCGCTTTACACTGTTACGTACGTATGTTGTATTGAATTCTATACACATATACATACGGACAAGGAAATATGTGCATTTACACGTTCCTACATATATATGTGTGTGTGCGCGCGCACGTGCGTGCACGGGCTTTTTTTTAGGGTCCGTTTTTTCACAGGTCCCTATTAAGTTTCAAAATTAGGCTCACATCCGGTCTAACTTTTCATGTAAATTAGGTCCCTATTTTTCAAAAATAGGTAAAAAAATATTTAAAAAATATAAAAAAATCATGAAAATTCATTATTAAATAAAACATGTTCACGCCAAAAAATTCCTGTGGAAAAACAATTGGAAACCACATCTAAACCCAAAATAACACAAAATCAGCGAAACAACAGGTTTTTGCATCAAAAGATGCACCTATTCGTAAATATTTGCATACATTCATGCTTATATTTCAGCCTTTCGCCCAACTACAGTATAAATGCATACATGTATGCAGCTAAACAACATTATACACATCATTTTGTGCATATATTCAAATCTGGTCTGTTTTTCCGAGCATTCATCGTTTTCAGACATTGTTGCACGCATCTATGCTCTTATACATAATACATGCATACATTCATGCGCATATTAAGAAGCCGTCATCCCTTTTAAATTTGTTGCACACATGCATGCATATATACAAAAAAGTTGCATTCAGGTATGCAACTTTTTGTAATACGTGAACCTCAGTTCAACTTCCCATTTAAATTTGATGCACACATGCATGCATATATACAGAATGGTTGCATTCATGTATGCAACTCTTCGTTACACGTGAATCTCAGTTCAACTTTGTATGCATACATGTATGCAGTTATTTGCTAATAGTTGCATACATGTATGCATATATTGGTCCAGATTTTCTAAACTATATGAATATATGCATGTATGTATGCTACAATAGGCAATAGTTGCCCAGAAGTATGAAACTTTTTTTTTTGGCGAATGCTTCTAGGAATATTCCCTATTTTTTGGATTTTTTTATATCATAGCGCATTTTTTTTGGGTCAGAAATGGAAAAACACGTAACATTGCATGGCAAGAGGCGGAAGGGGCTGGAAATTCTGGGCGGCACCTTAAAATAGGGACCGGAAACGCAAGTAAACATTGACTGGATGTGGCGTGAATTAAGTTTCATTTTAGGGATGTGAGCCTAATTTTCACTTTTTTTTAAACTCACACCCTATTTAGGGTACGAGGACTTTGTACCCCAAACGAGGATACGAAATTTCGTACCTCGGTGGGGTATGAAATTTCGTACCTTGGTGGGGTACGAGAATTCATGCTTCGCTAAGGAACACGAAGGGTCGGGGGTTCAACCCTATTCCTTCTATAAATAAGAGTTGTTCTCCTTACTTCTTCGCTTTACTTTTTCTTACTCGGGACTAGGACACTAGACTTAAGAACCAAAAAAGTAACACGAGAAGCAGCTCGAGTAGGTGGGTTTAAATGTAACTAAGGGCATGAGCTTCCTCTCTGGAGCTCGGCCATGGTTCTTGAGGGGGACGTTGATATGATTCTCTATCGAGTTAGGGTCGACCGTTCCCCTGAACTTCAGGTCGAACCTCCATTCGTGGTCGAGACTTTTGCGCTTCCCATGGGTACGAGCTCGAGATCGGGAAAAGGAAATTTGGAGAAGAAAGGAGAATGAGGGAGTCGAGGGCTCGAAGAGGCACACGATGATTGAGGAGTGGCCATTGTTGGGAATGGTGGAAGGAGAGTTCGTACCCCTATCTTGGAGGTACAAAATTTCGTACCTAATGAGGGTATGAAATTTCGTACCCCATTAGCTTGGGGGTACGGTACCTCGTACCCCTTGTTGGAGTACGAAATTCGTACTCCGGGGGGTACGAGGTTCGTACCTTCTATGGTACAAAATTTGTACCCTGTGGATTACGAAGTTTCATACCCCTATGGGGGTATGAAGTCTTCTTGTTTTTCTCGGGAACTTCGGTCGTCGGCAATGTGTTGTGTACCTTCCCTGTGACTTTGAGCTTTCGACTGTATGCTTCAGGATTCACACCATTTTTGTGTCATTCTCGTGATTAAGCTAATATGCATGTTGACGGCCATGCGATCGTTGACTTGAGTTTACACATAGGATCAGAGCGTATACTTGAACTATTGGACCTCTTTCATCGATTTTAATTGTGACTTAGTTGCGATTTGTTGCAGATCCAGTAATGTTAGTCGGCTATGACGATGGTTATAGTCTTAAGGACTTGTGTTCGTCGTCACGCCCTACGTTTTTAACTTATAAACAGTATTATCCTGACATTGTGCAACACCGCACGCACATGTTAGCTTGCACCAACACGAGGGGTATAGGTTACTCAACTATGATGTCTAACGCTAGTGTGTAAAAATTATAGCTAACAATAAAGACAAGACCTATGACAGAATAGACTTCGGAAGCAGAGACATTTTTACCGTCGTCGCACACATCCAACTCAACTAGCAATGCTAGTTCGATGGGCAGAGAGCTTGAGACTTCCGGGAGGTCCACTCCTTCTTAGACGACAAGTTTGCCAGAAGCGTCTGATCATGGGGAGTAGCCAGAAGTACAACACTCCCCGGTTGTGCACGTGGAGATAGAGAATGTGGATGTCGTTAAGCGAAACGAGTCGGTGGCGCCGGATATCTTGACAGACGCGGTTATACTCGAAAATTCACTGGATTTGATGCCATCGCATGTGGATGTAACATCGGTAAAGCGCATGACGTTGCGGTTCCATATTCCTGAGGGAGACGTTCGCGCTCCCGGAACAGATGGTAAAGCCTACGCACCACCGGAAGGGTACACTGCCTGGGATAATCAGGTCTATATTACTGGGTGCGTTCCCCCCGGCCACTAACTTTGTTCGGGATATGCTGTATTACTTTCGCCTTGTGCCATCGCAGCTTCATTCAAATCTGTATGCTTCCCTCTTAGGTACCTACAATTTTTATAGGGAGTATCTACAGTTGGAATCCATCGGAGAGGACATCTGGTATTTGTTTTAGCTGAAGAGGAGAGCTAATATCTCGCCATCTCTTTACTTTCTAGAAGCTTCGCCTACCTATAGTTTTTTGTCGTGAATGGCCCAAGTTGTCCGTTTACAAGCATGACTGGTTTTTTGTGCGTTGTCCCCCCGGGTTTGCGAGTAGATAGTTAGAAGGAAGTAAGCATTCTTTTTCGTGTTTTGCTTTTATTGTAGAGCCTGCGGATTTGATGATTTACACTTAACTTTATTTCCTACAGCAGGAAATCCCGAGGCACCGACAAACACTGAGTACCAACGGCGCCTTGAGGATCTATTGGTGATACCGGCTAAGTCGCGCTATACAGAGAAAGTCTTAAGTCATGATCGCCTCCGTCATGCAGGACTTCTCCAAGGCGATCGAGCGATAATTAGACCAGCCGTTACCGGTGGTTGAACGACACTGGATGTAATACCCCACCTCCGCTAGGGTCACTCACAAGGGAATGCACTAGGTTTGGTGAAGCATTATCGAGGTAAACATGCACAGAGATATTACAAGACAGAACATATATATATATATATATATATATATAACAGCGGAAGTAAAACAAATTTCTTTACCTTATAAAATAAGGTCTAAAGCCTTTTACATCAGAATACATCAAAAGCCTGTCTTGCAATAGTAAAGAAGCATAAAACCATTTCATAAATTATTCCCCAAGTAAAACAGTAAAGTAGCCATAGCCAAGAAAAGTCCAAGCCATGCGTGATGACCTTCAAGCAGAAGAAACCCGAACTAGATAACATTGTTTCCTCCCTGAAACCTGGGGGGGAAACGGAAGACAAGAGGAGAAAGAAAACGGGGTCAGTCATAAAGACTGGTAAGTCCTATCTACTTCCAGTATAAAAACAGGTAAAGGTAACATGAAATGCATAAACTGAGAATAAACATAAGGATGACTACAAGATAGATAAACTAAAACAGGCTGAACTACTGTAGCAAGGTAAACTAAGATATCATGATAAACTAGGGTGTCATGATAAGTCAAGGTATCACATCGTCCGGTTTCTATCAAGTATAATATCCCAAGGTATCTATCCCGTATAACATCCCACGGCATCTATCATGTATATTTCTCATGGTCCTAACATGTATATTTGCTCTGCACCTCTCGTACTAGTATCCCAACCCGCGTCATGTGTTAACTATGAATGTCCCTTGCCCAACGCCATGTAATGGTCCATGTCAACCTAATATATAGCATATGTATGTTTTCCCAACTCGTATGTTTCTTTCCATGTATAAGTTCAGTCCTTTGCCGTAGGCCATACGGGCTTTCCCATGTAAACGTTTTATCCTTGAAGTTATTTTGGACTGCTACCCTTGATCTAGTTATGTTTTCTTACCATGAACTATCGCATGTCCACTTAGGATTTATGCCACCTAGGACCACTAGGGATTATGCTACCTAATGAACGTTTCTGTGTCTCGGTTTGGGTTCAGCCACCTAGGGCCACTAGGGATTATGCCACCTGTCAACCGCGCCCTTTATCCCACGTATGTATCGTGAATCGTTTTCCATGTCTAGATGCACATGTTCCTCAATGTGCCATCCGAGTTCCGTGCCAGGGCAAATCAAGAAATACGGAACTCGGTCGGGAGCTTTAAGTCGTCTACTGATGTAGATATCAAGGTCTGTTTTTGTACCCATGGCTATGGTCCCACGTGACCCCTCCCTCAACTACTGAAAGGCAATCCAAGAAAAATCATGTATGAGAACTACACTAAGGCCCATCGATGCCCACTTCCAGATAGCCAACCTCACCCATAACTTGATAGCTAGTATATGGTCTTTTGGGAGTTCCCTGCCTTTCCGTACGTACACGATTGACTAAAGATGGTAGGTGGTCGGCGACATGCTATCCCGGGGCAAAATCAAGTATCGTCGACTCCACGCTAATCCATCCCAGTCTTTAGGTTGCTCGCATAGCAACCAAGGCATACTCTTGGCTCTTCTACCGCAGACCTTAACCCCTGTGGGGCCGGGTTTCATGGACCACTTGCCACCTCTTAGAGGGATACCAAGAGTACCCTCACGTTCCCCGAAGCTTCCGCTTCGTCACCCAGTTCGCTGGAGATTTTATCCCAGTCAGATAACTTGCTCCTCCTCGTATACTAAGCGATGACCTACCGTACCAGGTTGCTCATCTCTTTATGAACTAGTCCCATGTCCTTAGCTAAGAATTATTACTTAGTTACCCTTAACTAAGGTTTACCACTTAGCTCCTCTTTCCGCTATCCTTGTTAACTACGATTTCCAACCTAGTCCCCTGAGCTAGGGTTTTGTCAAATGGGTTAAGTGTTGTTATCCAAGTTCATGACTTAACCCGCCTACGAATCATGTCAAGATTGGCTAAGTACCCAAGTTCAAGGCTTAGCCCTACAAGTTGGTTAAGTGTACTAAGAAGCTCATGACTTAACCCTATCAAGTCAAATTGCTTAAGTATTTATTTGTCTTAACCCTATCAGGTTATCATGTTAGATTGATTAAGCATAGATTATCCTAATCCCATCAGATTATCGAGTCGGATTGGTTAAGTATGGATTAGCTTAACCCCATCCACTAATCGTATTACAATGGTTAAGTTTATTTAAAAGATCTTGTGACTTAACCCTATCAGGTCTGCATATTAGATTGGTTAAGTATAGGTTACTTAACCTCATCAAATCATCATGTATAATTGGTTAAGTATAAGTTACTTAACCCCATTAAACTACCGTGTTAAGTTGGTTAAGTATTGGTTACTTAACCTCATTGAATTACCACATTTAGATTGGTTAAGTGTTTAACTTAACTCCATCGAATTACCGTGTTTAGATTAGTTAAGTGAAGGTTACTTAACCCCATCTGATTACCGTGTTTAGATTAGTTAAGTCTAAGTTACTTAACCCCATCTAATTACCATGTTAGATTAGTTAAGTATGGATTACTTAACCTCATCGAATTTACCGTGTTTAGATTAGTTAAGTGAAGGTTACTTAACCCCATCTAATTACCGTGTTTAGATTAGTTAAGTCTAAGTTACTTAACCACATCTAATTACCATGTTAGATTAGTTAAGTATGGATTATTTAACCTCATCGAATTTACCGTGTTTAGATTAGTTAATTGTGGATTACTTAACCCCATCTAATTACCAAGTCGGATTAGTTAAGCGTAAATTACTTAACCCCATCCCCTAATTGTCTTGTATGGTTAAGTGTCATTAAGAAATCAAGTCCGGTCCCACTTAACCTACCCATTCGTGTCATATCGGTTAAGTGTCATTAGTCAACTTTACTTAACCTTATCATGTGGCATTAATTTAATTAATGCACTCTCAACCTCTCACATTAGAACTTGTTGTGGTTACTGGTTAAGCCGGGCGGGTCCGGGTAGTTTTACACCACAACCTAGTCTAACCTCGGGTCTTAAGCGCGACATGACCAACTTCTCACATTGGATCCTATTGTTTGTAGCTACTAGTTAAGCCGGGCGGGTCCGGGCAGATTTATGCTACAAACTCAACCCGACCTCAAGTTGGCCTCTTTCATGTTTGGTCTAGTGTCTTTTTACACCTACAACCCACCCATGTCTAGTTCAAGTTCCATGTTTACCCACGTGTCATGATCATATTTAAATGTATCATGAATGTCATGTTCTCATGTAAGCCCCATGTCAAGTTTTTCATGTCATACCCACGTTTTTCCTAAGCTACCCAAACGTATGTCCAACCCAAGTGGAAGCGAGTCACATAGTAGGGTATTATGCCAACATATTGGCCACAAACATGCATAGTATCATAAGAGAATTTGGTCACAAATATGCATAGTATCATAAGGGAATTTGGCCACAAGCATGCATAGTTTCATAGGAGGATTTGGCCACAAGCATGCATAACATAAAAGGGGATTGGCCACAAGCATGCATAACATAAAAAGGTGATTGGCCACAAACTTGCATGTTATCATAAGGGGTTTCGGGTTCATATACTTGCATAAGCCCCAAGTTAAGTTCATGCACATATTTCACAAGCCCAAAGTGGTTCTAAGGTCTTATGCCCACATTCACAAGTTAAAGGTTCAATCTTTCATGATAGACTAGGCTAAACATAACATGAGTGACATGATATAGTCGCTAAAACATAGTTCCAAGTCATATATTCAAGGTAAGAGGCAAAACTAGGTTCACATAGGTTATAGCACTTATGTTTAACCGCATTTTATTCCATGCCATCATTAAACTACCGTTAACATCTCGAAGTAGCTAGAACTTACATAGCGAGGCTTAGGAAAAGGATCATTCATCATCTTGACTAAGAAAGGTGGCTCCTTTGTCGAAGAACCGTCATGAAACTCGCATAGCAACATTGATTTGGCCTCTATTTGGTGTAGCAAGCTTGCACCTTTTGATTTGAACCCGATTTGAATGCATAGGCTCTTGAAGTTGGAGATGGAGGCCATGATCATTGGAGATTTGGGCAGCACTTCGTGGCATGAGTGAATTATGAGAGGTTTAGGGTAGGCTTAGGGTCTTTTTATAGAGATTAGGAGTAGTTTAGCCCGTTAGATCAACCCTAGGATAGATCCAAGCCCTCAAAAATCGTCACAAGCCTCCAAAACCGAGCCAAACAGCAAAACAGGTGCACCAGGTTGCCTGGGTCCTACCAGGCAGGTCGACCCCCAGGTCGACCCTGGGGTCGACTCCCCAGTCGACCTTGGGCGGGGGGGGGGGGGGTCGACCTCCCCTGGTCTGGCGGGAAATTTTGCCGCCTCTTCTGAATTCAGAAATTTGAATCTGTTTTCGTTTTTGAATTTTTCGTGAAACTTCGCGAGGCCATATCTTGGTCATACGGACTCCGATTTACGAAATTTCAGACCCTATTTCGCGTATTTTTCCGAGACGAACGCAATGGCACATTCCGTTTTGTCTAATTCAGATTTTATAATTTAACCCTGCCTTGATTCTTGATTGAACATGTTGTTAAATTTCGGGTTGTTTCATTCTCCCCTCCTTTAAGGATTTCGTCCCCGAAATCTCCAAGTTAGGAAGAACGTATCCTACCATCCATCATCCATCTACTCAAAACATCATCCACAGGCTACCACTGTCCTTAGACGATTTCTAATTCCGTATGAACATATGCAAAACGTGTGTGTATATGCTCCTTGGCTAATGCTAATGATCAGGCCTGAATGATCTTTCTAATGCAAAATATGTTTTGCCATGAGTCCAACATGTATGCAAATAGTCCTAGTCATATAAGTACTATATGCGTGCACAAACATTCATTCATATGCAACATCCGCATGATAACACATTCAATTTCATCCATAAACAAGTATAAATACTCGTGCATATGCAACATGAAACGTGAACGCGTCAATCTAGTATCTAATGTGTATTCGCGCATCCACGAGCAACCACTTGCAACCATTTGCAATCATATCAATCATAACATGTTTCAAATAACATCCATAGAGTTCTATCTAAGGTTCCCACGATAGGATCGAGGAGATAAACAAGACAAACTCCTTACGGGGTTTGTAACAGAAACAGGACCGAGAGGATATCCACCAAGAGATAGCATGTAAGTAAGCTCTACAGGAGAACCAAGGATCAAAGGTATACTCTTAAAAAGGAGACATGATGCGCGCGTCTAAGCCGCATTTCCATGAGCTTAATTCCATTGTGCCTTGACCGCCTTTGACTTCATGATTTCGTAGCTCCTTGATTCCTATTTCCAAGGTATGAGTCGGAACTCGTTTCATTGTCGCCTCTCGTTCCACTTTCACTTATTCTTTCCCTAGTATGCTCGGTTCAAACATATCTGCATACTCATGCAAGCTCTCCAAAATTCACTAGTGAATTCTGGATCTCGTTTACCGATGCCAATCCATGTTACCACGTGCACTTACTAGGGTGATTCCTATAACCCATGCTCAAGCGGAATGAACCATCCGTCTTATTGGCGGACGTTACTCGATTGGATCAGAGATTTCCGATAAATGCATCAAGAGATCCTAGGTAACTAACCATGACAGAACCCAAAAGGTTATACAAGACTTCGAGGGTATTACCAAGGAAAGTTAAGAGTTTAACCACCCTCCTTTCAAAACCGAGAATGGCATCCCTTACTGGATAACCACTTTATCCCTAGAATCCATCCATGGCTCAACAATAGAAGTATTGCTTCTAATCTCAACACTTGGCATAGACGTTCTCAAATCCAACAAGTCATGAATAAATGGACCGACTCTCCAACCAGATTTTGGGACAAAACTGGGATCCTTTACCATGCTAGTACTAAGGTGCAGAGACTCAACAATTCAAGCAAACTTAAATGATACGACGATCAAGACAAAATCTGGACGGGATGATAGAAAAGAACGACTAAACCTTAACCAGAAACGGTACCAGTTCTTTTAGGTACCCTAGAAATGGGAACGTACAATTGCCCTCTTCGATGATCTTGTCCTCGTCCTCCTTGATGGACTAAGCCATTCCAACAGTTGCTTATCCTTAAGCTTGCGTCCGTTATCCTTACTCTTGTTATCCTTCCTTGTACCATGGCAACAGGTCTCTCGAGAACCACCTCAATCGTACGGAAAACACCTACGTGGCTAGACAAAGATTAGTCACAGTCAGAACTACTGTGACTACAGATGGAAGAAAGAAAGGAAAAGAGGTTCAATCAGGGAATCAAAGGATAATGCTAATGGCCTTTGGGGAATAGCCTTTTAAAACAAACTTTTCTTGAAAAATGCTTCTTTGTAAAACGGTTTTTCAAATAGTTTTCAGAAGGTTTTAAAAACTTTTGCCCAGTCTGGTAACCTTCTGCTCTGATACCAAATGTAATACCCCACCTCCGCTAGGGTCACTCACAAGGGAATGCACTAGGTTTGGTGAAGCATTATCGAGGTAAACATGCACAGAGATATTACAAGACAGAACATATATATATAAAACAGCGGAAGTAAAACAAATTTCATTACCTTATAAAATAAGGTCTAAAGCCTTTTACATCAGAATACATCAAAAGCTTGTCTTGCAATAGTAAAGAAGCATAAAACCATTTCATAAATTATTCCCCAATTAAAACAGTAAAGTAGCCATTGCCAAGAAAAGTCCAAGCCATGCGTGATGACCTTCAAGCAGAAGAAATCCGAACTAGATAACATTGTTTCCTCCCTGAAACCTGGGGGGGGAAACGGAAGACAAGAGGCGAAAGAAAACAGGGTCAGTCATAAAGACTGGTAAGTCCTATCTACTTCCAGTATAAAAACAGGTAAAGGTAACATGACATGCATAAACTGAGAATAAACATAAGGATGACTACAAGATAGATAAACTAAAACAGGCTGAACTACTGTAGCAAGGTAAACTAAGATATCATGATAAACTAGGGTGTCATGATAAGTCAAGGTATCACATCGTCCGGTTTCTATCAAGTATAATATCCCAAGGTATCTATCCCGTATAACATCCCACGGGATCTATCATGTATATTTCTCATGGTCCTAACATGTATATTTGCTCTGCACCTCTCGTACTAGTATCCCAACCCGCGTCATGTGTTAACTATGAATGTCCCTTGCCCAACGCCATGTAATGGTCCATGTCAACCTAATATATATCATATGTAGGTTTTCCCAACTCGTATGTTTCTTTCCATGTATAAGTTCAGTCCTTTGCCGTAGGCCATACGGGTTTTCCCATGTAAACGTTTTATCCTTGAAGTTATTTTGGACTGCTACCCTTGATCTAGTTATGTTTTCTTACCATGAACTATCGTGTGTCCACTTAGGATTTATGCCACCTAGGACCACTAGGGATTATGCTACCTAATGAACGTTTCCGTGTCTCGGTTTGGGTTCAGCCACCTAGGTCCACTAGGGATTATGCCACCCGTCAACCGCGCCCTTTATCCCATGTATGTATCGTGAATCGTTTTCCATGTCTAGATGCACATGTTCCTCAATGTGCCATCCGAGTTCCGTGCCAGGGCAAATCAAGAAATACGGAACTCGGTCGGGAGCTTTAAGTCGTCTACTGATGCAGATATCAAGGTCTGTTTTTGTACCCATGGCTATGGTCCCACGTGACCCCTCCCTCAACTACTGAAAGGCAATCCAAGAAAAATCATGTATGAGAACTACACTAAGGCCCATCGATGCCCACTTCTAGATAGCCAACCTCACCCATAACTTGATAGCTAGTATATGGTCTTTTGGGAGTTCCCTGCCTTTCCGTACGTACACGATTGACTAAAGATGGTAGGTAGTCGGCGACATGCTATCCCGTGGCAAAATCAAGTATCGTCGACTTCACGCTAATCCATCCCAGTCTCTAGGTTGCTCGCATAGCAACCAAGGCATACTCTTGGCTCTTCTACCGCAGACCTTAACCCCTGTGGGGCCGGGTTTCATGGACCACTTGCCACCTCACAGAGGGATACCAAGAGTACCCTCACGTTCCCCGAAGCTTCCGCTTCGTCACCCAGTTCGCTGTAGCTTTTATCCTAGTCAGATAACTTGCTCCTCCTCGTATACTAAGCGATGACCTACCGTACCAGGTTACTCATCTCTTTATGAACTAGTCCCATGTCCTTAGCTAAGAATTATTACTTAGTTACCCTTAACTAAGGTTTACCACTTAGCTCCTCTTTCCGCTATCCTTGTTAACTACGATTTCCAACCAAGTCCCCTGAGCTAGGGTTTTGTCAAATGGGTTAAGTGTTGTTATCCAAGTTCATGACTTAACCCTCCTACGAATCATGTCAAGATTGGCTAAGTACCCAAGTTCAAGGCTTAGCCCTACAAGTTGGTTAAGTGTACTAAGAAGCTCATGACTTAACCCTATCAAGTCAAATTGGTTAAGTATTTATTTGTCTTAACCCTATCAGGTTATCATGTTAGATTGATTAAGCATAGATTATCTTAATCCCATCAGATTATCGAGTCGGATTGGTTAAGTATGGGTTAGCTTAACCCCATCCACTAATCGTATTACAATGGTTAAGTTTATTTAAAAGATCTTGTGACTTAACCCTATCAGGTCCGCATATTAGATTGGTTAAGTATAGGTTACTTAACCTCATCAAATCATCATGTATAATTGGTTAAGTATAAGTTACTTAACCCCATTAAACTACCGTGTTAAGTTGGTTAAGTATTGGTTACTTAACCTCATTGAAAAGAAAATCCCACTTAAAATCTATTATGACAATTTAGAGAAGAAAAGAGAGAGTTTTGCTTTGCTTTAGGGTTGAGAGAATTAGAATTGAATTTTCTTTTCTTCTTTCTTAGTTGGCGGCGGCTCCATTGATTTCCATGGCGACGGTATGACGGTAACTATTCTATTTTAATTAGGTTTAGGGCTAGCATTAGGATGTATTTGTAGGTGTAGGAAGTTATTTAGGGCCATTAGATTAACCCTGAACCATGAGAACCATTCAAATGCAAAATCTGCATTTGAGCGAATCGGCCCACGGGTTGACAGCCAAACACCCTGGATTAACCCCTAGTCGACCCAGCGAGGCTCGGGTCGACCTCAAAAATGGGCCGGTTCGATTATTTCCCCTCCCAATTCGCTGTTTTGAACTTTTTCGCATATTTATTTATTTAATTTTTAATTTATATATATATATATCAATATATGTATTTTTCTACACAACCCATTTCACTTAATTCTTTTCTAAAAATTAAGTATACTTTATTTTGTGAATTTTAATGTTATAAAATTATGGGGTGTTACAGCGAGCACACTCCCCATCATTCTCGCACCCTTTCTTTCCGAAGGTAAATTCTTGTTACCACGAATACCCGAGGATGATGCGATTACTGAATTTATGGACTAAAAGGTTGTGTTTTTTACTGTGCAACCCTTCCTAGAGCTCCTATGACACCAGCTTTTCCCCAACGCTTCCCCAAACAATAGAATCTGGATTATGATAGCAAGGGATATAATTTAGAGAGGGAAGTGGTCAGGTGGACACGTTCTCGGTGGTCGAGCTAGGATCCAACATTTATAAGGGCCTTTAGAGGAAGGAGAGCTTGTGGATGTCCAAAGAGCTTATGTGACTGGTCCAGTGGAGGTCAATGTGCCAATATTGCAAGCCCTGGTGGAGGCCCAAGGGAGCCCAGATGGTGGCTAAATCTGAAGAGCAGGAAGAGAAGAGGAGGCAGGAGGAAGCGGCCAGGCAGGAGGCCTAGGTGAAAGCTGGCAGGATGCCGAGGGAAAGGTTGCTATTGTAGCGGCGAAGGAGAAGGCCGATGTTGAGGTAGAGGAAGCAACGATTGCCGAAGGGTCCGAAAAAAGAGAGCTTCTGATGAGGCTAAGAAGGAGAGGGTTGTTGCAGAGGCTAAAAAGAAAGAGGTCGATGATGCCAAACAAAGAGCCGCGACATCTTATGAGAAGCTCAAGGCCGATGACATCGTGAAGCTTAAATCTAAGAAGCTAGTTGATCGGAAGGCTGCCAAAGAGGCTAAGAAGAAAGTAGAACTAGATTCCAAGAAATTTCTGGGAGGAGGTGACGTTGTGCTAGCCCTTTCTTCTAGTGCTGCCCCCAAGCCCTTGCAGTCGGCTACCAAGATCATGGAGATTACTAGCAGTAAGGATGACTACAGAACGCGTACCTCTGTTTCTCACGATTCAACCACTCCTACAAAGGGAAGAGGAGGGAAAAGCGGCAGTGGATTCGAAAGAAAGAGGTCCGTCCCTGGTGACCCACCGAGTGTTGAATCTGTCCAAAAGAAGAAAAGAAAGAAGAAGAATGAGTAGCATTAGTAATTGTAATAGATTTTACCAGTATTTTGGTTATGTAGGCCGATAGGATACGCGAGTACGACCCTCACTTTTGGTGTTTTAAAGGCACGGTGTGGTTTTCATGTACACCCTGTCATTAGAAAGGAAAGATATTAGATATGTAGTTTGTTTTGTATGAGAAAGGAAATATTAGTTATTTAAATTGCATTTCATGTTGAGTGTTCGAATGTTCGTTTTATGTTTTCCAGCATCTAGTACTTGCACAAGCGTACTTGTTGTTACACTAACCGAGATGTGATCGGGAGTCTCCACTTTGGGGGTGTCCCTGATCGTGTAATGACCGTGCGCTGGTTCCATTCGAGGGATTTCCTATGTGCAGGAATCTTGAAGGGCATGGAATTCAGGCCATGTGCTTTCTGCCTTGGACTGCTGGAGTTTGTTAGTCTTAAGTAGAGTGAAGGCGTGGACTCGATTCATCTAACTTTTGGCTCTCTCATTGTTCTTTTGGGTTTATAGCATGAGGGCATTGTTTATTAGCCGAAGAGTACTCGGATCTGGACCCGGGGGTCAGATTATGGCCAAGGGGCTGCCACTAAACCCTGGGGCTTGGGAGCGGAAACGATTTATGCTCGGTCTTGGTGCTGGGCCGAGATTCGAGAGGTACCCGAATCCTTATCCATTGGGTCGGATGGATCCACGCAAGTAGTTGGTATCACAATAGGTTGGTTGGTGGACTGCCCCCATATCCGGAGACCTAAGGGCAGAACGATTTATACTTGATCTCGGTGTTGGGGTGAGTTTCGAGTAAAGTTATTTATGCTTGGTCACCTCGCGGGCTTAGGACTCGAGTAGAGATGTTGATTCCCATGCTCGGGGTGCCGAATCGAGGCCATTCGTGTTTATCCTCGATGTTGGTTCGAGGCTCGAATGACAACATTATCTCTTGTGCTTGGGGTGCCGATCCGACGTTCGAGTGTTTGTGTACATAAGTTAGTTGCATTAGTTAATCAAATATATCATAGAGGAAGCAAACATAACGAGGACACAGGAAATTGAACATTATCTTTACAGATAACTTTGGCAGTAGCAGCCTTTACAATGCCTTGAATTTCAAGAAAAAGTAGGAAAACTGTACACTAAGTTATGTGAAGTAGAGGCAGATATATTCGTTGTTCCAGGCCCTTGGGAGCTTGGCTCCGTCTATGGTTGCTAGATTGAAAGTTCCATCTCTGAGATTTCGTTGTATGATATACGGGCCTTCCCAGCAAGGCCTGAGACCAGTCGGTAGGGGAAAGACACGTTTTAGGATGAGGTCGTCGATATTGAGATCCTCATGGCAGACTCTAGAGTTGAAGTATCGCGCTACTCGTTGACGTTGGGTGGCAGCCTTGAGCTCAGCCTCGTTCCTTTTCTCCTCAAGAAAATCAAGCGATTCTAGAAGTAAATCTTGATTGGTTTTCGGATCATAGTAGGTAACTCGATGAGATTAAAGCTTTAGCTCAATAGGGATGACGACTTCGGATCCATAGGCAAGGGTGAATTGAGTGTGGCCGGTTGCTGACTTATAGGTGGTCCGGTAAGCCCATAGGGACAAAGGGAGTTTGTCTGCCTATAAGTCTCCGACATTTTCCATACTCTTCTTGATGATGAATTTAATCACTTTATTGACAGCCTCGACCTGCCCATTGGCTTGAGGGCGAGCCACCACCGAGTATCTCTTTTCGATGTTGTGCCGCTAACAAAAAGTCTTGATCTTTGCGCTCTCAGATTGGGTTCCATTATCTGAGATGATGGAATGGGTGACTCTGTAGTAGGTAATGATATTGTAGACGATGAAATTGATTATCTTCTTGGTGGTTATTGTAGCGAGAGCTTTGGCTTTTTCCCATTTGGTGGAATAATCAACTATGATTATGGAATAACATGCCCCGCCTCTAGCCATTGGAACAGTCCTGAAGATGTCTACTGCCCACATGCCAAACGGCCAAGGACTGACCATTTGCGTTAACTCGGTAGGCTGGTCTCTTGGGATCTTTAAGAAGCGCTAGCATTTGTCGCACTTGCGGGAATAGTTCGCGGCGTCTTGATCAGGTGTGGGCCAGAAGTAGCTGTACCTTTTGATTTTTCTTGCTAAGGTTTCCCCTCGGTATGGTCGCCACACTCACCTTCGTGCACGTAATTCAGCATGTGGTTGGCGTTGTTGTAGGCTATAAATCGAAGTAGCGGGACAGAGAAACCTCTGTGGTAGATTACCCCATCCAGAATTATGTAGCGAGATGACCGGCGAATGAGCGCTCGTCTTTCCTTGTAACATCCCGGGAGGGTTCCATGTTGGAAGTAGTTCTTGATCGCTGTCATCCAAGACTCTGGTTCAACTACGGTATCCATTACTGAATTAATCTGCATCGGATTAATCGATGAATCGTGTGACGGCTTGCCCCGCACCAACCGACATTTACTCCAAAAGTGCGCTGTACACATGTCCAGTTAGCACGGAACGGGTCGTCAGAAGGAAAAAGAAGAGGGTGAACGAACAAACAACCTGTAGAATGTCTCACAGGGCATAGAATAAAATATAATAATAACATACTTGACATAAAACAGGTGAGACAATGCATAAGCTGAAACAACTAACATAGCAGCGGAAAATATAAGTACAGCTTATGATCCAAAGTTAAACATTATTACAACTTTTCAAACTTTCTCAAAGCAAAAGCAAGATAAAGGAGGTACACTACTAATGCCCAAGTAGCGACCACCAACGACACAGGGAGAATATCTATATATCATATGTGGAAGCCTCCTGCTCGCCTCTGAATCAGCTACTCGCGCATCACCAGCTAACCATAACCTGTCTCTAGTCTGCTCATGTGAGCACCCAGAGTAATAAGAGGAGACATAAAACTCTGGGTCAGACATAAAGCTATGTATGAGCGATAAGCATCTAAATAGAATAATAATAGGTATAATCCAATCATACATGAACCTGGACCTGCAGCCAAAGAGTTAGCACTACATACTGTACAACACTCTAAGGTTCCCTTTCAAATGGTGTAAAGATAACGGGGGTGGGGTTGTGCATGTCTTGGTGATGTCAAACAATCAAGCATAGCAACCATCCTCACGTCGCTCACTCAGTGCATAAAGTATACGACATCCACTACTTTGGTCACCTAATACTTTGGGCCATGACGGAATCCAATCCCGTGTAACTATCACTACAAGCCCACCATCCATCTCTCAGTGGTGAACCAAAGTTATGAATACCGATAACCCCTTTGCACACGTTCCGCAGCAAAGCCCAATCATGAAGTGAACTCATTGGTTTCCATCTAGATCCTGAGCTCTAACTTCCATTTGGACTACCTTTGCATCTCGGGTTTTGGTCAGCATCTCCTCCGGATCGGTCTTTACTTCACCTTGCTTTGGATTATGGTCATCACTTCAAGTCCAAGCATCTCGGATCGGGTCGGTCGTGCTCCCTCCATCGGATCGCATCGCGCCATACAGATCGGGCCGTCATCACCCCTGGCGGATCGGGTCGGGGTCTTCAGCTTGCCACGGTTCGAATCGGGTGCTCTTTCGTGGTGCCTTCAACTCGTGGGTGAGCATTCGGGTCGGAGCGTTCAAGTACAAGTGGATCGTGGATGTTGTCTTCCTCTGGTCGGATCGCGGTGCGCAGCGCGAGCGGATCGGTGCTTCTAGATCGTGGAAGGCGGTTCGGATCGGAGTATTCAGCTCGTGCAACTTGAGAAGAAGCGGTTCGTCTCATGGAAAAAGAGGCGATCCGATCCGGGTCCTTCATATTTCCTGCAACTCTTCCAACGACTGTTTTACGCCATACGACGGCGTTTTCGACCATTCTAACTTTTCTAATCAATCACAAAGCATAACATACAGTCATAGCAACATGTATAATCAACCACAAACACCAAAACAACAATATGATAGGTTAAAATGGATCAAACATAGCCAAAACCCCATATTTTCCCTTAAGCATGTTTGGGTGAAACTTATGATATGATTAGCAAAACTTAACCAAATTATCCCAAATTCACATCAGAGGTCTAAAACAATATTTCAGAATTTCTAAATATTTTTCCCGATTTTTAACATGCATAAATTCGCTAATTATCACTGATCATCCCTTAATCCCCCCAAATTCCGGGATTTGCAAAATTAGTCGAAATTAACCCAAATTCATATCAGAGGCATAAAATGATGTTTTAGAATTTTAGGAATTTTTCTAGATTTTTCTGAGCCATAATTTCACTAATCTTCGCTAATTACCATAATTAGCCATAATTAGTGAGGAACTATGCAAATCACTCACCTTAGCCACAAACAAACTTTAGATCTGAAACAATCTCTGATTTGGATCCAATCCCTATGTGTTCCAGCAGCTCTCTCTCTGATTTGGTGCTACCCTCCTTTGATTTGATGTAGTTTTGCTTAATCTTCGATTAGAAAGTGATTAGAGATGATTTAGGATGAAATTAGAAGGTGGAGGTTATTGCTAGAGCTTGAAGGAGGTAAGTGGCGGCTGGAAAAATGAGTCTAAAACCGAAATCCTTACCCTAGCAGCCCTTAAATACCCCAAATCCCGAAATCCCCCATTGGGCCTTGTTGTTAATCACCCGGTTAAGCCCAATTAGCTGTTTTCACCTTCTAAACCTTGTTTCAGCCATATCTCCCAAACGGTAAGTCCGTTTGGCTAATATAACCACTCTACCGAAAGACAAACCATCATTCGAATCCAATGGAAGTGGTTTCAGGTCAAAACTCCTTTCCAATCAAAAGTAATGGCCAAAACAGTACCAACTAGGGGTAAAACGGTCATTTAAAAATCGACAAAAATCATGAACATGGGAAATGACTCTAATGGTTGTTTCCCAAAGTTACATGACCATACGACTTTATATGTGAAAGAAATAAATATTCCACGATCCTATGATGTGTAGAATACTGGTCGTTACAAATCGAGTACTTCGACTAGGGAGATCCCCACGAGCTTGGCATCCTCGGAGCTTGCTAACTTGGCTAACGAGTCTGTTTTTCATTCTATTCTAGGAGGATATGTGTGATGACAAAGTGGTCGAAGTTGGTGAGCGATTCCCGAACCTGGGCTAAATAGGGAGCGAGTCGTGCCCCATTGGCTTGATATTCCCCCTATACCTAATGCACGATGAGTTGCGACTCAGAGAAGATTTGAATAATCTTGATGTTAAGTTCAATTGCGATTCTGAGCCCGGATGTAGAGGCCTCATATTCTACATCGTTGTTGGTAGCAGGGAAGTTGAGCTTCAAAGCATAGCATATCGAGCGCTCCTCTTGAGTGATGAGCATGACTCTGGCGTTAGAGCATTTATTATTGGAAGATCCATCTACAAAGAGTTTCCATCGAATGTCTGGAGCTTTCATGCTTTTTGGAGGAGGCTCCTAGGGGCGGTGAATTCTACTATGAAATTAGCAAAAGCTTGTCCGAAGGTGGCTCGACGGGGGATGAATGTTATCTCGAACTGACTCAGCTCTATATTCTACTTTAGTTGTCATCTGGATGCCTTAGGTCACTGTAGGACCTTCCATAGCGGCTAGTCAGTATATATCTTTATGGGGTGAGACTGAAAGTATGGTCATACCTTCCGGGAGGAGATCAACAAGAAATAGGCCAGTTTTTCGAGCTTTGGGTAGTTCTTTTCTACCCCTGTCAATCTTTTGCTAATGGAGTAAATGGGTCGCTGGACAAGGTCTTCAATATGTACCAGTGCCGAGCTGATTGTATGCATGGAAACAACCAAATAAACGTATAAGTTCTCGTGGTCCACATGTTTGGGCTAGATAGGTGGTCGCTTTAAGTGATTCAAAAGGTCCTTGAATGCGGAGATGCATTCTAGTGTCCATTCGAAGTTGCGCTTCCCTTTCCGAAGCAAATCGAAAAAGGGAATGCATTTGTCAATGGCTTTGGGGATAAATAGACTTAAAGCAGCAGCCTTATTGTTTAAACTTTGAACATCCTTGATTTTATGAGGGCTTGAGTATCTTGGATAGCTTTGATCTCGTATGGACTGACTTCGATGCCTCGGGAATTGACAGTGAAACCCAAGAATTTTCCTGTGGTGACTACAAAGGAGCATTTCAAGGGATTGAGTTTCATGTCATCATATTGGCGGAGAACATCGAACATATCGAAGAGGTCGTGAACATGGTCGCTCAATATCTTAGATTTACTAGCATATCATTCACGTATACCTCCATGGATTTTCCGATCTGGTTCTTAAAGAGGCGGTTAACCATTCATTGATAAGTGGCTCCTGCATTCTTGAGACTGAAAGGCATGACGTGATAGCAATAGAGCCCAAGGTCGGTTATAAAAGAGGTGTGATCCTGGTCGGGAAGGCACATCGGAATTTCATTGTAGCCTGAATAAGCATCCATGAAGGATAATTGATGGTATCCGGCGGTTGAGTCAACAATCCGGTCGATCTTCGGAAGTGGGAAGCTGTCTTAGGGGCATTCCTTGTTAAAGTCGAGGAAGTTGACGCATGTTCACCACTTGCCGTTTGCTTTTTTGACCAGAAACGGGTTGGAGACACATTCGGGTTAGTCGGCTTTGCGTATGAAGTTGTTGTTGAGTAGCCTGTCTACCTCTTCCTTGAATGCATTGGATCTTTTGGTTCCCAAGAATTGGCGTTTCTGTTTGACCGGAGGTAGTGAGGGGTCGAGAGTTAACTGGTGGCAAGCAATTGCAAGGCTGATTCCCCGCACGTCCGAGTGGGTCCAAGCGAACACATTTATTTAGCCCTTAATAAATCCATAAGATCTTCTTTTATTACGAGCTGAAGTCAACGATCCGATTTTCAAGACCTTTGACTGGTCACCGGGGCTGATCGGAACATCCACGGTAGGTACAACCGGGGTAGCCCTCTTGTAGCCAGGCTCTTCGTCCTCCCTTGGATCGAGATCATCGGAAAGACGACAGTGATGCCTGAGCCAAGTCTCATATACCTTTGATTGCTATGTAGAGATGGTCTTGGCGCAAGAAGGCAAAAGCATGTTCTTGCCTTTGTCCTTACTGCGCACATTCTTCCATTCTATTGCGTAAAAATCTCGAGCGGTTGCTTGGTCACCTTTAACCGTGTTGATCCCATTCGCTGTCAAATCTTCATTAGGAGATCCTATGGTGACATGCAGTCTCAAAATTCCATAAGGAAGAGGCATCAAAGGAAGACATTGTAGGGAGAGATGATGTCGATAACTACGAAAGTGAGAAGGCAGACCCGGCTCCGATCCCCATCTCCTAGTTCAACAGGTAGGTCGACCATTCCCACGGGGAGACTGGAGGATCCACTGAAGCCGTGGAACATGGAATGGAAGGGTTTCAAGTCCTTGATTTCCAACCTCATGATCATAGGCAACTTTGAAGAGTATGTTGACTGAACTTCCCAATTCAATCAATACCCTATGGACGGAAGCGGAACCGATCTGAGTTATGATTACGAGAGGGACTGTGGTTAGGATCTCAATTTTCGAAGACTCTCTTTCGCAGAAGATGATGTCATCCCGCATTGTTTTTTGAATTTTGGTGGGAATGGATTCATCCAAAGTGGAGCAGGCTTCATAGATGGCGTGCTTTATAGAGCTCACGTACTCCTCCAATTTTCGGAAGCTTTCGTGCATTGGATAAGGCCCACCGCAGATAGTGTTGATCACAATGCCTCGCCTTTGGTTGGACGGACCAAGAGCTTCTTTGGCAGGTGCTGGAGGCGCGGGTGTAGGAGGACCAGGGGTTGCTTGGGAAGGATAAGGGTCCTGAACGTACTGCTCAAGGCGCTTCTCACGGATGAGCTTTTCGATCGTGTCCTTGTGTTGGCGACAATCATTGGTAGTGTGCCCATACATGTCGTGGTATTGATAGTACCTGCCGGATTTCTTCTCGCGGTCAGTGGACTCCCTAGAATTTGGCTTCTTATACTAGGCTGTGTTACAGGTTTCCAAGTAGATCGTCTCTAAGTCTTCATTCATCGGAGTGTAAGTCTCGTAAGCTTGGTAGCAGCCGGGCTTCTTGGGATCCGTTGGAAACTAGTCGTTGTTGCGGCCATCCTGCCTGCAGTCATTCGACTTTGGTTTGTAGGGAACTGGCCCCTTATCCTTACCGAAGGGTTCTTCAACCTGTTTCCCTTTGATGCTATCATTGAAGGTGTTGGCGTGCAGGCTATTGGAATGGTTGGTCCGGGAAATCCGGTAACGCCTCGCTTCTTCTTGACACAAGAACTGTATGGCCTTTTTGTAGTAAGCATCGAGACTCCTAGGCTGCTTTTTGTTGATCCAGGCCCCGAATTCGAAATTTGGAAGGATGCCTTTTGCAAGTTGGAAAAGCACCTTGCAAGGCTCTGGGTCATCGACCTCGGCAAGTGTTGTATTAAACCGCGAGAGGTAGCTCTTTTGCGACTCGGCAGGCCCTTGGTAATGATTAGACAGAGTGGAGGCGTTCTTCGAAGTTAGGACATGCATTCTGAATTGCTTGCCAATTATGTGTCCAGCTAGCCGATGACGTTGTTGGAAGAATGGAGCGGAAGGCGAGAGAACCAGAGCAAAGTTGTGCCTGACAAGAAAACCGGGAAGCACTTTCATTTGACTGGGTCGGTGGCCCGACTGGAGTCCGGTTTCCCTTCATAGCGATTTATGAAGGCACAGAGATCGGTCTTGCTGTCATAGAGTGCCATCAGTGGCAAGTTGAAGCATTGTGGACATTCAGCTTCGTGCACGATCCTAGTGAAGGGATTGCGCCTTATGTGGGTTTCCCATGAGTCATTAGCGTTTCCTCGCATTTCCCTCATAATCCTTCGGACCATGTCGGGGAGGTATGTTGGATGTGGGTCTTCCAGTGGAATCCATTGGTTTCGACGAACTTCGGGGGTTCTGTCCTACGGTCGTCTTCTATGATGCACATCCGGGTCATCCTCTTCAATGTCATCACCATCTATAGTTTGGTTTTGGTATGTGTGGTGAGGCTGAGCAGGTTGATGTGCATCTTGATCCGGAAGTACTCGAGCTTACGAGGCTGTGGGGAGAGTAGGCCCTTGATTCTGAGCGGCGACAGTTGGATTCTGTCGAGGAGGGGTCGGTTACTCATACCCGGTTCATCATTGATAATCAACCGAGAACGGTCGCGGCACTGCGCTCCCCCATTGTAAGCGATGGTAGTTCGGTTGTCATTTCCATTGTCGTTGCCATGGCTGTTGCCATTGCCGTTGGTATTAGTGTTGGAACGGACGACGACAGTGTTGATGAGGCTAAACCTTTTCCTTTGATGTGGGCCCATTGACTCGGAAGAGGAGGTTTCCGAGATAGTAGTTGTGGTCAGGCATTGTTCTGAGTGCGCTGAAGTTGAGCGACGATGCGTGACTTTCTTGGAGTTGGCGCATAAAGTCGATATTATTTCTCAATGCCTAATTGAGCTCAAGAGCTATATTCTCATATTTCTCATTATGCGCGCGAATCTGCGCTTGTGTCACGGGAGCTTTGTGGTCCAAAGGAGGGTCTCGGTTGCAGCCGGGATATACGCCGGCTGAGGTTACTGAGACGTTTTAGTTTCAGGTGCAGCAAAAGAGCCAATAATTGCATTATTTGGTTCATAAGAGGATCTGGAGGTAGGTTAGAGAAGGAACCTAAAGCACATCGAAGTCGAGATGACGATTCATGACAAAGAAGCGAATCTGAGTTTCTTAGTGAAAGCACCAGAATGTTGACGGCAAAATATGTCATAAACAACTAAGATTCTTAATTACATAAGAATTATAGTTTTGTACGAAAATATAAGTGCAGAAAGCAGTAAATAACGCAAGAGATTAATGGTGGTTCGGTCCCGTGAGGGGCCTACGTCCACTTTGGAAGAGTCGCTGATATTTTATTGACAATAAAGAGTTACAAGCTTGAGAATACTACATGACATCCCTTTACATACATATCTATGTAATTTGAGGTCATAGTTGTCATATTTGAATATTAGGAAAAAGATACTTTTTCCGTTATTCTTTCTCAAAGAATGGATGTCATTAAAGAGGTCACTTAGATCTTTCAAGAGATGTCAAATCAACTGAATTCCAACAACTTTGAAGTGTGAGCTTAGGAGTATTTATAGTCAATTGGTTACGTGGGAGTAGGTAGGAGTAGGGGACCACAACAGTAAACCTCAGATCGCATAATGCATGCCACCAAAAGCTCGGACCCCCCTGGTCTCTTCCCGGAAACTTGTACCTCTCAGTGGGGTATGAAATTCATACTCGGTGGGGTAGAAATTCTTTCCATGAGGGTATGAGTGATGCTGGAACAAGTCTGGAGGAGTTGAGGTTAGCGAGATTCGTGGCTTCTCAGATTTCAAGCATTGGTTTGGCATTTTGAGGAGTGGGGACGTTCCTGTATGCGCGACTCCTTCTAGGCTCACTTCCTAAACTCCTTGGCGACACTTTGGGCTTTTACATCACGCGATATGCTGAGTCGAGCATGTCTTGCGTACTTTTGGGAACCAGACCAAAAGTCCGTTAACAAATGTATTATAATAACTATAATAATTAAAATATATCTACTAAAACATGAATTGTCACCTAAGTTGCAATTTAATGATTTTTGCAAGATTTAGAAGGAAAAATAGAAGATGTATATAAACAAAAACTAAAAATTAATATAAATCTCTCATCTTTTCATGCTATTGTTATCCAAATTAACAACATAAATAAGAAAATCGGAAAATATTGCTACTAAGTCTTAGTAATTTACTCGTTATTCGATCGAATCAAGCGGTCTTAAATGATGATGCGATGATGCGATGATAGAAAATATTGCTACTAAGGTGCAGAGACTCACTATCCAAGCAGACTTAAATGATGCGATGATCAAAACAAAGTCTGGACGGGATGATAGAAAAGGAAGGCTGAACCTCTAACAGAAACAGTACCATTTCTTTTAGGTACCCTAGAAATGGGAGCGTACGAATGCTCTCTCCGATGATCTTGTCCTTGTCCTCCTTCATGGACTAAGCCATAGCAACAGTTGCTTATCCTTAAGCTCTCGTTCTTTATCCCTACTCTTCTTATCCTTCCTTGTACCACGGCAGCAGGTCTCTCGAGAACCACCTCCATCGTACGGGAAAACAACTACATGGCTAGACAAAGATTAGTCACAGTTAGAACAACTGCGACCATAGATGGAGGAAAGAAAGGAAAGGAGATTCAATCAAGGAATCAAAGGATAATGCTAATGGCCTTTGGGGAATAGCCTTTTAAAACAAACTTTTCTTGAAAAATGCTTCTTTGTAAAACAGTTTCTCAAATAGTTTTCAGAAGGTTTTAAAAACTTTTGCCCAGTCTGGTAACCTTCTGCTCTGATACCAAATGTAACACCCCACCTCCGCTAGGGTCACTCGCAAAGGAATGCACTAGCTTTAGAGGGGTATTATTGGTAAACATGTACAGAAATATTACAAGACAGAACATATAAAATAGCAGAAGTAAAATCAACTTTCATATCATTAATAAATAAGGTCTAAAGCCTTTTAAATCAGAGAATTTCTTACATGGAAACCTGTCTTGCAATAGTAAAGAAGCATAAAAACCTTTTCATCAATTATTCCCCAAACAATAAAATAGCCATGGCCAAGAAAAGTCCAAGCCATGTGTGATGACCTTAAAAAAGAAGAAGTCCAAACTAACAATAGCATTTCCTCCCTGTAACCTGGGGGGAAACGGAAGACAAGAGGCGAAACAAAACGGGGTCAGTCATAAAGACCGGTAAGCCCTATCTACTATCAGTATATAAACTAGTAAAGTTAACTGGCATGAGGAACTGAGATGAACATAAGTATGATGACAAGATAGATAAGCTAAACCAAAATAACAGGATGAAATACTGTACCAAGATACACGAGTGTGTCATGATAAACTACGGTGTCAAGATAAATCAAGGTATCACATTGTCAGGTTTCTATCAAGTATATTATCCCAAGGTATCTATCCTGTATACGGTATCTATCATGTATATTTTCCCTGGTTCTAACATGTATAATTGCTCTGCACCTTTCGTACTAATATCCCAACCCGCGTCATGTGTTAACTATGAATGTCCCTTGCCAATGTCATGTAATGGTCCATGTCAACCTAATATATAGCATATGTAGGTTTTCCTAACTCGTATGTTTCTTTCCATGTATAAGTTCAGTCCTTTGCCGTAGGCCATACGGGCTTTCCCATGTGAACATTTTATCATTGAGGTTATTTTGGACTGCTACCCTTGATCTAGTTATGTTTTCTTACCACGAACTATCGCGTGTCCACTTAGGATTTATGCCACCTAGGACCACTAGGGATTATGCTACCTAATGAACGTTTCCGTGTCTCGGTTTGGGTTCAGCCACCTAGGGCCACTAGGGATTATGCCACCCATCAACCGCGCCCTTTATCCCACGTATGTATCGTGAATCGTTTTCCATGTCTAGATGCACATGTTCCTCAATGTGCCATCCGAGTTCCGTGCCAGGGCAAAACAAGAAATACGGAACTCGGTCGGGAGCTTTAAGTCGTCTGCTGATGCAGATATCAAGGTCTGTTTTTGTACCCGTGGCTATGGTCCCACGTGACCCCTCCCTCAACTACTGAAAGGCAATCCAAGAAAAATCATGTATGAGAACTACACTAAGGCCCATCGATGCCCACTTCCAGATAGCCAACCTCACCCATAACTTGATAGCTAGTATATGGTCTTTTGGGAGTTCCCTGCCTTTCCGTACGTACACGATTGACTAAAGATGGTAGGTAGTCGGCGACATGCTATCCCGGTGCAAAATCAAGTATCGTCGACTCCACGCTAACCCATCCTAGTCTTTAGGTCGCTCGCATAGCAACCAAGGCATACTCTTGGCTCTTCTACCGCAGACCTTAACCTCTGTGAGGCCGGGTTTCATGGACCACATGCAACCTCACAGAGGGATACCAAGAGTACCCTCACGTTCCCCGAAGCTTCCGCTTTGTTACCCAGTTCGCTGGAGCTTTTATCCAAGTCAGATAACTTGCTCCTCCTCGTATACTAAGCGATGACCTACCATACCAGGTTACTCATCTCTTTATGAAATAGTCCCATGTCCTTAGCTAAGAATTATTACTTAGTTACCCTTAACTAAGGTTTACCACTTAGCCCCTCTTTCCGCTATCCTTGTTAACTACGATTTCCAACCTAGTCCCCTGAGCTAGGGTTTTGTCAAATGGGTTAAGTGTTGTTATCCAAGTTCATGACTTAACCCGCCTACGAATCATGTCAAGATTGGCTAAGTACTCAAGTTCAAGGCTTAGCCCTACAAGTTGGTTAAGTGTACCAAGAAGCTCGTGACTTAACCCTATCAAGTCAAATTGGTTAAGTATTTATTTGTCTTCCCTATCAGATTATCATGTTAGATTGATTAAGCATAGATTATCTTAATCCCATTAGATTATCGAGTCGGATTGGTTAGGTATGGGTTAGCTTAACCCCATCCACTAATCGTATTACAATGGTTAAGCCTAATTTTGAAAGGCCTTGTGACTTGACCCTATCAGGTCCACCTATTAGATTGGTTAAGTATAGGTTACTTAACCTCATCAATCATCATGTATAATCGGTCAAGTATAAGCTACTTAGCCCCATTAAATTACCGTGTTAAGTTAGTTAAGTACTGGTTACTTAACCCCATTTAATTACCGTGTTAAGTTGGTTAAGTACTGGTTACTTAACCTCATTGAATTACCACGTTTAGATTGGTTAAGTGTTTAACTTAACCCCGTCGAATTACCGTGTTTAGATTAGTTAAGTGAAGGTTACTTAACCCCATCTAATTACCGTGTTTAGATTAGTTCAGTGAAGGTTACTTAACCCCATCTAATTACCAAGTCGGATTAGTTAAGCGTAAATTACTTAACCCCATCCCCTAATTGTCTTGTATGGTTAAGTGTCATTAGTCAAACTTACTTAACCTTATCATGTGGCATTAATTTAATTAATGCACTCTCAACCTCTCACATTAGACTTTGTTGTGGTTACTAGTTAAGCCGGGCGGGTCCGGGTAGTTTTACACCACAACCTAGTCTAACCTCGGGTCTTAAGCGCGTCATGACCAACTTCTCACATTGGATCCTATTGTTTGTAGCCACTAGTTAAGCCGGGCGGGTCCGGGTAGATTTATCCTACAAACTCAACCCAACCTCGAGTTGGCCATTTTCATGTTTGGTCTAGTGTCTTATTACACTTACAACCCATACGTGTCAAGTTTTCAAGTCCCATGCTCATAGCCAAAGTTACATGTTGTCATTTTTATACCCATTTACCCAAATCATGTTTTACGTCATTAAAGTTTTACCCATAACGTAACCCAACGCTTTTAAACTCGCATATACATTCGCAACAACGCATAATGGATTAAAAGAAGGAACTTGGCAAAGGCATGACAAAAAGGGGTATAAGGCCACAAGTTAAACATGGTGGCAAATGAGGTATAAACGTGTTCATTAACTTGCATATTACGTTATTAGGCCTCAAAAACATGCACAACCTCAAACTTAGCACATAGGTGAATCATGGTGATAAATGACATAGAAAGATGACTAGAAGTTCGCATATGGCATTACATGTACGCTATCATAAGGGACATGATAGTTCTCATGTTGCCAAAATGCAACATTCAACATAAAGTTTATATCTTTAAGCCCACAAGATCAAGATAATGACTTTTTAGTCATGATAGGATACATAACATGATAGCATGCAACATACGTAATGTTCAACTTACAACATGTCACATTAAGTTTAAAGTTAATATCTAAGAGTAGGAAGAGGGCTTACAATGCTATGAAGGCACAAATCAACATATAAAACAAAGATTGAGACGAAGCCATTCATGCTATCACCCAAAAACCCCAAAAGAACAAGCACCAAATGAAACCCTTGAGCAAATATCAATAAAAATCCTTGCTTTGAAGAAGAAAGGTTTCAACTTTGGCTTTGAATGAAGCTTATGAGCTCTCATGCAAGATCCTTGCTTTTTGGTCAAGAAAAGGTTGCAACTTTGGCTAGAATGCAACTTAAGAACACTCGTACAAGTTTGAAAGCACTTGTATGAACTCACAATCTCTCATAGAAATAGGCTTAGGAATTTTAGCATGAGAGTGGAGGCCATAAGAGGAACAAATTTGACATAGTTTAGTTGTAGGATTGAATAACGGTGATTTAGGCTAGGTTTAGGGGTCTTTTTATAGAGGATTAGGATAGTATTAGCCATAGGACTAACCCTAGATTCAATCCAAGCCATCAAAGCATGTCTTGGGGAAGAAGTCAAGTGTAGGAACCATCTAGGGCCTTTAGATTAAAGCTGAACCATGAGAACCATTCAAATGCAAAATCTGCATTTGAGCGAATCGGCCCACGGGTTGACAGCCAAACACCCTGGATTAACCCCTAGTCGACTCAGCGAGCTCGGGTCGACCTCACAAATCGGCCGGTTCGGTTATTCCCCTCTCCCAATTCGCTGTTTTGAACATTTTTGCATATTTATTTATTTAATTTTCAATTATATATATATATCAATATATATATATATATTTCTCTGTGCAACCCATTTCACTTAATTAAGTATACTTTAATTTGTGAATTTTTATGTTCGAATTACGGGGTGTTACATTCTCCCCTCCTTAAAGGATTTCGTCCCCGAAATCTCCAAGTTAGGAAGAACGTATCCTACTATCCATCATCCATCTACTCAAAACATCATCCACAGGCAACCATTGTCCTTAGACGATTTCTAATGCCATATGAACATATGCAGAACGTGTGTGTATATGCTCCTTAGCTATTGCTAATGATCAGGCCTGAATGATCTTTCTAATGCAAAATACGTTTAGTGCCATGAGTCCAACATGTATGCGAATAGTCCTAGTCATATAAGTACTATATGTGTGCACAAACATTCATTCATATGCAACATCCGCATGATAACACATTCAATTTCATCCATAAACAAGTATAAATACTCGTGCAAATGCAACATGAAACGTGACCGCGTCAATCTAGTATCTAATGTGTATTCGCGCATCCACGAGCAACCACTTGCAACCATATCAATCATAACATGTTTCAAATACATGTTTACATCCATAGAGTTCTATCTAAGGTTCCCAAGATAAGATCGAGGAGATAAACAAGACAAACTCCTTACGGGGTTTGCAAAAGAAACAGGACCGAGAGGATATCCACTAAGCGATAGCATGCAAGCAAGCTCTACAGGTGAACCAAGGATCAAAGATATACTCTTAAAAAGAGACATGATGCGCGCGTCTAATCCGCATTTCCTTGAGCCTAATTCCAGTGTGCCTTGACTGCCTTTGACTTCATGATTTCGTAGTTCCTTGATTCTTATTTCCAAGGTACGAGTCGGAACTCTTTTCACTGACGCCTCTCATTCCACTTTCATTTATTCTTTCCCTAGTATACTTGGCTCAACCATATCTACGTACTCATGCAAGCTCTCCAAAATTCACTAGTGAATTCTGGATCTCGTTCACCGATGCCAATCCATGTTACCACATGCACTTACTAGGGTGATTCCTATAACCCATGCTTAAGCGGAATGAACCATCCGTCTTATTGGCGGACGTTACTCGATTGGATCAGAGATTTCGGATAAATGCATCAAGAGATTCTAGTTAACCAACCATGACAGAACCCAAAAGGTTACACGAGACTTCAAAGGTATTACCAAAGCAAGTCAAGAGTCTAACTACCCTCTTTCCAAAACCGAGAATGGCACCCCTTATTGGGTGACCACTTTATCCCTAGAACCCATCCTTGGCTCCAAAAACATGGGCACTCTCAAATCCAAACAAGTCATGAATAAATGGACCGATCCTCTAACAAGATTTGGGACAAAAATGGGATCCTCTTCTATGCTAGTACTAAGGTGCAGAGACTCACTATCCAAGCAGACTTAAATGATGCGATGATCAAAACAAAGTCTGGACGGGATGATAGATAAGGAAGGCTGAACCTCTAACAGAAACGGTACCATTTCTTTTAGGTACCCTAGAAATGGGAGCATACGAATGCTCTCTCCGATGATCTTGTCCTTGTCCTCCTTGATGGACTAAGCCATAGCAACAGTTGCTTATCCTTAAGCTCTCGTCCTTTATCCCTGCTCTTCTTATCCTTCCTTGTACCACGGCAACAGGTCTCTCGAGAACCACCTCCATCATATGGGAAAACACCTACGTGGCTAGACAAAGATTAGTCACAGTTAGAACAACTGCGACCATAGATGGAGGAAAGAAAGGAAAGGAGATTCAATCAAGGAATCAAAGGATAATGCTAATGGCCTTTGGGGAATAGCCTTTTAAAACAAACTTTTCTTGAAAAATGCTTCTTTGTAAAACGGTTTCTCAAATAGTTTTCAGAAGGTTTTAAAAACTTTTGCCCAGTCTGGTAACCTTCTGCTCTGATACCAAATGTAACACCCCACCTCCGCTAGGGTCACTCGCAAAGGAATGCACTAGCTTTAGAGGGGTATTATTGGTAAACATGTACAGAAATATTACAAGACAGAACATATAAAATAGCGGAAGTAAAATAAACTTTCATATCATTAATAAATAAGGTCTAAAGCCTTTTACATCAGAGAATTTCTTACATTGAAACCTGTCTTGCAATAGTAAAGAAGCATAAAAACCTTTTCATCAATTATTCCCCAAACAATAAAATAGCCATAGCCAAGAAAAGTCCAAGCCATGCGTGATGACCTTCAAACAGAAGAAGTCCAAACTAACAATAGCATTTCCTCCCTGTAACCTGGGGGGAAACGGAAGACAAGAGGCGAAACAAAACGGGGTCAGTCATAAAGACCGGTAAGCCCTATCTACTATCAGTATATAAACTAGTAAAGTTAACTGGCATGAGGAACTGAGATGAACATAAGTATGATGACAAGATAGATAAGCTAAACCAAAATAACAGGATGAACTACTGTACCAAGATACACGAGTGTGTCATGATAAACTACGGTGTCAAGATAAATCAAGGTATCACATTGTCAGGTTTCTATCAAGTATACTATCCCAAGGTATATCCTATATACGGTATCTATCATGTATATTTTCCCTGGTTCTAACATGTATAATTGCTCTGCACCTTTCGTACTAATATCCCAACCCGCGTCATGTGTTAACTATGAATGTCCCTTGCCAATGTCATGTAATGGTCCATGTCAACCTAATATATAACATATGTAGGTTTTCCTAACTCGTATGTTTCTTTCCATGTATAAGTTCAGTCCTTTGCTGTAGGCCATACGGGCTTTCCCATGTGAACATTTTATCCTTGAGGTTATTTTGGACTGCTACCCTTGATCTAGTTATGTTTTCTTACCACGAACTATCGCGTGTCCACTTAGGATTTATGCCACCTAGGACCACTAGGGATTATGCTACCTAATGAACGTTTCCGTATCTCGGTTTGGGTTCAGCCACCTAGGGCCACTAGGGATTATGCCACCCGTCAACCGCGCCCTTTATCCCACGTATGTATCGTGAATCGTTTTCCATGTTTAGATGCACATGTTCCTCAATGTGCCATCCGAGTTCCGTGCCAGGGCAAAACAAGAAATACGGAACTCAGTCGGGAGCTTTAAGTCGTCTGCTGATGCAGATATCAAGGTCTGTTTTTGTACCCGTGGCTATGGTCCCACGTGACCCCTCCCTCAACTACCGAAAGGCAATCCAAGAAAAATCATGTATGATAACTACACTAAGGCCCATCGATGCCCACTTCCAGATAGCCAACCTCACCCATAACTTGATAGCTAGTATATGGTCTTTTGGGAGTTCCCTGCCTTTCCGTATGTACACGATTGACTAAAGATGGTAGGTAGTCGGCGACATGCTATCCCGGGGCAAAATCAAGTATCATCGACTCCACGCTAACTCATCCTAGTCTTTAGGTCGCTCGCATAGCAACCAAGGCATAATCTTGGCTCTTCTACCGCAGACCTTAACCTCTGTGAGGCCGGGTTTCATGGACCACACGCAACCTCACAGAGGGATACCAAGAGTACCCTCACGTTCCCCGAAGCTTCCGCTTCGTTACCCAGTTCGCTGGAGCTTTTATCCAAGTCAGATATCTTGTTCCTCCTCGTATACTAAGCGATGACCTACCGTACCAGGTTACTCATCTCTTTATGAACTAGTCCCATGTCCTTAGCTAAGAATTATTACTTAGTTACCCTTAACTAGGGTTTACCACTTAGCCCCTCTTTCCGCTATCCTTGTTAACTACGATTTCCAACCTAGTCCCCTGAGCTAGGGTTTTGTCGAATGGGTTAAGTGTTGTTATCCAAGTTCATGACTTAACCCGCCTACGAATAATGTCAAGATTGGCTAAGTACTCAAGTTCAAGGCTTAGCCCTACAAGTTGGTTAAGTGTACCAAGAAGCTCGTGACTTAACCCTATCAAGTCAAATTGGTTAAGTATTTATTTGTCTTGACCTTATCAGATTATCATGTTAGATTGATTAAGCATAGATTATCTTAATCCCATCAGATTATCAAGTGGGATTGGTTAGGTATGGGTTAGCTTAACCCCATCCACTAATCGTATTACAATGGTTAAGCCTAATTTTGAAAGGCCTTGTGACTTGACCCTATTAGGTCTACCTATTAGATTGGTTAAGTATAGGTTACTTAACCTCATCAAACATCATGTATATCGGTCAAGTATAAGCTACTTTGCCCCATTAAATTACTGTGTTAAGTTGGTTAAGTACTGGTTACTTAACCCCATTAAATTACCATGTTAAGTTGGTTAAGTACTGGTTACTTAACCTCATTGAATTACCACGTTTAGATTGGTTAAGTGTTTAACTTAACCCCATCGAATTACCGTGTTTAGATTAGTTAAGTGAAGGTTACTTAACTCCATCTAATTACCGTGTTTAGATTAGTTAAGTGAAGGTTACTTAACCCCATCTAATTACCAAGTCGGATTAGTTAAGCGTAAATTACTTAACCCCATCCCCTAGTTGTCTTGTATGGTTAAGTGTCATTAGTCAAACTTACTTAACCTTATCATGTGGCATTAATTTAATTAATGCACTCTCAACCTCTCACATTAGACTTTGTTGTGGTTACTAGTTAAGCCGGGCGGGTCCGGGTAGTTTTACACCACAATCTAGTCTAACCTCGGGTCTTAAGCGCGTCATGACCAACTTCTCACATTGGATCCTATTGTTTGTAGCCACTAGTTAAGCCGGGCGGGTCCGGGTAGATTTATGCTACAAACTCAACCCAACCTCGAGTTGGCCATTTTCATGTTTGGTCTAGTGTCTTATTACACTTACAACCCATACGTGTCAAGTTTTCAAGTCCCATGCTCATAGCCAAAGTTACATGTTGTCATGTTTATACCCATTTACCCAAATCATGTTTTACGTCATTAAAGTTTTACCCATAACGTAACCCAACGCTTTTAAACTCGCATATACATTCGCAACAATGCATAATGGATTAAAAGAAGGAACTTGGCAAAGGTATGACAAAAAGGGGTATAAGGCCACAAGTTAAACATGGTGGCAAATGAGGTATAAACGTGTTCATTAACTTGCATATTACATTATTAGGCCTCAAAAACATGCACAACCTCAAACTTAGCACATAGGTGAATCATGGTGATAAATGACATAGAAAGATGACTAGAAGTTCGCATATGGCATTACATGTACGCTATCATAAGGGACATGATAGTTCTCATGTTGCCAAAATGCAACATTCAACAAAAAGTTTATATCTTTAAGCCCACAAGAACAAGATAATGACTTTTTAGTCATGATAGGATACATAATATGATAGCATGCAACATACTTAATGTTCAAACCCAACTTACAACATGTCACATTAAGTTTAAAGTTAATATCTAAGAGTAGGAAGAGGGCTTACAATGCTATGAAGGCACAAATCAACATATAAAACAAAGATTGAGACGAAGCCATTCATGCTATCACCCAAAAACCCCCAAAAGAACAAGCTCCAAATGAAACCCTTGAGCAAATATCAATAAAAATCCTTGCTTTGAAGAAGAAAGGTTTCAACTTTGGCTTTGAATGAAGCTTATGAGCTCTCATGCAAGATCCTTGCTTTTTGGTCAAGAAAAGGTTGCAACTTTAGCTAGAATGCAACTTAAGAACACTCATACAAGTTTGAAAGCACTTGTATGAACTCACAATCTCTAATAGAAATAGGCTTAGGAATTTTAGCATGAGAGTGGAGGCCATGAGAGGAACAAATTTGACATAGTTTAGTTGTAGGATTGAATATTGGTGATTTAGGCTAGGTTTAGGGGTCTTTTTATAGAGGATTAGGATAGTATTAGCCATAGGATTAACCCTAGATTCAATCCAAGCCATCAAAGCATGTCTTGGGGAAGAAGTCAAGTGTAGGAACCATCTAGGGCCTTTAGATTAAAGTTGAACCATGAGAACCATTCAAATGCAAAATCTGCATTTGAGCGAATCGGCCCACGGGTTGACAACCAAACACCCTGGATTAACCCCTAGTCGACCCAGCGAGCTCGGGTCGACCTCACAAATCGGCCGGTTCGGTTATTCCCCTCTCCCAATTCGCTGTTTTGAACATTTTTGCATATTTATTTATTAAATTTTCAATTATATATATATCAATATATATATATATATTTCTCTGCGCAACCCATTTCACTTAATTAAGTATACTTTAATTTGTGAATTTTTATGTTCAAATTACGGGGTGTTACAAATTATGTCAATTAATTGAATTAACATGTTTGCAAACATCTACATTTTTTAAAAATAACACATTGAATGTTTAGTTAATTTCTCACTTAAGAAAATAATTAGTAGAATTTTTTTGCCATGTCTATTTTCACACCACTTATTGCCTTTCACACCGCATTATTTAAGTAAAATTCATCATACCCCACTTTTCAATTTTCCTACCCCGACATATTCCAGAATTGCCCTTTTATTTTACTCTTTCAATGATAATAACTTAACATTAACAATAAAATCAAAAAATAAAATAAAAAATCAATGAAGTAGTAATTAATAAAAAAAAATCATCAATCATGCAATATAAAAAGTTACATTTCAGTTTAATTAAAAAATGGTTGAACTACAAATAGTTTTTCAAACGGGAAAAAATTAAAATAACACATTATCATTTTCTAAAAGAATATTGTCTTCTTTAAATCATCGGTCTTTTCGTTCTTATAATGTTTTACCATGGATAAAATACATAATAGAATGAAAAAATGAATATGCTAAGTACAATAATATATAAGGGTAAATTTATCATTCTATTTTTTAACTTTTTAATGGGGTGGGTAAGGCAAAAGCTGGGGTGCTAATAGAATTGACGTTTTCATATTACACAACTTACAGATTGATTATGGAGTTACACTATAAATGGGGGGAAAGACAGTTACTGAACATGCAACTGGTGTCTCATACAACTAACAGTGATAAGTTGATGGTATCATCTACCAACAATCAACATAGATTAAGCTGAGTAAAGATTGCCGACATATAATGTTTAACATCAGATTATAAAATCGAACAGTACTAATACGATTGTTGCTGATTCTTCATTGCACTTCATCATAACTTTAATCCGTTTCTCTTATAAAAAAAGGATAAATTTCAGGCTTAGCCTTTTTTTTTAGTTTAATAACATGTTTAGACTAGTATTCGAAATAATTACAAGAATAGACCCGTTTTGGAAATACAAAGAGGAAGTTTTGGAATTCGCCCATTGGTGAGTTTTCAAAATTCACGAGTGCAATTTACTACTAAATTCCATAATGACCTTCTGAAAATTTGATTTGGACATAACTCAAAAATGGCAACATGAAATCTCCATTTTTCTGATGCATTATAAAAATATAGTTTAATAGATTCGAAAATTTATTGTTTCAAGGAAATCCAACTTATAATGAATCCTGTATATCCAACTGATGTTCAAAACTTATAACAATGAACTACCGCGACATTATGAGCTCGGTTTTAACAATATTATAAATTGTACATGCAAATAGCATTCAAAGCCTAACCAAACAACATAAACCAAATGACAAATTCAATTATCCAAAAATTAGAGAGATAAAAAGTTCGATGCACGACAGATAACACACATACATTCAAATCCTAACCACACAACATAGACCAAAGAACACACATACATCTTCATTTTAAGCTACTAAAGTACACTGCTTTCTGTTATGGCCCTACAATCCACATTTGTTGCACCTGTTTGTTTTTGGTGTTTGATGCTCGTCCATAACATTTTTGATTCTCGTAGATTTTGGTCGTCCAGGTTGTCTTCTTATTGGCGGAGCCAATATATGTGACCATTGTATGGTACCCAGTATTTCATATCATGTATAGGATAAAACTTTGGCTTGTAAGAAGCTTTATAACTTCGGACAGAGTACCACTAAGAAGAAAAATCGTGATTTGCTCTATTTATACTAAAATCCTATGCTGAACAAGCTGCCATCACATAAGCACATAGTATCTTCTGCAGAAGTGGGATGTTTCAGGTACAAGAGCAGTGAGAACCTTCAATCTCAACATCATGTTCTTCTTCATAATAATGAACCACTTGCCATTTAGATCGACCAAATCGAACAAGTCTACAACGTCATGCTTCAATAGCACGAGTTTCAATTTTAGCTTCCAATTTTGGAGTAAGTTTTGTCTTTAGAGCCTCGCCTTCTTCCGGCCTCTTATAGAAATATTCAACTGATCAAAAGAATGTCCTTGCAACTAACTCCTCTATAGTCAACGGTCTGGCGTCTTTTAGGACATCATTAAAACTTTCATATGTGTTGGTTGCTATACATGGAATCAATCTCCGTCATCTCTGCAAAGCTCCCAGTTTTCTTCAGAATTCCCTAGACTTCATTCAGTCCAGTCTTGCTCCGCGGATTAGTTGCCTTGATTTCTTCTTTGATTTTATTGTACTCAACTACTTCAGAAGCACATGCTGCAGCATAAAAGAAGCATGTTAGTCTCTTCTCTTGACAACCTACAGCTTGAAAATTGGCTTTAAGATGTCTTGCAAAGAACGTATGTTTGTGTCGTTCTTGCCATCTTTCCTACAAAGCGTTTGGGATCCTTTTCATTCTGTCGGATATAAAAGTAGTGTGACTATTTTGTACACTATAGATGAGCAAGAAAAGAACCAGGACCAACTATCATATGATTCGGATTCGACAACTCCATAAGCTAATGGGAAAAGGCAGTCATCGGCATATACAGCAGTAGCAACAAGCAGTGTTCCCTTGTACTTAACGAACAAATGTGTCCCGTCAATACATAGCAACGGACGGCAGTGCACAAAACCTGTAATGGAAGAACCAAATGCCCAAAAAGAGCGCTCAAATACCCCAACACCATTGTGTGATGTATGTCCTACTAAACCTGGATTGCTTCTTTTTATTTCCTTAGAATATTGAGGAAAGTAAGTATATGATTTAGGCCAGTCACCAGAAATTTTTTCCAAGGCTTTATTCAACGTTCGCCCAGCTTTCATGTAACTGATTTTGATGAAGAGTTGGTCATCGACTTGCACCGTACTAGCTGAGATATCCAAATTGGCCTTCACAAAAGACATGATTTTGGAAACAAGAAATCCAGAAGTGGCTTGCTTGTGGTTGGAATTAATCATACGGTTGACACAATAATGTTTATGTGGCAGCTTTCTAATTACCCACCATCCGGTTTGAGATTTCTTCGACAATATAGCATGTATTTTCCATGGATATGTAACATCAACATTACATACAACAGTATATTTTATTGTATTCGACTTGATTGGCTTGTACGGAACACCGTGCAGAATGGACTGCTCCGTAAGTTGGTGGAGAAACTCTTCTTTACTTTGGAATACCATCCCAACAACAAAACCATTTTGTACACAACAGTCGAGAATTTTTCGCCAGAAAACTCTAGATTAAGCATTACGGATCTGGCCATCATTTGAGTCATGCAGTGATCATCGTCTAATGGTACTTCAATTTGAACCTCAGCACCATCATCTTCGGGATTATCCATGTTTTGAAAGTCATGGTCAACGTTTCACTGCTGACTTCCATCCATTATGTATCATCACCGGTTGTCGTGGAAACCACTATGCTATCAATATGGTCATTTACTTCAATACCCATGTCTTTATTTAGAGCATTTGTCTGTTGTGAAGGTCCTAGACCCTAGATTAATTCAGATTCTTCAATCAATCTGTTAATAAATGCATTTCAGTCACATCTTACATTTCAGTGAGTAGTTAGCAAAGTAAATTAATATGCAACATATACACTTGGCTTATATCGTATAGTTCTAACTGAGAAGAAAATACATCATGTTGCAATTGTTGTCCATAGTCTTCTGACTGAAAATTTTGTTGTCATTGCTCACGAACATTTAGTTGAATAGTTTGTTGTTGTTTCTCGTGTTGCTTGTCCACATTTGGATGAAAATACGGATTGGTGTACATAGGATAACTAAATATGAGTGAAGAATCATGAGTTTGCAACAATTCTGTGAAATACCCTAAACAAGTACTCACGATAGGAGGTGTGATGATTTCTTTCACGACTTCTTCCATAATTGCTTTTGTCGTTTTTCCAACAAATAACTCAATCGATTTTTTAACCACAGAAAATATTACTTGTACACCTTCATCGTCTGAAAGTGATACTTCTTTCGACCCCGAATCAGTAGGCCAGTTAACCGACAACTCAATGTCATATTCGAGAGGGTTAATTTTGGTTGCTTTGAAGACTGATTCTTTTAAAGCATCAAGTGCGCAACCCTTTCGAACTCTCCCTGGTTTGCAAAATCTTCCCACATAATTTCCATTTTGGCGCTCATCCATGGCCAATTCACCGCCATAATAGCAAAGTGTAGGAATAAAACTGGGCGCCGTTATTGAGTGAGTATATTAGTTTTGAAGTTATCTGAGAAATAATGTGTTTTTGAAATGAGAAGTAATGTCTTGAAAGAGATTTGAAATAGGCAAAGCATCTCTGCAATGTCATTGTCAAATCATCTTTAATCATTTCAGCAATGTCGTTGTCAAGTAAGAATTGGCAGAGCTATAACCTCCTCGTTTTTTTAAGCATCGTCAGTGTCCTTTGTCCATCTTTATCACAAAGGCTAAGCTATGGGTCAGATCTAGTTGAGTCTTGTCAACTATACATTTCGAAATAATGACTCAGTTGGCCAACTTTATCAAATATGACAAATTTGGACCATCTTTATCGGTGTCTAGTCAAACCACCTGATTTATGGCTGACCAGACTGTTAGGAAAAGCTTTGACACAACTTTACTTTATAGCAGTGAGTTATCACTTCATCTTTATGTCAAGGAGTACTATAAGAACCATCTTTAATCAATGTGGTTTAATATAATGTTCGGGACTACCTTTGCTCAGTGTATTATGACTGATACTATTTGAAAACGCTTTAGTCAGTAAGTTGTCATTTCATCAAACAAAGTTTTTTTGGTTGTAGACAAACACATTTTCTTAGAAATAAACAAACATACAATACTTCATATTAATCTTCCAAGTTCTACAAGCATACAAACAATAATTCAAACTAATATTCAAAATACTACTACGAAAACAGATAATAGGAACACTAGTGATTATGGTTAAACAGCAAGTCTTCCAGGAGTTGTTCGAGATGTCTAATTTCTTGTTCCAGCTTGTTCGCATATATTGTACCCCTTGGACACAACAATTCGTCGATCCATTCTGAAAAATTGCATCCGTGGGGATAACTGGAACAAAGAAGAATTCGATGACCAATGTTTTTGCCTTCGACTGTTACAACAACTTCAGCCATACATTTATAGTGGCAGCAAACTGGTTATGAGTTAACCTCTTGTTTAGATGGCGGTTGATTTATTGGTACGTGCTCAACCTCGTGTTCTACAATGGGTTGATAAACAGAATGTTCATCCAGTTGTAGGACATACACAGGCCCATTCGGTCCCGGCTAAAGTGTGAGTAGGTCAAGATCCCAGTATTCACAATCAAGCTCTTCGTAATGTTGTTCTTGATAGGTTATATTCCAATCGATATCAGTGTGATCGCTAGACGTTGGAATGAAGTAGCCTGAGAAATCAGAGTCCATTGATGATAGCCACGAAGGCATTTTGAAGAGAAATAGAGTTGAGAAGATATATTTAGGTATGGATCAGAATTATGAGAGAGTAGGTGGGTGTATATAGAGTTTGGAAATGAGCCATAAAAAATACACTGGAGAACTTTGAGAGTTCGCATGAAGGCGACCTTTTTCAGAATTATGAGAGAGTAGGTGGGTATATATAGAGTTTGGAAATGTGCCCTAAAAAAATACTAAAGAACTTTGAGAATTTGCATGAAAGCGAATTTTGAAAATTCGCTCAATTCCCTCCCGGAATAAAACAAGTCTATATTTGTAAATATCTCCAAAACATGGCTAAACATGTTATACTTTCTATAAACAGGTACTGTAAACAGACCTAAACCTGTTAATTTTCCTAAAAAGTTAAGAAAAAAAAAGAAGGGAAAAAGAAATTATCGGGAGAAAGGAAAGCAGACTGGCTCCAAAGTAATTGTAAACAAATTAACAAAGATATTATGTTTAAGCATCAGAACGCAGAAAAATAAATATTGAAGTAATAATCCTGCTAGAACCTTTGCTAGAAACAAGTCAGTGATGTACAAAGTGCACCAATTCTTATGTGCCGAGATTGTATGTTCCCGGTGTCCCCAACCAATCACAGCCCCCGATTTCCGCTTTTTGCAGTTAAACCCTTTAATTTTCCGGGGAGTTAAATGTAAAAAAGCGGGAATGGAGAGATTTGAATGGTGGGCACACACGGGGACAGGCGGGGTGGGCACAGAAGAATTGCACTTTGTACAAAGCTAATCACCCTATCAAATCAGAGGGGCATGCATAAACTCTAATTTATTTTCGGAATAACTCAACCCAATAAGAATTAATGAAACGAAGCTCAGAAAGGATGATTTACATTAATACATTATCAGAACTGTTAGGGTTCGATGTTGTCTTTGGTTCATCACAGCTACTTGGAAATTAGATCACAAAAATTTGAAAATAGAAAAAGAACGAAAAAAAGGAGGCACAAATTTACCATTGTAGAATTAACGTAGCCGTGCAGGCAATGCAAATTCTTCATTTTTCCAGTTTTAAGACCGACGAATGAGCAAATTAACAAAGATGTTATATTCAAGCATCTGAACGCCGGAAAAGTAAATATCAATGTATTAATCCTGCAAGAATTTCTGCTAGAAACTAATGTTAGCAATGTACAACGCTGACCACTCTATTAAATCAGATGGAAAGAGACTCTAATTTATTGCCGAAATAACCCAACCGATTAACAATTAATAAAATGAAGCTCAGAGAGGATAAGGTATATCAACAGATGGATCATCAGATGTTAGAGCTTGATTTTGCTTTTGGCTCATCACAGCTAATAGAAGTTAAGTTACGAATAATTGACGGTGAGTAAATGAAACAAAAAAAGAGCAGAAAAGGAAGCACGGGTTTGCGTAGGCATGGATTTTTCAGCAATGTGGACCAGAGCGGGAGCAATGAAGGAAAAAAAAAAGATTTCTTCCATTCTATGCTGTATTTTTTTTAATTCAATTTTTCAACCTATCACATGTGTTACCCTAAAGGCACAATGTAGTGATCTTACGTGACGTCTTAAGGACACCACGCAGTGCGTCTATGTGGTGTCTTTAGGTCATCATGTAGCGTTTCTATAAGAAAATTTATAATTGGTTTTTTAATTGGACGGGAGGTTTCTCGATAAAAAGACAAATTTATTCATTTTTCTGAAATTGCAGGGGAGTTACTCGGCAAAACGCTGGATTCAAATAGAATTAGCCTATGATAATTTCTGTATTTTTACTTAGATGCATTAAAATTAAAACTAAAATGTTTGAATAGAAAAACAGACAATTAATGCTTAGGTTTATAACAAAACTAAGTCATTATTCCAAAACCGTAGAATATTAAAGCCCCGTATGGATCAATTTAAATAAGTCACTTCTTGATTTTTTTTCGATAGCTAAAATGAACGGGTTTTTCGTTTGAAAGGTCAAAAACAACTTTTCTTCAAACGAGTCTAAGATAACAAAAGATCATCGCTCTAATCTAAAACCTTCTGCTTAATAATCTAGACGCAAGTGTAGGCTTCTCGGAGGTTACTCTAGTTTCCCCTTCCAACAAACGTCCATTCCTTTCCTTTCATATCTTCGGTAGGACGAGCATCTAAGCCTAGAAAAGCACCCAAGATCTTCCTTCCCTCCATCTTATCCTTAGGAATCGGTAGTTTTCCATTTTCATTTTAAAGTAATAATACTTTCTAGAACTAATGTGTAATTGATACATAAAATATTTTAAAATATAATATTTTTGCTTTCAATGTTAATTTAGAATTGTGATATGCAATAGGTGGTAAATTCAATATAATAAATGAACTATAAGTTATTATTATTTGCTACGACTTGTGTATAATTATGTTATGTAGCTTAGATATTTTTGTATCGTAATAAAAAAAAGCATTTTTGCTAGCACACCTATGAAATACATGTTGAAACTAGCATGTTTTGATGAATTTAGATGAACTAACAAATTTTATTTTGTAAATATCGTAGATTTAAAATTATTGAATATACTTGAATTAAAGTTGATGAAAAAGGATCAAGAAGTATTACAAAATTGTATAAGTATTTTGTGAAGTTATTTTAAGTTAAATAATGAATTTTGGATTGCACTGCATGATAATTATTTTAGAAAAAATTTGTTGTTCATTTAAAAATTAGTTTTATCATTATTTGTTAACTTATATATTTTAATATATGTGATTTATATTATCATATGTACAGATGAATGAAAAAATATTTCGATATTTCGTTTATATATATATGTGTATGTATGTATGTATGCATGTATATATATGCACATATATATATATATATATATATATATATACAGATATATCTACACACATACGTACACGTATATTTATTCTTCGGACGTATTAGAAAAATGGACTAATTATCTATCAACATTATGTAAATAATTTACATTTTATATTTGGTTGGGACCTTAAATGCACGGATTAAAATATAAGATATTTGGAAACAAATGAGGAGTAGGCTATAAATAATTATAGAACTTTTAAAGCTTATATATTTGAGCCTAACATAGAATTTCAAATGTAGTGCATTGGTTAAGTTACAAAAAAATGAATCATAAATTAAATTTGTTAATATTTGTATGCATATTATTTATTTATATGATTTGTATATCTGAATGAAAAATAGTTTTACAAGTGACATGAATATGAAACGTATATCGAAATCATTGTATTTTTGGATTTGTTATAAAAAATTATGGAGTATTTGCTATTGAATTTAGTGGAGTTGTTTAAGTTTAGTATTCTATGGTTAATTAAAGTATATGACTTGAGATAATTCTATAATATGAAATATGATGAATGTATTGAAATAAATGAGTTATAATTGAATTTATTATTATTGTTAGCGGAAATTATACTAAATCCTTTATTTTCAAACTTAATAAAAGAAAAGCAGTTTTAAAAATTGTTTATCGATGAGTTCACGTAATTAGATAGTGTTGGCTCTATTGCTTGATAATTATCATTCACTTGACTCATGACTAATTGAGAATCACTATGAATTTTAATGCATGTTACCTTCATTACTTGAGCCATCTGTAAACCTGTAACAACCCGCATATTCGAAGATAATGTATTTAAATATTTAATTTTAAATATAACGTCATTAATTGTTAATCAAATGTGTGTCCAAAAAGTCACATCTTGCATATGGATGAATTTGGACTCAAAACCACTTCCACTGAGTTCAAATCGTCTTTTACATGATCGAAAACTATAAGTATCGATATGTTTCGAGTTTGTGAAAATTAGGACTTTGGTTGGGGCTTGGATGGCTAAACCTAGCCCACTCCTTTAAGTTCCCCATCAACCTTCTCTACCTCATTCCTTTCTTCTCTTCAAAACATAAGTAAAAATGGGGGAAAATAGGGAAATTAAAATTCCTGAGCTAGGGATTCAAATTAGGAGCTCAAATCAAGAGGAAATCAAGTGTAGAAACTTGGATAAGCTTCTACATCTTCCTCTCCATCTTCTCCAACCCATTCTATCTTCAATTTCTGAAATTTTCCTAGGCCTAACTCTTAGGAGATTCGTGAATTTGTGTTTAGGTTGTGGATTCATGAGTTCTTATTTAAGAGAGATAGATCTTGCTTTGTTTTGGAGATTCTCCTTCCATGTTAAGATCAAAGGTGAGTTCTTTTGAGAACTCACATCTATGTCTCAAGCTATAAGCTTGTATAGTGTTCCTGTGGCACGTTTCTATTGTGTTTTTATTATGTGTTTTAGGTTGTTTGTGTCTGAACTTCTTAATTCATGAGTTTTGATTTCATTTCAATGATTTTGAGTATAAATCCTTGTGGATGTTTGATTTTTGTGTTATGCAATGTTTCGGCTAACCACTGAGGTCTCATTTTCATTTCGGTAGAGTTATTAGCCTTCGATTATCATCCAAAATCCATGAGAGTCGACTTGTCATAAGGCCAAGCCTTATGTTTTATTTCGCAGCTGGTCCTAACTAGTCGATTGGTTCAAAATGCACTGGTCGACTGGTCTTGTTAATTCGGGTTGTCCAGTCCTCTGGTGAAGTGACCAGTCGACTGGTCTAAAATGGACCAGTCGACTGGTCCTACAGATTGTTTATAATAGACTAGTGGAAACCATGGTCTATTGTATAGGTTGTTTCAAGCTCTTTCCCTACCAAGTTTCAGCCCGTTTGGCCTTTTTCTGTAACTTTTCCGTTTCTCTAATTCACAGATTTCTACAGCTTGATTTTGTGGAGTTTTTATTTATTCATTGTGAATGAATTTATGATTGATATTTATGATATTCAATTCATGTTATAAAAACATGAATTCTTAGTTCGATCGCTATTATACAAGATTTGCCACTTTGAAACTATATATAAAAAGTTGTATATTATTAGTAGATACCAAATTCTTTTGCCAAAATGGTTTCCAATCTTTCTTCATTATACGAAGTTATTTACAAAATCGTTTTATAAATCATTTTCAAATCTACTAGTATATATTTTATAAACCTTTTTCTCGTTCGTATGAGAAATCTAACTAAACGCCCTTGTAAAAACAAGGACTATGAACCCTTGAGTTTGCTTCGACGGTTAATTCTTGGACTCATTCGATTGAAAACCGTGGCAATGATCGTTTTGTATTTCTAGTGGAATATACAACTTGTTGGTAAATTTTCGAGTAAAGCAAGTGGTTATAGGACATGTAGCTCAACTCTTATGTTTACTAGCTTGGTGTAGTTTGCACTATACTTGATCAACTTTGATCATTGATGACCTTCAGATCATTTTGAGGAACTTCGTATCATTTTGAGAAACTTCGGTTCATTTTGAATATTTTAATGGTCTTCGGATCATTTTGAGGAACTTCAAGTCATTTTGAATATTTTAATGGTCTTCTGATCATTCTGAGGTACTTCGGTTCATTTTGAGTATTTTAATGATCTTTGGATCATTCCGAGGAACTTTGGTTCATTTTGAGTATTTTAATGATTTTCTCATGAGATCTGAAAAGTAAGACCACATTATCCGATACGTTTAACACTCCTTCAAAGCTATTATACAGATAGTCGCTCCTCAACAGCCTTATTCTTCGGGTTAGTTGACACCATTGCTTGCAATGGACTTGGCTAACGTGAGTACAGAGGTGGGGCATTACATTTGATATTAGAGCTAAGTTCGAAACAATATAAGATATTATAACGAGGGTCATTGTCCTAAGTCTCTCTTAGGAAATCGTGTTTTAGGATTTAGCTCGAGTCTTAGGACCTGTCATATCCTATCTTATATCATGATCCTTGTTTGACCGATCAAATTTATTTGACTTCATCTTTGTGAAATCGGGGCCTAGTGAAACCTAGAGTCTTTTCCCTTTCCTTGGGTAGGAATTCATATTATTTCCAATTTTTGGTTTGAAATAGCTTTTGAGACTTAGTTTTGTTGATTTATAAATTATTTTATAAAACGGTTTAATAAAATAATTTTGGCTAAGTAAATACTAATCCGCTCGAGATTAGCTTTGCGAGGCGAAAATGAATAAATTATTTCTGCTAAGCACTATGAAATGTTTTCATTTATTTATTTATGATTAAAAATTCATTTCATAAGTAAATGGTTGCACGTTTGATTATTTATTAACAAATTTGCGCCTCTAATTGGACATAATTTGTTTTGTCGTGTTAAGTTGCTCATTGAGTATGTTAGGAGTTCTAATTGAGAAGTGGGTCGCTATGATATCGATAGGAGTTTCTGAACACTTCAATGAGATGATTCTGACATAACCCTTATACTAAATATTAATGAAGTGCATCGCCATTGAACCATAGCATTATCAACTTATATAAATAAATGGCGAGGCAAATCATTACTATTCATTGTTAATTTGGAACAGTAGGGATTCTAATAAAATAATAATTTGAGAATAGTATATATATATATATATATGACCATCGTATATATCATTTACGCCTTTCATAGTTTGAGTTTTTAATTATGAGGTTGAGATATCTTATTTTGGTAAGGAAACTAACGTCTATAAGGTACCATCCTCTTTATCCTTTATGATGATGGTTACCATGATCATCTCATTTGAGTTCTTTTGAAATTGTGATCATTTACCTTCCTTGCGTCAAAGGAACTTAAGGACACCATGTTTTTAGGAATTAGAGGGCTCTTGTTTTATATCTAAGTATGTAGATTTTCCAAACCTATGTTTTGAGGAAATTCTTATACGCTACCTTGAGTTTTCATTACCCATTTATTTTGCTATAGAAATGACGCTAATTTTCTTTGGGTAATGATTTAGTATTTTCTTTGCTTTTGAGTGTTGCTTGTTTCAAATAAGTAATTTTGCCATTTCGATTGAATAAGAAATCTAGTTAAACGTCTTGGTAAAAATGAGTGGGTCGACACACTTGCGTTTACTTTACCGGTTAATTTTTGGACTTGGTCAATTCAAATTCAGTTTCATTATTGGATGTCAAACTCGATATATTTAAAGAAAATAATGTTGGTGATGACTGCAACATCATCAAGATTTATTTTCGTACTTCTAAGCAAGAATTGTTTGAATTTGTTTCCATTCTGCTTATGCTCGGTTATGATGGCCGTTTATATGTTTTCTTGAGTAACCTTTGGTTTATTCCTTTTTGCAATTATGCTTTGATCATTTTTGCATTTTATAGTGGAATTCATAATTTGTTTATGAATATTTGAGTTAAATCAGTGGTTATGGGACATTTGGCTAAACTCGCCTATTTACTAACTCAATGTAAATTACACTTACTTTGTTGATCGTTGATCATCACTTTGTGGTTTTGAACTTTTGATCATTTGAGGAGTATTTAAGTTTTCTAATTATGTGATACATTTTGTAGAGAATTGTCGAAAACGCTTTTGGGAGGTGTAAGCGACCTTGTCAAGATTGTAGTCTATGCGGATCCACTTTATGTTATTTATGTGTTTTTGTGTTATTCGTGATTTCACCATTTTCGTGATGATTACCTTATATATATTTACATTGCTTCGAAGGCACCTAAGTATTTTTGATAATATGGTGAATTCAGTTATCTGTGGGTTCTCTTTATTTAATTATGAAACGAATTGCATACGTGTTCTTTTATAAAGCTATGTCCTCATTTGTGTTTTTGTGGACTTTTGTGTGAATCTATTCTTGTATCATGAGAACCATTTTTGAATAATATTTTGATTTATGTATTTATATTCTTGCACTTGTTATGGCTTGAGTGTTTACCCATTTATATTTTTCTAGATATCTTCGAGCGACTTCTAGAGCTTGAGTGATTTGAGCTTTCATTGAAAATTATCTTGGATCTTCTTTTGAAAACAATAAGTTATATTTTTCTTATTAATCTTAGTCTCTTATTTACGGATTTCAATTTTCAATCTCCCGGCTTTTGTGATTGGGGATTTTGCATGAATTCGCACCTTTTGTCTTTCACATACTAAATTGGGTTTAGTATTTTGATAGACCAACTTTGCAATAAGTTGTTATCCCTTTGAGAAATTATTCTTGAGACTAACTTAGGTTGAAAAAAAAATCACGTTTTTATGGATGTTTAACTCTCTTTTATGCTGCTATTATTTCCAGGCTTGTTGGCATATCTTGTTTTCTTCGTCTCATAGTGATTTTCGAGATGGATTGACCTATCCATTCTGAGGTCCGCATATTATTTTCTGAGAATATCATCCAATCTTCGAGAACCCATATCGATGAGATAGATTTCTGTTGTTCTTAACATTTCTAATTTAGATACGTTAGCTTCATTATTGTAATGACCTGCCTTTTTGACCATTTTAAGTCGATATTTAAACCAACTCGAATCGTTCACAATGATAGATAGCTATTTAGCTTACCGGGTTTAGCAGAATAAATCACACCGAATCACATACACAGAATAAAATAGTATATCTCATAACGGAATTTTATACATACAATCAGAATTTTACAGAGTTTGTACAGCGGAAAAATAAAATAATAATTATAATAATAACGTATACATAAGTTTTAAAAGAATAAAATTTTACACTTTTGTCGGGCCTTGCGCACGCATATGCACTGAATATCTTTAAATCTGGAACACTTGGGACCTGAACCGAGCATTCCATGCAAAAATATAAAACACCTGAGTCAGGATTGAACTTATTTCAAGTTAGTAACTTCGATAAAAATCACATAAGTATAATTAGTTTAACCCCAACAATTTTATTAAATGGTTAGAACAAAAGAAAAGCCAGAACTTTATGAACACATAAGACAGCGTAGCAAGCAAGGTGCAGGACTAGCAAACAAGGAACTCATATGTGTACATATTCTTGGTTCAATGATCCATGGGGTTACATAGTATCTACCAACATATTTAAGTGCTGAAAGGTAAATTTACACAGTCAAACATCATGGACCAGTACGGTAACCAATGTACGTGCATAAACTCATTTTTTCCATATAGTAGAGAGTACATGTAAAATGGTGGCAGCAAAGGGTAACTTGTGGCATGGGAATAATAGGTCTACAATTTTATACATACACAAATAGCAAGCAGGTTGTGTAAACATGTATCAGTGGAAAAATGAAGTAGTAACTCAGAAGTAAGCACTACAGCAAGACTTGCGTTAAACCAAATCAAACACTGATGGTACCATAATTCATTGCATGAGAGATCAAACTTAAATTTACAGGATGAGTCATACTGGGTTTTAAAACCTGACATGGCATTTATGTTAATTCCGTACAAGTGTCAGCAAAAGTAGTCCAACTAATACATGTTTCTATTAATCAAATCTCCCAATTAAGTAATTTAGAGGTTTAAAATAATACATATGATATCTGAAATATTCCAATGCTATACTAACAAAGTAGTCCAACTAAGCATTAAATTAAGCCCATTTGGCTACCCAACATTACAAATTTAACATGACATGACACAGGATTATAAAAGGGATAGCTCTAGTGCCTTGACTTATAAAAAGAAAATACAAGTGATCAATAAGGTGTATACAACTAGTGTGAATAGCACAGGTGCCATGAATTCTAATGAAAACTATAATACAGGGGATCAAAGTGGTTTTAAAAGCAAAAACACACCCAAATTGTATAAAACTTGTACACAGTAAAGGCAGTGGGAACCGCATATATTCAAATACAAGGTTTAATGGGCTATTATTGATATTCATTCTAATTCCAATTTACAAAGGTCTCAAATCCCAATAGTTCCAATTGTCATATACTTCTTTACTATTGTTCTAGGTAAAATATAACAAAACAACCATTCCATATCATACTAATCATATTAGTAAAGACAAAAGCACACATGTTTGGTCTCAGGGTAGTTAAAGTACCCTATGCGTGAAATATGACATGCCCCAACAATAAGTGTGTGAATCAAAATACCTAGAAAATACATAAGTAGCAGTCACCACATTAATACTCAACCGACTCCAAATTTACTAACTAACAATACCAAACTAAATCATAATGGTGAACAAAGGTAAACAACATGCAGCAGTAAACAGCTTACAACCATCATACTTAGTGAATACAAAGCCACGACTTAGAATAGGTATAATCGTAAGTTGGACTTACCTTCGGTGTGGTGATGGATAGCGGATTTCGATCCGAGAGGCATAGTAAAACTGAGGGGAAAAAACGGCATGTGGAGGCGCTCCACGGCTAGAGCGACGATGATGGATCTGGAGGACCAAGCTTCGGACGGAGATTTTGCCAGCGCCGTTGGAGACTGACGATCGGAAATTGGGAGGAGCGAAGGGGTCATCGAAGCGTTCAAGGGGAGGCTGCCCGGATCGCAACAGGCGTTGCGCAGGCGGAGGTGTCGAGTGGAGTCGCGACACTGTCTGAGGTGGCGGAGGCACGACATTCTGTTGGCAGTTGCATGTGTTTCCCGGTCAGAGAAGGAAGCTTGGACCAGAATTCGAAGCGACGATTGAGAGTGACGGTGATAGCGGTTGGAGCAAATTGGGGAGCATCGACTTCGGTGGTGGGCATGAGCGGCTTGGAAGGTGGACTGATTTGCGACGGTGAGGAGGCGAATTCTGTCGGTGCATGAGGCGATGGAGACAGTGTAGCAAAGGATGAACAAAGTTGGAGGTGGAGGGGCCAACCGACGATGAAGACTGCTATGGATTTTGGTGAAAAGGAAAAAAAAAGAATGGTCATTACTGATTTGATTTTGGGGCAAATTAAATTTGGTTTAGGAGTGTTTTTACCATTGTTATCGTAACCGGACCAGACCCACGCCCCAACCGCGGTTAACCATGGGCCACCAGCCTTTACAGTCCAGATGTTAATTGGACCTTAAAATTTAAAAGCCTCTCCAGAATCCTAAAAACCGATTAAAACCGCGGTCTAAACCACGGTCTAAAGGCCCAAAAGCCAGCAATTTTTTTTTACTTTTCAATAAAACCTAGCTTTTGAGCCTAGCTTGGTTAAGACCCAGCCTGCTTCATGAGAACTTACAAAGTCTGAGACATTACATACCCACCTACCTTATTATATATTGTGAATGCATAGGGCATTTGTTCTTACTTTGTGATGTGGGACAAATAAATAGGTAAAATAGTGTATGCATTGCTGTAGCATCCCCGTCCATCTTTCATGAATATCCAATTTCACTTGACTTTTTTTTCTTCTTTTTTGTTGTTGTTGAAAAAGATGTCCAATTTTCCTTTCAGTGGTTTATTACTTTATTTACCCATATTTTATGTACAAAAACGAGCTCAGAAACAAAAATAGTTGAACCCACGGTATATACACAACTAAACTATTAAAAGGAATCGGACTTTCATCATTTTAGTTTAGTACTCCAGCTCTCTGTGTTGTGTCTTAGTTTTTCAGCAGCAAAGATGAGTAAGTTTCACTTACCTCGTGAGTAAAGATGAGTAAGCTTCACCATACATGAATCAGATTAACAGGTCCGGTCAAAACGCATATAGTTATGGATGCATTAAACTGTACAGTTATGCATGCTCTCCCGAGATAAAGTAGGTAAAACATTTTTGTGTATATGTTAATCCTTTATTTTCCAATTTTTATCAACAAAATAACATGCACGCTTATGACGGTCCGACTGGTCCGACCTTGAAAACCATGAACCTTGGGGCATCACGGTTCGATTGACGGTCCAGTCATGATAACATTGGTTTTTACTGCAAATAAAATGAGGGAATGACAGAAATTTGGCAAGTAAATTAGAAGGGGGAAACAAGGTGAGAACGAGGGAAAAGAAAAACAAGACGCTTGGTGTTGAAAACAGGGATAGGGTACCACTGGTTTACATATCAAGGAGAGACAAACAAGTGTAAAAAAAATTTAAACAAATATTTTTCTTTTTAGTATAGTACCGTATATTATACTATACCTATACAAAACCATACTAGTATATTTTATGTTTTCAAATACAATTTCAATTTAAATTTTGTAAACCAAACTCAACTAAACAAAATTATTTAAATGCAATTGAAATTCTCAAAATCAAAAATAAAAAATAAAAAATCAAATTGTAGTTTCTCATATTTCAATTGGTTTAAAAACATTACTAACATTTAAATTTAACAAAATAACTTAGATTAAATATTCAATTTCTAAATTTACACAAAAAAAATCAATTTAAAACCAAAATAAAATAGACTAGATCTCAAATTTTAACCAATATAAATTTCATAAATATCGATTTAAATAAATCAAAAATTCAAGCTTACAAATTAAATAAAATCGAGCTAAAATAAATTAGATTCAAAAATTATAAACCAAATCCAACTAAATATATTTATTTAAGTTAAATATCCAAGCTACATTGGAAAATCAAAGCTATAATCTCTCAATAATTTCTCAATAAATTTTAAAAATACAGTTAACGTTTTAATAACAAACATCTAAATCAAGTATACAATTTAAATTTCACTTAAAATTATGTTTAAACCAAAATAAACTAGATTAGATTTTAATTTATAAACAAAATTAATTCCTCAAATACCAAATCCGAATTAATTTAAAAAATTTAAACGTTGAAAAAAATTCTGGTTCGTTACGCTCATGATTTATAAATTCTCATAACAATGAGAATGACCTTAAGGAAGATATGTCAGTTGTGCCCATTCTACGAAATCTATTTCTCGTGAATTTCTGAAATCTTTGTACCCATTCTACGATGACCAATTCAATAGGTTAGTTGTGCTTAAGTCATTCCACTATTTGACTTAGCAATCGAGTTTTCGCCAACTCTTTATTTTCGTGCTCGTTTTATCCTTGGGATTAACAAATATTTCCATTTTATTTTATTAACCTTAATGAACGCAATTTTCGAGGTCATAACCCAACTAGTTTAACCTCATCCATGTTGGTGATATTTTTTTTGTATTTGAAAACTAAGGTTTTCAAATTTTGTTTTATTCGTTCAACTTCTACCATTTGTCATGTTCACATGATTTAGAAAGTCGATCTTGAAATATTAGAGGACGTGCTAATATTTCAAATTTGAGATTTCAGGGGTTTATTGGAAACTTAAAAGTTCCAATTTAATTATTTAGAGAATGTGCTAATATTTCCTATTTCGGGTGAATAACGCGGATTTTTATTTTTAGATTTTGTTTCCCCAACGATTTCGCTTATCCTGTTCAATATAAGGAAATATTGTAAGCTAGAATATTTTTCAAAAATTTTTATGGATAAAATTTTCTAGCTAAAATTGTGATGGGAATGTTCGACGATTTTGGATACTCGATATTTCTAGGTGGGAGTTCAAATTTTTAACTTGTTTAAGTTGAAGATGTAAGAGTATAGATTTAAACTTTATAAACTTACTGAACGTTAAACGAGTTAATTAAATTTAATTAAAACGAGCTTGTCGCATAGGGTAGTTCGTGATTTTGAGACATAATATTCAAATCAATGTACAGGATCCAATATAAGTTGAAATTCTTCGAAACAAGAATTAACTGGACCTATTGGATTATAATTTTCTAATGAAAGAAAAAGATTTGAATTTCATCTTGTAAATTTGGAGATATGTCTAAACCAAATTTCCAGGAAAATTGCAGTAAGGTAGTTCGCAATTAAATTTTAAATAATGATTGAAACTGAGGGTTTAGAATATATAGAATTGAGGATGAAAATTCTAATTTCTTGAAACCACTTGTGATTAAAATAAATTAGTTGTTTGTATATGTACGTGACTTTTATTTGAACACGATATGTGTATAAACATAAGTTGTATAGTGATTTATAACTCAAACTTTAAAATTTGTGTAATAATTCATAAGTGAATTTCTTGATTCAATATATTTTTATATGTCAACTCTTGGTTAATGCTTGGTTGTTATTATATGTGTTTTTCCTTAAGTAATTGCAAGGATGCAATTTCTTTGAGGGGGAAGTCCGTAACAACCCGCATATTTGATGAAAATGTACTTAAATATTTCATTTAAATATAACGTCATTAATTGTTAATCGAATGTGTGTCCAAAAAGTCACATTTTGCATATGGATGAATTTGGACCCGAAACCACTTCCATTGAGTTCAGAACGTCATTTACGTGATCGAAAACTATAAGCATTGATATGTTTCGAGTTTGTGAAAATTGAGACTTTGGTTGGGGCTTGGATGGCTAAACCTAGCCCACTCCTTTAAGTTCCCCATCAACCCTCTCTCCCTCATTCCTTTCCTCTCTTCAAAACATAAGTAAAAATGGGGGAAATTAAGGGAAATTAAAATTTCTAAGCTAGATATTTCATTTAGGAGCTCAAATCAAGAGGAAATCAAGTGTAGAAACTTGGGTAAGCTTCTCCATCTTCCCCAACCTATTCTCTCTTCAATTTCTAAAATATCCCGGGCCTAACTCTTAGAAGATTCATGCATTTGTGTTTAGGTTGTGGATTCTTGAGTTCTTATTGAAGAGATTGATCTTGCTTTATTTTGGAGCTTCGCCTTCTATATTAAGATCAAAGGTGAGTTCTTTGAGAACTCACATCTATGCCTCAAGCTATAAGCTTGTATAGTGTGCCTATGGCACGTTTGTATTGTGTATTTATTATGTGTTTTAGGTTTTTTGTGTGTGAATTTCCTAATTTACGAGTTTTGATTTCCTTTCAATGATTTTGAGTATAAATCTTTGTTGAAGTTTGATTTTTGTGTTATGCAATGTTTCAACTAACCACTAAGGTCTCATTTTCACTTCGGTAAAGTTATTAGCCTTCTATGATCATCCAAAATCCAAGAGAGTCGACTTGGCCATAAGGCCATGCCTTATGTTTTATTTCGCAGTAGGTCCCAACCAGTCGACTGGTTCAAAATGCACCAGTCGACTGGTCTTGTTAACTCGGCTTATCCAGTCCTCTGGTAAAGCGACCGTCGACTGGTACAAAATGGACCAGTTGACTGGTCCTGCTGATTTATTTTGTAGTAGGCCAATGGAAACCATGGTCTACTGTATAGGTTGTTTCAGGGTCTTTCCCTGCCAAGTTTTAGCCCGTTTGGCCTTTTTCCGTGACTTTTCAATTTCTCTAATTCACAGATTTCTACAACTTGATTTTATAGAGTTTTGATTTATTCATTGTGAATGAATTTATGATTGATATTTATGAGATTTAATTCATGTTATAAAACGTGAATTCTTAGTTGATCGCTATTATACGAGATTCGCCACTTTGAAACTATATATAAAAGGTTTTATATTATTAGTAGATACCAAATTTATTTACAAAAATGGTTTCCAATTTTGGTTCATTATACGAATTTATTTATGAAATCATTTTATAAATCAATTTCAAATCCATTGGTATATATTTTATAAACCTTGTTCTCATTTGTATGAGAAATCTAATTAAATGCCTTAGTAAAAATAAGGACTATAAACCCTTGTGTTTGCTTCGACGATTAATTCTTAGACTCGTTCGATTGAAAACTGTAGCAATGATCGTTTTGTATTTCTAGTGGAATATACAACTTGTTGATAAATATTCGAGTAAAGCAAGTGGTTATAGGACATGTATCTTTACTCTTATATTTACTAGCTTAGTGTAGTTTACACTATACTCGATCAATTTTGATTATTGATGATATTCGGATAATTTTGAGGAACTTCGGTTCATTTTGAATATTTTAATGGCCTTTGGATCAGTTTGAGAAACTTTGGTCTATTTTGAATATTTTGGTGGTCTACAGATCATTTTGAGGAACTTAATTCATTTTGAATATTTTAGTCGTCTTCAGATCGATTTGAGGAACTTCGGTTCATTTTGAGTATTTTAATGATCTTCGGATCATTTCAAGGAACTTTGGTTCATTTTGTGGATTTACGCTTCTGACTGTTTTAGGCCATTTGAGGAGCTTTGGCTCAATATTATAGGCTAGCTACCTACAGATAGCGTCTCATTTGGGATACACATGTTGGTGAGTCTTCGAGCTCCCATTTTGAGATAGGCCTTACCCCCTTTTTTGTGATTTCTGGATTTCTTATTATTGATTTCTAGAATTTGTGATTATTGATATTAATTTATCAATTTGAGTTTCATTGACATTTGAGTTGTCAATTTTCGTAATTGATTTGGTATGATTTATCATTTCCTGGAGTAGCTGTATAACTTTGCATGAGGTATTCTTTAGCTCCGATATAGGTTTTTGAAATACACCGTAGACATTTTTGGGCTTCACACTTATGCGTGACAATTTTATTATCGTATGCATGTCTATTTATTTTTATATCTTATTATATCCTATTTTGTGAGATATGTACAGCTAGATTGATCTGTTTATTGTTTATCTTTATGTAAATACTACTCGGGTCAGACCGAGTATTGTAGGTGTTAATATTGGACTTTTAGCAAGGACCACCCTTTGGCTTTTTGTATCTGCATTGGAGTTGTAGTAATTTTGGGTTATATGTATATGAGAAATCTTTTATATACATATTATCTTGAGTAGAATTGTACCTATTCTTTTGTTGTATAATGGATCGACTATGACCACTATTTTGTATTTACACTTATGTGTTATAATAGCATATATTTCCGCCTTAGTGATGTGAATATCTGTGTCTGACTCTGAGTTTATTGTTATGTATTTTTTATTGATTTCGAATTATATTTAGCCGCTGTGTAGGATTTTTAAACTTGGAATTAAATGTATTGGATTTTCTTATGAGATCTGAAAAGTAAGACCACATTGTCCGATACGTTTAGCACTCGTTTAAAGCTATTATACAGATTATTGCTCCTCTACGGCCTTATTCTTCGGGTTAGTTGACACTGTTGCTTGCAATTGGCTAACGCGAGTATAGAGGTGGGGCATTACAAAACGTACGAGAAGTGCCTCCTACTCGGTGACACTGTTGGTCTCCGTGAGACCGACCTGTACTACTCCATAGCTTTTACCCTCCTAAGGTTATGAGGACACACCTACTGTCTGCTCCTTATTTGTTTGATCATGGACCAGTGAACTCTTCTTATGGATGGGAGCTAGTCTAGAAGTGTGCATTTCACAATGAAATTTGCTAACAGTTGAACTATGATTGATTTTCTATGGCAGTAAGTTATGTCATACTGATTGAGATCCGTTGCCCACATTAGTCGTTGTCGTAATGGCTCCATCTTTTTTAATATCTATTTGAATGGTTTGTCAGCAAGGATTTTGATTGGATGTGCTTGGAACGACGGTCACAGTTTCTTAACCATGAGAAATAAATTATACACCATTTTTTCTATTACCAAATAGTTCAGTTTTGCTTTTGATAAGCATTAGCTAATGAAGTAAACAGGCTTTTGGAGTCCATCGTTTACTCATATAATTGTAGCACTAACATCTTTATTAGTTATCGCTAAGTATATGTGTTAGTCTTCACCCATTACCAGTTGACATAGGCTTGGTGTTTTAATAAGGTTGTCTTTTAAGTTTTGGAACATTGCTTTGCATTCTTCATTCCACTCGAAGTGTCCTTTCTTAACTTGGTCGAAGAATGTCTGTACTTATCTATTGCCTTAGATATGAACCTGCGTAAAGCTGCTACTTTACCATTTAAACTTATCGGATCTTTCTGCTTATCCAATATGCTTATCTCCTTATTTCCTAGACTTTTTTTCTAGGTTTGCTTCGACGTCGAGCGCTTACTATATATTTCAAGAACATTCAAAAGTAAATCACGAATGTACACTTCAAGGGATTTAACTTCATGTTGTATCGTCTCAAGACGTTGTCATTTTGGTTTGGATATTTTACATGGGCTGTTTTTGCTTTGGATTTTCTACCATATCCAGATGTATACCCATGTATTCTTTCCAATTTACTTGGAGAACATTAAGTTAACTAACCTTAGGTAACATTGCATGTCTGAGCCCGTATGGCATGACTCTAAAGCGTTATAACCCTTTTTCTATAATGAACCTGGTGTGCCCTTGGTAAGCTCAAACATAGAAATTTATTTGTATCCTATGCAAGCACCATGCTAGTTCTCCATTTACCATTATGGATTACCTATCCATTTTGGGTTGTACACAATATAATGGGTCCACTTTCCTTTAAATTTTAACTTCTTTTATAGAAGGCATTATACGTCTCTTGATGTAATGGCCTGCATATCTGTACTCTTTGAGTTGACTAAATTAAACTATCACATCCAACTCAAATTGCACAGAAATACGAATTATTAGGAATAAATAAGAAAAAGTTAGAAGAAAAACGGAAATAACAACACAAAATCTCATGTCACACGGAATAAAATATATACAATAACTTTTGCAAAATTTAAACTATACATATATACATACCATTATCATAGTACAACACGGCAGAAATAACATATAACGCTGAAGCCTCCCGCTCCAAGCTCCTCCAAGTGTATCTGTAAATACCTGAACTGCTTGACTAGCCATACAAATTTGGGTACCCAAGAGTTTAAGGTAAACAAAACAAAATAAATTTTGGGTCAGTCATGGGACTGGTGTGAGTAAACTCCAGCAGAACTTTTAAAAATCCTTTTTTAAAAGAAAGGATAATCGTAAGACCAATCCACACAAAAATACGGATGGCTTTTACCTTACGATAAACCAAAACATTACTTGAAATCAATACTATTCTGATATTATAATAGTGTCTAAATCAAATAGATAGCAATCTAGCAGAATGCTTGCATCTCACGATCCACATACATAGTATACAATCAAAACCGCGGGTGCTTATTGGTTAATGGATTTCCAACTATGAAAAGGTATGGAACCACCTTTTGATAGTGCAACCCTAGAAAAGAGTACACTGGGTTCAACAAGAACATCTTATAACCCGCCCACACATGAACGACCACTCATTTCGCTTGAGTGTATCGAATGTATATCACCAATGGTTGGGATCAACAACCGTTTCCTGAAAGGCATAGCATCGATAGAATAAAGAAGGAAATTAATTTTCTCTAGATAGGTGATAATACACCCTAATTGTGAGCAAACCACTTAGCCATGCTGCCTGCCCGATTTTTGTCATTTCCCAGTTGCGAGGCTAGAGGCCATATTTACCTTTTTAACATATCACATCTTCATTCACTTTGAATGCCACATCGTCAAACCCGCCAAAATCATTTATTGATTTCCCCAAAAACACGGGCATAAACCTAAGAGAAACAAATTTCTCTGCCACCAACGTAGATACTTTTGAAGAGATCAATGAAGATGATCTGTTAGGCTTATTCTGTCATACATTCATCTATATAAGTTCTCTTCGGACTGGACAAACCAAAGGCACTATTTCTATTAATCCATCTTAGGCAATTTTTACCTAGGATTAACAGAATAGCCCTTGCTCTTCACTCCATCTTCAATTATTGTCAACGTACTTGGTTCGCAACACTTATTCTCATACAGAGTGGTTTTCAGATAATAAACATGATCACGGTCTCTCCGTATTGAGAACGAAAATATAAAATGGCAAAAAACTTTGATAATCGTTAACTTAAATATCAAAGAAAAACATTCATACAACCAACGATCCTATTTCCAAATGGAAATTCTATTGATCAAACATCAAGCAACACTGAGCCCTTTTAATTTAATTTCTTATTAAATTATCATTACCCAACTTCTCTTTTTTCCGCTTTCCATATCTATTTCACGCATCGCTATTCTTCCACAGTCATAATTCCCTAACCGTAAACTAGTAAGAGAACAATTCTCTAAGTATTAACTCCGAAGGCCGAAACCAGCATCAGATCAACACTCAGGAAGCCATTCAACTCGACTAATCTCTAGTCAGTTTCTAATTTCCTTAGCTCTATTTCTTAAATTCTAATCAACAAAATCATTTCATTTTCTGTGCTTTGGAAATATTCATTATTATATTTCCAAAATCAGATTTACTTGGGTTAAACTAGATGTTGTATAAAACATCTTTACGATAACCCAAATTACTACCAATTATTCACTTTTAAACGTGTATACATTTCTCCTTCCAACCTCTCAAGGTTTAATTTTAGAAATTCCATTATACATTTATTCTCTTATTAAATTCTATATGTTATTGATAAGTCGACTCCTAGTCATCAAATTTTCTTAAATTTCTGGAAAATTTTGCCAATGTCTCCTTTATGTGGCTCAATCGGTATAACTATAGATCGCCTCTCTATGCCTTTTTCATTCAAAACGAAAATTAAAAAGTCAGGTCGCTTGCCAAATTGGCTCATAAAATCTCATATTAATTAAATACATACCTCTTCGACGTGCATTCAATTTATTTCTCTTCATATACTTCATTCTGTACCTGTTTAACATACATATCCAACCATTTCTGATTTTCTCAACTTAGTCTAATCGGTTTAACTCAATTTGTTAATTGATTCGCTGATTAGCTCTTTTGTCTATTTCAATTTTTATTTGAGTGTATCACGTTCATATATATATATATATATGTATGTATGTATGTATGTACATACATATATAATTTTCTTATAACCAATAGAATTCCATATTTAATTCAAGTTTTGTATTCGATTTCGAATATGAATTCACAAGTCCAATTCACTTATCCAATGTCCAATTTCGATCCAAAACTCCCTTAACTAATTGTTCTTCTAATTAGTTAATTTTATTTAATAATTAAAAATATGACTTTTGTTTCAAAAATCAGTTCAATTACTCCACTTGAGTTTATATTTATTTTATAACTCATGTCTAGATTTTTCTAATGGAAATCCAAATTTCATTAACTTAAAATCCTTTTATTTTATTTAATAAACCATTATGGCTTAAAAACGATTATAGCAATGTTTTTCTGGAAATTTGATTTTGATATAACTCACAATCTATAAGACGAAATCTAGATTTTTCTCTTCCACTAGAAAACTATTATAACAGGTCCGGACGATTCTTGTTTCAAAGTATTCCGACTTAAATTGAGTTATATATACTCAATTGAAGTTCGAAACGCCAAACTACGAAGTACCGCGCCGCGACAAGTTTGTTTTAATTAAATTTAAATATAAACATTTAAACTTTGTTTATTAATAAATTTCCATCCTATTCTTCCATATTTTTAGTATAAATTAAACTAGTTTTCAAAATCTAACTTAATATTTCTGATTATCCTCAATCGTAGATTATTTCATAATTCAATTATAAATCTATTTACAACTTAATCTTTTAAATTAAATTTCAATTATAATTTCCAAGGATTAATTTATATTCAGTTTATATTCCAAATCCCGAAATAAAATCTATCGTTCTCTTTTTAAACGATTTTCAATTCCCATTTTTAAATTCACATTTGAATTTACATTCCCAAATTATGCAATGATAATTATTTCATTTATAAACACCGTTTATAAATTCTCTACTTGTTTTTATTATTCAAGACAAGTTAATATATCCTAGCCCATTCAAAATTCAAATTCTATTTGGAAAAACAAATTTTCCTTTAAAAATCTCAAATCACTTTTCATGATATTTCTAAATATCCATATTTAGGGTCAGTGACGTTCAATATCCAAATCACACAATCATCAATCATAGATTTTCTAACACATCATATATTATAATATATATGAAACAAACAATAATAATTTTTGAGGAATCCAGATGGATCCCTCCAACCTGTTTCTTGCATCCATAGATATTAGACGACATAAATAATACCTATCCTACTTCAAGGCAGGATATCGCGGATAGAAGTTCATCCACTATATTAACTGTGGGGAGCATAGGGTCATCCGACAATGGTACTTTGGGAAATATCCAACCTATATATATATATATATAAATAAATAAATATATATATATATATATAGCCACAACCACCAAGCCTAAATATAACTTATATATATAATAACCATAATAAAATTTCAATGCATCCATACAACCAACAAACAACATATAACAATTATTAAATAAACATTTGTTTATAATAAATTATGAATGAATCCAGGGATTGAGTTTACTCACCTTGAATTTCCTTCTGCCAAATAACCAGTTAAATGTCGTATTGTTGCATCTACGGATCTGCTCGAATGAATTTATTTGTACCTTACTGCCTTGTAATTAACTTGACCAATCCACTAAGCAAATTCAAAAATCACCTATCCCTTTCCACTTAAAACAACCCCAACACCGCAATTATCCAACTTTGACATTTCATCAAACAACTCACAGACAAACTACATCTCCTTTTCATCACTCATACACACTGTCAAACTACAGCAACATCGTCTAAATGACCACAAAACATTAGCCTCCAATCTAGACACTCTCCTCCCATCGAGCCATTTTATTTCACGATCCTCCACATCCATAAATACCACAGACCGCACTCCCAATCAAAAATGTCGTACCCCAGTTCATCTTGTTCAAACACTACTCCATCCTCTTAAATCGGCAATCACTAAACGCCTTCATCCATTAGCCTAAATTACAGACCGACCTCTCTAAACATCTCACTGCCAAACCTCGTTCCCAGTTCAATCTTCAAAAATTCAAAAACCAAGCTTTCCCCTAATCCTACTTCCAAGCTTCCAGATCTCCACACCTTGACACGCTGAGCTCCATGTCCCAAAATTTGCAGTCCCTAATTACCACACATACCCAACTCCCTACGGCCATTATCGAGCACTAGTTCGACAGCAGATGAAAATCGAACTCCACATCATCCGAATTCCTCATGTCACATCCCTTCAGAACCCCCTTGAACCTGTCATCGCACCTCAAAAACGTTGATATCCCCTTCTCCAAATCTCGGCACAAACCAAGACATCGACCCTCATTCAAACTCTATTCCACTTGCACACCTCATCATAGCTCAGAAGAACCCATAAAAAAATCATGTTTATTCCTTGATTCGCGAACGCTGCAGTTGCCATCGAGCTTCAGAGGACTCGAGATCTTCGATTTCAATTTTGAATGGAATCACGATTTCCATCTTATTTTCTTTTTTATCAGTGGACTGATTTTTTAATTACTGGAAAAAGCAATGAAATGGGGAAACTTGAATTGCTTTCATGAGTTGGAAAAGGAGAATTAACGATGCGTGATGGATTTATATAGGTACGAATGGGGAAGCAAAAAGGTATGAGGCCATTAAATCGCTGTTTTCCTTTGTAGTGAAGCTAGGGAACCATCATACATGATTTAAAAGAAGAGATGACTAATGATAAATAGGCATGATTTTTTTTCTTTGCTAGGGTGAGTTGTTATGTGCTTTAGCTTAAGAAGGAAGGAAATGGTTTAGTATGGGTAAGGTTAGGCATAAACAAGGCTTGTAGTGTACTCTTGTTGGGTAGCTTAGGGTAGAAGAAATAATGCACGTTGACCTTAAATTAATTCTAACCGATGTGAATTTATTTAATTTAAATTAACATGTGTTTTCAAACTCCTATTTAAACGTAGCAGCTGGCATTCCTAGGGTAATATTTCTATTCATAACACATTGGAATATGTTTCGAAGCCTCATTCAATCGTATGGAGAAGATATTGATTTAAATCAGCAATTAAAAATTAAATTAAATTAAATTAAATTATTATTTATATTCAAATAGAATTTATATAGATCATCTGAATTATTTCGATTCTGTTTTAACTTCGAATTTAATTATTTATCGTTTTCGTATTACGATAGTTCGATGTACTCGAAATTAATTTGTATTCGATTATAAATTCAATAAATTCCATATAAAAACCCAATTATATTAACAACTCAACATTTAAAAAAAATGATTAAAATTAATTAACTAAAAATCTGGGTCGTTACACTTGATTTATAGTCACACGCTTTTGTCTAAGTGGATGAGCGTTTGGGACAATGTTGAATGCAGGGAAAATAATCGATCAACCTATCACAACAGTATTGGAGTGGGGTTTATGTGAATACATCCTTCAATTTCTTTAAGATATCCACTAACTTAGCCGTTGCTTGTGTGCTTAAGTTCTTACCAATTTATGAAAGTTTATTAGGGTCCTTCTGATCAATCAATACATCTTTAAGGTCACCTATTAGCTTCGGTTTTTTCATTAATTTGTCTTTGCCTTGGATCGTACTCATCATCCTTCTATTTAGTTTGTAAGGTGATTGGTTTTTCATTATCTTATGCTACTTTAAATAGATATTGATTTGTATTCATCATTCCTCTCATATGCATGTATGTCTACCTCTCCTTTCCCGCAATTTTAATGTATTGGGTTTACTTTCCTCGGTACAAGAGTCAGGTTTTGTTCATATTACACTACTATTTTGGTTTTACTTTTTATAGTTCTCATTACAGAGACCAAAGGACACATTACAACAGTTTTGAACAATTTTATTGTCGAAGAAAAAGGTAACATTATATAGTTCTGTAGCTAAGAACCTATCCCATCTTATCGCTACTACACCAATAGGAATATCAAATTTTAGAAGTAAATTTCCTACAAGATTATGACCCATAGATCTATCGGTATGATGTGCAGTTATAGCACTCAGCAGATTCAAATGCGGAGGATGTTCAAAAAGTTGTGGTGGGGATAAAACGAGGAAATAGCAGGATATAGCAGATGACTCTAAAATAGAATATAAAACTCGTACTTGCTGTTTTAACAAATATATAAATGATAAAAACATTCAATTTAATTATAATTAGTACATTCTTAATTTTAAATAAAAACATGCTCGAATATATGTAAACGAATATGAACTTTTATTCAACTTAACTAAATTTAATAGAATATTATAACATTTTTATTCTAAAACAAATATGTTAAAAAGCTCCATTAAAAAAATTATAATGCATAAATGTCAATTTTTGATTCATTTTTTTATATAAGATATAACGAGGATAGCGGAATGTAGCCAAAATAATGGGATATATCTGGAATATCGGAATATAGCGGGGCTTGATGAAGAGAGGCAATATCAGAGGCTATTTGTAAATAAAGTAGCTGTAGAAATCAACTATATGATCTTCCCAAGAAGGCATTGCGGGAGTGGTTGGTCAATCATTAAGAAGTTGCATTAAATGACCGGCGAGGAGTCATCGTTCCTACGGTGAGGTGAAAAACGGGGTTTTAAAACCTCCAAAGTTGAAACTAATATATCCTCGGTATTCATGTATTGCAAATTCAAGTATTGGCAAGCCGTAACATTATGGAAAAGAAAAAAATAGAAAGAAAAATACTATGTAGTCAAAGCCCCGCTAAAGCTCCGCAATATCCCCGCTAAAGCTCTGCAATATCCCCGCTATAGCCCATAGCACTCTTCAACCGCTACGCTATTTCCATTTAGCGCTGATGAACAGTAGATCCATCTTAGTTCCATTATTTTCCACTACATCCGCTAAATCAAGGATATTTAGCATCCGCTTTTGCAATATTAAAATATATAGCATGATTTGACTAGTTCTCTTTTTAAAAAAATTCAGTAAATTTAACGTAAAAGGCTAAAATTTAAGGCATAAATGCCTAATATATGGTAATAATCAATTACATTCATCAAATTTAGTATGCATAACTATGATATTCCTTAATTTTGTTATATAAGATTAATTAATATTAGTTTCTATTATACGTATAATGTGAGAAAGATGATTAATTAATTTTCAAATATTTGGTTTTACATCGAATGTACCTTTTTGTGCCTCTTCTATATCCCCTTTATTTCCCCTCGTTATCCCCGCTACACCTTTTTGCACCTCCACTGCTATAGAACCGCTAAGCGCTTTAACTACACAGGAAAAGTAAAATAGATACAACTTGAAGAACAGAATTTCACAGTGGAACATATACTATTTTAATATAAAGTCTTTACAATGGAAAATAAAAAATACATATGTTAGATTCTATCCTAATCAGTCTGGATAGCTATAAATATATGTCTTTACAAATAGTGAAAACAATAAGCACAACAGAAAAAGTAAACTACGCCCATACGTGGGTAAAGATATCCAGCTCTACTCTGAAAACTCCAAGTGTCTTCAGCAAATCCTAAAACTACTTAGACCAACCCGAGTTTTGAAAAAACCCGGGAGAGGCGTGGTAAATAAACTTGAGATATTAATTATAAGTATAATGATAATTTAATAGTTTGACATTGATATAGATTTAAAATTTTTTTTTTTGGCAAAGCCGACCGGTTTCTAAGGTGACCACAAACACTTTTTGTTATAAGTAATAATAAAAATCAGTATAGTACAAGTGATTGTTAGTTAACAATCAACAATTTAGTTTTTAAGGTGGACCGTCCACCACCTACGGAGTTTATAGTGTTCCGTCCACTCTACCTTAGAAGGCTTACAACACTAGAGCTAGCTAGATTACTAGACTACAACGTATCACTCCATGCAGGGAGGATATGCCATGTTAAATTACATACTCCATAAGGTAGTGCATTACAAACAGCATAAGCCCATAAATTAAATTAACCAAAGGCTAAAACAATGTAAACAGTGTACAAATTACAAGTACACACAACATGTACAATTATAACTGTTGCAGCAATAACTAAGGACGAAGAGATCACATGTCCGCAACAGGAAATAACTTGAGCTCCACACCAACATTATGGAAACACGTTCTTACATAAGACGATAGGCGAAAGACGTGTCTAACAAAAAGTGAAAACAACATGCTTCAATGTCCTTACATTACGACCGGCACAAGCTGATGCACATGGCCTAAACTGATCAACAACTAGAAGGAAGATGGAAAGCCCGACAAAGGGGGATAAGATGACCAGAAATCACTGGCTTCATTGAGAGCTAAGCTTCACTTGTGGAGCTAGCGAGGCCAAGGAGATGAACCAACATAATGACAAACAAAACCAAAAAACCAAGCGAAGAGCAAGCACAAAGACCAGACCATCCAAAATCAGCTAACTAGTTCAGCAGGCAAAAGAAAGATCATCACCACGCTCAGGCAGTTGCGTGCAAATGCATCACCATGGTGCTAGAAAACGGCAGTGGCAGAAAAAACATAGATTAATGCACTAGCAAAAGCCACGAAACATCAAGAAAAAGTAAATCCAATCTCCACTTACAATGCAAACTACACGAACACCACAAACATACTACATACCAGATCCTTTAAATGAAAAACATTAAATAACCAGACCCATTCGGTCCATCACCACCAAGAGTGAGATTCGAGACAAACAACGTATTGGTTACTGCTAATCAACACGAGATCACCAGACCCAAAAAGACCCGAAATCCCCCTTACGGGAAAGCCCGGATTGCTTTGAGAACACGAGGCATCAGAACACAAACAACATAACATTTCATTATTATTACAATAATTACATCAGAGTATAAGAATATATCAAAGAATAAATAAATAATATACAGTGGAAGAATAAATATCAAAGATTAAAATTAAAATTTATAAATACAATTTACAGCGGAAATAAATGATCTAACACAACTAAATGAAATATACGGATACAAAGCTTTACGAATATAGCTCTAGCTGTAATCCAGGATCCTGTGAAAAGAAATATCTGTGAAAACCAAAACTACTAGCTGCCCGTGTGGGAAATATGGGCACACATAGTTTGGGTAGAAACAATAAACTCCGAATTAGTCATGGGACTGGTGTGAGAACTAAAACAGTTATTAGATTTTATTTTAAAGTTAGGTAAATCACGGGACGACGCCGTATAACACGTAACGAGTTTATCCCCCATGAATACCAGTGCATAAACGAACAAAGCAATGCTAAATAGAACAATGAATCTATTATAAGACTTAGGTCACATTACACAAAGAACACAGTCAAGGATAGAGTTTTCCCTTATAATGGCCGAATCACTTCAAATATAAATGTATCAATCATAGGCGGCGTAGGTACCATTATATTACGTCGCCGTATAGATTTACAACTAAAACCGTAAAACCGCGTATTGGAAATTGGATTTCCATCTATGAACCAAGGCAAGGGATCTTCCTCACCGATTTCGAGACATTCTAGCAAATGCCTCAGGATCCCCCGCAGTGAACCCCTTGGATCTTCATAGCCGTTCATCCTCAATGATTAGTTATACCATAAACTATATGTTAGTCGGTTCTATCGAACCTCCAAAATGGGTCAGTATGTCGACCACTCTAGAGCCACTAAGGACTCAAATCATATCCGAGCCTTTCAATCGGCCCAAATTACGAGGTACCTCGCTTTACACCAAACAATATTCAACATCCACGTAAGTAAACAGTCTGGGCTCCATACCATGACGTTATTCGTAGTTAGAACTAACATATATCCATTTCCATGTAGTCAGTATCCCCTTTTTGGTTCATACCAGGGTGTAAGGCTAGCGAATTAACGGTACGCAAAGCTATGTAAATTAAAGTTGTGCTTTGATCATCAACCACAAAGCCTGGCTTTTCAACAAAAGCTTTGATCCATGCAACTCAGCATGCCACACTGTCAATCGATACCGTACCACTGCTTTCCACTATAACCTCTAAGCTCGTACGTCTCAAACAAGGGTGTTAAGCAAGAGAATAAATTCTATGCCACCAAACAGATATATATATATATTTAGCAGAGATCAACGAATACAATTTAAAGGAATACAACGCCAGACATACCATCCATTTGCAAGTCCGTTCTGGGTCTGAATGAAACCGGAGACACCTTTTCCTCGTCCCATATGTCCAATACAGGAGAAAGGCCCTCGCATATCCGGTAGATCACCAAGTATGTCTGGACGATCGCCATTTATTACCTTGTCTTGGGTGTTCATAGCAATCCAGACATCAGTAATCAACCAAACGATTTGAAGAACTCCGGTCTTCATTGTCGACTTTCAATCATCGTATTAACTATTCAGAACGGGTTAAACCCCGTCTTTCCGAATTATTCGTGTATCTAATAATCAAGTCCTACAAAACACATCATGTGCCTCATTCCAACTCAGAATATTATTTTATTCAAATATTCACATTTTTAGGGAAAGGTTCCCATTAATTCTATCAAAGATAAATTGTAATGACCCACATTTTTTAGCGGTATAATAATTAATTTATTTAATTATTTAAAATGTGATTAAAAGGATTTCATGGTCGTTGGATTAAATAATGGTGAATATTTAATTAAAATAATAAATCAAATATTATATTTAATTCTGAAATAATCAAAATTGGCTGAAATGGCGATATGGTGTGGACTGGATCATCTGTGATATTCAATTCAGTTTAGAATTGAATTAGAATAACGAATATATTATTTGAACGACAGTTTGAACATATAATTATATTATAATTAAAATCGAGCTTGAAATGGCGCTGTAGTTCGTAATTTGGCGATTTGAACTTCATCTGAATGTACAGGGTTCGTTTTGAGCCGGATTTCTGTGAAACAAGAAACGTATGGAGCTGGTGGAGTATATCTTTCTAGTGGAAGAGAAAAATCGGGATTTGCATCGTGTAGATTTTGATTTATGTCCAAATCAAATTCTAGAAAAGTCGCTGTGGAATTCCTTTGTTATTTATAAAGGAATTATTTATATTTTAAAAAGGAATTTCATTTTTAAATCGAATACTGATTTAATCAGGATTTGAAATATCAAGTTATAAATCCCAGAAGAGCTGTATGGTATTCCACTGTGAGTATATACGATGATATAAATTTATTTGTATTTAATTTAATTTGATTTAAATATATTTATATATTTAAATGGGTCATTCAGAGCTTTAAAAATAGCCAGTTTTGCAAACAACCTCAGAATTCGATGAAACTAATTTTGTTGGATCCGCAATATTAAATTTTTGTTAGATATCAAAGTTTCATAATTTTTAGAGCTAGTGTATGGCCGTATGGGATTTTAACGTGAAAAACACTCGATAAATTGACCTCTAAAAATACGCCGTGCGGGCAAACAGAGTCGGAATTTGATGAAACCAGTTTCATTGGGACCGTAATGTCGAGCTGTAACTGCAAGTCCATTTTCGTGATTTTTGAATATGTTATGTGATCATAGGAATTTTTGAGTGATGAATACACACAACGGTTGAGTAAAATCTAATATAAAAATAATAAACTCATACTATAAAAAACCCCTTCCTTGTTCTAAACCTAAGTCTTACTTCAATTTAGCCAAACACTTCCGCCGTTCATATTCTCAATTCACAGGAAAAAAATGGCGAGCAAAAACAATTCAAAGAAATCAAAAGAAATTTCTATAAATCATAATACTTATGTCTATGGGTTCCTAGAAGAATTCTCTTCATTTCTGTGTACTTGCTAGTGGGTTCGACGTTCATCTTTAAAGCTCGACAGTTGACGCTGGGAACTAGGGTTGCAGTTCAGTCCAAAGTAAGGGGATTTGAGCTCGATTTGGTTTGGTATTTGGGTTTAGAGGATCGTGTAGCAAGCGTAGGAGAAGTCTGGGAGGATTTGCTCAAAATTTTTGTCGATACCTGGGGTGAACAGTGTGACGACGGAATGGTATTGGGCCTTCGAAGTTGTTGAAATTGGGGTGGAGGTGGATGACGATACGAAGAGTAGTTGATTGGTGGTGCTTGGTTGATATTCGGTGAAGAGGAGAGCTTGTAATTGAGGTTTGAAGTTAAGGAATGGGACTGTCATGGGTATTTCTGGAGCAGGGGAATTGTTTCGGGGAAGGAGATGAATCGGGTCTGGTACTTGGTAGGAAATGGGCCGGGTTTAGTAGTCAAAAGGTTAAAGCCCAAATCAATAGTGTTTAGTTTATTTAATTTAAATAAATGTATTAGCTTCTGAATGTCATAACTTGACCATACGATATCAAAATCACGAACGGTCGAATCCATAGGGACCGTATGGATGGACACTTCGAAATGGAACTGATGGGGAGTGGATTAGAGCTCATTACAATTTATTGCAAAAAAATTATCCGTCTGAATCAAAGACAGTTAATCGTTTTTAACGATAACAGTCCAATGTGAGTAAAACTCCCCAACTCTGAACAGTTATATTTTTATAACGTATTTTTAGAACTGTTAAATATTGGCTGATTGACTGTGTGTTGACTGTTTGATTGAACTGCTAGTTAGTTAGTTGAATTTCTATATTGATTCTGTTTAACAGAATATATCATATGGAACAGAAAGTGATGTTGATTTTATTTTGTAACATCTATGGATGCAGGGAAACAGGTTGGAGGAATCCGACTAGATTCCTCAATCGTTATTTTATTATTTTCATATATTGTGATATATGACGTGGTTTATAATCTGTTGTTGATTATATGTGTATGGACGATATTTGACATCATGACTTAATATGTTAAACACCATAACATACCGGAATGTGAAAAAGGGGAATTTTCAAATGGTATTTGAAAATAAAGTATTTATAAAATCAAAATGGTTTTATAAATGAAATGTTTATAAATGAAATATTTATAAACGAAATATTTATAAATAGAAATTTTTATAGGTGAAATTATATAGAAACGGGAAATCTTTATAAATGAAATATTTATAAAGAAAAGGGAATATTTGTAAAATCATAAGATCTTATAAATGAGATATTTATTAGTTAAATAAATAGGAGATGTTAAACGAGATACTTATTTGTTAAGTAAATAAGTTATAAAAGAGATATTGACTTAGGAAACAGAATAAGTTATTAAAAGGATATTAGTTTGTTAAATAAATAGGATAAGAAAAGGATATTTATTTGTTAAAAGAATAGAATAAGATAAAAGGAATATTTGTTTAGAAAACAGATAAGATATTATATGAGAAATATTTGCAACATATTTGCAAATAGAGTTGAAAAGGAAATATTCACAAACCATTTGCAAATAGAATAGAGAAGGGAATATTTGCAAACCATTTGCAAATAGAATGTAAATGGGTAATATTTGTAAACCATTTACAAATAAAGATATAAAAAGGAAATATGGGTAAAAGGCATTTAGAAAACAAATAGATTATAAAGGAAATATTTATCTTTGGATATATATATATATATAAGTCTGAACATATATATGAAGAAGTAAACAGATAAAAGTAGCAGATTGATTTATAAATGATATTTATAAATTAAGTTAAATATTTATCATTTGGATAAATAGAATATATAAGTCAGGACTTATATAAAGAAGTAAGAATCGATTTCAACATCGATGTTTTAAACTGAATAAGGACAAAGAGTTAATCAGTTAGGGTTAACCAGTTAGAGTAAAACCATTAGGGTTAATCAGTTAGGTTAAACCAGTTAGAGTTAATCCGTTAGAGTTAATCGATAGAGTTAAATCGAACTAGAGTTATTGAATAGAGTTAAATCGAACTAGAGTTATTCAAATGGAGTTAATCGAATTTAGTTTATTCAAAAGAGTTGAAATGATTAATCGAATTTAGTTATTCGAAGAAGTGAATCGAATCAGAAATATTCGAAGTGAGATAATCGAATCAGAAATATTCAAAGTGAGATAATCGAATCAGAGATATTCAAAGTGAGATAATCGAATCAGAGATATTCAAAGTGAGTTGATCGAATCTAGTTATTCGACAGGAGTTAAATTGAATAAGATTTATTCGAAGAAAGAGATTATCGGATATAAGTATTCGAAGGTAAGCAAATCGAATATAAGTTATTCGAATAAGGTATTCGAATAAGAGTTAATACAGTAAAAGTTATTAGGTTGGAGTTATTCTAGTAAGAGTTATTAGGTTGGAGTTATTCAAATAAGAGTTATAGATTAGAGTTAACCGAATAGGAGTAAATAAATAGTTGTCGTTATATTATTCGAGTTAGGAAATAAAAGTCATATTAAAGATAATATATTCTAGATGCAGGAGATTATAACACCATTGTTATAATCACGTAAAATTTGTAAAAGAAGGGGGTTCGTAAATAGAATCCGAGGTTTCGTAAGGAGGTGTTAAAGAGTTAAAGAGGTGAATCTTATCTATTTCGAGATTTGAAAGGTGGTTCAGTTAAGGTCTGAGAGATAGCTATACCCCAACTTGATTGACTGCGTTTTTAATTAAGAAATGGTTACGGCTCGAGGGTGAAGTGGTTAAGTGGATTTAGTAATTTAGTATAGTGGTTTGAGTCGTCATCGCAATATAGTTTTAAACATCTGTTTAAATCCCAATTAAGAAGTTTTGGAAATGTTTTCCAAACGAGAATTAGAAATGTTTTCTGATAATAGAAAATAAGAATTTAGAATATATGGGAACAGGGGATAAGTAATTAATGAAATAAAGAGATAAATGTTGAATGATGATTGACCGATATAATTTCCTCCTGGAAATAATATCGTTGTTTGCACACCTGTTTTTCTTTGATGGTTAAATCATAGACTATCGAAGTTTTGACCATTTTAACATTGTTAATATGGAGAGACCGGTTGGATTATTATCCAAAGAACCACTCTGTATTGGCATAAGCGTTGCGAATCATATATGCCAAAGATAATTGAAGATGGAGTAAAGTGCAAGGGCTATTGTATAAGTCGTAGATAACAGTGCCTAAGATGGATGTACTGAATAGTGCCTTCGGCTCATCCTGTTCCTGGATGACTTGTATGGATGAATGTCTGACAGAGTATTTCCAGAAAGGTCACGTACATTGATTTCTTCAACCGTACCAAGAGTGGAAGCGGAGAAGGAAATTTCTTTAGCTAACACGTAATGTACTGTCATAGACGTCAATTAGTGATTTTTGATGAATCTGATAATGTGGCATTCGAAGAGAATCTGATGTGACGATAAAGCGTAACCTCAAGCCTCATCAATCGGGAAATGGCAAAAAAGGGCAGGCAGCATGGCTATGTAGGTCGCACCTATTAGGGTGTATAATCACCTGATCTAGAGTTTCATTTACTTCTAAAAATCTATTGTTGATGTTGTCCCATTCGAGAAACGGTTGCTGATCCCAACCGATGGTGAGATACATTCAATACACTCAAGCGAAATGAGTGGTCGGTCATGTGTGGCCGGGTTGCAAGATGTTCTTGTTGAACCCAGTGTATTCCTCTCTAGAGGTACACTAGCGAAAGGTGGTTCCATACCTTGTCATAGTTGGAAATCTATTACCCAATACGTGCTTGCTGTTTTGATTGTATACTATGTATGTAGAACGTGAGATGAAAGCGTTTCTGCTAGATGATTATTATATTGTGGTTGATAGACATTATTGTAATATCAAAAGGTTTTTGATATAAAGATATTTTGGATTCTCATAAGGGAAAAACCCGTTCCGTTATACGGCGTGGTCTTATGAGATATCGTTTACTTGTTCAAACTGTTTAAACCATTTTACTCATACCAGTCCCATGACTGACCCGGAGTTTATTTTGTTTTGTTCCCCCTAAACTCTTGGGTGCCCAATTTTGTACGAGCAGTCAAGTAGTCGGGATTTACAGATACTTGAAGTGCTGGAGCAGGAGGCTTCAAGATCATATAGTTATAGTTTATTTCTGCTGTGTTCTAAGTGCTGTACTTTGATAATGATGTATATTCAAGTACAGATATATATTTCAAGTTATGTTATATCGATTATATGTTATTCGTTCCGCTGTGAGGTTCGTGTTACTCTGATGTTGTGTTCTTCTTCTTCTATTCTAAGTTTCTATCTTATCTATTCTCACCCTCTATATTCTTTCTAACAGTTTTCTGGATTTCAGTGCTAATTGGGTTTTACTTGCATTATTTGGTCAGCTCAAATTGGACTGGAATTTCGGGTCACTACAGTTGGTATCAGAGCTTAAGGTTAAGAGAATTACCTTGGCTTTGTGGCGTGACTCGGTAGAGATAGGGTTATAATACCCTAGATTGAGTTTGAGTATATATATACGAGTGCGTATTTGTTATTCAATATAAAATTGTTTTATATTGTGTAGATTTATTGGTTGAGTAGTTTGTGAATTCTGGTCGATCAGTTTGATCCACTGTATCAGTAGGAGTTTATAAACACTCGAATACGATGGGTCGACACGATATGTTTTGAAAAGAGGGTAAATGGAAATAATTTCACCCAAAGTATATTCTGATATAGAGAAAATATATATATCGGAATTATAATATATTGGATATATTGATTGTTATTGTAATCGAGTAAGATTATAAATTTAATGGTTATGTAAATAACCAATCAGAATTCATATAAGTGTAATATATGAAATTAGATAAGTTAAACGTGAAATTAAGATCAGAATTGAAATTCAAACTCTGGAAATTTGAATAAGTGTTTGAAAATAGATTTGGATTAAATATAAGAGAATTTTAAAATCCTGGGAGATTGTAAATTACTTACAACATTGTGAATGATATTTTGAACTGATTTCAAAATGGAAGTGTTAGAAATGGTTTTGAAAAGCGATATAGTATTGAACTCACTTCGAAAGCTAGAAATAGATTCCGATGATGATCATGACATCATCGGTGTTCAATTTCGAGTTGTAAGTGACGGATTACCACCGAAAAGATTTTGTTTTTGAATTGTTTTGAGAGAAACAAGTTGTTTGAAATCCAAAAAGGAATATTTGGTTTTAGAAAAGCAAAGCTGTTCAAAACTCTCAGGAAGAAACTGTTTGAATTAAAAACAAATTTAAATAGAAATTTGTGAAATCGAGCTGGAACTGAATTGAAACCAATTAGCCGGAAATTGAATTGGATACGATATATCAAGTAGAATCAGATTTTGAATTGTGAGATAGAATCTGAAATGGTATTGGATTGATGAGTTAAGAATTTAAAAATCGAAAATGGAACTTTGATTTGAAATTGAAATTGACTTAGGTATAAGCGAATGGTTGGATTTGTGGATAAAAACAGATTGGAGTTTGATTGGGATGACCCTTGTATCTTCTGAATTGATAACAGGTGGAAAGGATATAATGATATGCCGATAAAAAAGGTACAAGTTTATATTTCTATTGGATATAAGATTTGTGAGCCGAATTGGCATGCCGCTTGGCTGTTTGATTTTCTTTTGGGTTGGAGAAGGCCCAAAGAGGCGAGTTGGAGTTTGACCGATTGACCAGTACAAAGGAGGTGCTGGCGAAATTTTTCGAAGAGTTAAGGCATTAGAAAATTTTCAGGATTTTTGGAAATTTTCATTTATAAAAATTAAATAGATTTTTAATTGAAATTAAATTGATACAGTTGAAACTGAAGTTGAAGTGAACAAATATGTTCTAACCAGTCGATAGGGTCGTCCTCTACCTTAGCAATTTCGAGGACCAAATTATTTTAAGTGGGGAAGAATGTAATGACCCACATTTTTCAGCGGTACAATGATTAATTTATTTAATTATTTAAAAGGTGATTAAAAGGATTTCATGGCCATTGGATTAAATAATGGTGAATATTTAATTAAAATAATAAATTAAATAATATATTTAATTCTAAAATAATCAAAATTGGCTGAAATGGCGATATGGTGTGGGCTGGATCATCTGTGATATTTAATTCAGTTTAGAATTGAATTAGAACAACGAATATATTATTTGAACGACAGTTTGAACGTATAATTATATTACAATTAAAATCGAGCTTGAAATGGCGCTGCAGTTCGTAATTTGGCGATTTGAACTTCAACTGAATGTACAGGGTTCGTTTTAAGCTGGATTTCTGTGAAATAAGAAACGTACGGAGCTGGTGGAGTATATCTTTCTAGTGGAAGAGAAAAATCGGGATTTGCGTCGTGTAGATTTTGATTTATGTCCAAATCAAATTCTAGAAAAGTCGCTGTGGAATTCCTTTGTAATTTATAGATATTTATATTTTAAAAAGGAATTTCATTTTTAAATCGAATACCGATTTAATCAGGATTTGAAATATCAAGTTATAAATCCCAGTAGAGCTGTATGGTATTCCACTATGAGTATATACGATAATATAAATTTATTTGTATTTAATTTAATTTAATTTTAATATATTTATATATTTAAATGGGTCATTCCGAGCTTTAAAAATAGCTAGTTTTGCAAACAACCTCAGAATTCGACGAATCTAATTTTGTTGGATCCGCAATATTAATTTTTTGTTAGATAACAAGTTTCGTAATTTTTAGAGTTAATGTGTGGCCGTGGGATTTTAACGTGAAAAACAGTCGATAAATTGACCTTTAAAAATACGCCGTGTGGGCAAACAGAGTCGGAATTCGACGAAACAGGTTTCATTAGGACCGTAATGTCGAGCTGTAACTGCATGTCCATTTTCGTGATTTTTGAATATGTTATGTGATCATAGGAATTTTTGAATGATGAATACACACAACGGTTGAGTAAAATCTAATATAAAAATAATAAACTCATACTATAAAATCGCCCTTCCTTGTTCTAAACCTAAGTCTTACTTCAATTTAGTCAAACACTTCCGCTGTTCATATTCTCAATTCACAGAAAAAAAAATGGCGAGCAAAAACAATTCAAAGAAATCAAAAGAAATTTCTATAAATCATAATACTTATGTCTATGGGTTCCTAGAAGAATTCTTTTCATTTCTGTGTACTTGCTAGTGGGTTCGACGTTTATCTTTGAAGCTCGACAGTTGATGCTGGGAACTAGGGTTGCAGTTCAGTCCAAAGTAAGGGGATTTGAGCTCGATTTGGTTTGGTATTTGGGTTTAGAGGATCGTGTAGCAAGCGTAGGAGAAGTCTGGGAGGATTTGCTCAAAATTTTTGTCGATACCTGGGGTGAACAGTGTGACGACAGAATGGTATTGGGCCTTCGAAGTTGTTGAAATTGGGGTGGAGGTGGATGACGATATGAAGAGTAGTTGGTTGGTGGTGCTTGGTTGATATTCGGTGAAGAGGAGAGCTTGCAGTTGAGGTTTGAAGTTTGGGAATGGGACTATCGTGGGTATTTCTGGAGCAGGGGAATTGTTTCGGGGAAGGAGATGAATCGGGTCAGGTACTTGGTAGGAAATGGGCCGGGTTTAGTAGTCAAAATGTTAAAGCCCAAATCAATTGTGTTTAGTTTATTTAATTTAAATAAATGTATTAACTTCTGAATGTCATAACTTGACCATACGATATCAGAATCATGAACAGTCGGATCCATAGGGACCGTATGGACGGACACTTCAAAATGGAACTGATGGGGAGTGGATTGGAGCTCGTTACAATTTACTGCAAAATAAATTGTCCGTCTGAATCAAAGACAGTTAATCGTTTTTAACGATAACAGTCCAATGTGAGTAAAACTCACAAACTCTGAACACTTATATTTTTATAACGTATTTTTAGAACTGTTATATATTGGCTGATTGACTGTGTGTTGACTATTTGATTGAACTGCTAGTCAGGTAGTCAGTTAGTTGAATTTCTATATTGATTCTGTTTAACAGAATATATCATATGGAACTGAAAGTGATGTTGATTTTATTGTGTAACATCTGTGGATGCAGGGAAACAAGTTGGAGGAATCCGACTGGATTCCTCAACAGCTATTTTATTATTTTCATATATTGTGATATATGATGTGGTTTATAATCTGTTGTTGATTATATGTGTATGGACGATATTTGACATCATGACTTGATATGTTAAACACCATAACATACCGGAATGTGAAAAAGGGTAATTTTCAAATGGTATTTGAAAATAAAGTATTTATAAAATCAAAAGGGTTTTATAAATGAAATGTTTATAAATGAAATATTTATAAATAGAAATCTTTATAGGTGAAATTATATAGAAAGGGGAAATCTTTATAAATGAAATATTTATAAAGAAAAGGGAATATTTTTAAAATTATTAGATCTTATAAATGAGATATTTATTGGTTAAATAAATAGGAGAAGTTAAACGAGATACTTATTTGTTAAGTAAATAAGTTATAAAAGAGATATTGACTTAGGAAACAGAATAAGTTATTAAAAGGACATTAGTTTGTTAAATAAATAGGATAAGAAAAGGATATTTATTTGTTAAATGAATAGAATAAGATAAAAGGAATATTTGTTTAGAAAACAAATAAGATATTATATGAGAAATATTTGCAACACATTTGCAAAGAGAGTTGAAAAGGAAATATTCGCAAACCTTTTGCAAATAGAATAGAGAAGGGAATATTTGCAAACCATTTGCAAATAGAATGTAAAAGGGTAATATTTGTAAACCATTTACAAATAAAGATATAAAAAGGAAATATGGGTAAAAGGCATTTAGAAAACAAGTAGATTATAACGGAAATATTTATCTTTGGATATATATATATATATATAAGTCTGAACTTATATATGAAGAAGTAAACAGATAAAAGGAGCAGATTGATTTATAAATGATATTTATAAATTAAGTTAAATATTTGTCATTTGGATAAATAGAATATATAAGTCAGGACTTATATAAAGAAGTAAGAATCAATTTCAACATCGATGTTTTAAACTGAATAAGGACAAAGAGTTAATCAGTTAGGGTTAACCAGTTAGAGTAAAACCATTAGGGTTAACAGTTAGGTTAAACCAGTTAGAGTTAATCAGTTAGAGTTAATCGATAGAGTTAAATCGAACTAGAGTTATTGAATAGAGTTAAATCGAACTAGAGTTATTCAAATGGAGTTAATCGAATTTAGTTTATTCGAATAGAGTAGAAATGAGTAATCGAATTTAGTTATTCGAAGAAGTGAATCGAATCATAAATATTCGAAGTGAGATAATCGAATCAGAGATATTCGAAGTGAGATAATCGAATCAGAGATATTCGAAGTGAGTTGATCGAATCTAGTTATCCGACAGGAGTTAAATCGAATAAGATTTATTCGAAGAAAGTGATTATCGAATATAAGTATTCGAAAGTAAGCAAATCGAATATAAGTTATTCGAATAAGTTATTCTAATAAGAGTTAATGCTTGTAAAAGTTATTAGGTTGGAGTTATTCAAGTAAGAGTTATTAGGTTGGAGTTATTCAAATAAGAGTTATAGATTAGAGTTAACCGAATATGAGTAAATAAATTAGTTGTCGTTATATTATTCGAGTTAGGAAATAAAAGTCATATTAAAGATAATATATTTCGGATGCAGGTGATTATAACACCATTGTTACAATCACGTAAAACTTGTAAAAGAAGGGGGTTCGTAAATAGAATTCGAGGGTTCGTAAGGAGGTGTTAAAGAGTTAAAGAGGTGAATCTTATCTATTTCGAGATTTGAAAGGTGGTTCAGTTAAGGTCTGAGAGGTAGCTATACCCCAACTTGATTGACTGCGTTTTTAATTAAGAAATGGTTACGGTTCGAGGGTGAAGTGGTTAAGTGGATTTAGTAATTTAGTATAGTGGTTTAAGTCATCATCGCAATATAGTTTTAAGCATCTGCTTGAATCCCAATTAAGAAGGTTTGAAAATGTTTTCCAAACGAGAATCAGAAATGTTTTCTGATAATAGAAAATAAGAATTTAGAATATATGGGAACAAGAGAGAAGTAAATTAATGAAATAAAGAGATAAATGTTGAACGATGATTGATCGATATAATTTCCTCCTGGAAATAATATCATTGTTTGCACACCTGTTTTTCTTTGATGGTTAAATCACAGACTATCAAAGTTTTGACCATTTTAACATTGTTAATATGGAGAGACCGGTTGGATTATTATCCAAAGAACCACTCTGTATTGGCATAAGCGTTGCGAATCATATATGCCAAAGATAATTGAAGACGGAGTAAAGTGCAAGGGCTATTGTATAAGTCTAAGATAACGGTGCCTAAGATGGATGTACTGAATAGTGCCTTCGGTTCATCCTATTCCTAGATGACTTTTATGGGTGAATGCATGATAGAGTATTTCCAGAAAGGTCACGTACATTGATTTCTTTAGCCGTACCAAGAGTGGAAGCGGAGAAGGAAACTTCTTTAGCTAACACGTAATGTACTGTTGTAGACGTCAATTAGTGATTTCGATAGATCTGACAATGTGGCATTCGAAGAGAATCTGATGTGATGATAAAGCGTAACCTCAAGCCTCATCAACCGGGAAATGACAAAAATCGGGCAGGCAGCATGGCTATGTAGGTCGCACCTATTAGGGTGTATAATCACCTGATCTCGAGTTTCATTTACTTCTAAAAATCTATTGTTGATGCTGTCCCATTCGGGAAACAGTTGTTGATCCCAACCGATGGTGATATACATTCGATACACTCAAGCGAAATGAGTGGTCGGTCATGTGTGGTCGGGTTGCAAGATGTTCTTGTTGAACCCAGTGTATTCCTCTCTGGAGGTACACTAGCGAAAGGTGGTTCCATACCTTGTCATAGTTGGAAATCCATTACCCAATACGTGCTTGTGGTTTTGATTGTATACTATGTATGTAGAACGTGAGATGAAAGTGTTTCTGCTAGATGATTATTATATTGTGGTTGATAGACATTATTATAATATCAAAAGGTTTTTGATATAAAGATATTTTGGATTCTCATAAGGGAAAAACCCGTTACGTTATACGGCGTGGTCTTGTGAGATATCGTTTACTTTTTCAAACTGTTTAAACCGTTTTACTCATACCAGTCCCATGACTGACCCGGAGTTTATTTTGTTTTGTTCCCCCTAAACTCTTGGGTGCCCAATTTTGTACGGGCAGCCAAGTAGTCGGGATTTACGGATACTTGAATAGCTGGAGAAGGAGGCTTCAGGATCATATTGCTATAATTTATTTCCGCTGCGTTGTAAGTGTTGTACTTTGATAATGATGTATATTCAAGTACAGATATATATTTCAAGTTATGTTATATATATTATATGTTATTCGTTCCGCTGTGAGGTTCATGTTACTCTGATGTTGTGTTCTTCTTCTTCTATTCTAAGTTTCTATCTTATCTATCCTCAACCTCTATATTCTTTCTAATAGTTTTCTGGATTTCAATACAAATTGGGTTGGACTTGCGTTATTTGGTCAGCTCAAATTGGACCGGAATTTTGGGTCACTACATAAATTCTTTTAAATTTTCTCTTTAATCTTCTTTTTGATATCGTTTTCAAAAGATTTTATTAACTAGTCGGGATTATCGAGCCTTATCGAAGTCATCATTATTTTATCTTTCGAATCCCAACCTATTCATCCCATAAAGAAAAACTGGTAGTACTCCATATCTAACACCCACTGTGTTATCGATAAAATCAATTAACATTTCATGTTCAAATCTAATCAAAGATTTAACTATCGCCTGGAGCAAAACTGTGGTACTCCATTCTCGATCATTTCTCAAATGTGGCAAATTTAACCATCGCATTAACTTTTCAATCTAATTAAAGATTCATCAAAACTCCATCTTGGTTGTAATATCGAAAATCATTACTTTATGATTATTCAACTTTTAGGAAAATTAATCCAGCCATTAACTGGGTTAAAGAACTAGTGTCATTTAAAACACAGCTCACAATAAGCCCAAAAACATCTTCCATCAAAATGGAATCTCCACGAAAAACAGATCAATATATAATCGATATAAATTTCCGTATCAGAATAATAATATAAATGGAATAATGGAAAAGCCTTCTAAATTCCATATATAGTCACGGTCTTCATTCACAGAAGCTCATCTCCATCATTACCAAATCGAATTCCATTCAATTCCACTTTAATATATTAAATTGAAAAACTTTACTTTGGAAAATTTTCATTTAATCTTAATAAAAAGATTTATAAATTCCAAATCATATCTTTACTGTTAATTGGGTTAAAGAAATAACGTTATTTAAAACATAGTTCATGACGAACCCAAAATCAACTTCCATTTCAATTCCAATTTAAATTAATTAATTGGTAAGCTTCATCAATCTTAATTAAAATGTTTATTTTTTTCTCAACTGGGTTTTAGAATAGTGTTATTAAAGACACCATTCACGACAAACCCAAAATCCAATTAGATATTAAATACAAGGCTCTAAATAGAAATTATATTGGTTTATATTTAATATCAAATTCTGAAACTAACGGATATCGTATTGGGAATAACGATATCTGTATCTTCCAAATTCCTCAACAATATCCATATAATCACGGAATCTAATACCAAATTATTCCGAATATTATTTTCATTCAAAACCATTCCAATTCATATGTTGGAAATTTTTTGGTTATTTTAAAACCCATTTACAAATCAAAGTTATATATTTAAAAATCATTTGGATTTCTTATTCTAGTTAATAACCAGTGCATTTAGATAAAAATGTATTTTTATCTTTTAAATATGGAATTTTTCATCCAAAATCTTTCCAAATCATTTATTATGATTTTACATAATTTTTCCATATTTTTAATAATTTTATTTAGGCCTTTACAGTCGGTTTCCAGTATCGACCACCAAACTGCATTCATAGCGACATTTTCTGAAATTGATTTGACATAATTCCAAATCCAACAGTTATATTTCAAATCTCTTATAATCGTTGGAAATATATTTTCGATATGAACCCAAAGGTTCCAGTTTTAGGAGAATCCGACGGTCGGATCTCCCATTACGTCCATTTGAAGTTAGTGGTCGAAATTCGCGAACGGTCGCTGCGCGGCGCATTCTATTCAGACCATTATATATATCACCAATTTCCATTTAAAAGTATTTTATAAATCGTTTATAAATTCATTTTAAAATGATTTTAACTTCATTTTCAACTTTAAATCAAAATTGAATATTTTATATCTTTATCATATTAAAATGATAATATTTTCAAAATATCTGATTTTGAAATTCATTTCCTTTTCGTGTTAATTATAAAATGAATAAAATCGATTAATAAACCCATTCGAGTTAAAATGGTGTTTACTACTTAACTCGACTTCACATTTCAATATTTTTGTATCCATCCAAAATCGGACATCAAAATCACATTTTTACTTCATAGAATATTATTTTAAAATATTCGTTATTTAAGTATTCTTTGTTTCTAAATCGGAATGCGACTCAATCAATTACCATATAATTTTAGTTATATGGATTTCATACATCGCATGTATGCAACAATAATGATAAATAATCATTAACCATTCAAACATCATCTAGAGTGCAATTTACAACTGTATAAGCAATAAAATAAATAAATAACGCTCATCATAGCCTGTCAACCCATCGATTGAGATACAACTAAATATTGGGATTAATGTAGATCAAATATCATCCCAATACCCATGTGGGTTTTTCAAACAACTAATTCTGATTATTATTTGTGCATTTGGGCAATGTGTATAAATTATCGTCCCAATCGGTATTAGTTAAATAGGTATACATAAACAAGTTGTATGACTTGTAAATGAATATTTATTCCAATTTTACTATTTAAATTATAAATGGATATTTATAATTTAAATTTCAACTACCACAATAATATTAACATTATTTTAATATGTTAATCATTTCAGCATCACAATCAAAACAAAATACAGTCAATTAAATCGTCCATGGTGAACCGACCCAAATCCGCCCGTAAGGGAAAGCCTGGATTGAGTTAAGAACATGACAAATCAAAACACAAACAATAGACCATTACATTGCTTATTACAACAATAAAATAAGAGTACAAGAATATAATAGACTATGAATAAATAATATACATCAGAAAAATATCATAGATTAAATTACGTTACATAGCAGTGGAAAAATAATACAAAACACAACTGAAAGAGATACACGAATACAAAGCTTTCCGAATATAGCTCCGGCTGTAAACTAGGATCCTGAAAAATATAAATCTGCAAAACCCAAAACTACTAGCTACCCTTGTGGAAAATAGGGGCACCTAGAGTTTAGGTTAAAACAATAAACTCCAGATCAGTCATGGGACTGGTGTGAGAACTAAAACGGTTATTTAAAACTTTACTTTAAAGTAAAGTAAATCAAGGGACCACAGTGTATAACACAGGCGGGTTTTCTCCCAAGAATACCAGTGCATAACACAAACAACGTTATGCTTTTGAAAAAAAGAAGCTATTATAAGACTCAGGTCCCATCATAGAATGCAACGCAAGCCGGAGGATAGAGTTTTCCCTTATAATAGCCAAACATGCCTGGTACATTTAAAACAAATCATTTTGATATTACTATAAGTGTATAGTGTCAAAATCACTTCAAATAGAAAGGTATCAATCATAGACGGCATAACTACCATATACTATGTCGCCATACTATTTGTACAACTAAAACCTAAAAGTCACATATTGGAAATTGGATTTCCATCTATGAGTCGAGGCCAGGGATGGCTCCTCACCGATTCGAGACACTCTAGCAAATTCCTTAGGATTCGGACGCTGGTGAACCCTTGGATCTTCAGGGCCAGTCCACACATACTTTAGTGGATTGGTTATTCCTAAACACACGTTTCTTGGTCCTATCGGACCTATCTCTAAGCCACTAGGGACTCAATATCCGAGGCGCCTAGCTATCCATCATAAACATAGGTAATAATATAAATGTTTGGGCTCCATACCATGACACCACCATAGCTAGAAAGAAACGCCGTGCACTCTCTGCAGTCACAATCCCGTTTTTGACTCATACCAAGGTGTGAGGCTCACAAATTAACGCTACACACAAAGCTATGCTATTTAAAGCTGTGCTTTGATCATCAACCACAAGACTTGGCTTTTCTACAAAAGCCCTGATCATTTTCATCTCAGCATGCCACACTGACAATTCATGCCATGTAACTGATGTCTATCAATATATAACCTCTAAGCTTGTATGTCTCAGAGAAGGGTGTTAAGCAAGAGAATAAATTCTCCGCCACCAAACAAATATATATTTAATAAAATCAATCAACGCAGAATGAAATCCAATGTCAGGAACACATCCATTTACAAGTCCGTTCTGGGTTTGAACGAAACCGGAGGCACCTTATTCCTCATCCTATATGTCCAATACAAGAGAGAGGTCCTCGCATATCCAGTCGATCTCCAAGTACATCTGGACGATCACCACTTATTACCTTGTCTTGGGTGTACGGCCCAATTAAGACATCAGTAATCATCCAAATGATGTAAAGAACTCCAGTCTTCAACCACCGTCTTCATCGTCGACTTATAGTCGTCGTATTCATTATTCAAAAGGGGTTAAACCTGATCTTTCCGAATAACTCGCGTATTTTATAATCAATAATCAAGTGCTATAAAAACACATCATACACCTCATTCCAATTCAGAATATTCTTTTATTCAAATATTCACATCTTTAGGGAAAGGTTCCCATTAATTTTATCAAAGATAAATTCTTTTAAATTTATTTTTTAATCTTCCTTTGGATATCAATCCAAAGCCAAATTAAGGTTTATCAACTAGTCAGGGTTATCGAGCCTTACCAAAGTAATCATTTATTTATTAATACCAATCCCAACATATTCATCCCATAGTGAAAAACTGGTAGTACTCCATATCTAACACCCACGGTGTTATCGGCAAATCTAGGTACCATTTCACATACAAATCTAATTAAAAATTTAACTATCGCCTGGAGTAAAAATGGTGGTACTCCATTTTTGATCATTTCTCAAATTTGATAATTTAAATTATCACATTCACATTTCAATCTAATTAAAGATTCATTAAAACTCCACCTAGTTTTATTCTTCCAACAATCATTATTTAATGATTATTTAACTTTGGAAACCCAAACATGCCACATCGACAATCTACACCGTACCACTGATTTCTGCCAATATATAACCTTTAAGCTCATACGTCTCAAAGAACGGTGTTAAGCAAGAGAATAAATTCTTAGCCACCAAACAGATATATATTTAATAGAGATCAACAATACGGTTCGAAGTACAATGTTAGACATGTAATCCTGTCTTTAACTGGGTTAAAGAACCAATGTCATTTAAAACACAGTTCACGATAAACCCAAAGTCACATTCCATTACCCATGGAATTTTCATGGAAAACAGATCAATGCGTAATCGACATCAATATCATTATCCGACTAATAATATAAATGGAATAAAAACATAGCCTTTTAAATTCCATATATAGTAACAGTCTTCCTCCACAGAAGCTCACTTCGATTATCACTAAATCGAATTCCATTCAATTCCAATTTAGTATTTCAAAATTGAAAACATTACTTTGGGAAATTTCCATTAAATCTTAATAAAAGATTTATATATTCCAAATCACATTTCACTGTTCATCGGGTTAAAGAATGAACGTCGTTAAAAACACAGTTCACAATAAACCCAATTCACATTCCGTTTTTGCTCCAATTATTAAATATAACTGGAAAATCCAATAATCTTAATTAAAAGATCTATTCTTTTCACATGGGGTTTAAGAATAGTGTTATTTAAGACACCATTCATGACATACCCAAACTCAAATTTGATATTAAATATAAGGCTCTAAATAGAAATTATATCAGCTAACGTTCAATATCAAATTCTGAAACCAGCACATATCGTATGGGGAATAAAGATATATATCTATCTTCCAAATTCCTCCACAATATCCGTATAGTCACGAAATCCAATATTGAAATCTCCCGAAGATGATTTTATTCAAATCCATTCCAATTCATACATTGGAAAATTTCTGGTTATATTAAAACCCCTTACAAATCCAATTTATTTATTTAAAAATTATGGATACTCTTTCTCATTAATAATTAGTTCATTTTGATAAAAATATATTTTTATCTTTACAAACTTGGAATTTTTCATATAAATTCTTTCCAAATCATTTATTATGATTTTACACAAATCATTAATATTTTTAATAATTTTATCAAGGTCCGTACTGTCGATTTCCAATAACGGCCACTGAACTACATCCATAGCGACCTTTTCCAAATTTGATTTGGACATAATTCCAAATCCAACCGCTATATTTCAAATCACTTGTATTCATTGGAAAGCTCTTTCCGATATGAACCCAATGGTTCCGGTTTTAGGAGAATCCAACGGTCGAATCTCCCGTAATGTCAATTCGAAGTCAATGATCGAAATTCGCGAACAGTCGCAGCGCGGTGCGTTCTATTCAAGCCATTATTATATATAATATATATTTCGTTCAAAACGTATTTTATAAATTCGTTTTAAAAAGGATTCCCACTTTCACTTCAATTTTAAATCAAAATTGAATACTCCTTATCATTATAATATTTAAATGATAATATTTTCAAAATATCAGATTTTGAAATCATTTCCTTTTCCATATTCATTATAAGAATGAATAAAATCGATATTAATATCGTTAGCGTTAAAATGGCGCAAATCTAATTAATACGGCTTCACATATTTCAATATTTTTGTGTCCATCCAAAATCAGACATCAAATTCACATTTTAATCCTTTACTGAATATTATCGTAAAATATTCATTATTTTTGAATTGGAATAACACCCAATCAATTGCCATATAATTTATTTATATGGATTTCGTACAACACATGTATACAACAACAATGATAACCAATCATCCATCATCCAGAGTGCATTCCACTACTGCATAAGCATTAAATATAAATAATTAACGCTTACAATAGTCTGTCAACCAAGTGATTGACATACAACTAAACAATTGGGATTAGTGTGCGTCAAATATCATCCCAATACCCATGTGGGGTTTCAACCAACAAATACTAAATATTATTTGTGCAGTTGGGAGATGTGTAAAATTTATCGTCCCAATCAATATCAGTTAAATGAGTGTATATAAACAAATCGTCCGATTTGTAAATGAATATTAATTTTTATTTCAGGAGAATTTTATGTCGTTCATATATATACGTTAAAAATTATATTTTTAACGACAAGATATTTATTTCAACACTTGACTATTTTATATAGTTCATTTATTCAATAAAAATGATATTTTTATTGTTCAAACATTTCATTCAACACATGAATATTTTATGCAGTTCATATACACATTAAAAATTATATTTTTAACGAACAATATTTATTTCAGAAAATTTCAACATTATAACGGTGTGATATTAGAACCGGAGTAATGTCTAGCATTACCCCTCTCTTGATACAGGCTCACGCCATACGCATCATGTGATAACCCGTAACTTCCCCGTGAAGGAAAGAGCGGATACATCGAGAACAACACACAAAAGAACGCAGACAAAAGAACATTTCATTGTATATTACAACAATTCATCAGAATACAAGAAGATACAGAGTATAAATTACATATTACACATTTACTACATATCAGAGATTTAAAAACATTACTGCAGCGGAAAAATAATACAATACACAACTGAAAGAGATATACGGATACAGAGCTTTCCGGATATCGTTCCAGCTGTAAACCAGGTTCCTGTGAATATAAATCTGCAAAATCAAAACTACTAGCTGTCCGTGCGGAAAATAGGGGCACCCAGAGTTTAGGTTAAACAATAAACTCCAGGTCAGTCATGTGACTGGTGTGAGAACTAAAACAGTTATTAATCTTTATTTTAAAGTTAGGTAAATAATGGGACCACGCCGTATAACACGGAACGGGTTTCCTCCCAAGAATACCAATGCATAAACAACAGCGCAATGCTAAATAAAGAAAAATGAAGCTATTATAAGACCCAGGTCCCATCACACAATGCAACGCAAGCCGGAGGATAGGTTTTTACCTTATAATATCCAAGAATGCTTGATACGTTTAAAATAAATCATTTGATACTATTATAAGTGCATAGTGTATAAAACAATTTCAAATCATAAGTATCAATCTTAGACGGCATAAGCGCCCCATCCCACTATGTCGCCATACTAGGCTCTACAAATAAAACCGCAAAGTCACGTATTTGGAAATTGGATTTCCATCTGTGAACCGAGGCAAAAGATAGTCCTCTACCGATTCGAGACGCTCTAGCCCATGTCTCAGGTTTAGAATGCATCAACCCTTGGATCGTCAGGGCTGGTCCACCGATGTGGATTATTATGCCTGAACACTGCATTTTCCCGCCCTTTGGGGGCGTAAATGAGCCAACGAATGACTCCATCGGCTTCACATAGTCACCGATATATCCGAGGCGCCTCACAACAGCCACAACCACACAAATCAAACTCGTCAGGGCATGTAAAACCACTGACGCCACTTCTAGCTAGAAGGAAACGCATGTCCTCCCTGAGGTCCTTCTCCCGTTTCTGGTTCACAACCGGGGTGTGAGGCTCGCGAATCAACGCTACACAAAGCTATGCCACATAGGCAGTGCTTTGATCATCAACCACAAGACTTTGCTTTTCAAAAAAAGCCTCGATCATTTGCCACTTAGGCATGCCACACAGGCAATTCACTCCATGCGTTTGATATCCATCAATATATAACCTCTGAGCTCGTACGTCTCAGAGAAAGGCGTTAAGCAAGAGAATAAATTCTCCACCGCCAAACAGATATATATTTAATAGAAATCAATCACACAGAATAAAATCCAATGTCAAACACACAGTCCATTTACAAGTCCGTTCTGGGTCTGAACGAAACCAGAGGCACCTGGTACCTCGCATACCCATCGATCTCCAAGTACGTCTGGACGGCCACTAACTGATTCCCTCCTCTTGGGTGTACGGCCCAATCAAGATCATCAGTAATCACCCAAATCACGTGAAGACCTCCGGTCTTCAACCACCGTCTTCACCTTTGGCTTATCGTCGTATCAGTTATTCAGAATGGGATAAACCCGGTCTTTCTGAATAACTCGCGTATATAATAAACAAGTGTTACACAAACACAACATACGTCTCATTCCAATTCATCAGTCACTAACCGTAAATTAGTAAGGGAACAATTCCCCAAATATTAACCCCGAAGGCCGAAATCAACATCAGATCAATACCCAGGAAACCATTCATCTTAACTAATCTTCAGTTAGTTGCTAAATTTCACATCCTTAGGGATAGGTTCCCATTAATTTTATCAAAGATAAATTCCTCAAATTTATTCTTTAATCTTCTTTTGAATATCAATTCAAACTAGTCGGGATTAGTGAACCACACCGAAGTAATCATTTATTTTATTTCCCAATCCCCACCTATTCATCCCATGAAGTAAAACCGGCCATACTTCATATCTAACACCACGGTGTTATCGGTAAATTAAATTACCATTTCACATTCAAATCTAATTAAAGATTTAACTATCGCCTGGAGCAAAACTGGTGATACTCCATTCTCGATCTTTTCAATCTAATTAAAGATTCATTAAAACTCTACTTAGTTTTAATCTTTAACTGGGTTAAAGAATCAATGTCATTTAGAACACGGTTCACGATAAACCCAAAATCACATTCTATTCCATCAGCTTTTAACCGTAAATTGGCAAGTAAACAATTCCCTAAGTAATAACCCCGAAGGCCGAAACCAACATCAGATCAATACCCAGGAGACCATTCAACTTAATTAATCTCCAGTTAGTTTCTGATTTTCTTAACTCCATTGGGTCTAAGAACAGTATTATTGAAGATACCATTCACGACAAACCCAAATCACATTTGATATTAAATACAAGGCTCTGAATAGAAAATATATTGGCTTATATTCAATATCAAATTCTACGACCAACAAATAACGTATTTGAAATAATGATATAAATATATCTTTCAAATTTCCATAACAATATCTGTATAATCACGAAATCCAACATCGAAATATTCCAAAGATAATTTCGATTCCAATCCATTCCAATTCATATACTGGAAATTCTATTTATTTTCAAAACCATTTCAAATCCACTTTATTTATTTTAAAAATAAATAGAATTATAATTCTAGTTCAAAACTAGTTCATTTCGATAAAAAAAATCTATTTTTATCTTTTCAAATTTGGAGTTTTTCATCCCAATTCTTCACAAATCATTTCTTATGATCTTACACAAATTATTGCTATTTTTAATAATTTTATCAAGGCCCGTATAGTCGATTTCCATCAACGGCCATCGAACTGCACTTACAGCGACCTTTTCCAAATTTGATTTGGACATAATTCCAAATCCAACCGTTAGATTTCTAATTTCTAATATTCGTTAGAAAGATCTTTTCGATACGAACCCAAGGTTCCTGTTTTAGGAGAATATGACGGTCGGATCTCCTGTAATATCCATTCGAAGTCAATGGTCGAAATTCACGAACTGCCGCAGCGCGGCGCGTTCTATTCAAGCCATTATATATAATATATATATTATATATATTTTATCGATTTCCTTTTAAAACATATTTTATAAATCGTTTTAAATTTGTTTTCAAAACGATTTCAACTTCCATCTTTAAATTCATTTCAAATTGATTTCAATTCAAATCGATTTTTAATTCAATTTCTGTTCGTTTTCAATTCAATTTGCATTTCAAATTTATTCAATTTCAATTCGAATTCATTTCTATTCAACTTCAATTCAAATTCATTTCTATTCAATTTCAATTAGAATTCATTTCTATTCAATTTCAATTCGAATTCATTTCAAAATATTCAATTTCAATTCGAATTCATTTCTATTCAATTTCAATTTGAATTCATTTCTATTAAATTTCAATTCGAATTCATTTCTATTCAATTTCAATTCGAATTCATTTCTATTCAATTTCAATTCGAATTCATTTAAAAATATTCAATTTCTGAAATCACTTTCAATATTCATTATAAAATCGACAAAATTCCGGTTCGTGTTAAAATGGCGTGTAACTACTTAACACGGCTTCACATTTCAATATTCAAAGAATATTATTTTTAAATTATTCGATAATTCTGAACTGGAATCAAGACACAGTCAATTACCATATAATTTCAGTTATATGGATTTCATCAAATTCATATATACCACAATGACGATAAACACCCAACCATCATCCAAAGTGCGTTCTACACTGTGTAAGCATCAAATATGAATATTTAACGCTTATAACAGCCTGTCAATCAATCGATCGACATACAGCTAATTATTTTGACTAGTGTATGTCATATATCATCCCAATACCCGTGTAGGGTTTCAAACAATCCAACATAGATTTTATTTGTGCAGTTGGGCAATGTGTAAAATTTATCGTCCCAATCAATATCAATCAAATGTGTGTATATAAACAAATCGTCCGATTTGTTTATATTTAATTCATTTTAAATACACGTTAAAAATTCTATTTTCAACTATAAAATATTTTTAACTATATAAATATTTTATTTCACATCATACAATCAACTACACATCAAAATCAAACAAACAAGCATACAAGTCGTCCATGGTCTGTGGACGACGGGTGTCGGGTGCTACTAAACACTATCTGCATCCTAGTATATATATTTTTTTAACTAGAAATAAATTAAAGGTGAGGAGTTCTCACCTTGGGATCCACTCCACCAGTTTTATCTGAATTTGTCTGAAATTTCGATTTGCTCTGTTTCAGCTCTGGTCAGTTCTGAATTGTAGAGTTCGCCGGAGATATGGTGTCACAAAGTTTGAATTTCATAATTATATAATTATTTAATAATTATTTAATTATACCCTTTAATCATCTTCTTCCTAGAACACAGGCCGTGCTTTAACCCATGTCGCTCCCTTCTAGGGTTCAACTTTTCACGCTCCAGGAGGTGTCAGGCGCTGATCGGCCGCCACCAGGAGGAGCGCGCCAGTCTCCTCCACCACCGCTCAGAAGGAGGCCCCACTCGCGCCTGCCATTGCTTCGTGATTCACGCTCGAAAGTCGCGCCTTTGAGCGCTGAAATCTCCACTGCCACTCAACAATAAACTGCCAAACCGGTCGGGATAGAAAGATCATGGAAAGAGCTTCTGTTTTTTCTTTGGTTGGGTGCTACAATTCGGATTGTGCGAGGTGCGATTTAGGGTTTTTCTCCGGAGCCTTTTCACCGTGTATTGAAAAGTGGCGGCGCAAAAAAATCTGAACGGGGAGGGCTAGGGTTTGAGGGGGGGGGGAATGGGAATATTTATATATTTTTAATTATTATTTTAAATTCTTTTAAATCTAAAATTACATGTTTATCCATACGAACTCCAATCGAACTCCAACAACTATCGCCCCTAGCTAATTACCCCCTTTCCAAACCCAATAGGATATGTTTCGTAACCCAATTCACTTGTTACAATCAGTTTCCGTTCAAATTTAGAATATAAATCTATATATATTCAATTTGAACGCACATTTCAATTTACCAGGGCCACATACTAACTCTAAAAATTCCAGAAAAAATATTTCTAGCTTCGTATTGACGATACAGTTCTAACAAAACTATTTTCGTCAAATTCCAAGACCATTTGAAAAATGGCCATTTTCCAGTCGATTAAAATCAATTGAAACTATCAAAACACGTTTTCCTTTTCCACGCTCACATATTGATTCAGAAAATTATGAATTTTGAAACCTAGCAATAACTAGACATCCTGGATCCAACAAAAGTGGTTTCGTCGAAAACAGAGGTCGTTTGCAAAATTTCCATTTTCAAAGGCCTTTATATATATTAAAAAATATATAAATTCCACAACGGCTTTTCTGAATTTTAAACTGGACATATCTTTCAACTTCTAAAGTGAAATCTCAGTTTCTTACATCCGTTAGAAAGATATCGTCAAACAGATTTAGATATTTCTTGTTTCGTCCAATTCCGACTTAAAACGAATCCTGTATATTCATTTGAAATTCGAAATCGAATACCGCACCATTTCAGGCTCGTTATATAATTAAAATAAAATTATACGTTTTAACTTCGTCGAAAATAAATTTTCCGTCGTTATTATTTAAAATAATTCATTTTAAATAATCAAAATCCATTAAAATAGCCAAAAAAATATTTAGATTGGCTCAGAATTCCGGGTTATTACACATCAATCACAATCAATTCAAACAATTCCACAATCAATTTTATAATTACAATCCAAATTTCCACAATACAATCCAAGTGGTTTGTACAATAAATAGTGGCAGGGGCTACTAAGCCCCGTCTGCAACCTAGTATATATTCAGCTGTAAAATAAATTGATTGAGAAGGTGTTGTCACTTTGGGATCCACACCGCCGTTATTTTCTGGTGCTCTGAATTGCTGTTCTGGTTCCAGAATTTGCAAACGAGCTCCAATCTTCATGCGGACTTTCCTCTAGCTTAAACGCGCCATTCCGAACAACTTTCTCTTAGTGGCATTTCTTCCAAAAATGCTCCATTTCGCCAGAATTTGCGAAAAGACAATATTCGGACAACAGACATTGGACGTGTTTTCCAAACAACTCCGCAATCCAAAATATGACATCCATACACTCAAATCGAAGAGAAAATCGTGCTCTTCAATTTTGGCACTTTGGAGTTTTGGCCAGAGGGCTCGGTTTGGGAGAAATTGGCTCCGTAAGCTCAGGGACTTAAACGTGAAGTGGGGAATTTGTAAAAATCGAATCTTTAGTGAAGGGGGGTCCACTGACCGGCGACGGGTGGTCTGAGGGGGCGTTGGGCTGAGGGGTGGGGACAGGGGGGTGGTGGCGATCGCTGGTGGTTGTGAAGTGGTGGTTGGCGGAGGGTTTTGGGGCTGCGGCAGTTTTCAAACAGAGGAGGGGGAAAGGCTATGGCGGCATCACTGGGGAGGGGCGACGGTTGGCTAGGGCAAAGCGGCGGGGTCATCGGTGGTTGGGGAGGCGTAAGGGGCAATGGGGTCCGGGTTCGATCGCGGTTTCTTTTTTTTCCAAGTTATGTCGGCTCAAAAATAACGGGAGAGAGTGTTAGGGTTTAACCTTTATATAAAAATATATATAATTTATTTTGATTTCAAAAAGTTACCTTTTTTATACTAACTCCAAATCTAACCCAATGACTGTTGCCCCCGACTAAACACTCCATTCCGAACACAATGGGATATGTCCCGTAAGCCAATTCGACTATTTCGAACAATTTTCATTAAAATTAAATATAAATTAATTTAACGTTCCAAATTGAATTCAACATACATTTCAATTTACCGAGGCCACATACTGACTCCAAAAATTCCAGAAAAATAGATCTAGCTATGTTTTGACGATACAGTCCTAAAAAAACTAATTTTGTCGAATTTGGAGACCGTTTGAAAAATGGTCATTTTCCAGTCGATTAAATTCAAACTGAAAGTACCAAACATGTATAATTCACCACGCTCACATATTAATTTCAAAAATTATGAAAATTGGAATCTAGCAATAATTTGACATTCCGGATCCAACAAAAGTGGTTTTGTCGAAAACGGAGGTCATTTGAAAAATGGCTATTCTTAAGGGCTATCTATTATATAAAATATATATAAATTCTATAGCGACTATTTCAAATTTTAAACTGGACACAACTTTCGACTTATATTATGGAATCTCCATTTCTTACATTCGTTAGAAAGATATAGTTAAGTAGATTATAACGTTTCTGGTTTTACTGAAATCCGGTTTATTTTCAATCCTATACATTCATTTGAAATTTAAAATCGAATTTTCAAACTACCACGCCACTTCAGGCTCGTTTTATAATTAAATTAAATTTATACGTTCTAACCACGATTTAAACAAATTTTTTAAACGTTATTATTAAAAATAAATCATTTTAAATATTCAAAATCCATTAAAATAGCTAAAATAAAAATTTTAAATTGGTTTTGAAAATCGTGGTTATTACAATCTCCCCCACTTAAAATCTTTTTGTCCTCGAAAAGGAACGGAGCTGAAAGTTGTTTAACTAACCAACTTAACTTTCATTCTAGCTTTCATTCTTCAACTTTTCAGTTTCTAAGAAATTTCTAATTTCTCAAAAATTTGGCTAACACCATAAATTTTCAAAAAAATCCGCCATAACCTCCTTTGTACGGGTTGATATTTAAAACCGCAACTTACCTCGCAGGGCCATCACCAATCCAAAAGAAAAAGAAAAAGCTAAGCGGCTAGCCAATGAGCTCATAAAATCATTAAAACCCAAGAAATAAAGTAAATATGTACCTATTTGTCGGGCATACAATTTTATTCCTCTTCTTAGCTTCCATGCTATGACTTGTTCAATGTATATACACGTACATGTATGCAATTCCAATCAAATTCAATTCAGTTCAATATTTGATTTGGTTTGGCCTAGATTTACCTTACATTCTCTTATTGGTTTTATTAGTGGAATTAATAATCACACATCATAACCAACAATCAATTGGTTAATTAAATTTCAAATTCAAAACTTTGATATATATATATTCAAAATCATGTTTTTGATGCCAATTCACAACAATAACCCTATCTAATTTTGGTTCTCACACCAGTCAATTAGAAATATGTAGATATCACACTTTCAAAACTCGAACATAAATACTGATGATGCGATCGCTATCATCAGAACCATCTCCGGGCGGCTAGAGTGTGATTCTATATCCATTCGGTATATTTGAGACTTCGTATACACGCTAGCTAGGCGTATATGCAAAATCTTCATATACTCGATAGTCCAAATTCAAAATAAAATAAGTATTCAAATACGTATAATAAGATTTAAATTTTCAAGACAAAATTTGTTTTCATTTTTATTTTAAAATTAACACTCTTCCAACTCATTCTAGGATACTACTGATCCTATCTCTAACGAGTCATTCTCATTGGATATTACTAATCCAACCTCTGATGAATTTTTTGTTCGGTTCTAATGTTCCTTGTTCTCGAGCTCTGTAAACTAGAGCTCTGATACCATGTTGAAACGACCCAAACTCGCCCATAAGGGAAATCCCGAATTGAGTTAAGAACATGACAAATCAGAACACAAACAATAGATCATTTGAATGCTTATTACAACAATAACATTAGAGTACAAGAATGTATCAGAGTATGAATAAATATTATACATCTAGAAAAAATCAGAGATTAAATTACATTACATAGCAGCGGAAAAGTAATACACAACACAACCGAAAGAGATACACGGATACAAAGCTTTCCGAATATAGCTCCAGCTGTAAACCATGATCCTGAAAAATAGAATCTGCCAATCCCAAACTGCTAGCTGCCCGTGTGGAAAATAGGGGGACCAAGAGTGTAAAGACCCGAAATCCTCGATCTCCGAAGAAACGGAAAACAACGGATTGTGTTGAGAATAAGACAAATCAGCACACAAACAATAGAATATTTCATTGCTATTACAACAATTACATCAGAGAAATATCAGAGATTAAAATACATTACGTAGTAGCAGAAAAATAATACATAACACAACTGTAAGAAATACACGGATATAGAGCGTTCTGAATATAGCTCCAGCTATAAATCCAGGATCCTGAAAAATAGAAATATCTGCAAAAACCAAAACTACTAGCTGCCCGTATGGAAAATAGGGGTACCTAGAGTTTAGGTTAAAACAATAAACTCCAGGTTAGTGATGGGACTGGTGTGAGAACTAAAACAGTTATTAAACCTTTACTTTAAAATAAAGTAAATCAAGGGACCACACCGCATAACACAGAATGGGTTTTATCCCTATAATACCAGTGCATAAAACAAACAACGTAATGTTTTTTGAAAAAATGAAGCTATTATAAGACTCAGGTCTCATCACACAATGCAACGCAAGCCGAAGGATAGAGTTTTACCTTATAATAGCCAAAAATGCTTAGTACGTGAAATTTCATATTTTATTATTACTGTAAGTGAAGAAATCAACTTCAAACATAAATGTATCAATCATAGGCAGTGTAGGTACCCATATATTACGTCGCCAAATATATATTTACAACTAAAATCGTGAAATCACGTATTGGAAAGCGGGTTTCCATCTATGAACCAAGGCAAGCGATCGTCCTTACCGAATTCGAGACTCTCTAGCCAAGCCTCAGGATACAGCCGTAACGGCACCTACAGTTAGCGATAGGACCGGTCATCCATCGATGATTTGCAATACCATAAACTATATGTTAGCCTGCACTATGGGCATAAAATTCAGTCAGTATACCTACCATAACATCCATCGACCATGTAGTGACCGATATATCCAAGGCGCCTCGCTTCCCATCAAGTAATAATAAGCAACATCCACATGAGTAAACAGTCTGGGCTCCATTCCATGATGTTACTCCTAGCTAGAAACTAACATATGTCCATTTCCCCCAAGTCCTCATCCCGTTTCTGGTTCATACTAGGGTGTGAAGCTCGCGAATTAATGCTACACAAAGATATGCTAATTAAAGCTGTGCTTTGATCATCCACCACAAGACTCTGCTTTTCAACAAAAGCCTTGATCATTTGCATCTCAGCATGTCACACTGTCATTCAATATCGTACCACTGATTTCCACCAATATATAACCTCTAAGCTGGTACATCTCAGAGAATGGTGTTAAGCAAGAGAATAAATTCTCCACCACCAAACAGGTATATATTTAGCAGAGATCAACGAATACATTATAAAGGAATGAATGTCAGACACACCATCCATTTGCAAGTCCGTTCTAGGCCTAAACGAAATCGGGGGCACCTTATTCCTTATCCCATATATCCAATACAGGAGAGAGGCCCTCGCATATCCGATCGATCTCCAAGTACGTTTGGACTATCACCACTTATTACCTTGTGTTGGGTGTATAGCCCAATCAAGACATTAGTAATCACCCAAACGATGTGAAGAACTCTGGTCTTCAACCACCATCTTCATCGTCGAATTAATTATTCAGAATGAGATAAACCTGGTCTTTCCGAATAATTCACGTATTTTATAATCAAGTGCTATAAGAACACAACATATACCTCATTCCAATTCATAATATTCTCTTATTCAAATATTCACATCTATAGGGAAAGGTTCCCATTAATTTTATCAAAGATAAATTATTTTAAATTTATTCTTTAATCTTCTTTTGGATATCAATTCAAAACCGAATTAAGGTTTATCAACTAGTCGGAATTATCGAGCCTTACTGAAGTAATCATTTATTTATTAATCCCAATCCCAACCTATTCATCCCATGGAGCAAAACTGGTAGTACCCCATATCTAACACCAACGGTGTTATCGGTAAATTTAATTACCATTTCACGTTAATCTAATTAAAGATTTAAGTATCTCTTGGAGCAAAACTAGTGATACTCCATTCTCGATCATTTTCCCAATTTGATAATTTAAATTATCACAATCACATTTCAATCTAATTAAAGATTCATTAAAACTCCACTTAGTTTTAATCTTCCCGAAAATCATTATTGATGATTATTTAACTTTGGGAAATCAAACATGCCGCATCGAAAATCTACACCTTACCATTGATTTCTGTCGACATATAACCTTTAAGCTCGTGCGTCTCAGAGAAGGGTGTTAAGCAAGAGAATAAATCCTTGCCACCAAACAGATATATATTTAGTAGAGATCAACAACACGGTTCGAAATACAATTTTAGACATGTAATCCTGTCTATAATTGGATTAAAGAACTAATGTCGTTTAAAACAAAGTTCACGATAAACCCAAAATCACATCCATTAACCATGGAATCTTCACGGAAAACAGATCAATATATAATTAATATCAATTTCCGTATTCGACTAATAACATAAATGGAATAACGACAAAGCCTTTTAAATTCCATATATATTAATAGTCATCCTCCACAGATGCTCACTTCGATTATTACCAAATCGAATTCCATTTAATCCCAATTTATTTTATTAGATTGGAAAACTTTACTTTGAAATTTTTCCATTAAATCTTAATAAAAAGATTTATAAATTCCAAATCACATTTCACTGTTAATCGACTTAAAGAAAAAATGTCGTTAAAACACAGTTCATATTCCATTTTTATTCCAATTACTAAATATAACTGGAAGCTCTAATAATCTTAATTAAAAGATTTATTATTTTCTCATTGGTTTAAGAACAGTGTTACTGAAAACACCATTCACGACAAACCCAAAATCCACTTTGATATTAAATATAAGGCTCTAAACAGAAATTATATCAGCTTATATTCAATATCAAACTCTAAAACCAACACGTATCGTATGGGGAATAACGATATATATCTATCTTCCAAATTACTCCACAATATGCGTATAGTCACGGAACCCAATATTGAAATATTCTGGATATTATTTCTATTCAGATCCATTCCAATTTATATATTGGAAATTTCTGGTTATATTAAAACCATTTATACATCCAATTTATTTATTCAAAAATTATTGGATTTATCCTTCTAGTTAATAACTAGTTCATTTTGATAAAAATAAATTTTTATCTTCACAAACATGGAATTTTTCATCCAATTCTTTCCAAATCATTTGTTATGATTTTACACAAATTATTAATATTTTTAATAATTTTATCAAGGCCCGTATAGTCGGTTTCCATAAATGGCCACCGAACTGCATCCATCGCGAACTTTTCCAAATTTAGTTTGGACATAATTCCAAGTCCAACTGTTAGATTTCAAATCGCTTATATTCATTGGAAAGCTCTTTTTGATACGAACCTACTGTTTCGGTTTTAGGAGAATCCAACGGTCGGATCTCCCGTAATGTCAATTCGAAGTCAATGGTCGAAATTCGCGAACGGTCACGGCGCGGCGCGTTCTATTCAGGCCATTAAATATATATAATATATATTATATATGTTTCACCGATTTCCATTTAAAAGGTATTTTACAAATCGTTTATAAATTCGTTTTCAAACGATTCCCACTTTCATTTCAATTTTAAATCAAAATTGAATACTCCTTATCATTATAATATTTAAATGATAATATTTTCAAAATAATAGATTTTGAAATCATTTCCTTTTCGATATTCACTATAAAAATGAATAAAATCGATCTAAATATCGTTCGCATTAAAATGGCGCATAACTAATCAACACGGCTTCACACATTTCAATATTTTCGTGTCCACCCAAAACCGGACACCAAATTCACATTTTAATCCTTTATTGAATATTATTTTAAAATATTCGTTCTTTCTGAATTGGAATCGGACACAGTCAAATACCATATAATGTTATTTATATTGATTTCATACAACACATGTACACAACAATAATGATACACAACCATCAGCCAGAGTGCATTACGCAACTGCATAAGCATTAAATATAAATAATTAATGCTTACAACAGTCTGTCAACCAATCATTCGACATACAACCAAACAATTGGGATTAGTGTACATCAAATATCAACCCAATACCCGTGTGGGGTTTCAACCAACAAATACTAAATATTATTTGTGCAGTTGGGCGATGTATAAAATTTATCATCCCAATCCATGTCGGACAGTTAAATGGGTGTACATAAACAAATTGACTGACTTGTAAATGAATATTTATTTTCACTTCTGGAGAATTTTATGTCATTCATTTATACATTAAAAATTATATTTTTAACGATAAAATATTTATTTCAACACTTGACTATTTTATATAGTTCATTTATACGATAAAAATGATATTTTTATTGTTCAAACATTTTATTCAATGCATGAATATTTTATACAGTTCATAGATACATTAAAAAAACGAGATTTTTAATGAATAAATTTTTATTTTAGAAAATTTCAGCATTATAACTGCGCGTATTAAAACCAGAGTAATGTCTAGCATTACCCCTCTCCTGATACTGGCTCACGCCATACACAACATTCCATCCAATCAACCAAACCACAATACAATCAATAATCACAATACAGTCAATTTTCCACAATACAACTCAAACAAGAAATTATAGTTGGTACAATAAATAGTGTCGGGGGCTTCTAAGCCCCGTCTGCATCCTAGTTTATATTTAACTGTAAAATAATTAGAGTGAGAGGGAGTTCTCACCTTCGTTTTCCACTCCGTCATTCTTTAGCGTACGATGGTTTGGATATGGATTTATTTCCAGTGCGTAGTGTTCTTCACCGTGCTTCCAACGCAATCTGTTTCATGCAATTTATGATAAAAATCACATTTTTATATTAATAATTTATATATATAAATCACATTTTTATAAACCGTGTTTACAGTCAAAATTCACATTTCTATAAACTTTTATATAAATTAAAAATCATGTTTTTATCTCAAAGCTATATATATAAAAACCATATTTTCATTTCAGACAATATATATATATAAACCCATATTTTTATTTATGCTATTTCATTTTTTTTTCAACTAAAAAGAAACAATGCTATTTTTATTTTTAAACCCATTGCTGTTTTTATTTTCAAAACCAATGCTATTTTTATTTTTAAAATGAATGCTATTTTTATATACAATCAGTCTTTTTAACACAATACTTATATACAAATTTCATATTTTAAACTATAACATATATAAAAATTTCAGATTTTAAAACCATAATAGATATAAAAATTTCAGGTTTTAAAAGTATACTAATTTATATAAAAATCAGAAAATAAAACAATGAAAATTTATTCACCCTTTTTCTTTCACTGTATCGCTCCAGGCATAGGCGGAAAACCCTCGACCAAGACATTTGTTGTTGCCGACCACTTTGTCACGCTGGAGACCTATCGGGGCATGCCACGTGAGGCGCCTTAGGGTGCGCCACCCCCAGAAGCGACGCCGGCGAAGTCAATCGCTCCTACACCTCCAGGAAGTGCCTCGAACCCGCCACCATCGAGCAGTGATTGCTCCTAAAACTTGCGACGAAATTTGATCATCACGGTATAAAATGGAAGATCGAAGAGGGCGCTTTCACTTTGTTTTAGGAGAATGAACTGGTTCGAAATGGAGGAGGAGAGTTTTGGGATCGAATTTTTGAGAATTTAGGTCGTCGATTTTGAAGAGGAGTGGCGGGTTTTTCCTGTTGATCGCGCATCGAATTGAATAGGGTTTGGCCCTGGTCAAAAGTGTGTTTATATATATATAATTTAATTCCATTTGATTTCCAATATAGCTCGTATATCATTCCGAACTCCAAATGAACCCCAGCGACAGTTGCCCCTAGCTAAATACCCCCATTCCGGACACAAATGGAATATGTTTAGTAAGCCAATTCGACGGTTTCGAACAGTTTTTCTTTAAATTAGATTTAAATCAATATATTGGATTTTAACGTACATTTTAATTTACGAGGGCCACATACTGACTCCAAAAATTCCAGAAAAAATATATCTAGTTATGTTTTGACAATACGGTCCTAACAAAACTAATTTCATCGAATTTGGAGACCATTTGAAAAATAGTCATTTTCCAGTTGATTAAATTCCGACTAATATTACCAAACACGTTTAAATTCTCCACGCTCACATATTAGTTCCAAAAATTATGAAAATTGTAATCTAGCAATAATTTGACATTCTGGATCCAACAAAAGTGGTTTTGTGGAAAATGGAGGTCGTTTGCAAAATGGCTATTTTTAAGGGCTATATATTATTTAAAAATATATATAAATTCCATATCGACTATTTTAAATTTTAAACTGGACATAACTTTCAGTTTATATAATAAAATATGGATTTTTCACATTCGTTAGAAAGATATAATTAAACAGATTCAAATATTTCTGGTTTGACTGAAATCTGATTTATTTTGAATCTTGTACATTCATTTGAAATCAAAAATCGATTTTTCAAACTAATGCGCCATTCAGGCTCTACTTATAATTAAAATAAATTCATATGTCCTAACTTCGATTTAAATAAATTTTTAGTCGTTAGAATTTAAAATAAATCATTTAAAATATTCATGTTCCATTAAAATAGCCAAAATAAAAATTTTAAATTGGTTCTGAAAATCCGGGTTGTTACGCAGAGTTTAGGTTAAAACAATAAAATCCAGGTTAGTCATGTGACAGGTGTGAGAACTAAAACAATTATTTAAAACTTTACTTTAAAATAAAGTAAATCAAGGGACCACGCCGTATAACACGGAACGGGTTTTCTACCAAGAATACCAGTGCATAAAACAAACAGTGCCATGCTTTATGAAAAAATGAAGCTATTATAAGACTCAGGTCCCATCACACAATGCGACGCAAGCCGGAGGATAGAGTTTTCCCTTATAATAGCCAAACATGTTTGGTACATTTGAAACAATTCATTTTGATATTACTATAAGTGTATAGTGTCAAAATCACTTTAAATATAAATGTATCAATCATAGATAGCATAACTACCATATACTATGTCGCCATACTAGTTCTACAACTAAAACCAAAAAGTCACATATTGGAAATTAGATTTCTATCTATGAGTCGAGGCCAAGGATGGATCCTCACCGATTCGATTCACTCTAGCAAATGCCTCAGGATTCGGACGCTGGCGAACCAATGGATCTTCAGGGCCGGTCCACACATACTTTAGTGGATTGGTTATTCCTGAACACACGTTTCCCGGTCTTATCGTACCTATCTCTAAGCCACTAGGGACTCAATAATCAAGGCGCCTAGCTATCCATCATCCACATAGGTAAAAATATAAATTTCTAGGCTCCATACCATGAAACCACCCATAGCTAGAAAGAAACGTCGTGGACTCCCTGCAGTCACGATCCCGTTTTTGACTCATACCAAGGTGTGAGGCTCGCGAATTAACGCTATACACAAAGCTATGCTATTTTAAGTCGTGCTTTGATCATCAATCAAAAGACTTTGCTTTTCAACAAAAGCCCTGATCATTTGCATCTTAGCATGCCATACTGACAATTCACGCCATGCAACTGATGTCTATTAATATATAATCTCTAAGCTCCTACATCTCAGAGAAAGGTGTTAAGCAAGTGAATAAATTCTCCGCCGCCAAACAGATATATATTTAATAGAAATAAATCAACACAGAATGAAATCCAATATCAGACACACATCCATTTACAAGTCCGTTCTGGGTCTGAACGAAACCGAAGGCACCTTATTCCTCGTCCCATATGTCCAATACAGGAGAGAGGTCCTCGCATATCCGGTCGATCTCCAAGTATGTCTGGACGATCACCACTTATTACCTTGTCTTGGGTGTACGGCCCAATCAAGACATCAGTAATCATCCAAACGATGTAAAAAACTCCAGTCTTCGTCCACCATCTTCATCGTCGACTTATAGTCGTTATATTCATTATTCAGAATGGACTAAACCCGGTCTTTCCAAATAACTCGCGTATTTTATAATCAAGAATCAAGTGCTATAAAAACATATAATACGCCTCATTCCAATTCAGAATATTCTTTTATTCAAATATTCACATCTTTAGGGAAAGGTTCCCATTAATTTTATCAAAGATAAATTCTTTTAAATTTATTCTTTAATCTTCCTTTGGATATCAATCCAAAACCAAATTAAGTTCTATCAACTAGTCAGTGTTATCGAGCCTTACCGAAGGAATCATTTACTTATTAATCCCAATCCGAACCTATTCATCCCATAGAGCAAAACTGGTAGTAATCCATATCTAACACCCAGGGTGTTATCGGTAAATTTAATTACCATTTCACGTTTAAATCTAATTAAAGATTTAACTATCACCTGGAGTAAAACTGGTGGTACTCTATTTTCGATCATTTCCCAAATTTGATAATTTAAATTATCACATTAACATTTCAATCTAATTAAAGATTCATGAAAACTCCACTTAGTTTTATTCATCCAACAATCATTATTTAATGATTATTTAACTTTGGAAACCCAACCATGCCACATCGATAATCTACACAGTACCACTGAATTCTACCAATATATAACCTCTAAGCTCACACGTCCCAGAGAAGGGTGTTAAGCAGGAGAATAAATTCTCCGCCACCAAACAGATATATATTTAACAGCGGTCAACAACAGGGTTCGAATACAATGTTAGACATGTAATCCTGTCTTTAAATGGGTTAAAGAACCAATGTCATTTAAAACACATTTCACGATAAATCCAAAATCATATTCCATTACCCATGGAAGATTCACAGAAAACGGATCAATACCTAATCGATATCAATTTCCGTATCTGACTAATAATATAAATGGAATAAGGGCAAAGCCTTTTAAGCTCCATATATAATAACAGTCTTCCTCCACAGAAGCTCACTTCGATTATCACTAAATCGGATTCCATTCAATTCCAACTTAATATATTAAATTAGAAAACTTTACTTTGGTAAATTTTAATTAAATCTTAATAAAAGATTTAAATATTCCAAATCACATTTCACTATTAATCAGGTTAAAGAACGAACGTCGTTAAAAACACAGTTTATAATAAACCCAATTCTCATTCCATTTTTACTCCAATTATTAAATATTACTGGAAACTCTAATAATCTTAATTAAAAGATTTATTCTTTTCACATGAATTTTAAGAAGAGTGTTATTTAAGACACCATTCATGACAAACCCAAGATCCAATTTGATATTAAATATAAGGCTATAAATAGAAATTATACTGGCTTATGTTCAAGAGCAAATTCTGAAACTAACACATATCGTATGGGGAATAACGATATATATCTATCTTCCAAATTCCTCCATAATATCTATATAGTCACAGAATCCAATATCGAAATCTCACAAAGATAATTTCTGTTCAAATCCATTCCAATTCATACATTGGAAAATTTCTGGTTACATTAAAACCCTTTATAAATCCAATTTATTTATTTAAAAATTATTGGATTCTCTTTCTAGTTAATAACAAGTTCATTTTGATAAAAAATATAATTTTATCTTTACAAACTTGGTATTTTTCATCTAGATTCTTTCCAAATCATTTATTATGATTTTACACAAACTATTAATATTTTCAATAATTTTATCAAGGCCCGTACGTTCGATTTCCAATAACGGTTAGTGAACTGCATCCATAGCGACCTTTTCCAAATTTGATTTGGACATAATTCCGAATCCTACCGTTAGATTTCAAATATCCTATATTCATTGGAAATCTCTTTCCGATACGAACCCAACGGTTCTAGTTTTAGGAGAATCCGACGGTCGGATCTCCCGTAATGTCAATTCGAAGTCAACGGTCGAAATTCGTGAATGGTCGAAGCGCGGCGCGTTCTATTCAAGTCATTATTATATATATAATATATAATATATATATAATATATTTCGTTCAAAACATAATTTATAAATTCATTTTAAAAACGATTCCCACTTTTACTTCAATTTTAAATCAAAATTGAATACTCCTTATCATTATAATATTTAAATGATAATATTTTCAAAATATTTGATTTTGAAATCATTTCCTTTTCGATATTCATAACAAGGATGAATAAAATCGATATAAATATCGTTCGCGTTAAAATGACGCCAATCTAATCAATACGGCTTCACATATTTCAATATTTTCGTGACCATCCAAAATCGGACATCAAATTCTCATTTTAATCCTTTACTGAATATTATTTTAAAATATTCGTTACTTTTGAATTGGGATCAGACCCAATCAATTACCATATAATTTATTTATGTGGATTTCATACAACACTTGCATAAACAACAATGATAACCAATCATCCATCATCCAGAGTGCATTACACAACTGCATAAGCATTAAATATAAATAATTAACGCTTACAACAATCTGTCAACCAATCGATTGGCATACAACTAAACAATTGGGATTAGTGTACGTCAAATATCATCCCAATACCCGTGTGGGGTTTCAACCAACAAATATTGAATATTATTTGTGCAGTTGGGCAATGTGCAAAATTTATCGTCCCAATCAATATTAGTTAAATGGGTGTTTACGGTTAAATGGTTGTACATAAACAAATCGTCCAATTTGCAAATGAATATTGATTTTCATTTTAGGAGAATTTTATGTCGTTCATATATATACGTTAAAAATTATTTTTTTGATGATAAGATATTTATTTCAACACTTGACTATTTTATTAGTTCATTTATTCAATAAAAATGATATTTTTATTGTTCAAACATTTTATTCAACACATGAATATTTTATGCAGTTCATATACACATTAAAATTTATATTTTTAATGAACAATATTTATTTTAGAAAATTTCAACAATATAATGGCGCGATATTAGAACAGGAGTAATGTCTAGCATTACCCTCTCTTGATACTGGCTCGCGACATACACATCAATAACAATCAATCCAAACAATTCCACAATCAAGTTTGCAATCACAATCCAAATTTCCATAATACAATCCAAAAAAACAACTATGGTTTGTACAATAAATAGTGTCGGGGGCTACTAAGCCCCGTCTGCAACCTAATATATATTTAACTGTAAAATAAATTCAGTGAGAAGGGGTTCTCATTTTGGGATCCAATCCGTTGTTACTTTCTAATGCTCTAAATTGCTATTTTAGTTCCAGAATTTGCAAATGAGCTCCAATCTTCACGCGATCTTTTTTACTAGCTTAAATGCGCCATTCCGAACAACTTTCTCCTAGTGGTCTTTCTTCCGAAAATGCTTCATTTTGACAGAATTTGCGAAAAGACAGTATTTAGACATCATGCTTTGGACGCGTTTTCTGAACAACTCCGCAATCCACAATATGACTTCAGTATACTCAAATCGAAGAGAAAATCGTGCTCTTCAATTTTGGTACTGTGGAGTTTTGGCCAAAGGGGATCAGTTTGGGAGATATTAGCTCCAGAAACTCAGGAACTTAAACGCGAAGCGGGAAATTTGTAAAAATCGAATCTTTGGTGGAGGGGTGGTCCACTGACTGGTGGTGGTTGGTCTGAGGTGGCACTGGGCTGAGGGGATGGGATAGGGGGTCGCGGCGGTCACTGGTGGTCGTAGTGGCGGTTGGCGATGGGTTTTGTGGCTGTGGTGGTTTTCGAACGGAGGAGGGGGAAAGGCGACGGCGACGTCACTGGGGAGGGGCGGCGGGTCTGGGTTCGATCATGGTTTCTTTCTTTTTTTTCCCAAGTTCTGGTGGCTCAAAAATAACGGGGGGAGAGAGAGTTAGGGTTTAACCTTTATATAAAAATATATATTTATAATTTATTTTTATTCCAAAAAGTTACTTTTTTATACTAACTCCAAATCGAACCCAACGAATATCGCCCCGAACTAAATACCCTCATTCCGAACACAATGGAATATGTCCCGTAAGCCAATTCGCCTGTTTCGATCAATTTTCAACAAAATTAAAATATAAATTAATTTAACGTTCCAAAATGAATCAACGTACATTTTAATTTATCAGGGCTACATACCGACTCCAAAAATTTCAAAAAAAAAAATCTAGCTAAGTTTTAACGACACGGTTCTAACAAAACTAATTTTATCGAATTTGGAGACTGTTTGAAAAATGGTCATTTTTCAGTTGATTAAATTCAAACTAAAAGTACCAAATACGGTTAAATTCACCACGCTCACATATTAATTCCAAAAATTATGAAAATTGGAATCTAGCAATAATTGGACATTTTGAATCCAACAAAAGTGGTTTCATTGAAAATGGAGGTTGTTTGCAAAATAGCTATTTGTAAGGTACATATACATTATAAAAAATATATAAATTCTATAGCAACTATTTCAAATTTTAAACTGGATATAACTTTCAATTTATATTATGAAATCTCCATTTCTTACATTTGTTAGAAAGATGTAGTTAAGTAGATTCTAACATTTCTGGTTTGACTGAAATCCGATTTATTTTCAATCCTATACATTCAATTGAAATTTAAAATCGAATATTCAAACTACCGCGTCATTTCAGACTCGTTTTATAATTAAAATAAATTTATACGTTCTAGCCTCGATTTAAATAAGTTTTAATTGTTATTATTTATGATAAATCATTATAAATATTCAAAGTCCATTAAAATAGCTAAAAAAAATTAGTTGGTTCTGAAAATACGGGTTGTTACACATGGTTTATGGACGAGGGAGGTTGAGCTAACAGGCACCGTATACAATTTATAATGATTAAAACTAATAAAAATCTACACTGGCAATTCTATATATTTTTATACATGAATACAATAACATGATAAAATAGTTTTGGCTAAGAAGGAGTTCTCACATTGGTTTCCACTCCGCCATTCTTTAATTGACGATTCTAATATTGTTAGGATTTAAATTTGCTCCAAATTCTTATCTGCTCAATTTTCATTTTGGTTAGTTCCATAGCGTAGATCATGTCGTCACGGTTCTAACGGATCTGGGTTTGTTAAATTCTGATAATGTATGGAAAAAATATGTATTTAATAAGCTTGAATACATTTACAAGTAATTTACCAAGCTAAGTATATATTAATCAACTTTTAAACATACCCTTATCCACTCAATCCATGTCACCTTCCTGCTCATCATTTTCTTCTCCCCTTCGGTAAACTAACCCGCAACATAAAAATGCCATTGCCGATGCTCATCTTTACCCCAAAACTCTTTCATTAATTCACGATTTTTAAAACCAAGAACATCATTAAACTCGTTGTCCAAATCTCCTTCGAACCCTACCAACACTGATGAATTTGCACGACAGAACCCATATTCACCCTCCTGTCCATTTCGCAAGCTCCAGTATTCCACGTCCATAAAACCCGTATCCTCTCTCCTCTTTATCTCCCTCTTTACTTCGTTTAAAAATCAAGGAAAATCACTAAAATAATCCTCGTCAAAATCTCTACAAACACATACCTAACATGCTCAATTCGATGCCTCCCTAATAGGTGCGATTTCCGCACCCCACCCCCATCTCAGTAAACACCATGACATTATTTCTCCCCAAAATTTTCCAAAAACTGCATTCAACCTTTATTCCATGCTCTAAATCCAATAATCAACTTAGTTTTACGAAATAATGCTTTAATCTTGCACAATTCCTAAACCTAAGCATGCCAAAACTCACGGCTACTACACAGGTAGCAAACAATATAGGTTCGAACTCGGTCAAAATGTATTTCACGTTGAAGAGGATGGTAGCGGAGTTTAAAAATATTAACATCATGATTTATAGGATTTTGTTTTGATTTAATAGGAATTTTGAAAATATGGTTTTTTGCTTTTGTAAGAGATTCATATTTAACCGCAGAAAGAAGTGATCTTAGGGTTAGGATGTTTTATATTTATATGGGTTGGTTTTTATATTTTTATTCCATTATTATATTAATTTTATTGAATTATCGCTTACGTTCAGCATTTAAAAATCCGTGCGATCACATACGGATTCCGTTTTCGATGAAAATTGACATGCAGCTACGTTTTTACACTACGGACCCAATGAAACTTGTTTCGTCGAATTCCGAGTCAGTTTGCACAAACAACGAATTTTTAAAGTCAAAATATTGACTGTTTTTCACATTAAAATTGCGCACGGCCACATACTAACTCCAAAAATTGTGAAAATTGAAATCTAGCTATGTTTTGATAATACAGTCCTAACAAAACTTATTTCATCTAGTTTGGAGACCGTTCGAAAAATGGCTTTTTTCTAGTTGATTATATTTAAACTGAAATTGAAAACACATTTAAATTTACCATGCTCACATATTAATTCCAAAAATTATGAAATTTGATTTCTGGCTATAATTTTACATTTCGGATCACACAAAATTGGTTTCATCGAAAACGAAGGTCATTTGTAAAATGGCTATTTTTAAGGGCTATATATTATATTATTGTATATATATATAAAAATTCCATAGCAACTATTTTGAATTTTAAACTGGACATAACTTTCAATTTATATTATGAAATCTTAATTTTTCACATTCATTAGAAAGATATAATTAGATAAATTCTAAAGTTTCTGGTTTTATTGAAATCCGATTTGTTTTAAATCCTATACATTCAAATTGAAATTTAAAATCAAATTTTCAAACTACCACGCCCTTTCAAACTCTATTTATAATCAAAATAAATTTATACATTCTAACTTTGATTTAAATAAATTTTAAATTGTTATTACTTAAAGTAAGTCATTTTAAATATTCAAAATCCATTAAAATTGCTAAAATAAAAATTTTAAATTGGTTCAGAAATTTCGGGCTGTTACAATCTCCCCCACTTATAATCTTTTTGTCCTCAAAAAGGAACAAAGCTGAAAGTTATTTAACTAACCAACTCAACTTTCATTCAGGCTTTCATTCTCAACTATTCAGTTTCTAAGAATTTTCTAATTTCTCAAATATTTGGCTAACACCCTAAATTTTCAAAAAAATTCGCCATAACCTCCTCTTACTGGCTGATCGGTAAAACCACAACTTGTCTCACAGGGCCTTCATCAATCCAAAAGAAAAAGAAAAAGAAAAAGCCAAGCGGCTAGCTAATCAGCTCATAAAATCATCAGACCCCAATAAATACAGTAAATATGTACCTTTTTGCCGGGCATACAATTTTATTCCTCTTCTTAGCTTCCATGCTGTGACCTGTTCGTTATATAAACATGTACATATATGCAATTCCAATAATTTTTCAATTTAATTCAATATTTGATTTGATTTGGCTAAATTTATTTTTCATTTTCATATTGGTTTGATCATTCCAATATTTTATTAGTTAGACTAATAATCACACGTCACAACCAACAATCAATTAGTTTATTAGCTTTTCAAACATATAAATTTATATATAATCAAAAATCATACTTTTATTCCCAAACCTCAAACACTAACTTTATCTAAGTTTTGGTTCTCACACCAATCAATTGGAAACATATAGATATCCCACTTTCGAAATCGAATATAAATGTTGATGATACTTGAGTAATCATCAGAATCATCTCCGGGCGATTAGAGTGTGATTATATATCTATCCAGTATATTTGAGACTTCATATACACGTGGATTAGACGTATATGCAAAATCTTCTAATACATGATAATCCAAATTCAATATAAAATAAAATACTCAAATACGTATAATATGATACGGTTTTCAAATTAAACTCATTTTTATAAATAATACACTTTGAACTCATTCTAGGGTATTACTAACCCTATCTCTAATGAGTTTATCCATATAGGATGTTACTAATCTTATCTCTGATGAATTCTTTCATTCGGTTCTAACGTGCCTTGTTCTCGAGCTCTGTAAACCATAGCTCTGATACCAAACTGAAACGACCCGAAATCCCCCTTACGGAAAAGCCCGGATTTCTTTGAAGTCACGACGCATCAGAACACAAACAAAAGAACATTTCATTGCTATTACAACAATTACATCAGAGTACAAGAATATATCAGAGAGTAAATAAATAGTATACAGTGGAAGAATAAATATCAAAGATTAAAATACATACATTTAAAATGTATAAATACAATAAACAGCAGAAATACATGATCTAACACAACTGAATGAAATACACAGATACTAAGCTTTCCGAATATAGCTCCAGCTTTAATCCAGCATCCTGTAAAAAGAAATATATGTGAAAACCAAAACTACTAGCTGCTCGTGTGGAAAATATGGGCACCCAGAGCTTAGGTAGAAACAATAAACTCCGAGTCAGTCATAGGAATGGCGTGAGAACTAAAATAGTTATGATCTCTTATTTTAAAGTTAGGTAAATCACGGGACCACGCCATATAACACGGAATGGGTTTATCCCCCATGAATACTAGTGTATAAAATAAACAGCGCAATGCTAAACAGAAAAATGAAGCTATTATAAGACTCAGGTCCCATCACACAATGAACACAGTTGAGGATAGATTTTTCCCTTATAATAGCCAAAATATGCTTGATACACGAAATTTCATTTTTTATTATTGCTATAAGTGAAGAAATCACTTCAAATATAAACGTATCAATCATAGGCGGCGTAGGTACCATTATATTATGTCACCATATAGGTTTACAACTAAAACCGTAAAATCACATATTGGAAATTGGATTTCCATCTATGAACCGAGGCAAGGGATCTTCCTCACCGATTTCGAGACATTCTAGCAAATGCCTCAGGATCCCCCGCAGAGAACCCCTTGGATCCTCATGGTCGGTCATCCGTCGATGATTAGTTATACCATAAACTATATTTTAACCGGTTCTATCGAACCTCCAAAATAGGTCAGTATGTCGACCACTCTAGAGCCACTAGGGAATCAAACCATATCCGAGCTTTTCAGTTGGCCCGAATTCTGAGGTACCTCGCTTTCCATCAAATAATATACAACATCCACATAAGTAAATAGTCTGGGCTCCATACCATGACGTTACTCGTAGCTAGAATTGACATATGTCCATTTCCATGCAGTCATTATCCTATTTTTGGTTCATACTGGGATGTGAGGCTCGTGAATTAACGCTACACAAAGCTATGCTAATTAAAGCTGTGCTTTGATCATCAACCACAAAACCTTGATTTTCAACAAAAGCTTTGATCCATGCAACTTAACATGCCACATTGTCAATCCATACCATACCACTGATTTCCACCAATATATAATCTTTAAGCTCATACGTCTCAGAGAAGGGTGTTAAGCAAGAGAATAAATTCTCCGCTACCAAACAAATATATATTTAGCAGAGATCAACGAATAGATCATAACGGAATACAATGACAGACATACCATCCATTTGCAAGTCTGTTCTGAGTCTGAACGAAACCGGAGACAACATATTCCTCGTCCCATATGTCCAATACATGAGAGAGGCCCTCGCATATCCAGTTGATCTCCAAGTACGTCTGGACGATCACCACTTATTACCTTCTCTTGGGTGTACATTCCAATCAAGACATCAGTAATCATCCAAATGATGAGAAGAACTCCGGTCTTCAACCACCGTCTTCATCATCGACTTTCAATCGTCGTATTAACTATCCATAATCGGTTAAACTCGGCCTTTCCAAATAACTCGCGTATCTTTTAATCAAGTGCTACAAAACACATGATAAACCTCATTCGAACTCAGAATATTATTTTATTCAAATATTCACATTTTTAGGGAAAGGTTCCCATTAATTTTATCAAAGATTTTTTTTTTTAAATTTTCTCTTTAATCTTCCTTTTGATATCGTTTTCAAAAGATTTTATTAACTAGTCGGGATTATCGAGCTTTACCGAAGTCATCATTATTTTATCTTTCAAATCCCAACCTATTCATCCCATGGAGCAAAATTGGTAGTACTCCATTTATAACACCCACTGTGTTATTGGTAAAATTAATTACCATTTCACATTCAAATCTAATTAAAGATTTGACTATCGCCTGGAGCAAAACTGGTGGCACTCCATTCTCGATCATTTCTTAATTTTGGCAAATTTAATCACCGCATTAACTTTTCAATCTAATTAAGATTCATTAAAACTCCATCTTGGTTGTAATATCAAAAATCATTACTTTATGATTATTCAACTTTTAGGAAAATTAATCCTGCCATTAACTGGGTTAAAGAACCAATGTCATTTAAAACACAGCTCACAATAAACCCAAAATCATCTTCCATCAAAATGGAATCTCCACGGAAAACAGATCAATATCTAATCGATATCAATATCCATATCCGGCTAATAATATAAATGGAATAAAAACAAAGCCTTTTAAATTCCATATATAGGAACAGTCTTCATTCACACAAGCTCACCTCGATTATTGCCAAATCGAATTCCATTCAATTCCAATTTATTACATTAAATTGGAAAACTTTACTTTGGAAATTTTCCATTTAATATTAATAAAAAGAATTATAAATTCCAAATAATATATTCACTGTTAACTGGGTTAAAGAACTAACATTATTTAAAACACAGTTCATGACGAACCCAAACTCAACTTCCATTTCAATTCCAATTTAAAGTAATTAATTGGTAAGCTTCATTAATCTTAATAAAAAGGTTTATTCTTTTCTCAACTAGGTTTAAGAACAGTGTTACTAAAGACATCATTCACGACAAACCCAAAATCCAATTCGATATTAAATACAAGGCTCTAAATAGAAATTATATCGGCTTATATTCAATATCAAATTCTGGAACTAATGGATATCGTATTGGGAGTAACGATATCTATATCTTCCAAATTCCTCAGTAATATCCATATAATCAAAGAATTCAATACCGAAATATTCTGGTTTTTTTAAATCCCATTTACAAATCCAATTTATTTATTTAAAAATCATTTGGCTTTGTTATTCTGGTTGGTAACCAGTGCATCATCAAAAATCTTTCCAAATCATTTATTATGATTTTACACAATTTTTCCATATTTTTAATAATTTTATTTAGGCCTTTACTATAATAACCCGGAAATCCGAGCCAATTTAAAATTTTTATTTTGGCAATTTTAGTGAATTTTGACTATTTAAAATGAAATATTTTAAATAATATCGACGAGAAAATTATTTTGAATAGAATTAGAATGTATATATTTATATACGTCGTCGTTAGAATATAAATATTTATTTATATATATAAAAGGAATTGAAAATGGCGCGGTAGTTTGAAAATTCGATTTCAAATTTCAAATGAATGTACCGGGTGCAGAATAAACCGGATTTTAGCGAAACCAAAAATATTTGAATCTATTTGAGAATATATTTCCAACGAATCCGAAAAATTGAAATTTCATAGCGGGGATAAAAAGTTATGTCCAGTTGAAAATTCAGAATAGTCGCTATGGAATTCTGGCCCTTAAAAATAGCAATTTTGCAAACGACCTCGGTTTTCGACGAAACCACTTTTGTTGGATCCGGGATGTCAAGTTATTGCTAGGTTTCAAAATTCATAATTTTCTGAATCAATATGTGAGCGTGGCAAAGGAAAACGCGTTTGACCAGTTTCAATTGATATTGGTCGACTGGAAAATGGCCATTTTTAAACGGCCTCAGAATTTGACGAAATTTGTTTTGTTAGGACCGTATCATCAATACGAAGCTAGAAAATATTTTTCGGGAATTTTTAGAGTCCATATGTGGCCCCAGTAAATCGAAATGCGTGTTTAAATTCAATATATAGAGTTCTATTTTCATTTTGAATAAAACTGATCGAAATAGTTAAATCAGCTTACGAAACATATCCCATTGTGTTCGGAATGGGGTAAATTAGCTAAAGGCGACAGCCGTTGGGTTCGATTTGAAGGTAAAATGAAAAAGTAACTTTTTGGATAATTAAATTAAATAATTAATTATAAAATACCACACCCCTTTTCTCCTACATAACCGGTTAACCCCCCATGTTTTCCCCGTTGACTTCAGAAAATCGATCCCTAAAAACAAAAAAAACAAAATTCGATCGAAGGATTGAACCGCGCCTCCTCTGCTCACCATCGCCGCGCGTGACGCCGTGCCCCAGCCAACTCCGACCGACCCCCTCTTCTGCTTCTCCATCCTCCCCCCTTCTGACCCACGAAACCCTAGCCTCTCTCAGCGTAAAACCTGCCACTGTGATGCCTACCCCGCCGCCGACCTGTGGAGCACCCCGCCGAACCTCCAGACCCCTGCGCGCCCTCAACCCACCACCAACACTGAAAAACTATAAGTTTCATTTTATTTAGGGTAATTTATTTATAAGAAACCTGATTTTTCTTTAAGGTATAAAGTTAGTTTTTATTTGTATGAAGCTAAGAGTTTTATCATATATTAGGAATATTTTTATGATAATTTTTTTTTGATTTTTACATGATAAAAAGTTTTGATGTAGATAAAGATTAAATCTTTGAAGTGGAAAAGATTAAATCTTTGTAGAAGAAAAGATTAGACCGTGAAGTAGAAAGATTATATTTTTATAGGTAGAAAAGTTAGATTTTTATATAGAGAATGACGAGATAAAAATATGATTTTTATTATAGGAGCACCGTTATAAAAATAGAATTTTTATCTATATAGTAGAGGTATAAAAATAGAATTTTTATCTATATGGTAGCAGTATAAAAATGTGATTTTTATCCATATAGCATAGTATAAAAATGTGATTTTTATATACATAGCAACAATATAAAGATGCGATTTTTATATATCTAGTGGCTACGGACATCGAAAGTGACCAAAGGCGAGTACAACAAGATTTTCTACATATGAAGAGTCATGGCGTTTGGTTTAGCTTGTTGGTGAGAACTTCTCACTTTTAATTTAAATTTCTAGTTAAAATATATACTAGGATGCAGACGGTGTTTAGTGGCATCCGACACTCGTCGTCCATAGACCATGGACGGCTTGTATGCTTGTTTGTTTGATTTTGATGTGTAGTTGATTGTGTAATGTGAAGCGAAATAAAATATTTTATAGTGGAAAATATTTTATAGTTAAAGATATAATTTTTAACGTGTATATAAAATAAATATTTATAAACAAATTGGATGATTTGTTTATATACACTGATTTGACTGATATTGATTGGGACGATAAATTTTAAAGACCGCCCAACTGCACAAATAAAATGTGTGTTTGTTGATTTGAAGCCCCACACGGGTATTGGGATGATATTTGATGTACACTATTTGCACCAAAATTTGGCAAAACAACCAAAGTATTGCTTAACGTGTTACCTAATCGGAGGCGAGATGCTTAGGAAGCATGTCACCTTTTCAAAGGCAAGACGTAAGAATACCTTTTTTATTATGTGAGGCCATATCTAATACATGAAAACATCAAAATATAGAAAGAAGACAAGACTTTATAGTGGTTCGACCTTTGAGGAGGTCTACGTCCACTCTTAAGAGAGAATTTTATTATCAACAAGTTGTTTACAAGGTAAGATCACTCATACATTCATCCAAACTTTCTCTCACACACATCCTTCCATTTGAATTGCTGAAAATGGTAGAGAAATATCTTGGACAGCGAGGAAATCTCCTTATTACCAAGTTTTTGCCATGGATCTTCGACCTTAAGCTCTATCATATATCATTTGTGGAAACCATGATTCCATGCTCCATTGATCTTTGCTGGATTATGAAGAATAGATGTTGGAATGCTTGAAGAAGTCCAAAGAGCAATTTGGCAGCACCTCCACATGTTTCCAGAAAAGCCCCCCCTGAAACGATGGAGGTAGTGTGCTATTTATAGGTGGAGGAGTGGCTGAAATCTTGAATTCAGGGTTCTGGTCGGTATTTTTGGGTATTTACGAGAATGCCACTGCCAGTTGTCTCTAGCTGTCAGGTCGTTTTGGATTTCGATTGACCAGGGTCCTTCGCTGAAGGAAAAGACGACCAGCAGCTTAAAGAACGACCAGAAGGCTGAAGAAATGAGGCGGACCGACCAGGGGTCTTCGCTGAAGGGAAGAATAACCAGAGTACTAAAGTAATAAAGCGGACCGACCAGGGGTGTTTGCAAAGCAGGCCGACCAGGAAGCTTTTAGAGCTGGTTGGAGCGACCGGGCCATCATGGAGATCAGATCGACCGGCTACAATAGGTTGGAGCGATCCAAGGGTTTGTTCCAAAGCAGAACGACCGGATGTTTTCCATTTCTGGAGCGACCAGATTGGATGAGAACCGACCGATCAGCATCTGGAGCCTGACCGACCACATGTTTGTGAACATAACAGAGTTGGCCTCTGAAATATGGGGTCGACTTCGGGAGAAGATCGACCAGGAGTCTGTGAGGAAAAGGACGACCAGGGCTTTTAAGAGAAAAAGAACGACCAGGGACTTCATCCATTATAACCGACCCTTCTTGAAGAAACGATCTGAAGGATTCCGACCAACTAGGAATTCCTGTGAGATCGACCTCTCCTTAAGTGTTATAGAACCGACCCGTATGAATCTGTCAATAACCCATCATGTCGTTTTTAGTGGATAACATTTTGCCCCTCGGAGTTTCATAATATTTTGTATGAAAAAATTATGGACTTCGAAATATTACCCGATACGTTGATGGATTGTATTAATCGAATTTTAACTAGGGATCGGTTTCAAACTTTATTCGCACGGGTCGGTTTTTATGCGGACTAGATTTCCGTTGGGTCGGTTATTTCAAGATGGGCTGGTCGTCAGGCTATATATTTTCTCTTTGGTCCCTTGGTATTCCCCACTTTTCCAACTCTGAAAAATTTCTTATTTTAATGGCGGCGCCTTCTTGAAGAAAAATTTTCTAACTTCAATTCATTTCTCCGATTCCTTCTTACTTCAAAATTCTGACAAGTATTCGACTCTCGGTTGCTCGAATCTACACCTCGCCGTAGCCTGGAAGTTCGACCCAAACTTCTTCAATTAGTTGATTTAATCGCAGGTATATGTCTCTATTTCTTTGTTAATTCGAGAATGATCAACGTTGTCTTTTGAATTTGGCTGGATTATTTGGGGTTGAACTGTATTCGGACTAGTTTTGATGTATGATTGCAACTTGATTGTAGAATCTTCGAATCTGAAACCCTCTGTGTACTAGGATGTCTGACGGTAATGTAGTAACTGATTCATTCAACTCGAGTTTGTGGATGATGATTGTGAAATGAACAATCTTTGTACTATTTCCATAATGATCACAATCTGTTTGTGTAAATGCTTGAATGGCTGATGCATATATAATTTTCTGCTTAAACCATTATCTCATTATGTTTTCATTATGCATTCGCACTGAATAATCATGCTAACAACATGTTCGTATAAATGTTTGATTTGATGGAGCTAGGTAACGTGATGCATGTCTGATTTTCCTTCTAAAACCATCCCTTTATACTGTTTGTATCACATATTGGTAGCAGTGACCACGTTTGCTTTTAAAGTACGACCGACTCAGGTCGATTTATTGTGTGTATTGCCTCTAAAACTGATCAGCTTCGAACCGACTAGGGCTTTGTTTGACCGACGTAAGGTGAAGTTTGATACAAACCGACCTGGACAAGTTTTGAGCGACTAGAGCTCTAGTTTTGTTTTAAAGAGACCAGTCTTAGATAAGCTCCAACTTTATCATATGTAACCTACCAGCCTTGTTTAACCAAGCACGACCGACCAGTTTTAGCTCATAGCACCAACGACACTTGAATTTGATTGTTGATCACAAGCTTTGTGAAATTCTTGTGCAGGATGGATATGTCTCGAGAGGAGTTTGTGAAGAAATATTTTGATAGGGACGCCAACACAACTGTCCAGCCTTCCGTGAACTCCCCTCTACTTATCCGGCCTTCTTATCCTGAACTCCAAGCCGTTATGAACAGGCCCCGTTATTCCCCAGGAGTACGCGATGCTAAATTTGCTCGACGCCTTCCCGATTGGAATTTACAAGGAGTTACTTCCAATGTAGGTGTCTCTTCTTCTGATCGTCAGATTATATCCAGTGATATGAACGTTGTTAAATCAAGATTACTGAGCCGAATGGAGGATGCTTTAGTGCAGTTTAATAAACAGATGGTCATGCTGAAGGATCAAACCGCTCAGAAACTTCAAGACTGGTACACTCTGGCCGGAGATTTGGACAAACTTCATAGGGAAAATCTTGAACGAATTGCTATCTTGGAAGGGGACAAGATGAAATTGATTCAAGCTTTACGAGCTCGGGATACCATCATTGCTGCTTTCCCAAAAGGCAGAATTGAACTAGCAGGTTCCTTTGACAAGAGGCATGCTTCTGGTGCTTCCTCTTCAGGTTCTGTCCCCGCAAAGAGGAAGGTCGGGAGGCCTAGGAAGTGCCCGATTGTGTGATCACTCTTTGTTTGATGATCTTTACCTTTTGAACTTTTAATTTAGACTGGTTTGTAGTAAGCGAGTGCCAGTCCTCGCCTTTGACTTCTAGACTGTTTTTCGTTAGTACTCTATGTATGTACTTATGATGCTGGTGGTTTCGCTTTGGTATGTGTATGTGATGTGCTTATGTGTTACGCCTTCGTACTTTTAACCTTGCAATTACATTTTTTCGCACATTTTGGTTTGCACACCACGCTTGCACATTTCACTTTACACATTTTGCTTGTTTATGGATTTTTCAACTATATATGGTTGTAGTGATCCCTTGGTACGTAAGGAATCAAATAGTCACTTTTGTGATATGATATGCCCCGTACCAATGGAATATTTCAACCCTGATATATTGAAGACGAACTTGAGAACTGGATGCTTTAAGTTGTAATCAGAATTTAAAAGCGTCTGTCATTGCACTGTGACATTTGGTGCTTTTTATTCTTCATACGAACTTCACATGTATTATTTGGAATTCCCCATTTTTTGCATTTAGGCGGGCTAGATATTGAGAAATAAGTGGACACCTCTTGAAGAGGTTTTTTACCCAATTTGTGACGTTATTTGGTCAGATATTTACTGACCTTTGCAGTCGATCGGGTGCCCCCGGAGAGTTCTTGGGTTAAGGACTCAGTTTTGTAATAACGTGGTCAGATTTTTACTGACTTTAAGTTATTTGACTGAGCACCCCCGGAGAGGTTTTGGGTTAAAGACTCAGTTTGGTAATAACATGGTGAGATTTGTACTGACTTTAAGTTATTTGACTGAGCACCCTCGGAGAGGTTTTGGGTTAAAGACTCAGTTTGGTAATAACGTGGTCAGATTTGTACTGACTTTAAGTTATTTGACTGAGCACCCCTGGAGAGGTTTTGGGTTAAAGGCTCAGTTTGGTAATAATGTGGTCAGATTTGTACTGACTTTAAGTTATTTGACTGAGCACCCCCGGAGAGGTTTTGGGTTAAAGACTCAGTTTGGTAATAACGTGGTCAGATTTGTACTGACTTTAAGTTATTTGACTGAGCACCCCCGGAGAGGTTTTGGGTTAAAGACTCAGTTTGGTAATAACGTGGTCAGATTTGTACTGACTTTAAGTTATTTGACTGAGCACCCCCGGAGAGGTTTTGGGTTAAAGACTCAGTTTGGTAATAACGGGGTCAGATTTGTACTGACTTTAAGTTATTTGACTGAGCACCCCCGGAGAGGTTTTGGGTTAAAGACTCAGTTTGGTAATAACGTGGTCAGATTTGTACTGACTTTAAGTTATTTGACTGAGCCCAATATTCCATTTTAGTAATCTCCCTGAGGTTTCTGGACGGAACAACACTTGTTTCAAAGGTTAATCTGTAAGGACCTTGATAGAGTGAGATTGGAAATAAGGCCTGAGCTTCTGTGATGCAATAAGAAAAGCATATGCAAGCTTTTCGACCTTCGGATAATTCATCTCTGCCCCGATAAACCTATTGCTGACGTAGCATACCGGCCACTGAATTTTATTTTCTTCCCTGACGAGGGCTGCGCTTAGAGCATGGGATGATACTGCAAGATATAGGAACAGGCTTTCTCCATCTTTTGGTTTTGACAGCATCGGAGGTGATTCCATGTGCTTGATAAGATCCTCAAATGCTTGCAGGCATTCAGGAATCCAGTGGAAATTCTTCCTTTCCTTTTTCAATGCATCAAAGAGGGGAATGCACCTGTCCGTTGCCTTTAAAATGAAGCGGCTTAAAGCTGCCACCTTGCCATTCAAACTTTGGAGTTCCTTTTTAGTCTGCGGAGCTCGCATTTCTCGCAACGCAACTACTTGTGCTGGGTTTGCTTCAATGCCCCGGGCGTTGACCATGAAGCCAAGAAACTTTCCTGAAGCTACACCAAATGAATATTTGAGTGGATTTAGCTTCATGCGGTATCGCCTTAGGATTTGAAACATTTCGTCAAGGTCTTCCATATGACTTTTTACTTCCTTGGATTTTACCAACATGTCATCAACATAGACCTCTATGGTTTTTCCAATTTGCCCTTTGAACATCGAATTCACCAGACGTTGATACGTGGCACCTGCATTTTTCAAACCAAACGGCATTACCTTATAACAATACAAACCGCGATCAGTTATGAAACTAGTACTATCCTGGTCTGGCTCATGCATCATGATCTGATTGTAGCCTGAATATGCGTCCATGAAAGACAACAGTTCATGCCCCGCCGTTGCATCGACAAGCTGATCAATTCGAGGTAGGGGGGAACTGTCTTTTGGGCACGCTTTGTTTAGATCAGAATAATCAACACACACCCGCCATTTGCCGTTTGACTTTTTTACAAGAACTGGGTTGGACACCCATTTAGGATAGGTAGACTCGCGAATGAAGCTGTTCTTTAATAGCCTATCCACTTCATCCTCCAAAGCCTTAGACCTCTCAGGGCCTTGCATCCGTCTTTTCTATTTCACAGGATGTATGCTAGGATCAATGTTCAGCTTATGTACAATCACTTCCGGAGATATTCCACACTTATCTAAATGGTTCCAAGCAAAGACATCCAAATTCGTCTTTAGAAAACATCAATTTTTTTCGCAGCAAAGGATCCAACTGAGAGCCTATCTTTACCACCTTATCTGGATCGTTATCATGGACCTGTATAGAAATGGTAGCTTCAGCCGGTGCTACCCTTTCCTCCCGTGCACTGGTTTTTCGCGGATCCATATCTTCTTGCATGTCGTTGTATTCTCCAGCACATGGGGAGGTCATTAATTGCTATAAGGGGGATTCATGGATGCAGAGAGGAGTCTCCACATCCTTCTTGATGTTATACTTGTGAGCTTCAATCAACTCTGCCATATAGCAGTCTCTCGACTCTTGAGGATCTCCTTTGATTACTCCCACTCCATTTGCATTGGGAACTTCATCATCAAACACCATGGAGCAAGAGCTATCTTGAAAGCAGCTAGTGCTGGTCTTCCCAAAAATGCATTATACCCTGACAGCGAGTCTATTATCACAAAAGACTGCATCATGGAAACTTGCTTCTTCCCCTCACCAAGCTCTACGAGGAGATCGATTACACCAATAGGCTGAGTTGGTACACCAGTGAAACCGTGTATTTTATTTTTACTTGCTCGCACATTATCCATGGACAACCCCATTTTAGAGAAAGTATTGTAAAACAAGACATTTGCAGATGCCCCATTATCAATCAGTACCTTCTTCACTATTGCTGGACCCAAGCCAACAGTGATCACCATTGGGTCAATGGTTGGAGTCAATATTCCACTGGAATCCCGATCACGGAATACCACATCTTCCCATGATGTTTTTGGTATTTTCCAACGAAGTGAGTTACTGCAAACTTCAAATCCATTTTCTTTTGAAGCACTGCCTAGTTCATTTGTATACCTGACAATATCCTCCCAGGTATCTCCTGCAGGATGAGGTCCACCACTGATTGTGTTGATAACAGGTCGAGAACCATTTGTAGGTGTTCTTCCGTCTTGACTTGGATGAATCTACTGCCCTTGAGTAGGCTCAGTATCCGACGAACGTTTCACGTACTCCTGAAGACGGTTCTTTCTTATCAACTCTTCAATTAGATTCCTCAAGTGCCGACACTCATTTGTGTCATGACCTGGTCGATTATGAAATCGGCAGAACCTCCCTGAATTTGCAGCTTCTTCGGACATTTTTATTGGTTTCGGGCTCGGATAATCCTCCGTAGCTTTAGTTGCCATGTTTATGTGCTCAAGCGTATCATTCAACGGAGTAAGGTCCGTAGGCTTGAAAAAGCGTCGCTTTTTAAAATCCTTATCGTTCTTGGCTTCATTACCGTTTCCTCTTTTTTGCCCCCCACCTGAATTTATCTGATCGGTTTTTGTAGAAGCTTCTTTTTTCTCCAGAACCACATTAGTTTTGGTCTTGCCAACAGAGTAAATGGGATCATCTTCAAGACTCATGTATTCCTCGGCTTTGTCACATAATTTCTCTAATGTGTTGGGCTTCTTTCTCTTTAACCACCTTCCAAATTCAGAATGTTTATCTATGCCCCCCTTCAAGGCCATTAGAATTATCCTTGGCTCGTGGGTCCCTACTTCAGCAGCGGCAACATTAAAACGACTTAGAAAAGATCTAATCATTTCACCCGGGGCTTGTTCCAACTCGTTGAGGGACATAATATCTCTAACCTTCGTTGTTTGGAGGCGGAATTGGTCTTGAAAACATCTTGCTAGTGTGAAAAAATTATCAATAGATCTGGGAGGCAATTTAGTGAACCATAATGATGCTACTCCTTCCAAGTACACTGGAAAGTACAAACACTCAAGCTCGTCGGTTGCTTGGGCCCCATCCATGTGTTGGTCGTATCGAAACAAAAACACATTGGGGTAGCCTGTCCCATTTTGTTGGCTTGAATTTCTGTGGGAATGTTGCCTTTTTGATTCTCTCAGTGAGAGGGGTTTTTGATGGCGCGAACTCCCATTCAGCCTCATTATCATTTCGAGATTTGCTTTCTTTCATAAGCTGTTGGACCATTTTCAGGAGGCGTTCCCTCTCGTGGAGGCTATCTGCAGGGCGGACGATTTTGTCTTGACCGGCAGCTTGCCTAAGCAAGCCATCACGGTTGTGACTCCGGGGTCCCGGTCTTTCATCATTAGAAAGTGCCCCTTTGGCAGAATTGGCCGCTTGACGAGAAGTAATCCCCGCGTTATGGTTCCGATCAACATGCTTTGAATTCTCATGCTTTCCTTTATTAGGATCAGAGATCTGTTGAATAGATTTTTCTCGGTTCGGACTAGAGGAAGAAGATCCGGTACCCTCTGCATGAGCAGTCCTTGTGGCTACCTTTGCTGTAGCGGTTTGAAGAGCAAATAGTGAATCTAGCCTTGCCATTATGGCTTTGTTAGCTATTTCCTATTGTTGTGTCAGACCCGCGACGGCTTGATCAAGCTCGCCTCTTGTGACATTCACGCCTCCATTCGATGTTTCGCCTACTTCAAACCGGTTGATGGCAGGGGTTTCCTCTCGATTTCCCTCATTAGATGCTCTAGCCCTTAATTCCTTATTTGCTTTTGGCGCCATTATTTCAGAAAGCAGCTTGAGCTTTGAGGATAGTTCGTCAGGAGGCCCAACTCGTAGATTCGAGTGGCTTATTTTGAGACTAGGCTTAAAAGCTCCACTAGGCTTAAAATCACCAAGATCCTCACAGTATACTTGATGTCAGAAAGTAGATCGGCCCCACGGTGGGCGCCTAATTGTTTGCACCAAAATTTGGCAAAACAACCAAAGTATTGCTTAACGCGTTACCTAATCGGAGGCGAGATGCTTAGGAAGCATGTCACCTTTTCAAAGGCAAGACGTAAGAATACCTTTTTTATTATGTGAGGCCATATCTAATACATGAAAACATCAAAATATAGAAAGAAGACAAGAGTTTATAGTGGTTCGACCTTTGAGGAGGTCTACGTCCACTCTTAAGAGAGAATTTTATTATCAACAAGTTGTTTACAAGGTAAGATCACTCATACAATCAACCAAACTTTCTCTCACACACATCCTTCCATTTGAATTGCTGAAAATGGTAGAGAAATATCTTGGACAGCGAGGAAATCTCCTTATTACAAATTTTTGCCATGGATCTTCGACCTTAAGCTCTATCATATATCATTTGTGGAAACCATGATTCCATGCTCCATTGATCTTTGTTGGATTATGAAGAATATATGTTGGAATGCTTGAAGAAGTCCAAAGAGCAATTTGGCAGCACCTCCACGTGTTTCCAGAAAAGTCCCCCCTGAAATGATGGAGGTAGGGTGCTATTTATAGGCGGAGGAGTGGCTGAAATCTTGAATTCAGGGTTCTGGTCGGTATTTTAGGGTATTTACGTGAATGCCACTGCCAGTTGTCTCCAGCTGTCAGGTCGTTTTGGATTTCGATTGACCAGGGTCCTTCGCTGAAGGAAAAGACGACCAACAGCTTAAAGAATGACCAGAAGGCTGAAGAAATGAGGCGGACCGACCAGGGGTCTTCGCTGAAGGGAAGAATAACTAGAGTACTGAAGTAATAAAGCGGACCGACCAGGGGTCTTTGCAAAGCAGGTCGACCAGGAAGCTTTTAGAGCTGGTTGGAGCGACCGAGCCATCATGGAGATCGGATCGACCGGCTACAACAGGTTGGAGCGATCCAAGGGTTTGTTCCAAAGCAGAACGACCGGATGTTTTCCATTTCTGGAGCGACCAGATTGGATGAGAACCGACCGATCAGCATCTAGAGCCTGACCGACCACATGTTTGTGAACATAGCAGAGTTGGCCTCTGAAATACGGGGTCGACTTAGGGAGAAGATCGACCAGGAGTCTGTGAGGAAAAGGACGACCAGGGCTTTTAAGAGAAAAAGAACGACCAGGGACTTCATCCATTATAACCGACCCTTCTTGAAGAAACGATCTGAAGGATTCCGACCAACTAGGAATTCCTGTGAGACCGACCCCTCCTTAAGTGTTACAGAACCGACCTGTATGAATCCGTCAATAACCCATCATGTCGTTTTTAGTGGATAACATACACTAATCCCGATTGTTTAGTTGTATGTCAATCGATAGGTTGACAGACTGTGTACGCGTTAATTATTTATATTTAATGCTTATGCAGTTGTGTGGTGCACTCTGGAAGATGGTTGATTATTTATTGTTGCTATTATATACATATGTTGTAGAAAATCCATATAATTAACATTATATGGTAATTGATTGGGCCTCATTCCAATTTAAGAAATGAATTCGAATTGAAATTGAATAGAAATGAATTCGAATTGAATTGAATAGAAATGAATTCGAATTGAAATGAATTCGAATTGAAATTGAATAGAAATGAATTCGAATTGAAATTGAATAGAAATGATTTCGAATTGAAATTGAATAGAAATGAATTCGAATTGAAATTGAATAGAATTGAATTCGAATTGAAATTGAATATAAATGAATTCGAAATGAAATTGAATAAATTTGAAATTCAAATTGAATTGAAAACGAACTGAAATTGAATTAAAAATCGATTTGAATTGAAATCAATTTGAAATGAATTTAAAACGAATTTATATTGGAAAGATTCAATTTTGATTTGAATTTGAGATGGAAGTTGAAATCGTTTTGAAAACGAATTTAAAACGATTTATAAAATACGTTTTAAAAAGGGAATCGACGAAATATATATAATATATATTATATATATAATGGCCTGAATAGAACGCGCCGCACCGCGGCAGTTTGCGAATTTCGACCATTGACTTCGAATGGATATCGTAGGAGATCCGACCGTCGGATTCTCCTAAAGCCGGATTTTCCTTTTTCTTTTGGATTGAAGAAGGCCATGGGAGGCTATATGAAATATCCCGAAGTCCCCGGTGCAGGGGAGGTTATGGCGAATTTTTTCAAAAATTAAGGGTGTTAGACAAATTTTTGAAAAATTTGAAAAGTTCTTAGAAACTGAAAAGTTGAAGAACTTAAGTCGTAAAGAAAATAATGAAAGTTGAGTTGATTAGTTAAACAACTTTCGGCTTCGTTCCTTTTCGGGGACGAAAAGTTATAAGTGGGGGAGTTTGTAATAACCCGGAAATCCAAGCCAATTTAAAAATTTTATTTTGGCAATTTTTGTGAATTTTGAATATTTAAAATGAAATATTTTAAATAATATCGACGAGAAATTTATTTTGAATAGAATTAGAACGTATATATTTATATACGTCGTCGTTAGAATATAAATATTTATTTTTATATATAAAAGGAATTGAAAATGGCGCGGTAGTTTGAAAATTCGATTTCAAATTTCAAATGAATGTACCGGGTGTAGAATAAACTGGATTTTAGCGAAACCAAAAATATTTGATTCTATTAGAGAATATCTTTCCAACGAATCCGAAAAATTGAAATTTCATAGCGGGGATAAAATGTTATGTCCAGTTAAAAATTCAGAATAGTCGCTGTGAAATTATGGCCCTTAAAAATAGCAATTTCTCTCTCTCTTTGTTGCGATACCGGTGATTAAGGAAGGAGTCCGCAATTAATATACTGGGGCAAGCACCTATCTTAGCGGAAGGTATCAAACCAGGGTAGCTATCACACTAAGACAAGCAAAAAGACAGGTGCGCAGCGAGATGAAATCGTACGTGAGTTCAGTCCAGGAGCAGCAGTAGTCACCCCAAAGTCTGTGAGAAATGTAGTTGCTAGCCTAGACTCTTCTTTTTTCGGGACTCAAATCAACGTAGTAGTTTCTCTGAATTTCGGCTATGACCAATGCCCCACCTAGATGAATAGGCATAACAAAGCTACCTGAGGCACCTGAAATCGACGGGCAAAATAAGGCTTCGCTCCGGGGATCAAACCCTCCGCTCAGGAATTATGTTTTTACTACCCACCTGGTTAGCTTCTTGCGATCGCCATAGCCTTGGGGCCATGACTCTCTCCCCTGTTAGCCTCAATGCCCCACCTAGATGAATAGGCATAACAAAGCTACCTGAGGCACCTGAAATCGACGGGCAAAATAAGGCTTCGCTCCGGGGATCAAACCCTCCGCTCAGGAATTATGTTTTTACTACCCACCTGGTTAGCTTCTTGCGATCGCCATAGCCTTGGGGCCATGACTCTCTCCCCTGTTAGCCTCAAGTCACACTTAATCAAAACAGAATCATCAGACTCAGAAGCCACCTAAGGGGAGTTCAGTCATTCATTCTGTGTTACTAAGCTTATACGTTTTGCGCAAGCGCAATGCCGAACTGATGTACCTCCCTATCCCTGCCACCACCCCGGGCCCAAGAATGAAAGAATTCTATGTTATGTTTGAGTTAACAGTTTCACATCTATTCACCAACCCCATAAGCTAATTCACGGGCTTAATCAAACTCAACAGGCTTTCTACGCTTCAGAATCGAGAGTCAGATCCCCCCTTACTTTTGAGGGGACAGAAGGAGAATTGTCTAGACTAACGTCTAGAAATGACTTGATTTGCATGAGAGTTCATTCGCACATGGACCTAAGACACAAATAGGAAAAAAATCCTAATCATCACAGAAATATCGACAATACTTTTAGGAAAAACCTGCCTCAGAGATGATTCTCGAGTCAGGGACTTGTGTAAAGAAAATAGAAGCGACCTCGGTTTTCGACGGAACCACTTTTGTTGGATCCGGGATGTCAAGTTATAGCTAGGTTTCAAAATTCGTAATTTTCTGAATCAATATGTGAGCGTGGTAAAGGAAAACGTGTTTGACCAGTTTATTTTGATCGACTGGAAAATGGCCATTTTTTAAACAGTCTCAGAATTCAACGAAATTAGTTTTGTTAGGATCGTATCATTAATACGAAGCTAGAAAATATTTTTCGGGAACTTTTAGAGTCCATATGTGGCCCCAGTAAATTGAAATGCGTGTTTAAATTCAATATATAGAGTTATATTTTCATTTTGACGAAAACAGGTCGAAATAGTCGAATCAGCTTACGAAACATATCCTATTGTGTTCGGAATGGGGGTAATTAGCTAAGGGCGACAGCCGTTGGGTGCGATTTGAAGGTAAAATGAAAAAGTAACTTTTTGGATAATTAAATTAAATAATTAATTATAAAATACCACATCCCTTTTCTCCTACATAACTGGTTAACCCCCCCTCCCCCGGTTTTCCCCGTTGACTTCCGAAAATCGATCCCTAAAAAGAAAAAGAAAAAATTCGATCGAAGGATTGAACCGCGCCTCCTCTGCTCACCATCGCCGCGCGTGACGCCGGGCCCCTACCAACTCCGACCGACCCCCTCTTTTGCTTCTCCATCCTCCCCCCTTCTGACCCACGAAACCCTAGCCTCTCTCAGCGTAAAACCCGCCACCGTGATGCCTACCCCGCCGCTGACCTGTGGAGCACCCCGCCGAACCTCCAAACCCCTACGCGCCCTCAACCCACCACCAACACTGAAAAACTGTAAGTTTCATTTTATTTAGGGTAATTTATTTATAAGAGACCTGATTTTTCTTTAAGGTATAAAGTTAGTTTTTTTTGTATAAAGCTAAGAGTTTTATCATATATTAGGAATATTTTTATGATAAAAAGTTTTGATTTTTGCATGATAAAAAGTTTTGATGTAGATAAAGAGTAAATCTTTGAAGTGGAAAAGATTAAATATTTGTAGAAGAAAAGATTAGACCGTGAAGTAGAAAGATTATATTTTTATAGGTAGAAAAGTTAGATTTTATATAGAGAATGACGAGATAAAAATATGATTTTTATTATAGGAGCACCGTTATAAAAATAGAATTTTTATCTATATAGTAGCGGTATAAAAATAGAATTTTTATCTATATGGTAGCAGTATAAAAATGTGATTTTTATCCATATAGCGTAGTATAAAAATGTGATTTTTATATACATAGCATCAATATAAAGATGCGATTTTTATATATGTAGTGGCTACGGACATCGAAAGTGACCAAAGGCGAGTACAACAAGGTTTTCTACATATGAAGAGTCGTGGCATTTGGTTTAGCTTGTCGGTGAGAACTTCTCACTTTTAATTTAAATTTCTAGTTAAAATATATATTAGGATGCAGGCGGTGTTTAGCAGCACCCGACACCCGTCGTCCACAGACCATGGACGGCTTGTATGCTTGTTTGTTTGATTTTTATGTGTAGTTGATTGTGTGATGTGAAGTGAAATAAAATATTTTATAGTGGAAAATATTTTAAAGTTAAAGATATAATGTTTAACGTGTATATAAAATAAATATTTATAAACAAATCGGACGATTTGTTTATATACACTGATTTGACTGATATTGAGTGGGACGATAAATTTTACACGTCGCCCAACTGCACAAATAAAATGTGTGTTTGTTGATTTGAAACCCCACACGGATATTGGGATGATATTTGACGTACACTAATCCCGATTGTTTAGTTGTATGTCAATCGATAGGTTGACAGACTGTGTAAGCATTAATTATTTATATTTAATGCTTATGCAGTTGTGTGGTGCACTCTGGAAGATGGTTGATTATTTATCGTTGCTATTATATACATGTGTTGTAGAAAATCCATATAATTAACATTATATGGTAATTGATTGGGCCTCATTCCAATTTAAGAAATGAATTCGAATTGAAATTGAATAGAAATGAATTCGAATTGAAATTGAATAGAAATGAATTCGAATTGAAATTGAATAGAAATGAATTCGAATTGAAATTGAATAGAAATGAATTCGAATTGAAATTGAATAGAAATGAATTTGAATTGAAATTGACTAGAATTGAATTCGAATTGAAATTGAATAGAAATGAATTCGAATTGAAATTGAATAAATTTGAAATTCAAATTGAATTGAAAATGAATTGAAATTGAATTAAAAATCGATTTGAATTGAAATCAATTTGAAATGAATTTAAAACGAATTTATATTGGAAAGATTCAATTTTGATTTGAATTTGAGATGGAAGTTGAAATCGTTTTGAAAATGAATTTAAAACGATTTATAAAATACGTTTTAAAAAGGGAATCGTCGAAATATATATTATATATATATATAATGGCTTGAATAGAACGCGCCACGCCGCGGCAGTTCGCGAATTTCGACCATTGACTTCGAATGGATATTGCGGGAGATCCGACCGTCGGATTCTCCTAAAACCGGAACCGTTGGATTCGTATCGAAAAGAGCTTTCTGACAAATATTAGAGATTTGAAATCTAACTGTTGGATTTGGAATTATGTCCAAATCAAATTTGGAAAAGGTCGCTGTAAGTGCAGTTCGATGGCCGTTAATGGAAATCGACTGTACGGGCCTTGATAAAATTATTAAAAATAGAAATAATTTGTGTAAAATCATAAGAAATGATTTGTGAAGAATTGGGGTGATAAACTCCATATTTGAAAAGATAAAAGTAGACTTTTATCGAAATGAACTGGATTTGAACTAGAATAATAATTTATTTATTTCTAAAATAAATAAATTGGATTTGAAATGGTTTTGAAAATAACCAGAATTTCCAATAATTGAATTGGAATGGATTTGAATCGAAATTGTCTTCGGAATATTTCGATGTTGGATTTCATGATTATACGGATATTGTTATGAAAATTTGAAAGATATATTTATATCGTTATTTCCAATACAATATTTGTTGGTCATAGAATTTGATATTGAATGCCGATATATTTTCTATTCAGAGCATTGTATTTAAATATAAAATGGGATTTAGGTTTGTCATGAATGGTGTCTTCATTAACACTGTTCCTAAACCCAGTTGAGAAAAAGATTAAATCTTTTTATTTGGATTTAATGAAGTATACCAATTAAATAATATATATTTCTTTGAAGCAAAAGGTAGTGAATCAACTGATTCACGCCTTCATATAATATATATCATCATACTAACTAGTACATCATGCATACATCATACATACATCGTGCATACATCGTGTATTTACATCATACATACATGACAGCCAACAAAATACACACTACAGCCATATTACACCCCAAAAAGATAAGATAGGATAAAGGCTTTATCATACAGCCATACAACATTACAACATGAACATAAAAAGCAGCTACATAAGAGATCCAGCCATATCAAGTATGATCACCAGCCTCCAATGCGTCTCCTGCATGCACGCTCATGGACACGTGCAGCTATAGTATCCACAAAGCGAATCTCCCTGATGTCTCCTGTCCATGTGAAAACATATTTAAGAATGGTAAATATAGTTTTATTTGGCGACCTCATCTTGCATTTGAATTTTCTAGAGTTACGCTCATGCCACAAAATCCAGGTAAAAGCAAAATTTAACAAAGCAAAAATATGTCGAGAGGGTGTGTTATCGAGCATAGGAAAAGTATTCTGCCAGAAGTGTAGTTGATCTGTGATGAAGTCTCGCCAATCCAGATCCAACTCCAAAAAAACCAAGCATTTCGTCCATACATAAAAAGCAAAGTCGCAGTTACAAAAAAGATGCACATAGTCTTCCTCCCTTTCTTCACAGAAGACACAGCCTTCAGCCACATCAACACCTTTCCTGCGCAAGCTACACGCAATATTTAATCGTCCATGCATTAAGATCCACATATGTAGTTTAACTTTCAGCGGTACTTTCTTGAAACTCCACATAGTTTCAAATCCCAGCCACCTTCTGCCAGCGAAATTTATCATTTTGTACACTCCTCGGACACGAAAAACGTTCTTTTCTCCTTCCAGTCTCCACACGAATTCATCGTCACCTTCGCTTAAGTGAACATTATCTAAAAGTTTAAATAGGTGGCATAGCTGAACAAGAGCATTTCCTATGACAAATCGGCAGAAAGATAAATTCCATTTAAAATCAGGGGCATTCGCATCATACAGGTCTCCAATAGTAGCAAGTTTATTTCTTGAAATTTCAAAGAGACTGGTGTACTCATCTTTTAGAGGAATAGGAAGGATTCAGCAATCATACCAAAACGATACTCTGAAACCATTCTTCACTTTCACCGTCGAACCCAATTTGATCCAGTGAGCAAATTTCATAACTCCTTGCCAGAATATTGCCAATTAAATAATATTTAATTGGAGTTGAATTGGAATTGATTTTTGGTTTTATCGTGAATGGTGTTTTAAATAACATTTGTTCTTTAACCCGATAATTAATGGAATGTGATTTTGCTTGTCGTGAATGGTATCTTTAATAATACAGTTTTTAGGCCCAACGGAGTTTAGAAAATCAGAAACTAACTGGAGATTAGTTAAGTTGAATGGTTTCTTGGGTATTGATCTGATGTTGGTTTCGGCCTTCGGGGTTAATAATTAGGGAATTGCTCACTTGCTATTTTACGGTTAGGGACTGATTGAAATGTGATGTGATTTTGGGGTTTATCGTGAACCGTGTTTTAAATGACATCGGTTCTTTAACCCAGTTAAAGATTAAAACTAAGTGGAGTTTTAATGAATCTTTAATTAGATTGAGAAGATCGAGAATGGAGTATCACCAGTTTTGCTCCAGGCGATAGTTAAATCTTTAATTCGATTTGAACGTGAAATGGTAATTGAATTTACCGATAACACCGTGGTGTTAGATATGAAGTATGACCAGTTTTACTTCATGGGATGAATAGGTTAGGATTGGGAAATAAAATAAATGATTACTTCGGTGTAGTTCGCTAATCCCGACTAGTTGAATCGATATTCAAAAGAAGATTAAAGAATAAATTTAAGGAATTTATCTTTGATAAAATTAATGGGAACCTTTCCCTAAGAATGTGAAACTTAGAAACTAACTGTAGGTTAGCTAAGCAGAACGGTTTCCTGGGTATTGATCTGATGTTGGTTTCGGCATTCGGGGTTAATAACTAGGGAATTATTCTCTTGTTAATTTACGGTTAGTGACTGATGAATTGGAATGAGGTGTATGTTGTGTTTGTGTAACACTTGTTTATTATATACGCGAGTTATTCAGAAAGACCGGGTTTATCCCAGTCTGAATAAGTGATTCGACGTGGTGTCGAGGATGAAGACAGTGGTCGAAGACTGGAGGTCTTCACGTCGTTTGAGTGATTACTGATGATCTTGATTGGGTCGTACACCCAAGAGGAGGGAATCAGTTAGTGGTCATCCAGACGTACTTGGAGATCGATGGATATGCGAGGTACCAGGTGCCTCCGGTTTCGTTCAGACCCAGAATGAACTTATAAATGGACTGTGTGTCTGACATTGGATTTCATTCTGTGTGACTGATATCGGTTGCATAGAGTGGTTTGCCTATGTGGCATGCTAAGATGCAAATGATCAAGGCTTCTGTTGAAAAGCAGAGTCTTGTGGTAGATGATCAAAGCACAGCCTGTGTGGCATAGCTTTGTTCAACGTTGATTCGCGAGCCTCACACCCCGGTTGTGAACCAAAACGGGAGAAGGACCTCAGGGAGGACATGCGTTTCTTTCTAGTTAGAAGTGGCGTCAGTGGTTTGATACGCTCTGACGAGTTTGACTTATGTGGTTGTTGGTTTGCGAGGCGCCTCAAATATATCAGTGACTATGTGAAGCCGATGGAGTCATTCGTTGGCTCATTTACACCCCAAAGGGCGGGGAAACGCAGTGTTTAGGCATTTTAATACACATCGGTGGACCGGCCCTGACAATCCAAGGGCCCACCTGAGTCTGGGTCCTGAGACTCGGGCTAGACAGTCTCGAATCGGTAGAGGACTATCTTTTGCCTCGGTTCACAGATGGAAATCCAACTTCCAATACGTGACGTTTTGGTTTTAGTTGCAATCCTATATATGGCGACATAGTGGGATGGGGCGCTCATGCCGTCTATGATTGATATTTATGATTGTATATAAAATCAGAAACTAACTGGAAATGAGCTAAGATGGGTGGTTTCTTGGGTATTGATCTGATGTTGGTTTCATCCTTCGGGGTTAATACTTAGGGAATCGTTCTCTTACTAATTTATGGTTGGAGTCTGATTAAGAATCAAAAGATGAAATTTAACATATCAAGCATGCTTTGGCTATTATTAGGTAAAACCCTATCCTCCGGCTTGCGTTGCATTGTGTGATGGGACCTGGGTCTTATAATAGCTTCATTGTTCTTTATTTAGCATTGCGCTGTTGTTTTATGCACTGGTATTCTTGGGAGGAAACCCGTTCCGTGTTATATGGCGTGGTCCCTTGATTTACAGAACTTTAAAATAAAGGTTAATAACTGTTTTTGTTCTCACACCAGTCACATGACTGACCTGGAGTTTATTGTTTGAACCTAAACTCTGGGTGCCCTTATTTTGAGACGGGCAGCTAGTAGTTTTGGGTTTTGCAGATTTATATTCACAGGATCCTGACTTACAGCTGAATCGATACTTGGAAAGCTCTGTATCCGTGTATTACTTCTAGTTGTGTTTTGTATTATTTTCCGCTGTGATGTATTTAAATGTAATATATTGTAATCTCTAATATTTTTTTGTTGTGTAATATTTAGTCATACTCCGTATATTCTTGTATTCTGATGGAATTATTGTAATAAACAATGAAATGTTCTTCTATCTGCGTTCTAATTTGTCGTGTTCTCAAAACAATCAGGGGTTTTGAACGGTCTTGGTCAGTTTAGCGACTGATTCGGATCAGGCGAAATTCCCGGTCGTTCCATTTACAGTCAGTTTTCAATATTGACCATCGAACTACATTCATAGCGACCTTTTTTGAATTTGATTTAGACATAATCCCAAATCCAACGATTAAATTTCAAATCTCTTATAACCATTGTAAATTTCTTTTCAAGACGAACCCAACGGTTCCAGTTTTAGGAGAATCCGACGGTCAGATCTCCCGTTACATCCATTTGAAATTAATGGTTGAAATTCGCCAATGACCGTTGCGCTGCGTGTTCTATTCAGGCCATTATATATATATATATATATATATATATATATATATATATAGTCGATCTACATTTAAAATGGTTTTTATTAATCGTTTACAAATTCATTTTAAAACAATTTTAACTTCATTTTCAAATTAAAATTAAAATTGAATATTTTATATCTTTATCATATTAAAATGATAATATTTTCAAATTATCCGATTTTGAAATCCATTTCCTTTTCTTATTCATTATAAAATAAATAAAATCGATTAATAAACCCATTCGAGTTAAAATGGCGTTTACTACCTAACTCAGCTTCACATTTCAAAATTTTCGTGTCCAACCAAAATCGGACATCAAAATCACATTTTTACTTCACTGAATATTATTTTAAAATATTTGTTATTTTGAAGTATTCTTTATTTTTGAATCGGAATGCGACTCAATCATAACCATATAATTTCAGTTATATGGATTTCATACATCGCATGTATTCAACAATAATGATAAATAATCATTAACCATTCAACATCATCCAAAGTGCGATTTACAACTTAATAAGCTTTAAAATAAATAAATAACACTCGTCACAGCCTGTCAACCCATCGATTGACATACAACTAAATATTGGGATTAGTTTAGGTCAAATATCACCCAATACACATGTGGGGTTTTCAAACAACAAATTCTGATTATTATTTGTGCATCTGGGTGATGTGTAAAAACTATTCTCCCAATCGATATCAGTTAAATAGGTGTACATAAACAAGTCGTCCGACTTGTAAATGAATAATTATTCAAATTTTACTATTTAAGTTATAAATGGATATTTATAATTTAAATTTCAACTACCACAATAATATTAACATTATTTTAATATGTTAATCATTTCAGCATCACAATCAAAGCACAATACAGTCAACTAAATCGTCCATGGTTTGGGGACGAGGGAAGTGAGCTAACAGGCACCGTATACAATTTGTAATGATTAAAATTGATAAAAATCTACATTGGCTATTCTATATATTCTTATACATGAATACAATAACATGATAAATTAATTTTGAGTTAGAAAGAGTTCTCACATTGGTTTCTACTCCGCCATTCTTTAATTAACGATTCTAATATCGTTTGGATTTAAATTTGCTCTAAGTTCTTATTTGCTCTTTTTCCGTTCTGGTCGGTTCCATAGCATAGATCATGTCATCACGGTTCTAACGGATCCGGGTTTGTTAAATTTTGATAATGTATGGAAAAGATATGCATTTAATAAGCTTGAATACATTTACAAGTAATTAACCAAACTAAGTATATATTAGCTAACTTTTAAATATACCCTTATCCACTCAATCCACGTCACCTGCCTACTCATCATCTTCTTCTCCCCTTCAGTAAACCAACCCGCAACATAAAAATGCCATTGCCGATGCTCATCTTCACCCCAAAACTCTTGCATTAATTCACAATTTTTAAAACCAAGAACACAATTAAACTCGTTGTCCAAATCTCCTTCAAACCCTACCAACACTAATGAATTGCATGCCAGAACCCATGTCCGTCCTCCTGTCCATTTCACAACCTTCAATATTCCACGTCCATAAACATGCACCCTCTCTCCTCTTTATCTCTTTACTTCATTTAAAAATCAAGGAAAATCACTAAAATAATCCTCGTCGAAATCTCTACAAACACATACCCAACATGTTCAATTCGATGCCTCCTTGATATGTGCGATTCCCGCTCCCTACGCCCATCTCAATAAACACCACGACATTATTTCTCCCCAAAATTTTCCAAAAATTGCATTCAAGCTTTATTCCATGCTCTAAATCCAAAAATCAACTTAATTTCATGAAATAATGCTTCAATCTTTCAAAATTCCTAAACCTAAGTATGCCAAAACTCACGGCTACTACACAGGCAGCGAATAATATAGGTTCGAACTCGGTCAAAATGTATTTCACGTTGAAGAGGATGGTAGCGTAGTTCAAAAATATTAACATCATGATTTATAGGATTTTGTTTTGATTTAATATGAATTTTGAAACTACGGTTTTTGCTTTTGGTGAAGAAATTCATGGCGCTGTGGTATTTGACCACAGAAAGAACTGAGCTTAGGGTTAGGATGTTGTATATTTGTATGGTATGGTTTTATATTTTTTTTATTCCATTTTTATATTAATTTTATTGAATTATCGCTTACATTCAACGTTTAAAAATCCATGTGATTAATACGGATTCCGTTTTCGATGAAAATTGACATGTAGCTATGTTTTGACATTACGGACCCAACGAAAATTGTTTCATCAAATTCTGAGTCAGTTTGCACAAACAACGAATTTTTAAAGCCAAAATAATGATTGTTTTTCACATTAGAATTGCGCACGACCACATACTAACTCCAGAAAATATGAAAATTGAAATATAGCTATGTTTTGATGTTGCAATCCTAATAAAACTAATTTCGTCTAATTTGGAGACCATTTGAAAAGTGGCTTTTTTCCAGTCGATTATATTTAAACTGAAATTGAAAACACGTTTAAATTTACCACGCTCACATATTAATTACAAAAATTATGAAATTTGAAATCTGGCTATAATTTGACATTCCGGATCCAACAAAAGTGGTTTCGTCGAAAATGGAGGTCGTTTGTAAAATGGCTATTTTTAAGGGCTATATATTATATTAAAATATATATAAATTCCATAGCGACTATTTTGAATTTTAAACCAGACATAACTTTCAATTTATATAACGAAATCTCAAATTTTCACATTCATTAGAAAGATATAATTAAACATATTCTAACATTTCTAGTTTTACTGAAATCTGATTTATTTTGAATCCTATACATTCAATTGAAATTTAAAATCGAATTTTCAAACTACCGCGCCATTTCAAACTGTATTTATAATTAAAATAAATTTATACATTCTAACTTCGATTTAAATAAATTTTAAATTGTTATTATTTAAAATAAATCATTTCAAATATTCAAAATCTGTTAAAGTTGCTAAAATAAAAAATTTAAATTGGTTCAGAAATTTCAAGTTGTTACAAGACCCTTCAAACAGGCAAGCTGAAACCAACAATCAAATACATCCATATAACACACAACATGCCAAAAAAAGCAATGCAACAGACAACTCAAACGACCCCATAACTCAAATTTCTTGTTCGTTAAACACCAGGCAATGTACATGCACTGAATCGCGATCTTACAAAAGGTAGAAAACTACAATCATTGTTTATTGAGGTGTCCGAAGATTACCTGTAAAGCCATTGCAGTAGATCTGAGATAGCCGAAAAGGGCCACCGTGCATTGGGTTCTAGGCGTAAACAATAAGTGGAGAAGAGGTGGAACGTAAATAGTGAAGTGGATTGAAAATAATAGAAGGTGTGTGGCAGATAGGGTTCAGATTCAAAGAGAAACACCAAGAAACTTCAGTACGATCACACATAACGAAATCAGAAACAGGATAGAGAAGAAAGAATGAAAAGGGAGAGAGCGAAGGGAAAGGAAGAAAGGAATGTTTCTGTCGCCATTAACATTCGTACTAAAGCTCTCAAACCTTTTTCTTGGGATTTGTAAACTTTTACAAAAAGTTTCTCATAAAACCACGCCGCACGTAAACACGGATGAGTTTTCACTTATGATAACTTAAAAATCTTTATCAAATCGTTTGATACTATTCTTAATGTTTATTCTTTTTAAAAATCTTCTTAAAGCAAATATATAAAGTACCTGAAATTGTTATATTTGTTAAACTCGACGGCTGTTTGGGTATACAATCCAATAAGTAAAATGCACGTATTGGAGATTAGATTCCAACAATGATAAGGTTATGAACTACCCTCCAAAAGTGCATATCTAGAAGAATGTAATGGTCCATAGCCTCTAGCTCTCCTCTACCAGTACATATCCAGCCTACCTCTTCTCTTTTTTATTTAGTACCGAAATTGTATTGACATACAAAATTATTTTAACACACCAAATTTACACATAAAAACATATAATAACATTTCCAATTATGGTTTTGAATACACTTCTTATTTTACTTTATTATTTTAACAACTTATGCTTCAACACACAAATTTGTAGATTATTACTTGCCTAGTTAAAATAACGTAACACTGGATATTGAAAATATATTTTCACTTAAATATTGATGGTCAATCCATACTTTGTACTTCTAATATTCATTGAAATTATCAAGATATAATTTACAAATACGGATAAGAATAAATTTCTAATTATAACGAAGATATTTAATTTATTCCAAAACACACAATTTTGGAGACCACAAATTGTTTATATTCACACTTCAAAATACTATATGAGTTAGGCTCATAAACTTGTATTATATTTTACTTAGTTTTCAAAATAAGCAGAACACACTATAGTACATTTATCTTGGATACCCAAAAACCCAAATGGTTACAAAACTATTATAAACTATCCAACCAACTGGTATACAACCAATGGTGTAACCAATTGTATATGCGTAGTATATTACTATACATATAGTAGTACACTGAATAATATTGAATTGTAGCCTTTTATATGGGTAGGTTCTTCAGAATAATTTTACAAGTATGGCCCTAAAGACCAATATATACCAGCAGTTCTGTAACACCCCGTAATTATGTTAATATTAATATTCACAAATTAAAGAATAACTAATCTCAGACGTGAGAATTGTAGGAAACGGGTTGCGCCATTGTGTTCGTCTCGGAATTCTGGTTGAAATAGAGTCCGAGTTTGCGTGAATTGGACTTCGTATGAAGAAGTTATGGCCATCGGAAGTTTCAGAAAATTCAAAACAGCTCGCAGAAAATTTAAAATTCAAACAGAAAGTGCAGAAGCGGGCAGGGCGGGAAAATTCCCGCCCAGGCAGGTCGACTGGGGAGTCGACACTAGTGTCGACCTCCCCTCCCCCCCCAGTCGACTCCCCCCCCAAGTCGACTTAGTGTCGACCTGGGTGTCGACACGGGTCTGGCGGCTAGGGTTTCTGGCTGACCTATTTTTAATTGACTAATGACCCATTAGGGTTTCTGACCTAATCTGATTGGCTGGGATTAGTTCTGAACTGATCTAACGGTCTAAAATAAATCCTAACTCTATAAATACCTAGGTAGTCTCTCACCCTAATTCATAAGAAAAATAGAATAGTTACCATCATACCGTCGCCATGGAAATCAATGGAGCCGCCGCCAACTAAGAAGGAAGAAAAGCTAATTCAATTCTAATTCTCTCAACCCTAAAGCAAAGCAAAACTCTATCTTCTTCTCTAAATTGTGAGTATGATAGTCTTAATAAGATTATTATTATTTTGATTAGGTTGAGTCATGAATGGGTTATGAGTAGATGATGTGAATTGTCATATGCTATCATGTATGTTATAAATTCTATGCTATGTGGTGATGATATCCTATATGTTGTAAATCATGCTATGATGATGTTATGTATGTTAAAAGTTTCTATGCTAAGTTGTGATGAATCATACATGTAAAAAGCCATGATGTTACTATCTATGCTAGTTAGTTCATATTAATTAAATCATCATGTTTGGGCTATGTTGATCTATATGACAAGTTACATATGCAAGTTAGATTGATTAGAAAAGTTATGAACATATGCCATGACATCTATTATGACACCTAGAATTATGCTATGACATATGTGATATTCTATGCTAGTTCACACCATCATTATGTTGCCTAAAAACCCCATATGCAAGTTTATGTATAGATTTGGGCTATGATCATATCATGTGAATTGTGACATTTAACAAGTTGACACCTTTTGATCCTTAACATGTGTAGTTTACGCAAGTTTCACCCCTATTATGATTAGATTTACTTTTATTATCTATATGTTGTGGTAATTTGTCCTTGTGCTATGTGTTAGACTATTCAAGTCTAGCCTATAGTATGCGTTGAACAAGCGAATGTATAAACGTGGGGTAGGGGTAATATTAAGGATTTAATAATAAGATGTTGGGGTGCAATTGATATGATTTTGCATTCCATGAGTGGATGACCATAATTGAGTCAATTATGGACATCAATAAAAGTGGACTTAATTAATAATTTGGATAGGGAATTATTAAAACTGGGGTAAAAGATTGGAAGTGTCAATCAATGCTTAGGACACGAGGTTGGACTCGTTTATGACATAAACCTGCCCGGAGCCGCCCGGCAAATCCAGTGGTCACAAATGTCAGCCCAATGTGAGAGGTCCTAGGCCTAAATTAAAGCATAACAGTTGTAAAGACACGAGGTTAGACTCTTTTATGGTGTAAGACTGCCCGGACCCGCCCCACAAATCCAGCTGCCATAAATGCCAGTCTAATGTGAGAGGTCTTTATGAGGTTATGGCCTGAATGAATTAAGAAATGCTTAACCAGATAAACATGTAAGGTGGGACATGGGGGTTAAGTAGGTGCCTTGGGTGGCATGAGGAATCTAGTGGGTGCCCTTAGTGGCATGTGAAATACGATTAGTAAGACTTAACCAAACACACACGTAAAAGAACATGACTAAGAGGGTTAAGTGGGATATATTAATGACAAGCTTAGATGGGTAGCTTGTGGGGGCCCATTTCAACCAGTATCCCAAACGTATCTTTGTGGGCTCGACCCAAGTCGAGGACGGGACACGCATACTGGGCTTGACTATAAGAGGCCAAAACGGGGAGCGGTGGCAACGCAAGTCCAACGGGTTTCATATGCGTGTGTGGACCCGGGCTGGTAGGTAAGACGTTGTTGCATCGTGTAGGTATAAGCCGTGCATTCTCAGTTGTATCGGGTTGCCACTTTAGGGGAGTGATACACCCCACTGTGGGGCCAGCACGGGTATCTACGAGTAGGGAGCCGATCGAAAGTGGGTAGTGGGGTACACCTAGTGGAGATAGGGGCAGACGACACCTATGTAGTCAGCTAGGGGTATGTAAGGCTATTTATATGTTTCTGTGTGAAGCAAGTGGGATCAACCTTTAGGGTGACTGGTGCGGTGCAGTGTAGTAATGTGCAGTGCAGTGTAGTAATTATTCGTTAGTAATTAGGTGTGCCTTTACCGTTATCTTAAACGCTATCTTTGTCTACCTAATAGTTCATAGACATTTACTTGTCTTCCAGCTTATGCCTTAGTCTAGTTACTTTGATAATAGTATTGTTAGAATTATCATACTCGCCAGACTTTATGTCTGACCCCCTCCATTTCTATCCTTTTTCCCCTCCAGGTCCTCAAGTTGGGCCCAGCTCTAGTGGAGTTTGATTGGATTGCTTCATCTCTTTGGAAAGCTTGGACCCTTAAAGTAAAGTCCTGCTTGTTATCTTCTTTAATGGCTATTTGTGTAATGGGATTATGTATTTTGTTTTTATGTAGATGGATAATGTACTTGACTCTGATTAATGGTTTTGTGATGTTATAAACATGTTTTATTTTCCGTTGCAATAAAATGAAGTTTTAGATTTTTCAAGTACTACTTATTATCTGTCTTGTTGTAATTTTTCTGTTCTATATTCACTTATAACCTCCATAGAAGTTAATGCATTCCCTTTGTGAGTGACATTAATGGACGTGGGGTGTTACACGTGGTATCAGAGCTTATGGTTACCAGAACAGATAAAAATACTTTAGAAAAATAGTTATTTTTGGAAGAAATGTTTTCAAAAACATGTTTTAATGAGAAATTTAAAGAGGAAGTTTTTATGAAAAACATAATCCCCAAATAGCCATATATCTTTATCTTTCGATTTCTCCATTTTGAATCTTTCCTTTTTCGTTTCAGCATGGCTGAAGAACTTAACCTACCTGACGGTGTAGCGATACCAGGATGGTATATGAGGTTGTTAGAGGCTAGGGCCGCTGCGGGTCCAGCCAACGCTCCTCCACCACCAGTTGCACCCGTTCCTCCTCCTCATCCTCCTCGCGTAGATACTTTTGCAAAGACGTGCAAGGAATTTAAAGCTATGGGTGGAAAACCCTTTCAAGGGTCAGAAACGTTTGTGGAAGCTAGGGATTGGCGTAAGTAGGTTGAAGAATTGCTGGAAATCTTTGAAGTAGAAGAAGGGAGGATAGTTAGATTAGCAGCTTGGCTAATGAAGGGAGAGGCCTCGTTTTGGTGGGAGGTCACCAATGGGGAGCGTCCTGTTGATTCTTGGGTGGATTTCAGACGTAGGTTCGAGGCGAAGTTTCTCTCTAGGGCGGAAGAAAATCTATATATGGAAAGGTTCTTGACATTGAAGCAAGGAAGCTCATCAATGAGGGAATATGTTAATAAATTTAATCAACTAGCAAGGTTTGGTTTGGACTTAGTGAACACGCCGGAGAAGAAGGCGCTGAGGTTCATGAATGGCTTGAATGAACCATTGCAAGGGTTGGCTATGACCCACATCCCTATGGGGGCCACCTTTGAGAAGCTAGCAGAAAAGGCGCTCATGCACGAGGAGAAAAGTGATAAAGCTGATAAGGCACCCGAGAAGAAAGGGGATCAGAAGAAACCCCAACAGCAGAACAAGAAGGGTGGTAAAGACAATAATGGCAAGGGAAAGAAGAAACGTTTTAACTGTGGGACCCCAGGCCATCTCAGCAAGGATTGCCGAAAGAAAAAGAAGACTGGCTGTTTTCATTTTGGCGATGCGGGACATCTATTGAAGGACTGCCCAAGGAAGGGGCAGAGGGCAGGGGCTGCCTCGGGAGGACAGGTGCAGGCTCTTATAGCACCAGGGCAGGCAAGGGGACAAGTTCAGGCTCTCGCGGTCCCACAGCTGCAAGAACGAGGTAGAACCATTTCTGTTGAAAGCTTAGTTTTTCTGTTTGATCAGCCTGTCCGTACCTTATTTGATTCGGGCACATCGCATTCGTTTATCTCTACATCATTAGTTGAATCACCGCACTTAAACACCAGTTTAGTAGAGGATCCCTTAGTTGTTTGGAATCCAATTGGGGGCTCAGCTCATTTGTCCATAATGTGTTCGGATTTGAAAATTTCTATACTTAGCGTTGAGTTTCGATGTGATGCTTATGTGTTGGGCTTCACGGGCTATGGGCTAATTTTAGGAATGGATTGGTTATCCAGAAATGGGGCCGTTCTTGATTGTGAAAGGAGAGTAGTTAGGCTCGTGACTCGCCTTGGCAACACTCTCGAAATCTTTTGTAATCCCATAAATTCCGTTATGCTAAGTTATTTAGAATCGCTTGACGCGTCTGAGGAAAATCTACGATCTGTTAGAGTGGTCCGAGAGTATTCGGATGTGTTTGAGGAGGTGAAGGGCTTACCTCCGAAGCGGGAGATAGATTTTCGAATATATCTTGTGGGTAATGCGAAACCAGTATCTTTGCCAGTGCGCCACATGGCTCCACGTGAAAGGAGGGAACTCGATAAGCGAGTGAAGGAGTTACTTGAGAAGGGGTTCATAAGACAAAGTATATCGGAGTGGGGTGCTCCAGTAGTATTTTCCACGAAGGCGGATGGGTCCCTTAGACTTTGTGTGGACTATAGGGAACTTAATAAACTTACTAAGAAGAATAGACACCCACTACCGAGGATTGACGATCTCTTCGATCGGTTAGTTAGCGCCTCAGTGTTTTCGCAGTTGGACTTAGCCACTGGTTTTCATCAGTTGAGGGTGGCTGAGGATAGCATAGACAAGACTGCCTTTAGGACTCCGGATGGTTTCTATGAATGGCTAGTGATGCCTTTCGGTTTGACAAACGCCCCCGCATACTTTGTTGATCTGATGAGTAGGGTGTTTAGGGACAAATTTGTGGTAGTCTTTGTAGACGACATCTTGATCTTTTCTAAGGATGAAGAAGAGCATGCCCTACATCTTAGGGAAGTGTTGGAGACCCTACGAGCGCACAGCCTTAAAGCAAAATTTTCTAAGTGTCACTTCTGGAGGAAGGAAGTACGATTTTTAGGGCACGTGGTTTCCAAGGAAGGGATAGATGTGGATCCCGCGAAGGTGGTGGTCATCCAAGATTGGAAGGTTCCTAAAAATGCTACCGAAGTGAGAAGTTTCTTGGGGTTGGCTGGCTACTATAGGAAGTTTATCAAAGACTTCGCAAAGATATCAGCTCCATTGACACGCCTGACAAAGAAGAACCTAGTTTTCACATGGGACGTAGATTGTGATGATGCGTTCCAATGTTTGAAGAGAGCTTTGACTTCAGCCCCAGTCTTAGTACTACCAGACGGGAGTAAGCCGTTTACTGTTTATACTGATGCTTGTGGGACAGGACTAGGCGCAGTCTTAATGCAAGAGGGTAGGGTAATAGCCTATGGTGGAAGGCAGTTGAGAGCTCATGAGAAAAATTATCCTACACATGACCTAGAGTTGGCCGCTATTGTTTTCGCGCTTAAGTCTTGGCGTCATTATCTTCTTGGTGAGAAATTCGAATTATTCACTGACCATAAGTCTTTAAAATACTTGTTCTTTCAGAAGGACTTGAACTTAAGGCAGCAAAGGTAGATGGAGTTCTTAGCGTCCTACGACTTCGAGATAACATATACCCCTGGCAAGGGTAACGTAGTGGCCGATGCCTTAATTAGAAAAAGATTATCCTTAAGTCCTTTGTTTGTTAAGCGGCGAAGCCTAGAATTCATTTCGATGTTTGACTTTAGACCTTCCGTTGACTTTGTACCCGGTTTGCTAGCATCCTTGGAGATCAGACCTACACTTTTGGGACGGATTGGCGAGGCACAGCGAGACGACCCACAGTTGGTTGAGTTAGTAGGAAAGCTCAAAGGAGGGGAGTCATCAAGCCATCTCCGTAGGTATACCCTAGATAATAAGGGTTGGTTACGTAGGGACGGTAGACTTTGTGTACCAAAAGACAATGACCTAAGGAAGACTTTTCTTGATGATGCACATCGTTCGAAGATGACCATTCATCCCGGCGGGGACAAGATGTACATGGACATGAGACGAGTTTACTTTTGGGACGGCATGAAGAAAGATGTGGCCGAGTATGTCGCTAGATGCTTGGTGTGCCAACAAGTAAAAGCGGAGCAAAAGAAACCCGGTGGGTTACTTCACCCATTGGAGGTTCCACTATGGAAGTGGGAAAGTGTCTCGATGGATTTTGTGGATGGATTACCAAGATCGAGGAAGGGTAATACGGGTATTTGGGTTATAATAGATAGACTTACTAAAAGCACCCATTTTATTCTCGTAAAGAGTAAGAGGACTGCTCCGTGGTTAGCTTCTGTATATGTCCGAGAGATAGTTCGTTTGCACGGTGTTCCTTCTAGCATAGTGAGCAACCGCGATCCTATTTTCACTAGCGAATTTTGGAGAAGCTTGCAAGAAGCGGTAGAGACTCAGTTATGTTTGAGCACCGCATATCATCCTCAGACGGACGGCCAGACCGAGAGGGTGAATCGCATTCTAGAGGATCTTTTGAGGCTATGTATCCTAGACTTTGGGGGTACATGGGAAGAGCACCTTCCGTTAGTGGAGTTCGCGTATAATAACCGCTTTCAGTCCAACATTGGCATGGCACCTTTCGAAGATCTTTATGGACGACCTTGTCATTCACCTACATGTTGGTGGGAATCTACAGATAAGATCTTACTTGGGCCCGATATGATTAGAGAGACTTCGGAGAAGATCGACTTGATTCGAAGGAGGATGAAAACAGCACAAGATAGGCAGAAATCTTATGCGGATAAGAGGACAGATCTTGAATTTGAGGTTGGGGACATGGTCTTTGTCAAAGTGTCTCCATTACGGAATGTTGTTCGCTTTGGGTCCGTTAGGAATTTAGCACCAAGGTTTGTAGGGCCGTTTCTTATTAAGGAAAGGATTGGACAAATGGCGTATAGAGTGGAGTTGCCGGAGTGACTTAGTGGTGTACACGACGTATTCCATGTGTCACATTTGAGGAAATGCTTGCACTAGACCGCGGAGGTGGTAGAGCCAAACTTGCTTAAAGAGGTGGAGATAGAGCGTGATGCGACGATTCGACGAGCTCCCACGCGCATTCTTGGGTCGGAGATTAAGAAGCTGAGAAATCGAGAGGTCAGACTAGTCAAAGTGCAGTGGGGAGATGATGAGAGCAACGCTACTTGGGAGACAGAAGAGAAGATGCGTTCACGATACCCTTTTCTTTTCGAGGATATGTCCTTTAATTTCTCCTTTATCGCTTATCTTGTACTTATCTTACCTTTAGCATATCCTCTCGCTAGTATCTTTGACCTTTAGTTAGGATAATCCTATGGTTGAAACATGTGTTTGAGACATGTTATGTATGATGGATGCAAAGTGGATGCAAGTGTTTGCTAGTAGTTGCTTGTGGACGCATATACACACACTATTAGGCACTAGATCGGCTCAGTCACTTCATACTGCATATTGCATACAAATGGCTGTATTTAGTAAAATGGATGTATAATGGTTGTGCTATCATATGGATACCGCATTCTAGTGAATGGGTGTGCACGCATGTAGAAATAATATGTAGCATTAGGGAACTTTTGCATACATAATGGATGCATGGCACTATCATGGTTTGCATTAAGGAGGTCAACTGAATCAGTGGACCGCCTGAGTTTGCATTAGATAGGGACATATACACACACTGTGCATTTAAACATGAAAGCATTAGAAGTCTATAAGGACAATGGATGCCTGTGTTTGATGGTTGAGTAGACGGTTGTTTGGATGTTAGGATATACATTCTTCTTGACTTGAAGATGTCGGGGACGAAATCCTTTAAGGAGGGGAGAATGTAACACCCCGTAATTTTGTTAATATTAATATTCACAAATTAAAAAATAACTAATCTCAGACGTGAGAATTGTGGGAAACGGGTTGCGCCATTGTGTTCGTCTTGGAATTCTGGTTGAAATAGAGTCCGAGTTTGCGTGAATTGGACTTCGTATGAAGAAGTTATGGCCATCGGAAGTTTCAGAAAATTCAAAACAGCTCGCACAAAATTTAAAATTCAAACAGAAAGTGCTGAAGCGGGCTGGGCGGGAAAATTCCCGCCCAGGCAGGTCGACAGGGGAGTCGACACTAGTGTCGACCTCCCCCCCAGTCGACTGCCCTGTCGACTCCCCCCCCCCCAAGTCGACTGTAGTGTCGACCTGGGTGTCGACACGGGTCTGGCGGCTAGGGTTTCTGGCTGACCTATTTTTAATTGACTAATGACCCATTAGGGTTTCTGACCTAATCTGATTGGCTGGGATTAGTTCTGAACTGATCTAACGGTCTAAAATAAATCCTAACTCTATAAATACCTAGGTAGTCTCTCACCCTAATTCATAAGAAAAATAGAATAGTTACCATCATACCGTCGCCATGGAAATCAATGGAGCCGCCGCCAACTAAGAAGGAAGAAAAGCTAATTCAATTCTAATTCTCTCAACCTTAAAGCAAAGCAAAACTCTCTCTTCTTCTCTAAATTGTGAGTATGATAGTCTTAACAAGATTATTATTATTTTAATTAGGTTGAGTCATGAATGGATTATGAGTAGATGATGTGAATTGTCATATGCTATCATGTATGTTATAAATTCTATGCTATGTGGTGATGATATCCTATATGTTGTAAATCATGCTATGATGATGTTATGTATGTTAAAAGATTCTATGCTAAGTTGTGATGAATCATACATGTAAAAAGCCATGATGTTACTATCTATGCTAGTTAGTTCATATTAATTAAATCATCATGTTTGGGCTATGTTGATCTATATGACAAGTTACATATGCAAGTTAGATTGATTAGAAAAGTTATGAACATATGCCATGACATCTATTATGACACCTAGAATTATGCTATGACATATGTGATATTCTATGCTAGTTCACACCATCATTATGTTGCCTAAAAACCCCATATGCAAGTTTATGTATAGATTTGGGCTATGATCATATCATGTGAATTGTGACATTTAACAAGTTGACACCTTTTGATCCTTAACATGTGTAGTTTACGCAAGTTTCACCCCTATTATGATTAGATTTACTTTTATTATCTATATGTTGTGGTAATTTGTCCTTGTGCTATGTGTTAGACTATTCAAGTCTAGCCTATAGTATGCGTTGAACAAGCGAACGTATAAACGTGGGGTAGAGGTAATATTAAGGATTTAATAATAAGATGTTGGGGTGCAATTGATATGATTTTGCATTCCATGAGTGGATGACCATAATTGAGTCAATTATGGACATCAATAAAAGTGGACTTAATTAATAATTTGGATAGGGAATTATTAAAACTGGGGTAAAAGATTGGAAGTGTCAATCAATGCTTAGGACACGAGGTTGGACTCGTTTATGACGTAAACCTGCCCGGAACCACCCGGCAAATCCAGTGGTCACAAATGTCAGCCCAATGTGAGAGGTCCTAGGCCTAAATTAAAGCATAACAGTTGTAAAGACACGAGGTTAGACTCTTTTATGGTGTAAGACTGCCCGAACCCGCCCGGCAAATCCAGCTGCCATAAATGCCAGTCTAATGTGAGAGGTCTTTATGAGGTTATGGCCTGAATGAATTAAGAAATGCTTAACCAGATAAACATGTAATGTGGGACATGGGGGTTAAGTAGGTGCCTTGGGTGGCATGAGGAATCTAGTGGGTGCCCTTAGTGGCATGTGAAATACGATTAGTAAGACTTAACCAAACACACATGTAAATGAACATGACTAAGAGGGTTAAGTGGGATATATTAATGACAAGCTTAGGTGGGTAGCTTGTGGGGCCCCATTTCAATCAGTATCCCAAACGTATCTTTGTGGGCTCGACCCAAGTCGAGGACGGGACACGCATACTGGGCTTGACTATAAGAGGCCAAAACGGGGAGCGGTGGCAACGCAAGTCCAACGGGTTTCATATGCGTGTGTGGACCCGGGCTGGTAGGTAAGACGTTGTTGCATCGTGTAGGTATAAGCCGTGCATTCTCAGTTGTATCGGGTTGCCACTTTAGGGGAGTGATACACCCCACTGTGGGGCCAGCACGGGTTTCTACGAGTAGGGAGCCGATCGAAAGTGGGTAGTGGGGTACACCTAGTGGAGATAGGGGCAGACGGCACCTATGTAGTCAGCTAGGGGTACGTAAGGCTATTTATATGTTTCTGTGTGAAGCAAGTGGGATCAACCTTTAGGGTGACTGGTGCGGTGCAGTGTAGTAATGTGCAGTGTAGTGTAGTAATTATTCGTTAGTAATTAGGTGTGCCTTTACCGTTATCTTTAACGTTATCTTAAACGCTATCTTTGTCTACCTAATAGTTCATAGACATTTACTTGTCTTCCAGCTTATGCCTTAGTCTAGTTACTTTGATAATAGTATTGTTAGAATTATCATACTCGCCAGACTTTATGTCTGACCCCCTCCATTTCTATCCTTTTTCCCCTCCAGGTCCTCAAGTTGGGCCCAGCTCTAGTGGAGTTTGATTGGATTGCTTCATCTCTTTGGAAAGCTTGGACCCTTAAAGTAAAGTCCTGCTTGTTATCTTCTTTAATGGCTATTTGTGTAATGGGATTATGTATTTTGTTTTTATGAAGATGGATAATGTACTTGACTCTGATTAATGGTTTTGTGATGTAATAAACATGTTTTATTTTCCGTTGCAATAAAATGAAGTTTTAGATTTTTCAAGTACTACTTATTATCTGTCTTGTTGTAATTTTTCTGTTCTATATTCACTTATAACCTCCATAGAAGTTAATGCATTCCCTTTGTGAGTGACATTAATGGACGTGGGGTGTTACAAGTTCCAATCCCCATCATCCCATACCCAACATACCTTTCCTAATATCTAGAAATTTGAAATTCTATTTTTCCAAATATGTACTCTTATGCCTTAAAGGAATTCAAATGGAAAATTTTATACTTCCACCCTTTTTGTATACAAATTTTTTTGTAACCTAGAAATTTCCTTTTTTCCCCCAAGTATTTCTCAACTTTTCTGAATACGTTTCAAATAAAAAAGTTATTTTTAAAATTTCAAACGTATTAAAGTTGAATTTTGTTTATTATCAATAAGATATAAAATAGAAATTCCAAACCTAAACCAAATTTTCTCTTGTTATAAGTCTATGTTTCATATATTTCCACCTATCATGAGCAGTAAATTTCATATTGACCAACACCATGGCCTTTATTTATGAAAAATGCAAGGCATTTGAAAATTATTATTTTCCAAAAAATCTTGAAAATTATATTCTATAACTTTGATTCGAATTTTTAATTAAATTAATGAAATAGTTTAAGAATTTTAGATTTAAAAATTATATTTCAACACCATTTCTCAAAGCATTTGCGTTAGTACTTTCAAAAATAATTCAGATCACACCTTAACGCTGTTAGAACTCGGTAAACGAGATAACACCAATGATTGACCCTAACATATTAAACAGTTAATAATAAAATTTGAAAGCCTTCTCTCTTAATCCTAGTCAACAACCAACACGCAAGCAAATTTATAAATTTTATTTCTTATGGCATAGGAATAATAACCTGTAAATTTTGATATAACCATTCTCTGTATTTACTTACCAAAATTTCTTTTTGTTGAGTATATTGATATGATTTATATTTGATAATTATAAACACACACACGCACATATATTAATATTTATTTATTTATATTCGATAAATGTATTTGTTATTTCACTATTCTATTTTTCCATAGAAATAAACAAATATTTGAAGAATAAAATAATTAAACTCGGAATTTTATTTTGAAAATATATTGTATTCAAATCAATATTTTATTACACATTTGAATGGTACACATTTCTATTTTAACTATTTTACAATTCTCAATTTCTATACGATCTCAAATATTCTAACATATACAAATCTCACAACACACTCATTTACAAAACACTCAATCACTTATACTTAATTTAATCCTTCATTTGTGTGCTCCAGTAATTATCCAGCCACCACTTATAACTGTCAAATAAACAATGCAATAAATCAAAAAAATAAGCAAATCTAAATTGCAAACATAAACTTAAATGTTAATTTTTATTTGCCTCAGTATTTGGGTATGTTTCTCTTCTTGTTTTAGAAAGAGACAGATATGTGTATACATATGTGTGTGTGTGCGCGCGCGCGTGTTTGTGTTCGAGCAGCTTATAATATTTATTGTGATACATTGTAAATACCACAAGATCAAGCATTGTATCACCTCATAGACAGTTGCAAAGTCAAGCCAAGTGGTCAACTCAGTGCAAGTGGGCTCGAGGTTGAAGTCAAGCAAAGTTGAATTCAACTCTGTGTAGTTAAAGCCCGTAGCAGCTTTATAGCGGCGGAGGTGTAAAAAGTTGTAGTGGGATAAAGCAGGGAAATAGTGAGGATAAAGCGGATATGCAAAAAGGTTCATTAAATAAAAATAAATATTAAAAATTAGTTTACTATCTTTCCCACATGATCTTTGTAGAAGAATCTAATATTAGTCAACTTTATATTACAAAATCAAAGAATATCATGGTTATGTAGACTATATTTCATGTTTACCATAGATTTCTACTTTATACTGGGTACTTAAGCCTTGAAAATTATCTCTTTACAACAACTTTTGTGATTTATTTTAAATGAGAACTAGTTAAATCAACCTTTGTATATTGATATTACTAAAGCGGATGCTAAAAACATTGATTTAGCGGATGCAGTAAAAAATAGCGGTGATTAAAGCGAATCTACTATTCATCAGGGCTAAACTGAAATAGCGTAGTAGTAGAAGAGTGCTACGTGCTATAGTGGGATATTACGGGGATTTAGCGGGGATTTAACTGCATAGATTCAACTCAAATGCTTCATGGTCAAGATCATGTTTTCAAAATTACCAATTTCGGTTCAAACGTGATGAGCTAGCAAGTATGATCAGGCCAGACCAAGTGTAGTATTCAGGAAATTCAAAACAAGTACAATGGACTAGATCAAGTGTAGAAATCAAACCGGCTCAAGAGTGTATAAGTCAAGGTTGAGAATGCAAATGCAAGGGTGTAAACACAACCTTGAGAATACTCAACTCATACAAGGAGTCACCTCAAAGCGTTGCAACACCAAAACTACAACAAAACCGACATGGACACAAAGACAATCAAGTTCCACAACACAAGTTCGCATCAACCAAACTGCACAGTTCATAAGGCAACAAGCATAAGTGGTACTAATACAAATACAACATTGAACTGTCAAGGATGCAAGGAAGCAACATAGTCAAACAACCAACATGCAAAAATGCAAAATGCCTCGACACCAAAAATTGAAAGTACACACATGTGAATGGAGAAACAAGAATACATACACATACACACATATGATACAAAGTCAAGCAAAAAGGTTGCTCGAGCAAAACAAATTGCACAGGATCAAGTATAAAATTTATACATCAAACAAACAAACACACGACATATATAAGTAGGTACAAGGAGGAAAATCATTCCAGAAGCACAAAACAATGAAAGTTTAAGGCAGTTCAATACGATCAGACAACATGTATTTAAGGTAGCATGACAATCGATTCAAGTGCAACATGATCATCATAAAGCAAAATCCAATTTGAATTTCCAGTAATAACAACCAAAACCAAAACAGAAAATTGATTACGTTAAATTTTCCACCAAAATAAATCAAAGCCGAGAATATGATTTTTTTTTTTTTAACGAATCAAACTTATTCGAATATAACACATATTGATTCAATTAGAAAACAACATCCAATTCAAAAATCAAACATATATTTGAAATTCCATAATCGAAATTCAACGAAGAATAGGTCAGAAAAATATTCTAAATCCAGTCGAAATTATAAAATTAAAAATAAGAGAAATTATAGGAATTCATCTGATATTTAAACCAATCATCATTGGCATTAGAGCACACAAGTCAAGAAAAAATTAAATTGAAAAGGGGTTAAATCTTTCCATATCATTAGTGCAAAAATTCTCGACAACGAAGCATCTACAATCAAGAACAGTAAAAGACCGGAGAATTAGTCGAGGAACTAAATCAAAGCAAACCATGTTCGATCGAGAAAAGTGCGAACAGTGGGTTCTTTTATCTCAAAAAAATACCATAGTTAGGAAAAAAAGAAAAAGGTTATCGGGCAAGGAAAGGAGCAACTAGGCTATTTCATATGGGCTACCACTTTACCTAATTTATTTAATATAGTTTGGGACTGTTCTTTTTTAATTAGGGTTCTCGTTTTTGTTTTAATCTAGTTGTAACTTTTATTATTAAAAACTAAATAATTTTCTAGGTTGCAAATTTTAGAACGTAGTTTGAGAACTCATAACTCATTGGGCTGAGTTATGGTAGGTTTTTGAGCATAAGGTTACAACAATAAAGTGAGCAAGAATCATGAATTTACAATGTCTTTAAATGTCATATTGTTTAGCTAAATGTAAAAATGATTTGTTGAAATTTAACAAAGCTCAAAACGATTTAAACATGATTTATCTAGACTTAGACTTTTACATTAAAAAGTGGTTTATGATATAACAAAATTTATCACAGAAATAATAATATATACACTTTTATGTATAGTAAAAATTTTAGTGCTAGCACTAAATTTGGAGTAAAATTTAAATCCAAATTTAATAAAATTTCAAGTATTTATGTAACCAATAAAGTTTATAGTATCCCTAGAAGTATACAATCATTGACAAGAAATACAAATAAAAATTATCTAACTATTTCAATTCTTGTCAATTGGAAAAACGGAAAAAATACACTGATAATTATTTTGATTCAGTAGTTAATAATAAAAAAATACTTTCAAAACTTTTACCAAACTCTCTTGGGAATGGTTACCTTTAATCTAACCTTATGGAACCCGAGGAAGGAAGTGGTCACCAAAATATATATATATATATATATATATATATATATATATCTTACCTTTTACAGGTGCATCACATATTGATAACAAAGGGAGAGAATAAACATAATCATATCGATAAGGCGAGGTCATATTGATAGGGGGTATATATTTAGGGGGAGAACAATTATATATTGATTTCTTAAATGTATAGTTGTCATCATCAAAAAGGAGGAGAATGTTAAAACGTCAAAATTTGATGCTTTAATAGTGACAACAAATATACAACTATATATTATGTACACTAACCACTTGTGTAGAAAAAGATATCAATCAAAAAGAGACAAACAAGTAAATTCAGCATGAATATATACAATACAAAAATGACAAAAGTATAAATATGGAGATTAAAGAAGAGATACAAAACAAAGACGACAAAAGTGACAAATGAAATATTGATGGTCATAGAGTGTCATTTTTAAAGCATACATTTGTTAAAATCTTTCCAAAGCGGTATACACACACAAACATTTCAAAACACATGAACGAAGTAAGACTCGAACTGAGTCACCAAATGCTCTAACCAACTATGATAATAATTTTAAACAAAATTCGGTTAACTGAACCATTCGCCCCAGTCGACTAAATATGGCACTTTCTTGTTGACTAAACGTCCAAATCGGTCGACTAAACACTAGTTTAGTCAATTGAATGGAGAAATTCAGTCGACTAAATTTGTTCATTATTTAATCAATTCTTTCTTGGTTTTAAAATGTAATTTTTATTCAAATGCAATCGACTAAACTTGTATATTCAGTCGACTAAATCTACATAACACCTATGATTTTTAAATTTTTTGAATGGACATCTTCTTCGATGAAGAGAAGCTCATCTTCATTAATGGTTGCAACTGCTTTCGTTCATCATTACTCCTCACCAAATGTTGCAACCATAAAATTCTTATTTAAACAAGTGATGTCAACAAACAAAACACAATATTATTCTCTAATTCTTTGATTTTGCTTTCTGAATTCAAATGCGCATTCAGATATAAATATTTGTTTCAAAATGATCGCTTGTACATTCAATTCTTATGTCCATGTGATCGGTTGTCTTTCATATATTCACGAACACACAATCATACAACTTAAAAAGAAGATTATAAGAAGGTATACTAAAAATATATTAACTCATATTGTATTAAGAACACAGAGATTTATTGGATCTAGATTAGCCATAGAGGGGGTGAATAGGATTTAATTGATTTTTTACGAGATATTAAAATTATTACAGCACAGATTACAACAGTGAAAATAAATGCAGGAAATAAGTAACACAGGTTTTACCCAGCTTGGGCAAACCGTGCTTACTTCTGCATCCCCAAGATTTCTACTAGGTATTAAAACAGACCCCACTTACAAAACCCTATAAACTTGCAAACCCTGCTCCTGCTCTAATCCTATCCTCAAACCATGGATTGATCTTTATCCCTAAGATCAAATTTTCAGTGAATTACAAACCCAAAACTCGTAAACCCTAGCTATAAATCCTATAACTACTAAACCCTAATTTTATAGACAAACTAAAAAACCCTTAGTTTTATAGACAAACTAGAAAACCGATGGATCAATTACAAAGGAAATTAAAAAACAAAACAAAAAAATCCTCTCATAAACCCTAAACTAAAAATGACCAGTCCTTTTATCTTTCACGTGTGAACAAGGCTTCCTCTATTCTTCAATGTCGGCCGATATAAAAAACTAGGGTTTTGTTCCTTTCTCCAAATCGTGAGTTGTTAAATTGATCGCTCTTGGTTTATCTGATGCTCCGATTCTCTATCAACTATCGGTTCTGGCTCGCGATCGAAATGTTGTGAGTTCTTTGAATTTTTTATCTCGTGCTCTCAAATTTTTGTTGTTTGATTTTGATACCAATGTCGATAAAGGAAATTGGTTTATTAATAAGATTTAGAAAACCCTAAAATCCATTCTCTAATTTCCTGAAATGAATTGATCTGCTTGCGTGATTGTTGCTTTGATTTCTGGAATGATATTTGTGAGTTTCTTCTTTGTTTTTCATGGCAACAATGACTGTGCGTGATTTTCCAATATTGCTTTTCATGACTGTGAAATCCATGTTTGATTCCTGGAAATCTTTGAATTGATTTTTCTCCAAAAATGTTTCTTTGTCCTTCAACACGTGCCTATGCATTTCTGGAAAAATTTGAACTTTCTTTATTAATTGTTATCCCAAAATTTCGTTCTTCAATTTTCTGATGAATACTTTCCTAATGCATCTAGTCGATCATATGTTCCTCTGTGAATATTGAAAATTGATTTGCAAAATCTTATTGCCAAATATGAACTATGATATCTAGAAATATGATTTGGCAGCTCGAATTGATTTGTTGAATTCCTGAAACAATTGAATTGTTTTTCTTGCCTAAGATAGTTCATTTGAAATCTGGTATCTGCATAGCAGATTATTTACTTGCCATATATTATCTCTCACTGTGAATTTGTGAAAAATGGTTAGTCACAAATAAGTTGATGCTCTTGACTTACCTTATTTGCTACAGTTAATTCTAGAGGATTTTGTATTGTGGTTTATTTGAGGTCGAAGTACCATACATCTGTTGCATTGTTGGTTCAAACTGAAACGTGACACGCTCTGTATGCATGCAAACACAGTTTAGATTTGTACATGATGTGATCATTCTCTTCTGCATGTATCTTGTTATGTTCATGCTTGTTCACCTGAATCTTTTCTTTGTTGTTACATGAATTGTTTCACTGACATGTTGATATCCATGTGTGTGTGTGTGTATATATATATATATACAAATAATGTGTATATATATGTGTGTGTGTGCCTTCATAATTCTGGTTTAATGCAGTTTCATCCCCTGACTTCTAACTGGCCTTGTCCCTATGCATGCTTGTTCACCCTGATTTGTTAATCTCTGTATTTGACTTGAGCACTCCATATTGATGCAGTCGTGCGTACTTGCTTGCTTGAACTATGCTAAATCATATATACTTGTGCATTTGCCTTTGTGCATGATCAGCATGCATGATACAACCATGTTGTGTCACGTACATATGCTTACATTCATTTGGCACTTGATTCTTGTTTTCCTTTGACCATTCCTAAGTGATGCTTTCCACCTGGCTTTGTATTTGCACACTCTCTTGTGCTTTCATAGCTGAAACCATTTTATTTATGTTTCCTTTTGGACCAATCTTGTATTTGTTTATTTGCACTGATATTTTTCTATACACTATTCTTGCGCACACTTGCCTTTGTCTCTGCCATCCTGCTTCACTTTTCATTTCTGCACAACCATGTGCCCTGGCCTAGCTCAAGTGCATGTCCTTGGTTTTTTGTACACACCTGAGCTTGATTTGAAATCTGGTCTTTTGACCTCTAACTTGTGCATGTATGCAATACATTTGTGCTTGACACTTGCTTCTATACTTTGGCTTTTTCACTTGACCATACTGTCCATATATACATGCATATACACACACACACACACACACACACACATTTGTATATGTGTGTGTGTTTGGCTGAATTGTTTTTGACCATTTTGAATTTCTGAGTTGTGCATTCCATGTATACATATACGTATATATACACGTATGTATGTATGTATGTATGTATGTATGTATGTATATATATATATATGTGTGTGTGTGTGTGTGTGTGTGTGTGTGTCACTCCCTATTACACTGTTGGGCCTTGATTTGTTGCACTAGTGTGTTCTTGGATGCTCGCAGCATGCCTGTGTTGTCAAGCCTCACCTGAACACATCACACTTGATTTATTTATGCATTGCTGACTATATTTCCCCTGCACATAGTGTATGTGTATATACATACACATGTATGTGTATACATGTATCGTGTATGTGCAGAATATATACACACACACACACACACACACACATATATATATATATATATATATATATATATATATATATGAGTGCTAGAGACACTATCTAGCTTACAGTTTTTACATTGAATATCACAAGCTTTTTAGACACAGATGGATTTATATACTTATAAGATCAAGTCATGAAATATGATGAGAAACACACCAAAATTCCGAGGCAAATAAATTTTAAAATAAAATTATATCTGCTAGAGTTTAAAAATATTTTGTTCTAGTTTATTCTGTGTGTTTCTATGACAGGTAAGCAGGTGATTGGACTGATCGTGAAGACCAACTGAAAAAATAGTGATGTGTCGGTGTATAAGTGAGTAGAACCGATTCAGTAAAAGAATATACTTTTGTATATGTAAACCAAGTGACTTAGAGTTGTAGTGAGGAACAAATGTAACAAAAGAAATTGAATGTATTATATTACAGTGAGATGTGCAAATAACGGAGTTATAAATTTGTACTAATTTGAATTGACCTTTTAGGGTTTTGAGCTGTTGTCTTTTCTTCCATACAGTATATTGAGAGTTTCCCAGATTTCCTCTTAGGTCAAACAATGGGAGATAAGGCTATATTGGTCATCATCAATATAAGAATATAAAATATGACAATCACGAGAATTAAACCCAATATCAACCATATCATATCCATTTATAATAATATCCCAACATTTAATATTAATAGATTTTAAATAGGATTTCATTTCTGATTTCCAATTTGAAAATTTTGTACCATAAAAATAGTTGGAATACTACTGGACCGACTCTCGATGGACAGACAACTAGGGGAAAACATGACTCTAGAGTTAATGAAAAATCACCTCTGTTACCACTTGTTGGATCTAGCTAGATTAACCTTAGAAGGGGTGAACAGGGTTTACTGGATTTTTTTACGATATATTAAAATTATTACAGCATCAATTGCAGTAGAGAAAATAAATGCAGGAAATAAATAACATGTATTTTATCCAGCTTTGGCAAACCTTTCCTACTCTTGCATCCCCAAGATTTCTACTAGGTATTAAAACATATCCCGTTGCAAATCCCTATAAATTTGCAAACCCTGCTCCTACTCTAATCCTACGCTTAAAACCATGGACTGATCTATATCCCCAAGATCAGATTTTCCCCGAATTACAAACCCATAACTCGTAAAACCTAGCTATAAATCCTATAACTAGTAAACCCTAGATTTACAGACAAACTAGAAAACCCGTAGTTTTATAGACAAACTAGAAAACAAGTGGATCGATTACAAAAGAAATTAAAAAACAAAACAAATAAAAAATTCCCTTTAACACTTAATTAAAAATTGTCGGTCCTTTTATCTTTCACTTGTGAACAAGGCTTCCTCTATTCTTCAATGTCGGCCAATATAAAAAACTAGGGTTTTGTTCCTTTCTCCAAATCGCGAATTGTTAAATTGATCGCTCTTGGTTTATCTGATGCTCCGATTCTCTATCAACGATTCGGCTATGACTTGCAATCGAAATCTTGTGGGTTCTTCGAATTGTTTATCTCGTGCACTAGAATTTTTGTTGTTCAATTTCGATACCAATGTCGATGATGAAAATTGGGGTATAAATAGGATTTAGAAAACCCTAAAATCCATTCTTTGATTTCCTAAAATGAATTGATCTGGTTGCGTGATTAATGCTTTGATTTTTGGTATGATATTCATGAGTTTCCACCTTTGTTCTTCATGCCAATGATGACTGTTGCGTGATTTTACAATATTGATTTCATAACCGTGAAATCCCTATTTGATGTTTGGAAATCTTTGAATTGATTTTTGTCCAAAAATGTTTCTTTGGCCTTCAATACGTGCCTGTGCATTTCGGGAAAGATTTGAACTGTGCGAATTGACTGTTTTCCCAAAATTTAGTTCTTCAATTTTCTGATGAATACTTTCCTGATGCATCTGGTCGTTTATATGTTCCTCCGTGAATATTTAAAATTGATTTGCTAAATCTGATTGCCAAAAATGACCACTGCCAAATATAAACTATGATTTCTGGAAATATGATTTGGCAGCTCAAATTGATTTGTTGAATTCCAATAACAAATGAATTGTTTTTTTTTGCCTAAGATAGTTCTTTTGGAATTCGGTATCTTCATAGCAGATTATTCACTTGCCATATATTACCTCCTACTATGAATTTGCAAAAAACGATTTGTCACAAATTAGTTAATGCTCTTGACTTATTTTATTTGCAGCAATCAATTCTGGAGGTTTTTATATTGTGTTTCATGCATGAATGTGGTTTATTTGAGGTCGAAGTACCATACATTTGTTGTATTATACCTTGGTTCAAATTGAAACGTGACACGCTCTATATGCATGCAAACACTGTTTAGACCTGTACATGTTGTGATCATTCTTTCCTGCATGTGGCTTATTCTTCACTGTTGAGTTGTTGTTCATGCTTGCTTACCGGAATCTTTGCTTTGCTGTTACATGAATTGTATCACTGACATGTTGATATCCATGTGTGTGTGTGTGTGTGTGTACATATACAAAGCTTGTGTATATATATGTGTGTGTCTTCATAATTCTGGTTTGATGCAGTTTCATGCCCTGACTTGTAACAGGCCTTGTCCCTATGCATGCTTGTTCACCTTGATTTGTTAATCTCTATATTTGACTTGAGCATTCCATGTTGATGCAGTCATGTGCACTTTCCTTCTTGAACTATGCTGAATCATATATACTTATGCATTTTGCCTTTGTGCATGATCAACATGCATGACAGAGCCATGTTGTGTCATGTACATATGCTTACATTCATTTGGCACTTGAGTCTTGTTTTCCTTTGACCATTCTTGAGTGTAGGCTTGCCACCCGGCTTTGTATTTGCACATTCTCTTGTGCTTTGTATAGTTGAACCCATTTTATTTATGTCGCCTCTGGGGCCAATCTTGTATTTGTTTATTTGCACTTATATTTTTCTATACAATACTCTTGCGCACACTTGTCTTTGTCTCTGCCAACCTGCTTCACTTTCTTTTCTGCATGATCATGTGCACTGGCCTGGCTCGAGTGCATGTCCATGGTTTTGTGTAACACCTAAGTTTGCTTCGCCTGAACTTGAAATATGGTCTTGTGACCTCTGGCTTGTGCATGTATGCAATACATTTGTGCTTGACGCTTGCTGTTATACTTTTGCTTTTTCACATGACCATACTATTCATATATACATGCATATATACATATATACATTTGTGTGTGTATATATATATATATGTGTGTGTGTGTGTGTGTGTGTGTGTGTGTTTGGATGAATTGTATTTGACCACTTTGAATTTTTGACTTGTGCATTCCATGTATACATATATGTATATACACACGTATGCGTATATATATGTGTGTCACTCCATATTATATTATTAAGCCTTGATTTGTTGCACTTGTATGTTCGTGGATACTTGCAGCATGTCTGTATTATCAAACTTCACCTGAATACATCGCACTTGATATATTTGTCCCTTGTTGACCATATTACCCCTGCACAGAATTTATGTGTATACACATACACATGTATGTATATACATGTAATGTGTATGTGCAGAATATATATATATATATATATATATATATATATATATATATATGAGCACTAGGGACACTGTCTACTTTGTGGTATTTGCAGCGAATCACTGTGAATACCACATGTTGTCTAGACACAGATGGATTTATATACATATCAGATCAAATCATGATATATGATGAGAAACATACCAAAATTCTTATATTTGCTCAAATTTAAAAATATCTTTTTTCTAGTTTATTGTGTGTGTTTGTATGAGTGAGTAGAGCCGAGTCAGTAAAAGAATATGTGTTTGTATATGTAAACTAAGTGACTGAGAGTTGTAGTGAGGAATAGATGTAACAAAAAAATTGAATGTATTGTACTAAAGCGAGATTCACAAATAGTGGAGTTATAAATTTGTACTATTGAAATATCAAAATAAATTATTATATTTAAATAAATACTATTTGAATATTTAAATTTGTGTACAATAGTATTCCATTTTGAATATAAATATTTAATTATGTCTATGATGAAGTAGAAAAGCACAATTAAAAACACATTTATAATAATATATTTGTTTGTTATCATTAAACAAAAATCATAGAATTGTTATATATAACAAGAGTCAGACAAACTATTTCTTTGTATTTAAAGTCTTGTTCTGCTGTCTAAGCAAGGTTGATATCATGTTGGATTGCTTAGGCGAAGTCTCACTCAACTGCTCGGGAAAGTGTAGGGAAATCATGTTTAGTTGCTCAGGTGCATATTCCTTTGAATTTAGTGTGGGTGTTGATTAGTGGAAATCCAGATAGAGTCCGGGACCCGAAGTAGAACTACATGCCCGGACCAATATAAAATCAATTGCGTGATTTACATTTTCCACTACTATCATACTTATATTACCGTTGCTATGATTACAATGCTTCAATTTTATACCTACATATTTGATTATCATTGATCCAGAATTGTTATTGTCAATGACATTTCACAGACTTGAACAAATTTTAAATTTAAATTTATGATATTCGAATACATATATTTGAATCAACTAAAGGAAAAGAATCACATTTCGGTCTTCCATTAGAGCAAACATTTAAAATAGACCACTTTAATGAGCTAGTTAACAGGAGATTTCCCGTTCGTTAGAGTGTTTCCTCAATTAGACCAAACTTCACCTTATTTAAACAACATTTCTTTAGACATCCATCTAATTGGATTACTTTTCTCATATGGTCATTTTAAAGCTCTGCCTTTTTGACCGCTTCTAGTCGGTAATTAAACCAACTCGAACCGCTTGAAATGACAGATTGTTATTTAGCTTACGGGTTTAATATAATCAAACACATAAATCACATAATAAAATAAAATACAATATCTCACAACAGAATAGTTTTATACAAAATATCAGAGTTATACAAAGCTTATACAGCAGAAGAATACATGGCTTTTAAATAAACAAATTTTACATGTTTTATGACCCAGAGCGCGCACGTCTTCATGTGCCTCTAACTTCGATTGTTGAATCCTTCAAATCTATAACACTCGGATCTGACCCGAGCGTTTCATGCAAAACATAAAACACTCGAGTCAGGATTAATTTTATTAAAGTAAATCAACTTCAATAAAACACTAAAATATAATAGTTAATCCTAACTTGTACAAAATAAGGTATATGTCACAATTACGAGTCCGAAACATAGTGGCAAACATATATAGATTCACCAACATACAAATGTCAAAATTATGAGCAACAAAACATGGCTATACTTGCAGCTGGTAGCATAGTCAGAACATAATGCATGCAGATGACAACTTAAAGGTGTATAACAAAATGGAATTGCCTGATTCACATCCCAAGCATGAACCCAAGTTGACAAATAAGGAACAGGGTGTTTCCTAATGCTACAGGCCATTTCGGATAACAAGGCAAACATATGTACAAATATACGTATCAGGTCGGTAGGGTATTTTCCATTTTTCAGACCATAAAACTCAAGCAAAACAGCATAGCAACTTCAAAGTAAGGTAAATGCGAATGGCCTAACAAACCCAACATTCAGAACTAAGCAAAACAGTGAACATGGTAACAGTGTATAAATACTATGTATAAACATTAGCACACATGTATAAATAATAGCATAATGATAAAGTCAGTGTCAAGATAAGCTAGACCACGGTGCCTAACAAGAAAATATGCAAAAGGTTGTAGTTCAACATAGCAAGTGAAATAGGGCAGTAAGTGAAATGCAATGAGCCACAAGGTAACAAGGTCAAACAACACCCACAAAGAAACATGGTGTAGATATAGCAAAACATTTACTATTATATTATGGTTCTACGAAGTTAAAATACGTAAAATAAAATTAATCGTGAGCATAAACTCACCTTTAACAATAGCCTAGAAATGCAGCGGCGTTGATGTGATGATTTAGGGCCAGAGGATAGGAACAAAACAATAGGCAAATTGCAAGACAAGTTTGTCGCTCTCTCTTTTTTATAGAGGAAAGGTTACCGATTGCCCGAAGAAGGTTAGACCTCAGATCAACAGAAGGAGGCAGTTGCAGGGTGACTGACGTTTGGTGACAGGGCTCGGGTGGAGATGGGTTAATTTAGTTTTCAATTTTTTTTGTATTCATATGTTGCCTACAGACTTTGAGAGAAACATGTACAAAGTGGAAAGTGGGAGGCAATCAAGCAACGTGCATGAGTTTTGGTTAAAAGAGGTGCACGAACATAAAACAAGATGAGGAAAGAAGGAGCACTAGGTTTTGGACATCTTGCATGTAAGATATATATGAGGGAGGAAGAGAAAGAAGTGCAGGAAAAAGAATGGACACAACGTTTGCAAAGGGGAAACTGACACAAGTTTATTCAACAAAAGAAGGGAAAGAAAACATTTATTTCCAATAGTAAACCACGTATAGCCCACAAACTAGGCACCAAAATTCATGTACGCATTTACTCATTCCATCCTTAACGTTTCAAATACTTCTTTACGGTTTTTATTATTTATTTATTAAATATATGCTTTCAGGTTGTAAAATGATGGAAATAGGCGCATGTAAGATGGAAAGTTAGGTAGCCAAGTGAAATAATTTTTTTTATATATAATATACAATATGGTAGAAATAAGAAAACATAGTGCAGGAAAATGAACCATTCATACGTTCAGTAAGGTGGAGCAAGCAAGAATTAAAGTGAAATGAAATATAACATTTGAACATGATAAAGTGTTGTTTTCTTTTTTTCTCTTCTCTTTTTGTTGTTCTTTTTTAATAGAAACATGGCTTTACTTATTAGAGATAATAAGGAATGCATTAAATGAACGCATGTGTAACACCCCACCTCCGCTAGGGTCACTCGCAAAGGGAATGCACTAGTTTTGGTGGAGTATTGTCTAGGTAAACATGCACAGAGATATCACAAGGCAGAACATAAATAAAACAGCGGTAGAAATTAAAAACAAACTTCTTATTATTTTCAAGAAAAGAGTCAAAAGCTCATACATCCAAGATACAAATTATTCCATTACATCATGTTCCAAATAAAGAAGCAGAAACTTAAGATAACGAAAGTAGATTATTCCCCATAAATAGCAGAAGCAGCCATAGCATAGCCCAAGACAATACCGTACATGAGCTGTCAGAAAGCAAGCTAAATCCAAGCTAAGAGCTAGTGTTTCCTTCCTGAGCACCTGGGGGGAACGAAAGAAAAAGGGTCAGTAATAAAGACTAGTAAGCCCTAGTGACTTTCAGTATGAAAACTAGTAAAGGTAACATGATATGAGAAAACTGGAATTAAACATAAGGATGATAACAGAACTGGTAGGATAATTAAGATAACAAGATAAGTCAAGTCTAGCATCGCATATTCAAGGTTCGTTGCACCATCTGTACAAGTGTTCTAACCCATGTCAAGTATTAATCATGAAATGATCCCTTGGCCCAGTATCATGAAGTGAGCCATTACGGGGTCCTACGGTACGATCTACTAATCGATCGGCTCCCTACAAGTTCTAGCTCTTCATGTGTCTGTGTCATACGTCCCTATCCAGAAATGTAGTTACCTGTGCTAGGTCCACCATAGGGTGTATCAAGTCCTATGGTGCCAACCACCGACACGAATCAAGCACGCACAGTGTAAATCTACGGGTGCCCAATGCCTACTTTTTCAACTCCGGACTACGTGCACGACCATAGTCCGCCTGACCCTACAATGGAGCACCTACTCAGCCGTCGTTCTGGTCGCTTACAATCAACCCAGTAATCGTGCCATACCCTGCCTAGTCCCAGGGTATCGTGATACATCTAAGTGGGTTACTGCTGAAAAGGACCGCGTAACTAGGGTTTCTAATGGGTTAAGTGTTGTCATTCAAATTCGTGACTTAACCCTATCCAAATCACAAGTTGGTTAAGTGTGTTCAAGCGGTTCATGACTTAACCCTATCAAATCATCGTGTCAAGTTGGTTAAGTATATTCAAGTGGTTCATGACTTAACCCTATCATGTAGCATTAATTTATTAATCCACTTCAACCTCTCACATTAGACTAACTGTTGTGGTTACTGGATTTGCCGGGCGGTTCCGGGCAGATTTACACCACAACATAGTCTAACCTCGGGTTGTACGTGCGATATGACCAACTACCCACATTGGATCCTATTTTTTGCAGCCACTGGATTTGCCGGGCGGCTCCGGGAAGATTTACACTACAAACTCAACCCAACCTCGAGTTGGCCATTTTCAAGTTTATCTAATTGTCATGCCCACATTCAAGTTTTCATGTCAAAATTCATGTCGAGTTTTCATGTCATGTTTCCTGTCAAATCGTGTCAAGTTCATGTCCATATCCAGGTTCAAGTTATAACAACGTTCATGTTTAAAGTTCAAATTCAATTCATGTTTTACCTAGTCTACCCAAATCGTATTCCCATCGTACGTAAGCTCGAATTGATACAAATAAATCTAATTAGGGAATAACATAAAAAGGGATGGGTATAAGGTGGCAAAAGTGATTACTAGCATAGCATGGTATGACTTGATAAAAGATTATAACATTACTAGCATACGGAATATTGGCCTCAAACATAAAGATTCCAAATCTAGCAAAATAAGGTACTAGTCAAGATAACAGTTGTCATAAGGTGATAGTATAGTCATAGTAATGATTGACATAAGGTGACAGCGTAGTCATGGTAACGATTAACATAAGGTGATAGTCATAAACTTGTGACTAATAGCAGATTCAACATGATAATATGAAGGGTTTTCTTTTTTATTTACAACATGAATAGGCCCCAAATCAATGTCATAACATATCCAAAAGTCAAGATCCAAGATGAACAGGAATGGATGTAAAACAATCATCATACATAGGTCCAATTTCAATTTACATCATATTCATATTACATTTACAGTTTAAATCTAAAAATAACTGGGGCTTACAGATCGTGGTTTGAGAATTAGAAAAGAGAGTCGATGTTGAATCTTTATATTCTTAGTCAAGTCCTAATAGAAATCCCCAAATCAGCAATTCTCTTAACGCAGTCTCAACGTAGAAGAAGCAGTCCCTTTCTCAAACTTTTCAACCAGAATTAGAGCAGCATAAGGTCAGAAAGAATTTTGTGTAGAGAGACTGGTGTTAGGGGCTGTATTTATAGGGTCAGGTCAACGAATGTGGACAGAAATAAGGCCAGATACATCAAAGTGAATCCAGCTTCAAAAGTGGACTCGGCCACCAGGTCGACCCCCAGGTCGACACTATGGTCGACCTGGTCCTGGGTAGGTCGACTACATAGTCGACCCCCAGGTCGACCTAGTCCTGGGTGGGAAATTTCCCGCCCAGTCCATTCTGAGGTTTGAATTTCGAATTTTGAATTCGAATTGAGCTATTTTTGAACTTGAAAACTTCTGAAAACTTCGAAAGGTCATAACTTGGTCATACGGACTCCGATTTTCGAAATCTCGGACTCGTTTCCAAGCAGAATTTCGAGATGAACGCAATGGCGTAACCGGTTTCCCTTGATTCTTAATTTAAAAATTAATTCTGCCTTGATTATGGTTATTACACGTTATGAAAACACCGGTTGTTACATTCTCCCCCCTTAAAGGATTTCGTCCCCGAAATCTCTAAGTTAGGGAGGATGTGTCCTACCATCCATCATCCATCTACTCAAAGCATCATCCACAGGCACCATTGTCCTTAAAAGATTTCTAGTGCTGTATGAACATATGTAGAAGGTGTGTGTATATGTACTTATCTAATGCAAAAGATCAGGCAGTTACTGATTCAGTAAAACTCCTTAATGAAAAATATGTTAGTGTCATGAATCTAACATGTATGCAAATTCCTAACATAGTTTATAATCTCTACATGAGTGCACAAACATTCATCCATATGCAACATCCAAGTGATAGCATAATAAGTTCCATCCATGTACAAGTATAAGCACTCATGCATATGCAACATGAAAATGTGACTGAGCCGATCTAGTGCCTAATGTGTGTCATGCATCCACTAGCATCCACTTGCAACCATTTGCAAACATCAACCATAACATGTTTCAATCACATGTTTACATCCATATGGTTCTACCTAAGATTCTCAAGATAAGATCGAGAAGATAACAAGACAAACGTAGATAGTAGAAGCAAGATACGCAAAGGTTTTCAAGTTTATAGGAAAAAGAGATCGAGAATGTACCCTCAAAAAGAAATGGGTAAAGCGCGCATATCTTCTCTTCGGTTTCCCAAGTTGCGTCTTCTTGGGCTTCACTCCACTGCACTTTAACTAGCTTGACTTCTCGATTCCTTAGCTTCTTAATCTCCGTTCCTAAGATACAAATCTCGCCTCAATGTTGCTTCTTTTTCCACTTCTACGTCTTCAAGGATGCTTGGCTCAACCACTTCGGCTGACTCATGAAAGCACTTCCAGAGATGCGAGACGTGAAAGACATTGTGTACTCTAGTCAGTTTCTCGGGTAATCTACCCTATAGGCCACCCATCCAATCCTCTCAGTGATTGGGAACGGTCCTACGAACCTTGGTGCTAGCATTCCAACTTCTCCAAAATGAACTACATTGCGTAACGGAGAAACTTTTATAAAGACCATATCTCCGACTTCGAACTCTAGGTCTGTCCTTCTCTGGTCCGCATAAGATTTCTGTCTATCTTGGGCCGTTTTCATCCGTCTTCGTATCAACTCAATCTTCTCAGAAGTGTCCCTTATCATGTCGGGCCCAAGTATAAGTCTGTCTGTCGTCACCCACCAACAAGTTGGCGATTTTCATAGTCTTCCATACAGGGCTTCGAACGGTGCCATTCCGATGCTAGCTTGGTAACTATTGTTATATGCAAACTCCACGAGAGGAAGATGGTCTTCCCAAGTGCCACCAAAGTCAAGAATGCATAGCCTCAGGAGATCTTCTAGTACCGTATTTACCCTTTCGGTTTGTCCATCCGTCTGTCGGTGATAGGCCGTGCTCAAGTTCAGTCGTGTACCCGTTGCTTCTTGCAGACTATTCCAAAACTGGCTAGTAAAAATCGGGTCACGATCACTAACTATACTAGAAGGAACTCCATGCAATCGTACTATCTCTCGAAGATAGATAGACGCTAGCCCTGATGTAGTCCTCTTGCTTTTCACCGGAATGAAGTGAGCACTTTTCGTGAGTCTATCAACTATGACCCATATGCTAGTATTTCCCTTCCTTGACCTAGGCAGTCCATCCACGAAATCCATCGAGATACTCTCCCATTTCCATTGTGGAACCTCCAAAGGATGTAATAGCCCACCGGGCTTCTTCGACTCGGCCTTTACTTGTTGGCACACCATGCACTTCGAGACGAACTCTGCCATGTCCTTTTTCATTCCAGCCCAAAAGAAAATGCGTTTCATATCCCTGTACATCTTATCCCCTCCGGGATGTATAGTCATCCTCGAGTGGTGCGCTTCTTCGAGAACTTTCCTTACTAGGTCTCCCACTTGTGGGACACATAGCCTTCCATCGCGCCTTAGCCATCCCTTGTCATCTATGGCATACCTACTGAGGTGACTCGACGTCTCGCCCCTAATCAGCTTGTCCATGATTTCGACTATCTGCGGGTCTTCCTTCTGTGAAGTCCCTACTTGATCTAGAAGTGTAGGTCTTAACTCAAGAGATGCAAACGTAGCTGTCAATGACTCAACAGGAGGTGTAAAATCAAAGGTTGCTATAAACTCAAGGCTTTTCCTTTTAACAAACAAGGGGCTCAAAGTCAACCTTTTTCTACTTAGCGCGTCCGCCACCACATTACCCTTGCCAGGGGTATAAGCTATATCGAAGTCATATGATGCCAAGAACTCCATCCACTGTTGTTGCCTCAGATTCAAGTCTTTCTGTGAGAAGAGGTACTTAAGCGATTTGTGGTCGGTATACAACTCGAACCTCTCCCCTAGAAGATAATGGCGCCACGCTTTAAGTGAAAAAACAATCGCGGCCAACTCCAAGTCATGCATGGGATAGTTTTTCTCATGAACTTTAAGTTGTCTGCCCCCGTAGCATATTACTCTTCCTTCTTGCATTAGGACAGCGCCTAATCCCGTGCCGCACGCATCTGTGTACATGGTAAACATCTTACCTCCATCGGGTAATGCCAAAACTGGAGCTGTGGTGAGGGCTCTCTTAAGTCTCTGAAAAGCAGCGTCACATTCTATGTCCCATGCAAAAGCTAGGTTCTTCTTAGTTAACTTAGTAAGAGGGGCTGAAATCTTAGCGAAGTCCTTAATGAACTTCCTGTAGTAGCCCGCCAAACCGAGAAAGCTCCTCACATCCGTTGCATTCTTAGGAATTTTCCATTCCTGTACCGCAACTACCTTTGCGGGGTCCACGACTATGCCTTGCTTAGAAACTATATGTCCAAGGAATCGAACTTTCTTCCTCCAAAAATGGCATTTGGAGAACTTAGCCTTTAACTGGTGTGCCCTAAGCGTTTCCATGACTTCCCTGAGATGTCTAGCATGCTCTTCTTCATCTTTTGAGAAGATCAAAATATCATCCACGAAAACTACCACAAACTTGTTAAGGAACTCCCGAAAAACCCTACTCATCAAATCTACAAAGTATGCGGGTGCATTCGTTAACCCAAACGGCATGACGAGCCATTCAAAGAACCCGTCTGGAGTCCTAAACGCAGTTTTGTCAATGCTATCCTCAGCCACTCTAAGCTGATGGAATCCTGCGGCTAGATCGAGTTGAGAGAAAACAGATGCTCCCACAAGCTGGTCAAACAAATCGTCGATTCTTGGTAGTGGGTGCCTATTTTTCTTTGTCAGCTTGTTTAACTCACGATAATCTATGCATAGACGAAGCGATCCATCCGCCTTAGTAGCGAATACCACCGGAGCACCCCATTCAGAAATGCTTCGTCTTATGAAATTTTTCTCAAGCAACTCACTAACTTGTTTACTGAGATCTCTTCTTTCTTGCGGGGCCATGTGCCTAACGGGCAATGAAACTGGCTTGGCATTATCAACAAGATAAATTCAGAAGTCTATCTCGCGTTTAGGAGGTAACCCCCTCACTTCATCAAAGACATCTGGATATTCTCGGACCACTCTCACCGATTGCAAATTATCGCCGGACGAGTCAAGGGATTCAAGATAACACAACATGACCGGACCCTTAGGGTTACAAGAAATTTCAAGGGTATTACCAAGGCGAGTCATGAGCCTCACTACCCTTCGTTCACAATCAAGAATGGCTCCATAATCGGACAGCCAATCCATACCCAAGATTAAACTGTATCCCATAAATCCGAGAACATAAGCATTACACGTGAATTCTACGCTTAAGATAGAGATCCTCAAATCCATACACATCATAGATAAATGGGCGGAGCCCCCAATTGGATTTGAAACTATAATGGGATCCTCAACTAGACTAGTACTTAGGTGCAGATTCTCAACAATATCAGAAGAAATAAAAGTATGCGATGCACCAGAGTCAAATAAGGTTCGAACAGGAAAGTCAGAAATGTAAACAAGGCTTTCTACGGAAATATTTCTACCTCGGTGAAGAGCTGGAGTGGTGTTGATAGCATGCAACTGCCCTCCAGAAGGTCCTGCTCGTTGGGTCTGCCCTTGCCCCTGCCCTTGCTTCTTAGGGCAATCCTTGCTGATGTGTCCAGTTTCTCCACAATGAAAGCATTCACCCAACTTCCTCTTCTTCTTTCTACAGTCTTTAGCTAGATGTCCAGTAATACCACAAAAGTTGCACTTCCTCGTCTCACGTGGTTTGTTGTTGCCCTTGTTATTCTTGTTATTCTTGTTGCCCCCCTTCTTGAAGTCAGCTTTCTTATTCTGAGTCTCATTAGGCTTAACTTCCTTCTTGCTATTCTTGTCTTCCTCATGAAGTAGAGCCATATCCACCAAGCTTTCAAAGGTCGCCCCCATGGGTATATGTGTTAGGGCTAAACTGTGTAGTGGCTCGTTCAATCCTCGAGCAAAGCGTACAGCCTTTTTCTAGGATGTGTTGACCAAATCCAAATCGAACCGAGCAAGCTGATTAAACTTATTCACGTACTCCCTAACAGACATGTCCCCTTGCTTGAGTGCTAGGAACCTCTCCATCTGAAGGTTCTCTTCTGCCGACGATAAGAATTTTAGCCCAAACCTCTCTCTAAAGTCTGCCCAAGTCTCAACTGGCCTGGTAGCATTGGTGACTTCCCACCAAAATGCAGCTTCCTCTTTCAACAACCATGTTGCCAACTGAACTATCCTATGGTCCTCCATATCAAAGATAATGAACAAGTGCCTCAACAAAGGTTTCAGTTCCAACGAAGTTCTTGCCGCCCATTGCTTTAAAGTCTTTGCATATTTTGGCAAAGGCGGTACCAGGAGGAGGAGGAACTGCGGCCACTGGGGGAGGAGGAGGAGGGATGTCTGCTGTGCCCGTGTCGTTAGCCTTGGCTTCTAAGTACCTGGCCTTTCTTCCTGAGAGGATTCGGTGTCAAAGTTCGGAACCATCCAGGCACGGGTATTCCCTCAGGAAGGTTAAGATCAGCCATGCTGAAAAACGAAAAGAAAAAGATTCAAACGAGGAAACAAAGGAAAGGGCTAATGGCTTCTTGGGGAATAGCCTTTTCAAACATAAAACTTTTCTTGAAAAATTCTTCTTTATAAATGGTTTTGAAAATAGTTTTAAAAGGTTTTTAAAACTTTTGCCCAGCCTGGTAACCATCTGCTCTGATACCAATTGTAACACCCCACCTCCGCTAGGGTCACTTACAAAGGGAATGCACTAGTTTTGGTGGAGTATTATCTAGGTAAACATGCATAGAGATATCATAAGGCAGAACATAAATAAAACAGTGGAAGAAATTAAAAACCAACTTCTTATTATTTTCAAGAAAAGAGTCAAAAGCTCATACATCCAAGATACAAATTATTCCATTACATCAAGTTCCAAATAAAGAAGCATAAACTTAAGATAATGAAAGTAGATTATTCCCCATAAATAGCAGAAGCAGCCATAGCATAGCCCAAGACCAAACCGTACATGAGCTGTCAGGAAGCAAGCTAAATCCAAGCTAAGAGCTAGTGTTTCCCTCCTGAGAACTTGGGGGGAAACGAAAGAAAAAGAGGCGAAAGAAAAAGGGTCAGTCATAAAGACTGGTAAGCCCTAGTGACTTTCAGTATGAAAACTAGTAAAGGTAACATGATATGAGAAAACTGGAACTAAACATAAGGATGATAACAGAACTGGTAGGATAATTAAGATAACAAGATAAGTCAAGTCTAGCATTGCATATTCAAGGTCCACTGCACCATCTGTACTAGTGTTCTAACCCATGTCAAGTAGTAATCATGAAATGATCCCTTGGCACAGTATCATGAAGTGACCCATTACGGGGTCCTACGGTACGATCTACTAATCGATCGGCTCCCTACAAGTTCTAGCTCGTCATGTGTCTTGTGTCATACGGCCCTATCCAGAAATGTAGTTACCTGTGCTAGGTCCACCATACGGTGTATCAAGTCCTATGGTGCCAACCACCGACACGAATCAAGCACGCACAGTGTAAATCTACGGGCACCCAATGCCTGCTTTTTCGACTCCGGACTACATGCACGACCATAGTCCGCCTGAACCTACAATGGAGCACCTGCTCAGCCGTCGTTCTGGTCACTTACAATCAGCCCAGTAATCGTGCCCCACCCTGCCTAGTCCCAGGGTATCGTGATACATCTAAGTGGGTTACTGCTGAAAAGGACCGCGTAACTAGGGTTTCTAATGGGTTAAGTGTTGTCATTCAAATTCGTGACTTAACCCTATCCAAATCATGTATCAAGTTGGTTAAGTGTGTTCAAGCGGTTCATGACTTAACCCTATCAAATCATCGTGTCAAGTTGGTTAAGTATATTCAAGTGGTTCATGACTTAACCCTATCATGTGGCATTAATTTATTAATGCACTTCAACCTCTCACATTAGACTAACTGTTGTGGTTACTGGATTTGCTGGGCTGTTCTGGGCAGATTTACACCACAACATAGTCTAACCTCGGGTTTTACGTGCGATGTGACCAACTACCCACATTGTATCCTATTGTTTGCAGCCACTGGATTTGCCGGGCGGTTCCGGGCAGATTTACACTGTAAACTCAACCCAACCTCGAGTTGGACATTTTCAAGTTTATCTAATTGTCATGCCCACATTCAAGTTTTCATGTCAAAATTCATGTTGAGTTTTCATGTCATGTTCATGTCAAATCGTGTCAAGTTCATGTCCATATCCAGGTTCAAGTTATAATAACGTTCATGTTTAAAGTTCAAAGTCAATTCATGTTTTACCTAGTCTACCCAAATCGTACTCCCATCGTATGTAAGCTCGAATCGATACAAATAAATATAATTAGGGAATAACATAAAAAGGGATGGGTATAAGGTGGCAAAAGTGATTACTAGCATAGCATGGTATGACTTGATAAAAGATTATAACATTACTGGCATATGGAATATTGGCCTCAAACATAAAGATTCCAAATCTAGCAAAATAAGGTACTAGTCAAGATAACAGTTGTCATAAGGTGATAGTATAGTCATGGTAATGATTGACATATGGTGATAGCATAGTCATGGTAACGATTAACATAAGGTGATAGTCATAAACTTGTGACTAATAGAAGATTCAACATGATAGTATGAAGGGTTTTCTTTTTGATTTACAACATGAATAGGCCCCAAATCAATGTCATAACATATCCAAAAGTCAAGATCCAAGATGAACAGGAATGGATGTAAAACAGTCATCATACATAGGTCCAATTTCAATTTACATCATATTACATTTACAGTTTAAATCTAAAAATAACTGGGGCTTACAGATCGTGGTTCGAGAATTAGAAAAGAGAGTCGATGTTGAATCTTTATATGCTTAGTCAAGTCCTAATAGAAATCCCCAAATCAGCAATTCTCTTAACGCAGTCTCAACGTAGAAGAAGCAGTCCCTTTCTCAAACTTTTCAACCAGAATTAGAGCAGCATAAGGTCAGAAAGAATTTTGTGCAGAGAGACTGGTGTTAGGGGCTGTATTTATAGGGTCAGGTCAACGAATGTGACAGAAACGAGGTCAGATACATCAAAGTGAATCCAGCTTCGAAAGTGGACTCGGCCACCAGGTCGACCCCCAGGTCGACACTATGGTCGACCTGGTCCTGGGTAGGTCGACTACATAGTCGACCCCCAGGCGACCTGGTCCTGGGCGGGAAATTTCCCGCCCAGTCCATTCTGAGGTTTGAATTTCGAATTTTGAATTCGAATTGAGTTGTTTTTGAACTTGAAAACTTCTGAAAACTTCGAAAGGTCATAATTTGGTCATACGGACTCCGATTTTCGAAAACTCGGACTTGTTTCCAAGTAGAATTTCGAGACGAACGCAATGGCGTAACCCATTTCCCTTGATTCTTATTTTAAAAATTTATTCTGCCTTGATTTATGGTTATTACATGTTATGAAAACACGGGTTGTTACAGCATAGTTGGAAGGATGAATTGTTTTGGAAAAATATATGAAACACATGCATATTATATGAAAGTCTTACAACAAAATTCAGCGCCGAAACCAGCTATCGGTGAAGGGGTATTGGACCGCAACCCGTACAGAAGATTGATCCGAAAGCATGGACACGGAATCTGGCTAAACCCAAAAGCATGAAGTAGGCGTTTGGGTCAATAGGCTATCGGCACCAGCACAGAAGAGGAAAACCTGGTGACGATTCGAAAAGAGACAGTGACAAAGCAATACCGGCACAGAGGGCGACCAACATGACTCAGTTCCGAAAGCATAACACAAGGAGTTGGAGACAAGTAAGGGAAAGCAAGAACCAGAAGCTAATGACCCGAAACCCGAAACCCGAAACAAAGAAAGAGCTCTATATTATCCGAAACATGAGCAGAGTGAGACGAAAGCCTATCGACACTAATTAACTTTGTGTCGATACAAAGGGAAATAAAGACATCAAAGTCCGAAAGCGAACTGTCTACAAGGCTTGTCGAATACTGAGACACAACATTTATAGCCATTTGTAGATGTACCGAAAGAATGCTTCCACAAGACCGAAACCAATTCTAGAGCTCATCAAAATTAAACCAAGGCTTATAAGAAGTATAGATATCCACACTAATTTGCTTAGTGTCGATACGAAAGAAGATGAAGATATCAAAGACATAAGAAGCCGAAACATAAATAAAACATCCTTAGAAGCCTGCTATCGAAGACAAAGCTTGTCAGCCACCAAGGAACAACTTCAGGAATTATCAACATATGTACCAGAGCTTATTCCCGAAAGCCGAAAGCCATTCCCCGAAGCTATCTGTACCAACTGGCTTGGTGTTGATACGTAAGGTAGAAGCAGCATCAAAGAGAAGCTCCTAAGACCGGGATTAGCTTTCCGAAAGGCTAGACCGGCATATCGAAGGCCAAGTTATACCCGAAAAACAATGTCGATAGCAAAGGAAGGCGACTGAAGCCACTATCACTGGAACCGAAAGGTGCAAGGCGGCCGACACCATGTTGCCGCAACTGAAAGGGGTCCTTCTATGTCAACAGAAAAAGGGGGCCCAAATTGTCTATAAATAAGACCCCAGGAGTCACGTTTTAGGGGTCGAATTCTCATTCTACAATCTTGTACTCTTTTCTTCAAGAGAAAACCATAATTTCTCAATCAAATTAGGGATTTCTTCTGTTCTTGTAATATACTCAGAATAAATAAAAAGGAGAAGTCCGGGACTTAAATATTTCTCGATTCAATAATCATATTGTGTTTGTCATGAGTAAATACGAAGTTATCGTTAATCCTTTTCGTGAAGGGGTTAATCACAATTATTTCAGAAGAGGAAGTGATTCAGGTGAAACTAAAGAACTTCCTCTTTCGATTTTCCCATATATGACTTAATTCTTTCGTAATAAGCCCAATGAAGTGCAACATACATAGGAAACCTATTGTAAGATTACAATTTGATAACTAACACAACCAAGGCCTTTATTAGGCTTGTTCGATGTGGAAGTATACCATAAGTCAATAAACGTTATGACATGTTGACAACTTAACTGTTGTGAAGCATTAGCCTATGTCCTCTCAACACAGTATATATTATTTTATCTTGAGTCTAAAGATGACTAGTGCAGTGAGGTGTTCGACCTTCCATAACTCATAACCTCCTTATCCCAAGGTAATTCTTGATCTTGAAGTCTTGTAAGCATGATACTCACCTTTTAGAAGGAAGAGTAACTAATCTTCGGACTTAAGATCATGATGCCTAGGATACGACGGAGCAAGTTAAGCTTGTTTAGACTAAGCTACGTTTCAGTGTCCTTTAGACCAAATATCCATTAAATTTCAATACGTATGCAATGTTAAGCCTATTTCCAGTGTTAACGAAAAATAACATTAACAATTTGGCGCTAGAAGGAGGGCCTGAACCTACGATCTTGTTATTCTATTATGGATTAATTTAGTGAACCTATTGCTTCATGACAGTGAAAATATGAAGTCAAAAAGGTTGGAGGCGTTGAATAAGGAACCAGCTCCTGATGTAACTCTTACGGAGAATATTAGTCCAACATTCAATCTTAATGACATTAAAATAGGAGCAACTCTAATCCAGTGCAACCATCAAATGCCACGAAAGAAAATGCCACCAAACTAATGGCTTTGGAAAAACGAGTCCAGGAGATGCAAGCTCAAATGGATGCTACTCAAGCATAAAGGTCTTTAAAGGTCACCAAACCAAGTCCAACGGAAGAAGACGAATCTTCAAAAAGGAAGGCTCCCATCCAACACTCTAAAGGGAAGGAGAGGCTCAAAGTAGCATCCTTTAAGAAGAAAAGGTTCCATTTAATAGGAATCGATCATCAAGGGAATCAATGCAACCAAGAACAGCCTGCGCGCTCTACTTCTAAAGGTTATGATCCTAAGAGAAAGGACTATGATAACATAGAGGCTTATCTCGAGGTCATAACAAGGAAATATATCAAAGATCTGTTCGGGAGCAAGGAAAAGAGAACCCATGATGAAAGGGTTAATGACAATGAGAGGGTGGCCCCTTTCACTGACGAGATCATGAACACTATGATACCATCGCGAGTAAAAGTTCCAACCATAAAGTATCTCGGAACCACTGACGCTGATGACCACCTAATGGCTTTTAACAGCCAAATGGATTTCTATAATGCTTCAGGGGCTGTCTGATGTCGTCTTTTCCCAGTGATCCTCCAAGGGGCAGCAACTAAGTGGTATCGTCGGTATAGGGAAAATACCATCTACTCATGGAAACAGTTTGCTTATGAATTTTATGCACATTTCTGCATCTGTAAAGATCTGATGGTGGACTACACGTTTATCACCAACATCAAACAATGACAAGGGGAGTCTTTAGCAGATTACTTGAAGCGGTTCAATGTAGAAGCCTTGAAAGCAAAGGATATTAATGATCATGACAAGCTTATTGATGCCCATTTGGGGTTAATCGAGAACACTCCCTTCTAGAAGGAATTATATATTCATAGGTGTAAATACCTACAATCCTTCCACTTCCATACTGACAAATTCATCAGTATGGATGAATTATACTACACAAAGAAGAAGTTCAGGACTCGATGGGAAGGAGGAAAGCCGGGCTTTGGTCGAAAGCCTCAAGGTGGAAGGTTTGGTCTAGATGGAAATAAAAAAAGAACACGATGGAAGGACTCCAATTCTAACTCAGTAGCGCTAAGAAAACCCAACTCCTTTGTATACAATGTGGCCAAAGAAAGGGTCAATAACTTCCCCATCTCATTTAAACACAAGAATTTCCCTAAACCCTATGGTGGAGGAAAGTACTACAAGTATCACAGATAAGACTGACGAATGCAAAGTATTAGAGGGAATGATTCAAAAGCTTATTCGCGAAAGGCATTTGAAAGAGTTTGTTCTGAACAAGCAACTGTCACCCCAGCATGCTAATAGGCGCAAATATGTTTCAGCAAATGCAGTGGAAGCTCCAACTGAAGAACGGTACCTAGATCCGGGCCCTCCGATAAACCAAATTAATGTGGTCCATGGTGAGCTACATCCAGCTGGAAACTCCCCAGCAGTCCAGAACCGATAAATGGAGGAGGCCCGCAAAGGGGTATTCTCCATCCAAGTGGAACCATCATTGAAGAATGCCTACTACAATGTTAAGATGCATAATCTAGCGATTTCTCTAGATGAGATGAACAAGGGGTTCATCATCCGCACAATGATCTTCTCATGATAACGGCTCAAATTGGGCTCTCTATTGCGTCCAAGATTCTTGTTGATATTGGGAGTGTGGTAAGTGTGATTTTTAAGCACGATTTTGACCAAATTGAAATCTTCGAGGAAAAGCTGGAGCCAAACAACGAGCCTAACGTCATATTCAACAACAAAGGATCCACTCCAGTGGGGGTAGATCAAGCTCCTAGTTCAAGGAGGATTGTCTCCTATCCACATGACCTTTAAGACTCTCTTCATTGTCATCAACCAGCCTTCCTACTATAATGCTTTCTTTAGTCGACCCGTTCTGGAGGAGATGGATGCCTTTGTCTCATCCAAATATCTTATGATGAAATTCTTACCAAAGCAAGGATGGGGTACTACCAGATGGGAATAGTTCAGTTCTCGTGAGTTGTATTTTGCAACCGTGGGCCAATACAAAAGGGAGTATTCCGCTTACTTTGATTCTTCCACGATTTTTCGACCTTTGGATGATGGATTCTTACATCTAACATTCGAAGCAAAAATAAGAATTAATAAAACTAACAAACATGTGAATGGTAGATACACTTCTTTGACGAGAAAAAGGAAAAGGGTTGATGAAAACAAATTGGCAAAAGAGGAAGAATTTGTAACCGAGTGGGATTTCCGAGGGGATACCGAAAGAATCAAACCAGTAGAAAAACTGAAAGAAATAAGCATTGACCCAACTGATACAGCCAAAACCATCAAGGTAGTGAAATCTTGGGGAAGCCCTTGAAAGGTGATTTGGTTCAATTCCTACAGCTCAACAAGGATGTATTCGCATGGACCCATTCAGACATGATAAGGATTAACCCCTCTGTCATGAGCCATGCCTTGAACATTAACCCCTCCATAATCTATTTGGCAAAAGAAAAGGAAGTACAACAGAGGCAGATCAGAAGCTTTGAAAGTAGAGGTCAATAAATTGTTAGCAAATGGATTTATCCAGGAAGTCTTTTATCCCAAGTGGCTAGCCAATCCCGCACTAGTAAAGAAGTCCAACGAGAAGTGGGAACCTGTGTTGATTATACGAACCTAAACAAAGCTTGCCTAAAGGATTGATATCCCCTTCATGGATAGATCAGTTGGTTGATACAACTAGCGGACATAGGTTGCTATCCCTTATGGATAGGTGCCTATCAGGATATAACCAAATCCCCATGCACAAACCTGACGAATAGCATACAAGCTTCATCACCGGCCGGGGAACGTTTTGCTACAAAGTGATGCCCTTTGGATTAAAGAATGCTGGAGCAACGTATCGAAGGTTGGTTAACAGAATGTTTCAAGATCAAATTGGGCGAAACAAGGAGGTATATGTGGACGATATTCTAGTAAAATCCACTAAAGCAGAAAGCCATCTAGAAGACCTAGAGGAAGTGTTCCATGCCTTAAGAGCTTATCAAATGAAGTTAAACCTTCAAAAGTGTTCTTTTGGGGTTCAGACTGGAAAGTTCCTAGTGTATGTTATCAGCAAACGTAGTACCAAGGCTAGTCCTGATCAAATCCAAGCAGTAAAAGATATGGAGGAACCTAAAACAAGCAAAGAAGTCACAAGCTTAAATGGAAAGGTAGCAGCCCTAAGTCAGTTCATTTCCAAAGCTACTAACAAGTTTGTCCATTACTTTGATGTCATAAAGGAGAAGAAATTTTTTGAATGGAATGATGAAGTGCAGAAAAGCTTTTCAAGAATTAAAGGATTACTTGGGGAAGACCCCGATTTTGTCTAGTCCCAAGAAAGGGGAAGATCTATACCATTATATGGTCATCTCAAAATATGAAGTAAGCTCAGTCTTCATAAGAGAAAGTGGTGGAACTCAACATCCAATTTATTATGTTAGCAGAAGGCTAAAGGATGCGGAGACCCGATATCCTATAGTAGAAAATTTGGATTATTGCCTTGTACTTACAGCACGAAAACTCGGGCTAATTCCAAGCATATCCCATCAAGGTATTAACCAACATCCCGCTTAAGAAAGTTTTCAGCAAGCCGGAAACCTCAGGAAGGTAAGTGGAATGGGGAATTGAGCTTAGCCAATGTGAAATTGAATTCCAACCTTAGGCAGCAATTAACGGGAAAGCTCTTGCAGATTTTGTGAATGAATGCACAAGTTACATTGCAGAATGGTCAATGAAGGAAAATGATCTAAAGACTAAGTGGCAGTTGTTCATCTATGGAGCTTCAAACGAACAAGGAGCACTAGTAGGATACATAATAATTACCCCTGATGGACATCACTTACATTATGCAATGAAGCTGGGTTTCGTAGCGACAAGCAATGTAGTAGAGTATCAATCGATGATGGCAGGACTAGATCTAGCGCTACAATTGAAGAATCATCGAGTCGAGATCTTTCAGGACTTACAGTTAATGGTGAATCAAATCAAGCAAACCTACCAGACCAAAGATGCTCGGTTGGCACTGTATGTGAAAAGAATACTAAAGATGCTTTCTCAATTTGAGAATTTTTCCATACATCAAATCCCAAGGGGGGAAATTCCCAAGCTGATTCTTTAGCAAAATTGGATAGCTCCCGAGGAGAACCCGAGACTCGAATAATTCCTATACGATATCAAGAAAAGCCTAAAATTGAGCAGGAAGCATCTGAATCGGGAAAGGTGTTGCTAGTCTTAACTAGATCACAAGCATTGGGAAAGGAAAGTGAAATCGAAAAGGGAGTTGCTCCCGGTGAAGATCCCATGACGGTTGAAACGGAATACCATTACGAGATCACTTGGATGGCTCCTGTCATGAATTATCTTCTAAAAGGAACCTTATTTGTCAGTAGGCAAGAAGAAAGAAAGATAAAACACCAAGCTCCTACATTCGTGATTGCGGACAAAGCACTAAATAAGAAAGGACATTCACTCCCTTACCTAAGATGCATAAGCCTTGAAGATAGGCTCAACTTGTTAAAAGAAGCATAGAAGGTTTGCGTGGAGACCACTCCAACAGAATTAAGCTGGCAAAGAAAGTCATGCAGCAAGGCTTTAATTGGTCGCAAATGGTTAGCAAGCAATTGAGTATGTCAAGAAATTCGAGAAATGCCAAAGATGTTCCAAGATACCCCGACTGCCTATAAGTGATCTAACCCCTATTTCAAGCCCATGGCCTTTCGACGTATGGGGAATAGACTTGATTGGACCCCTACCAATCTCCAAGGGTGGAGCTAAGTATGTCGTGGTAGCCATTGACTACTTCACCAAGTGGGTGGAAGCAGAACCCCTTCCAACAATCACGTCCAAGAAAGTGTTGAGGTATGTTATAAAGAATATCATCATGCACTTTCGAATTCCCTATAAAATCATATCAGACAATGAAACACAATTTGAAAGCGAAGAAGTCAAAAGGTTTTGTGATAAGAACGGAATCATAAAAAGTTTTTCATTCGTGGAACATCCAAGGGCAAATGGTTCCGTTGAAGCTGCAAACAAAACCATAAAGATGGTTCTAAAGAAATGACTGAACCATGCAAAAGGAATTTGGGCAGATGAATTACCCGTAGTGCTTTGGGAATATAGAACTTCCACCCAAACAACAACGGGACATATTCTATACTCCCTGACGTATGGATGTGAACCTATGCTTCCAGTCGAGGTTAAGATCCCCTCACATAGAAGAATAGCCTATGCATTTGATCCTAATCAAGAATTAAGAAAGGAATCCTTAGACCTAATCCAAGGTTTAAGAGATGAGGCCACCAATAGGATGGCTGAGTATAAAGGAAGATTACTAAGTACTACAATTTGAGGGTTAAAGCAAGAACCTTCACTAAAGGAGACTTGGCCTTATGAAAGGTAACGGACAACGCAAAGAATCCATTAGACGGTCCGCTTGGTCCAAACTGATAAGGACCCTCAATCATTCACCAAGAAGTCACACCTGGAACGTATCATCTCTGCAAACCAAATGGTGATCTCGTACCATAAACATGGAACTTGGAACACCTAAGACCATACTTTTTGACGATAAGAGAATAAAGAAAGGCCTTCTACAAGAATATTGGCACAAATAAGGGTACGGAAACCCTACTAAAATTTTGAACTACCTAAAAAGGGGTGAAGCAGCCTACAATGGTCAAAAATCCATGTCATAGCTAAGATGGCTAGGGCAACGCACCTTTTAGAGGAAGGTGGAGTGTAAGCCTCTAACATCGTCCAAACTAGAAAGGATCGGGCTAAAGCATCAAAAGCGTAAGCTTTCGATCCACGTCAGAAATGGTCGAGATGGAGCATCTAATTAGCACACCTTGCTTCTGCTCGCAGAAGAGTATGCTCTACCTCTGCTATGAACTAAGCACGTCCTACCTCTGGTCGTAGAAGAGCACGTCCTACCTCTGGTTGTAGAAGATCATGTCCTACCTCTGCTTATGTTCCTCGTATCCCATAGAAGGGAACAAAAAATCACGATCTGCCTCTCTTCGTAGAGGAGCAGGCCCTGCCTCTGCTTTGACTAAGTATGTCTTGCCTCTGCTCGTAGAAGAGCACGCTCTACCTCCACTTATGTCTCCTCCCGCAGAAGGGAGTGAAATCCCAAAGAGTGGCTAACAAGGCACGTATATCCTCTGCCTTTACAATCAAAAGCCCAAAGAGTGGCACACAATGCACATCCATCCTCTGCTTTGACAATCAGAAGCCCAAGAGAGTGGCTCACGAGGCACATACATCCTCTGTCTTAACAATAAAAAGCCTAGAGAGTGGATTATGAAGCATGTACATCCCTGCTTCACAGATTGATACCAAAAGTGGATTTCTGGTCTTTCATCTATCTTAATACCCGAATATGGGTAGGTTCAGGACTTCTATTAATACCAGAATTGGATTTCTGTCTTTCATCTATCTTAATACGTGAATTTGGGTTGGTTCGGGACTTCTATTAATATGAGAATTGGATTTTTGGCTTTTTGTCTTAATACCTGAATTTGGGTTGGTTCGGGACTTCTATTAATAACAGAAGTGGATTTCTGGTCTTTCATCTATCTTAATACATACTAATCTGGGTTGGTTCGGGACATCTATTAATACCAGAACTGGATTTCTGGTCTTTTACCTTAATACCCGAATCTGAGTTGGTTTGGGACTTCTATTAATACTGAAAGGGAATTTTAGTCCTTGATCATAAATACCCGAATCGGGGTTGGTACGAGACTTCTATTAATATCAAAAATGGATTTCTGGTCTTTCATCTATACCTGAATCTAGGTCAGTTCTGGATTTTTACTGATACTAGAAATGTAATTCTGGTCTCCTATGTCTAATACCCGAATCTGGGTTCGTTCGGGACTTCTTTTATTTCCAGAATGGGGATTTCAGTCTTCTATTATGAACACACTAAATTTGGTAATAAGGATAAGTCTATCCACATTTTAGCAACCAAGAAGTTTCTAGGGCTTATTCATTATTCTTCCGGTAAAGTACAAAGTATTAACAACTGTGAGGCTTTAATTGCAAGCTTAATGTGCTATTGGGCTAAGGATTGAACAATGCCTAATATGACATTGGTAAAATAACTGTAGAAAGTATATTAAGACTAAAAGACTAATGTAAAGTATTAGTTGTTGAAATTTGTGTAGGAATAAAACGTAGGTAAAAATTTAAGTAGAATGCCACAAGTTGAAAAGGTAAAGCTGACTTGAAAAGTCAAAGATACCCCTTCACTGGGGGGTGCAGATGTTACTACCAAATTTAGCACCGAAACCAGCTATCGGTAAAGGGGTATTGGACTGCAACCCATATAGAAGAATGATACGAAAGCAAGGACCCAGAATCAGGCTAAAATTGAAAGCATGAAGAAGGCGATTGGGTCAACAGGCTATCGGCACAAGCATAGAAGGGGAAAGCTTGGTGATGATACGTAAAGAGGTAGTGACAAAGCAATACCAACACAGAGGGCTATCGACATGAATCAGTTCCGAAAGCATAGCGTAACGAGTTGGAGACAAGTAAAGGAAAGCAAGAATCGGAAGAAAATGACCTGAAACGCGAAATAAAGAAGGGACTCTATGTTATTTGGAACATGAGCATAGTGAGACGAAGGGCTATGAGCACTAATTAACTTAGTGCCGATACAAAGGGAAATAAAGACATCAAAGTCAGAAAGCCAACTATCAGAGTAAAGGTTTGTGGAATAATGAGACATAACATTTAAAGCCATTCATAGATGTACCGAAAGCATGTTTCTGCAAGACCGAAACCAATTTTCAGGGCTCATCGAAAGCAAACCAAAGCTTATAAAAGAAGAGCTAAAGTGAAGAAATCAACGACATAAGAGGCCGAAACATAAATAAAACATCGCGAAAAGCCTGCTAACGGAGACTAAGCTTGTCAACCACCAAGGAACAGCTTCAGAAATTATCAAGAGATGTACCAGAGCTTATTCCTGAAAGTCATTACCCAAAGCTATCTATACCAACTGGTTTGGTATCAATACGGAGGGTAGAAGCAGCATTAAAGAGAATCTCCCAAGACCGAGACCAATTTTCCAAAAGCTAAGACCAACATATCGAAGGCCAAGTTATACCCGAAAAACAATGTCGAGAACAAAGGAAGGCGTCGAAGCCACTATCACCGGAATCGAAAGGCGTGAGGCGGCCGACACCATATTGCTGCACCCAAAAGGGGTTCCGCTAAGTCAACAACTAAAGGCGCCCCAAATTATCTATAAATGAGACCCTAGGGGTCACAGTTTAGGCGCCAAATATTCATTCTATAATCTTGCACTCTTTTCCTCAAGAACAAACCCTAATTTCTCAATCACATTGGGGATTTCTTCAATTCTTGTAATATACTCAAAATAAATAAAAGGGAGAAGTCTGAGACTTAAATATTTCTCGATTCGATAATCATATCGTGTTTATCGTGATTAAACAGGGAGTTATCGTTAATCCTTTTCATGAAGGGGTTAAGAGTTATCGTTAATCCTTTTCGTGAAGGGGTTAATAACAATTATTTCGGAATAGTAAGTGCTTTGGGTAAAACTAAAGAACCTCCTCTTTCGATCCTCCCATATGTGACTTAATTCTTTCATAAAAAATCTAATGAAGCGCAACATATGTAGGAAAACTTTTGTAAGTTTACGACTTGATAACTAACACGACCAAGACCTTCCTTGGGATGGTTCGATGTGGAAGTATCACCGAAGTCAACAAGTGTTATGTCATGTTGACAACTTAATTGTCATGAAGCATTAGCCTTTTTCCTCTCAACATAGTGTGTATTATATTATCTTGAGTCTAAGGATGACTAATGCAGTGAGGTATTCAACCTTCGATAACCCATAACATCCTTATCCCAAGGTAACTCTTGATCCTGAAGTCCTTTAAGCATGATACTACCTCTTAGAAGGAAGAGTATCTAATCTTAGGACTTAAGATCGTGATACTTAGGATACGACGGAGCAAGTTAAGCTTGTTGATACTAAGTTGCGTTTCAGCGTCCTTTAGATCAAATATCCATTAAATTTCAATACATATGCATTGATAAGCGTATTTCCGGTGTTGACGAAAAATATCGGTAATCAAAAATACATGTGTTGATACGCTTATCCGAATCTTTTAATTTCACGAAACGAAAAATAGTGTTATTCTAGTATTACAATGTAGTATTTTTTGTTCAAGTTCGCCCAAATTCCGATAATGTTTTATTCTTGCGATTTATTAAATCGTTAATTAAATTAGCACAAACAAAACAAATTTATGTATTTTTGTACAAAATTTAATCCTCCACTATATCTACTTGGACATATCTCAAATATTTAATTTCGAATTTTTATTCAAATTTTACATTTTATCGTTATTTATGATATATCGGTTGCCGCTACCACAAATAATCATCAATGATCGATTCAAACGGAGCGGCTAAACTTAGAGTTTTCAATATATAATTGTTTATATCACTTCTATATGAAATAATAAATTTAAAGATAAATATTTCATTATAAATCGATTTCATGTTTTAATTTCCAAGTAAATATATTCTAAAATTAAATTTATTGTTTAATTCTTATTTTAAAACCATTTTAAATTCAATAATTTAACTTAACTCAATAACTTAAATGGTCGGAATTTACGTGATGTTACAATCTCCCCCATGTAGAACTTTTCATCCTCGAAAAGGAACGAAATAAGAAACTAGTAATTAGACGGTACACCATTCATATGCATATCAATTTCGATTGCTTGTACAAACACAAAATTTTGATTTTGATTAGTATTGGTAACCCGATAACTCTAGTGTGGATTTCTGATTTGATTTCTGGATTAGAAATTTCCATTCTCCTTGCATAGCAATAAACTATGATAAAGAACTTCAGGTTCTTATATGAAACTCTTAGTAGTGTTCGACGTCGAGAATCAAGAGAACAATTCTATTCGGAACCAAAATCATATACTTAAGCTAAATCAAAACTGTTATGCAAATAAAATGGTTTTCGCACACTCGGGTGTTATAGTTCATTCATTTTATTTTTTTGTTATACCAAAGTATTTAATTCAAGCGTCTTCGATTTACATACAAATTTCAAGGTTTATAAGAAAATTCTTTGAAAATTTTTCTTTTATAACAAAATACCTTATCTCAAAAGTAGTTTTTGATAACTCGATATTTTCACAAGTTTATCGTTGTTCTTTAAAATCTGGTAATACGTTGATCAGATGTAAAACTAGAAATCTCCAAGTACTAAGTAAGCTCATTTCAACATCCAGTGAAAATACTTGAAATGCATTAAAACAGATTAAAGAAATACCATCCAATAAACTAGCCGATGAAACAATTCATGGATCGCGAATACACAATGGTTACGCCTGGGTCCCCCAGGAAGCATCTGTACCTAGAGGAAATCTCTTCCATATGAATTTCGTCACGAACTAATCAACAAAATGAATCAATAGAATAGAGCAACCTGAGATCAACATGGATCGCAGCCCCTAAGGTCGCTCTATCACCATGTCAGAGGACAAAGTATCACGGCCGTAGGTGGCTAGGCAATCATTACCTTACGCATTTTTCCATAACACCTCAAAACAATCGCAGCTTGCGGATTTCGCCATTATAAAATGACCATAGATCGCACCAAACACAATGCTTATGCCTGGTTCCCCCAGGAAACATCCGTCGCTGTAGATCTCCGTGGCCCTGCGAATTTCGGTATGCAGCGAGTTCATAGAAAAACTCATGAGTATTACATCCGAACAACCACAATTAAAGAAATATCAATAAGAGTTTGTACCGAGTTGGGCCTCGATTTTCGATGGAAGTTACTTCCCATATCTTCGATTTGAAATCATCTGACACTATATATAATATTCATTTCACTTCGCATATATCGTACTCATATAAAATTTCATTTACATAAGATTTCTCAAATCATATTTCAACATGTCATTCTTGTACAAAATCCCTTTTTATATAAGATTTCATTTCATATCAACTACCTTCCAAATCAATAGTTTCGAATTCATTATATTCTTATATAAATCTTTCATACATAAGTTTCGAAAATATCTATCAAATATCCAAAATTTGAATATTCTCAAAATTCCATTTCAATACCAAATTCAGTTCGATTTATTAATTGATTTAGATATTTCGCATTATTTCAAATTCAGATTTATAAATTAATTCATCGTTAAAACTTCAAGTTCAATTTAGATTACATGTCACGAATATCATTATTCAACTGAATCTTTACATAAAATCTGTAACAACCCGGAATTTCTGAACCAATTTAAAATTTTATTTTTAATTGGTTTAATAGATTTTAAGGATTTAAAATGATTTATTTTGAGAATCAATGATTTAAAATTTTTTAAATCGAAATTAGAATATATAAATTTATTTTAATTATAAAAGGAGTTCGAAATGGCGCGGTAGTTTGAAAATTCGATTTTTAATTTCAATTGAATGTATAGAATTCAAAATAAATCGGATTTTAGTAAAACCAGAAACGTTAGAATTTGTTTAATTATATCTTTCTAATGAATGTGAGAAACTAAGATTTCATGATAAAAATTGAAAGTTATATCCATTTTAAAATTTAGAATAGTCGTTATGGAATTTATATATAATTTCCATATATATAAAGCCCTTAAAAATTGCCTTTCCGCAAATGACCTCCGTTTTCGACAAAACCACTTTTGTTGGATCTGGAATGTCAAATTATTGCTAGGTTTATAATTTCTTAATTTTTTGAATTAATATGTGAGAATGGTGAATTTAAATGCCTGTTCAGTTTTAATTGTGAATTTAATCGACTGGAAAAGGCCATTTTTCAAACGGTCTCCATTTTCGATGAAATTAGTTTTGTTAGGACTGTATCGTCAAAACATAGCTAGATTTATTTTTCTGTAATTTTTGAAGTCAGTATGTGGCCCCGATAAATTAAAATGTAAGTTCAAATTCAATATTGATCATTATATTAATTTATATTTTAATTTTGATAAAAACTGATCAAAACAGTAGATTTGGCTTACGAAACATATCTGATTTTGTCCGGAATGGGGTATTTGGCTAGAAACGACAGTCGTTCGGTTTTATTTGGTGTTCGAGAATTAAACAAGATATTTTCGAATTAAATAATAATATAAAATACTATATATACCCATTCAAATCTAGCCCTAACCCTATAATCAGAAGCTGCCATCAGCTTTAAACCAATGCCCCCGGTTGCTCGATTTTTGATCCTTCAAATCCTCTCAATCCACTACGAATTAGACACCTACTCTTAAGAAAACATTGTAGATATCTCTATGGACTTTCATTCTATATGGTTATGATCTGAAATAGGGTTCAAATTGGTGTGAAATCATGCAACAACGGGTTGTCGTTCGTTGGGGATTTTCAGCGCGAGGAGGCACGCGAGTTATACGTCGAGCTCGGCGTAGGTAGGTAGCGCGGAGGGCTAGCGAGTGGAGGATGTTGATCGACGACTGGTGCCTCGAACGGTGTGCAGTGGCGAGCCCTAGAATGGAAGGCATGGGTTCGATTAATCGGTCGTGAATAGATGGATTAGCAGAAGGAATTAGTTAATTAGGGTACTTAATTTTATTCAAATATCTTAGTTAATTAATTTATATAACCAATGTGTAAAAATCCATAACTTCTTCATACGATGTCAGAAAATTGCAAACCCAGATCCGTTGGAATCTTGATGACGAACTCTACATTTTAGAACTGACCAGAACGGAAATGGAGCAAATTGGATTTTTAGTTGAATTAAACATGCGTTTGATTCAATTTGAAAATAAAATCTTCAAAAATAAAGAATGGCGGAGTGGAAACGAATGTGAGAATTTTCTCACAAAAATATTTATATAGTTATTTAATTATTTTATAACTGAAAATATACTAATTGCCAGTGATGATTTTTTTTATCTGTTGCATGTGACATTGCTTGAGTTCAACACATGAACCACTCACAGCTCATCTGCATACGAAGTGTTGTTTGAATATACGACACTTGTATTTCAAACAATGTGGATTGACACTCTGGTTGTTGTTGAAATAAGATATAAATATCCATTTATAATTAAAACAGTGAAAATTGGTAAATTAGAAAAATAATTCAAACCGAATTTGAATTGCTTAAATTTATTAACCAATAATTTATTTAAACTGACTGTTGTTGTTTGAAAACCCCTCACGGGTGTTGGTATGATATTTGACATACATTAATTCCAAGATTTAGTTGTATGTCAATCGATGGGTTGACAGGCTGTGATGAGCGTTATTTATTTATTTTAATGCTTATACAGTTGTAAATTGTACAATGGCTGATGTTTGAATGGTTAATGATTATTTATCATTATTGTTGAATACATATGATGTATGAAATCCATATAACTGAAATTATATGGTAATTGATTAAGTCACATTCCAATTCAGTATAACGAAAATTTTAAAATAATATTCAGCGGATATTCAAAATATGATTTTGATGTCCGATTGTGGATGGACACGAAAATATATAAAAATATGAAGTCGGGTTAAGTAATAGAAACGCTATTTTAACTCGAACGAATTTTTAAATCGATTTTATTCATTTTATAATGAATACGAAAAAGAATTGATTTCAAAATAAGATATTTTGAAAATATTATCATTTTAATATTATAATGATAAGGAATATTCAATTTTGATTTAAAATTGAAATCGTTTTAAAATGAATTTATAAATGATTTATAAAATAGATTTTGAATGGAAATCAATGAGATATATATATATATATATATATATATATATATATGGTTTGAATAGAACGCGCGCGCAACGACCGTTCGCGAATTTCAACCATTGACTTCAAATGGACGTAACGGGAGATCTGACAAACGGATTCTCCTAAAACCGGAACCATTAGGTTCATATCGAAAAGATCTTTCCAATGAATTTAAGAGATTTAAATTTAAATGGTTGGATTTCAAATTATGTCCAAATCAATTTTAGAAAAGGTCGTTATGGATGCAGTTCGGTGGCCGTCATTTGAAACCGACTGTAAGGGCTAAAATAAATTATTGAAATATGGAAAAATTTGTAAAATCATAATAAATGATTTGGAAAGATTTTGGATGAAAAATTCCAGTTTTGGAAAGATAAAATATATTTTTATCTAAATGAACTGGTTATTAACTAGAATAATAATACAATGTTTTTAAATAAATAAATTGAACTTGTAAATGGTTTTAGAAATAACCAGATTTTCCAATGAATAAATTGGAATGGATTTTAATGGAAATAATCTTCGAAATATTCCAATATTGGATTCCGTGATTGTATGGATATTGCTGAGGAATTTGGAAGAGATATATATATATATATTGTTATTCCCAATACGATATTTGTTTGTTTCAGAATTTGATATTGAATATAAGCTGATATAATTTCTATTTATGGCCTTATATTTGATACCAAATTGGATTTTGGGTTTGTCGTGAACAATGTTTTAAATAACATTTGTTCTTTAACCCAATTAACAGTAAAGGTATAATTTGGAATTTATAATCTTTTAATTAAGATTAATGAAATTTTCCAAAGTAAAGTTTTCCAATTTAATATATTAAATTGGAATTGAATGTAATTCGATTTAATAATCAAGATAAACGTTTGTAAAGAAAGACCATTGCTATTTATGGAATTTAAAAGGCTTTGTCGTAATTCCATTTGAAGTATTGATTTTATACGGAAATTTATATCGATTATATATTGATCTATTTTCCGTGAGGATTCCATAGTTAATGAAAGATTATTTGTGTTTATCGTGAACTGTGTTTTAAATAACATTAATTCTTTAACCTAGTTAAAAACAAGATTAATTTCTTAAAGCTGAATAATCATAAAGTAATGATTTTTGAGATTATTACCAAGATGGAGTTTTGATAAATCTTTAAATAGATTGAAAGTTAAATGGTAATTAAATTTACCGAATTCATGAATTGATAGAGAAGGGAGTACCACCGGTTTTACTCCAGGCGATGGTTAAATCTTTAATAAGATTTGATACGCGAAATGGTGATTAAATTTACCGATAACACCATGGGTGTTAGATATGGAGTACTACCAGTTTTGCTCCATGAGATGAATAGGTTGGGATTGGGAAAAATAAAATAAATGGTTACTTAGGTAAGGCTTGATAATACCGACTAGTTTTAGAAACCTTAATTTGGTTAAGAATTGTTAAAGGATAAAATAAAATCTTTGGAAATGGTTTTTAAATGAAGATTAAAGAATAAGTTTAAAAGAATTTATCTTTGATAAAATTAATGGGAACCTTACCCTAAAGATGTAAATATTTGAATAAAAGAATATTCTGAATTGGAATGAGGCATATGATGTGTTTATATATCATTTGATTATAAGATACGCGAATTATTTGGAAAGACCGGGTTTAACCCATTCTGAATGACTGTTACGACGATTATATGTCGACGAAGAAGACGGTGGTTGAAGACTAGAGATCTTCAATTCGAATGGATGATTACTGATGTCTTGATTGGGTTGATCCCTCGAAACAAGGTACTAAGGGGTGATCGTCCAGACGTACTTGGAGATCGACTGGATATGCGAGGACCTCTCTCCTGTATTGGACATATGGGATGAGGAATAAGGTGCCTCTGGTTTCGTTCAGACCCAGAACGGACTTGTAAATGGATGTGTATCTGAATTGGAATACATTCTGTATTGATTGATTTCTATTAAATATATATCTGTTTGGTGGCGGAGAATTTATTCTCTTACTTAACACCTTCTCTGAGACATACGAGCTTAGAGGTTATATATTGATAGACATCAGTTGTATGGCGTGAATTGTCAGTGTGGCATGCTGAGATGCAAATGATCAAGGCTTTTGTTGAAAAGCAGAGTCTTGTGGTTGATGATCAAAGCACGACTTTAAATAGCATAGTTTTGTGTATAGCATTAATTCGCGAGCCTCACACCCCGGTGTGAACCAGAAACGGGATAAGGGATCGCAGGGAGGGCATGCGTTTCTTTCTAGCTACAAGTGATGTCATGGTATAGAGCCCGGACATTTTGCTTATGTGGATGTTGGAAAGCGAGGTATCTCGGATTTGAGTCCCTAGTGGTTCTTGATATAGTCGACATACTGACCAGATTTTATGCCCCATAGGGCAGGGAAATGTATTGTTGCGGTTGAATCCTGAGACATAATAGGCTAGATTATCTCGAATCGGAAGGAGAGATCTCTTGCCTTGGTTCATGACGGAAATCCAATTTCCAATACGACACTTCTCAGTTTTAGTTGTAAAACTAGTATGGTGACATAATATATGGTACCTATGTCGTCTATGATTCATACAATTATATTTGAAGGTTTTTTTGACACTATGCACTTACAGTATATCAAATGATTTGTTTTAAAATGTACCAAGCATATTTGGTTATTATAAGGTAAAACTCTATCCTTCGGCTTGCGTTACATTGTGTGATGGGACCTGAGTCTTATAATAGCTTTATTTTTCCAAAAGCATTGCATTGTTTACAAATTGCTTTGGTATTCACATGGAGTAAACCCGTTCCATAACATACGGCGTGGTCCCGTGAATTACCCTATTTTAAAGTAACAATTTAATACTGTTTTAAGTTCTCCCACCAATCCCATGACTGACTCGGAGTTTATTGTTTCTACCTAAATTTTGGGTGCCCATATTTTCCACACGAGCAGCTAGTAGTTTTGGTTTTCGTAGATAATTCTTTTCCCAGGATACTGGATTACAGCTGGAGCTATATTCAGAAAGCTTTGTATTCGTGTATTTCTTTCAGTTGTGGCACTTGATGTATTTCCGTTGTGCATTACATTTTTACATTTTTATTTTCGCTGCTATGTAAGTTAAATCTCTGATATTAATTTTCGCTATGTAATATTTATTAGTACTCTGATGTAAATTGTTGTAATAGCAATAAAATGTTCTATTGTTTGTGTTCTGATGCATTGTGTTCTCAAAGCAATCAGGGATCCTCCATCTCTTGCGGGATCAGGCAAGTTTGTGTCGTTTCACAATCATTTAGGACTTAAATTGATCGGATTAGAAATATATACTTTTATCTTCAAAATAGTTAATTTAAATTTAAAATAGTTCCAATAAAATAATAGTTTGATATAAAATAGGATTGAGTTAAAATAAATAAGTTTTAGTATAAAATAGTTTAAATAAACTAAATAGGTTTGCTATAGAATACTTGAATAAGATAACTAAGTTTATATTCAAAGTAGTTTAAATAAATTAAATTTTATAGTTTAGGAATAATAGTGTAAATTTATATACTAGTTGTATAGCAAAAAAACTAACTTCAAGAGATAATCCAATCCGAATCAACTTATCTGAAATTCCCATGCTAATTCAGCTACAATTTCATAATATGGTTTCAATAATCATTTCTCAAGTCGAACATCATTCACAAAACATAAACTCTTTCAAAAGCTTCCGAAATTAGCTTATAATTCACATAGTTAAATTTATACAAAATAACCTTCTCCAAATATTTCTTGGTCAAATATTTCTAACACATTTCATATAAGTTGGATTCAATACATTTCAAAACAATCAAGAAATCTATTTCAATTGTCCTTTACATCTCATTTTCAATACTTCCATTAACATAGTATAAAATAAATGCTTTGAAAATTAAATTGTCAATTGTTGTCTATGTTATTAATTCAACTTTGTTTTAGACTTTTTCTGATGCACGATAAACAAAAGGGTACAAGGATGTGAATTGAGTAGTAACGAAAGCTCAAGAATGAATAAAACAAAGGTGAGCAGGTCAAATAACAAGTAAAGCTAAGTGAACGAATCAAAATAAACAAAGGAAATATCTATTATCAAGTCCAAGAGGGAAACGATGCAGCTATGAAATCCGTTCCTTTCCTATTTAAATTGGATTTTGCATTGGTACATATTTCCAAAATATTCACTTGTCGTCAATTTTTTTTCTTCTATTTCATTCAAGTCATTCACCATTAACTATTTAAATTTACAATTTAATTTTGAACATTCATTTCTAAATTCTACTTATATTTCACAATGGTGTAACTTTATTTAAATTTGGGTCATTTACGCAAGTTCACATTAATTTTACCAAAGTATTTTCATTAAAATTTATCCAAATCATTTTCGAATATTTACTCATAATTAGTCTAAGTATTTCTCGATGTTTCAATCGGAATTATATGGTCAACCCACCATTGAAACTCGAAAATAAACATTGGCGATGTCGCAACAATCACCAGAATCATTCCAAGCGATTAGAGTGTGATTCCATATTTGTGTGGTACAAATAAAACTTCGTATATACATTAGCTAGGCGTATATTCAATATCCTACATACTCAATAGTCTAACCTTGACGTCGAATAATATACCCAAAATTCTTCTTATATAAGATACATAATCTCCAAATACAAGACAAAATAGTATATTTCAAAATAATTTATCAAATTCAAAATAAATTTGTTTCAAAATTTATTAATTTCAAAATTCTTCCTCTGCGCTACTCTTTCAAAATATTAGTTTCAAAATAATTTATATTTCAAATTACGCTCTCACCAGTGCAATTTCTAGTGACGGATTCTTATTAAACACCATAAGCTAAGCTATGTTTAAACCAAAGCTCTGATAGCAACTGTAACGGCCTATCTTTTCTACCGCTTCAAGTCAGTAACTAAACCAACTCGAACCGTTCTGAATGGCAGATTGTTATTTAGCTTACGGATTTAATAGAATCAAACACAGAAATCACATAATAAAATAAACCACAATATCTCACACCGGAATAATTTTATATAATATATCAGAGTTATACAAAGTTTATACAGTGGAAGAATACATGCTTTTAACTAAATAAAATTTACATAATTTATGATCTAAAGTGCACGCGTCTTCACGTGCCTCTAAATTTGATAGGTGAATTATTTAAATCTGTAAAACTTGGATCTAACCTGAGCGTTTCATGTAAAATATAAAACACTCGAGTTTAACTTTATTCAAGTAAATCAACTTCAATAAAACACTAAAATATAATAGTTAATCCTAACTTGTATAAAATAAGCTATATGTCAAAATTATGGGTCCGAAACATGGTGGAAAACTTACATAGGGTCAACAACAAACAACATACAAATGTCAAAATTATGAGCAACAAAACATGGGCAACTGGTAACTCAGTCAGAATCTAACACATGAAGATGACAACTTAAAGGTGTATAACAAAATGGAATTGCCTGATTCACATCCCAAGCATGAACCCAAGTTGACAAATAAGGAACAAGGTGTTTCCTAATGCTACAGGTCATTTCGGATAATAGGGCAAACATATGTTCAAATATATGTATCGGGTCAGTAGGGTATTTTCTATTTTTCAGACCATAACACTATAGCAAAACAACACAACAACTTCAAAGTAAGGTCAATGTAAATGGCCTAACAAACCCAACATTTAGCACTAATCAAAACAACAAGCATGATAACAATGTATAACTATTATGTATAAACATTAGCACACATGTATAAACAATAGAATAATGATAAGGTCGGTGTCAAGGCAAGCCAGATCACGGTGCCTAGCAAATAAATATGCAGTAGGATGTAGTGAAACATAGCAAGTGAAACATGGAAGCAAGTGAAATGCAATGAGCTACAAGTTAACAAGGTCAAACAACACTCAAAAAGCAACATGGTGAAGATATAGAAAAACATTTACTATTATTTTATATTTCTATGAAGTTAAAATACTTAAACTAAAATTAATCGTGAGCATAAACTCATTCTTAACAGCAGACTAGAAACGCTGCGGTGCCGAAGAGGTGGTCTGGGGCAGGCGACAGGAACAAAATAACACCGAATTTCAAGAATAGTTTGTTGCTCTCTTTTTTGTAGAGGAAAGATTACCGGTTTCCTGAAGAAGGTTAGACCTCAGATCAGTCGATGGAGGCGGTTGCAGAGTGACCGGCGTTTGGTGATAGGGCTCATGTGGAGATGGGTTCCTTTAGTTTTCATTTTTTTGTATATATATGTTGTCTACAGACTTTGAGAGAAAGAGATACAAAGAGGAAAGTGGGAGACAGTCAAGCAATGTGCATGAGTTTTGGCTGAAAGAGGTACACAGACTTAAAATAAGATGAGAAAAGAAGGAGCACTAGGTTTTGGACATCTTGCATGTAAGATATATATGAGGGAGGAAGAGAAAGAAAAGCAAGAAGAAGAATGGACAGAATATTTGCAAAGGGGAAACTGATACAAGTTTATTCAACACAAGACGAGAAAGCAAATATTTATTTCTAACATTAAACCACGTATAGGCCACAAACTACGCACCATAATACGTGTACAGTTTACTCATTCCATTCTTAACGTTTTAAATACTTCTCTATAGTTTTGTTTGGTTTATTTATTTATTTATTAAACATATGTGCTCAGGAAGTAAAATGAAGGGAACAGGCGCAGGTAAGATGGAGAGGTAGGTAGACAAGTGAATTTTTTTTGTATATATATATATATATATATATATATGTTATGGTAGAAAGAAACAAACATAGTGGAGGAAAATAAACCATTCATACGTTAAGTAAGATGGAGCATGCAAGACTTTAAAGTGAAATAAAATATAACATTTGAACATGATATAGCGTTGTTTGCTTTTTATTTTCTCTTCCCTTTTCGTTGTGTATTTTTTATAGAAATGTGGCTTTACTTATTGGAGACAATAAGGCATGCATTAAATGAACGCATGGTTGGAAGGATGAACTGTTTTGGAAAAATACATGAAACACATGCATAATATATGAAAGGTATAGGTGTAGATACAGTTATCTAAATCTTCGAACTTACGAAATGGAAAATTGTGTTATTCTTAGAATACAATCTAGTATTTTTAGTTCAAGTTCACTCGAGTTCCGATAACGTTCTATTCGTGGTGATCTATTAAATCACTAATTAAATTAGCGCAAAGGAAACAAACATATGTATTTTTCTACGAAATTTATTCCTCCACTATATCAAGTTGGGCATATCTCAAATATTTAATTTCAAATTTTACACTTTTATTATCAATTATAATATGTCGGTTGCCGCTACCACAAATAATCGTCAATAATCGATTCAAACGCGACGGCTAAACTTTGACGTTTTCAATATATAATTGTTTATATCACTTCTATATGAAAATAATAAGTTTAAAGATCAACGTTTCATTATAAATCGATTTCATGTTTTAATTTCCAAATAAATATATTCTTAAATTAAATTTATTGTTTAGTTCTTATTTTAATACCATTTTAAATTCAATAATTAAATTTAATTCGGTAATTTAAATGGTCAGAATTTGCGGGATGTTACGATCTCCCTTACTCAGAACTTTTCGTCTTCGAAAAGGAATGAATAAGGAACTAGTAATTAAACGATACACCATTCATATGCATATCAATTTCAATTGCTTGTACAAACACAAAATTTTGCTTTTAATTAATATTGGTAACCCGATCACTCTAGTGTAGATTTCTAATTTGACTTCTTGATTAGAAACTTTCATTCTCCTTGCATAGCAATAAACTACAATAGAGAACATCAAATTCTAATCCGAAACTCTTATCAGTGTTCATCGCCGTGAATCAAGAGAACAATTCTATTTGGGATCAAAACCGTGTACTCAAACTAAACCAAAATTGTTATGCGCATAGAATGGTTTTCGCACACTTGCATGTTATAGTTCATTCATTTTATTATATTTTGTTATGCCAAAGCATTTAATTCTGGCGCCCTAGATTTATATACAAATTTGAAGGTTTATAAGAAAATTCTTTGAAAAAAATTCTTTTATATCAAAAATAGTTTTTGATAACTTGATATTTTCACAAGTTTATTGTCGTTTTTCAAGAATCTGGTAATACTTTGATCAGACGTAAAACTAGAAATCTTGAAATACTAAATAAACTCGTTTCAACATCCAGTGAAAATACTTGAAAACATTAAAATAGATTAAAGAAGTACCATCCAATAAACCAACCGATGAGAGTATTCATGAATCACAGATACACAAATGGTTACGCCTGGGTCCCCAAGGACGCATCCGTACCCATAGCAAATCTTTTCCCTACAGTTTCATCATTAGCTAATCAACAGAATGAATCAATAGAATAGAACAACCTAAGATCATCATGGAACGCAGCACCTAATGTTGTTCTATCACCGGGTCAAGAGGAAAAAATGCCACGGCCATAAGTGGCTAGACAATCACTGCCTTACGCATTTCGCCATAACACCTTAAAACAATCGTACCAATCACACTCTACATCTAGTAACACTGGTGGTTACGTCTCTATCACCGTAGCTTTAGGCAATCACTACCCTATGAATTATGCCATGTGGACCGTAGATACGTAATGGTTGCACTTGAATGCCCCAGGAAACATTTGTACCCGTAGGCCTTCGCAGGCTTGCAGATTTCGCCATTGTAAAACGACCATAGATTGTTGCAGACACAATGCTTACACCTGTTCTCCCAAGAAACATTTGTCGTCGTAGGCCTTCGTGACCCTGCGAATTTCGCTCTGCGGCCGAGTTCAAAGGAAAACTCATGAGTATTACGTCAGGATAACTGCAATCAAAGAAATATCAACAAGAGTTCCAACCGAGTAGGGTCGCAATTTTCAATGGAAGGTAATTTCCGTATATTCGATTTGAAATCACCTATGCTATATATAATATTCATTTCACTTTGCATATATAATACTCATATAAAATTTCATTACATAAGATTTCTCAAATCATATTTCAACATGTCATTCTTGTACAAATTCCCTTTTTATATAAGATTTCATTTTATAGCAATTAACTTCCAAATCAATAGTTTCAAATTCATTGCATTCCTATATAAATCTTTCATACATAAGTTTCGTAAACTTCCATATCAAATATCCAAAATTTGAAGATTCTCGAAATTCCTTTTTAATCCTAAATTCAGTTCGATTTCTTAATTGATTCAGATATTTCATACTATTTCAAATTTGGATTTACAAATCAATACATCGTTAAAACTTCAAGTTCGGTTTAGATTACATGTCATGAATATCATTATTCAACTAAATTATTACATAAAATCATTAGGACTTAAATTGATCGAATCAGAAATATATACTTTTATCTTCAAAATAGTTAAGTTAAATTTAAAATAATTTCAATAAAATAACAGCTTGATATAAAATAGGTTTGAGTTAAAATAAAAAAGTTTTGGTATAAAATAGTTTAAATAAACTATATAGGTTTGCTATAGAATAGTTGAATAAGATTGCTAAGTTTAAATTTAAAGTAGTTTAAATAAATTAAATTTTATAGTTTAGGAAAAATAGTGCAAATTTATATACTAGTTGTACAACAAAAATACTAACTTTAAGAGAAAATCAATCCAAATCAATTTTTCTGAAATTCCAATACAAATTCAGCTGCGATTTCATAATATGGTTTCAATAATCATTTCTCAAATCGAACACTATTCCAAAAAAAACTCTTTCAAAAGCTTCCAAATTAGCTTATAATTCACATTGTTAAGTTTATACAAAATAACCTTCCCCAAATATTTCTAACACATTTAATATAAGTTGGATTCAATACATTTCAAAACGGGAAAAAATTTATAAGGACAAATGAATTAAATAATTTATCCATAAGGACACCACCTTAGAAATTTATCCAGAAGGACAACTAATAGCCCAGCCCAACATAACCACTGCCTTCGTTTATTTCCTCTATCGCGTTTATTAATTTTACTTCCTCCTTCGTTTAAAAAAGTTTGAGAATTAGGGTTTATTTCTATGATCGATAAAAATGGCGTTCGTCTATCGCGTTTATTAATTTTACTTCCTCCTTCGTTTAAAAAAGTTTGAGAATTAGGGTTTATTTCTGTGATCGATAGAAATAGCGACTGATAACTGATCGACGCAATCTCCGCCTGTGGTGTTTTCCAACGCGAATTAGGGTAAATTCGATTGCGTGATTTTTTTATTTCGTGAATTCGTCCTAGAAAATCGAAGGAGAGAGTTGAAGGAGAAAAAAATCGCTGAAAAAAAAGCTTTTTTTTACGGTGAAGTTAGCAGCAGTTCGTAGGTATCATTTTTCCATTTTTTAAGGTATCATTTTTCTTGTATTAATAATGTTATGCTGTTTTGTTTATAGTTTTGATACTATATCAGTTTTGTACTTGTATTGTTGCATTAAATTTTCAACTCAATCGAAATTATGTCATTTTAATCAATCAAAGTGGGATGTAAACATTTTTATTCATTAGTTTTTCTTTAAAATATCAAAGCAGTTTTAAGGTATCATTTTTATATTTTTTTTAGGTATCAGTTTTATATTTTCAACATGAATTTACATCATAGCAGTTTTTAGGTATCATTTTTATATTTTTTTAGGTATCAGTTTTATATTTTCAACATGAAGTTACATCATAGCAGTTTTTAGGTATCATTTTTATATTTTTTTAGGTATTAGTTTTATATTTTCAACATGAATTTACATCATAGCAGTTTTTAGGTACAATTTTTATTTTTTTAGGTATCACTTTTTTATTTTCCAGTTGAATTTCCAGTATTATGTTGGTATAAGTTTTGATTGTGTATGAAATACTTGCAGATACTGCATGTTGCTGGAGATTACTTGAATTCCAGACTGGATTGCATACAAGTAAAAGTAAATGCATGAATGCATGCTTGGAATGGGGAGCAGTGTTGTATGTACTTAGATTCTGTAGGAAAACAACGTATCATAGTATATCAGTTATGTATAGTTGTAGGCATCATATGATAAAAGTGGTTATTATTGTGTATTATTGAGAATAAACTAATTTTTGTGATAACTGAATTGAATTGAGTGCTATTGTTTTTTTAATCAGTCGGTATTAGTGAGAATATATATTATTTTTGTGAAATTTGAATTGAGTAGGTGGGTGTTAATTTTTTTAACAGTGGGTATCAGCTAGAATTAATGTTGTGTATCAAAAAAAGTCAATTACCAAAGCAAACAACACAAATCTACCTACTTGCGACAGTTCTCATACACAAAGCCATAAAAATGATACCTAAAAAAAATGATACCTAAAAACTACTTTAATATTTTAATGACAAAAGTAATACAGAAAATGTCTGAATCACAATTTGATTGATCAAAATGAAATAAATTCAACTGAATTACAAAGCTAGTGCAGCAGTACAGCAACAAAAAGTAACTAAGAAAACATAGCACAGTGAATACTGTAAAAATGATACCCAAAAAAATATAAAAATGATACCTAAAAACTGCAGTAATGTTTTAAATAAAAAGTAGGACAAAAATTACTTAAATCACAATTTGATTTTTTAAAATACAATAGGTTCGACTATAATACATAGATAATGCAACAATATAACTACAAAATAAACACAACATTAAAAACACATCAAACGAATATAAATCAGTGGTAAATAAACAAAAATGATACCTAGAAAATATAAAAAATATACCCAACTGCTGAAAAGTTGAACATTAAAATTGCAGACCCAAGAGAAGTTATGAATCACCGGTAGAAATTAAAAAAACCTAATATCATTTTCCTTAGTTCACAATATTTCTGCACAAATACGAAATATCGACCAAAAAATTGTTGTCGGTTCATTTTTTTATCATGCAATTTATTTATTTAACTCATGCATGTAATGATTCACTGTTTAATTCTTTCCGATTTAGTGTTCTACAAATAAATATTCAGTTTGTAGTTATCATTTTTAAGTTATTGTAGGTATCATTTTTGGATTTTTTTTTCAACTGTATAGCTTGTAGATATCATTTTCTTAATGTTGTAGTTATCAGTTTTATACTTTTTGTTTTTTCACATCACTTCTGCATACATATAAATAACTGATAACTAAAAAAAATGATATCAATTTAGTAACTTCCCATCCAATTCAGCAATGAGTCAATAAGAAAATTCGTCATCGTGTATACAAGCAAGATTAGTATTTCACACATCAATCCAGCTATTACTGAAATTCAAAACATTATCCACTGCATACATTTAAATCTGAAAGAAAAAACACTGTTCTCCAACCAAATACAACATACCACACTATTTTACTCATTTTTTACAATCTTTTTTCTTAATCTTTTTGCTCATTCCAGTGACGAATCGAACCAAATCCTAGCAGCAAGTCTTCTTCAAACTGCTTCTTTTTTTTTCCCAACTTCGTCTTTTATTCCTTTTTCAATTAAATACCTTGTAATGAAAGATGTATCGTTGAAGACAAGTACGATAAGGAGAGTGTCTTCACTGCTGGAAAAAATGAGTAATGTGAAAAAATCAGTTAGCCAAGTAAAAAGATGAAAACATATACCAAAAAACAATAAAACATGCATAATACATTAAAAATGATACCTAAAAGAATATTAAAATGATACCTATAGACTGGTGCACGTTAAAAGGAAAGGGAAGAAAATGATAACTTAAAAAATACAAAAATGATACCTAAAAACTGCTTTAGTTAATTTTTCCTGAAAACAATACTAACGAAATTTATTACTCAAAAGTAACATTTATACTACTTGAAGCAAAAATTGTTTTATTCTAAAACAATTTTAATTCAGCAATGCATTTAAAAACCAATTATAATCAATTCTATACTATCATAATTTTCACCCCTTACGACCCATTAATGGTGCGACCTATTTCCGCCGCCACCTCCTTTTACCCATCCAGCCTAACCTTCGCCTCTCTCTCTGCCTCCCCTCAGAATCCAATTCCTCCTCTTCCATCCCCTCCATACCTACCGCCACCTGACCCTCCGGATCTAACCGTTCCTCATCACTAGAACCCTAACCAAGAAAACCCTAGTACGATTTCAACTGAAAAAACTAAAAGATGGTCATCGCTCTTCTCTGTAAAGCCGAAGAACGCTGGAGATTTTGCTCCGCCTACGCTGAAGCTCGTTTTCAAGGATAGAAAGATGTTTCCTTCTGACGAAATTCTGGAAGCAGCGACTGAACATTGGAAAAACCACCTGGTTGGCTTCTTCCTGGATCATCCGCTAAACTTCTACGCTGTCGCCAATTACCTACAACGGCTCTGGAAACCGCAGGGAGGTTTTGAGGTGAAGTCAAATGGCAATGTCTTCTTTATTCTGCTTTCGAATACTGAGGAAAGGAATCGAGTAGTGCAGGCAGACCCAGTAGTTATTCAAAATAATTTGTTTATAATAAAACCATGGGAGCTGAACATTGGGAGTGATGCAAGCTTGATTAAGAGTGTGCCTGTGTGGATCAAAATGAGTAATATACCGTTGTACGCTTGGACTATGGTTGGCATTAGCTGGCTAGCGATGCGAATTGGTAAATTTTTGTGCATGGATAAATCAATTGAAAGCCTGGCGAGACTTGAATTCGCCAAATGTATGGTGGAAGTCAATGCTGATGTCCCCTTAGTCCATGAATTCCTTGTTGCCTTGCCGGACGGCGGAGAGCAAATGGTCTATGTACAGTACCAATGGAAGCCCGAAGCTTGCACTATGTGTAATTGCTTCGGCCACGCAAAAGCTGACTGCAAGAGCAAGAAAGATGTAAGTCATGAAACTGTAGAACCGAAACAGATGTGCTCCACTGCTGAGCCGAACTTGAGTCGGTCAATGCGAGCTGAAGATGATGCCAGACAACACAAAGGTACAGTAGAGACCAGGAATGGGATACACATCAGACGAAATGAATTCTGGGTGAGAGTAACACATAGGAGAAATGGGTATAATACATCAATATTGAAAAACAGTCAAGGCAAAGGAGAAATACGTGGTGGCGCAAACAAAGGGCAAAAAGAGAAAAGTGCAAATGAAAAAAACAGCTTTGGTATACTAGAAAACATAGAGGAGGATTGTAGCGAAAGGGTAGTTGTGACGGCCTGCCCCGCACCAACCGACATTTACTTCAAAGGTGCGCTGTACACATGTCCAATTAGCACGGAACGGGTCGTGAGAAGGAAAGGGAAGAAGGAAATGAACATACAAAGAACCTGTAGAATGTCTCACAGCGCATAGAACAAAATATAATAATAACATACTTGACATAAAACAGGAGAGACAGTGCATAAGCTGAAAATCAGAACTAAACATCACAGCAGCGGAAATCCAAAATACAGCTTATCACAACTTTCAAACTGTCTCAAAGCAAAAGTAAGATAAAGGAGGTACACTATTAATGCCCAGGTAGTGACCACCAACGACACAGGAAGAATGTGTATATATATATCATACGTGGAGGCCTCCCTCCCGCCTCCGAATCAGCTACTCGCGCATCACCAGCTAACCTGTCTCTAGTCTGCTCATGTGAGCACCCAGAGTAATAAGAGGAGACATAAAACTCTGGGTCAGACATAAAGCCTGGTATGAGCGATAAGCATCTAAAGTGAACAATAACAGGTAGACTAAAACATACCTGAACATGGACCTGCAACCAAAGAGTTAGCACTACATACTGTACAACACTCTAAGGTACCACATCAAACAATATAAAGATACAGAGGTGGGGGAGGTGTGCATGTCATAGAGATGGCAAACAATCAATCATAGCATCCATCCTCACATCTCTCACTCAGTGCGTAAAGCATACGATATTCACCACTTCGATCACCCAACATACCTTGCTACGATCACTTTGCCCCATGAAGTCATAAATGGCTTCAGTGCACTGATAACGTAGCCACAAATCCTTTGCTATGTCCACTTTGCCCCATGGAGTCACAAGAACCCCACTACACTGGCTCATAGCCTTACTAATCCTTACTATGTCCACTCTGCCCCACGGAGTCGCAACGACCCCACTGCACTGGCTCATAGTCTTACTACGCATCACCTTGCCCCTCAGGTCATAATGACCCTACTGCACTGATAACGTAGTCTTGCTACCATCACCTTGCCCCTTAGGTCATAATGACCCTACTGCACTGATAAGTAGCCCATCATTCATTCTTAGTGGTGAATAGAAGTTATGAACGTCGACAACTCCTTAGCACACGTCCCGCAGCAAAGTCCAACCATGAAGTGAACTCATTGGTTCCCAACTGGTTCTGGGACCCTGAGCTCTAACTTCCATTTGGACTACCTTTGCATCTCGGGTTATTGGTCATCACCATCGAATCGGATTGTAGCCTTCAGATCGGATCGGTTCGGAGTCCAATTTTCCTCGTCACCATGGTTCGGATCGAGTCACGCCATCAGCTCGTGGTCACCCATACGGATCGGGTCGTAATCACCCTTTCGGATCGGGTCGTGGTTCCTCTATTCGGATTGGATCGTGGTTCCTCCATTCGGATCGGATCATGGTTCCTCCCCTGGTCGGGTCGGGTACATCTTTCCAGGTCGTCAGCTCGTGAGCTTCTGAAGTGGATCGGGTCGTGATCCTCCCTTCGGATCGTGGCGCCTCATCAAGCTGGATCCGATCGTGGAGAGGATTCGCGATCGGGGGTGGACATACGGATCGTTATCTTCGGATCGGATCGCCCCCTATGCCCACCGATCCGGTCCGGTTCAGGTAGTTTCCTGCAGTCCTTCCAGCGAACAGTTTACGCCCCTCGACGGCGTTTTCGACCATTCTAACTATTGAAATCAATCACAAAGCATTTCATACAGTCATAGCAACATGCATAATCAACCACAAACATCAAAACATCAATATGATAGGTTAAAATGGATCAAACATACCCAAAACCCCATATTTCCCCTTAAGCATGTTTAGGTGAAACTAATAATAGGATTAGCAAAACTTAACCAAATTAACCCAAATTCAAATCAGAGGCCTAAAACATCATTCCGAATTTTATAAACATTTTTCCAGAATTTTATCATGTTTAAATTCGCTAATTAACACTAATCATCCCTAATTAGCCATAATTAGTGCAAAACTATGCAAATCACTCACCTTAGCCACAAATAAACTAAGATCTGAAATAAATCTCTGATTTGATGTGAATCTCAATGCCAAACAGCAGCTCCTATGTTGATTTGGTGAAGATCTTCCTTGATTAGGGGTTGCTAAGCTTAATCCTTGACCAAAAGATGATTTGGAGGTGATTTAGAGGTTGGAGGCCATTTTTAGGGTTCCTTGGTGATAAGTGGAGGCTAGAAAATTGAAATGGAATGATACTCTATCTCATTTCAGCCTCCCAATAACCCTAGTCCCGAAATGGGTTATGGGCCTACTCAGTAATCAACCGATTTGGCCCGGTTAAGCAGTTTTTCACCCTCCAAACGTTATTTCAGCCATATCTCCCAAACGGTAAGTCCGTTTGGCTATTATGACCACTCTACGGAAAGGTAAACCATCAAACGAATCCAATGGAAGTGGTTTCAGGTCAAAATTCCTTTCCAATCAAAAGTTATGGCCAAAACAGTACCAACTAGGGGCAAAATGGTCATTTAAAAATCGACAAAAATCATGAACATGGGAAATGACTCTAACAGATGTTTCCCAAAGTTACATGACCATACAACTTCATACGGGAAAGAAATAAATATTCTACAATCCTATGATGTGTAGAATACGGGTCGTTACACTCTCCCCCCCCCCCCCCCCTTAAGAAATTTCGCCCCCGAAATTCCCTAATCCAAACACACACAAAGGTTCCGCATGCCTATCAATCATAAAACAACAATCAAACATGCAAACAAGCAAAACAAGTCTACCCTAGCATGCGGAAAACTAATTTGCAAAGTAAATCTTACCAGGCAAAGAGTTCTGGATATGCCTTCCTAATGCTCTCCTCTGTCTCCCAAGTACAATCATTATCGTCCTCGCCCCACTGAACTTTGACTAGCTTCACCGACTTCCTTCGAAGTTGCTTCGTCTCGTGCCCCACAATATGAATCGGCTTGCGGTTCCCAACCGCCTCGGGTTCTACTTCGAAGTCCTCTAACTGATCAGGTGAAATAGTCACATTTGAGTCGTGAACGAACTTCCTTAGTTGGGAAACATGAAATACATTGTGAACTCCCGCCATTTTCTCTGGTAAGCCAACTCTATATGCCAAATTCCCGACTAGTTCAAGAACAGGGAATGGGCCAACAAATCTTGGTGCCAACTTGCCTCTCCTGCCAAATCGAATCACGCTCTTCAATGGAGAGATCTTGACAAACACCAAGTCACCAACGGAGAATTTCAAGTCTCTTCTCCTCTTATCAGCATAGCTCTTCTGCCTATCTTGGGCAGCTTTCATTCGTTGCTGAATGATCTTAATCTTATCCGAAGTTTCTCTCACCACATCTGGTCCAAGCACAAACTTCTCGCCAGTCTCTATCCAACATGATGGTGAGTTGCATGGTCTTCCGTACAAAGCTTCATATGGAGCCATACCGATACTGGATTGGTAGCTATTATTATATGCAAACTCTACTATATGTAAATGGTCATCCCATGATCCACCAAAATCCAATATACAAGCTCTCAAGAGATCTTCCAATATACGATTCACCCTCTCCGTCTGGCCGTCGGTCTGAGGATGATATGCGGTACTAGGATGTAATCCTGACCCTAGATCCTCTTGTAAGCTCTTCCAAAATCCACTAGTGAACAACGGATCTCGGTCACTCACAATGCTTTTGGGTACTCCATGAAATCTCACTACCCACTTCATATACAATTCTGCCAACTTGGCTGCCTTTCTGGTCGATTTGACTGGTATAAATCTTGCACTTTTAGTCAATCGATCCACAATTACCCAAATGCTATCATATCCCGATCTAGTCCTTGGTAAACCATCGATGAAATCCATCGAGACTTGCTCCCATTTCCATTCGGGAATTTCTAATGGTTGCAACAACCCACTAGGCTTCTTTTGCTCGGCTTTAACTAGCTGGCAATTCATGCATTTGGATATAAATTTCCCAACGTCTCTTTTCATCCCTTCCCAGTAGTAAGTCTGTCTCATGTCTCGATACATCTTATTACCACCGGGGTGTATAGTCAGTTTTGAGTGATGACATTCTCTAAGCACTTCATCTCTCAAACCACCCACGTTGGGCACAACTAGTCTTCCATTCTTCCGAAGCCATCCATCTCGATCAAGCCCATACACATTCATCTCCTCACCGTCGATATTCATCTCTAACTTGGAGATGATTTCCAATAGATTAGGATCGTTCCTCTGGCTAGAACCAATCCGCTCTATCAAAGTGGGTCTGATCGTAAAACTAGCTAGCATAACTGGATCCAAGTCGCACTTTGGTCTGAAATCAAACCCCGCGATATACTCCAGTTGCTTCCACTCAAGAAACATTGCCCCTAAGATGGCATGTCTCCTACTCAAGGCATCGGCTACCGCATCACCCTTCCCAGGTGTGTATGCGATATCAAAATCATACGAAGCCAAGAACTCTAACCATCTCTGCTGACGGAGATTCAGATCTTTCTGAGAGAAGAGATACTTTAACGATTTATGATCGGTAAACAACTCAAACCTTTCTCCCAAGAGATAGTGTCTCCACATCTTCAGCGCAAATACAATCGTTGCCAATTCTAAATCATGGGTAGGATACTTCTTCTCATGCGGCTTTAGCTGTCGACTAGCATAAGCTACAACCCTACCTCCTTGCATCAATACAGCACCCAGTCCGGTACCACAAGCATCCGTGTATACCGTCATCTCTTCATTCCCTTTAGGAATGACTAACAATGGCGCACGCGTCAACTTCTCCTTTAGACTCTTGAAGGCATCCTCACACACTCCGTCCCAGACGAAGGACTGATTCTCCTTAGTCAACTGAGTCAACGGTGCTGCTATCTTGGAGAAGTCCTGGATAAACTTACGATAATATCCAGCTAATCCCAAGAAACTTCTCACATCTGTTACATTCTTGGGTGTAGGCCAATCATGTACCGTAGCCACCTTCGCAGGGTCCACGGCAATACCACTCTCTGAAACAACATGACCCAAGAATCTTACTTCCCTTCTCCAAAAATGACACTTAGAGAATTTCGCTTTCAACTGGTGTTTCCTCAACACCTCCATCACTACCCTCAAGTGTCCCTTGTGTTCCTCCTCTGTTCTTGAATAAACAAGGATATCATCCACGAACACAAGAACAAACTTATTCAACTGATCTCTGAATACTCGATTCATAAGATCCACAAAATAGGCCGGTGCATTGGTCAACCCAAATGGCATGACCAATCACTCATAAAATCCAGACGGCGTCCTAAATGCCGTTTCGGAACACTCTCATCTGCTACTCGAAGCTGATTAAATCCTGTCGCGAGGTCCAACTGGGAGAACACTCTTGCTCCTTCCAGCTGATCAAAGAAATCATCTATCCGCGGTAGAGGATACTTATTCTTCCTCGTCACCTTATTCAACTCGCGATAGTCCACACACAAACGAAGGGAACCATCTGCCTAAGTGGCAAACACAACTGGTGCTCCCCACTCGGAGACACTCCTTCTAATAAATCCCTTCTTCAAAAGATTGTTGACTTGCACCCCAAGCTCTCGCTGCTCCCTTAGTGCCATACGACGAAGTGGCATCACTATAGGTCTGGCATCTCTCACTAAATCAATACGGAACTCAATCTCTCGGTGTGGTGGAAGCCCGGTCACCTCCTCGAAGACATCCGGATACTGGCCAACCACGGGCACATCTGACAACTCATCCTGCGGGATGTCGAGGGAATTTACAAAACTAGCCATAACCCCATCACTAGGTAGACTACCAAACACTACCCTCCGCCTGTCATCCGCCCTCACTGTCACCAAAAAGCCCTCACAGTCTACCACCACCCCGTATCTTTGGAGCCAATCGACTCCCAATATAATGCCATACCCAGTAAAGCCCAGAACAAAGCAATCACATACAAACATACATCCATGACTCGATAAGACCAAATTCCTGCAAATCATACTAAGGCTAGTCGAACCACCAATCGGGTTCGTCACAACCAATGGTCTATCGACTATCTCGGGTTCCAGTCCCAACCTATCTACCAAGTCACTAGATATGAAGGAACGGGAAGCCCCAGTATCAAACACTCGAACTGGTACATCATAAATAGAAAGCATACCTTGAATAACAACATTCTTTCCTTTCTCCGCCGCATTTGGGGCATTCGACGAAGAAGGAACAGCATCAATAGCATATGCTTTCACAATCTGCTTCTCCTTAAGAGGTTGCGGACACTTATCCTTCTGATGTCCCACTTGACCACAGTTGTAGCACTTCCTTTCCACTGGCTTGGCCCGACATTCTTTAGCATAATGGCCCTTCTTTCCACAGCTGAAGCACTCAACATCCTTCGTGCTCTTCTTCTGGCCACCTTTAGATTGGTCCTGCTTCCTCTTATTCTGAGAGTTATTCTTGCCTCCACCGTCTGCTTGCGGCTTTGGCCCTTCTGCAGATGCAGCCTCAGTCTTTGACTTAGGGTAAAGGCTCTCTGATCTCAAAGCTTTCCCCACGATCGATTCAAAAGTCTCATCGATGTGGTTGATAAGTCTTTCCCCCAAGTATCCATCCAAACGAGTAATGAACTTCTCATTCTTCTTTTCAGGAGTATCAATGGGAGACAGTCCATACTTCGACAAAGTGTCAAACTCAGCAATATAGTCAGAAACTTCCCTTCCATTCTGCTTGAGTTCCAAGAACCTCTTAAACAATACTGACTTCTGGGCAGCTGGAATAAACTTCTCGCTAAAGCGAGCCTTGAACTGAACCCAAGTAACCTGGTCCTCTGGAGTAGCTGTTCTAATGGCATTCCACCAATTCATTGCTCGCCCTTGCAGCTGACGAGACGCTAGCCTTCTCTTCATCGCATCCTCAAGACCCAAGTCATCGAAGATATGGTCACAGCTATCCATCCAATCTTGAACATCTGTGGCCGACTCCATTCCGTGGAACGGCTTCCCACCAAGGTTAGTGTAATCCTTGCACAACTTGGTGAAATCGACCCTAGGCGCCTGCACTACTGGGCCAACACCAACTCCGGGATTGGGAACTGCCCCTTGCACTTCTCTAAGCATGTCTCTCATGAGGTTAGTAAACGTCGCCCTCATGTCAGCGGCATTCCCTTGGTTGGTCCCTCTACCAGCACCTCTTGTGTCTCGGCTCATCGTCAATCTGAAAAAGGGAAACGATTAACGACCCCATAGTGGTGCTAGTGCAGTGCGACTTCATTCTTATACTACTAATAGTATATATATATATATACATAGCTTTTGAAAACCAAAGTAATCACAAATACGCGCTCTCATATACGTACTAACTCTCCTTAGTGTCTTTCCCTAGGTTAACTACGCAACCTGGCTCTGATACCAAGTGTGACGGCCCGCCCCGCACCAACCGACATTTACTTCAAAGGTGCGCTGTACACATGTCCAGTTAGCACGGAACGGGTCGTGAGAAGGAAAGGGAAGAAGGAAATGAACATACAAAGAACCTGTAGAATGTCTCACAGCGCATAGAACAAAATATAATAATAACATACTTGACATAAAACAGGAGAGACAGTGCATAAGCTGAAAATCAGAACTAAACATCACAGCAGCGGAAATCCAAAATACAGCTTATTACAACTTTCAAACTGTCTCAAAGCAAAAGTAAGATAAAGGAGGTACACTACTAATGCCCAAGTAGTGACCACCAACGACACAGGGAGAATGTGTATATATATATCATACGTGGAGGCCTCCTGCCCGCCTCTGAATCAGCTACTCGCGCATCACCAGCTAACCTGTCTCTAGTCTGCTCGTGTGAGCACCCAGAGTAATAAGAGGAGACATAAAACTCTGGGTCAGACATAAATCCTGGTATGAGCGATAAGCATCTAAAGTGAACAATAACAGGTAGACTAAAACATACCTGAACCTGGACATGCAACCAAAGAGTTAGGACTACATACTGTACAACACTCTAAGGTACCACATCAAACAATATAAAGATACGGAGGTGGGGGATGTGTGCATGTCATAGGGATGGCAAACAATCAATCATAGCATCCATCCTCACATCTCTCACTCAGTGCGTAAAGCATACGATATTCACCACTTCGATCACCCAACATACCTTGCTACGATCACTTTGCCCCCATGAAGTCATAAATGGCTTCACTGCACTGATAACGTAGCCACAAATCCTTTGCTATGTCCACTTTGCCCCATGGAGTCACAAGAACCCCACTGCACTGGCTCTTAGCCTTACTAATCCTTACTATGTCCACTCTGCCCCATGGAGTCGCAACGACCCCACTGCACTGGCTCATAGTCTTACTACGCATCACCTTGCCCCTCAGGTCATAATGACCCTACTGCACTGATAACGTAGTCTTGCTACCATCACCTTGCCCCTCAGGTCATAATGACCCTACTGCACTGATAAGTAGCCCAACATTCATTCTTAGTGGTGAATCGAAGTTATGAACGTCCACAACTCCTTAACACATGTCCCGCAGCAAAGTCCAACCATGAAGTGAACTCATTGGTTCCCAACTGGTTCCGGGATCCTGAGCTCTAACTTCCATTTGGACTACCTTTGCATCTCGGGTTATTGGTCATCACCATCGAATCGGATCGTAGCCTTCAGATCGGATCGGTTCGGAGTCCAATTTTCCTCGTCACCATGGTTCGGATCGAGTCACGCCATCAGCTCGTGGTCACCCATACGGATCGGGTCGTAATCACCCTTTCGGATCGGGTCGTGGTTCCTCTATTTGGATCGGATCGTGGTTCCTCCATTCGGATCGGATCATGGTTCCTCCCCTGGTCGGGTCGGGTACATCTTTCCAGGTCGTCAGCTCGTGAGCTTCTGAAATGGATCGGGTCGTGCTCCTCCCTTCGGATCGTGGCGCCTCATCAAGCTGGATCGGATCGTGGAGAGGATTCGCGATCGGGGGTGGACATACGGATCGTTATCTTCGGATCGGATCGTCCCCTATGCCCACCGATCCGGTCCGGTTCGGGTAGTTTCCTGCAGTCCTTCCAGCGAACAGTTTACGCCCCTCGACGGCGTTTTCGACCATTCTAACTATTGAAATCAATCACAAAGCATTTCATACAGTCATAGCAACATGCATAATCAACCACAAACATCAAAACATCAATATGATAGGTTAAAATGGATCAAACATACCCAAAACCCCATATTTCCCCTTAAGCATGTTTAGGTGAAACTAATAATAGGATTAGCAAAACTTAACCAAATTAAGCCAAATTCATATCAGAGGCCTAAAACATCATTCCGAATTTTATAAACATTTTTCCAGAATTTTATCATGTTTAAATTCGCTAATTAACACTAATCATCCCTAATTAGCCATAATTAGTGCAAAACTATGCAAATCACTCACCTTAGCCACAAATAAACTAAGATCTGAAATAAATCTCTGATTTGATGTGAATCTCAATGCCAAACAGCAGCTCCTATGTTGATTCGGTGAAGATCTTCCTTGATTAGGGGTTGCTAAGCTTATCCTCGACCAAAAGATGATTTGGAGGTGATTTAGAGGTTGGAGGCCATTTTTAGGGTTCCTTGGTGATAAGTGGAGGCTAGAAAACTAAAATGGAATGATCCTCTATCTCATTTCAGCCTCCCCATAACCCTAATCCCGAAATGGGTTATGGCCTACTCACTAATCACTCGATTTGGCCGGTTAAGCAGTTTTTCACCCTCCAAACCTTATTTCAGCCATATCTCCCAAACGGTAAGTCCGTTTGGCTATTATGACCACTCTACGGAAAGGTAAACCATCAAACGAATCCAATGTAAGTGGTTTCAGGTCAAAATTCCTTTCCAATCAAAAGTTATGGCCAAAACAGTACCAACTAGGGGCAAAATGGTCATTTAAAAATCGACAAAAATCATGAACATGGGAAATGACTCTAATAGATGTTTCCCAAAGTTACATGACCATACAACTTCATACGGAAAAGAAATAAATATTCTACAATCCTATGATGTGTAGAATACGGGTCGTTACAGTAGTGGTGCAGACTGATGGGCGAGATGAAAGTCTGGAGGATGGTGAAATAGAAATAGTAAATGAACTATTGACTAAAGCATTTGGTGGAGGTAATGCAAGTGCTAATGGTGAGCAGATGCAAACAATAAATATGGGTGACATAAACATTGGTGCAGCGATTGCAAACGAATCTATACATCAACAAAAGGCATCGCCAGTCTTGAGCAATGAAATGCAAGAAGTCAGTGAGAATGTATAAGGCAATTCAGTACTGTCTAATGTTGAAGGGAGATCAAATGCAACAAGCGAAGATAGCATAACCAAGCGTCGTATTGAATCTGAGCAGAGCTGCGAGGTAGATGCTGATGCTGACTTAGTTAATGAACAGGACACTTGTGAAGATGGAGGTCAGACATCCTCTGCTGTAGTGAAGAATATGGATAGTGACAAGTATGGCAATAGTGGAGGCAAGGCTTATCAGCCAACAAATAAATTAATGCAGAACTTGAATGTGATCCCCTCTTTAAATGCAAATGGTGAAAACGTGAAAACCATGGTGGCTACTGAAATGCAATTGGAAAGGAATCCTGTTAACGGTGAAGGATCTGATGCGGCCCTGATCCACACTATCTCTAAAGACTTGCAACATATAAATGATAAGCTCCAAACTGAGCTTGATGGTTTTGAATCAAACTCAAAACAGTATCATGGGACTTTGAAGACTATGAATGACTTCAAGGACTTTATAGAGAGAAATAAGCTAGACCAGTTGGACAATCCCAGGCTCCAAGGAGTCGTTGATTTGGTTAAGCAGATGGTTGCCAGTGTAAATATCAGAGGACAAACTACTCCAACTTCTAAGTGCAAGAATCCGTACGCTCACATTGCAGCGCCAGCAGCTTACAAAGAGCGGCCACCGGACCCAGTTACTGTTCCTATGCCAGTGAACTCCAACGAAAAGGCAAAATCTAATACGCCGATCACTCGGAGTAGGAAGAAGGAGATGCTCAGGAACCTGCAAGAAAATGGATAACTGTCAATATGGCAGTGTAGAAACAAGGTGAAACGTAATGTCAAATTTAGCGTCAGTGTCATTGTAATTTGATTAAGTAGCAAGTGTAACTGTAATGCTGTATTGTCTTCCCTGTGTGGAAGCCTAGTTGATATACACATGGTATATCACCTGAATTCTCTTGTACCTTTACTGTTTTTTAATAAAAGAGTGTTACGGAACACTATAAAACCGGTCGGCCTTGCCAAAAAAAAAACTAATTATAACATGAAAAAAAATCGAGAATAAAAACAATGAATAGTAAAAAAAAATAGAGATCTGAAAAAAGGAAAAACTAATACCTGCTTGTATCACAACGAGAATCCATGAATTACCAATAGAAGCACTAAAAGCATATCGGAAACATTGAAGGAATTGTATGACAAACGCAAAAGGAATCGATGAAATAAGCCCTAAACCTAATATGCAATTGATTTTTCTGTATAATTGACGAGAGATCAATTTTCCGCCGAAGAATTGTGCGTTGATCTAGGATTTCAGATCTCAATAGATTTATGCGATCAGATAAAAAAATTGATTCGAAAATATGGAAGAATGAATCGAGATCAATGACGGCGAAATCCTGATAAATTTTCTTCGACGAGAAAGATTTGATGAAAGAAGGAAATAGCGGTCGTGATATACGGATTAAAATTTTGATGGATAATAAGAAATAGCGCACGTGAGATCAGGAAATGAAGGTGTTGTCCTTTTGAGTAAAATTTAAGTGGGTTGTCCTTATGGAGAAAAAAGCCTTTAATTTTGTCCTTGTAAATATTTTCCTGTTTCAAAACAATTAAGAAATATATTTCAATTGTCTTTTACATATCATTTTCAATACTTCCATTAACTTAGTATAAAATCAATGCTTTGAAAATTAAATTGTCAATTGTTGTCATGATTCAAAGTTCAAATATTTTCCTCAAATCCAAAACTATGTTATTAATCTAACTTTATTTTAGACTTTTTTCGATGCACGATAAACGAAAGGGTACAAGGATACGAATTGAGTAGTAACGAAAGCTCAAGAATGAATAAAACAAAGGTGAGCATGTCAAATAACAAGTAAAGCTAAGTGAACGAATCAAAATAAACAAAGGAATTATCTATTATCAAGGCCAAAGGGGTAAACGAAGCAGCTGTGAGTTCCATTCCTTTCCTATTTAAATTGGATTTTGCTTTAGTTCATATTTCCAAAATATTCACTTGCCATCATTTCTTTTTATATTTCATTCAAGTCATTCACCATTAACTATTTAAATTTAAAATTCAATTTTGAATATTCATTTGTGAAAAGTACATATATTTCACAACAGTGTAACTTTATTTAAATTTTGATAATTTACCCAAGTTCACATTAATTTTACTAAAGCATCTTCATTAAATTTATCTAAGTCATTTTCGAATATTTAACGAAATAATTAGTCTGATTATTTCCCGACGTTTCAATCGGAATTATATGGTCATCCCACTTTCGAAACTCGAAAATAAACCCTGACGATGTCGCAACAATCACTAGAATCATCTCCAAGCATCTAGAGTGTGATTCCATATCTATGTAGTACAAATAAAACTTTGTATATACGTTAGCTAGGCATATATTTAAAATCTTACATACTCAATAGTTCAACCTTGACGTCGAATAAATTGCTCAAAATTCTTTTTATATAAGATACACAATCTCCAAATATAAGACAAAATGGTATATTTCCAATCAATTTATCAATTTTAAAATAAATTTGTTTCAAAATTTATTAATTTCAAAATGCTTCCACTTCGCTACACTTTCAAAATATTAGCTTCAGAATAATTTATATTTCAAATTACATTCTCTCAATAGTGTAATTTGTAGTGATGGATTCTTATTAAACACTGTAAGCTAAGCTCGTATAAACCAAAACTCTGATACCAACTGTAACGACATGTCTTTTCGACCGCTTCAAGTTGGTAATCAAACCAACTCGAATTGCTCGAAACGACGGATTATTATTTAGCCAACCTGTTTAATACAATCAAACATAGAAATCACAAAATAAAATAAACAACAATATCTCACAGCGGGATAATTTTATACAAAATATCTTATACAAAGTTTATACAACTGAAGAATACATGGCTTTTAACTAAATAAAATTTACATATTTTATGATCCAGAGCGCGCGCGTCTTCATGTGTCTTTAACTTTAATAGTTGAATTCTTTAAATCTGTAACACTCGGATCTGACCCGAGCATTTCATACAAACATAAAACATTTGAGTCAAGATTAACTTTATTCAAGTAAATCAACTTCAATAAAATACTAAAATATAATAGTTAATCCTAACTTGTATAAAATAATATGTCACAATTACGGGTCTGAAACATAGTAGCAAACAAATATAGGGCCAACAACAAACAACATACTCAAAATTATGAGCAACAAAACATGGGCAACTGGTAACTCAGTCATAATCTAACGCATGCAGATGACAACTTAAAGGTGTATAACAAAATGGAATTGCCCGTTTCACATCCCAAGCATGAACCCAAGTTGACAAATAAGGAACATGATGTTTACTAATGCTACAGGCCATTTCGGATAACAAGGCAAACATATGTACAAATATATGTATCGAGTCGGTAGGGTATTTTCTAGTTTCCAAACAATAAAACTCAAGCAAAACAGCACAACAACTTCAAAGTAAGGTCAATGCAAATGGCCTAGCAAACGCAACATTCAGCGCTAAGCAAAACAATAAGCATGGTAATAATGTATAAATATTATGTATAAACATTAGCACAAATGTATAGACAATAGCATAATGATAAAGTCGGTGTCAAGGCAAGCTAGACCACAGTGCCCAACAAGCAAATATGCAACAGGGTGTAGTGCAACATAGCAAGTGAAACAGGGTAGCAAGTGAAACGCAATGAACCACAAGGTAACAAGGTCAAACAACACTCACAAAGCAATATGGTAAAGATATAGCAAAACATTTACTATTATATTCTAGTTCTAAGAGGTTAAAATACTAAAAATAAAATTAATCGTGAGCATAAGCTCACCTTTAACAACAGCCTAGAAACGCAACAGTGCCGAAGCAGTGATTTAGAGCAGAGGACAGGAACATAACATCAACCAAATTGCAAGACAAGTTTGTCGCATTTTTTTATAGAGGAAAGGTTACCGATTGCCCGAAGGTTAGACCTCGGATCAGCGGAAGGAGGCAGTTGCAGGGTGATTAACGTTTGGTGACAGGGCTCCTGTGGAGATGGGCTCTTTTTTTTTGTATATATATGTTGTTATAGACTTTGAGAGAAAGAGATACAAAGAGGAAAGTGGGAGGCAATCAAGAAACATGCATGAGTTTTGGTTAAAAGAGGTGCACGAACTTAAAACAAGATGAGGGAAGAAGGAGCACTAGGTTTTGGGCATCTTACATGTAAGATATATATGAGGGAGGAAGAGAAAGAAGAGCAGAAAGAAGAATGGACGGAACGTTTGCAAAACGGAAACTGATACAAGTTTATTCAACATAAGAAGAGAAAGCAAATATTTATTTCCAACAGTAAACCACTTATAACCCATAAACTACGCACCATAATATGTGTACACGTTTACTCATTCCATTCTTAACGTTTTAAATACTTCTCTAAGGTTTTTATTTTATTTTATTAAACATATGCATTCAGGTTGTAAAATGAAGGGAACATGCGCAGGTAAGATGGAAAGGTAGGTAGGCAAGTGAAATATATATATATATATATATATATATAACACATACGTTATGTTAGAAAGAAGCAAACATTGTGTAGGAAAATGAACCATTCATACGTTCCTTAAAGTGGAGCAAGCAAGATTATAAAGTGAAATTAAATATAACATTTGAATATGATAAAGCGTTGTTTGCTTTTTATTTGCCCCTTCCTGTTCATTGTGTGTGTGCGCGCGCTTTTTTAATAGAAACGTGGCTTTAATTATTGGAGATAATAAGGCATATATTGAATGAAGGCATAGTTGGAAGGATGAAATGTTTTGGAAAAATACATGAAACCCATGCATAATATATGAAAGGTACAGGTATAGATACGGTCATCCGAATCTTCGAGTTTCACGAAACTAAAAGTAGTGTTATTCTTATAATACAGTCTTGTGTTTTAGTTCAAGTTCGCTCGAATTCCGATAACATTTTATTCGTAGCGATTTATTAAATCGTTAATTAAATTAGCGCAAACGAAACAAATTACGTATTTTTCTACAAAATTTATTCCTCTACTATATCTAGTTGGACGTATCTCAAATATTTATTTTCGGATTTTAATTCAAATTTTACATTTTTATTATTATTTATGATATATCGGTTGCCGCTACCGCAAATAATCGTCAATAATCTATTCAAACGGAGCGGCTAAAGTTTGACGTTTTCAATATATAATCGTTTATATCATTTCTATATGAAAAAATAAATTTAAACATCAACATTTCCTTATAAATCGATTTCATGTTTTAATTTCCAAATAAATATATTCTAAAATTAAATTTATTTTTTAACTCTTATTTTAAAACCGTTTTAAATTAAATAATTTAATTTAATTCAATAACTTAAATGGTCGGAATTTACGGGATGTTACAATCTCCCCCATGCAGAACTTTTCGTCCTCGAAAAGGAACAAGATAAGGAACCAGTAATTAAATGATACACCATTCATATGCATATCAATTTCGATTGCTTGCACAAACACAAAATTTTGCTTTTGATTAATACTGTTAACTCGATCACTCTAGTGTGGATTTCTAATTTGATTTCTTAATTAAAAACTTCCATTCTCCTTACATAGCAATAAACTATGATAGAGAACTTCAGATTCGTATCTGAAACTCTTATCAATGTTCGTCGTCGAGAATCAAGAGAACAATTCTATTTGGAACCAAAATCATATATTCAAACTAAATTAAAACTGTTATGTGAATAAAATGGTTTTTGCATACTCGCGCGTTATAGTTCATTCATTTTACTTTTTTGTTATACCAAATTATTTAATTCAAGTGTATTCGATTTACATACAAATTTCAAAGTTTATAAGAAAATTCTTTGAAAAAATTTCTTTTATACCAAAATACCTTATCTCAAAAATAGTTTTTGATAACTTGATATTTTCACAAGTTTATAGTCGTTCCTCAAGAATCTTGTAATACATTGATCAGATGTAAAACTAGAAATCTCGAAATTCTAAGTAAACTCGTTTCAACATCCAGTGAAAATACTTGAAAAACATTAAAACATATTAAAGAAGTACCATCCGATAAACCAACCGATGAAACTATTCATGAATCGCGGATACACAATGGTTACACGTGGATACCCAGGAATCATCCGTACCCATAGGAAATCTCTTCCATACGAATTTCGTCATGAACTAATCAAAAGAATGAATCAATAGAATAAAGTAATCAGAACCGGTTTGCATTTTATCTTATTTTTCGTTTACATGAATAGAATGATTTAGTTTTAAAACCGAACCAACCAAACTAAACCAGCTTGGTCGGTTAATTCGGTTTAAGCCGAATATTGCTCACCCCTAGTTGAATCAGATGCAATGACAGTGCAACAAAAATGAGAAACTTAAAAAAAAAAAAAAAAAAAAAAACATTTTTGTAATTCTGCATTTTATCTTATTTTTCGTTTACATGAATAATTTATTACACTAAATCTTGTTTAGTGCATGTTAGTAAAAGAAGTTTGTTAATTTTGTTGGATTGTGTTTTATTTAACATCTAAAATTTCAATATGCTTACTTGCATATTAAGATTCAAACCTATAGGTATAAATTAATTTCAGTTCAATTTTATGTAACTATATTTTATTTGGTAGAGTTTATGTTCACGACGTGAATACTACAAATCGTATAAACTAATTTATGGCGTCAATATGGACATTAACATTCGAAATATGTACACATGTTAATAACCATTATGATTATGTTATGTATGGGAAAATAATAAGAGTAATTTTTAGTATATTTAAAAGACCTCGATAAAATTTGTAGTATTATATGTGGATGCCTATATGTGTAATATATGGTTTAAGAAGGGAAAACAATATTGATAATTTACCTTTAACACATTTGAATAATCTCACGATGATAGGTTATACCATATCATACACACACACACACACACACACACACACACACACACACATATATATATATATATATATGCGAGCAATATTCATTTGTGACCTTTTTTTCCACTTTTTGCGAAATATTGCAAATATAGTCCTCTTTTAGCCACGTAAGCCTTGACCGGGCCAAGGCATGAATACTGGCGCAATCAAAGATTGCACCAGTATTTTTTTTTAAAATTTCTTTGGGTCGCAATCCATGAGATTTACAGAGAGCTATCAAGTTCTGTATATTCTCCTATCCTTGGGCGCAATCCAGGATTGCGTCCAGGGGAATATAGTCTAAATATCTCTCGGGGCGCAGTTCAGGATTGCGCCCCGAGAGATTTACAGAGAAAATATAAATTTGCTTTTCCTTTTCTCATTCTCCATTTCTCATTCTTCACTCCTCAATAAAAGAATCCAAAAGCTAAATTTAAAAACTTCAGATCCTTCATTGCTATTCAACAAAACAAGAATCTTTTATTGCGGATCGAAGTGAGAAGTAAAGGAGTTTGGCTTTTGTTAGATTATCGAAAGGTATGGGTTTGTTTTTCAATTATTATTTTTTAGATCTATCCAATCTAAGTTTTCATGAACTTGCGTTTAACGTAGAATGGCGTCGAACTATATTGCTACTATATGCTATTATGATGGAGAATTGGTTGTTGATGAACATAAATGTGGAACTTATAACGGTGGATCTAGTAAACCGGCAAAAGTTTTGAAAGAATCAAACTTTGTACAATTGAAAGAGGTTGTCTACAAAGCTACTAAAATTAAATCGGATGAGTTTGACATTGAGTTAGTTTGCAATTGGCCGACCGATTCTGAATCTAAGGCAATTAAAATTGGAGATGATGCCGATGATGAAATTGTGTTGTCCGCCATGTCAAAATCTATTGAATTATTTGTAACAAAAGAGAGGAGATTGTCGGTAGAGCCACATGTAACTCGAGTCGTTGCGGCTCCCACAATATACCATCCAAATCCGGCTATGAGCCTACCTACTTATGAGCAACAACAATTGTGTTTTGGTTGGAATCCATTCGTAAATTCGCAACCTGGCTATCCGTATCCGACGCAGGATACGATCCAAAATATAACTCAAGGGTAATTCGAACTGTGGATAGTATCATCATTGTCTTGTATATGATTAAAAAAAATTGTTGTATGTTACCATTGTAGGTTTTTTCGAATTACTTCGCGACACAAACTACAGCTGGACCGTCTACAAGTTACCATTGTGCTCCCATGCACCCAACGCCCTCCGATGTTAATCACGTGAGCCAACAGTAAGTTACTTGTGTTATTGATGTAAGAATTATGTTGTGTATTAAAATGTACTTAAAAATATGCCGCTTGCGTACTCAGGTATCCGACACAAGTTACCGAAGCCGAATCCAACGTAGAACCGAATATTCCCGACGTGGATATGGAAATAGATGAACTAGACATGGGCGAGTTAAATACGGATCCTTCACTTGATAACATGATCGTTGTTAGCCTTCCTGATAATGACACGAATTGGGTTGATTCAATGCAAGTAAACAATGCTTCCCTGAATTTTGATTTCAGAGGCGAAGACAACGCTCCGGAAGATAGTGATGACGAGGAGCCGGAGCTGGTGTTCGACGTACCATTGGATGATGATTTGTGCAATGTACAAATGTTGACTAGATCCGTGGTTGCTAATATGCAATTCAACAACGAAATTTTCTCATTGGCTTGTGTTCAGAATGGTTTCAAATTCGGTATGATGTTTGAGAGCAAAAGCAAATTTCTTCTACGACTTAGTGAATGGTCAACTTTGCATGCGATTTCGTTTAAGCCGATCCGGTCGAACAAAAAGATATACACTGCTATTTGCAACACAGATCCCAACTGTCTCTGGAGAATACATGCCATAGATTCTAAAAAATCACAGAAAGGTTGGTGGATTATTACAAAATACACAGCTGAACATAGTTGCGTAAATCCAACAGTTAACTCCAATCACAAGCAAGCAACGTCCGCGTTTTTGGTTTCGAAGAGCATGCCATTTGTTAAAGCAGATTTGAAAATTACTCCTGGGACAATGCAAGTGTTAATACAGGAGCAACTATTTATAAACATTGGTTATACTAAGGCATGGAGAGCATTAAGCAAAGCAATCGAAGGGATATATGGTGACTGGGCGGAGTCATACTCTACCCTACGTCAGTATTTCGACGAACTTATCAAAACTAATCCCGGAAGTGTTGCCCATATAGTAGCCGAACCACGCAGTGTATTTGAAAGAGCATTTTGGGCATTTGGGCCTTGCATCGAAGGATTTGTACATTGTCGACATTTGCTTTCCATAGACGGTACACATTTATATGTTAAATACAAAGGTACGTTGCTGGTTGCAACTGTTGTAGATGCGAATGATTCACTGTACCTGTTGGCCTATGGGATTGTTGAGGTGGAATCAGCCAATACCTGGGGTTGGTTTTTTGCGTGTATTCGAATATTCATCCATAGTGTTACCAATCGACACATCATTTCTGATAGAATGAAGGGAACACCGATAGCCTTGGAGGAGCATTGGAGATACCCTCACAAACATAGATATTGCGCAAGGCATCTACAAGCCAATTTTCAAGTTGACGGGCATAAAGATAAAAAGTTGATAGGTTTATTTTATGCAGTAGCATGTGCTTCAGAGGTGACTGAATACAAAAGGATTCGTGACGAACTTAAACTAACCAGTGTTGACGCACATAATTGGATCAAGCGTAGTTTGCGTGGGAAGGAAGAGAACTGGGCGTTACGTTACGATGACTGGGGAAGATTTCATGTCATGACGACAAATGCCTTTGAAAGCTTTAATGGTGTATTTAAAGGTGCACGATCATTGCCCGTCAAAGCTTTAGTTGCTCGCACGTTTTTTCGATCGGTATATTATTTTTGTAAACGAAGAGAGCTTGGTATGTCACCGACGGCTAAGCTAACCCCAAAATGGGAGTTAACGATATGTGAAAGGGCAAGTGAAGCACATTGTCCGATATAACGCAAGCGAGTTGGGAGTGATTACACATTTTGGTTACGAGTACAAAGTAATAATAGATGGAAACACGTCCCTGTACATGTAGAATTCATTTACTTCAACATCTTCCATGTGAACATGTAATAGCAGCCTGTTCAAATGTATCCAACGAGCTAATCGATTTCATCATGACTTTGCTTCCAAGTGGTATTCGGTCACGAAGTACTACGCATCTTACAAACCGGAATTTCATCCTATTCCAGATAAACGGTACTGGCCTGCATTCTAGGGACAGATTCTTTTGCCGCCAACGGTGCGTAGAGCGGCTGGGAGACCTAAATCAACAAGAATTAAAGGAACCATGGATGAAATATGGGCTCCTAAAACAAATAGATGCAGTAAGTGCGGGGTGATTGGTCATACGAGAAGCCAATGTAGATCAGTAAATTAGTATTTTGTTTTGTAGTTTACGTTTGAACTATTTGTATTAATGTTTGATTGTAGAAGAACTTCTTTCGCGCAATGACGACAATTTGCAATGAGTTTATATTTATCACATTCATTCGTACATTCAAGCAATACATACATTGACTATTACATTGTTGCAAACTACTTTAGCATTTGGATACATTTGATACATTGGTATTATTCATTGGGATATCGTGGGAGCTGGGACTCTAAATCCGAGTTCAATAATTTCAAACGGAAAATCTCCTTTTTGAGTCGTTCATTCTCATCCTGCATCTCCAATGCATACTCATGTCCTGTTCTGCACATCGGAGGATCAACCCACTCGCAATAGTTACAAACTAGAAAGGTGTTCGGATAAAGGAGGCTCATTTCATAGCGATTACATCTATACATCCTACGCCCTATACTAACGCTTCTATTTTTGTTCACAACCACGCAGCAGACTGACCTGCAAAACCAAATTTTTCTTGGGACTGGCTCGCCGATTGCTAGTGCTCGACATTGATTAACATATTTACCTCCATCCACCGCAATGAAATACTTTCGTGGTGCGCAAAGGAGATGATCTGGGAGTTCAACCATTTCGGACATTCCTAGATCGAGACAAATTTCCTTACCGAGTCGATGAACAATTGGTGACAATGGAGCTTGTGGCGTAGCATCAACATGATGAATGATATCATACGCTCCTGACATCAAACTTTCTCAATTCTCCGATAAAGTCTCGTCGTTAGTTACCCATTCATCCATCATACCTAATGATAAAACTAAACTTGGGGAGACCCAATCGTATAACATTCTATGTATGAGAATAAGAGATTTTTTGAACGTACCTTTGAATTTGAGCTAAATCCTGCTAAATAGAACAAATGCTTCAATGTTTGATTTCCAATTTTAATAAAGTAGAAGTAAAAAATGGTTATATGGTAATGTAACAACCCGCATTCTACGCATAGGAGTATCGTAGAATATTTATTTCTTTCCCATATGAAGTCGTATGGTCATGTAAATTTGGAAAACAACCATTAGACTCATTTCCCATGTTCATGATTTTTGTCGATTTTTAAATGACCGTTTTGCCCCTAGCTGATCTTGTTTCGACCATGACTTTTGATTGGAAATGAATTTTGTCCTGAAACCACTTCCATTAGATTTGTTGGATGGTTTACCTTTCCGTAGAGTGGTCATATGTGAAAAACGGACTTACCGTTTGGGGGATATGGCTGAAATAAGGTTTGGAAGGTGAAAAACTGCTTAACCGGGCCAAATAGGGTGATTAGTGAATGGGCCCATAACCCATTTCGGGATTAGGGTTATGGGGAGGCTGAAAAGGGTTAGAGATTCATTCCATTTCAGTTTTCTAGCCCCCACTTACCTCTTAGAAACCCTAAAAATGGCCTCCAACCTCTAAATCACCTCCAAATCATCTTCTAATCAAGGATTAAGCTTAGCAACATCAAATCAAGGGAGATCTACACCAAATCAACGTTAGAGCTGCTGTTTAGAATTGGGATTCGCACCAAATCAGAGATCTATTTCAGATCCAAAGTTTATTTGTGGCTAAGGTGAGTGATTTGCATAGTTCCTCACTAATTATGGCTAATTAAAGGTAATTAGTGTTAATTAGCGAATTTAAACATGATAAAATTCTGCAAAAATATTTATAAAATTCGAAATGATGTTTTAGACATCTGATATGAATTTGGGTAAATTTGGTTAAGTTTTGCTAATCGTATCATTAATTTCACCTAAACATGCTTAAGGGGAAATATGGGGTTTTGAGTAAGTTTGATCCATTTTAACCTATCATATTGATGTTTTAGTGTTTGAGGTCACTTCTACTTGTTACTATGACTGTATGGTATGCTTTGTGATTGATTAGAATAGGTAGAATGGTCGAAAACGCCGTCGAATGGCGTAAATTGCTTGCTGGAAGAAGTGCAGGAAGGCATCCAAACCGGATCGGATCGGTAGGAGGACCTGATCCGCCCTCACACTCCACACTTCGATTCACTTGTACTTCTCGTGGCACGCATCATCCAATCCGACCCGCCTGGTGTTCTCCGACCCGATCCGCCATGGTACCCCGACCCGAACCGATGTACTACGACGAGGCTTGGAGACTACGACCCGACCTGAGTTGATTAGAAGAAGCCGATCCGAACCGTGGCAAACTGGAGGACCCCGATCCGAATCGGTGATGGCGACTGGACGTGGAGATTCGATCCGATCTGCTGAGGTGATGATGACCCGATCCGATCCAGCGAAGAAGGAGCACTCCGATCCGAACCGAACTGAGGACTAGGGGGAAATCTGAACCGATCCGGTGATGACCAATAACCCGAGATGCAAAAGTAGTCCAAATGGAAGTTAGAGCTCAGGATCCAGTTGGAAACCAATGAGTTCACTTCATGGTTGGGCTTTGCTGCGGGACGTGTGCTAAGGAGTTGTCGACGTTCATAACTTCGATTCACCACTGAAAATGGATGATGGGCTACTTATCAGTGCAGTAGAGTCATTATGACTCGAGGGGCAAGGTGATGGTAGCAAGACTACGTTATCAGTGCAGTAGAGTCATTATGACTCGAGGGGCAAAGTGATGCGTAGTAAGACTATGAGCCAGTGCAGTGGGGTCATTGTGACTACATGGGGCAGAGTTGACATAGTAAAGGTTAGTGAGGCTATGAGCCAATGCAGTGGGGTCATTGCGACTCCATGGGGCAAAGTGGACATAGCAACAGATTAGTGGCTATGTATCAGTGCAGTGAAACCATTTATGACTTCATGAGGCAAAGTGATCATAGCAATGTATGTTGGGTGATCGAAGTGGTGAATATCGTATGCTTTATGCACTGAGTGAGAGATGTGAGGATGGTTGTTATGCTTGATTGTTTGCCATCACTATGACATGCACACCCCCACCCCCGTTACCTTTACACCATTTGAAATGGCACCTTAGAGTGTTGTACAGTATGTAGTGCTGACTCTTTGGTTGCAGGTCCAGGTTCAGGTATGTTTTAGTCTACCTGTTATTGTTCTGTTTAGATGCTTATCTCTCATACCAGGCTTTATGTCTGACCCAGAGTTTTATGTCTCCTCTTATTACTCTGGGTGCTCACACGAGCAGACTAGAGACAGGTTAGCTGGTGATGCGCGAGTAGCTGATTCGGAGGCGAGTAGGAGGCTTCCACGTATGATATATAGATATTCTCCCTGTGTCGTTGGTGGTCGCTACTTGGGCATTAGTAGTGTACCTCCTTTATCTTACTTTTGCTTTTTGAGACAGTTTGAAAAGTTGTAATAATGTTAGCTTTGGATCATAAGCTGTACTTGGATTTTCCGCTGCTATGTTTGTTTTCAGCTTATGCACTGTCTCACATGTTTTATGCCAAGTATGTTGTTATTATATTTTGTTCCATGCGCTGTGAGACATTTTACAGGTTCCTTGTTAGTTCATTTCCTTCTTCCCTTTTCTTCTGACGATCTGTCCCATGCTAACTGGACATGTGTACAACGCACTTTTGGAGTAAATGTCGGTTGGTTAGGGGCGGGCCGTCAAATTTGGTATCAGAGCTCTAGGTTGCGTAGTTAACCTAGGGAAAGACACTAGGGAGAGATAGTACGTATATGAGAGAACGTATTTGTGATTATTTTGGTTTTCAAAAGCTATATATATATATATATATATATATATATATATATATATATATATACTATTAGTGGTATAAGAATGAAGTCGTACTGCACTAGCACCAATATGGGGTCGTTAATCGTTTTCCCTTTTACAGATTGACGATGAGCCGATATGCAAGAGGTGCTGGTAGGGGAGCCAATAATGGGAATGCTGCTGACATGAGGGCGATGTTTACTGACCTCATGAGAGACATGCTTAGGGAGGTGCAAGGGGTAGTTCCCAATCCCGGAAATGGTGGTGGCCCAGTAGTGCAGGCGCCTAGGGTCGATTTCGCCAAGTTGTGCAAGGATTACACTAACCTTGGTGGGAAGCCGTTCCACGGAACGGAGTCAGCCACAGATGTTCAGGATTGGTTGGATAGCTGTGATCGTATCTTCGACGACTTGGGTATCGAGAATGCGATGAAAAGAAGGCTAGCGTCTCGTCAGCTGCAAGGGCGAGCGATGAATTGGTGGAATGCCATTAGAACAGCTACTCCAGAAGATCAGGTTACTTGGGATCAGTTTAAGGCTCGCTTTAGCGAGAAGTTTATTCCAGCTGCCCAGAAGTCAGTGTTGTTTAAGAGATTCTTGGAACTCAAGCAGAATGGTAGGGCAGTCTCTGACTATATTGCTGAATTCGACACTTTATCGAAGTATGGACTATCTCTTATCGATACTCCTGAGAAGAAGAATGAGAAGTTCATTACTGGGTTGGATGGATACTTGGGGGAAAGGCTTATCAACCACATCGATGAGACTTTTGAATCGATTATGGGGAAAGCTTTGAGATCAGAGAGTCTTTACCCTAAGTCAAAGACTGAGGCTGCATCTGCAGAAGGGCCGAAGCCGCAAGCAGGCGGTGGAGGCAAGAATAACTCTCAGAATAAGAGAAAACAGAACCAATCTAAGGATGGCCAGAAAAAGAACAAGAAAGAAGTTGAGTGCTTCAGCTGTGGTAAGCAGGGCCATTATGCTAAAGAATGTCGGGCCAAGCCAGCGGATAGGAAGTGTTATAACTGTGGTCAAGTGGGACATCATAAGGATAAGTGTCTGCAACCTCTTAAGGAGAAGCAGATTGTGAAAGCATACGCTATTGATGCTGGTCCTTCTTCGTCGAATGCCCCAACTGCGGCGGAGAAAGGAAAGAATGTTGTTATTTAAGGTATGCTTTCTATTTACGATGTACCAGTTCGAGTTTTGTTTGATACTGGGGTTTCCCGTTCCTTCATATCTAGTGACCTGGTAGATAGGTTGAGACTGGAACCCGAGATAGTCGATAGACCATTGGTTGTGACGAACCCGATTGGTGGTTCGACTAGCCTTAGTATGATTTGCCGAAATTTGGTCTTATCGAGTCATGGATGTATGTTTGTTTGTGATTGCTTGTTTTGGGCTTTACTGGGTATGGCATTATATTGGGGGTCGATTGGCTCCAAAGATACGGGGTGGTGGTAGACTGTGAGGGCTTTTTGGTGACAGTTAGGGCGAATGATGGGCGGAGGGTAGTGTTTGGTAATCTACCAAGTGATGGGGTAATGGCTAGTTTTATAAATTCCCTCGACATCTCGCATGATGAGTTGTCAGACGTGCCTGTGGTTGGCCAGTATCCGGACGTCTTCGAGGAGGTGACCGGGCTTCCACCACACCGAGAGATTGAGTCCTGTATTGATTTAGTGAAAGATGTCAGACCTATAGTGATGCCACTTCGTCGTATGGCACCAAGGGAGCAGCGAGAGCTCGGGGTGCAGTCAGCAATCTTTTGAAGAAGGGATTTATTAGAAGAAGTGTCTCCGAGTGGGGAGCACCAGTTGTGTTTGCCACTAAGGCAGATGGTTCCCTTCGTTTGTGTGTGGACTATCGCGAGTTGAATAAGGTGACGAGGAAGAATAAGTATCCTCTACCGCGGATAGATGATTTGTTTGATCAACTGGAAGGAGCAAGAGTGTTCTCTCCCAATTGGACCTCACGACAGGATTTCATCAGCTCCGAGTAGCGGATGAGAGTGTTCCGAAGACGGCATTTAGGACGCCGTTTGGATTCAATGAGTGGTTGGTCATGCCATTTGGGTTGACCAATGCACCAGCCTACTTTGTGGATCTTATGAATCGAGTATTCAGAGATCAGTTGAATAAGTTTGTTCTTGTGTTCGTAGACGACATCCTTGTTTACTCGAGGACAGAGGAGGAACACAAAGGACACTTGAGGATAGTGATGGAGGTGTTGAGGAAGCACCAATTGAAAGCGAAATTCTCTAAGTGTCACTTTTGGAGAAGGGAAGTGAGATTCTTGGGCCATGTTGTTTCAGAGAATGGTATTGTCGTGAACCCTGCGAAGGTGGCTACGGTACAGGATTGGCATACGCCCAAGAATGCAACAGATGTAAGAAGTTTCTTGGGGTTAGCTGGATATTATCGTAAGTTTATCCAGGACTTCTCCAAGACAGCGGCACCGTTGACTCAGTTGACTAAGAAGAATCAGGCCTTCGCCTGGGACGGAGTGTGTGAGAATGCATTCAAGTCTAAAAGAAAAGTTGACGCGTGCGCCAGTATTAGTCATTCCTAAAGGGAATGAAGAAATGACCGTATACACGGATGCTTGTGGTACCGGACTAGGTGTTGTATTGATGCAAGGAGGTAGGGTTGTAGCTTATGCTAGTCGGCAGCTAAAGCCGCATGAGAAGAAGTATCCTACCCATGATTTGGAACTGGCAGCGATTGTGTTCGCATTAAAGATGTGGAGATACTATCTCTTGGGAGAAACATTTGAGTTGTTTACTGATCATAAATCGTTAAAGTATCTTTTCTCCCAGAAGGATCTAAATCTCCGTCAGCAGAGATGGTTAGAGTTCTTGGCTTCGTATGATTTTGATATCGCATACACATCTAGGAAAGGTAGTGCGGTAGTCGATGCCTTGAGTAGGAGACATGTCAGTTTAGGGGCTATGTTTCTTGAATGGAAACAACTGGAGTATATCGCAGGGTTTGATTTCAGACCAAAGTGCGACTTGGATCCAGTTATGCTAGCTAGTTTTACGATCAGACCCACTTTGATAGAGCGGATTGGTTCTAGCCAGAGGAACGATCCTAATCTATTGGAAATCATCTCCAAGTTAGAGATGAATATCGACGGTGAGGAGATGAATGTGTATGGGCTTGATCGAGATGGATGGCTTCGGAAGAATGGAAGACTAGTTGTGCCCAACGTGGGTGGTTTGAGAGATGAAGTGCTTAGAGAATGTCATCACTCAAAACTGACTATACACCCCGGTGGTAATAAGATGTATCGAGACATGAGACAGACTTACTACTGGGAAGGGATGAAAAGAGACGTTGGGAAATTTATATCCAAATGCATGAATTGCCAGCTAGTTAAAGCCGAGCAAAATAAGCCTAGTGGGTTGTTGCAACCATTAGAAATTCCTGAATGGAAATGGGAGCAAGTCTCGATGGATTTCATCGATGGTTTACCGAGGACTAGATCGGGACATGATAGCATTTGGGTAATTGTGGATCGATTGACTAAGAGTGCAAGATTTATACCAGTCAAATCGACCAGAACGGCAGCTAAGTTAGCAGAATTGTATATGAAGTGGGTAGTGAGATTTCATGGAGTACCTAAAAGTATTGTGAGTGACCGAGACCCGTTGTTTACTAGTGGGTTTTGGAAGAGCTTACAAGAGGCTCTAGGGTCAGAATTACATCTCAGTACAGCATATCATCCTTAGACGACGGTCAGACGGAGAGGGTGAATCATATATTGGAAGATCTCTTGAGAGCTTGTATATTGGATTTTGGTGGATCATGGGATGACCATTTGCATCTAGTAGAGTTTGCATATAATAATAGCTACCAATCCAGTATCGGTATGGCTCCATATGAAGCTTTGTACGGAAGACCGTGCAACTCACCATCATGTTGGATAGAGACTGGCGAGAAGTTTATGCTTGGACCAGATGCGGTGAGGGAAACTTCAGATAAGATTAAGACCATTCAACAACGAATGAAGGCTGCCCAAGATAGGCAGAAGAGTTATGCTGATAAAAGGAGAAGAGACTTAAAATTCTCCGTTGGTGACTTGGTGTTTGTCAAGATTTCTCCGTTGAAGAGCGTGATACGATTTGGCAGGAGAGGCAAGTTGGCACCAAGATTTGTTGGTCCATTCCCAGTTCTCGAACTAGTTGGGAATTTAGCGTATAGAGTTGACTTACCAGAGAAGACGGCGGGAGTTCACAACGTATTTCATGTTTCCCAACTAAGGAAGTTTGTTCATGACCCAGATTTGACTATTTCACCTGATCAGTTAGAGGACTTCGAAGTAGAACCCGAGGCGGTTGGGAACCGCAAGCCAATTCGTATTGTCGAGCACGATACGAAGCAACTTCGAAGGAAGGCGGTGAGGCTAGTCAAGGTACAGTGGGGGCGAGAACGAGAATGACTGTACTTGGGAGACAGAGGAGAGCATTAGAAAGACGTATCCAGAACTCTTTGTCTGGTAAGATTTACCTTGTAATTTAGTTATTCTGCATGCTAGGATAGACTTGTTTTGCATGTTTGATTGTTGTTTTTTGGTTGATAGGCATGCGGGACCCTTTGTGTGTTTTGATTAGGGAATTTTGGGGGCGAAATTTCTTTAGGGGGAGGGGGGAGGGGAGAATGTAACAATCCGCATTCTACGCATAGGAGTATCATAGAATATTTATTTCTTTCCCATATGAAGCCGTATGGTCATGTAACATTAGGAAACAACCATTAGACTCATTTCCCATGTTCATGATTTTTGTCGATTTTTAAATGACCGTTTTGCCCCTAGCTGATCTTGTTTCGACCATAACTTTTGATTAAAAAGGAATTTTGACCTGAAATCACTTCAATTAGATTCGTTGGATGGTTTACCCTTCCGTAGAGTGGTCATATGTGAAAAACGGACTTACCGTTTGGGAAATATGGCTGAAATAAGGTTTGGAAGGTGAAAAACTGCTTAACCGGGCCAAATAGGGTGATTAGTGAATGGGCCCATAACCCATTTCGGGATTAGGGTTATGGGGAGGCTGAAAAGGGTTAGAGATTCATTCCATTTCAGTTTTCTAGCCCCCACTTACCTCTTAGAAACCCTAAAAATGGCCTCCAACCTCTAAATCACCTCCAAACCATCTTCTAATCAAGGATCAAGCTTAGCAACATCAAATCAAGGGAGATCTACACCAAATCAACGTTAGAGCTGCTGTTTAGCATTGGAATTTGCACCAAATCAGAGATCTATTTCAGATCAAAAGTTTATTTGTGGCTAAGGTGAGTGATTTGCATAGTTCCTCACTAATTATGGCTAATTAAGGGTAATTAGTGTTAATTAGCGAATTTAAACATGATAAAATTCTGGAAAAATATTTATAAAATTCGAAATGATGTTTTAGACCTCTGATATGAATTTGGGTTAATTTGGTTAAGTTTTGCTAATCATATCATTAGTTTCACCTAAACATGCTTAAGGGGAAATATGGGGTTTTGGTTAAGTTTAATCCATTTTAACCTATCATATTGATGTTTTGGTGTATGAGGTCACTTCTACTTGTTACTATGACTGTATGGTATGCTTTGTGATTGATTAGAATAGGTAGAATGGTCGAAAACGCCGTCGAGTGGCGTAAATTGCTTGCTGGAAGAAGTGCAGGAAGGCATCCGAATCGGATCGGATCGGTAGGAGGACCCGATCCGCCCTCACACTCCACACTTCGATTCACTTGTACTTCTCGTGGCACGCATCATCCAATCCGACCCGCCTGGTGTTCTCCAACCCGATCCGCCATGGTACCCCGACCCGAACCGATGTACTACGACGAGGCTTGGAGACTACGACCCGACCTGAGTTGATTAGAAGAAGTCGATCCGAACCGTGGCAAACTGGAGGACCCCGATCCAATCGGTGATGGCGACTGGACGTGGAGATTCGATCCGATCTGCTGAGGTGATGATGACCCGATCCGATCCAGCCAAGAAGGAGCACTCCGATCCGAACCGAACTAAGGACTAGGGGGAAATCCGAACTGATCCGGTGATGACCAATAACCCGAGATGCAAAGGTAGTCCAAATGGAAGTTAGAGCTCAGGATCCAGTTGGGAACCAATGAGTTCACTTTATGGTTGGGCTTTGCTGCGGGACGTGTGCTAAAGAGTTGTCGACGTTCATAACTTCGATTCACCACTGAAAATGGATGATGGGCTACTTATCAGTGCAGTAGAGTCATTATGACTCGAGGGGTAAAGTGATGCGTAGTAAGACTATGAGCCAGTGCAGTGGGGTCATTGTGACTCCATGGGGCAGAGTGGACATAGTAAAGCTTAGTGAGGCTATGAGCCAGTGCAGTGGAGTCATTGCGACTCCACGGGGCAAAGTGGACATAGCAACAGATTAGTGGCTATGTATCAGTGCAGTGAAGCCATTTATGACTTCATAGGGCAAAATGATCATAGCAAGGTATGTTGGGTGATCGAAGTGGTGAATATCGTATGCTTTATGCACTGAGTGAGAGATGTGAGGATGGTTGTTATGCTTGATTGTTTGTCATCATTATGACATGCACACCCCCACCCCCGTTACCTTTACACCATTTGAAATGGCACCTTAGAGTGTTGTACAGTATGTAGTGCTGACTCTTTGGTTGCAGGTCCAAGTTCAGGTATGTTTTAGTCTACCTGTTATTGTTTTGTTTAGATGCTTATCGCTCATACCAGGCTTTATGTCTGACCCAGAGTTTTATGTCTCCTCTTATTACTCTGGGTGCTCACACGAGCAGACTAGAGACAGGTTAGCTGGTGATGCGCGAGTAGCTGATTCGGAGGCGAGTAGGAGGCTTCCACGTATGATATATAGATATTCTCCGTGTCGTTGGTGGTCGCTACATGGGCATTAGTAGTGTACCTCATTTATCTTACTTTTGCTTTTTGAGACAGTTTGAAAAGTTGTAATAATGTTAGCTTTGGATCATAAGCTGTACTTGGATTTTCCGCTGCTATGTTAGTTTGTTTTCAGCTTATGCACTGTCTCACCTGTTTTATGTCAAGTATGTTGTTATTATATTTTGTTCCATGCGCTGTGAGACATTTTACAGGTTCCTTGTTAGTTCATTTCCTTCTTCCCTTTTCTTCTGACGATCCGTCCCGTGCTAACTGGACATGTGTACAGCGCACTTTTGAAGTAAATGTCGGTTGGTGCGGGGCGGGCCGTCACAGGTAAGATTTTTGAAGGAATTTGGTAAAGTTTTGAGGAAGAAACAGAAAGTGATTGGGGTGTGGTAGTTGAAGGGAAATTTAAGAGGGTTGGTGCCTCTGTAAATCTCTCGGCTTAGTAGCTCTCTGTAAATCTCATGGGGCGCAATTCTGGATTGCGCCCCAAAGAAATTTTTTAAAAAAAATACTGACGCAATCTTTAATTGTGCCAGTATTCATGCCTTGGCTCGGTCAAGGCTTACGTGGCTAAAAAGGAGCTATATTTGCAATATTTTGCAAAATAAGGCTAAAAGTGGGAATAAAAAAAATAGGGCCATAAATGAAAATTGCTCTATATATGCCGACTTTCCCGATAGTGTGGAGATCAGGGCTCGCACTCCCAAGCTTAAGGACATCCGTTGCTACCATTTTCATTCCTCTTGGACATATACTAAATGTATAGTTGTGTTGCTAAATGTATGTTTTGGCGCGACAAGAGAATGACTCGTTTTCTGAATGAAAAACATATACATTCTGGCTAACAGGAAAGCATACCACATAGCTGTTCATTTACTGATGGAAAATTTGGAGCAAGCTATAGTATATTGTATTTATATTTCAAACTACCAATATACATAACAAAAAATAGTTTTATTAAGAAATAGTTTTAAAATACAAAAAAACTTCATGTCTTAAACTTTGTAAATCAGGTACTTATTTTTTGAAAATCATCAAAAAAAAAAAAAACAATGTAAAAAAAAAAAAAAAAATTAAAACTTAATTTAATACATAATCCTCTTCGTACTCATGTAAGAAAAACACAAAAAATTACGTTTTAGCAAAATTCCGCAACTTTTAGAAAAATGGCAGACATCACCGTAATTATATTAAAATATTGCATGTTTTTATGTAATTTTGTTGATTGCTTCAAACTTTCAAATTCAATGTCTACACTTATTCAAACATCACATCAGAAAAATCATCGGAAAATGATGAAAATTGCATACAAATAAAAATATATTATTTCCAGTAAAAACGCAGAAATAGCAGCAATTATACACAAATTGCAAACAGGTCTGCGCTTTTTTTGATTCACTGAGATATGTCTGTAACACACTGGGGGATTTTTGCAGCTATGTCAGTACTTATTCACAAGAAATGCAGACATTTCAGCAACTTATTTTCCATTACACAATGCATATGGAATAATTGTTGATATATCGACAATTATTCAAAATAAATGCTGACATTTCACCAGCTGATTTCCCTTTCCAGTTTCAGCAATACATTATGCAATAGTTGCTAACATGTATGTATTTTTTCACAGTAAGTGTAGGCATTTCAACAATTTTTTCATTTTTCAGAAACCTTCTATTAATACTTATGATTTTTTTTTTTTTATGCAGTAGCGCAAAAAATCATGCACAGACGTTGCTACAGTAAAATAGAGGTATGTTTTACAACCAAAGTTAGGGAATGATCCGCTTCATAATGAGTTTCATTTTAAGTACGTCTCCCTAATTTTCACTATTTTTTATTGTATTTTTCTGGCATTTCATTGTTTTGTAAATAAAACAAACTCAATTAACTTATTATTAAAAAAAATACAAACAAAACAATACAATAACAAAATTAATTAAGATAACTCCTTGGTAACATAAAACGCACCCTCCTTTCATCAATCTTTCTCCTTTTATGTTCATTTAACATGCCTCTCTCATGTGAAAAAGAAATAAGAAAAAAACGAACCCTTGCATGTTCATGAGTAGGACCTTTCTTACATCTTACACCAACACTATCATGTTCAAAGGCCATGAACAACATTTATAGCACTTCCACCGCATTTAGAGTTCAAGATTAAAACTATGAAGAGGATTCAAGGAACGTGATATAGTATGAAACTCTATGGTTTCAAAAGTAAAATGAAATGCAAAGTTCCGTAATTTCTCCCAATGTCGATACGTTTTGAATCAGCAAAACTCACACAAATCTGAGAAACCTTCAGCGGTCTACAAGTTTAAAGGCAACTCCTCTTACAGAACAAAGAATATATTTGATCATCTAAGGAGGTGAGCTGAGGTCAGGGATATGAGTTATAATGGAGCCACAGACATAATTATATTATAACATCATTTATTTGTACCTTCCAATTTCGTATTGAACTCTTTGACATTGCTAAATACCGATGTGAAGCACGTCGAAACACGGCAATATTTCAAGCCAGCCGAGAATAGCTAAATTATTATTCAAAAAAAAAAAAAAAAAAAAAAAAAAGAATAACGGGCCCAAATATAATGAGAGGTGTTTTTCTCCAGAGTTAACTGGGGAGTTCTTTTATGTGTAGTTTGACGATTTCCCAAGCCACTTATACACCAAAGCCTGTTTTCCATGTAATTTGTCAGCAAAATGGAGCTAATCTATGACTATGAAGTATAAAACATAAGTCGGGACTAAGCATATTACACTGCTTTTTACATTCATAGCATGGGTGCATATGCTTGTACGTGTGTTGTTTGTGTGTGTTTACACGTTAGCTGTTCATTTATGGACCTTAGAGATTTGTATTACTGGTTACGACTCAGGTAACATATCAAATCAGAGGTGCTTAAACAAACTAACAATTCTCCAAAGATTTTAGTCCACAAGCACAGTTCATTTCATTAATCTGCCCATAAAACACTGTGTGTTATTAAACCCAAACAGCAACAGAGTAGTTGAAACAACAAAACTGAGAACGTAGACTTGGACTGGGGTGCAAAATCAAGAAGGGCAACCATTAAAATAAGTCGGTTGTGTGGTTGGGTGCCTAGTATATTTAGTATCATATTCAGCAAACCAAGTCATATCTTGTTTACTACCAAATTTTCAACAAATTTATTTCCTCCTAATTTTTTCTTCCAAATTTGCCAAAAAGCAATGTATATAGTCTTGGTTACTTCAACTATACAAAAGAGCAAAAGGATAGTTATTCCAAGGGTGCACATACAGAAAAATGTATTAACAGATATAAGTAAACTTATGGCAAGGAATTTTTTTTTCTGCATACCGCACCACATATGACACCATTATCCATATTCAGCAGTTTGTAGTAACTTAAAGGTAGCACTAAATAATACGTGTGATCAATATTTATAACATCATATGTGAAAGTTGCTAACAGCAACATAGTATGTCACAAAATCTCCCTTGAATGTCCAAGTCTCTCCAAAAGCATATCCTAGTTCCTCATAATAAAGGCTGCAAACACCAAATGGTAACTAATGATGCTTTTGTCACATACCAAAAAAAACTTTTTTTCCTCTTTCAAATTTCCAACTACACAAGTACTACACCATTAAGACACAGAATGAAAAACTATTTGAGTCGTTTTCATAAGTACCAACCATTACTACCACAGTGCAAGTTTTGGGGTTTATTGATGTAAATGTAGTATAATATAATCTCTGGCAAACAAGGGTTACAAAACACAAGCAACCTACTTTCACTGGTGTATATATACAACACATTGAATAGGTATCTTTACACAAACTTGCACTACAATTCACACAACCAGACGTTTTAAGTAATGTACATAGCACATAATATCATATAAATACTACAGAACTAAAAGTACTTACAGCATCAGTGATCTTTGTTCTTCCTCAACTTCTGAATTGCACAGTACATTTTCCTCCTTGCACCAACGGCATTTATTCCCATATCCTTCAGATCATCCAGAGTCAAAAATGGCAGAACATCTTCATCAACCTCATGTACCTCGAACACTGGAGAATACCTACCCAGCCCCAACCCATTAAGCCATGTCAAAATCCCATTTTGATTGACGATTCCTTCGTTCCAGTCTTTTTCGTAGTCGTCCAAATCGAAATCTTCGAATTCGACATCTTCTTGGAATTTGTTGTTAGCGTTTCGGGGGCGTTTGTGATTGGGGAGGCGGACGAGCTTGGGGCGGTGGAGGTTGGGATCAGAGGCAGCGGGCTGGTCACCGACCGGACCGAGGCGGACGCTTGGGCGGCGCTGGCGCTTTGCAGCGGTGGTGGGATGGTCAGAAGGGTTTGAGCCGTTGGATAATTGGATAGGGTCTGAGAATGGACGGCTAAGATCTGACATCAACGTTTGCTGTGGAATTGGAGAAATGAATGGACTGAGGAATGAAGTACTACGACCTTAATAGTCACTAGTCAGATCATAAATTTGCTTTTCCTTGCTTTTTTTTAATTTTAATTTTTATTTTCCTTCGAATTTCTTTCTATTAGAGACCGTTCTTAAGACTTCTTAGCCAAATAAACCAACATTCGAAACTAAGGAGATTTAGACCGTGTTTAACGATTAAATATTTAGATATTTTATTCAAATATTGATTGTTAATTATTAGACTAACAATTTCAAAATTAGATTTTTCACAAACAATCGAATCAGGATTTGAGACCAATTCCATTGAATCTGAATGGTTCGTTACACTGATAATAAGAGTGTGTGTGCGCGCTTATATATATAGAGGCATGCTCTATGGCACCCCAATTACTTAGCACCTCGTTTGCATCCGAATTGTAGCCTCTCATTTATAATTAAAAAGTTAATTGGAAGAGAGAGAGTTAGTGTAAGGAGAGAGAATGAGGAATGTGTGGTGGAAATTAGGGGTGCTACACTATTTGGGGTGCTCTTGATCCTATCTCATATATATATATATATATATATATATATATATATATACACACACACACACACACACACACACACACACACACACACACACATGAGGCAGGTTCAATGACACCCCATATAGTGAGCACCCCTTTAGCCTCCTACTTTTCCACCATTCATTTCCCACTAACTCTCTTACTTCCCACTCACTTTTTTTAATATAAATGAGAGGTGGAAAACAGGGGTGTTATTGGGGTGCTCAATTTTTGGGGTTCTCTTGAACGCTTGCATATATATATATATATATATATATATATATATATATATATATATATATATATATATACACACACACACACACACACACACACACACTACTAATAAAGAGAATTCCATGAACTAAATTACTAGGCATCTTTTTGGAATTCCAGAAATGCCCTTCCATTTTTCGCCGCTGCATCATACTTGGACGCACTCACATTTTCTATTCCCAATTTTGCGCCCAATTAAATTCTTTATCCACTAAATTCTTCATTTAATTCTTCGTCTTAAGGTAAATTCTTCGTCCATTAAATTCTTCATTTAATTCCTCGTCGCGCTCATATCTGTATCCTTCGATTTCCCCAAAAAATGCCGCATTTAGGATTGCAAACTGTATGATCTATTTTGATAAGGTTTGACGATTATTTGAGGTATTTAAAGCGTATTTTCCTAACTGTGAACAAAATGTTTGATTCTTTGTGGTCACATTAGATGACCATCTCAGTTATGGGATTTTCCATGGTTAGATCTATAGATCATTGAATTGGAAATTGGAATGTGGAGTTAAAGGGAACGTTTATCCCCTCAAACATGACCAAAAAACTGTAGAAATAGTCACTTCTCTTTCTTTTACTAAATATTTTGCTTGCAAGACTTTGAATCTGGAAATGTCATATTCTATTATACATCGATAGTTAGGGTTAAACTAAACTTGATTATTGCATTGAATGAGATATATAAGTTGTTTGAGAGAGAAAAAAAAAAAGAACCCAACTTCTAAAATTGAGTAGGTTTTGTGTGCTTTGAAAAATTAAGATGTTTAAAGCGATGGAAAGTTAAGATGTTTTTTGCTTATGTATCTGAAGCCAAGGTTGGGATTGTACCTGTTTTTGGCAAGGGGTACGTTAGTGATGTGCACGTAAAAATGCACATTTATATTCACATATTTATTCTTGTTTAGTTGAATAAATGGACATTTTTGGGTATTTTATATGATCAAACTATGTTTTAAATATTTTCAAAATCATCACTCATTTTGGGAAAAATTGGTCACTTGTGCATATTTTAAATTATGAAATCATTTACTTTCTCCTTGTAGTTGTCTCTTGTAGGAATTTAGGAGCAAAAAGGATGCATACAAATGAAGATATAAAGAAATGCATGCATATACACAAGAGAAGGCAAGGAAATAATTCATTATATGGAAAGTGGAGGACCCCACATCTCAACTAACCCACTTTCTCTTAAGCTTCATATTAAAGACTAATTGGATAAGACAAAAGGCCTTATGCATTCTACATGACTTATTAGTGGTTAAGACAAGATTAGAAACTTCATAAAGGGGCATTTTGGGGAATTCCCAAGAAGAGTGATTAGGGTTTTAGGGTTTTAGATCATGTATATATACCCCTTTGTTTCATGTATTTTAGATCCTCCTTTTAGCATATGAAAGTGTAAGCGATCAAATGAATAAAAATGGCTTCCAAGCCTCTTTCTTTTATGTCTATTTTATGTCTATTTAATTTCTATGCTCTCTACTTTTTGTTCATAGCTTAGATTTATTTACATGTTCATAGTTTAGATTTATTTACATGCACTTGTTTTTGTTCTTTTCTTGTTTTATTTAGATTTTCTTTCATTTTGCTTTCATTTCCAATGTTGAAACTTACATGTGTTAATATGATAACACATATTAGTAGCTAAGCCCCTAAATTTAGGGGTAATGAAGCTCTCTAATTTTATGTAAGTTCAACATTTATATGATTTGTGATCTCTCTAATTTGTTCTTCATGGTAGTTGATTTTGATGTAAGTTTATACAAGTGGGTTTGATAGTTTATGTTGCATATGCAAATAAGCTATTCTTATACAATGTAAACACAAGTTACATCAATATTTGCTAAGTGGTTTTTGATTATGAAATAAAAGCAAGATCAAAATTTGATGATCTATGTCACTAATTACAATAGTGAATAGATCATACGTAAAACAGATTTTGCTTTGCGTTCATTTTCATGAGAACAATGAGTGGTTTAAATGTTGTGTTATAGTTTGATAGTTTATGTTATGTTAACTAATAACATAAGTAAACTATACTTATGATAAATGCAACATTTATGTCACTTAATATTATAATAGAGATTATAGATTGTATGATTGTTAATTTACATAAATATGAGAGGAGATTTACCTCTAAATTGCTCTCTAATATCATATTTAGCTCGTAACTTAGTTTCTAATTTTCATTATTTTGTTAGTTAAAACAATCCAAAGTTTCGTTTAATTTGATTGAGTAAGATTGAAATCATTTCTCTCCCTGCGGATCGACCCGTATTCGCTATGCATTAACAATTGTATGTTGTGCGCTTGCGATATTATTACGATATTTCATGCAAGCATTCTAATTCATAGAATATTCGTCGTCGAACAGTTAACGAGAAATAAAGTATTCCAACATGATATTGCTTATATCCACGAAGTCAGCCTCCAAAGAGACATTTCGACTTTCTCCATCCTCACAATAAGGCCGAAAAACTACCTTAAAAATTTTGCTTTTGTCCAAAATGCAAAAAATAGGTCAGGAAAGTTTTCCCCTTTGGAAATTCCCATCCCTTTAGGGGAGGTTTTAATCTTCCTACAAGGGTCCCAATCGAGTAATAGTAGCGTGCGCAGGTATATTCGAGTAGCCAGAGAAGTGTTTACCTTAGCCAAATGAAGCCCGAGAACCGGGTATCAATCAAGGCGCTCTCTTATTATCCAGGCAGAGCAGCTCATAAGGGTGGAAAAAAATTAGTCAAAATGTTTCATGACCTTGCTCCAGGAAAGAGAAGGGTATTGCCCTTTTTTTTTCTTCTTATATATGGTTCGAATAGAAACTTTCTCAAACGTGTATTTTTTGTGATTTAAAACGGGATTTTTGAGGGCTCGTAATGGGAGTGGGAAAGGTGTCGCTCGAAAAGGTCTGATATACTACGTGTTTTTTTATTGAGACGCTCCTAGTTTTGAGAAGCGGGCAGAAAATTATTATGCGCCTACTCTACTATCGTGGCTGACGGCTTGGAGGGAGATCTTTCATATCTTTCAAGACGGCCAAAAAGCCAAAATAAGTGCAATTAAGTATAGATTGGGAGCTGATTTCATCACCTTGCCTGATATAACCTATCCGATAACATATTAACCAATCATTGAGAATATGATTTATGATTGTCGTAGCTGTAGAGACACCACACAAGCCTAAAATAGCTCTTTCATGGTAAATAAAGAGGACAAATTTGTTCCTAAAGTGAAAACGGGTTTGTTGAATACATCCCTATTGGTCGTCCCTCCCGGTTGTCCCCGCTCACTTCGCTCGCCTGTTGAGATCCCAAGTCTCTAAATGGGCCCTCTTGGCCACCCACGACCTTGGCTTTTTAGAGAATCCCGCTCCTGTGTCGTAGGACTTGTAGCTCGGCAGTCCACCGGGTAGGTTTTTTATCCTTCCATTTTCGAGTGTCTTCTTGGATAGTTATACGCGTTTTATTTGGCAGTTTTCTGGATGTTAAATACTATTTGGTGGGTCACTTTTTATTGGCACTGGAAACATATTACATTATGGCAGGGTAACGTTTCACAATTTAATGAATCTTCCACTTATTTGATGGGGTGGTTATGAGCAGACATTAAAAAAGGTAGAAAAAAAAACAATCTAAGAGCAAGAAAGAAGCTAAACTCAATTTCTTCTTGAAAAAATATTTTCTTTTTCAATTAAGATGCGATGATCCCTTAAATCAAAGAATGTAGTTGTAGAGGGCAATCGGAATTACCAATCAGCCACCCAATTTGTGTCCACTAGGGAATGGGAGAGGGTGTGCCGTACCTAAAGTCAAGAGAAGTCAATGAAAAAGGGTCTGAGTCAATCAGTCGTAGGTCAATCCATCCAGGAAGACCTGTTAATTTGTATCTTGATTGGTTCTTGCACTTGGCTAGCGAATGGTAATCTTTTGTCTCGTTCATCAGTTGCTGCCTATTTTACTTATTACCTTCCCCTCAGCTTAGGTAACCTCTTTGACCTATAGAAGCCAATAATGCTACCAATAACTATAGTAATCCCTCTTCACGAAGGCAGGACTAAGGCACCGGTTTCGGTATACGTACGATTGCTCAGGGTCGGGGGAAGACTGATAAATATCAGCGGATCTAGGGCTACATTGGAATGCTGAAGCACCACCACGAACACTACTGCGTGTGTGCCTGCGGTGCGGTAAGGCACCACCCTGTTGTGCCATCAGCCAACTCCGACGTGTCAGCTTAGTTATCCTCATCAAGCCACAACCTTGATGTCTAGCTTCCCAACTGGTAGACGGTTCCTTTTCCCCCAGATCAATAAAGAGGAGTTCTCTCTGGAAATAAGTAAAGAGATAACAGACCAAAAATTAACCATTTGTACTCTGTCTTATGTAACATCCCGCACCTACGTTCACGCAAGATATTGTCCCCAACTTAGCCACCATATAGGTGTGGGGTTTTGTTCCTCAAAAGGCCTCGGCGTTAGTAAGTGATGGACTCTACTATAAAAGTATCTATTTCACATAGACTTCCACGATGTGGGACTTAGGGGTGTTACATTCTCCCCTCCTACAGAGCCTAACGTCCCCGTTGGCTCACAAACACCTCACCCAGGCGATGTGGTCCACACAGGAGCCACAATTCCGAATGGGTATTGGCTCTGATAACACTGTAACATCCCGCACCTACGTTCACACAAGATATTGTCCCCAACTTTGCCACCATATAGGTGTGGGGTTTTGTTCCTCAAAAGGCCTCGGCGTTAGTAAGTGATGGACTCTACTATAAAAGTATCTATTTCACATAGACTTCCACGATGTGGGACTTAGGGATGTTACATCTTATGTCTATAAGGTAGTAAAGATATTATATGTTCTCTCGCTCCCTCTCGGGAAGATAGGGATATTTATCTCCCAAACATCCGATTGCATTTTCCGACTAAAATGGAAAATGACTACTGAAATTGCATTGTACATCCAGATTAAACCTAAAAAGACATGATCCCAGGCGGATGCTTGACATGTACCCCCTTAAAAGGGGGCTGGTCTTCCTCTTTGCCGACACCCAAGCGGTTCCATTTGCCTAACAACATATATATCACAAACGCTGGTTAAGTCCTTTTCGAGTATGTCACTTGTTTGGATTTATACAACTAGGAATGTAAAATTTACATTTATATAAAAAGTACCAATTTTCTAACCACAAAAATGTAACTAACATAACCATGCATAAATAACTGCAAAAATAAACAAAAATATCCAAATACAAACTATTAGGAGAAGACCCTATTACACAAATCATAAAAAGAAACATTACCTTTGATCATTGAATACATATAATATTCTATAAATCGAGAATTTGGAAAGATGGTTGCTATTTCTTTCCATATATTGAGAAAACGGCTGTAATAGCACTTAGAGCCACTACTGGAGCTCCCACTATATGAGCGGAAATCAAAGCCGTGAGAAGGCTCTGTGCAAACAAGTCCTAAAGAGCTCCCGCTAAAGTATCTTACAAGTCCTAAAGAGCACCAGCTAAAGCATCTTTGCCTCCTTCATCTAGAACTTAACGGACTCAACTCAACAATAGAAGTTTCTGATGTAATATGTGAGTTTCCAGTTTCACATTTATTCACCCTTCTCGTCATTCATTTCAACTAAAACCAGGGCTGATTCAAATTCAATCAATTCGGACGAAGGATGACTATTTGTAGGAAGTGGCCTTGTATATTAATTCGGTTGTCCACTGAAAAGAAAAGCGTCTTTCCCCCGGGGATACCAATCAACGCTTTCGGTCGCCTCCAATTAATATACTTGGCTTCGGTTCCATCTATTGCAAAAGACGATGCCTTAGTTCGGTGCATTAAGATTGTAAACCCGAAAGCCAACAAGGTAGGTTAGGAGAGAGTCATGGCCCCAAGGCAATGGCGATCGCAAGAATGCCTGGAGAGGGTGGGGGTGGGCTTAGGCCTTCTGGCAAAGAAAACCTCTTCTCCGGCTTTGTTTAAAATACAGGATAAGGAGTGAGAAGTGAGCCTTGGCCTAGTTGGCTAGTGCGATTGGATCACTCCGCTCTCTGGATTCGTTGAATGACTGCGAAGCTAAGGGACATAAGCCTTTTCCATGAATTTCCCATTTTTCACTCAACGATGCAACTTCTTTTTTAAGGATCGACGAATCAAATGATATTTCTGTTCCAATTTCTGTCGTTTCTTCTCCCTCCGAATCAAACATTTTCTTGCCATAATGTTCAAAGTCGAGAAAGAGGCGAAGTCGAGAAAGATATAAATTCCTATTATAGACGAAGTCGAGAAAGAGACGAAGTCGAGGCTCCCGAGACGCCAATCAGATGTTTGCATGTGAGTTATACTCCGCGAGGAGCGGGCGTATAACCTTGCCATTTGATCTCTCTTCCCGTGTGACTAGGAATGCTCAGTGACAACCTCTCAGTTGTCATCGCCTATTCATAGATCGAAAGGATTGATATCTCAACTCCCTTTAGAAAAAGGAGTTAGAGCTTGTGCATGGTTAAGGCTATTGGCTTGAGACAGATTCAAATAGAAACTGACTCAAACTTGTGTTGTTATGATTTAAAACCGGATTTTTGAGGGCTCGTAACCTGAAGGGTTAAGAGCAGAAAAAACCCATTCTCGTGCATTTTTTATTAAAATCATTCAAAAGATAATATAATAAAAAAATAAGGGACAAAAAATAAATCCGCTTGGTTTCAGACTTGGTACAAACCAAAATCATCATTCTTTTTGGTTCGCACAACCAAAATTTTTTCTATAGGTCTACAAGAAGGAATTTCCATAGGCACAAATTCCACTTTTTATGGGTCCAGAGATGCTTTCACAAAACAATCCATCTTTCTCTGGTTTATTGGTTTTATAATGGAAAGTATAGGGCTTTGTCCTACTTTTATCTAAAAATAATTAAGTTATTAATGACTGGACGAAACCAAGAAATAACCCCTCACGTTCGAAATTATAGAAGATCTCCCTTATGATCAAACAATTTCATCGAATTTTTTCTTTGCCAGAAGGCCTAAGCCCACCCCACCCTCTCCAGGCATTCTTGCGATTGCCATTGTCTTGGGGTTGTTTTTTCATCCCTTTTTCATATTTAGTTCTACATCCTTATCCTGAAATAACAAATTGAGTTTTCGTAGGCATTTTGCATGCACTTGGAAATGGTGGACAATTAGCTAGAGTTGTGGGCGCTGTAGCGAAACTGATCTCAAAAGAGGATAAATCCGCCACATTAAGATTACAATCCGGGGAGGTCCGTTTGATATCCAAAAACTGGTTGTTTCAAATAATGGTTCTTGTTGCACCGAAAGAGTTGGAGTTTGATCTTCTTCCAAAGTCATTCTCTTTTTCGGAAGTAATGATAATCAAGGCAAGGCAATCATTCCTGTGTGGTTCTGGGTTGCATCATGCTTAGAGGCGTAGGCCGTTGCTAATAATAATAATGGGTAGATCCAGCTAGACAAGTGTGGTCAGCCAGCTTCGCTACCTCTCTACTTGAGTTGTTCCGGTGGCTGAATTTGTTCCAGTCCGCAAGCACCTTGATTGTATCCGGCCATCCAAGCTTATTTTGTGAAAAGGATCTCCGGAGTGAGAAATGAGCCCTGGCCTAGTTGGCTAGGGCAATTGGATCACTCCGCTCTCTAGATTCCTTGAATGACTGCGAAGCTTATTTTTTTTCTTTGTTTTAAGTTTCTGATAAGATACTTATTAAGTTGGGTCCCCGAATCGATGCGTGTTCCCTGGGCACACATCAGGAAGATATATAGGGAGGGTTCATCTCACTTCAAAGAATCTAGTTGTCGAGTGAGACGAAGTAAAGTGGTAGGATACGAGTCGAGTGAGACGCAATCGAGTGAGACGAAGTCGAGCCCTTAATACTTCATTCATTCGAAAGGTCGATCATAGCTGGAATTTTTGAGCAAATCCAGAAGAATGGGTTCGAAAGTTGGTCAGTGTTCTCATAGACTATATTGAGGTGTGGAGCGAAAGGGCTGGACACTGATTGTTTCAATATAATAATTAAGGATGTTCCTGGTTTGTGTTCTATTTTTAATAATCTATAGTCTAAAGCTTTCTGGATCAATGAAACTATGTTGGAATTTATCCTTACAAATCGTTCCTTGTTAAAAGAGGCCGGTTTGCTTATGGATGACAAATAGCCCATGTGAAAATGAGCGATGCAGTAAACTGACTATTCTTCACTATATCGAGAGGATACGCATACTTAATCAAGAGCCTCATTACTATCAATGAAATATGACTCTCACTATCACAATAGAGATTATTATCTGCCTCTTTGGAACGAGCTATTCCCTTTCTCTTTGCCCAACACCCTATCTTATGCTTATCAATCGAGCAAACAAGGCTTTCTATCGTTACTCGATGAGGGAATGCGCACCAGTATAAACATTGGAGATCTATTAGATTGACGAGGCGACCTCTTCCAGAGGTCCAGTTCACTCCGACCAAAGGCGATTAGATCACTCCGCTCTCTGGATTCGTTGAACGACTGCGAAGCTAAGGGACATAAGCCATTGCCTAGTTGGCGATGGCATAGTGGACCGCTCTCAGTAAGCATTGAGCCTTACTCTTCTTTCTATTCTCTAAGATTTCTTTTGGGACTGGGAATTCAAACCGCTGCGCACTAAGATCGACACTCACACTGCTACACACCTTACTTAAGCCGCCCTACCTGCTGGGCTACTTGCCTCAGACCACAATAGTGGAGAAAAGCATCGAGAGAGCTCCTAGACTAAAGAAAGAACTAAGAAGGATCTGGATCCGCCTCCTACAATTCCCCCGATGAATACGAGACGAAGTCGAGAAGTCCACCGTCAAATCCCATGGCTCAACCCTGGATAAGCAGTGGAAACTACCAAGCTGGAATACGGGATTTCTTAAAGAACTGCAACGATAGATGGATCATCCAGGGCTCACATTATAGCTCGATTCCTGTTAAAGGATGCTCTTTTGCTTAAGCACTTAGTAACCAAGGTATTAGAGATTTGAGTACCCAGGACTCTCTCGAAGAATCGAGCACAAATGAGAGGCGGAGCTATGCCTTATTGGCTTTGCTGGGGAGATCATAATATGTCAACCCATATTGAATGAAATCATAAAAAAATTCTTTATCTCCTATTAGAATAGATTGACTCTTGCTCCATTTTCATTCGAATAGGTAGGACTCCGCAAGGTCGGGAAATCCAGGCTGAAGGTTGCAGCAATGCAGCTTCGCGGTGAAGTAAAAATGATTAAAGTTGAAAAACCTTACTTCCTTGATTTTCATTTTGTAAGAAAATTCCATTCCCCCGGCCAGTACTTATCCAGGCCGACCTGGTACTCGGACATTGGCTCGAGGCATTTTCACTACCCCTTCTTACCTTGCAAAAGCAAAGTCATCGAAGATGTGACATGAAATCCAATGGGTAAGGAATAGTTGGGTCAGACCATAAGAAATAGGGGCGTTAGAATATCACTCTCGCATACCCTAACTCACACTGGACTTCTCTAATAAGGTAAGGCCCTTAATCTATATCTATCTTCAGAGCGGAAAATATATACAATCCCAGGACGATGGTCGTATCTTAGCTGAAACTAAAGAAATCAGTACAGCCAGGAAGAGTCAAACTGAGAAAAGGTGGTGGCAATGTTCTGGCGTTGGTTTCGGATTGACGTCCAACGGCTTGTGCATCCAGTCATTCCGAATTTCACAAGCATGTCGTTGGCGTACTTACACCAACATAACTGCGGATGGTCATCGAATCTTGGCCTAGGACCCAACTATCCAATAAGGCCAGTATAACTTACTCTCGAGAATTTGGTGGAAAAATTTTCCACTTAGGGCCCAAGTATTTACTTAGGATTCACTTTTTTTTTTGTAGTAGACGCTGAACCTGCTGCCGGATCTCATCTAAGGGGGGCGGGTGCAGCAGCTACGTGAGCCCCTTCGTTTATGTTGTTTCCAGTGCCGGGCCAAGCCGGAATTCTTCAAAAGGCGCGAAGCCTTAACTTTTTGTGCAGTCGCAAAGCCGGGATTAACCTTCCGCCCCCGACCTCCACCTCCCGGTCCCAAGAATGAAGGATTTTCGATGCACTGTGCGAATCAAGAGCTTCACATCCCGAGAAAGATATAAATTCCTATTAGAGACAAAGTCGAGAAAGAGACGAAGTCAAGGCTTTCGAGACGGAGTTGGTTCTTCTGAAACGAGTCAAGGGAGACGAAGTAAAGTGGTAGAAGACGAGTCGAGTGAGACGCTCTAAGGCTACCTTGTCCAGAGCCATCTAGCTTCCTCAAATGAGTCGGTTGCTTGTTCCCATGTTGCTGGGGTGCCTGCCTTGATTCGACACGATGTGGTCCGTCCAGTTCTACATGTTGCATCAGTGGAATCCTATTCTCTGCTTTCTTTTTCGACGTTGGACGGGATCGGTCTGGGTTTTTTGAATCCGAAGCCGAGAAAATGCCCATAAAATAAAAAATTGAGCGTGAGAGCCAAATGAATCGAAAGATTCATGTTTGGTTCGAGAAGAGATCATGGAAGTTGTAAAATTAGTGGTATGATAATCTATGCTCTTAATGATCTCGGCTCATAATTCAATTGCCTTGTATTTAGCTATTGAGCCTCAAAGTTTATAGATAACTCTTACCTTTGATTCCTTTCCTTTTATTTGTTAGTGCAGATATTTATATCCATGTACTAATTATTGACTGAAAATGGGGAGCTCTTAGAATAATATTTTTATTTTCAATAATTAGAAAGAAAGATATTTGATTTACGAGCACCAACTTGTAGATAAAGGTTCCATTCTTCCCTAATAGGGATCGTAATTATGCTATCTAATAGCTGGTCAAAAGCTAAGTATATAAAGGATATAATTACATATTATCTTGAGTCATTTTCCAAAAAATGGAATGTTCTAACGTGAATTATTTCCAATAAGATAAGAAAAGGGTTGGTGGTTGCAGCCGTAGTAGCAATAAATGCAAGAATATTAACTTCCATAATCTAATCTTTTTTTTTTGCAATAACTTAACTCGGGATCTAATCCCATAGAGATGAAAATTTGATTCCTGTAAATTCAATGGGATAAATTATATCGGAAAGAAGGGGCACCTTACGCCTTGGCTCAGGCGAGCGAAGTTAGGAAAGAAATAAAAGAATCTATTGGCAAGCTTAGCCCCCACCGAATCAATGCGTGTTCCCAAGGCACACATCAGGAAGATTCATAGGGAGGTTCAAATTCATTTTTTATGAATACATGTCAGTTTAGACTATTTCAAGCGAGGACAACACTTGGATGGCAGAAGCGATAGAGACGTCAGCTCAATGAAGTGTCCAACCAGATTTAGTATCAATGTAATGATAATAGTTGTGATTGTTACTCTTAGCCTACTATTCAAATAACTGGAAAAAAAGTTTCGAATTCGCTCAAAAAAAACCAGTAGCTACTTAAGGTTGGGATGCAAGGAAATATCAACTTATTCACGCTGAATGGTATTCTTTATTCGCCATATTGTTGGTCAAATCCCATATGCTATCAGATAAAGAAAGTCTTTCGTTTAGTGCGAGAAATCCAAATGCCGAGGGGTAGAGCAGTTTGGTAGTTCGCAAGGCTCATAACCTTGAGGTCATGGGTTCAAATCATGTCCCCGCACTGGAGAGTGTATGGAGAGATTGTCGATCAAGAAAGCAGCGCCCAATAGTTGCCTAGACATGAGTAGGCCGAAATGGTCTCGCGAAGCCGGTCACCGTCTGCCCTAAGATCGCAACTAGGCGACCTCTTCTAGAGGTCCCCTTTCGTCCGCAGTATATTAATTGGGGAGGTATATTCATTGTCAGCGGGAGGCTGCTTTAGAAACATTCTTCAGCACTTTTCATGAGAACAACGTATTATTTACATGTAGCAGCGCCAATTAACATACTCTGCACTTGCTTTGCCAGTTGATTGCTCAAAGGATCCCATTTCGAATGAAATATACATATTTATAATAGAATAAGTAAATTCTAAGTAAATGAAAGCTAGCATTTTGTCCCGTCAATCTTCTAGGACTGAAATAACTCAATTTTCACCCATGAACAATTTGTGTCAATGGATTAGTTTGATCCAAAACTTGAGATAAAGGGTGTAGGTAAGAAAAGGATTCATAAGTGGTTGTTAATGAAGTTGAAGTTACCAAATTTTGAGGAATAAATAAACAATCTTATCGTAGATCCATTGTAATCTTGAAATTTTCGAAAAATGGAAACAGCAACCTTAGTCGCCATCTTCATATCAGGTTTACTTGTAAGCTTTACGGGATACGCTTTATATACCACTTTTGGGCTCTATTAGAACTAGATACGTACCATATTGACTAGATAAAACTCTAATAACATATGACCGGGCTTAAAGTCCGCCATACAAACCCATTTAGGGCTATCGCTATAATGACGCGAAGTTAAGGGACATAAGCCATTGCCTAGTTGGCGATGGCGCAATGGCCCGCTTTCAATAAGCATTGAGCCTTACGCAGCGTAGGCCCGAGTCCCCGATCTCGTCGCACCAAAAAGCAGAGGGGGAACCCTAGAAAGAGACTGACCCAACTTAAATAGATATGATAGCTTCCTTATGGTCTAACATTCTTGCCAATACATTATCCTCATTCTTTACGATGCTTTTTTTATCAGTTTGGTTCTTTATCCACAGAATATAGTATGTAGGCTTTTTCTATTTATTTCCTTTTTTGTTATCATGGGGTTTCTTTCCTTGCTACAGCTGGTAAAAATCGTTGAGTCCAGACCAGTAACCAATTGACTTATGGGAGGCCTTTGTCTTCTGGAACAACTCCCGCATTAGCAATCTCCGGGTAAGCCATTCGTGAGGATCAGACCTAGAACTTATTACGGAATGCTCCAATTTCAGTAGTTGATCCAATCCTCCCCGACTCATGTATCAGTGAAGGTAGGATTGATGTAACGACCAGTTAGAGTGATCGCTCTGTTTTGGCAATTCATTCTCATTAGGCCTTAGTCTGTCTGCGAGATCGTTAAGATCTACTAAGTCAGCTTTGGTTTGCCAATCGTTCGGAGTGCTACATGATTGAATGAGAGACCTCTCTTTGCGTACCACTAGGGATGCTTAACGCCACTTCACCAACTGGCATTACCCACGCCCCGCGGGGAAAAATTTCCCAATCAATTTTTTGCATTTTGGAAAAAGGCAAATTTTTTAGGGTAGGTAAAACACAAATATGCTAATTAAAGTATTGTTATTATATGTAATTAAAAAGCCTTCACGATAAAATTAATAAAATGTAAGGCCATTCCATTTCGACAAGAGGAAAGGTGAAAGTATTAGGTCGTCAGTTCGTACAAAGTCTCGAGAAGTGAGATCTCCTGGTCGAGAAGGGACTGCCCTTTTTCTAAGAGCCTTATGAATGGGATTCCAACTCAGCACCTTTTGAGATTTTGAGAAGAGTTGCTCTTTGGAGAGAATCTACGTACTCTCGTTGAAGCTTTTCTAGATAAGGAAGAAATGCTTACAGGAAGGTTGGGCTCCGGGTCACTCTCTTCACTGATGCTTCGAAGCTTCCACCTTGAGCGAACCTACGCCTGCCTTGTTATGATTATTATCAAGTCAGGATTAGCTGTTGTCAAAAGATATTGGGTGGGTGTCAAGTCTATAGGGCCTAGTTTCACATTTGTTCACCCTTCTCATCATTCATTTCAGCTGAAACCCGGGCTCATTCAAATTCAATCAATCTGGTAAGCAAACAAAACCAAAGACGTCTGATTGGAGACAGGAAAGAAGGCCCTTTTGGGCCTCAACTTTGTCTCTTTTTCGACTTCGTCTCTAATAGGAATTTATATCTTTCTCGACTTCGTCTCTTTCTCGACTTCGTCTCGTATTTGTTGAGAGTTTCCCTTTATACAGCTCGAATCATTCTCAGATGCCTCGAGAGGCGCATCCTTTCCTTAATTCCCGGGTGCGCGCACAAACGAGCACTGGCCGCAACAGCAAGGAACTCTTTATTACCAATAGAGCCAGACACAGAGGGTCATACTTCTTTTTTCTTGTGATGGTGGGAGGAGAGGACATGGATCCGCCTCCCACGATTCCCCCGACGAATACGAGACTAAGTCGAGAAAGAGGCAAAGTCAAAAAAGAGACGAAGTTGACAAAGATATAAATTCTTATTAGAGACGAAGTTGAGAAAGAGACGAAGTTGAGAAAGAGACGAAGTCGACGCTTCCAAGACGGAGTCGGGGCTTCTGAAATGAGTAGTGAACCCGTTCGATTCCAGGCCCAACATCTATCCGGCTACAGCGGCAAGGCGCTTCCCCCGCCGACCCTGTTTGTTTCTAAGTTCAGCTGGCTCTATGAGTGCGAAGGGAGCGAAGCGGAGTTTTCTATCTAAGGAAGTATACTCTCCTTCAGTTGAGTTGAACGAACGGTCTACTCAAGCTCCTCAGAGGATACAAATTAAGAGGTCTTCCTCGATGGATTGACCTACGACTGATTGACTCAGGCTCTTTTTCACTAACTTCTTTTGACTTTAGGAGCTAGAGGGTTCCAGTTTTCATGAAAAGACCATATACATAGACAGGATCATGGTCCGGACCTCTGCTTTTTGGTGCGATGGGCTCAAGCACTCGGGCCTATACTGCGTAAGGCTCAATGCTTATTGAGAGCGGTCCACTGTGCCATCGCCAACTAGGAAATGACTTATGTCCCTTAGCTTCGCAGTCATTCAATGAATCCATAGAGCGGAGTGATCCAATCGCCATAGACAACTAAGCCAGGGCCGTTCCCTAGGCACACGTCAGGAAGATTCATAGGGAGGGTCCATCTCACTTCAAAGACTCGAGCTTCTGCAACCCCACTTGTAGTTGTAGAGGGCAATTGAAATTACTTATCAGTCTCCCAATTTGGGTCCACTAGGGAATGGGAGAGGGAATATAGTTCTCTCTTTCCTGTTTGAGTGAGTCCCTATTAGCTTAGTCCGCCCCATTCAAATGGTGCTTCGCCCCCATCCATTTACCCAGAGGATGGACATATTGAGTAACATTTGCACTTAGATGCATTCGCATCGGCTTATTTAGTCCCAACGTTTTACACATAGGGCTAGCTGCTTTCTTTATCTCGCTTGCCGTTAGTCCGTCTAGCACCTTTCGGTTGGGCGGGGGCGCTTGGATTATACTTTATTGTCTCGAAGGCAGTCAACGTGTCGGCCATTCTTCTCCCATTAGACTTGTAAATCCTTTCTCTTATACGTGTGCCCTCTGTTTTTTTGTGCAACGGGCTCAGGCACTCAGGCCTGCACTGCATAAGGCTCATTGCTTATTGAGAGCGGTCCACTGGGCCATCGCTAACTAGGCAATGGTTATGTCCCTTAGCTTCGTAGTCATTCAACAAATTCAGAGAGTGGAGTTATCCAATCGCCCTATCCAACCGGGCCAGGTCTCACTTCTCACCCTTATCCTATATTTTACACAAAGCCGGAGAAGAGGGTTTCTTTTCCAAAAGGCCTAAGCCCATCCCCACCCTCTATGTTCTCTCGCTCCCTCTCGGGAAGATAGGGATGAGAAACTTCTATTGTTGAGTTGAGTCCGTGAAGTTCGAAGCGTAAAAATTGTATTGTTTCTAGGTCCCAATAGACTGAAATGGGGCATTCTGCCCATCTAAGATCTAGCAAACCAAGGGAAGCAACTTATTTGTCCTAACAAGGGGTTCCCCTAACTTCCAACAGGGCATTCATTCGCGTAACATGTTCGCGGTTGTAGGAAGATTAAAACCTCCCCTAAAGGGATGGGAATTTCACAAGGGGAAAACTTTCCCGATAAACTTTTTTGCATTTTGGACAAAAGAAAATTTTTTAGGGAAGTTTTTCAGCTGATAAAGGCAAAATACTTCATAGAGACTCAGTGGAATACTTCATCGAGCTGACGCCTCTATCGCTTCGGCCATCCAAGGGCTGTCCTTGCTTGATAGAGTCTAAACTGACATGTATTCACAAAAAATGAATTCTATTCGCCTCCTCCATCTAGAACTTCACGGACTCAACTCAACAATAGAAGTTTTTTTTGATGTAATCTGCGAGTTTCCAGTTTCACATTTATTCACCCTTCTCATCATTCATTTCAAGCGAAACCCGGAGATAGCGAACACGGAAGCTTTTTCGCTTAGGTGAAGACCGTTGACTTCACTGCTGAGGAAATTGAGGAATTCCGGGAAAATCTAAGAATTCAAGAGAACGAGAAGTTGGAAGCATTACTCATCCTGATCCTTCGAATAGATGTAAAGCTCTTGATTCGCACAGCGCATCGAAAATCCTTCATTCTTGGGCCCGTGGGGTGGAGGTCGGGGGTAGGAGGTTAATCCCGGATTTGTGCCTGCGCAAAATGTTAAGCTTAGTTACACAGAATGAAGGACTGAACACCCCTTAGGTGGCTTCCGAGTCTGATATAGAGTGCAAATGGTTCATTTTTGGTCTGTTATCTCTTACTCGTTAAATGGCACTAAGTTCATATCTGTATATTGATTTTTAGGATTCGATTTGTCTTCTTTTATCCCTTCTCAGGACAAGTCTTATGAATGGTGAAATGGCCATTTAGGTCAGGTAAGAAATCCATAGTGAACTTCGGCCCACCCAGTAGATTCTAATAGCAAGGGCCCTTGGTTACTGGCCTTACCCTTCATGTGGTACCTTGAAGTGTATTGCTCGCCATTAGAGCTTGAGCTACGCTTCATGTGCCTTCCTTATGAAGGGGTGTTCTAATTCATAGGTAAGTACACACGGTATGGCACACCCTCTCCCATTCCCTAGTGGGCACAAATTGGGAGGCTGATAGGTAATTCCAATTGCCCTCTACAACTACAAGTAGGGATGTAGCAGCTCGAGTCTTTGAAGTGAGATGAACCCTCCCTATGAATCTAAGCTTTGTTATGCCGAAACCAAAATGTAAAGTCAGCAACACTTCTAAATGCCACTTCTTCCCGTCGCACCCGTCTTCAGGACAATATAGTCACACGTTTTCATAACCCAGTGAGTGAAAGATTTTTCTCCGGCTGTACGGCTTCTACAATAGAACTAATTCGAGAGGGCTTAGTCGGACAAAAGTGGACCTCTAGAAGAGGTCACCTTGGGCTTCGCTTTCCTTGACTTTAGAGGGGAATGCTTTCTGATGAACTACTCCCTTTACCTTTGTGAGGGTTTCGCGAAGTCTGAGTAGTTTTTCCGCTTTCAAGATAAATTCCCCTGCTTGTGCCTCATAAAAAGAAATAGCAGGTTGGTGAATCATAACCCTGATAATATTGATCTAACATCATGCATGAACGGTTCTTCTATCTTGAAAAATTGGCCATAGCTTCATAATGAAACTTCTCGCACATCTGCTCAGAAAGCGAGAGCTTGAGATGCATTTGTTCTGAAAGTGATCTTTCCGAATCAAGATATAGAATATGGGCAACCATCTTCCCTAGCAAATTTCAATTGAAATTTAATAAAAGGGTTATAGAGCACGAAGCATAATAAAAAAAATTGGATCAAATCTTCCAATTAATATTAATAAATATAAGTAAAGGATCTACGGATGAAGGCTCTACTCGATTCGATTAGAAGAAAATGAAATACGAACAACTGTGTTGGTCGTAATAGATCGACTTAAATGTTGGAGCAAGAAGACGCATTCAAGTTCAATTGTTGGGAACGACGATGTACCATGATACTTTCTGTTTCGTCGAGCCATGCTTTGGTCTAGGTACCACATGAAGGGTAAGGCCAACAACCAAGGGCCCAAGCTGTTAGAATCTACTGGCTGGGCCGAAGTTCACTATGGATTTCTCACCTGACCTAAATGTGCCTTGAGGCCATGGCTCTCTCCTATTGTTAGCCTCATTAACTACTCATTTAGCTATAGTAACCCCTAGTTCGTAAGTACACCCCTCTAGCCCTCCTCAACTGAAGGGGGATCGGGCTCATCAACTACTGTTGGCCTCATTAACTATCAAGTCACTTAAAATTAATCAAGACAGAATCATCAGACTCGGAAGCCACCTAAGGGGAGTTCAGTCCTTCATTCTATGTCACTAAGCTTAATGTTTTGCGCAGGTGCAAAGCCGGGATTAACCTCCGGCCCCCGAACTCCACCCCTCGGGCCCAAAAAATGAAGGATTTTCGATGCATTGTGCAAATCAAAAGCTTCACATCTATTCACCTCCTTCATCTAGAACTTCATGGACTCAACTCAACAATAGAAGTTCCAGATGTAATCTATGAGTTGCCAAAGGGATGGGAATTTCCAAAGGGGAAAACTTTCCCGACCAATATTTTGCATTTTGGACAAAAGAAAATTTTTTAGGGTAGTTTTTCAGTTGATAAAGGTCGAATACTTTATGTGCTCGACTGTGTCTCCAACTTCGTCTCACTTGACTTTGTCTCGGAAGCCTCGACTTCGTCTCCGAGAGCTCGACTTCATCTCACTCGACTGTCTCTTACTCAACTCGCCTCCTACCACTTTACTTCGTGTAGGAACATAAACTGAAACATTCTAGAGCTACAAATATAGTTATTAAATCGTTAGCACCACATAAAATAATTCCTCCGAGAGTAGCTGTTAATACAAATAACAGAAACTCTGTTATAGCCATTTATGTACATCAAAGCTATATAATTATTAGAGTTTTTGGTAGTAGTACGAGAAAAAGAATCCTTATTGAGTGAACATCAATTCTTTCCTGTCGACTTGACATAAACCATCACCCCAATCATGACAACGAGGTGCGTAGCCCCAACAGCTCACTTCGCTATGACGAAGTGTGGACCCAATTAAGATACCTCTTTCTTGCTTACAGAAGCTCTTTGCGCCTTTACCGGAGCTGCGAAAGCAACTGCCAAATGACTTTCCTGTTGATTTCGCAGGACAGACGGATATTAAATTAACAGAGAAGTCAGGAGACGGAAGGAACTGATCGCATTAATCTCAAGGACATCGCCATGTGTTACGAGATTAGGCTAGAATGCCATAGGAAATTAATGTTGAAAGAGGAGCAAATAGAGAAATATTGGCTAGTGATTGTGAGGCTCCAATTCTTGACGGGAAGGAACACCAAAGGCCTCCTCCCTTCCCTATCTATCCAAGGGAGGGAAGAGCAGAGATTTTGGTTTTTTCATGTTGTCAAACAATTGAAGCTTTTGATTTCTTTTCCTCTGGCTACTAAGATGTTTCAATTCGCCAGGTTGTCTCTTGCCTACCCATGGATTTAACAGCAGTTCGAAAGGTTGACCTATTCAGGAATCTCCGGATCTATGCTTATTTTCAACTCCCTGAAGCATTTCGCCACTTGCTACGCCCAAATAATATTTTTTTGAGTTATATAAATAAAAAAAGTAAAAAAAATGAAAACAAAGGAAAAATACAAAAATAGATAAGACGAAATTTGCCTACCTCCCACATATTTTATTCCTTCACCTATAAATAAACTAATAACACAAAAAATGATAATTCATTTATCAACAGAATTTTATCTTCCGTTTGAACTAATTTCTATAATTCTTTTAGTTTCTTTGATAGGCGCAATTACTATGGCTCATCCATGCAGGCGCAAAGCCGGGATTAACCTCCCGCCCCCGACCTCCACCCCCTGGGCCCAAGAATGAAAGATTTTCGATGCACTGTGCGAATCAAGAGCTTCATATCTATTCGCCTCCTCCATCTAAAACTTCATGGACACACCTAGGTCGAAATATGGCTTTCAAATTAAGTTTTGAATTAGTAGATGCCGCCAAAGGGAGTGGCGATGCCATACGCAAAAAGGAAGAGACGGGCGCAAAAGGGAAAGAGATGGATGGGGTTTCTCTTGCTTTTGGTGTCAGGGACCCAGTATATTAGGGGCTAAGGTGACCATCATGGTGTAGACAATTATCCCATGCCGTAAGGAGAACTATTCTATTTTATCTATAGCACAGACCGAAAAGTAATTGACACCAGGTCATTGCTTTCAATCATAGGGTTGCGAAGCCATCTTTGTTAGACCAGTGTGAACGCCAAAAGTTGCGTAGTAATTCGGATATATGTGGCATATCGAATGTCGAACTCTCATGACTTGACGAGTAAGATAGTATACTAAGGGCCCATTTTTTTTAGTCAATTCATATATTTTAGTCCTACTAGATTTTAATATAGGTTTTAGTTTTTCAAGTTCTTTCATTATTAGGTCTAGAAATAGAATTATTTTGTTGACCCATCTTGTTTTTTTTTTTTGAAACTTTTAGAACCCCATTTCCAGCTTTTATCTTCCGGCTTCTATCATTAGTTCTCGAGGTTATCAAGTTTCAATCCAGATGGTTTGGGCTGCCCTCGCAATAATAGATGGCGTTTAGAGGGGCTCACGTGTCATACAGCATGAGACATGAGGAATGCATTTCTGCTATGCTACTAATACTTGTACTTGCTCTGCTATTCTGCCCAAGCCTGTTTGAGGAAGAGTTACAGGGAGTAAAACACAACCATTCATAAGACTTGCCCTGAGAAGGGATAAAAGAAGACCAATCGAATCCCAAAGATCAATATACAGATATGAAATGAGTGCCATTTGATGACTAAGAGATAACAGACCAAAAATGAAACATTTGTTACAAATGGTGAATTTTTGGTCTGTTATCTCTTTATCTATTTCCAGAGAGAACATAATATAAATTTACTACCTTATAGACATGGGCGAGTTCAATTTGACCAATCAACAGTAAGAGTAGGCCAGACCTGCTTCCCCTTTCCTTTTAATCACTGAAAAAACCTACCTTTTAATTCGACTTAATGAAACGATTTCGACTTTAGTAGAACAATTAATCGAACAGGCGCTCATAATCCCTATTCAAATTGCTTGCTTGACCACTTTCCTGTTGTTCCAGTCACTGTGGCTCTTGCTTAAGGAGAAATTCATAGTGAACTTCGGCCCAGCCAGTCGATTCTAACAGCTAGGGCCCTTCAATCATTTCAACTGAAAACCGGGCTCATTCAAATTCAATCAATCCGACCTTAAATGAAATGAGAAGCTTCCGACAATTAGTTTAGACGTTAGAATCTCCGTTTTCCTTTAATCCCTCGGATGTGGTGGTTGGATCCGGAGACATGTTTGGTTGGGAATTTCAACGTGGCGGTATAAAATAATATATCGGCATAACTTTTTATTTGTCTACTACTTCTTATTTATTATGTTCTTATTTATTTAAAATAAAGAATGTATGAATCTAAACGTATGAATCTAAATAAAGATTTCCAATATATCCAAAAAAGAAGAAATATTAATCTTTGGTGAACAAGAGAAAAAGCAATATTATTTCGATATAAGACGACACAAGAAAAAGGAGTTCTACCTTTTCTTGTGTCGAATAGAAGATTAGGAAGACTTATAATCCTTCTTAGAGGTACCTGTTCCTTTCATTTCATTTAGACTCAGATTGGTTGATTTATTAGGCAAGCTGAGTCGGATGGGAGAAAGAGGCTTTCTTTATCTACGGAGGGTCTTCTCCAGGTGTGTGCCCATGCATATACTTTTCCCATGCGCTCACATAAGAGATCTCAGGAAGTATTCGGCCTTTATCAGCCGAAAAACTACCCTAAACAATTTTCTCTTGTCCAAAATGAAAAAAATTGGTCGAGAAAGTTTTCCGTTTGGGAAATTCCCATCCCTCTAAACTGACATGTATTCATAAAAAATGAATTAGAATTCATTTTTGATGTTTCATGCTATATGACACGCGAGCCCCTCTAAACGCCAGTTTTTGTTAAATAAAACTGGCTTATTATGATACTTACTATTCTATTTACATTTTTTCTAGTGGATTTATCTTTCCTTTTGTTCTTGTTTCCCTCTCATCCAAAAAAAATAGTAATTAATTACTAGTTAACGGAATAACACAAGACCTAAAAATAAAACTTTTTATTTTTAGTGATAAAAAATGTTGCGGAGAGAGGATTTGAACCCGTGACCTCAAGGTTATGAGCCTTGCGAGCTACCAAACTGCTCTACTCCGCGTTAAAGAACTAGGAACTAATGGGTCAAGAAAGACTGGATATTCTCTCTTTCTGTCCTGCAACGTGATTTGGTCCCAAGGTGAAAGTCAATAAAATCCATGCGCGTCTGCCCTTGCCATTCGTTCTCTTGCACTCAAAAACTCGGCCTTTCAAGCGAAATGGATCTGGAGACTTCTCACAAGTACCGCGACTTCATTTCCCAAATAATGAAAGAAAAATACTTTCCTGAGACAACTAGATGTGGAGCCTAAATACTCGGCCTACTCTTCCTGGAAGTCCAACCGGGATTAACCTCCCGCCCCGACCTCTACCTCCCGGGCCCAAGAATGAAGGATTTTTGATGCACTGTGCAAATCAAGAGCTTTATATCTGTTCGCCTCCTCTATCTAGAACTTCACGGACTCAACTCAATAATAGAAGTTTATGATGTAATCTATGAGTTGCCAGTTTCACATTTATTCACCAGACATAAGATAGTGTTATTCACCAGATATAAGATAGTGTACAAATGGTTCATTTTTGGTATGTTATCTCTTACTCATCAAATGGAACTCAGTTCATATCCGTATATTGATCTTTGGGATTTGATTTGTCTTCTTTTATCCCTTCTCAAGGCAAGTCTTATGAATGGTGAAATGACCATTTAGGTCAGGTGAGAAAAGGCTCAACTTCATCTCCGAGGGCTCGACTTCGTCTCACTCGACTACATAAGATTTTTTCTTTCGACCATCTTTCAATTGGTAATATAAGATATAAGGACCACTACTACAAGTAGTACTACACCTTTGATCGTGAAATATCGATTGCTTGTTGAACCCTGTGAATCACGTGAAAGTAGGATACTCCGAATTCGGGGGTCAGAAAGTTTCATAAAACATTCTTGGTGGAAAAAAAAGTGTACCCGACCTAAGGTATTGTTATTGCCGGGGTTGTTTGAAAATTTGCCCAAAGAAATATACTGTTTGTTCTGCGGACTTAGGTGCTTGCGTGAAGGATAAACAATGATCAAAAGTTCTGATTCAAAATTATATTTCTTTATCTCCTTAGGAGGGAGTGCCAAACCATTTGACTATTGATTCATTCCAATATAAAGGCTTAGTAAATCAAATAATAGATAATAAATGGATCGGTTTATGAACAAGAAGCCACGAAGTGGGATAATTTAATACCCGATTCTTTTGTCGTGAATCAACTCCTCACTGAAGTAGACCCCTATGAATTGACCGGTTGGGAAGATTAATGTTTTATTCTTGGGATTCCTATAGCAAGTCCACTGGATGAACTACTAAAAATAGAAATGAGACTAGGTGTTCATTAAAAACGGTAGAATTCACGAATGGAAGAGACAAAACAAGACTTGCTTCTTTCTTATCTTAGTACGGGGTTGGTTGTCACTTTCCATGCTTCGCCTCCCGCTCACAATGAATATACCTCCCCAATTAATATACTAAAGGTCGGGCCTCACTTACGCTCGCCTCTTGAAGAGGTCGTCTTGGGCTTGCCTTTCCCCAACATCTAAATCAAGGGAGGGTGTCGAAAGGGAACCAGTGGGAATACGAGAGTTGACGCCTTGTTGAAGATCTGGTGGTGCTACTTGAAGACAACCTTGAATAGCCATCGCTGTTAAGAACAAGCTTCTTTCTTTATGTCAAAGACAAGAAGCTATGCAATAATCCTTATTGGATCTTGATTGCATCTCTCTATAAGGTCCAGCATTGCAGCGAATCCGAAGAAGAAACCTTTCGATTCATTTCTTCTTTCTCTCACTGGATGAACTACTAAAAATAGAAATGAGTCCAGGTGTTCATTAAAAACGGTAGCATTCACGAACAGAAGAAATGAAACATGACTTGCTTAGAAGTTAGTTAGCTACCTCTCATTTTGTTCTAGGATTTTTTCTATTTGTGGGTCATTTATGGCATGCGAGAAGGGCCCATGCAATTTTTCTCCTCATTGCGCTTAGGGAAAAATACCCCTGAATGACGGAAAATGGGTCCCAAAAGTGCCTTCTTTCATTTCTCCAATTAGACCAGTATCCGGAACAATAATACTTATTTCCCCCATCCTACTGGGAAGTTTTGTTGCGAAGCTAGTGTAGTCGACAACTGCGCTACCAAACCTGCTACCTTCTCCCGATTATCTAAGTATTCGATACGATCAGTTTAAGTCCTTCACACTACTTAACTTAGGTGGCAATGAGTTTCTTTATTTCTAGACAAATACTATTTCATCTTTTTCCTTCTTCTTTGCATTGAAATAATAAATTCAAATAAAAATGATATGATTCAAACTCAAACCCTTTCGAATGTAGTGAGTCTGGGTTTCAGTTGAAATGAATGATGAGAAGGGTGAATATATGTGAAACTGGCAACTCATAGATTACATTAGAAACTTCTGTTGTTGAGTTAAGTCCGTGAAGTTCTAGATGGAGGAGGTGAATAGAAGTGAAGCTATTACAGCCACAGTGCAAGCACCTTAGTTCCGAGCCTGCCTTAGTTTTCATAGTTCTGTTCCAAGTAAGCGAGATTTCAATAGGCTTAGCCAGGTCCAACTTTGCGGAGAAGCCAAGGGCCGGCTTTATTCACCTTCCTCTGATGAAGCAGTTGAGAAGTCAATGGAAAAATACATGGAGTAAGGCGTAGAGTTCACAGAAAAACCCCCATTTGGTCAAGGGGGCGGGGGGAGAAGTGATCCCTGGCCTAGTTGGCAAGGGCGATTGGATCACTCTACTCTCTGGATTCGTTGAATGACTGCGAAGCTAAGGGACATAAGCAAGGAAGACGCATTAAGCATAGCTCAAGCTCTAATAGTGAGAAATACATTTCAAGGTCGACGTCTGGGGGATAGAATATTTTCAGGAACAAGGAAATTATAATATATTTTTTAGTCATAAGTATATTACGAGAAGCTTCCAACAATTAGTCTAGACGTTAGAATCTCCATTTTCCTTTAATCCCGCGGCCTATTCACCTATTCGCTTTCACTTAGGAGGGTGTTCGCGTTATAATAAATTCCACTTGAATCATTTAATTCCTTTTTACTGACAAAAGCCTATACTTAAAAGAATATATTTTTGCTGTTCTCATGAAAAGTGCTAGCCCGAACGCCTGCTTTCTATCAGACTACCATTTCCATCTCGTCCACATGAATGCCCAGAATTTGATGCTCTCTTTCCTGCTTACAGAAGCTCTTTGAGCCTTTACCGAAGCGGCGAAAGCAACTGCCAAATGTTTTTCCTGTTGATTTCGCCTCCTCCATCTAGAACTTCACGGACTCAACTCAACAATAGAAATTTCTGATGTAATATATGAGTTGCCAGTTTCACATTTATTCACCCTTCTCATTATCCATTTCAACTAAAACCTGGGCTCATTCAAATTCAATTGATTCATTGGGAAGGTTCATCTCACTTCAAAGACTCGAGCTGTTACATCCCTACTTGTAGTTGTAGAGGGCAATTGGAATTGCCTATCAGCCTCCTAATTTGTGGGTACTCTGGATTGCCTTGGGAAATGGAGAAAACCCGGTTACCACCCGTTACAGCTAGAGAAGCGTAAAAAACACTTGATTAGTCAAGGGTAATTGAACTAAAGAAAATCCTGTTAATCGATTGGTCGTAGGTTCGAATCCTACTTAGGGAGATTTGATTGATTCTTAATTTCATTAAAAAATGAAAAATTGAATGAAAGGGCTTGCTTTGACCATTAGGGGTAGGTAACCCGTTCCTTGTCTTTGTAGTCAATTTATATCATGTTCTCTCTGGAAATAGGTTAAGAGATAACAGACCAAAAATTCACCATTTGTACTCTATCTTATGTCTATAAGGTAGTGCAGACCTTTACCAGAATCACAGCTATTCTCTACCCTATAAATTGAGAAGAAGTTAAGGGCTAATTCTTTACCCCGCTAAGGATAATAACTTAGATTCAATACCATCAAATTGGTTAATTAGTGTCTTATTGGATTCCAGATAATTGGTTAAAGTTCAATATGTGAATACCTTATAAGTGTGATTCTCTTTAAGTAGATTTGATTCCATCATATTATAGTTCATTTGAGACAGATTCGAATAGAAACTGTCTCAAACTTGTGTTTTTATGATTTAAAACGGGATTTTTGAGCACTTGTAACCTGAAGGATTATGAGCACGAAAAAAGCCCGGTCTCATGCGTTTTTTATTAGATAGTTACTGACAGTATAATACTCTAGAAAGGGAATATGCGCAGAGAAAAGTGTTTTTCTTTCGCCCAAGGCTTTCCTTAGATGACTAACTTGACTTTTCTTACCCCTTCCCGGCCCCATCGAGAAATAGAACTAACTAATCCTAATGCAAACGGTCGAGAAACTCAACGCCACTATTCAAGAACAACTTGGAGCCGGGCCTTCTTTTCATACTATTATGGGCAAATTTCTTATCTTAGTAACATATACAAGAAAAAGAATAATGGTAACCCCACGCGCCGGATGGAACAAGGCGTTTTAAACCATATATTACTGTTGCTGGAATGAAATGCAGCCTCGGAACAGAATTATGCTGCTTGTTGGACCCTGGTGGTGGAACTGGCATTTGGGGGGAAGAAAGCAGCACAGTGCATCAAAAATCCTTCATTTTTGGGCCCGGGGGGTGGAGGTCAGGGGCGAGAGGTTAATCCCGGCTTTGCGCCTGCAAAAGGTTAAGCTAAAGACAATTCTGATTTGATATAGCTATTTGTGCAAGTATCTTACGATTAAGAAGCAATTGCTTCTTGTACAGATTATCGGAAAAGGAAAAAATATAGTGATAGTTTTATTCTTTGTTCCAAACTATCAATTTGAATTTCACAAATATTCCACGTTCCGTTGTGAGTTTGCGCGAGATGTTACTCAATTATCTGATAGATTTGAGCCTGAACCCTAACATTCATTTACCTACTAATGTGTGGATGTTAGCTATAATAAGTTGAGCTCTTCACCCACTGTTAGTCAATAATGTGGTTTGGCTTGGATTACTTAGTGTTGCGTGCCTAGGAGGGCAGCGCGCTTAGGGATGCGGAGGAGCTATTATCATATCGCCCAACTCCCTAACCTAATGCGGTCGGACCGCAGGGAACCACGAATCCAGAGAGCGGAGTGATCTTGTCGCCCTAGCCAACTAGGCCAGGGCTCACTTCTCACTCCTTATCCTGTATTTTACACAAAGTCGGGCGACTAATACGCTTTTTCCTAAAGGGGGTTCCCCACCAACTGTAACCGCCCCATCTGCTAAAATTTGCCCTAAAAAAACTAGGAACTTTTCTGTTTTTCTATTAAAATAATTCGAATTCTATAAGGTTGAAATTAAAAAAATAGTCCTTTTTTAATAATTATTATGCTTACTGTGTAACTCGTTAGTTTTTCTTTAGAGTACGAGAGGACCGGGAAGGACGCACCTCTGGTGCACAATGATAATCTAAGGCATCTATAGAGAGATCAAATCACTCTTTCTCTTCTAGGCCTTAGAGAACATTTCAGGCAGGTGCTTGCCTTCTTGTTTGTGCGACATGAATTTTGAAGCGAAATCTTACCAAAAATATGGGTTTATAGAAAACATTCTTCTTTTTCATGTCAAATTGACAAACAAAATCATGAATTTACTATAATAGGTCATTACTGTAGCTAAATGAGTAGTTAATGAGGCTAACAATAGGAGATAACCATAGCCCCAAGGCATTGGCGATTGATAGACAAGAATGGGCCCGGGTTAGGAGAGAGCCATGGCCCCAAGGCAATGGCGATTGATAGACAAGAATGGGCCCAGGTTAGGAGAGAGCCATGGCCCCAAGGCAGTGGCGATCGCAAGAATGACTGGAGAGGGTGGGGGTGGGCTTAGGCCTTCTAGCAAATAAAGAGTCTCTTCTTTTTGCGTATGGCACCGCCACTCCCTTTGCCAGCATCTACTAAATCGGAACTTAATTTGAAAGCCATATTCGACCCGGGCGTTTTCGGGATGCCCCCAAATAACCAAGGAATGGCGAGCCCCTAAGCCTTTATTCCGCGAGTCTGTCCCTTAGTGAAACCAGAACAGGAACTTCATTGGTATAGAAGACAAGGTATAGATGCCCTCTAATCTGCTGTTCATGAAGAAGCTCTTGAAGAAATGACGAGGAAGTGAATGCTTGTACAAAGATACCCTGCGCAGGCAGGACTATATTCCTTCTCATCATTCATTTCAACTGAAACCCGAGCTCATTCAAATTCAATAAATTTGGGTAAACAACCAAAACCAAAGACGTCTGATTGGTTATAGGAAAGAAGGCCCTTTTGGGACCTATTTTCCGTCATTCAGGGGTATTTTTCCCTAAGTGCAATGGGCATCGGTTTGTTAATTTTGAATATAAATATTCTTTCTTTATCATTGCAATTTGATGTTTTCTCTGAATTTCGGCAATGACTAATGCCCTACCTAGCTGAATAGGCGTAACAAAGCTACCTGAGGCAAGGTGCACCTGAAATCGAAGAATTTCATTTTGCCAGCTGGATTCCCGAGGGGAAAACTTTCCAAACCAATTTTTTGCATTTTGGACAAAAGCAAATTTTTTAGGGTAGTTTTTCGGCTGATAAAGGTCGAATACTTCATAGAGGCATCAACTCGATGAAGTATTCTACTGAGTCTCTATGAAGTATTCGGCCTTTTATGAGTTATTCCAGCTTCTTCATTTTTTTGTGCCGCGGTGGCAGTATAAACATTGGGGCAACAAAAAAAAAGAGGGTCGCAGAAGGAGAAGGACCTACAACAGAAGCCCTTTGCGCCTTTATCGGAGCTGCGAAAGTAACTACCAAATGACTTTCCTGTTGATTTCGCAGGACAGATAGATATTGAATTAACAGAGAAGTCAGGCGACAGAAGGAACCAATTTGCATTAGTCTCAGGGACATAGCCATGTATTACGAGATTAGGCCTAGGCCTTCTGGCAAAGAAAACCTCTTCTCCGGCTTTGTGTAAAATACAGGATAAGGAGTGAGAAGTGATCCCTGGCCTAGTTGGCTAGGGCGATTTGACTCTAAGAAAGATATCATTCCTTTCGATCATTTTATCACAGAAACCTACGAGAAAAGGGCCGAGGCTAAGAAAAAGGTGATAATGCATTGGTTTTTATCTATAAAATATTGATGAATTCGGTATACAGAATATTTGGTATCAATCTGTAAAGTACCATTATAGAGATATGTGAGAAAGCACGACATGACGAGCTACTAGAAAAAGGCAATGTTCAATATGCAAATCAGCAGGAGTTGCTCTAAGCGTTCAAGTCGGCGGAGCTACTCTTGGACGAATTTTCAATGTTCTTGGAGAGCCCATTGATAATTCAGGTCCTGTAGATACTCGTACATTACTTCGTCTCCCTCGACCCGTTTCAAAAGCCTCGAATCCATCTCGGAAGCCTCGACTTCGTTTCTTTCTCGACTTTGGGAACACGCATCGACTCGGTGGGGCTAAGCTGATAATAGACTAAAACCTGAAGAGAGAGGCTGATATGATATCCCCACTAGAAAGAAGTATTCATAGTCCAATCCATTATAGCCCGATGGTCTAACAGGCGGTAATGGATGGCAAAAACCGCATGTTGTAATAAAATAAAAATGAAAAAATGGAATTGAATTATCATTTTTGAATTTGTGGGGCCTTCCCGGTCAATAAGTTGGTGCACCTTCACTCCATTCTTTTGGAATGGTATGCGGTCCGTTTTCATAAATACCCGAGTAATCTCCCTTTGTTCTTGTTCCAAAGCGTGTTACCTTGCCTGTACTTCATGCTGTTGAAGTAAGGTTGCTTTCTCATTGTGCCGATTCTGAGCTACTGGATCCCGCGTTTGAAACTTCTAGTTTGAGGGACTTCACCGCTAACGAGCATCGATAAGCTGTCACAATCAATCAATCAAAGTGATTCCCTACCCCCGGACCGAAGGAAGGGCTTCAAAAATGAATTGAAAGAAACATCAATGAAGACAAGGTCGACATATACATCATTTAGCCAAAAAATGCTCTCATTGTGAAAAAACAACGTGTGGCGACTTCATGGAGATTGACTTCTGGTAAGGTCAAACTCTCCGTAATGTCCCTATAGACTCTCAATAGAATGTCTAGTTGGGACACGATTTTCTGTTGAAGCACTGCTCGAGCTAAACCATCAACTTTTTCCTCGAGATTCAGAGAATTGATCTCATGACTATTTTACCGGCTCGAAGGGCTACTAAAAGGGCTATAGATAAACTGATACCCAGGGAAAAGGAATCTTCTCGAACATCTTTAGCTGATGCAAGATCTTACACTTATAGGTTAGCTAGTAAACCCTTCTCGCTACTAGGGAACTCAATGGAGATGGCTTCAAGCCTTCACTGAACGATGGGAATTCCAATTGAGACTAAGGGAGGTGGCCTCATATCCCATCCCTGGTTCCGGCACTCCGGAAGTAGAGTATACGGGGATGGCAGATGGATTTCAAGTTGAGGTAAAAGACTAGTTAAAGTTTCTTAAAAAAGCAGGTTTAGGAAAGGCAGTTTCACCAGTGTCTAAGTAAGAAAAGTCAAGTTAGTCATCTAAGGAAAGCCTAGGGCGAAAGAACGACTGGTTCATTAGCATGGTACTGAACGTATTGTCAAATATTCAATATGATTCCACAAGATCTATTTTCATTCAAGTAACGGATTCTAGCCAATCGAAAGGATCCTCTGGATGTGATATGGTTAGAAGGATGAACCAGATATGGACCGTTCCAATAAGATTTCATTCTTGAAAAAAAAAATCCATTTTTGGATTTATTTCATCTATTCCATAACTAGAACAAGAGGAAAATCCATCGACTTTAGAAATCGTGAGGGTTCAAGTCCCTCTATCCCCAGTAAAAAGCCCGTTTTACTTCTTTACTATAATTCCCTTTTTTTATAAGTGGTTCAAAGAAAATTCAATATCTATGATGGAAAATGGGTCCCAAAAGGACCTTCTTTCCTATCTCCAATCAGACGTCTTTGATTTTGGTTGTTTACCCGGATTGATTGAATTCGAATGAGCCCGGGTTTTAGTTGAAATGAATGAGAAGGGTGAATAAATGTGAAATAGGCAACTCAAAGATTACAGATCGATAGGTGCTACGCGCTCGAAAACCCTGACAGGGGCCCAAACTAATGGTTGTTTACCCTGAGAGGGGCCCAAACCAGGAACGGAAACAAATTCGACTCACTCTCGTATGAAGAACATTACTTGGGCGGGCCGGTCTTCCTTCGGGCGCCTGTTGTTCCCAGAAAGACGCATGGAAGAGGTATGGTATGCCCAGCGCGTGGAGGATCCCGCTTAGGGAAAATACCCCTGAATGACGGAAAATGGATCCCAAAAGGGCCTTCTTTCCTATCTCCAATCAGACATCTTTGGTTTTGGTTGTTTACCTGGATTAAAGAACATAAACAGACGCAGGCACATTCGCAAAAAGAGGAGATCGGGATCCCAGTCGAATCTGGGCAATCCCTTTTCTCAAGAGGCTTCCTTTTATATAAAAGTTCCTTTAGAAAAGGAATCGAATTGGGCCTGAACTTGGCAGCATTCAGAAGGTTGCTGGTGGAAGTTGCACTCATCCTTCAGAGACTACGAGTATAATAAGGGCATCTATTGACAAAAGAATCACCTTAAGATGATCACCTCATGGCTATTGAGAACGAATCAAATCAGATGGTTCTATTTCTCAATCTTTCTGACTTGTGCTCCTACCTTTGGTTTTTTTTGTTTACCGGATTGATTGAATTTGAATGAGCACGGGTTTCAACAATAGAAGTTTCTGATGTAATCTGTGAGTTGCTAGTTTCACATTTATTCACCCTTCTCATTATTCATTTCAACTAAAACCCGGGCTCATTCAAATTCAATCAGTCCGAGTAAACAACAAAAACCAAAGACGTCTGATTGGAGATAGGAAAGAAGGCAATGATGCATTTTACTTGAAAGACCAGATGTAGCGAAACCCTGAGTAGAAATGGCACTTGGCGCGGTTATTGTTCTTAAATCATTTTTATGATTCCATAGCTTGGAAACCATATGAATAATGGAAAAACTCCATAAAAGGAAGATTAATGATTCGTTCCGCTGGACTCAAAGAATGGTTCCAACCCAATGACAGTGGAAGCTGGTTCGTTTGCTTGTTTTGTTCCGCTTGGCTAGTTGTCTTTCCTCTGGCTTACGTAGTTTGCGCAGTTACGTTCCTTCAGTAGTCCGGACCTGGCCCCTCTATCTTATGTCTATAAGGTAGTCAATTTATATTATGCTCTATCTGGAAATAGGTAAAGAGAAAACAGACCAACAATTCACCATTTGTACTTTATCTTATGTCTATAAGGTAGTAAAAATATTATATGTTTTCCTCGCTATGGCTTTAGCTGCTTGTGAATTGACGTGGCTAGGAAAGCGCTAACGCCCTTTTAAATCTCCATCCAAGAACAACGACCATATATGAGAAGGCATCGAGGAGACCATGAGTCCTTCAGTAAATGATTGCCTAGCTAGCACATATCGATTTTTGAGCAGTGGCCTTTGTTCACATTTGGGTTCCATCGAGGCTAGCTACTGCTTACTCTTGTTGCGAGAAATCGAGTTGTAGCACATGACGAGTGCTATAGGTGTCCTCAACACCTGTCTCTCTTCCTTAACTCCTTTTGTATTAGTATTACTTAATAGTCTAAAATAAAGAAATAATTTATTTCGTTTATACAAATTAAGTCAAAAGATCTTATTTAAAATTTCCAGTAAGAAATACGCTAACCAATTCACTAAAAACCCGCTCCTAATGCAGCAGCCAAAACCCTCTAAAAGAATGTTTCAATTCACTGCTTTCCCAAGGGAGAGGCGAATTAATGAGAAAGTTACGACTTTCCCAACCAATTTTTTGCATTTTGGACAAAAACAAATTTTTTAGGTAGTTTTTCGGCCGATAAAGGTCGAATACTTCATAGAGACTCAGTGGGATACTTCATCGAGTTGATGCTTCTATCGCTTCGGCCATCCAAGGGTTGTCCTCGCTTGATAGAGTCTAAACTGACGTTGACTATAATTAGATAATGTAAAAGATGGATCATACAGAGTTAGACGTTGATCTGACAATAAAACGCTATTTCTATTGACGTTCCCTTCCATTGATAAAGCAGACAAAATAGACATTAATAGGGAACTTTCATTCCCAGTAGAAGTCCTCGAGCAACTTCCAGGAGATGGCAATTTTCCAATTCTATAACTCAGCAGTGTGGAGGAGCACATGAGGTTTGATTGATGAATCACAAAATTCCGTGGTCTATGAAGTATTTCCATGCACACTAGCTTAGATACTTAATAAGCTACTTCTGTTCTGATTCCAGCTCAGCGCAATCATTTCATTTAAGAGTTACAGTTTGAATTCTTTTCTTTCGTTTCTTGAATCAGTGAATTGATTTGAACTGCTAAGAACTAATAATTCAAATTAATCATTTTGGCCTTCCCCGTACTACAAGTGAAAGAGAAAATGTAAGGATGACCATTAAAGTAGCCCAAGCAAGACTTACTATATCCATGCGAATTATGTCCCTTATTTTGGAGAAAGAGACAAAGTTGAGAAAGATATAAATTCCTATTAGAGACGAAGTCGAGAAAGAGATGAAGTTGAGGCTTCCGAGATGGAGTCGGGGCTTCTGAAACGAGTCGAACGAGATGAAGTCGAGTGAGATGAAGTAAAGTGGTAGGAGATGAGCTCTAATTGTCGAAAATGTCGTGGCAGGAGCAGGGTCAATCGAATCATCTACAGGTACATAAACTATTTGGATCGAAGTTATAGACCCTTCTTTGGTGGAAGTAATTCTGGCTGATACGTAATTCCAATTTCCCTCTATAACTACAAGTAGGGATGTAGCAGCTCGAGTCTTTGAGGTGAGATGAACCCTCCCTGGGAATCGTCCTGATATATGCCCAACTTTTCCACTATCACACCCAAAAAACCAAACTCTATCTTACGTAAAGTTGCTAGAGTACGATTAACCTCTGGATTTGAAATCACTACTTGTATACCTAGTATTGGCCACAATTTACAAGAACATTCTGTAGTATTAGTAAGAAGTATATACTTTATTCGATACAAACCCTGTTTTCTGAGAATCCACAGTAATAATAAGAAAGATTTCTACATATTCGACCCATTCTCCGCCTTTACTGCAACACCTACAACTGGCAGGGCCAATGATCTATAAGGGCGAACCAGATTGGCGAAGTTGGGGATCCAAAGATGAGGTAAGGCCTTCCCCAGAGAATCTCCTAATTGTTCCAGAGCAACTAGAAAGAGATTCATTAACCAAAAAGAATTCAGTTCAGATGTAGGATACGTATCCAGAAGTTTTCGCAACTCAATCATGTATGATGGAATCATCAAAGATTTTTCTTTTCTAACGGTTTTCTTTTGTTTATTGAGGTATTGATTTCACAAGCACAGTTTCTTGAATTTCAAGGCTTTAAGTCTCTTGGTATTGATTCGATACCATCAAAGGAACATTAGATACTAGGCTATTATCAATACTGGTACTCTACATTGATAATGTGTTTGATTCGCTACTAATATACTGGTAAGGCCAGAAGCACTTCTAGCACCAGCTCGAAATTTTATGAGTGAGGCGAGGGGCTTCTTTCTCTCAATCGACGAACTAAAAAGTAGTGACCCCGAAACCTGGATAGGCCCGTTCAATTGATCGGGGTTGCCTTACCCATATTGAAATGGATCTCTCTTAGTTCCACGCATCGAAATCAAAATTTGTTTACTGACATTGAACCCGGTATATTAGGCCAGCGAATGGTAATCTTTTGTCTCGTTCATCAGTTGCTGCCTATTTTACTTCTTACCTTCCCCTCGGCTTAGGTAACTGGATTTTGCAGTTTTTTCTTCTGTAGTACCGGCGTGACAGGAGCGTGAAAGAGGTTCAAAAATAAGTTTTTTTTATATAGGCTAAAAATGAATCACTTATTTTGTCTACAATGTACATCGTGAATAACCAAATTCCAATTGGAATGAAATCTTTTGGAGGAATCAATGAAAATCTTTAGGAGCCTAGCCCATTTTAGGCGGAACAGATCTACTAATTCTTTTATTCCAGTTAATAAGAGGGATCTTGAACTAGGAAATAGGCCTAGAAGCTAAAAGAGGGGACCCACTTTCTTTATAGAAAGAGGTGCCAATATATTAATTGGGCAGAGGCCCTTTATTCAATGAGTCGACACTTTATGGTCTCAAACGGGCTCCTCTCACTTTTCTCACTTCCATTCCTCTCCTTTCAGTTAGAGTAGCATACGAGATCTACTATTGCTAGGTCGGTACTTCTGAAAGCTGTTGTTCAGGCAACTATTATACTGTACCTAGTTGAAATGAAAGATAAAACTACGTAGCAGTAATACTAGATAAATATCCCTATCTTCCCGAGAGGGGGCGAGAGAACATATAATATCTTTACTACCTTATAAACATAAGATAGAGTACAAATGGTGAATTTTTGGTCTGTTATATCTTTACCTATTTCAAGAGAGAACATGGGAGGGTTCATCTCACTTCAAAGACTCAAGCTGCTACATCCCTACTTGTAGTTGTAGAGGGCGATTGGAATTACCTATCAACCTCCCAATTTGTGTCCACTAGGGAATGGGAGAGGGTGTGCCATACAGTGTGTTCTTACCTATTAATAAGAACACCCCTTCGTAAGGAAGACAGATGAAGCATAGGTTAAGCTCTTCTTATGGAAAACCCTTTTACCTCCACTTAGCCCTATCCCCTTCTAGGGTTATTTTAGTGATGGGTTCTATAGGAACTAGATGATCCTATTTGGTCAAAAACCACTATGTTTCCATATGGATCCCTACATTGTTACATTCTATTTAGGATTAGGAATAGGCGTAATCAGACCTGCTTCGACTAAACAGCTACACAATCAAATAGTGGGACAGAATCAATTGCAATGAAATTGCAATAACTCAGTGTTTTTTGCTTCTACGGGATTTCACAAAAAACCAACCTAACTAGGAGATAGATTCAACCTAGTATTTGACATCCTACACTACGTAAGGCTCAATGCTTAATGAGAGCGGTCCACTGTGCTATCGCCAACTAGGCAATGGCTTATGTCCCTTAGCTTCGCAGTCATTCAACGAATCCAGAGAGCGGAGTGATCCAATCGCCCTAACCAACTAGGCCAGGGCTCACTTCTCACTCCTTATCCTGTATTTTACACAAAGTCGGAGAAGAGGTTTTCTTTGCTTGAAGGCCTAAGCCGAACTCCAATCCTATTGAAATCACATCAATAACTTTAAGAGCTTTCAGTAAATTAAGGGAGTCTTTTAGCAGTCCTAGTTAATGCAATAGGAGAAAAGAACCCAGGAAGGAGCAAGTAAGACTTTTATCCCCAATGACACCAGTATACGAAGTCGGTAAAGATATAAATTCCTATTAGGGACGAATTCGAGAAATAGACGAAGTCGATGCTTCCGAGATGGAGTCAGGGCTTCTGAAATGAGTCGAGGGAGACGAAGTCAAGTCAAATCCTATAGGCTAACGCCACAGATTCCATCCCCAAAAACCATATTTTGACTGTGACTCCACTATATCAACTGTACTTAAACTGTTAGATAATCATAATCGATAATAACATTACTGTTCATAACACTATTTCAAAACCGTACATGAGACCTCAGCCCTTTGGAATAAATATTCAGCTGCTTGTGAACTGTCAGGTACTATGTTATTCAATGTTTGTTCAATCAATCTTTTACCTGCAAAAGCAATTTACGCGTTAGGTTCAATAATAATGACATCTCTCAACATAGCAAAACTGACTTGATTGGATTGAGCCTTAGTATGGAAACCTGCTAAGTGAAAACTTCCAAATTCAAAGAAACCCTGGAACTTAAAATGGGCAATCCTAAGCCAAAAATTTATTTTATGAAAAACTGCAAAAAGTTGGTCGGGAAGGTTTTCCCCTTGGGAAATTCCCATCGCTTTAGGAGAGGTTTTAATCTTCCTACAACCGCTTAGTATTTTTCCCCTCATTGCGCTTAGAGAAAAATACTCCTGAATGACGGAAAATGGGTCCCAAAAGGGCCTTCTTTCCAATCTCCAATCAGACGTCTTTGGTTTTGGTTGTTTACCCAGATTGATTGAATATGAATGAGCCCGGGTTTTAGCTGAAATGAATGATGAGAAGGGTGAATAGTTGGCAAAGAAAACCCGGGTGGGCTTAGGCCTTCTGGCAAAGAAGACCTCTTCTCCGGCTTTGTGCAAAATACAAGATAAGGAGTAAGAAGTGAGCCCTGGCCTAGTTGGCTTGGGCTATTGGATCACTTCGCTCTCTGGATTCATTGAATGACTGCGAAGCTAAGGGACATAAGCCATTGCCTAGTTGGTTACTATTAATGGTTGGCTTCAGGATTTTTATGGGCATAGGCATCTCAGGTAATTTAGTCTTATGGTTCTTCATTATCTGCATATAGTCTTTCTTAGGTGCTCATTTTTGTCTGGGCTTTTAGTTTTATATTTCTATTTAGCGGCCGCGGTTATTGGCCCTTTGGTCGGGGGGCTGGGGGAGGGGGATAAGTCCACTGAGTGAAGGAGAGGAGGGGGTTCGGGGGGGGGGGGGGGGATGATCGGGATCTGCCTCCTACGATTCCCCCGACCATTGGTACCAATTCCTCGACTTGCTGTATCAAAAACAAAATCAAAGGCTTTTGATAAAAATGAGCAGTTCTAGTAAGAACACACGGTATGACAAACCCTTTCCCATTCCCTAGTGGACACAAATTAGGAGGCTGATAGGTAATTCCAATTTCCCTCTACAACTACAAGTAGGGATGTAGAAGCTCGAGTCTTTGAAGTGTCGGCAGCATCCAGTATGTCTCCCGAATTAATATACTGGCGCCTTGTTCTGTTTCTATATTCAATTATTCTCTTAAAACAGTTTCATAGCCCCAAGATTTCAACAGTGTTCAGGTCCATTATCGACGAATCCAATTTGCTTGGGAAGGTTTTCTATGAAATAGCGATGCCGGGACCTAAAGCTCAAGAGGATTTTACTCGTTGGTTTCAATTAGGAGGGCTGTCGACTTTTGTTTACCTCCATGGTGCTTTCGGACTAATAGGTTTTATTTTGTGCCAATTTGAACTTGCTCGATCTGTTCAACTGCGCACGGGTTCGATTCCCGTCGTTTACCCATCACATTATTTCAAATTCAAAAAAATTCTATTTTCAATATTCCTATTTACGGCTTGACCAAAAGGGGGTTTTCCATGCACTTTATGCCTCCATGAGATCTGGCAATGTTGTTGATCAATTACATGATAAGTACTATTTTACCAACGTTGGCTCCCCCAAATAGTCCAATTTTTCCTCCACGGCGATACGGAACTAAAAGATCCACCACTTTGATCCCTATTTCAAAGATTGATAATTTCGTCAATGGGCTCGGGTTAGGAGAGAGCCATGGCCCCAAGGCAATGGCGATTGATAGACAAAAATGGGCCTGGTTTAGGAGAGAGCCATGGCCCCAAGGCAACGGCGATCGCAAGAATGCTTGGAGAGGGTGGGGGTGGGCTTAGGCCTTATGTCAAAGAAAACGGAGGGTTCATCTCACTTCAAAGACTCGAGCTGCTACCCATTTCATGAATAAAATGTGACCAGTTAACCAACCAACAAAACTACTTGTTACAAATAACATCTTGTTGTTGCATCGAAACATATAAATGTTGACTAATCTGGCTAACGTTGAACTTGGTAAAATGAAATGGTTGAATAATTGAAAAACGAGATTATTCAGGTATACACATTGAATGCTGATAAATCGAATCCCAAAGATCAATATACAGATATGAACTGAGTGACATTTGATGAGTAAGAGATAACAGACCAAAAACGAACCATTTGTACTTTATCTTATGTCTATAAGGTAGTTACTTCATCATGGGCGGATAGCGGGAATCGAACCCGCATCTTCTCCTTGGCAAAGAGAAATTATACCATTGACCATATCCTCACTCTTGGATGAAAAGGTTTTGTTTTAATGAGTCTTTACTATGGGTAGAATCCCCCCTCAAACCTCCCTAGGGGATCTATTAAGGTAGGATGTCCACTTTATACCGCTTTGCATTGCATTGGATAAAATTCTCAATAGAAAAATATATTGTGAGAAATTCGATATGTTTTTGGAAAACTAATAGTTCTCTTTTGCCTGCCTGCTTGTCCTTTAAAGGATAACTATCATTTTTGATATTCTTTAGAATCTTACGATAACGATTCAAAAATGAACTTTCATTCTACGTTTTTTATTTATGTTCTAGTTCTAGAATATAAGAAGTAAGGATTTTTATAAAATTTCTGATATTTTCTTATCTTATTGAATTTCAATCCAATTGATTTCATAAAAAATATAAATTAGGTAATAAAAAAATTACTAGACGAATTAGTTGATTTATTGATACAAACTATATATGATCTCTTTCCTTTCTTTCTGGGGAGGCGAGAAGGGAGCGATAACATTTTTTCAGTAGGAAAAGAAAGAAAGCCTTCAAAGATATACAAACGCCCTCCTTGGTGTCATAGAATTTTAGGGTCCCCATCAGGAACTAATTGATAATACTGACAAACCGAAGAGGAACGCGAGAAGAGAAAAAGTAGGTAAGTATAGGAAGGATAATTTCGCGGCCTTGGACATACCTTGCTAGATTTACGCGGTCGCTTAGGTCATGAACTCTTCAACCCTATATATTCTAATTGGGAAAAGTAGATCTTTCTTTCTGATGGATCCATAATAGAGAGTTGTCAATAGATAGAAAAAGAATAGACTTCTCTATCCGCCTACACTTTCGAAATATCAGAACCGATAAGGCCATCTATCAATCGTTTCATTTTCTCTCACTCTTTTCGTTCAAAAAATTATGCATAAACAAAGAACAAGAAAGAAGAAATAAATTATGTAGTATTTCATTTCTATATTGATCGAGACTGCATTGCTGCGCCAGTGGAAGGATAGCTCCAACTCGTATTAATCAATCAAGTTTGTTGAAAAATTAGCCATAATTATAATATAAATACATATAAATAGAATATGTAGTTCTTGTTTCCCCTTCTCCCTTACCATGGTAAGTCTTTGTGAAATAACTCCGATAGGAAGAAAAAAGAAGGCGTTAAGAGACCTCCTAGCCCAACCCTAGACACTCTAAGATCCTTTTTCAAACCTTCTCCCATTTCACCCTTGTCTAAACCTGTGAATGAGACTAAATATCCGAAACGCAGAAACAATCTGACAAGAAAGTCATTCAAAACTTGATCGAAGAACCAGTATTTATTGGTAGAATGAAGATGAAGCCCGATCGTCAAGTATTCTAGTAGCTTTCCCTTCCCGAGCTTCTGTCAAATAGCTCAATCAATTAGGACCTTTTTAGCAGTATCAGGCAGATCAATGAAGCATTTCATTATTGAACCAGTCAGATACGGAGTAAGGCATAAAGTGCACGGAAAACCCCCTTTTGGTCAAGGGGGTCAGGGAGGATAAGTCCACCAAGTAAAGGAGAGGAGGGGGTTCGGGGGAGGAGAGGATCTGAATCTGCCTCCCACGTTTCCCCTGACGTGTCGAGTAGCTTTAGAAGCATGTGTACAATCTCATAATGAAGGACATGATCTTGCTCATGAAGGTAATGAGATTCCATTTGTACTCTATCCTATGTTTATAAGGTAGTCAATCTATATTATGTAGGGCCCCATTTCACTATTCCAAACGAAGAGTCTTTTTATTAAGAAGGCACACTAGGGGAAAGACCAATGCTAATAATAGACCCGTAACTACGTATTAGTAATACTAGATAAATATCCCTATCTTCCCGAGAGTGAGCGAGAGAACATATAATATCCTTACTACCTTACAGAGGCGACTCGCTCTCAAAGTGAGTTGGCTTCCGAGCCTAATAGCGCTAGTAGGAGGGAAGGGCGTATAGCCATATAGAAAAGGAGGTTCAACCTATTCAACTAATGGCTGTTCTGGGCTAGATATGAGTCAGGAGCAGCTTCCTATGGAAGAAATAAAGAGTAACCAGAGCTTTGTCGCCAACTCCTAAAAGTACAAGTAGTCGCCCTACCGGTCACTCTCAAACTCACTACTTGAGTGATGAAAGTCACTTAGATTCTTTCGTTCATTTGGCTAAGACCTATAGCACTACTTTGGCAAAAGCTTCCCGGTTAAGGTACTTAAGCAATAATACCCAGGCCGTAGAGGGCAATTGAAATTACCTATCAGCCTCCCAATTTGTGTCCACTAGGGAATGGGAGAGGGTGTGCCATACGGTGTGTTCTTACCTATGAATAAGAACACCCCTTCACGCTTTGCACCTAGTATCGGTTCAAAGACAGTGGAAGGATCTATCTATTAGCTTTTCTATCTCCGTAGCCCTGTATATTAATTGGAGCCTGCAATTTCCACCGACCCGACGAGCTCTGGCATCTTCAACTTTGGCTCTCTATTGTCCACCAAGGAAACTCCAAACAACTCCATTTTTGGTCTGATATCTCTTTACCTATTTCTAGAGAGAACATAATATAAATTGACTACCTTATAGACATAAGATAGAGTACAAATGGTTCATTTTTGGTCTGTTATCTCTTACTCATCAAATGGCACTCAGTTTATATATGTATATTGATCTTTGGGATTCAATTTGTCTTCAGTCAGTGAAAAAGGGCCCGAGTCAATCAGTCGTAGGTCAATCCATCTAGGAAGACCTCTTAATTTGTATCCCGATTGGTTCTTGCATACGCTTGCTTTCCAACATGAGCTTCTTCTGATCCCTCAACATGACAAATGAAGCCAATCTTGTTGGACCAGCTCGGGATTGAGATTTGCACAGCAGACAAGCGGGGAGGATTCCAATCTTCATCGGAAACATCTGCTCGATTCGCTACATAGCAGACTATATAGTATTTATCACCTAGCTGATTTGCATATTGAACATTGACTTTTTCTAGTAGCTCGTCATGTCGTGCTTTCAGGAAGCATTCGAAGCATCTAATCTAAAGTCGAACAATCTGAATCCTTTCACTATGAATTCAACCATGAAAATGAAAGGAATCCTTTGGCACACGTCCTTGGTTTTGATTGTTTACCCGGATTGATTGAATTTGAATGAGCCCGGGTTTCAGTTGAAATGAATGATGAAAAGCGTGGATCCTCTCCTTTACTTTGTGCTTATCCCCTCCCCCTCCCCCCCCCCCCCCCGGTTCATGATTCGATATTCTGGTGTCCTAGGTGTTTCAGTCCTTCGTTCCATGTTACTAAGCTTAACGTTTTGCATAGGTGCAAAGCTAGGATTAACCTCCCGCCCCCGACCTCCATCCCCCGGGCCTAAGAATGAAGGATTTTTGATGCACTTGTGAAAGATTAGATTGGCTTGTTCTACCATAAGTACCTCCATATTCCGTTGAGTAGGATTCGACAATGGTCTTGAGTCAGTGATTCGAAAACTTCCTTTCCTCAATTAATTCCTTCGTGGCCAACCTCGATAGAAGCACCAACCAGAGAAGCTGCAGAGAATGGAAGTCCCTCTGTTCAACCAGTAAGCTAAGCTCGCTTCGCACCTACTTCTAAGATAAGAGTTTGAATTTCGAAAGAGAGACCGAAAGAAGCTTGCATTCGATTGGAATTTAGAAAAAAAAACTTGATGCCAAAGTAACTTTCATCAACTAAAACTATTCTGATATGGACCTTTAGGGGTAATTGGTTAGATACATTGACTTTCTATTATAATTTGCCGACCGCCTTTCTTATTCATTTTACTCTTTCACAAATCAAACCAAAGTGAATTATTAATAGCTCATCTCATTTTCCTTACATTCATAAAGAAAGTCTTCTTTTTGAAAATCGAAAAAATTAGGGCGAAACCAAAGATACTGATATCTTAGCAGCATTCCGAGTAACTCCTCAACCCGGATTTCCCGCTGAAGAAGCAAGGGTTGCGGTAGCCGCCGAATCTGATACTGGTACCTGGACAACTGTGTGGACTGATGGACTTACCATTCTTGATCATTAAAAAGGACGATGCTACCACATTGAGACCATTGTTGGGGAAGAAATCATACCTATCCTAATAATCAGGAGTAGAACCGTCCCGCCGACAATGTTTATACTGGACTTGGTTATGCGTCGGTAAAAAAAAACATATTTTATTAGAGAGAGACTATTTCACCAATCGAGTCACAAGTATCTGATATATTCATACGTAATGATTTTCTACAAAGTGATGATGAAACATATAACTTGTACAAATCTTTCCATTTTCCAATTCAATCTTATCGGGTACTAGTAATTGCGTGGTTAGAAAGAGAAATATCTGCAACAATACAACAACGCATTGGGCCTGTATATGCTGGTCCATTGGGAATTCTTCAAGCTATAGCAGATGGAACCAAATTAGTTTTTAAATAGGATCTTCTCCCATCTAGAGGGGATATTTGTTTGCTCAGTGTGGGAAAATGATCTTAGGCAAATCTATGATAATTAATCTGAGGGTCGATGAACTGGCTATGATGCCCTATCAGACTCATGAGTTCGTGACTCGGGCCTGTCAAGCCTGCTTTCCTCGATGGAAGCCCAAGGCCAAAACACAACAAGCCCATCATCAAAGCAAGCCCAAGCCTATGCAAGAAGGACCTCATTGTCATGGAAGCCCTTTCGCTCCGCACCTTAGCAGACTCATGGATAGGGAACTATACTAGCTACCTATCTAATTTATTGTAGAAATTCCGGGATCAATGATTGGATCATACAAAAGACGGAAACAAATCCACTATCCATTTTACGTCAAGCAATACGTGGAGTAACTCCCGATATAGTAGTAAAAGCAAGATGTATAAGCGGTCGGAGAAGTGGTTTTCTTTGCCAGAAGGCTTTGAATTGAGAGAGATGGCTGAGTGGACTAAAGCAACAGATTGTTAATCCATTGTACGAGTTATTTGTACCGAGGGTTCGAATCCCACTCTCTCCGCTCCCCTCGATCGTTTCAGACTTTCAAAATATATATTTTATTCCTTACGTCCAGGATTATTGTGTCATAGATTTATTACTAAAAAAATTTCACCCAATTTTGAATTGTCGAAGCAAGAGCTTTATGTGAGAATAGAAGCCCCAAAAGGTTGCGTAGGCGCAAAGTCGGGATTAACCTCCCGCCCCTGACCCCCACCCCCTAGGCCCAAGAATGAAGGATTTTATATGCACTGTGCGAATCAAGAGCTTCACATCTATTTGCCTCCTCCATCTAGAACTTCACGGACTCAACTCAATAATAGAAGTTTTTGATAGTTTTCTCGACCAAATTTTTGCATTTTGGACAAAAGCAATTTTTTTAGAGAGGAGGGGGTTCAGGGGAGGAAAGGATTTGCCTCCCACGATTCCCCCGACGAAGTCGAGAAAGAGACTCCCGAAAGCTTCACGAGGACGACTTTACTCTTTACTACATTACGATGACGGAGGACCGCCCGTAGGGGGTTTACTGCACAAGGCCCCTGCAGAGGAAAAGCTTTCTCCCAGCGAATATAAGATGCTCAGCTCTGCAAAACATAGGGATTGACACGCTTTAATGAAAACATAATTTCTGTTTTTCTTCTGAAATGAATACGATATTGCGATCTTTTCTCGAAGCGCAATGGGTATTTAAGATCACTGCCGAATTTAGGTCTTTTACTAGTTAATCCCGGTAAAGCCCCCAAATGGCGTAGTTTTTTGAAACGAGGTCCTCGAAACCTACGAATTTGCCAATTATGAGTTGGCGCTTTAACCATTCAGCCATGGATGCTTAACAGGGCTCATTGTACATCGTGAATAACCAAATTCCAATTGAAATGAAATCTTATAGAGGAATTGGGATTGTTTAAGAAACTCGCGTAATCGTTGACCTCTTGCCAATTGAGTATGTGTAGCTTTATCGAGATTAGAAAGGAATTGTGCAAAGGCTTTTAACTCTGCGAATTGAGCTAATTCCAATTTTAATTTGCTGACTACTTGTACGACTTTGCGAAGACCTATGTTTTTGGTAAACAGTCACCCGGGCCTGGTCATTGCGACCCCCTTTCTGAGGAGGCACCCATTTTCCCGAAGTTACGAGGCTAGTTTGCCGAGTTCCTTAAAGTGAGAGATGTCTCGTGCCCTTAGGTATTCTCTACCTACCCACATGTGTCAGTTTCGGGCACAGGTACCCTTTTGTTGAAGGTCGTTCGAGATTTTCCTGGGAGTATGGCTTACGGATCTATTATCAGCTTAGCCCCACCGCCAGTCTACTGCCCGATGGATTTACATCGCTAAAGAATCAGTAATTGACAATAAGAACTAATAATTCAAAAAAGAAAAGTACCAATTATATTGTGTGTTCTATTTGCTCACAGTTTCCATTTGATAAGCAAATCATGGTTTTCGTTTCCCTTGCGATGTGCCTGAAAGAGGGGGTACATATCAAGTATCCGCCTGGGATCATGTCTTATGGTTATATACTTAATTATAAGGATTGCTATTTAATTGCTTTATTCTACTGGATGTATTTTAAAGAGACGTTTCCTGATATCATCTCATTTATGAAAATGAAGGAATATCCATTCCAATGCCAAAAATATTTACCATGTTTAGTAGTTTCTCGATGGCTTCTCTTGCATTGTCATTTCAGAAGCCCCGACTCCGTCTCGGAAGCCTCGACTTTGTCTCTTTCTTGAATTCATCTCTAATAGAAATTAATATCTTTCTCGACTCCGCCTTATTGGGGAGAATGCCTTCTGTAGTAGGTTATTAACCTTCCCTTAGTACCGAAATGGGTTCTTTACAAGAAAGAATTACTTCCACCAAAAAAGGGTCTATAACTTTGATCCAATCAGTTTATGTACCTGTAGATGATTTGACCGACCCTGCTCCTGCCACGACATTTGCACTTTTAGATGCAACTACCGTACGCCAACTAGGAAATGGCTTATGTCCCTTAGCTTCGCAGTCATTCAACGGATCCAGAGAATGGAGTGATCCAATTGCCCTAGCCAACTAGGCCAGGGCTCACTTCTCACTCCTTATCCTGGTGGCGATTGATAGACAAGAATAGGCCCGGGCTAGGAGAGATCCATGGCCTCAAGGCAATGGCGATCGCAAGAATGCGTGAAGAGGGTGCGTGTGGGCTTAGACCTTCTTGCAAAGAAAACCTGCGGCCGAAAAAACTACCCTAAAAAATTTTCTTTTGTCCAAAATGCAAAAAAATGGTCGGGAAAGTTAGCTTTTGCTAAGACTCTAGCAGTTTCTTGAGAACTTGCTTCAGATATGAAGCTTTGAGTATTCAGAGATGTCGTCGTTATACTAAGCGGTTGTAGGAAGATTAAACCCTCCCCTAAAGGGATGGGAATTTCCCGAGGGGAAAACTTTCCCGACCAATTTTTTGCATTTTGGACAAAAGCCAAAATAAAATATAGAAGCAAATAAGAAAGGTGCAGATTTACAAACTTATTTTCGGTTGATTTTCAACAGTCCAAAGAAAATAATTTTCATTAAAAAAGACGCATTCGAGTGGGACGAAGTCGAGCCCTCGGAGACGAAGTCGAGGCTTCGTAGACGAAGCCAAGTGACACGAAGTCGGAGACGCAGTCGAGCACGTAAGTGAGCCACACATAAGCCAATTTTGTTTAACAAAAACTGGCGTTTAGAGTGTGAGAAGTGAGCCCTGGCCTAGTTGGCTAGGGCGATTGGATCACTCCGCTCTCTGGATTCGTTGAATGAATCAGACTTACCAGATAATAGGGACAATTTTTAAATCCAGTTGCCAGGCTCATAGCGAACCCATCTCAAGAGCGGGAAGAATTCACCCTAGAGAAGATGGTTGACCAATCGCCAACCTTTTGGGTGAGTTGAGTTAGGTGCTCGACAGCTGGGATTGGAATTGTGGCCTACCGTTCCATTCCATCCATAGGTTAGTTGTGGCACAGGGGAAAAGGTGCTTTGACCGGCTTCATCTTCCTTGGGGTGTTCTTATTCAAAGGTAACAACACACGGTATGGCACACCCTCTCCCATTCCCCAGTAGACACAAATTGGGAGGCTGGTAGGTAATTCCAATTGCCCTCTACAACTACAAGTAGGGATGTAGCAACTCGAGTCTTTGAAGTAAGATGAACCCTCCCTATGAATCTTCCTGAGGGCCCGGAGTTACTACAGATAAATGAGTAGTTGATGAGGCTAACAATAGGAGAGATCCATGGCCCCAAGCCAATGGCGATTGATAGACAAGAATGGGCCCGGGTTAGGAGTGAGCCTTGGCCCAATGGTTGGATCTACTACTACATCGTCCATTGAGTATAACAGAGCAAACGATGGTATAACAATGAATATCAGGATGATAAATTGAAAGATGGTTATGGCTAACCCAATAACAAAAGTTTCGTAAGGGGACTCGAGCAGGCTACCATGAGACAAAAGATTTTCTTCCTAAAAGAGATTCAATTCAAAACTATTATATGTCCACGGTCCAATATTGAAATCAAATTCAAACAGCTAAGTCCCTTGGTTACTGGCCTTACCCTTCATATGGTACCTTGAGTGTATTGCTCTCCATTAGATCTTGAGCTACGCTTCATGTGTCTTCCTTATTGGGATGTAGCAGCTCGAGTCTTTGAAGTGAGATGAACCCTCCCGATTAATCTTCCTGATGTGTGCCTAGGGAACACGCATTGATTCGATGGGCCAAAGCCTTCGGGCGCCTTCCCTACTTCTCTCACTTCAGAAAGATTTTTCAGTATTTTGATGACCTAGTTGAGAGAGTACAAAACATTGGTATAAAAGATTGAGTGGGACTCAATCTCAATAAAGGGAGGTAGCCAGTAGATTCTAACAGCTAGGGCCCATTAGAGAGTGGTAGTTGTCACCGGAAGCAGGTGAAAGTCATGAGTTGAGTAAGTCTTGTCAACAACGCTTCGCACAACTAAATACTAACATATTATTTACTTTTGTACTTCTCCACTACCAAAACACAATGACTTGTGCAATTCATACAGGCGCGAGCGAAAAATGAGCTGAACATGAGGGAGAGAGAGCGGTAAGGGATAATTAATTGGAACAAGAGGAGCGTAGCTCTAAGGAGCCACCTCCTTCGGAGCGACTGTCAAGGAGCGGGAGTGATTGAGTGATGGAAGGCTCTAACGACCAATAAGGGACGACTAGTATACGCCTTGTTGATTGAAGTAAAGAGCTCCACGTAAAAAATTCTACTTCTATTGGTAAAAGAAATCTACTTCTACTGGGAAAAGAAGTAAAACGTAATTATAATGAATATTAAAATTGTTTTATTATATGTCTATCTCAAGATCGTCTCTTGCCTGCCCATGGATTCAGCACCAGTTCGAAAGCTTGACCTATTCGGGAATCTCCGGATCTATGCTTATTTTCAACTCCCCGAAGCATTTCGTCGCTTGCTACACCCTTCCTCATGGAATAAACAAGTGTTTCCACGACTCTACCACCCAGGAAATTCTGTTCCACTTAATCCCCTTTTCATTGCCACATATCTTTATAGCTAAGGAATGGGAAGTCTTTCCCCTTTCACATGAATGAAATATTTCATTTCATGGGGTGAAGTCGTAACAAGGTAGCCGTAGGGGAACCTGTGGCTGGATTGAATCTGAACATGCGAAGCTAGTGAAGTGAGAACTGCAAGGATCTAATGGAGAACAAGAGATAGAGAGACAATAAGAAGCCAACAAAGAGAGCCCCAGATATTCATTCGGAGGTCGTAGCTCAAGCTCTAATGGCGAGCAATACACTTCAAGGTACCATATGAAGGGTAAGGCCAGTAACCAAGGGCCCTAGCTGTTAGAATCTACTAGCTCGGCCGAAGTTCACTATGGATTTCTCAACTGACCTAAATGGTCATTTCACCATTCATAATACTTGAAGGAAAAAAAAGACAAATCGAATCGGGCTCGGGTTAGGAGAGAGCCATGGCCCCAAGGCAATGGCGATTGTAACAACCCGTATTTTCAATAACCTGTTATAACGTAGATCGAGGCAGAATTTAATTTATAAATCTAAATCAAGGGAAACGGGCTATGCCATTGCGTTCGACTCGGAAAAATACGCGAAATAGAGTCCGAGTTTTCGAAAATCGGAGTCCGTATGACCCGATTAAGGCCCAATGAAGTTTTCAGAAAATTTCAAGTTCAAAACAGATTTGAATTTCAAGTTCAAATTTCGGATTTCGGGCCTGGAAGGCTAGGCGGGAAATTTCCCGCCAAGCCAACCAAGTCGACAGGCCTGTCGACTTGGCAGTCGACTTGGTTGGACCCAAGTCGACAGCCCTGTCGACTTGGCTGTCGACTTGGTTCAGCCGGGCAGTTTTGCCTGGTGCACCATTTTGGGGTTTTGGTTAGGTTTTGGGGCCAGATTCGGTTTTAAGGGCTGAGATTGGAATTAGGGTTTAATCCTAAGGCTAAAACTAATCCTAATCTCTATAAATAAGCCCCTAACCTAACCCTAAATCATCATTATTCATTCAAGTAACTAAACTATGGCAAAATCATTCCTCTCATGGCCTCCACTCACTTCATAAAATTCCTAAGTTATTTCTATGAGAGATTTTCAATGCATACAAGTGATTTCAAGCTTGTATGAGCATCATTAGCTTGCATTCAAGTCAAGTTTCCATATTTACATCATAAAGCAAGGGTTTTGATCATTTTGGCTCAAGGGTTTTTCTATTGGAGCTTGCATTTTGGGTTTATTTGATTGCATAAGGGCTTTGTCTCAATCTATATATATTTTTGTGTCTTCATAAGCATTGTAAGCCCTTTTCTACTTTCATATTTAAACTCTAAAGTTAATGAATGATGCAAGTTGTGTTTGATCGTTATGATATGCAAGTTTACCATGTTATGTTATGCAAGTTTGCCATGTTATGATATGCAAGTTTATCATGTTATGTTATGCAAGTTTGCCATGTTATGATATGCAAGTTTATCATGTTATGTTATGCAAGTTTGCCATGTTATGATATGCAAGTTTATCATGTTATGTTATGCAAGTTTGCTATGTTATGATATGCAAGTTTGCCATATGATATGCAAGTTATGTTATGGTTGATCATTTTGCTCATGTTATCATGTTATGCAAGCTTATCTTGGGTTTATGAGCTTAAAGCTTCAAGCTTTATGCTAAAGGTTGCATTTTGGCAACATGTAAGTTATCATATCCCTTATGATAACTTGCATGTGAGGCTAAATGCGAACTTATGGCAACTTCTACATGTCATTTATCACCATGTATCACTTATATGCTAAGTTTAGTTTTATGCATACTTTTGAGGCCTAATGATGCAATATGCAAGTATATGAACATATGTACATTTCATATGCCACCATGTTAAACTTGTGGCTTCAACACCTTTATGTCATGATTATGCCAAGTTCCCTCTTTCTATCCTTTATGCGCTATTGCGATATGTAAGCGATGGGATTGCGTTTGGGGTTGGGTAAACTTAAAAGACATGAAAACATAAGATTGGGAATTTACCTATTAAGTTAGGTCTACCCATTGGGAATTTACCTATTAAGTTAAGTCTACCCAAATGCTTGAAAACTTGTAATATGTTTTGGAAACATAATGGACATGACACTTAGAAAATATAAGTGTGACCAACTCGAGGTTGGGTTGAGTTTGTAGCGTAAACCTACCCGGAACCGACCGGCTTAACTAGTTGCTACAAACAATAGGACCCAATGTGAGAAGTTGGTCATGTTGTACCTTGAACCCAAGGTTAGACCAAGTTGTGGTATAAAGCTACCCGAAACCGACCGGCTTAACTAGTAACCGCAACGAAGTCTAATGTGAGAGGTTAAGGCACATTAATTAATTAATGCCTCATGATTAGGGTTTAAGTCATGGTCCACTTAATACTTAATCAATGTGGGCTTGGTAGATTAATTAGGGTTAAGTCGTGAACTCATCGTTACACTTAACCAAGTTAATCCATGATTAGCAAGAGGGTTAAACCGTACTTAACCCACTAGAAAATCCTAGCAATGGGGGTCCACTCCAGCAGTAATCCCAAGTTTGTATCATTAAGACCCTAGGGACTAGGCTAGGGAGGGGGCACGATTACTGGACTTGAGGTAAGTGACCAAAAACGACGGCAGAGTGGTACGCCGATGTAGTTCCGGACGGACTATGGTCGTGCACGTAGTCCGTATTTGGAGAAGTCAAGCATGGGTACCAGTAGATCGAGACTGTGCACTTATGTTTATGGTGTCCAGGGGTTGACACCCTAGGGCTTGATACACCCGACGGGAGACCCAGCACAGTCCGACTACAATTATGTTTGGGCCGTATTGACACCAACACGTGACGAGTTAGGCTTAGGGAGCCGATCGACTAGACCGTTTAGTTGGACCTCGTATTAGGGTCACTTCATGTTATTGGACCTCGTATTAGGGTCACTTCATGTTATTGGACCTCGTATTAGGGTCACTTCATGTTATTGGGCCAAAGCTTGGGCCAAAGGATCAATACTTGTTTATTCAAGTCATGTTAGCTTGCTAGTACACCTGTGGTGAAAAAACCTTAAACCTGATTATGCGATGACACCTTTATCTACCTTGTTAGTTAATCATCATGCTAGTATGTTGTTATCCTTATGTTCATCCCTGCTTCTCATGCCAGTTAACTTTATCAGTTTACATTGATTGTAGTAGGGCTTACTCAGTCTTTTTGACTGACCTATTTTCCTTTCGCCTCTTTTCTTCCGTTCCCCCCCCCCCAAGGTTCTCAGGGTGGGAATATTGGAGCTTAGCTTGGATTTCTGATTGCTTGCTTGTGGGATTTCAGCTCATGTACGGTTTCGACATGAAGCTAGCTATGGTTATCACTTATTTTGGGGATATTACTTATGTATTTCAGTTTTTCAGTTGATATTGTTTTTATCTAGACTTGTTTATTTGGAAAGTTATGTTGTACCAGACTTGTTTTGAAATAGTTTGAAATCTTCCGCTGTTTTACTTATCTTATTTACTCTGTTTACATATATACATATTTTCTTGTTCTGCCTTGATATATCATTATGCATGTTTACCCAGTACAAACGCCCCTCCAAAGTCAGAGTGCTTGCAAGAGCCACCCTGGCGGAGGTGGGGTGTTACATTTGGTATCAGAGCATATGGTTTACGAGAAGGAACAAAAAGGTTTTTAGAAAACTTTTGGAAAACTATTTTCAAAACCAAGTATAAAGTATTTTCCAAAAGAAAAGTCTAGTTTATTTTAAAGGCTATTCCCCAAAAATCCATTAGCAAAAATTCCTTCGTTTTTTTCCATTCTGAATCTATCTTTTTCTTCATTTTCAGTATGGCCAATAACTTTGCCATTTCGGAGGGAGTACACGTACCTGTTTGGTATAGGAGACTTTTGGAGGCTAGGGCGACTGAAGCCGGCCCCGCAGATGTTCCTCCTCCTCCTCCTCCTCCTCCGTTGGTTAATGTTTCTCCTCCTCCTCCCATAGCTGATGTTTCTCTTCCCCCTCAGCCTCCACAAGCGGATTTTGCGGAAACTTGTAAGAACTTTAAGACGATGGGTGGCAAGAACTTTCAAGGCATTGAGACTTTTGTAGAGGCCAGGAATTGGTTGAAAGAAACCGAAGATCTTTTTGCCTTCTTTGATATAGATGACCGTAGGAAGGTTTTATTGGCAGTATGGTTGCTAAAGGAAGAAGCTGCACGTTGGTGGGTGGTCACCACCGCTACTAGGCCAATTGAGACTTGGGATGACTTTCGGGGAAAGTTTGGACTAAGGTTCCTATCACTGAAACAAGGGGACATGACAATTAGGGAATACATAGATAAGTTTAATCAACTGGCTCGGGTCGGTTTAGACTTGGTTAACACAGCTCAGAAGAAGGCCCTATACTTTGCTCTAGGATTAAACGAGCCATTACATGGTTTGGCCATATCTCATATACCCTTGGGGGCAACTTTCGAGAGTTTGGTGAATATGGCCCTACTCAATGAAGAGAATAGGAGTGACAAGAAGGAGGAGAAGTCTGAAGATAAGGAGGAAAAGAAGTTCTTTACTTATGGAAGCTTGACTCATCTAAACAAGGATTGCAGAAAGAGGAAGGGCACTTGCTTTAACTGTGGAGAAATGGGACACTTCACTAGGGATTGCCCGAAGAAGCAAGGGCAAGGCCAGGGTCAGACTCAGCGTGCTGGACCTTCGGGAGGGCAAGTTCATGCTCTCAATGCCGCTCCAGTTCCCGATCGAGGTAGTATTTCTGTTGAAAGTCCTGTTTACATTTCTGATTTTCCTGTTCGTACTTTGTTTGATTCTGGCGCATCGCATAGTTTATTTCATCTGGTCTAGTTGAAAGTTTGCACCTAAGTACTAGTCTAGTTAATGATCCCGTGTGTGTTTCAAATCCAATTAGGGGTTCCGCCCATTTGTCTATGATCTGCGTGGATTTGAAAATTTCTATCTTGAGTGTAGAATTCTCGTGTGATGCTTATATTCTCGGTTTCATGGGGTATGGGTTGATTTTTGGGCATGGATGGGTTGTCCAGTTTTGGAGCCATCCTTGATTTTTGAGCATAGGGTTGTGAGGCTCATGACTCGCCTCGGTAATACCCTAAAAATTTCTAGTAACCCTATGAGTCTCGTCATGTTGTGTTATCTTGAATCCCTCAACTCGTCTATCGATTGTTTGCAATCGGTGAGGGTGGTCCGAGAATATCCCGATATCTTGGGTGAAGTGAAGGGGGTTACCCCTAAACGAGAGATAGATTTCCGCATTTATCTGGTTGATAATGCCAAGATAGTTTCGTGGCCGGTTAGGCACACGGCCCCGCAAGATGAGAGTTAAGAAAGCAAGTCAAGGAGTTGCTTGAGAAGAACTTCATTAGACGAAGTATATCTGAATGGGGAGCGCCTGTAGTATTTACTACCAAGGCAGATGGTTCTCTTCGACTTTGTGTTGATTATCGTGAGTTAAACAAAGAGAATAGACAACCATTGCCAAGGATCGATGATTTGTTTGATCAGCTTGTAGGAACATCTGTTTTCTCTTGATCTTGCTACTGGATTCCATCAGCTCAGAGTAGCTAAGGATAGTATAGGCAAAACTGCGTTCAGAACTCCAGATGGATTCTTAGAATGGCTGGTCATGCCATTCGGTTTGACTAATGCACCCGCCTACTTCGTGGACTTGATGAGTAGGGTGTCTAGGGAGTTCCTGAACGAGTTTGTGGTAGTCTTTGTAGACGATATCCTGACTTTCTTAAAGAACGAGGAAGAACATGCTAGACATCTCAAGGAGGTGATGGATACGCTTAGAGCGCATCAGTTGAAAGCCAAGTCCTCCAAATGTCATTTTGGAGAAAAAGGAGTTAGATTTCTTGGGCACATAGTTTCTAAGCAAGGCTTAGTGGTGGATCCTGCTAAAGTGGTCGCGGTTCAAAACCGAAAAGCTCTAACGAGGACAATTGAAGTAAGAAGTTCTCTCAGTTTAATTAGTTAGTTAGCGTCCCTTGAGCTTAGACCTGCCCTTCTGGATCAAGTAGGGACTTCACAGAAAGAAGACCCGCAGTTAGTCGAGATCATGGACAAGTTGATTCGAGGCGAGATGGTAAGTCACCTCGCTATAGATGACAAGGGATGGCTAAGACGCAATGAGAGAAAGAAGGTTCTTGAAGATGCACATCACCCGAGGAGGTGGCCGAGTTTGTCCCAAGGTGCATGTTGTGCCAACAGGTTAAAGGCCGAGTCATAGAAGCCCGGTGGGCTATTATATCCATTGGAGGTCCCCGCAATGGAAGAGGGAAAAGCGTCATGAAGGATTTCGTGGATGGATCAAGAAAAGGGAATAAGAGCATGTGGGTCATAGTAGGTAGACTCACGAAGAGTGCTCATTTCACTCCGGTAAAGAGCGAAAGGACTGCATCATAACTAGCGACAGTTTACTTTCAAGAAATAAAGCGGTTGCACGGGGTTCCCTAAAGGATAGTTAGTAACCATGACTCAATTTTCACTAGCCAGTTTTGGAATAGTCTACGAGAAGTCATGGGCAAGCGACTGAATCTAAGTACGGCCTATCATTCGCAGGCGGATGGTTCATTTCGTTCAAGCATGAGTTATAGAAAATCACGTTAGTAAGAGCAATTGGCAACGTGGATTGGTATTTTCAAGAAAAGTTCTGCTGCGTGGAATACTTTATAGTAAGTAAACGAGATCCAGGATTCACTGATGAATTTTGGAGAGCTTGCATGAAACCATGAGGTCATAGTTATGTTTAAGCCAAGAATGATAGAAGAGTAAGTGAAAGAGGAAGACGAGAGGCGACAATGAAATGGGTTCCAACTCATATTTGGAAATAAGAGTTAAGAAGCCAAGAAATCATGAGGTAAAAGACAGTCAAAGCACAGTGGAGTTAAGCTCAAGGAAATGTGACTTAGAAGACTGAAGGCTAGATACGCGCATCATATCTCTTTTTAAGAGCATATCCTTGATCCTTGTTTTCCTGTGGAACTTACTCGCATGTTATCTTTTTACGTATATCCTCTCGGTCCCATTCTCGGTCCTATTTCTGTCGGGAGGTATGACTTATTGGCTAGTAATACATGTCAGGGTTTGGAGGGGTCCGTTAGGTTGACTAAACCTTTTGGGCTTTTATAGAATATGGGTTGGGTTAGGAAGGGATTTCTTGTAATCCAAAAGGAGTATATCTTGCTTATCTTCCCGATCTCTTTGTAGCATATATTTCTTTTGCTATCCATGTTTGTCTTGTTTATCTTGTTATCATGTTAATCTTGTCATGAGAACCTTAGGTAGAAACCCTTTGGATGAAACATGTGTTTGAAACATGTTATGCTTGATGGTTGCAAGTGGTTGCAAGTGTTTGCAAGTGGTTACTCGTGGATGCATTATACACGTTAGGCACTAGATCGGCTCACACACTCCTCATATTGCATATGCATGAGTGTTTATGCTTATTCATGGATGAAAACTTTTGTGTTATCACATGGATGTTGCATACGGATGTATGTTATGTGCACACATATAGATGTTATACATTATGTTAGGAATTGCATACATATGGATTCATTTCACTAACATAATTTGCAATGATGATATTTGCATTAGATAAGTACATATACACACACCTTTGCATATGTTCATACAACATTTAGAATCTTGTAAGGACAATGATTGCTCGTGGATGATGTTTTGAGTAGATGGATGTTGGATGGTAGGATACGTTCTTCCTAACTTGAAGATTTCGGGGACGAAATCCTTTAAGGAGGGGAGAATGTAACAACCCGTATTTTCAATAACCTGTTATAACGTAAATCGAGGCAGAATTTAATTTATAAATCTGAATCAAGGGAAACGGGCTATGCCATTGCGTTCGTCTCGGAAAAATACGCGAAATAGAGTCCGAGCTTTCGAAAATCGGAGTCCGTATGACCCGATTAAGGCCCAATGAAGTTTTCAGAAAATTTCAAGTTCAAAACAGATTTGAATTTCAAGTTCAAATTTCGGATTTCGGGCCTGGAAGGCTAGGCGGGAAATTTCCCGCCAAGCCAACCAAGTTGATAGGCCTGTCGACTTGGCAGTCGACTTGGTTGGACCCAAGTCGACAGCCCTGTCGACTTGGCTGTCGACTTGGTTCAGCCGGGCAGTTTTGCCTGGTGCACCATTTTGGGGTTTTGGTTAGGTTTTGGGGCCAGATTCGGTTTTAAGGGCTGAGATTGGAATTAGGGTTTAATCCTAAGGCTAAAACTAATCCTAATCTCTATAAATAAGCCCCTAACCTAACCCTAAATCATCATTATTCATTCAAGTAACTAAACTATGGCAAAATCATTCCTCTCATGGCCTCCACTCTCTTCATAAAATTCCTAAGTTATTTCTATGAGAGATTTTCAATGCATACAAGTGTTTTCAAGCTTGTATGAGCATCATTAGCTTGCATTCAAGTCAAGTTTCCATATTTACATCATAAAGCAAGGGTTTTGATCATTTTGGCTCAAGGGTTTTTCTATTGGAGCTTGCATTTTGGGTTTATTTGATTGCATAAGGGCTTTGTCTCAATCTATATATATTTTTGTGTCTTCATAAGCATTGTAAGCCCTTTTCTACTTTCATATTTAAACTCTAAAGTTAATGAATGATGCAAGTTGTGTTTGATCATTATGATATGCAAGTTTACCATGTTATGTTATGCAAGTTTGCCATGTTATGATATGCAAGTTTATCATGTTATGTTATGCAAGTTTGCCATGTTATGATATGCAAGTTTATCATGTTATGTTATGCAAGTTTGCCATGTTATGATATGCAAGTTTATCATGTTATGTTATGCAAGTTTGCCATGTTATGATATGCAAGTTTGCCATATGATATGCAAGTTATGTTATGGTTGATCATTTTGCTCATGTTATCATGTTATGCAAGCTTATCTTGGATTTATGAGCTTAAAGCTTCAAGCTTTATGCTAAAGGTTGCATTTTGACAACATGTAAGTTATCATATCCCTTATGACAACTTGCATGTGAGGCTAAATGCGAACTTATGGCAACTTCTACATGTCATTTATCACCATGTATCACTTATATGCTAAGTTTGGTTTTATGCATACTTTTGAGGCCTAATGATGCAATATGCAAGTATATGAACATATGTACATTTCATATGCCACCATGTTAAACTTGTGGCTTCAACACCTTTATGTCATGATTATGCCAAGTTCCCTCTTTCTATCCTTTATGCGCTATTGCGATATGTAAGCGATGGGATTGCTTTTGGGGTTGGGTAAACTTAAAAGACATAAAAACATAAGATTGGGAATTTACCTATTAAGTTAGGTCTACCCATTGGGAATTTACCTATTAAGTTAGGTCTACCCAAATGCTTGAAAACTTGTAATATGTTTTGGAAACATAATGGACATGACACTTAGAAAATATAAGTGTGACCAACTCGAGGTTGGGTTGAGTTTGTAGCGTAAACCTACCCGGAACCGACCGGCTTAACTAGTTGCTACAAACAATAGGACCCAATGTGAGAAGTTGGTCATGTTGTACCTTGAACCCGAGGTTAGACCAAGTTGTGGTATAAAGCTACCCGGAACCGACTGGCTTAACTAGTAACCGCAACGAAGTCTAATGTGAGAGGTTAAGGCACATTAATTAATTAATGCCTCATGATTAGGGTTTAAGTCATGGTCCACTTAATACTTAGTCAATGTGGGCTTGGTAGATTAATCCGGGTTAAGTCGTGAACTCATCGTTACACTTAACCAAGTTAATCCAGGATTAGCAAGAGGGGTAAACCGTACTTAACCCACTAGAAAATCCTAGCAATGGGGGTCCACTCCAGCAGTAATCCCAAGTTTGTATCATTAAGACCCTAGGGACTAGGCTAGGGAGGGGGCACGATTACTGGACTTGAGGTAAGTGACCAAAAACGACGGCAGAGTGGTACGCCGATGTAGTTCCGGACGGACTATGGTCGTGCTCGTAGTCCGTATTTAGAGAAGTCAAGCATGGGTACCAGTAGATCGAGACTGTGCACTTATGTTTATGGTGCCCAGGGGTTGACACCCTAGGGCTTGATACACCCGACGGGAGACCCAGCACAGTCCGACTACAATTATGTTTGGGCCGTATTGACACCAACACGTGACGAGTTAGGCTTAGGGAGCCGATCGACTAGACCGTTTAGTTGGACCTCGTATTAGGGTCACTTCATGTTATTGGACCTCGTATTAGGGTCACTTCATGTTATTGGGCCAAAGCTTGGGCCAAGGGATCAAAACTTGTTTATTCAAGTCATGTTAGCTTGCTAGTACACCTGTGGTGCAAAAACCTTAAACCTGATTATGCGATGACACCTTTATCTACCTTGTTAGTTAATCATCATGCTAGTATGTTGTTATCCTTATGTTCATCCCTGCTTCTCATGCCAGTTAACTTTATCAGTTTACATTGATTGTAGTAGGGCTTACTCAGTCTTTTTGACTGACCTGTTTTCCTTTCGCCTCTTTTCTTCCGTCCCCCCCCCCCCCCCCGCCCCAGGTTCTCAGGGTGGGAATATTGGAGCTTAGCTTGGATTTCTGATTGCTTGCTTGTGGGATTTCAGCTCATGTACGGTTTCGACATGAAGCTAGCTATGGTTATCACTTATTTTGGGGATAGTACTTATGTATTTCAGTTTTTCAGTTGATGTTGTTTTTATCTAGACTTGTTTATTTGGAAAGTTATGTTGTACCAGACTTGTTTTGAAATAGTTTGAAATCTTCCGTTGTTTTACTTATCTTATTTACTCTGTTTACATATATACATATGTTCTTGTTCTGCCTTGATATATCATTATGCATGTTTACCCATTACAAACGCCCCTCCAAAGTCAGAGTGCTTGCAAGAGCCACCCTGGCGGAGGTGGGGTGTTACAGCGATTGTAAGAATACCTGGAGAGGGTGTGGGTGGGCTTAGGTGGCCCGAAGACGTTGGTCTCTAACTAGAAAAGTAAATGCTTGAGCTTGAGAAGCTTCTGGTTCCGAACTAGGCAAAGAGCTTTCTTATGATATTCTTTCTCGAGTTACCGTTGCATCAACAGGAAAGAGAAGTTATGAGAGCCTTCTAAGAGTGTCTGATTGAACAAAAGCTATTCTTGAACAAGGGCTATAGCACCTCATCATTCATTTCAACTAAAACCTGAGCTCATTCAAATTCAATCAATCCGGGTAAACAACCAAAAACAAAGACGTCTGATTGGAGATAGGAAAGAAGGTGTGATTAATAAATAGAGGTTGGATATATAGACTATTTATATTATGTTTCTTGGAATATTTAAATAAATAATAATAAGACATAAAAAGGACTATTGTGTCACTACAGGCTACAAGCCCCCGCCCATTAAGTTCAGTTAGTCAATATAATAATAATTAAATATTCAAACTTATAAATTATTAATTAAAACTCAAAATCTTCATGACCCTATCAACTAAATCCTCTCCTATTGGCCTTACTAAAACAAAAGCACCAAGACTTATACTAGCTAACACAGAAGAGACACCATAGGAAAGGGGACACTAAACCATTTTTGAACAAGGTCACCCTCGAAGAACCGAAAGCAAAGCGTTATGTCGGGATCGGGTAAAAAGAAAAAGTATAGCGCGCAGAGCATTCTTGGCTTGATTAGGAAAAGCGTAGGGAGAATCAAACAATTTAGGCTTTCGGAAGCAATTGTGCACTCACTCTTCACCGATATCAGATTTGTCATGTTAGTTCGTTTGCTAATTGGCTTTAACGTTTTGCGCAGGCGCAAAGCCAGGATTAACCTGTGACGAGAAGGAATTTCGCTTGGTCCGAACCAGTCGCTAAACCGATCCAGGCCGTTCGAAACGCCCTATCGTTTGAGAACACGACAAAACAGAACGCATACGGAAGAACATTTCATTGTATATTACAACAATGCATCAGATTACAAGAATATACAGAGTATAAATGAATAAATATTACACAGAAATATCAGAGATTTAAATTACATTTAAATACACCGCAGCGGAAAATAATAAAATACACAACTAGAAGAGATATACGGATACAAAGCTTTCCGGATATCATTCCAGCTGTAAACCAGGATCCTGTGAATATAAATCTGCAAAACCAAAACTACTAGCTGCCCGTGTCGAAATAAGGGCACCCAGAGTTTAGGTTAAAACAATAAACTCCAGGTCAGTCATGTGACTGGTGTGAGAACTAAAACAGTTAATCTTTATTTTAAAGTTAGGTAAATCAAGGGACCACGCCGTATAACACGGAACGGGTTTCCTCCCAAGAATACCAGTGCATAAAACAAACAGCGCAATGCTAAATAATGAAAAATGAAGCTGTTATAAGACCCCGGTCCCATCACACAATGCAACGCAGCCGAGGATAGGGTTTTCCCTTATAACAGCCAAAGAATGCTTAATACGTTTAAAACAAATCATTTGATACTATAACAAGTGCATAGTGTATAAAACAACTTCAATCATAAATATCAATCATAGGCGGCATGAATGCCCCATCCCACTATGTCGCCATACTAGGTTTTACAATTAAAACCGCAAATGTCACGTATTTGGAAATTGGATTTCCGTCTATGAACCGAGGCAAAAGATAGTTCTCAACCGATTCGAGACAATCTAGCCCATGTCTCAGGATCAGAACGCATCAACCCTTTAGATCGTCAGGGCCGGTCCACCGATGTGGATTATTATGCCTGAACACTACGTCTCTCCGCCCTTTGGGGCGTAAATGAGCCAACTAAATGACTTCATCGGTTCGAGAACGACCGATCAATCCGAGGCGCCTCGCAACAGCAACAACCACATAAGTCAAACTCGTCAGGGCGTGTAAAACCACTGACGCCACTTCTAGCTAGAAAGAAACGCAAGTCCTCCCTGAGGTCCGTCTCCCGTTTTTGGTTCATACCGGGTGTGAAACTCGCGAATCAAACGTTACACAAAGCTACGCCACAAAGGCCGTGCTTTGATCATCACCACAAGACTTTGCTTTTCAACAGAAGCCTCGATCATTTGCCTCTTAGGCATGCCACATAGGCAATTCACTCCATGCGTTTGATGTCCATCAATATATAACCCCTGAGCTCGTACGTCTCAGAGAAGGGCGTTAAGCGAGAGAATAAATTCTCCGCCGCCAAACAGATATATATTTAATAGAAATCAATCACACAGACTAAAATCCAATGTCAGACACACAGTCCATTTACAAGTCCGTTCTGGGTCTGAACGAAACCGGAGGCACCTAGTACCCCGCATATCCATCGATCTCCAAGCACGTCTGGACGATCACCAACTGTTTCCATCTTCTTGGGTGTACAGCCCAATCAAGATCATCAGTTATCACCCAAACGACGTGAAGACTTCCGGTCTTCGACCACCGTTTTCATCTTCGACACCACGTCGAATCAGTTATTCAGAATGGGATAAACCCGGTCTTTCTAAATAACTCGCGTATATATTATAAAAGTGTTACAAAAACACAACATACGCCTCATTCAAATCCAGAATATTCTTTTATTCAAATATTCCTATACTTTTGGAAAAGTTCCCATTAATTTTATCCAAGATAAATTCTTTAAATTTATTCTTTAATCTCCTTTGAATATCAATTCAAACTAGTCGGGATTAGCGAACCACACCGAAGTAATCATATAATTTATTTCCCAATCCCAACCTATTCATCCCATGAAGTAAAACTGGTAGTACTTCATATCTAACACCACAGTGTTATCGGTAATTCAATTACCATTTCACGTTCAAATCTAATTAAAGATTTAACTATCGCCTGGAGTAAAACCGGTGATACTCCATTCTCGATCTTTTCAATCTAATTAAAGATTCATTAAAACTCCACTTAGTTTTAATCGTTAACTGGGTTAAAGAATCAGTGTCATTTAAAACACGATCCACGATAAACCCAAAATCACCTTCCATTAATTATCGGGTTAAAGAACAAGTGTTATTTAAAACACTGTTCACGATAAACCCAAAAATCAATACCAATCAAATATCATTTAATTGGTACACTTCATTAAATCTAAATAAAAAGATTTAATCTTTTCTCAACTGGTTTCAAGGACAGTGTTAGTGAAGACACCATTCACGACAAACCCAAATCACATTTGATATTCAATACAAGGCTCTGAATAGAAAATATACCGGCTTATATTCAATATCAAATTCTACGACTAACAAATGTCGTATTGGAAATAACGATATAAATATATATCTTTCAAATTTCCATAACAACATCCGTATAATCACGAATTCCAACATCGAAATATTCCGAAGACAATTTCGATTCAAATCCACTCCAATGCAATCATTGGAAATTCTGGTTATTTTCAAAACCCTTTTCAAATTCAATTTATTTATTTAAAAATAAAGAGAATTATATTTCTAGTTCAAAACTAGTTCATTTCGATAAAAATCTATTTTTATCTTTTCAAATATGGAGTTTTTCATCCCAATTCTTCACAAATCAATTCTTATGATTTTACACAAATTATTACTATTTTTAATAATTTTATCAAGGCCCGTACAGTCGATTTCCTTCAACGGCCATCGAACTGCACTTACAGCGACCTTTTTCGAATTTGATTTGGACGTATCTCCAAATCCAACCGTTAGATTTCAAATTTCTAATATTCGTTAGAAAGCTCTTTTTGATACGAACCCAACGGTTCCGGTTTTAGGAGAATCCGACGGTCGGATCTCCCGTAATGTCCGTTTGAAATAAATGGTCGAAATTCACGAACTGCCGCGGCGCGGCGCGTTCTATTCAGGCCATTATATTATATATATAATATATATAATATATATTTCGTCGATTTCTATTTAAAACGAATTATATAAATGGTTTTGAATTCGTTTCAAAAACATTTTCAACTTCCATTTCAATTCAAATCAAAATTGAATTCTTCTTTATAAATTCGTTTTAAAATTCATTTCTATCCAATTCAAATTTCAATTTGAATTCATTTCAATTCGCTTTGAATTCCATTTGAATTCTTTTTCAATTCAATTCATTTCGAAATCGTTTTCAATTCAATTCATTTCGAAATCGTTTTCAATTCAATTCATTTCGAAATCGTTTTCAATTCAATTCATTTCGAAATCGTTTTCAATTCAATTCATTTCGAAATCGTTTTCAATTCAATTCATTTCGAAATCGTTTTCAATTCAATTCATTTCGAAATCGTTTTCAATTCAATTCATTTCGAAATCATTTTCAATTCAATTTATTTCGAAATCGTTTTCAATTCAATTCATTTCGAAATCGTTTTCAATTCAATTCATTTCGAAAAGAATAAAATCGATATAAATATCGTTCACGTCAAAATGGCGTCAATCTAATCAACACGGCTTCATATATTGATATTTTCAAATATTCCATTTCGAATATTTCTATTTCAAATATTTCTATTTTAAAACTGGAATGAGGCCCAATCAATTACCATATAAAGTTAATTATACGGATTTTCATACAACACATGTATATAATAGCATGGAAAAATAATCAACCATCAACCAAAGTGCACTACACTGTATAAGCATCAAATATAGATATCCAACGCTTAAAACAGCCCGTCAATCAACCGATCGACATATTCAATCAATCGGGATGAGTGAACTTCAAATTTCATCCCAACACCCGTGTGGGGTTTCAAACAATCAAACACATATTTTATTTGTGCTGTTGGGCGATGTGTGAAATTTATCGACCCAATCAATGTCCTTCAAATAGGTGTACATAAACAAACCGTCTGGTTTGTAAATGAATATTGATTTATTCACATTCACGTTAAAAATTATATTTTTAACGATAAAACATTTTATTTTAACTTATGAATTTCTATTCAGTTCATCCTATAGATAAAATGATATTTTTATTTTTCTAAATTATTTTAGAAAATTTCGGCGGCATAACGGCACGATACTAGAAACGGGACAAGGCCTAGCCTTATCCCCGGTCTAGTGAAGGCCCACGCCATTCACACATCAATCAAATTCATTCAATTCACCCACACAATTCAATTTCAATCAAATAATCTAACTAATTTTATGCAACCAAACAAACAAGTCCATGGTCTGTGGACGGTTGTGTCGGGTGCTACTAAGCACCGTCTGCATCCTAGTATATATATATAAATAGGAAATGAAATTGAAAGGTGAGAAATTCTCACATATAGCTATCCTAGCTCCACGGCACTTCATTGATAGAAATCTTCATCGTCGTCGCATCTTCGTTGCTGTAGCCACTACATATGTAAAAATCGAATTTTTACTATGCTATTCAATATATATAAAAATCATATTTTTATCTTCGAAGTTCAATATATAAAAATCCTATTTTTTTATCGAAGTTCAATATATAAAAATCACCTTTTTATTTCGAAGTTCAATATATAAAAAAAACACCTTTTTATTTCGAAGTTCAATATATAAAAATCATATTTTTCTATCGAAGTTCAATATATAAAAATCATATTTTTCTATCGAAGTTCAATATATAAAAATCATATTTTTTTATCGAAGTTCAATATATAAAAATCATATTTTTCTATCGAAGTTCAATATATAAAAATCATATTTTTCTATCGAAGTTCAATATATAAAAATCATATTTTTATAACGATGTTATTTGCATAAAAATCTATTCTTTGTATTGATAAAAATGAAATCTTTTCTTTAATAAAAATCATATGGTTCATATTTAAAAATCATTCCTTTATTATATTCAAAATAACTTCTTTATATTCATAAAAATCAACATTTAAAAAAAAACTAATTACATTATAATAAACAAATAAAGAGAAAAAAGAATCTTACTTTAAATTCGATTTTCAGAGGAATGGGGGGGGGGGGGGTCTGACCTCTAACCGTCGGCGAGGTGACTCCGGAGCTTCGGTGGTGGTGCTGGTCCGCGGGCTGGTGGCGGAAAGGGATTAGGCTATCTCGATTTGGGGAGGTTGTTTGGGGTTCTCGTGCGTCAGTGGGAGGGAGAAGGAGAGAGGTTCGATGGAGGGGGAAAGGTGACGCGGTGGCGCGATGGGGAGGCGCTCGACGGTGGGGATGTCGGAGGGCAGTCGGCGGCGTTAGAAATGAGGGAGCGGCGTGTTATTTTATTCCAATTTATGTTTTAGGAACTGAACGGGTGGGTGGGGCCTGATATAAGGGAAGAAGAATTTTTTTTTTATTTATTTAAATATTTATTTTTTTTTCCAAAAAGTTGACTTTTACATACGACCTCGAAACGAGGCCCACCGCCTGTCGTCCTTAGCGTTTTACCCCCATTCCGAACACAATGGGATATGTATCGTAGGCTGATTCGGCTGTTACAATCAGTTTTCGTTAAATTTACATTTAAATCACTTTATTGAATTTTAAACGTACATTTCAAATTACCGGGGTCACATACTAACTAGAAAAATTCCCGAAAAATATTTTCTAGCTTCGTATTGACGATACGATCCTAATAAAACTAGTTTCGGCGAATTCTGAGAACGTTGGAAAAATGGCCAATTTCCAGTCGATTAAAATCAACTGAAACTGGTCAAACGCGTTTTCCTTTGCCACGCTCACATATTGATTCGAAAAATTATGAAATTTGAAACCTAGCAATAACTTCACATCCTGGACCCAACAAAACTGTTTCATCGAAATCCGAGGTCGTTTGCAAAATGTCCACTTTTAAGGGCCTGAATTCCATAGCGACTATTCAGAATTTTCAACTGGACATATCTTTTGATTCCCGCTATGAAATTTTGATTTTTTGGATTCGTTGGAAAGATATTCACTATTAGATCCCATTATTTTTGGTTTCACTAAAATCCGGATTGTTTTGCACCCGGTACGTTCAATTGAAGTTTGAAATCGAATTATCGAACTACCGCGCCATTTTCAATTCTATTTATAATTATATATAAATATTTATATTCTAACGACGACGCGTATAATATATACGTTCGAATTCTATTCAAAATAAATTTCTCGTCAATATTATTTAAAATAATTCATTTTAAATAATCAAAATTCGCTAAAATTGCCAAAATAAAAATTTCAAACTGGCCCGCATTTTACGGGTTGTTACAATCTCCCCCACTTAAAACTTTTCGTCCCCGAAAAGGAACAAAGTCGAAAGTGGTTTGATCAATCAACTCTACGTTCGATCTGGCTACCATTCTCCAACTTTTCAGTTTCTGAGAATTTCTCAAATTTCAAAAATTTGGCTAACTCCCTAAATTTTCGAAATTTTTTGCCATAATCTCCCCTGCACCGGGAGCATCGGGGAATTTCAAATAGCTTCCCCGGTCCTTCAGATCTCAAAAAGAAAAAGAAAAAGCCAAGCGGCTAGCCAATAGGCTCATAAAATCATCATCACCCAAACAAAACAGGAAATTATGTAGTAAACATGTACCTATTTGTCGGGCAAACAAATTTTATTCTTTGCTCTAGCCTCCTTGCTATGACCTGTTCAATGATATATATGCATATGCAAGCAAATGCAACCAATTTTCAATATAATCCAATTTTTGGTTCAATTAGGCATAGTGAATAAAAATTAGCAAACAAATAAACAAGCAACTCAAACATCAATCAATTAGTGAATTAGAGTTTCAAATTCATAATTTTGATACATATACAAAAATCAGATTTTTGATGCCAAATCACAACAATAAGCCCTATCTAATTTTGGTTCTCACACCAGTCAATAGGAAGTATATAGATATTACACGTTCGTCACTCGAATATAAATTCTAATGATGGAGCTCCATCGTCAAAATCATCTCCGGGCGATTAGAGTGTAATTCTATATCTATCCAATATATCAAAACTTCGAATACACGCTAGCTAGGCGCATACGCAAAAATCTTTATATTTTGGATTGTCCTAATCAATATAAAATAAATAATCAAATACGAATAATTGATTTAAATTTTCAAAACAAAATTTGTTTTCATTTGAAAAATATACTCTTCACACTCGTTCTACGATACTGCTGATCCTATCTCTAACGAGTCATTCTAATTGGATATTACTAACCCAATATCTGATGAATTCTTTCATATGGTTCTAATGTGCCTTGTTCTCTACTTTGTAAACCAAAGCTCTGATACCAACTGTGACGAGAAGGAATTTCGCTCGGTCCGAACCAGTCGCTAAACCGATCCAGGCCGTTCGAAATGCCCTATCGTTTGAGAACACGACAAAACAGAACGCATACGGAAGAACATTTCATTGTATATTACAACAATGCATCAGATTACAAGAATATACAGAGTATAAATGAATAAATATTACACAGAAATATCAGAGATTTAAATTACATTTAAATACACCGCAGCGGAAAATAATAAAATACACAACTAGAAGAGATATACGGATACAAAGCTTTCCGGATATCATTCCAGCTGTAAACCAGGATCCTGTGAATATAAATCTGCAAAACCAAAACTACTAGCTGCCCGTGTCGAAATAAGGGCACCCAGAGTTTAGGTTAAAACAATAAACTCCAGGTCAGTCATGTGACTGGTGTGAGAACTAAAACAGTTAATCTTTATTTTAAAGTTAGGTAAATCAAGGGACCACGCCGTATAACACGGAACGGGTTTCCTCCCAAGAATACCAGTGCATAAAACAAACAGCGCAATGCTAAATAATGAAAAATGAAGCTGTTATAAGACCCAGGTCCCATCACACAATGCAACGCAGCCGAGGATAGGGTTTTCCCTTATAACAGCCAAAGAATGCTTGATACGTTTAAAACAAATCATTTGATACTATAACAAGTGCATAGTGTATAAAACAACTTCAATCATAAATATCAATCATAGGCGGCATGAATGCCCCATCCCACTATGTCGCCATACTAGGTTTTACAATTAAAACCGCAAATGTCACGTATTTAGAAATTGGATTTCCGTCTATGAACCGAGGCAAAAGATAGTCCTCAACCGATTCGAGACAATCTAGCCCATGTCTCAGGATCAGAACGCATCAACCCTTTAGATCGTCAGGGCCGGTCCACCGATGTGGATTATTATGCCTGAACACTACGTCTCTCCGCCCTTTGGGGCGTAAATGAGCCAACTAAATGACTCCATCGGTTCGAGAACGACCGATCAATCCGAGGCGCCTCGCAACAGCAACAACCACATAAGTCAAATTCGTCAGGGCGTGTAAAACCACTGACGCCACTTCTAGCTAGAAAGAAACGCAAGTCCTCCCTGAGGTCCGTCTCCCGTTTTTGGTTCATACCGGGTGTGAAACTCGCGAATCAAACGTTACACAAAGCTACGCCACAAAGGCCGTGCTTTGATCATCACCACAAGACTTTGCTTTTCAACAGAAGCCTCGATCATTTGCCTCTTAGGCATGCCACACAGGCAATTCACTCCATGCGTTTGATGTCCATCAATATATAACCCCTGAGCTCGTACGTCTCAGAGAAGGGCGTTAAGCGAGAGAATAAATTCTCCGCCGCCAAACAGATATATATTTAATAGAAATCAATCACACAGACTAAAATCCAATGTCAGACACACAGTCCATTTACAAGTCCGTTCTGGGTCTGAACGAAACCGGAGGCACCTAGTACCCCGCATATCCATCGATCTCCAAGCACGTCTGGACGATCACCAACTGTTTCCATCTTCTTGGGTGTACAGCCCAATCAAGATCATCAGTTATCACCCAAACGACGTGAAGACTTCCGGTCTTCGACCACCGTTTTCATCTTCGACACCACGTCGAATCAGTTATTCAGAATGGGATAAACCCGGTCTTTCTAAATAACTCGCGTATATATTATAAAAGTGTTACACAAACACAACATACGCCTCATTCAAATCCATAATATTCTTTTATTCAAATATTCCTATACTTTGGGAAAAGTTCCCATTAATTTTATCCAAGATAAATTCTTTAAATTTATTCTTTAATCTCCTTTGAATATCAATTCAAACTAGTCGGGATTAGCGAACCACACCGAAGTAATCATATAATTTATTTCCCAATCCCAACCTATTCATCCCATGAAGTAAAACTGGTAGTACTTCATATCTAACACCACAGTGTTATCGGTAATTCAATTACCATTTCACGTTCAAATCTAATTAAAGATTTAACTATCGTCTGGAGTAAAACCGGTGATACTCCATTCTCGATCTTTTCAATCTAATTAAAGATTCATTAAAACTCCACTTAGTTTTAATCGTTAACTGGGTTAAAGAATCAGTGTCATTTAAAACACGATCCACGATAAACCCAAAATCACCTTCCATTAATTATCGGGTTAAAGAACAAGTGTTATTTAAAACACTGTTCACGATAAACCCAAAAATCAATACCAATCAAATATCATTTAATTGGTACACTTCATTAAATCTAAATAAAAAGATTTAATCTTTTCTCAACTGGTTTCAAGGACAGTGTTAGTGAAGACACCATTCACGACAAACCCAAATCACATTTGATATTCAATACAAGGCTCTGAATAGAAAATATACCGGCTTATATTCAATATCAAATTCTACGACTAACAAATGTCGTATTGGAAATAACGATATAAATATATATCTTTCAAATTTCCATAACAACATCTGTATAATCACGAATTCCAACATCGAAATATTCCGAAGACAATTTCGATTCAAATCCACTCCAATGCAATCATTGGAAATTCTGGTTATTTTCAAAACCCTTTTCAAATTCAATTTATTTATTTAAAAATAAAGAGAATTATATTTCTAGTTCAAAACTAGTTCATTTCGATAAAAATCTATTTTTATCTTTTCAAATATGGAGTTTTTCATCCCAATTCTTCACAAATCAATTCTTATGATTTTACACAAATTATTACTATTTTTAATAATTTTATCAAGGCCCGTACAGTCGATTTCCTTCAACGGCCATCGAACTGCACTTACAGCGACCTTTTTCGAATTTGATTTGGACGTATCTCCAAATCCAACCGTTAGATTTCAAATTTCTAATATTCGTTAGAAAGCTCTTTTCGATACGAACCCAAAGGTTCCGGTTTTAGGAGAATCCGACGGTCGGATCTCCCGTAATGTCCGTTTGAAATAAATGGTCGAAATTCACGAACTGCCGCGGCGCGGCGCGTTCTATTCAGGCCATTATATTATATATATAATATATATAATATATATTTCGTCGATTTCTATTTAAAACGAATTATATAAATGGTTTTGAATTCGTTTCAAAAACTTTTTCAACTTCCATTTCAATTCAAATCAAAATTGAATTCTTCTTTATAAATTCGTTTTAAAATTCATTTCTATCCAATTCAAATTTCAATTTGAATTCATTTCAATTCGCTTTTAATTCCATTTGAATTCGTTTTCAATTCAATTCATTTCGAAATCGTTTTCAATTCAATTCATTTCGAAATCGTTTTCAATTCAATTCATTTCGAAATCGTTTTCAATTCAATTCATTTCGAAATCGTTTTCAATTCAATTCATTTCGAAATCGTTTTCAATTCAATTCATTTCGAAATCGTTTTCAATTCAATTCATTTCGAAATCGTTTTCAATTCAATTCATTTCGAAATCGTTTTCAATTCAATTCATTTCGAAATCGTTTTCAATTCAATTCATTTCGAAATCGTTTTCAATTCAATTCATTTCAAAAAGAATAAAATCGATATAAATATCGTTCACGTCAAAATGGCGTCAATCTAATCAACACGGCTTCATATATTGATATTTTCAAATATTCCATTTCGAATATTTCTATTTCAAATATTTCTATTTTAAAACTGGAATGAGGCCCAATCAATTACCATATAAAGTTAATTATACGGATTTTCATACAACACATGTATATAATAGCATGGAAAAATAATCAACCATCAACCAAAGTGCACTACACTGTATAAGCATCAAATATAGATATCCAACGCTTAAAACAGTCCGTCAATCAACCGATCGACATATTCAATCAATCGGGATGAGTGAACTTCAAATTTCATCCCAACACCCGTGTGGGGTTTCAAACAATCAAACACATATTTTATTTGTGCTGTTGGGCGATGTGTGAAATTTATCGACCCAATCAATGTCCTTCAAATAGGTGTACATAAACAAACCGTCTGGTTTGTAAATGAATATTGATTTATTCACATTCACGTTAAAAATTATATTTTTAACGATAAAACATTTTATTTTAACTTATGAATTTCTATTCAGTTCATCCTATAGATAAAATGATATTTTTATTTTTCTAAATTATTTTAGAAAATTTCGGCGGCATAACGGCACGATACTAGAAACGGGACAAGGCCTAGCCTTATCCCCGGTCTAGTGAAGGCCCACGCCATTCACACATCAATCAAATTCATTCAATTCACCCACACAATTCAATTTCAATCAAATAATCTAACTAATTTTATGCAACCAAACAAACAAGTCCATGGTCTGTGGACGGTTGTGTCGGGTGCTACTAAGCACCGTCTGCATCCTAGTATATATATATAAATAGGAAATGAAATTGAAAGGTGAGAAATTCTCACATATAGCTATCCTAGCTCCACGGCACTTCATTGATAGAAATCTTCATCGTCGTCGCATCTTCGTTGCTGTAGCCACTACATATGTAAAAATCGAATTTTTACTATGCTATTCAATATATATAAAAATCATATTTTTATCTTCGAAGTTCAATATATAAAAATCCTATTTTTTTATCGAAGTTCAATATATAAAAATCACCTTTTTATTTCGAAGTTCAATATATAAAAAAAACACCTTTTTATTTCGAAGTTCAATATATAAAAATCATATTTTTCTATCGAAGTTCAATATATAAAAATCATATTTTTCTATCGAAGTTCAATATATAAAAATCATATTTTTTTATCGAAGTTCAATATATAAAAATCATATTTTTCTATCGAAGTTCAATATATAAAAATCATATTTTTCTATCGAAGTTCAATATATAAAAATCATATTTTTATAACGATGTTATTTGCATAAAAATCTATTCTTTGTATTGATAAAAATGAAATCTTTTCTTTAATAAAAATCATATGGTTCATATTTAAAAATCATTCCTTTATTATATTCAAAATAACTTCTTTATATTCATAAAAATCAACATTTAAAAAAAAAACTAATTACATTATAATAAACAAATAAAGAGAAAAAAAGAATCTTACTTTAAATTCGATTTTCAGAGGAATGGGGGGGGGTCTGACCTCTAACCGTCGGCGAGGTGACTCCGGAGCTTCGGTGGTGGTGCTGGTCCGCGGGCTGGTGGCGGAAAGGGATTAGGCTATCTCGATTTGGGGAGGCTGTTTGGGGTTCTCGTGCGTCAGTGGGAGGGAGAAGGAGAGAGGTTCGATGGAGGGGGAAAGGTGACGCGGTGGCGCGATGGGGAGGCGCTCGACGGTGGGGATGTCGGAGGGCAGTCGGCGACGTTAGAAATGAGGGAGCGGCGGGTTATTTTATTTCAATTTAGGTTTTAGAAACTGAACGGGTGGGTGGGGCCTGATATAAGGGAAGAAGATTTTTTTTTATTTATTTAAATATTTATTTTTTTTTCCAAAAACTTGACTTTTACATACGACCTCGAAACGAGGCCCACCGCCTGTCGTCCTTAGCGTTTTACCCCCATTCCGAACACAATGGGATATGTATCGTAGGCTGATTCGGCTGTTACAATCAGTTTTCGTTAAATTTACATTTAAATCACTTTATTGAATTTTAAACGTACATTTCAAATTACCGGGGTCACATACTAACTAGAAAAATTCCCGAAAAATATTTTCTAGCTTCGTATTGACGATACGGTCCTAATAAAACTAGTTTCGGCGAATTCTGAGAATGTTGGAAAAATGGCCAATTTCCAGTCGATTAAAATCAATTGAAACTGGTCAAACGCGTTTTCCTTTGCCACGCTCACATATTGATTCGAAAAATTATGAAATTTGAAACCTAGCAATAACTTCACATCCCGGACCCAACAAAACTGTTTCGTCGAAATCCGAGGTCGTTTGCAAAATGTCCACTTTTAAGGGCCTGAATTCCATAGCGACTATTCAGAATTTTCAACTGGACATATCTTTTGATTCCCGCTATGAAATTTTGATTTTTCGGATTCGTTGGAAAGATATTCACTATTAGATCCCATTATTTTTGGTTTCACTAAAATCCGGATTGTTTTGCACCCGGTACGTTCAATTGAAGTTTGAAATCGAATTATCGAACTACCGCGCCATTTTCAATTCTATTTATAATTATATATAAATATTTATATTCTAACGACGACGCGTATAATATATACGTTCGAATTCTATTCAAAATAAATTTCTCGTCAATATTATTTAAAATAATTCATTTTAAATAATCAAAATTCGCTAAAATTGCCAAAATAAAAATTTCAAACTGGCCCGCATTTTATGGGTTGTTACATAACCTCCCGCCCCCGACCTCCACCCCCCGGGACCAAGAATGAAGGATTTTCGATGCATTTTCCGAATAAAGTGCTTCACATATATTCGCCTCATCCACCTAGAACTTCATGGACTCAACTCAACAATAGAAGTTTCTGGGTATCGGCAATAACAATGGCACCGACTTGAACTTCGACTTAGTCCTCCGCTCGTGAATCTGGCTATCTCAAGATATCCAGATTCCTTTCTGATGTGCCTTATGTTTCCATAAGGTAAGACTTTCCCCTTCCAGGGTGACTCCATTTTCCCGAGCCCTAATCGAAGAATGGCAATATCATTTCGGCCTGGCCTTTTATCTTCTCTCTTCTCTGAAGGTTGTTCCTATTCATATTCAAATCTGTTAGATAGCTTCTATCTTCCAGTTTCTATCTTTGGTTCTCGAGGCTATCAAGTTTCAATCCAGATGGTTTGGATTGCCCTCACGATAATAGCTTATGGGTAAATTGCTTGCACAATATGTTTTAAAACAACACCAATTCCCCGGAACACCGAATTATTTGAAAACCAAAAGGATAATATATTTCTATTTTAAATTAAGGGAAGCACTTCTAATGCACAAATTGAGGCTATCGAAATATTTTAAACAATTATGAGTGAAGAATTATTAGCAGTTGTTACTTGCACTCAAACTAATAAAGTACTTGACTAACAATGTGTTCCCTCATCGTGTCTCTTTTTATTTGTTTTTTTCATGCATTTGGTAGCAACTAAATGCTAGCATGAGCTAAATTTTAGACTATGCGCAAAGTCAAGGCTCCATATGCTAATATTATATCTTCAAAATGTGTATCATGCTACACAATATAGTTCCAGTTTATGGTTGACCAAGACGTATGTTCATAAAATTAAAATTTAGACTAGACATGTTAATTTTAAACACTTTGAATATATTAACATGTGAAAACAAGCTCACATAAATGTTTCTTTCTATCATGGTAGTTTATTTATTGGATATATTAGTTTTATTTATTAAACTTTCTTACGCTATTTGCATCCAAGTTCGTAGCAAGTTGACAGTAATTTCTATGTCATATATAGAAATTAAGGGTCGAGTGCATCCACTCTTTGCGCTCTTCCAAAAAATGCATGTTTGATAATGTTTAAGCCATGCATGTTGTTTAACACAAAGGATATACTAATGGATATCATGATATTTAGTCTGCAATTAAACCATGCATGTTTGATAGTTACTCTTGATTTCATCAAGTTTACTTAGATGATATTTTTGAATGGCCTGAACCGCTTTGTGATACAAAAGACTGAAATTTTGATATGTTCATATTACTTTACATATGTCACAGTGCAATAATGAAAACAATATTTCTATTGCTGTGTAGTTTATTTAATTGTTTTAATGTAACAATAAAAACAATATTTATATTACTGTGTAGTTTATGAAATCGTTTTAACATAACAATGAAATTAGACCAACATGTCAATAGTTACAAACTATTTTGTGTGTAATTTGCATGCTAATCGTTATGCAAAATCATCAGCAGATTTCAATACCGCTAGATCCGATGCTCCAACTCAAAGCTAAAATAAAACTAATGAAAGAGCGAAAATCTGTCAAGTCGCTAATTCCGATACAGCTTGGAGCCGCTTCCTTATATCTGTTTATCAACAGATTTTATCTAGGGCCTTTGAATCTATTGCTAGTTGTGGCTCGCTTTGGAATGGAGTGGGTGCGTGGATTGAATGGGAGAATTGTCCCACATCGCAAGACATTAAGAAAGATCGTGGTATATATATGGTATTGGTGGCATGTAACAATGGGGATTCCTTTTGTTTAGAGGTGTAAACGGGTCGGACCGGACCAGACGGAGGTGTGTCCAAGCTTTGTCCTATAAAAATTCGGACAACACGAACCAGACATCATACAGCCTCGGACCGAGCCGAACAACGGACTGTCCTGTTTGATATAGCCTTGGATAACAGAAAAACATTGAACATTTTAAATCGGACCGAACACTAGTGTGACCATGCTCTGTCCTATAAGAGAACCGGACGGACACAGACCGGACACCCTGTAGCTTCGGACCGAGTCGGACAACGGATTGTCCTGTCCGATATACAGCCCTACTTTTGTTACAATAAGTGCTTGCCAATACCAAATAATATGCTCGATGGGAGGCGATGAGGGATGTTCAATAGGGATGACGACATGAGAGACTTTGACCGTTGACTCCGATAGAAACGGTGAAGTGCATACGTACGCAGGGAATGCCGAAACTCAACATCTACGACCTTATCTTTTTGCAAAGATCTACATTTCAATGGTATGGCTATGAAATGATAAGATGTGATATGCGATGGGCTGGGAGTATCAAGGAGGAGGAGTTGTAAGCCCAAGTTGTGCGAAAAAAATGAAGGTAATTTCTTTTATTACTAGATTATCGCTTGATATACTTATTCTCTCTCTTATGTCACTTCATTTGGATGTTGTGTACCAATTCAGCAATATATGTCTGTATTTTCTTGCGTTAAGTCAACCTTTACATGCTGAGTTTAGGGGACAATGTACTGTTGAAAGATTTTGAATATAAAGGGAAAGCACAAGAGGATGAGATGAGATGAAATTTCTTCTTAAGCTGTTATGTATTTTAGCTTTTACAGTAGTAAACATATCAAACCCTGCCATTTTAGTATTTAGTTGTTGACAGGAATCATATATAAAAGATGAAACATGATTGTAAATTGGGTTGGAATTGCATGCCAAGTTGGTGGTTTAATAGACAAGAGTTGGCCTCATACACAACATGGGTTGCTGATTAGAACTGTGCCTAATACAAAACGCTATAATGTGAATGTGAAACTTGAAACTATATATATTACCCAATTTCACAGAAAAATGTGAAACTTAGCATCTCGGTAGCAGATGCATTAAGATCTCCATAACATATGTTTTAATTTTTTATTTAGTTTTTTGATAAACACTGCATGTAGCATCTCTATAGTAGATGCTTTAAGATTTCTTCCCCTTCTTTTCATGTTTGAATTTGGCCAAAAATTACATGTAATAGTGTTTAGCTTTTTACCCATATTTATTCTCTTGACTTAAACCTTTGCAATACAACTATGTCTGGTGCTGCTTCTGCCAAACTTTTTATTTTAGGTATTATAGGTACAAAGATTTCCTATGCCGCTCGAGTGATGATTGTAATGTAGGAACTTTATTTAACAAAAAAGGTATTCAATTAATTATCATTTGTTTATTGCATGGGTGGTTCCAGTAGATTTGGGCTAGGGATTTGGCATTTGATAATCAGCAAACATCCGCTTTTGGAACACATGTGGTTGTAAAACCATAACCAACAATCCGTTCTGTTCACTTCTTCTCTTTCATCCAAACAAGCCACAACGCACCCAGCAATACAAAACTAGCCACAACCAACCACAAACCACTTAAAAATATATATTATATAATACAAACAGTACAAAACAGCAAACACCCCTTCCATCCAATATTACCTCTTTTCACCCCAGCAAACAGCGTTTGCATGCTTTTTTATTATTAAAATTTTATAACGGCAAAGTCTTTGCCGTTATAAATTTATAACGGCAAAGACTTCGCCATTATAACCTCCAACCTTTGTTCACTCAACCAGCCACGAACTCATACAAAACTAACTATGGGTGACTGAACAACCCATACCTGGTTGCTCCGTGGCTTGTTTAGTAACTGAATAAGCCATTGCTGGTTATGCTCTAAGATAGGTAAATATCCCGTTCATATCCCACAAACCAAAACTTTATTGATTTCCATGAATTCTGTAAAGGAGACTAATGAAATTATGCCGTAAACAGATAAAACTCAAGCTCACAGAGTTATACACATCAACGAATTAACAATAGGGGCACAGGATGGGAGGCGGTGGAAAGCTGTGGAATGGAGCACAACTCAAGCAGATAATATTTGCATCAACCTTTTATTTCAAGTGAATCAACAATCACTGTTTTGTCAAAGAATTGTGGCAACAACAAGGAGTTATGTTAACTATATTTACCTGAGATAACATTTTTTAGCTGATTAACGTTTGTCTCAAGTGTTTTTATTATTCCACGGACTATATATTTTATATGTGACTGTCAATGGACTCTCATCTCATTTAAGTTTTGTACATCCGTTTTGCTGAGATGATCAACTTTCTTCTTCTACGTTCTTATAGCAACAGACAAATCATTTTTGGACACACGCTATTTATTTAACATATTTAATATCACTATCAGAGTCATATGCATTTAGGTAGGCTATATTATATGAAGTGGCAAGGTAAACTTGCATACATTAGCCATATATGTGTGTACATATATGTATGTATGTATGTATATGTGTGTGTGTATATATATATATTTGTGTATGTGTGGGGATGGGATAGGATCAAGAGCACCCCCCTCTGTACAGGTAAAGGATCACCTGGACCCAACTTTTCGTGGGCCCATAGACCAAAGCAATCAGGCCCTCTGATTTTAAGTGGGTCCCACCTAAATCAAGGGCCCGGATGGTTTTGGTCCACCGGACCACGAAAATTTAGGTCTAGAGGATCCACACCCCTCTATACATGTAACAACCCGTGTTTTTATAACGTGTAATAACCATAAATCAAGACAGAATTAATTTTTAAAATAAGAATAAAGGGAAACGGGTTACGCCATTGTGTTCGTCTCGAAATTCTGCTTGGAAACGAGTCCGAGTTTTCAAAAATCGGAGCCCGTATGACCAAGTTATGACCTTTCGAAGTTTTCAGTAATTTTCAAGTTCAAAAGAGCTCAATTCAAATTCAAAATTCGAAATTCAAACCTCAGAATGGACTGGGCGGGAAATTTCCCGCCCAGGACCAGGTCGACCTGGGGGTCGACTATGTAGTCGACCTACCCAGGACCAGGTCGACCATAGTGTTGACCTGGGGGTCGACCTGGTGCCCAAGTCCACTTTTGAAGCTCGATTCACTCTGATGTTTCTGGCCTCGTTTTTGTCTACATTCGTTGACCTGACCCTATATATACAGCCCCTAACACTAGTCTCTCTACAAAAAATTCTTTCTAACCTTATGCTGCTCCAATTCTGGTTGAAATGCTAAAGAAAGGGACTACTCCTTTTACGTCGAAACTACGTTGCTGATTTGGGGATTTCTATTAGGACTTGACTAAGCATATAAAGATTCAAAATCGACTCTCTTTTTCTAACTCTCGAACCACAATCTGTAAGCCCCAGTTATTTTTAGATTTAAACTGTAAATGTAATATGAATATGATGTAAATTGAAATTGGACCTATGTATGATGACTGTTTTACATCTATTCTTGTTCATCTTGGATCTTGACTTTTGGATATATTATGACATTGATTTGGGGCTATTCATGTTGTAAATCAAAAAGGAAACCCCTCATATTATCATGTTGAATCTGTTATTAGTCACAAGTTTATGACTATCACCTTATGTCAATCGTTACCATGACTATGCTATCACCTTATGTCAATCGTTACCATGACTATACTATCACCTTATGACAATTGTTATCTTGACTAGTACCTTATTTTGCTAGATTTGGAATCTTTATGTTTGAGGCCAATATTCCATATGCCAGTAATGTTATAATCTTTTATCAAGTCATACCATGCTAGTAATCACTTTTGCCAACTTATACCCATCCCTTTTTATGTTATTCCCTAATTAGATTTATTTGTATCAATTCGAGCTTAAGTGCGATGGGAATACGATTTGGGTAGACTAAGTAAAACATGAATTGACTTTTAATTTTAAACATGAACGTTGTTATAACTTGAACCTGGATATGGACATGAACTTGACACGATTTGACATGAAACATGACATGAAAACTCGACATGAATTTTGACATGAAAACTTGTATGTGGGCATGACAATTAGATAAACTTGAAAATGGCCAACTCGAGGTTGGGTTGAGTTTGCAGTGTACATCTGCCCGGAACCGCCCGGCAAATCCAGTGGCTGCAAACAATAGGATCCAATGTGGGTAGTTGGTCATATCGCACGTAAAACCGGAGGTTAGACTATGTTGTGGTGTAAATCTGCCCGTAACCGCCCGGCAAATCCAGTACCCACAACAGTTAGTCTAATGTGAGAGGTTGAGGTGCATTAATGAATTAATGCCACATGATAGGGTTAAGTCATGGACCACTTGAATATACTTAACCAACTTGACACGATGATTTGATAGGGTTAAGTCATGAACCACTTGAATATACTTAACCAACTTGACACGATGATTTGATGGGTTAAGTCATGAACCGCTTGAACACACTTAACCAACTTGATACATGATTTGGATAGGGTTAAGTCACGAATTTAAATGACAACACTTAACCCATTAGAAACCCTAGTTACGCGGTCCTTTTCAACAGTAACCGACTTGGATGTATCACGACCCTGGGACTAGGCAGGGTGGGGCACGATTACTGGGCTGAATGTAAGCGACTAGAACGACGGCTGAGTAGGTGCGCCATTGTAGGTTCAGGCGGACTATGGTCGTGCACGTAGTACGGAGTTGAAAAAGCAGGCATTGGGCACCCGTAGGTTTACATTGTGCGTGCTTGATCTGTGTCGATGGTTGGCACCATAGGGCTTGATACACCCTATGGTGGACCTTGCACAGGTAGCTACATTTCAGGATAGGGCCGTATGACACAGACACATGACGAGCTAGAACTTGTAGGGAGCCGATCGATTAGTATATTGTACCGTAGGACCCCGTAATGGGTCACTTCATGATATTGGGCCAAGGAATCATTTCATGATTAATACTTGACATGGGTTAGAACACTAATACAGTTGGTGCAGCGAATCTCGAATATGCGATGGTAGACTTGACTTATCCTATTATCTTATTTATCCTACCAGTTTTGTTATCATCCTAAAGTTTAATTCCAGTTTTCACATATCATGTTACCTTTACTAGTTTTCATACTGAAAGTCACTAGGGCTTACCAGTCTTTATGACTGACCCTTTTTCTTTCGTTTTCCCCCAAGGTTCTCAGGGAGGAAACACTAGCTCTTAGCTTGGATTTAGCTTGCTTTCGGACAGCTCATGTACGGTTTGGTCTTGAGCTATGCTATGGCTGCTCCAGCTATTTATGGGGAATAATTTACTTTTGTTATCTTAAGTTTATGCTTCTTTATTTGGAACTTCATGTAATGGAATAATTTGTACCTTGGATATATGGGGTTTTGACTTTTTTCTTGAAAGTAATAAATTTGGTTTTTAATTTTTATCACTGTTTTATTTATGTTCTGCCTTGTGATATCTCTGTGTATGTTTACCTAGATAATACTCCACCAAAACTAGTGCATTCCCTTTGAGAGTGACCCTAATGGAGGTGGGGTGTTACATTTGGTATCAAAGCAGAAGGTTACCAGGCTGGGCAAAAAGTTTTAAAAAAACCTTCTGAAACTATTTTCAAAACCATTTATAAAGAAGCATTTTTCAAGAAAAGTTTTATGTTTCAAAAAAGGCTATTCCCCAAAAGCCATTAGCACTTTCCTTTGTTTCCTCGTTTGAATCTTTTCTTTTTGTTTTTCAGCATGGCTGATCTTAACCTTCCTGAGGGAATACCTGTGCCTGGATGGTTCCGAAGGTACTTAGAAGCCAGGGCCAATGACGCGGGAACGACGGACATCCCTCCTCCTCCTCCCTAGTGGTCGTGGTCCCCTCCTCCTCCTGGTACCGCCTTTGCCAAAATATGCAAAGATTTTAAAGCAATGGGCGGCAAGAACTTCGTTGGAACTGAAACCTTTGTTGAGGCACGAAACTGGCTAAAGGAGACTGAAGACTTATTTATTATCTTTGATATGGAGGACCATAGGAAAGTTCTGTTGGCAGCATGGTTGTTGAAAGAGGAAGCTACATTTTGATGGGAAGTCACCAACGCTACCAGGCCAGTTGAGACTTGGGCAGACTTTAGAGAGAGGTTTGGGCTTAAATTCTTATCGTCAGCAGAAGAGAACCTTCAGATGGAGAGGTTCCTAGCACTCAAGAAAGGGGACATGTCTGTTAGGGAATACATGAATAAGTTTAATCAGCTTGCTCAGTTCGGTTTAGATTTGGTCAACACAGCCCAGGAAAAGGTTGTACGCTTTGCTCGAGGATTGAACGAGCCACTACACAGTTTGGCCATAACTCATATACCCATAGAGGCGACCTTTGAAAGCTTGGTGGATATGGCTCTACTTCATGAGGAAGACAAGAACAGCAAGAAGGAGGTTAAGCTTAATGAGACTCAGAATAAGAAAGCTGACTTCAAGAAGGGGGGCAACAAGAATAACAAGAGCAACCACAAACCACGTGAGACGAGGAAGTGAAACTTCTGTGGTACTATGGGACATCTAGCTAAAGACTGTAGAAAGAAGAAAAGAAAGTTGGGTGAATGCTTTCATTGTGGAGATACTGGACACATCAGCAAGGATTGCCCTAAGAAGCAAGGGTAGGGGCAAGGGCAGACCCAGCGAGCAAGACTTTCTAGAGGGCAGTTGCATGCTCTCAACACCACTCCAGCTCTTGACCGAGGTAGTAATATTTCCGTAGAAAGCCTTGTTTACATTTCTGACTTTCCTGTTCGAACCTTATTTGACTCTGGCGCGTCGCATACTTTTATTTCTTCTGATATTGTTGAAAATCTACACCTAAGTACTAGTCTGGTTGAGGATCCCGTTATAGTTTCAAATCCAATTGGGGGCTCCGCCCATTTATCTATGATGTGTGTGGATTTGAGGATCTCTATCTTAAGCGTAGAATTCACGTGTAATGCTTATGTTCTCGAATATATGGGATACGATTTGATCCTAGGTATGGATTGGTTGTCCGATTATGGAGCCATTCTTGATTGTGAACAAAGGGTAGTGAGGCTCATAACTCGCCATGGTATTACCCTTGAAATTTCTTGTAACCCTAAGGGTTCGGTCATGTTGTGTTATCTTGAATCCCTTGACTCGTCCGACGATAATTTGCAATTTATAAGAGTGGTCTGAGAGTATCCAGATGTCTTTGATGAAGTGAGGGGGTTACCTCCAAAAAGCGAGATAGACTTCCGAATTTATCTTGTTGATAATGCCAAGCCAGTTTCATTGCCCGTTAGGCACATGGCCCCGCGAGAAAGAAGAGAGCTCAGTAAACAAGTTAATGAGTTGCTTGAGAAGAATTTCATAAGGAGAAGCATTTCTGAATGAGGTGCTCTGGTGGTATTCGCTACTAAGGCAGATGGATCGCTTTGTCTATGCGTAGATTATCGTGAGTTAAACAAGTTGACAAAGAAGAATAGGCACCCACTACCAAGAATCGACGATTTGTTTGACCAGCTTGTGGGAGCATCTGTTTTCTCTCAACTCGATCTAGCCACAGGATTCCATCAGCTCAGAATGGCTGAGGATAGCATTGACAAAACTGCGTTTAGGACTCCAGATGGGTTCTTCGAATGGCTCGTCATGCTGTTGGATTTACGAATGCACCCGCGGACTTTGTAGATTTGATGAGTAGGGTGTTTCGGGAGTTCCTTAACAAGTTTGTGGTAGTTTTCGTGGATGATATTTTGATCTTCTCAAAAGATGAAGAAGAGCATGCTAGACATCTCAAGGAAGTCATGGAAACACTTAAAGCACACCAGTTAAAGGCTAAGTTCTCAAAACGCCATTTTTGGAGGAAGGAAGTTCTGTTCCTTGGACATGTAGTTTCTAAGCAAGGCATAGCCGTGGACCCCACAAAGGTAGTTGCGGTACAGGCTGGAAAATTCCTAAGAATGCAACGGAGGTGAGGAGCTTTCTCGGTTTGGCGGGCTGCTACAGGAAGTTCATTAAGGACTTCGCTAAGATTTCAGCCCCTCTTACTAAGTTAACAAAGAAAAACCTAGCTTTTGTATGGGACATAGAGTGTGATGTTGCTTTTCAGAGACTCAAGAGAGCGCTCAACACAGCTCCAGTTTTGGCATTACCTGATGGAGGCAAGGTGTTTACGGTGTACACAGATGCGTGCGGCACGGGATTAGGCGTCGTCCTAATGCAAGAAGGAAGAGTGATATGCTACGGGGGCAGACAACTTAAAGTTCATGAGAAAAACTATCCCACGCATGACTTGGAGTTAGCCGCGATTGTTTTTTCACTTAAAGCTTGGCGCCATTATCTTCTAGGGGAGAGGTTCGAGCTGCATACCGACCACAAATCGCTTAAGTACCTCTTCTCACAGAAAGATTTGAATCTGAGGCAATAGCGGTGGATGGAGTTCTTGGCATCATATGACTTCGATATAGCCTATACCCCTGGCAAGGGTAATTTGGTGGCGGATGCACTAAGTAGAAAAAGGTTGACTTTGAGCCCCTTGTTTGTTGAAAGGAAAAGCCTTGTGTTTATAGCAACCTTTGATTTTACACCTGTTGTTGAGTCATTGACTGCTACGTTAGCATCTCTTGAGTTAATACCTACACTTCTAGATCAAGTAGGGACTTCATAGAAGGAAGACCCACAGATAGTCGAAATCATGAACAAGCTGATTAGTGGTGAGACGTCAAGTCACATCAGTAGGTATGCCATAGATGACAAGGGATGGCTAAGGTGCGATGGAAGGATATGTGTCCCACAAGTGGGAGACCTAGTAAGGAAAGTTCTCGAAGAGGCGCACCACTCGAAGATTACTATACATCCCAGAGGGGATAAGATGTACAGGGATATGAAACGCATGTTCTTTTGGGATGGAATGAAGAAGGACGTGGCAGAGTTCATCTCGAAGTGCATGGTGTGCCAACAAGTAAAGGCCGAGTCGAAGAAGCCTGGTGGGCTATTACATCCTTTGGAAGTTCCGCAATGGAAATGGGAGAGTATCTCGATGGATTTCGTGGATGGACTGCCTAGGTCAAGGAAGGGAAATACTAGCATATGGGGTCATAGTTGATAGACTCACGAAAAGTGCTCACTTCATTCCAGTGAAAAGCAAGGGGACCGCATCATGGCTAGCATCTACTTACCTTCGGGAGATAGTACGGTTGCATGGAGTTCCTTCTAGTATAGTTAGTGATCGTGACCCGATTTTTACTAGCTAGTTTTGGAATACTCTGCAAGAAGCAATGGGTACACGACTGAACTTGAGCACGGCCTATCACCCACAGACGGATGGACAAACCGAAAGGGTAAATAAGGTACTAGAAGATCTCCTGAGGCTATGCATTCTTGACTTTGGGGGCACTTGGGAAGACCATCTTCCTCTCGTGGAGTTTGCATATAACAATAGTTACCAAGCTAGCATCGGAATGGCACCGTTCTTAGCCCTATATGGAAGACCGTCCAAATCGCCAACTTGTTGGTAGGAGACGACAGACAGACTTATACTTGGGCCCGACATGATAAGGGACACTTCTGAGAAGATTGAGTTGAAACGAAGACGGATGAAAACGGCCCAAGATAGACAGAAATCTTATGCGGACAAGAGAAGGACAGACCTAGAATTCGAAGTCGAAGATATGGTCTTTATAAAAGTTTCTCCGTTACGAAATGTAGTTCGTTTTGGAGTAGTTGGAAAGTTAGCACCAAGGTTCGTAGGACCGTTCCCTATCACTGAGAGGATTGGACGAATGGCCTATAAGGTAGACTTACCCGAGAAGCTGGCTGGTGTGCACAATGTCTTTCACGTCTCGCATCTCCGGAAGTGCTTGCATGAGTCAGCCGAAGTGGTTGAGCCAAGCATCCTTGAAGACGTAGAAGTGGAAAAATAAGCAACATTGAGGCGAGTTCCGATTCGTATCTTAAGAACAGAGATTAAGAAGCTAAGGAATCGAGAAGTCAAGCTAGTTAAAGTGCAGTGGAATGAAGCCCAAGAAGACGCAACTTGGGAAACCGAAGAGAAGATACGCGCGCTTTACCCATTTCTTTTTGAGGGTACATTCTCGATCTCTTTTTCCTATAAACTTTAAACCTTTTCGTATCATGCTTCTACTATCTACGTTTGTCTTGTTATCTTCCTGATCTTATCATGAGAACCTTAGGTAGAACCATATGGATGTAAACATGTGATTGAAACATGTTATGGTTGATGTTTGCAAATGGTTGCAAGTGGTTGCTAGTGGATGCATGACACAAATTAGGCACTAGATCGGCTCAGTCACATTTTCATGTTGCATATGCATGAGTGCTTATACTTGTACATGGACTGAACATGTTATGCTATCACTTGGATGTTGCATATGGATGAATGTTTGTGCACTCATGTAGGGATTATAAACTACGTTAGGAATTTGCATACATGTCAGATTCATGACACTAACATATTTTGCATTAAGGAGGTTTACTAGATCAGTAACCACCTGATCTTTTGCATTAGATAAGTACATATACACACACTTTCTGCATATGTTCATACAGCACTAGAAATCTTTTAAGGACAATGGTTGCCTGTGGATGATGGTTTGAGTAGATGGATGATGGATGGTAGGACACATCCTCCCTAACTTAGAGATTTCGGGGACGAAATCCTTTAAGGGGGGGGGGGAGAGAATGTAACAACCCATGTTTTTATAACGTGTAATAACCATAAATCAAGGAAGAATTAGTTTTTAAAATAAGAATCAAGGGAAACGGGTTATGCCATTGCGTTCGTCTCGAAATTCTACTTGGAAATGAGTCCAAGTTTTCGAAAATCGGAGCATGTATGACCAAGTTATGACCTTTCGAAGTTTTCAGAAATTTTCAAGTTCAAAAGAGCTCAATTCGAATTCAAAATTCGAAATTCAAACCTCAGAATGGACTGGGCGGGAAATTTCCCGCCCAGGACCAGGTCGACCTGGGGGTCGACTATGTAGTCAAACTACCCAGGACTAGGTCGACCATAGTGTCGACCTGGGGGTCGACCTGGTGCCCGAGTCCACTTTTGAAGCTCGATTCACTCTAATGTTTCTGGCCTCGTTTCTGTCTACATTCGTTGACCTGACCCTATATATACAGCCCCCAACACTAGTCTCTCTACACAAAATTCTTTCTGACCTTATGCTGCTCCAATTCTGGTTGAAAAGTTAGAGAAAGGGACTACTCCTTCTACGTCGAAACTACGTTGCTGATTTGGGGATTTCTATTAGGACTCGACCAAGCATATAAAGATTCAACATTGACTCTCTTTTTCTAATTCTCGAACCACGATCTATAAGCCCCAGTTATTTTTTAGATTTAAATTGTAAATGTAATATGAATATGATGTAAATTGAAATTGGACCTATGTATGATGACTGTTTTACATCCAGTCTTGTTCATCTTAGATCTTGACTTTTGGATATATTATGACATTGATTTGGGGCCTATTCATGTTGTAAATCCAAAAGAAAACCCCTCATATTATCATGTTGAATCTGATATTAGTCACAAGTTTATGACTATTACCTTATGTCAATCGTTACCATGACTATGTTATCACCTTATGTCGATCGTTACCATGACTATACTATCACCTTATGACAACTGTTATCTTGGCTAGTACCTTATTTTGCTAGATTTGGAATCTTTATGTTTGAGGCTAGTATTCCATATGCTAGTAATGTTATAATCTTTTATCGAGTCATACCATGTTATGCTAGTAATCACTTTTGCCACCTTATACCCATCCCTTTTTATGTTATTCCCTAATTAGATTTATTTGTATTGATTCGAGCATACGTGCGATGGGAATACGATTTGGGTAGACTAGGTAAAACATGAATTGACTTTGAATTTTAAACATGAACGTTGTTATAACTAGAACCTGGATATGGACATGAACTTGACACGATTTGACATGAAACATGACATGAAAACTCGACATGAATTTTGACATGAAAACTTGAATGTGGGCATGACAAATAGATAAATTGAAAATGGCCAACTCGAGGTTGGGTTGAGTTTGCAGTGTACATCTGCCCGGAACCACCCGACAAATCCAGTGGCTGCAAACAATAGGATCCAATGTGGGTAATTGGTCATATTGCACGTAAAACCCGAGGTTAGACTATGTTGTGGTGTAAATCTGCCCGGAACTGCCCGGCAAATCCAGTAACCACAACAGTTAGTCTAATGTGAGAGGTTGAGGTGCATTAATGAATTAATGCCACATGATAGGGTTAAGTAATGGACCACTTGAATATACTTAACCAAATTGACACGATGATTTGATAGGGTTAAGTCATGAACCACTTGAATATACTTAACCAACTTGACACGATGATTTGATAGGGTTAAGTCATGAACCGCTTGAACACACTTAACCAACTTGATACATGATTTGGATGGGGTTAAGTCACGAATTTGAATGACAACACTTAACCCATTAGAAACCCTAGTTACGCGGTCCTTTTCAGCAATAACCCACTTGGATGTATCACGATACCCTGGGACTAGGCAGGGTGGGGCACGATTACTGGGCTAATTGTAAGCGACCAAAATGACGGCTGAGTAGGTGCGCCATTGTAGGTTCAGGCGGACTATGGTCGTGCACGTAGTCCGGAGTTGAAAAAGCAAGCATTGGGCACCCGTAGGTTTACACTGTGCGTGCTTGATCCGTGTCGATGGTTGGCACCATAGGGCTTGATACACCCTATGGTAGACCTAGCACAGTTAACTACATTTCAGGATAGGGCCGTATGACACAGACACATGACGAGCTAGAACTTGTAGGGAGCCGATCGATTAGTATATCGTACCGTAGGACCTCGTAATGGGTCACTTCATGATATTGGGCCAAGGAATCATTTCACGATTAATACTTGACATGAGCTAGAACACTAGTATAGTTGGTGCAGCGAATCTCGAATATGCAATGCTAGACTTGACTTATCTTGTTATCTTATTTATCCTACCAGTTCTGTTATCATCCTTATGTTTAATTCCAGTTTTCACATATCATGTTACCTTTACTAGTTTTCATACTGAAAGTCACTAGGGCTTACCAGTCTTTATGACTGACCCTTTTTCTTTCGCCTCTTTTTCTTTCGTTTCCCCCCCAGGTTCTCAGGGAGGAAACACTAGCTCTTAGCTTGGATTTAGCTTGCTTTCAGACATCTCATGTACGGTTTGGTCTAGAGCTATGCTATGGTTGCTCCTGCTATTTATGGGGAATAATTTACTTTTGTTATCTTAAGTTTATGCTTCTTTATTTGGAACTTGATGTAATGGAATAATTTGTACCTTGGATATATGGGGTTTTGACTCTTTTCTTGAAAGTAATAAATTTGGTTTTTAATTTCTATTGCTGCTTTATTTATGTTCTGCCTTGTGATATCTCAGTGTATGTTTACCTGGATAATACTCCACCAAAACTAGTGCATTCCCTTTGAGAGTGACCCTAGCGGAGGTGGGGTGTTACAATACACACACTGTAAGCGGTACCTCGATTTGAGTAAAATCTAAGTTGTATTTCATAGGATTTTTTCTGATTTGGCCACCTTTTATATACTTATAACACTTTTAGCCTAGTTTCAAAACTTATTACAATCGTAGTCTGGTTTATGTCACATCAGCTGAAATCCGTTATTTAACACTAGCGGCATTTGTAATACCACGCACTAGCGTTATCCTAAATGCCGCTCGTGTGTTCAACAAAAAACACTGGCTGAAAGATAAATCTTCATCTTGAATAACGCTAGCATACGGTATTACAAATGCCGCTAGCGTTAAATAACGGATTTCAGCTGATGTGACATAAACCAGGCTGCGGTTGTAATAAGTTTTGAAACTAGGCTAAAAGTGTTATAAGTCTGTAAAAGGTGGCCAAATCGAAAAAAAAATCCTATTTCATACTGTGCAGAAGAATAATGATGTTCGAGTAAATTAGGAGGGGCATTTTGCATTCGTGGCCCTATTTATTTATTTTATTGCACTAATGGCCCCCTTTTGCAAAAAATTGCAAATATAGCCTCTTTTTTGCCAACTCAGCTGTGAGTTGGCTAAAAAGTACCGGTGCTATCTTAAATAGCGCTGGTAAAATTAAAAAAAATTGAAATAAACAATTTGAAATTGGCGCATTTTGAAAGTGCACCAATGCATACTGGAAGGAAAAATTGTCACTACATTGGCGCAATTTGTAATTGCGCCAATGTAATGTTCACAAATTTTTTATTTAGTTCTGTAGCAGTAGTAACATTATTGGATAGTGAAATGGTGCATTGTTGAGATAGTTTCAACCAGGGCCGGCCCTGGGTATTTATGGACCTAGTGCGGACCCAAAATTTTGGGCCTTTATTTTTTTTTAAAGAAATTGAACTTAAGTGAAAATGTGCTTTTTCTACTATGCATCTCCATTGAGAAAATTGCGTGTTTCAGCAAATTCATAAATTTTTTACCCACATTTTCAATCTGTAAATTAGAGGTCCACATGAGCCACATCTCCATTTTAATATAATAATTGATGTGAACAAAGCATACAATCATATATACTTTTGCATAGATAAATTACTATCAAGTACACGCATCCTGACAAGAAAAAACGGCTCTAGTAAAGATAATACAGTTTTTTTTGGGCCCTCTGACCTAATGGGCCCTGTGCGGTCGCACGGCTCGCACTAGGCCAGGACCAGCCCTGGTTTCAACCAAACACCACTTTGCTTACCCTGTTCCAAATTTTTTTCTGATATCATGAGTGATGCATGCAATAATCTAAGCATGCTTTTGAATTCAGTCCAAACGCCGACCACTCCTACCCTTTCGCCAGCTTGGCGTGCCGCCTATGCCACATCTCCAAGTCACCTCCTCCGATCGAGCTCCCCATACTATAAACAGCGCTGCCCAAGCCAAGACCGGTCGCTGCTCGAGCCAAGATCATGTGAACGATGGGCGGGTTCGACGTGGGAGCAAAATGCACCACTCCAAGTTCTGCATGTCGATGATGCGACAACCAGTATGAAATTTTTGTCCATCTGCATGTTGTCTACACTTGAGTCCACCTGCATGTTGCCCAGTATGAAATTTTTGTTGTCTACACTTGAGTCTACCTGCATTCCGACACCTGCCCCGAGCTCAAGGGAAACCTCGTAAACATATACATCGGGTACACTTACGACATATACGCGTTGGATTCAAACCACGTAAACATATACGCGTTTGATGCAAACCCGCACCGAGCTAGAGGGAAACCTCATAAACATTACTAGAAGGGGAAGTACTGGAGAGATGCAGGCTGACAAACTTGTCTAAAATAGAACAAACATGAGAACTCCTCTCCAACCTTCTATTGCAAAAACAAGGTTAATGAATCATGCAGCGTTGATTAAAATTTAGGGAAGAATGAACTTATCCTTGTACTTAATGCAAAGCATGGACCATGAGGTCAAGTCTTATAATTGCATTTGCTAATGAATTTTAACTGAAAAGCAATTAATTAGATGCATGCAAATATGAACGTTAATATTTCAACTGGTTGTATATAAACATTTGTTGTTAATTGCTAATATAAATATGTTTTGCCTTCTAATACAAGAGTGAACGGTCCAGCTTAATACAAGAATGGTGCATACACCGCCATAAATCCTCCTGCGCGAGCAGCTCCGGCCTCGTCCGAGCCCTCACTACCGATCATCAGCCCCTTCCATGTCATCGGGACATATTGACCAGCAGCCTTCTCCCTCCGTCGTTAACTACGCTCCATCATCTGCTCGACCAGTTCATGCTTTAAGTTGCTGCCGCCTTATTTGATGACCAGATCACCCGAAGCCAATCCCACAGCCCAGTCACTGACCACAGTGCGGCCCTCCTCCCTGTAGCCAACCCGAGTACCTCCTACCTCCGCTTTGGCAACACCGTAGCTTCGAATGAGTAGTGGGTTCGACCAATTCGGTTTTGCATCCGCACCAAACATCCACGACTACCTTTCTCATTTTGAAAACGCCGGCTCCAACTCCTTAGCTGAGTTCTCGAGGCTGGGAGATTCACGGTAAAATTGATGCTGTCTGGGTGTCAACATTCACGGTACATTCGTCCAAACAAAGCCTTAAAAAGAAGAGAAGGATAGAAGAAAAGAGAAAAGTAGCAGTTTGTAGATCCAAATGGTATCATTTTTTTAAAGGTTTGTGTTTATTGTGAAAATCATGTCTAATAGATATCATGAAAGGATCATTTTATTCCCTTCTAAGGAGAAAGATGCTCCTGATGTAGAATGACCAGTTCACTCAATTGATGAAAAATGGCATTCCTGTGTTGAACTAATTAAGACAAGATTGTTGATCTTTTATTTTATTTCTGTATATAGTAAAAATTGCTGAAAGCTGGCCTCAGTGTTAAAAGTATTTAAGCTATTTTACAGATTAAGTGTGAATTGTTGGGCATTTGAGTTACCATGATCCTTTTCTTTTACTATCTTTGGAACAGAGATATTCTTTTGTTGGGCAGATTGATCATGTGGGACAGAAATATTATTTTGTTCACCTATTGGCGCAATTTCAAATTGCGCCCAGATGACAGCAGTTTTTTTGGTTGAACTAACGCAATTTGAGATTGCGCCAGTTTACACCGTCAGTGTACACGTGTACTTTTTGGCCAACTGAGTGTTGAAATGACCAAAAGAAGGCTATATTTGTAATTTTTTGTAAAATAAAGCTAAAAGTTAAATATAAAAAAAATAGGATCACAAACGAAAAATGCTCAATTAGGAATGTGTGCTCTGACATTAGTATAATTGTCTCATCACCTTTGTTTTTTTACTAGCTAAGTCAACAACCACCTCATATTTCTCTTGATCTATTGCTACATTTCGTAACAAACTCACAAAAAAACGTGGAAATACATCATTATTTTTACTGCTACAAATATGTACGTCCACCCCAAAAAATAATTTTCGAGTTGCCCTTTTACTGCCATGAACATGCCTTTTCTTCGAGCATTTTTCTATTTTGGCCCGGTTAATTTTTTTCCACATTTAGCCTTTTTTTGAAAATTTTCAAATTTAGCCTCCTTTTGGCCAACTCAGCGCTGAGTTGGCCAAAAAAGGAGTTATCCTATGGGCGCAATCATTGATTACGCCCCGTAAGTTTTCCTTTTTTTCTAAAAACCTAAGGGCGCAATCATTGATTGCGCCCTATAAGGTTTCTTTTTTTTAAAACCGATGGTCACCTTGGTAAAACTTCAAACATCCATCAAAATCCAAAAAACCCTAAAACCGAAATCTAAACTCCAAATCCAAAATTAAAACCCTAATTATATTCAAGTAATTTCAGCTTCTACAGTAAACATGGCAAGTTCTTCAAAACAGGAGCAAGCTATTGGTAATTATTGAAATAATTTTTGTGTGCTTATCTCAGATTTTAGGTTTAGGGTTTTCTTGTAATTTTATACACCGATGGTTTATAGGTGTATATAGTTGATGTGTTGGTCATATATATGCGTAGATTTGAAAATTGGTAGGATCTATTGTTGTGTTAGAAATTATTTGTAAAATTTATATCAAATTGGGGGAAATTGTATGTTCAGTTTGCCTTTGATTATTAGTAGGAACAGATTAATATAATTTTGTGCCCTTTATTCTGGTTAATTGTGGCAATTTTGTTTGCCTTCAATGCTTTTAAACTTGGCGTTGTATGTCGGGGTAGATGCCTTAGCATACGTATATGCATAGAAATAAATATCTTCATTAGAAAGATAGGAGTACTAAAGTACAAAGCATTAGATTCAAATAAATGTCTTGATAATCGAATTGAAATATATGAATTTGTTAGCATTGAAATATTTCAGAGTATGCGGAGATGGCGCCTGGAACTGTTGATGGTAGCGTCTTATATTTACTGGCACAACATCGTTCAAACAAACCGGAATTGATGGCGGTAACCAAAACTCACCATTCAATACTAGTTTCATTATAGAGCTCGAGAATATTTGTGCGTGTTAACTAATCAAAATTTCACTTTTGTTATTGTGTGCCAGCTCAAAACTGCAGTTGAAACCATCAAGCACTCATCGTCCTTAAAGTTGGTCACTTCAAAACGCGCCGGTGTGTTAGAGCTACTTGATCGAGCGAGTTTTATCTTGATACATCGCCTTGAATTCATACAAATCGACCGCCATCATATAACATCTTTAGTAGATCGATGGAGACCGGAGACATTGTCATTTCACCTTAGATGCGGTGAAATGACGATCACATTGGCGGACGTAGCGATTTTGCTTGGCTTACCCATCGATGGTCGTCCGTTCACCACTCCTCAATCCGATGATTATGCGGAAATTGCGAAAGTTTGCTAGGACTTTCTCCAACATGAGTCGAGTGGCACGACCCCGAAATGATTAGTATGTCGTGGTTTAGGCAGCAATTAGCCGAAGACATTCCTGAGGATGCTTCTCAAGAACAAATGGAGCAGCGTGCGCGGGCTATTATCCTTCACATTATCACTTCTCGTTTGTTTTGCGACCATTCGAAATATCATGTTTGGCTTAGATGGTTACATTACTTGGAGGACTTAGATTTATGCTGCGAGGATGCTTGGGGTAGTGCCGTTCTTGGCTTCACATATGCGGAGCTAACACGGATGGCTTTGGGGCGGCTCGACTCAATTGGAGGTTGCCTTATATTAGTTCAGGTATATAATTTTTTAGTGTTCATTTTTGAGGGATATTTCTTTACTCATTGTGTCCTACGTTTTATAATACTTTTACTTGTCTACAGACGTGGTCTTGGTCGTATCTCCCCATTGGGAGAGTAACTATGAAGAAGAAAGCGCTAATTGATGTTTCATTGCCTTTTGCTTCGAGGTAATATTACTAAAAGTATATATTGAACATTGGGTTTATTAAAATTCTGGTGGAAAGTATGTAATTTAATGTTTTCATTAGGTGGGTTGGGCCGAAGAGCTCGTCGTTCACGCCTAGACACAACGTTTCGTTCTATCGTAACGAGTTAGATGTATTCGATTACGACATTGTTTCATGACCCCATACACCAAGGCACTTCCTAATTTACTGGCATTGTGCATTGCTTCAGTCCAGCTTTGGCAAGCACGCGTTTCACTCATTTGCTTTAACGACGTCGTGTATCACCTACCGGAAAGAGTGATGAGACAGTTTGGCCTTCTCCAACATATTCCCGAGAAACCACCTCACTACTTGATTGATGCCCGGGACAATGGGGCCTACCAAGCGGCAGTCAACACATGGAACAATCGCTTCGAATTTGTCCAAGAGCAAAGTGCGGAATCGTTATCCGATTTGGTGTACTACACATGGCATTGGAACATCACGCGGCGGTATATTATTCTTTCCATTGATCCACCTTTAGATGTTCCGCAAGGCGATGAACCTTACATCCCAAGAGCGCCGCTTGAACATGGTCTTGTATGTACATTTTTTTGCATATGGTATTTTAACACAAATGATATTTTAAAATACGAGCTTACAATATGTGTATTACAGACCGACGCAATTTACCATACTACCGCGTTGGTTGAGGAGTTATCGACAGAGGTGCCGGAGCCGTCAAAGGTTAAGTGCATGAGCATTACCCGCATTCTTCAGTCGATTTTGAGGAAGAACGGGCTTGCTCGACCACCATCGCCTCCAGTTGTTCCTGTTCGTAAGTCCACAAGAAAAGACAAGGGGAAAAGAAAAGGGGCATCTTCTGAACCGACCCAAATTGAGTTTGTGCACGGTCCGTCGTAGCCAGGCACGTCGCGGGGGCAACTCAACGGACTTTCAGGAGAAGAGGAAAAGTTGTGTTGAGTGGTCCAAAAAGAAGTAAACGTTAGATGTTGAAGTTGGGTTTGTTTTGAGTGGCATTTAGACTTGTTTTATTTTTATTTACGTGAGCTGGACGACTTGTTTTAAGTAGTGCTAGTAGTATTGAAAATGTGATTTTGTTAAGTGGATGGTCGATGTGGATGAGTTGTTGGAACGATTGCTTTGATGTAATTTTGGAATTGTGGTAGTAGTAAAAATGTAATTTTGAAAGTAGTAGTGAAAATGTCATATATTGGCATTCTATCCTGTTTTGATTAGATTGTTTAATTTGAGTGTTTGTAGTTTGAAACGGTGCGGAGCATTTCTTATTGAAGTTGAATTGTAATTGCTATTGCTTTTGTTAATAGTGAAGTTTTGCAATTGTAATGCCTGGGGCACAGTTATTGTTCGCGCCCAAGGAACCATGTTCTCTGATTCCTTTGGGCGCAAACAATTATTGCGCCCCAGGCTAAGGTTTTGCAAAACCTTAAGCCTGGGGCGTAGTTATTGTTCGCACCCAAGGAACCATGTTCTCTAGTTCCTTTGGGCGCAAACAATTATTGCGCCCCAGGCTAAGGTTTTGCAAAACCTTAAGCCTGGGGCGTAGTTATTGTTCGCGCCCAAGGAACCATGTTCTCTGGTTCCTTTGGTCGCAAACAATTATTGCGCCCCAGGCTTAAGGTTTTGCAAAACCTTAGCCTGGGGTGCAATTATTGTTCGCGCCCAAGGAACCATGTTCTCTGGTTCCTTTGGGCGCAAACAATTATTGCGCCCCAGGCTAAGGTTTTGCAAAATCTTAAGGTTTTGCAAAACTTTAGGCAATTCATTCGATATAGCAGAATTCACTCAACATTGGACTTCGACAATACAATACAATTCATTCAACACGCTTCAATGCAATTCATTCGATACAGTTAAATTAATTCTAAGTTAAGTGTACTAAACGCACACGGACAGACTACTGGTTACAGACATAATAGTTTAATTTCATCACGGATCTTTCGATATTCAACCACTTCGAAAGCACATGCTGCTGCATAAAACAAACCTATCAAATTTTTATCTTTGAATCCAGCAGCTTGAAAATTGACTTTTAAATGTCTGGCGCAATATCTATGTTTGTGCGGGGATCTCCAAGATTTCTCCAAAGCAACCGATATACCCTTCATCCTATCAGAAATGAAAGTGATGCGCCGATTTTGAACACCACGGATGAATGGTCGTATACTCGCAAAAAACCAAACCCAAGTATCGGTTGATTTGGCCTCCACAAACCCATACGCCAACGGGTAAAGTGAATCGTTTGCATCGACAACAGTCGCAACCAGTAACGTGCCTTTGTATTTCCCATATAAATGTATGCCGTCTATGGAAAGCAAAGGTTGACAATGCAAAATCCTTCAATGCATGGCCCAAAAGCCCAAAATGCCCTTACAAAAACTCTGCATGGTTCGGCTACAATATGGGCAACACTCCCTGGATTAGCTTTGATAAGTTCATCAAAATATTGATAGAGGATAGAGTATAACTCGGCCCAGTCACCTAAATGCCTTCGATTGCCCTGCTTAATGCCCTCCATGCCTTCGTATAACCAATTTTTATAAATAGTTTTTCTTGTATTAAAACTTGCACTATTCCAGGCGTAATACTCAAATCCTCTTTCGCAAACGGCATGATCTTCGAAACCAAAAAAGTCGACGTTGCTTGGTTATGATTGGAGTTCACTGTCGGGCTTACACAACTATGTTCAGCTGGGTATTTTTTAATAAGCCACAAACCTTTCTGCATTTTTTTAGAATCTATGGTATGTATTCTCCACGAGCAATTGGGATCCATGTTGCAAATAGCAGTGTATTTCTTTTTGTTTGACCTTATCGGCTTAAACGAAACTGCGTGCAAAATCGACCATTCACTTAACTGTTGAAGGAGTTTGCTTTTGCTCTCAAACATCATACCTACTTTTAAACCATTTTGAAGGCAGGACGACGAGAAAACTTCGTTGTTGAATTGCATATTTGCAACCACAGATTTAGCTACCATTTGTGCATTGCATAAATCATCATCCAATGGTATCTCAAACTCCGGCAACTCCTCATCACTATCTTCGGCCGCGTTTTCTTCGCCTCCCAAATCAAAATTTAGGGGAGCATTGTCTACTCGCATTACATCAACCCATGACGTATCATTATCAGGAATGCTAAAAACGGTCCTGTTGTCAAGTGAAGGATCTGGATTTACCTCTCTCAAATCTTGATCATCTAGTTCCATGTCGACATCAGGAATATTGGGTTCAACGTTAGATTCTGCTTCGGTGGCTTGTGTGGGATACCTATAGTACGCAAGCGACAAATTCTGAAGTACATTTAATACACTACATAAATCTGTAGCGATAACAATACTAACTTACTGTTGGGTCATCCGATACACTTCGGTGCGCATTAGCACCATCGGCAAACAACGGTAACTTGTAGATGGTCCGGCGGAATTTTGTGTCGTGAGGTAATTCGGTACAAACCTGAAATATACACACTTTTTAGAATCATACAAAAGACAATGGTAGTATTGTGAAGGGGGGGAATTCTAAATTTCGAGTTACGCATGCATTATATTTTGGACACTTTCCTGCGTCGGATATGGATAGCCCGGTAGCAATGGATGATGCAAATCCATGTACGGATTAAACCCAAAACACATTTGTTGTTGCTCATACGAGGGAACGCTCATAGTCGGATACGGATAACAAGCTACAGGAGCCGATACCACTGGTGTAACGGCTGGCTCTGTTGACAACCTCTGCTCTTTCATTACAAATAATTCAATAGATTTTGACATAGAGGACAACATAATTTCAATGTCGTCGTCTTCTTTGATTTTTATTGCCTTAGATCCGGAATCGGTCGGCCAATTGCAAACTAACTCAGTGTCATACTCATCCGGATTAATTTTAGTACATTTATACATGGCCTGCTTCAATTGTACGAAATTTGACCCTTTTAAAACTTTTGCCGGTTTGCTAGATCCACCGTTATATATTCCACATTTATGTTCATCAACAACCAATTCTCCATCATAATAGCATATAGTTCCAATATAATTTGGCGCCATTCCGATCTATTCTAAAAACAAAATAATTTTAACTACGATGGGTAAAATAGAACTAACCATAAAAAACCCAAATTCATACCTTTTGATACTCCAAATAGCCAAACTAGCTTGCTCTTAACTTTGATCTTTAAATAACTTGGATTTTGATATTTTTTTAAAGGTTTAGAAGTTTAGGGTTTTTGGGGTTTTGAGTGAGAAATGGGTTATGATGGTAAATGAGAGAAGGAAAGGTAAAGTAAGCTATCTGCTTTTTTATAAAAAAAAACCTTTATAGGCGCAATCGTGGATTGCGCACATGTAAACAATTATATTACAGGCACAATCAATGATCGCGCCAATGCCCACGTCGGCAGGCGAAGTCCTTGATTACGCTAGTAAAAAAATTCCTCTTCTGGCCAACTCAGCGCTTAGTTGGCCAAAAGGAGGCTAAATCCGCAAAATTTCAAAAAAAAGGCTATTTCTGGAATAAAAAGAAAAAAGGAGGCCAAAATAGAAAATTGCCCTTTTTTTCCGATCATCCTCATTTGTGATTCTGTACTTACCATCAAGTAACAAACATATTGAATAATGCAACGTAAATCTTTTCTACAAGTCAAAGAGACAACATTATCCCCTTCTGCAGAGAAACTAAAACGTAAAAGTACGTGTTAAACAAAACAACAACCGGTGAACTGTGGAAACACTAATGTCATAGATGATGTCTCAAACCCTACTATTTCTCAATTTCAATCCGAAAATCTTACCAGTTCGTCAATTTGTGGATCGTCCCCTTATTTTGGTTAACAACGAAAATTTGAACAACGATGACGACTTCGACTGGGATGCTTTTTTAAGTACTCCTGAAGTGGTATGATATCAATTATATATTTCATATATATATATATATATATATATTTTATAATCTTCTCTTATGTCTACCGTATTATTCAATAGATTTTCTTGCAAGACGTTCACGTTAGTACTGCTACTGATTACACCTTTTAACCTCAATTTCCAACTTTTTCAATATTTTTAATAAATTTTGTACCTAAATGTTACGTTTGTATTTTTTAATACTCACTGTTCTTTTCTACATTCTATCACAAATAAACAAGGCCATGCCACATTTGCGTCTTCTTTTTCTTCTATTTATTATTTGGTCCTACATTTTTTATCTTGGCTTTTGCACTTGGAATAATTATTAGTGCACTCCACTCCACTCCCTCAATCATGCATGCACCAAGAGTAGCAGGTTTACTAATTCTATGAAGTGGATGTTTGGGTTTTGAATGAATTTGTTGTGGTGTAAGAAGGCACATGGGTATGGTTTGCAGCAAGAAGATGTTGGGTTATTAAGGCCTTGGAGGAAGGAGAATTGGTCAAATAACCAATTTTCCCTATTTCCAGATGCAACGAAAAAGGTGACAAGCCATTAATATTCCAATGATGTAAGAAGTATGTTTGCATCTCAGGTTTGCTTTTGGTTTTTCTTTGCATGTAGAAATGGACTATAATTTTTGTCTATATTTCCTTTTGATAACAAAAAGTGATATGTGTTTGGTCATTCCATGGATCTCGCAATTATAGACGTCTCTATTTGTCTAACTTCTTTTAACTACAAAAGAAATTTATTCGTACACTAATAAATATGAAGTACTATCTACATATATGATATGACCATATTTTCAAAAAACATTGCCTTGAACTCGGTTTTTCTGCATACGTCCAACGGGCATGCCATATATTGTAACAATGTTGGGACAAACAATATGCAACGACAAAATATGATTGAAACATTGATTGGAAAGCTACAACAAATTATGCTGGCAACGCAGGTTGTCAAAATGATTATGAAGATCGACGATGTTATCACTCAATCAAATACAATGTTCCTTACTTTATGAGTTTTTGTTACTCTGTATAATTTATGACTCTTATGATTTGTATGCTACAAAAATTGTAATATTTGACACTGAAATTTTGTTTGATTCTTGCTGTCAATGATTTTCTGATATTTTCACTTAGAAATTTAGAGTATAATATGAAATCATCTGCCTATATACTAGGTGGGCTTGCCTATATCGTAGTAGTATATTAACACTGATAGGTTTTTTTTTCCTTTTTTATATTCAATTATTTGTTGGTGTTTCAAGTTAGAGCGATAAAAATAGTATATTTTTCTAGTATCTTTTATGACTAATTAATAATTTATTGGAATTTTTATTAGTAGTGCTCCGACCATGTATGATGACATATATTTGTTCTTTTTACCCCTTCAATTAGACTAAATTTAAGTTTTTTTATCTTGCATGTTTGCCACAATACCATATAAACAATAAGAGATAATTTTATCGTCTTTGATGTGTTTCGAAGGAAATTGATGTTAATATCTTTTGTTTTAGTTGATAAAACTCTGACTGCGTTTCTTTTTAATAGTTTTATTACATTGTTCTAAGGCTACTTTTGTTTGATTACATTTCAATATTTCAATGATATATGTTAGACCGAAATTTGGGCCTAACACCCAAATGTTATGTGAAAACCTCACAATCACAGATTAATGCAGAAAAAGCAGTAAAATAAGAGGAGACACATGAGATTTTTATAGTGGTTCGGCTCAAACCAAGCCTACGTCCACTTTATAGTTTCTTAAATCCTAAGAAGCTATTACAATACTGTTTGTTTGCGGTTTATACACAATAGCCTTGTGTTACAATGAAGAAGAGGAGATTAGAGAATGAATTTATACACCTCGTGTTAAAGTGATGAGCAATGTCCTTGCTTGGTTGTAAAGGAGGCCAAGTGTTGGAGTAGCCAAAAAGTCACTTGAAATGGCCATATGAGGGTGTATTTATAGGCGTAGAGGAGCCTTGCAAGGTTCGGAAGCGCTCCGGTTCGGAGTTGCCACGTGGCGGGCACTGAGGTGATCTCGGAAGTGGTGGAGTAGTGGTCTTCAGATCGTGCTAGGACATGTGGACTTCATTCCATGAGAGTGGGAGGTAGTGGCTCCTCAAGAATAGGTTAGATCCGAAGTGTACAACAGATCAATAGGGGTCGGATCGGTTCGGATCCGATCCGAACCGAGGTGGAACCTCCGAACCGAAGGCGTGACGAGCACTTCTGTGCAGTGTACAAGGCGGGTCGGGTCTGGATGGTCCGATCCGAACCGAAGCGAGCTAAAGTCCAAGTTTTAGAAACTTCGAAGCGTGGGTCGGAGCGGGTCCGATCCGATCCGAAGCTTTTCTCATGCCACAATCCAAGTTTCCAATTTTGCATGCGTTCACGGAAATGGGCCTAAGCCAAACGAAAGCTCAAACTGAAGCTAATTCAGAGGGCTACAAGAGTTACAGAACTCAACTCCGTAATTACTGTTTTCGGGCCCAAAAGACATCGTCTGATAGGAGTTTTGGGCCTTTCTTTGTTCGCGATGCGATTTCGACCAAATCGTTGCCTGTCTTCTAACGATGCTTCCAATACTCGAGCGTATTTTTGATCAGAGATTCCATGTGTGACTGCTTTGACTAAAAAGCAGGTCAACATTTTGCCCCCCAGAACATATTTTGCTGGTTGAAGGAAGATGTGTTCTGGATAATCCAAGAAATCCAAGGCCATGCTGGGCCTGCTAGCTGCAAATATAATCCATACCTGCGAAGAAAAGAAAGCAAATAGGTATGTCAAAACCTGACAAGACTGATTACACTTTCGAGCATAAACCATGCTTGGGCGTTCGTTTGAGCATAAACTGCACTCAAGAGACGTTCGAATCATCCTGACAAAACCTGACGAGGGGCCTAACCTTCCGGGTATAAGCCATACCAGGAAGTTCAAACTGAGCATAAGCCATACTCGAGTTTATTGAGTTCCTTTGCCAAATACTGACAAGAGCATTTGTCGTTCCTGAGTATAGTCCATACTTGTAAATTCGGTGGAGTACAATCCATACTCATTCCAAGACGGAGCTACACTTGCCAAAACCTGACAAGATAGTCCATCCCTAGGCACAATCCGTACCTAGGGTTTTGAGGTATGTATAAGACATACTTTAATTAAGATTGAGAATCCTACCACAACCTGGCAAGACACTTAAATTTGCCAAACATAATCCATGCTCGGAAAGTCCTTCCTTATTCAATTCAAAGTACAAAACCAAAGCAAATCCTGATTGGTTTGTCATCGAGTGCAGAGCACGCTTTGGAGCTAAATCCTAACCCCGAACGTGTGTACTCCGATTTAGCCAATCAGAAAATATAAAGAAAGTAAAGAAACATATCTTAAATCCTAAGAAAGGCAGGAAATGCAGAGTTATCCAATCCAGATCAGTTGATGATGAGCCCACGGGAGCTCAATCCAGGGTCATTCCCTCTTCAGGGAGCAGGTGGTGGCAGCGCGGGTACATGCGTTGTAGGTTGTTTCACATACTCGGGTAGCTCTCCACGTCTAACTCGTTCCTCAATCAAGTCTCGCAAGTGTCTACAGTAATTTGTGTCATGACCGTCCTTGTCATGAAACATGTAGTATTTCCCAGAATCGCGTTCTCTTTGTGATGGTTCCCTCCAGGGAGGCTTTGGATAGGAGATATCACCATTTGTGTTCACGTAGATGTCGGTTTGTGACGAATTGAGCTCTATGTACTTTTCATATCTAGGACCTCTCCAGGGCTGAGCATTGCTGTCATTCTTGATAGCAACTTTCCCTTTGCCTTTTCCAGAATTAGATGATTCTCCGTCTCCGAGCATGTTGACATCGAGAATTTTTTTTCCGGACATTGCGTCTTCTTCACGTAGAAATCTATCTGATTCAAGGTAGAATTCGCTGAGATTCCGTGGTGGGTCCCGATACAAGGATTTTTTGAACTCCGAGTTTTCCAGAACGCCGGATACTGCCGCCATCAATACCGTAGATTGTTTAGGTTGATCAACTGACGCTGCTCCAACATTGAACCTTTCCAGGAATGAGCGCAGAGTTTCTCTGGGTCCCTGTTTGATTGTAGTAAGCGACATGACGTTCTTGGGGCTGACGATGTGGACCCGAAATTGTTAGATGAAGCGAGCGACCAACATGTTCCAGCTGTTGATCGATTCAGATTCCAACTGCCGAATCCACATAGTAGCTATATTAGTCAAAAAGAGAGGGCAGCACTTTGCCATGACGTTTTCTGACGCCGACTGAACTTCCATGTGCCGTTTGTAGCGCATGAGATGCACGGTTGGATCCATCCTGCCGTTGTAGGGCTCCAATTGTGGAAGTTTGAAATCTTGGAGATTGCGAGAATTCCTAATTTCTTGTGTGAATGGATTGTGATTGACATCATCCATGTCACTATGATAAGTGCGGCCTCGAGAGAGGCGTTCAATGAGATTGGCGAGCCGATCGCCTTAAAGAGCGGTTGCAAGCTGCCGAGGTCAGAGCTGGTGGCCCCAGCGTTGAATCTAGAAGAGTTTGGAAAAGTACGGGGAGCTTGGAAGGCCATTCGGTTCGGTTCAGAGGTGCCCCCTTGTTGCGGGTCGTGGAACTCGAACCGGTTCGGTTCGTGATGCCCGATCCGAACCGATGCTTGGTTGCCATTCTGAGTTGCTTCGTGTTGCTGCACTCTTATGGGTTCTATCCGAACCGAGGCAGAGATTGGTCATGCTCGACCTGAGTTTCCCAAATTAAGGGGGTTGCCCCCGAGCTCAAGTGGAGCAGCGGGACGAGTGAAGGCTGATCCGACCCGGTTGGCGAGAGCTGATGCATCACGAGCGGCTGCTGAATTTGGGTCTCCTTCGGCTCGGATCGGGTCTGATCCGATCCGAATCACTGCTCCTACTGGTGTTGATTCCATGCCATTTCCAATGAGTTGAGCGTTGTCGCTCGGCCTTCCTTCCATTCGAGCGAAGAATTGGTCTATCATCTCCTGTAGTTTGCGGAGGAGATCGTCTTGCCTTGCCATTTGAGCTCTCAATTCAGTGAGAACGCCATCCATTTCATCTCTAGTCAGGTATGCTGACGAATTTCCATGAGAGGAAGCCTCTTGACTCGCCTCGTTCCCTGCGCCTTCAGTGCCAATGTCCTCAGTACGAGAGAAGGTTCCGTCTTTCTTTCGTTTGACCATTGATCCAATAGCCAAATAATCCAAGCAGAAGATGAAGTTGTGTGCCCGCTTCCTAGCACGCCACTAATGTCAGACCGAAATTTGGGCCTAACACCCAAATGCTATGTGAAAACCTCACAATCACAGATTAATGCAGAAAAAGAAGTAAAAAAAGAGGAGACACACGAGATTTTTATAGTGGTTCGGCTCAAACCAAGCCTACATCCACTTTATAGTTTCTTAAATCCTAAGAAGCTATTACAATACTGTTTGTTTGCGGTTTATACACAATAGCCTTGTGTTACAATGAAGAAGAGGAGTTTAGAGAATGAATTTATACACGAATTCCTCGTGTTAAAGTGATGAGCAATGTCCTTGCTTGGTTGTAAAGGAGGCCAAGTGTTGGAGTAGCCAAAAAGTCACTTGAAATGGCCATATAAGGGTGTATTTATAGGCGTAGAGGAGCCTTGCAAGGTTCTGAAGCGGTCCGGTTCGGAGGTGCCACGTGGCGGGCACTGAGGTGATCTCGGAAGTAGTGGAGTAGTGGTCTTCAGATCGTGCTAGGATAGGTGGACTTCATTCCATGAGAGTAGGAGGTAGTGGCTCCTTAAGAATAGGTCAGATCCGAAGTGTAGCAGCAGGTCAATAGGGGTCGGATCGGTTCGGGTCCGATCCGAACCGAGGTGGAACCTCCGAACCGAAGGTGTGACGAGCGCTTCTGTGCAGTGTACAAGGCGGGTCGGGTCTGGATGGTCCGATTCGAACCGAAGCGAGCTAAAGTCCAAGTTTGAGAAACTTTGAAGCGTGGGTCGGAGCGGGTCCGATCCGATTCGGAGCTTTTCTCATGCCACAATCCAAGTTTCCAGTTCTGCATGCGTTCACGGAAACGGGCGTAACTTTCAAACCGTAAGTCCGTTTTAGCCAAGTGAAAGCTCAAACTGAAACTAATTCAGAGGGCTACAAGAGTTACAGAACTCATCTCCGTAATTGCTGTTTTCGGGCCCAAAAGACATCGTCTGATAGGAGTTTCGGGCCTTTCTTTGTTCGCGATGCGATTTCGACCAAATCGTTGCCTATGTTCTAGCGATGCTTCCAATTCTCGAGCGTATTGTTGATCAGAGATTCCATGTGTGACTGCTTTGACTAAAAAGCAGGTCAACATTTTGCCCCCCAAAACATATCTTGCTGGTTGAAGGAAGATGTGTTCTGGATAATCCAAGAAATCCAAGGCCACGCTGGGCCTGCCAGCTGCAAGTATAATCCATACATGCGAAGAAAAGAAAGAAAATAGGTATGTCAAAACCTGACAAAACTGATTACACTTTCGAGCATAAACCATGCTTGGGCGTTTGTTTGAGCATAAACTGCACTCAAGAGACGTTCGAATCATCCTGCCAAAACCTGATGAGGGGCCTAACCTTCCGGGTATAAGCCATAACAGGAAGTTCAAACTGAGCATAAGCCATACTTGAGTTTATTGAGTTCCTTTGCCAAATACTGACAATAGCATTTGTCGTTCCTGAGTATAGTCCATACTTGTAAATTCGGTGGAGTACAATCCATACTCATACCAAGATGGAGCTATACTTCCCAAAACCTGACAAGATAGTCCATCCCTAGGCACAATCCATACCTAGGGTTTCGAGATATGTATAAGACAAACTTTAATTAAGATTGAGAATCATGCCACAACCTGGCAAGACACTTAAATTTGCCAAACATAATCCATGCTCGGAAAGTCCTTCCTTATTCAATTCAAAGTACAAAACCAAAGCAAATCCTGATTGGTTTGTCATCGAGTGCAGAGCACGCTTTGGAGCTAAATCCTAACCCCGAACATGTGTACTCCGATTTAGCCAATCGGAAAACCTTATGAAAGCAAAGAAACAAATCTTAAATCCCAAGAAAGTTAGGAAATGCAGAGTTATCCAATCCAGATCAGTTGATAATGAGCCCACGGGAGCTCAATCCAGGGTCATTCCCTCTCTGGGGAGCAGTGGTGGCAGCGCGGGAACAGGCGTTGTTGGTTGTTTCACATACTCGGGTAGCTCTCCACGTCTAACCCGTTCCTCAATCAAGTCTCGCAAGTGTCTACAGTCATTTGTGTCATGACCGTCCATATCATGAAACATGCAGTATTTCCCAGAATCGCGTTCTCTTTGTGATGGTTCCCTCCTGGGAGGCTTTGGATAGGAGATATCACCATTTGTGTTCACGTAGATGTCGGTTAGTGACGAATTGATCTCTATGTACTTTTCTTATCTAGGCCCTTTCTGGGGCTAAGCGTTGCGGTCAATCTTGACAGCAGCTTTCCCTTTGCCTTTTCCAGAATTAGATGGTTCTCCGTCTCCGAGCATGTTGACATCGAGAATTTTCTTTTCGGACATTGCGTCTTCTTCACGTAGAAATCTATCTAATTCAAGGTAGAATTCGCTGAGATTCCGTGGTGGGTCCCGATACAAGGATTTTTTGAACTCCGAGTTGTCCAGAACGGCGGATTCTGCCGCCATCAATACCATAGATTGCTCAGGTCGATCAACTGACGCTGCTGCAGTGTTGAACCTTTCCAGGAATGAGCGCAGAGTTTCTCTGGGTCCCTGTTTGATTGTAGTAAGCGACATGACGTCCTTGGGGCTGGCGATGTGGACCCGAAATTGTTAGATGAAGCGAGCGACCAACATGTTCCAGCTGTTGATCGATTCAGATTCCAACTGCCGAATCCACATAGCAGCTATATTAGTCAAAAAGAGAGGGAAGCACTTTGCCATAACGTTTTCCGACGCCGACTGAACTTCCATGTGCCGTTTGTAGCGCATGAGATGCATGGTTGGATCCATCCTGCCATTGTAGGGCTCCAATTGTGGAAGTTTGAAATCTTGGAGATTGCGAGAATTCCTAATTTCTTATGTGAATGGATTGTGATTGACATCATCCATGTCACTCTGATAAGTGTGGCCTCGAGAGAGGCGTTCAATGAGATTGGCGAGCCGATTGCCTTCAAAGTGCGGTTACAAGATGCCGAGGTCAGAGCTGGTGGCCCCAGCGTTGAATATAGAAGAGTTAGGAAAAGTATGGGGAGCTTGGAAGGCCATTCGGTTCGGTTCAGAAATGCCCCCTTGCTGTGGGTCATGGAGGCCGAATCGGTTCGGTTCGTGATGCCCGATCCGAACCGATGCTTGATTGCCATTCTGAGTTGCTTCGTGTTGCTGCACTCTTGTGGGTTCTATCCGAACCGGGGGTAGAGATTGGTCGTGCTCGACCTGAGTTTCCCAAATTAAGGGGGTTGTCCCCGAGCTCAAGTGGAGCAGCGGGTCGAGTAAAGGCTAATCCGACCCGGTTGGCGCGAGCTGATGCATCTCGAGCGGCTGCTGAATTTGGGTCTCCTTCTGCTCGGATCGGGTCTGATCCGACCCGAATCGCTGCTCCTTTTGGTGTTGATTCCATGCCATTTCCAATGAGTTGAGCGTTGTCGCTCGGCTTTCCTTCCATCCGAGCGAAGAATTGGTCGATCATCTCCTGTTGTTTCGGAGGAGATCATCTTGCCTTGCCATTTGAGCTCTCAATTCAGTGAGAACGTCATCCATTTCATCTCTAGTCAGGTATGCTGACGAATTTCCATGAGAAGAAGCCTCTTGGCTCGCCTCGTTCCCTGCGCCTTCAGTGCCAACATCCTCAGCACGAGAGAAGGTTCCATCTTTATTTCGTTTGACGATTGATCCAATAGCCAAATAATCCAAGCAGAAGATGAAGTTGTGTGCCCCCTTCCTGGCTCGCCACAAATGTCAGACCAAAATTTGGGCCTAACACCCAAATGCTATGTGAAAACCTCACAATCACAGACTAATGCAGAAAAATAAGTAAAATAAGAGGAGACATACGAGATTTTTATAGTGGTTCGGCTCAAACCAAGCCTACATCCACTTTATAGTTTCTTAAATCCTAAGAAGCTATTACAATACTGTTTGTTTGCGGTTTATACACAATAGCCTTGTGTTATAATGAAGAAGAGGAGATTAGAGAATGAATTTATACACGAATTCCTCGTGTTAAAGTGATGAGCAATGTACTTGCTTGGTTGTAAAGGAGGCCAAGTGTTGGAGTAGCCAAAAAGTCACTTGAAATGGCCATATGAGGGTGTATTTATAGGTGTAGAGGAGCCTTGCAAGGTTCTGAAGCGGTCCGGTTTGGAGGTGCCACGTGGCGGGCACTGAGGTGATCTCGGAAGTAGTGGAGTAGTGGTCTTCAGATCATGCTAGGACAGGTGGACTTCATTCCATGAGAATAGGAGGTAGTGGCTCCTTAAGAATAGGTCAGATCCGAAGTGTAGCAGTAGGTCAATAGGGGTTGGATCAGTTCGGGTCTGATCCGAACCGAGGTGGAACCTCCGAACCGAAGGCGTGACGAGCGCTTCTGTGCAGTGTAAAAGGTGGGTCGGGTCTGGGTGGTCCGATCCGAACCGAAGCAAACTAAAGTCCAAGTTTGTGAAATTTCGAACCGTGGGTCGGAGCGGGTCCGATCCGATCCGGAGCTTTTCTCATGCCACAATCCAAGTTTCCAGTTCTGCATGAGTTCACGAAAATAGGCGTAACTTTCAAACCGTAAGTCCGTTTTAGCCAAGCGAAAGCTCAAACTGAAGCTAATTCAGAGGGCTATAAGAGTTATAGAACTCAACTCCGTAATTGCTGTTTTCGGGCCTAAAAGTCATCGTCTGATAGGAGTTTCGGGCCTTTCTTTGTTCGCGATGCGATTTCGACCAAATCGTTGCATGTCTTCTAACGATGCTTCCAATACTCGAGCGTATTGTTGATCAGAGATTCCATGTGTGACTGCTTTGACTAAAAAGCAGGTCAACATTTTTCCCTCCAGAACATATCTTACTGGTTGAAGGAATATGTGTTCTGGATAATCCAAGAAATCCAAGGCCACGCTGGGCCTGCCAGCTGCAAGTATAATCCATACATGCGAAGAAAAGAAAGCAAATAGGTATGTCAAAACCTGACAAAACTGATTACACTTTCGAGCATAAACCATGCTTGGGCGTTTGTTTGAGCATAAATTGCACTCAAGGGACGTTCGAATCATCCTGCCAAAACCTGACGAGGGGCCTAACCTTCCGAGTATAAGCCATACCAGGAAGTTCAAACTGAGCATAAGCCATACTCGAGTTTATTGAGTTCCTTTGCCAAATACTGACAAGAGCATTTGTCGTTCCTGAGTGTAGTCCATACTTGTAAATTCGGTGGAGTACAATCCATACTCATACCAAGATGGAGCTATACTTGCCAAAACCTGACAAGATAGTCCATCCCTAGGCACAATCCGTACCTAGGGTTTCGAGATATGTATAAGACATACTTTAATTAAGATTGAGAATCCTGCCACAACCTGGCAAGACACTTAAATTTGCCAAACATAATCCATGCTCAGAAAGTCCTTCCTTATTCAATTCAAAGTACAAAACCAAAGCAAATCCTGATTGGTTTGTCATCGAGTGCAGAGCACGCTTTGGAGCTAAATCCTAACCCCGAACGTGTGTACTCTGATTTAGCCAATCGGAAAACCTAAAGAAAGAAAAGAAACATATCTTAAATCCTAAGAAAGGCAGGAAATGTAGAGTTATCCAATCCAGATCAGTTGATAATGAGCCTACGGGAGCTCAATCTAGGGTCATTCCCTCTCCGGGGAGCAGGTGGCGGCAGCGCGGGTACAGGCGTTGTAGGTTGTTTCACATACTCGGGTAGCTCTCCACGTCTAACCCGTTCCTCAATCAAGTCTCGCAAGTGTCTATAGTCATTTGTGTCATGACCATCCATATCATGAAACATGCAGTATTTCCCAAAATCGCGTTCTCTTTGCGATGGTTCCCTCCTGGGAGGCTTTGGATAGGAGATATCACCATTTGTGTTCACGTAGATGTCGGTTAGTGACGGATTGAGCTCTATGTACTTTTCATATCTAGGTCATCTCCGGGGCTAAGCGCGGTCATTCTTGACAACAACTTTCCCTTTGCCTTTTCCATAATTAGATGGTTCTCCGTCTCTGAGCATGTTGACATCGAGAATTTTCTTTTCGGACATTGTGTCTTCTTCACGTAGAAATCTATCTGATTCAAGGTAGAATTCGATGAGATTCCATGGTGGGTCCCGATACAAGGATTTTTGAACTCTGAGTTGTTCAGAACGCCGGATACTGCCGCCATCAATACCATAGATTGATCAGGTCGATCAACTGACGCTGCTGCAACGTTGAACCTTTCCAGGAATGAGCGTAGAGTTTCTCTGGGTCCCTGTTTGATTGCAGTAAGCGACATGACGTTCTCGGGGCGGGCGATGTGGACCCGAAATTGTTAGATGAATCGAGCGACCAACATGTTCCAGCTATTGATCGATTCAGATTCCAACTGCCGAATCCACATAGCAGCTATATTAGTCAAAAAGAGAGGGAAGCACTTTGCCATGACGTTTTCTGACGCCGACTGAACTTCCATGTGATGTTTGTAGCGCATGAGATGCACGGTTGGATCCATCCTGCCGTTGTAGGGCTCCATTGTGGAAGTTCGAAATCTTGGAGATTGCGAGAATTCCTAATTTCATGTGTGAATGGATTGTGATTGACATCATACATGTCACTCTGATAAGTGCGGCCTCGAGAGAGGCGTTCAATGAGATTGGCGAACTGATCGCCTTCAAAGAGCGGTTGCAAGCTGCTGAGGTTAGAGCTGGTGGCCCCAGCGTTGAATATAGAAGAGTTCGGAAAAGTACGGGGATAATGGAAGGCCATTCGGTTCGGTTCGGAGGTGCCCCCTTACTGTAGGTCGTGGAGGCCGAACCGGTTCGGTTCGTGATGCCTGATCCGAACCGATGCTTGATTGCCATTCTAAGCTGCTTCGTGCTGCTACACTCTTGTGGGTTCTATCCGAACCGGGGCAGAGATTGGTCGTGCTCGACCTGAGTTTCCCAAATTAAGGGGGTTGCCCCCGAGCTTAAGTGGAGCAGCGGGTCGAGTGAAGGCTAATCCGACCCAGTTGGCGCGAGCTGATGCATCTCAACCGGCTGCTGAATTTGGGTCTCCTTCGGCTCGGATCGGGTCTGATCCGACCCGAATCGCTGCTCTTTCTAGTGTTGATTCCATGCCATTTCCAATGAGTTGAGCGTTGTCGCTCGGCCTTCCTTCCATCCGAGCGAAGAATTGGTCGATCATCTCCTGTTGTTTGCGGAGGAGATCGTCTTGCCTTGCCATTTGAGCTCTCAATTCAGTGAGAACGCCATCCATTTCATCTCTAGTCAGGTAGGCTGACCAATTTCCATGAGAGGAAGCCTCTTGGCTCACCTCGTTCCCTGCGCCTTCAGTGCCAACGTCCTCAGCACGAGAGACGGTTCCGTCTTTCTTTCGTTTGACCATTGATCCAATAGCCAAATAATCCAAGCAGAAGATGAAGTTGTGTGCCCGCTTCCTGGCGCGCCACAAATGTCAGACCAAAATTTGGGCCTAACACCCAAATGCTATGTGAAAACCTCACAATCACAGATTAATGCAGAAAAAGAAGTAAAATAAGAGGAGACACACGAGATTTTAATAGTGGTTCGGCTCGAACCAAGCCTACATCCACTTTATAGTTTCTTAAATCCTAAGAAGCTATTACAATACTGTTTGTTTGCGATTTATACACAATAGCCTTGTGTTACAATGAAGAAGAGGATAGTAGAGAATGAATTTGTACACGAATTCCTCATGTTAAAGTGATGAGAAATGTCCTTGCTTGGTTGTAAAGGAGGCCAAGTGTTGGAGTAGCCAAAAAGTCACTTGAAATGGCCATATGAGGGTGTATTTATAGGCGTAGAGGAGCCTTGCAAGGTTCTGAAGCTGTTCGGTTTGGAGGTGCCACGTGGCGGGCACTGAGGTGATCTCGGAAGTAGTGGAGTAGTGGTCTTCAGATCGTGCTAGGACAGGTGGACTTCATTCCATGAGAGTAGGAGGTAGTGGCTCCTTAAGAATAGGTCAGATCCGAAGTGTAGCAGCAGGTCAATAGGGGTCGGATCGGTTCGGGTCCGATCCGAACCGAGGTGGAACCTCCGAACCGAAGGCATGACGAGCGCTTCTGTGCAGTGTACAAGGCGGGTCGGGTCTAGATGGTCCGATCCGAACCAAAGCGAGCTAAAGTCCAAGTTTGAGAAACTTCGAAGCGTGGGTCGGAGCGGGTCCGATCCGATCCGGAGCTTTTCTCATGCCACAATCCAAGTCAGTTCTACAGGCGTTCACGGAAACAGGCGTAACTTTCAAACCGTAAGTCCGTTTTTGCCATGCGAAAGCTCAAACTGAAGCTAATTCAGAGGGCTACAGGAATTACATAACTCAGCTCCGTAATTGCTGTTTTCGGGCCCAAAAGACATCGTCTGATAGGAGTTTCGGGCCTTTCTTTGTTCGCGATACGATTTCGACCAAATCGTTGCCTGTCCTCTAACGATGCTTCCAATACTCGAGCGTATTGTTGATCAGAGATTCCATGTGTGACTGCTTTGACTAAAAAGCAGGTCAACATTTTGCCCCCCAGAACATATCTTGCTGGTTGAAGGAAGATGTGTTCTGGATAATCCAAGAAATCCAACGCCACGCTGGGCCTGCCAGCTGCAAGTATAATCCATACCTGCGAAGAAAAGAAAGCAAATAGGTATGTCAAAACCTGACAAAACTGATTACACTTTCGAGCATAAACCATTCTCGGGAGCTTGTTTGAGCATAAACTGCACTCAAGAGACGTTCGAATCATCCTACCAAAACCTGACGAGGGGCCTAACCTTCCGAGTATAAGCCATACCAGGAAGTTCAAATTGAGCATAAGTCATACTCGAGTTTATTGAGTTCCTTTGCCAAATACTAACAAGAGCATTTGTCGTTCCTGAGTATAGTCCATACTTGTAAATTCGGTGGAGTACAATCCATACTCATACCAAGATGGAGCTATACTTGCCAAAACCTGACAAGATAGTCCATCCCTAGGCACAATCCGTACCTAGGGTTTCGAGATATGTATAAGACATACTTTAATTAAGATTGAGAATCCTTCCATAACCTGGCAAGACACTTAAATTTGCCACACATAATCCATGCTCGGAAAGTCCTTCCTTATTCAATTCAAAGTACAAAACCAAAGCAAATCCTGATTGGTTTGTCATCGAGTGCAGAGCACGCTTTGGAGCTAAATCCTAACCCTGAACGTGTGTACTTCGATTTAGCCAATCGGAAAACCTAAAGAAAGAAAAGAAACATATCTTAAATCCTAAGAAAGGCAGGAAATGCAGAGTTATCCAATCCAGGTCAGTTGATAATGAGCCCACGGGAGCTCAATCCAGGGTCATTCCCTCTCCGGGAGCAGGTGGTGATAGCGCAGGTACAGGCGTTGTAGGTTGTTTCACATACTCGGGTAGCTCTCCATGTCAAACCCGTTCCTCAATCAAGTCTCGCAAGTGTCTATAGTCATTTGTGTCATGATCATTCATATCATGAAACATGCAGTATTTCCTAGAATCGCGTTCTCTTAGCGATGGTTCCCTCCTGGGAGGCTTTGGATAGGAGATATCACCATTTGTGTTCACGTAGATGTCGGTTAGTGACGAATTGAGCTCTATGTACTTTTCATATCTAGGTCCTCTCCAGGGCTGAGCGCGGTCATTCTTGACAGCAACTTTCCCTTTGCCTTTTCCAGAATTAGATGGTTCTCCGTCTCTGAGCATGTTGACATCGAGAATTTTCTTTTTGGACATCGCGTCTTCTTCACGTAGAAATCTATCTGATTCAAGGTAGAATTCGCTGAGATTCCATGGTGGGTCCCGATACAAGGATTTTTTGAACTCCGAGTTATCTAGAACGCCGGATACTGCCGCCATCAATACCATAGATTGCTCAGGTCGATCAAATGATGCTGCTGCAACGTTGAACCTTTCCAGGAATGAGCGTAGAGTTTCTCTGGGTCCCTGTTTGATTGTAGTAGTAAGCGACATGACGTTCTTGGGGCTGGCGATGTGGACCCGAAATTGTTAGATGAAGCGAGCGACCAACATGTTCCAGCTATTGATCAATTCAGATTCTGACTGCCGAATCCACATAGCAACTATATTAGTCAAAAAGAGAGGGAAGCACTTTGCCATGACATTTTCTGACGCCGAATGAACTTCCATGTGCCGTTTGTAGCGCATGAGATGCACGGTTGGATCCATCCTGCCGTTGTAGGGCTCCATTGTGGAAGTTTGAAATCTGGGAGATTGCGAAAATTCCTAATTTATTGTGTGAATGGATTGTGATTGACATCATCCATGTCACTCTGATAAGTGCGGCCTCGAGAGAGGCGTTCATTGAGATTGGCGAGCCGATCGCCTTCAAAGAGCGGTTGCAAGCTGCCGAGGTCAGAGCTGGTGGCCCCAGCATTGAATCTAGAAGAGTTCGGAAAATTACGGGGAGCTTGGAAGGCCATTCGGTTCGGTTCGGAGGTGCCCCCTTATTGTGGGTCGTGGAGGTCGAACCGGTTCGGTTCGTGATGCCCGATCCGAACCGATGCTTGGTTGTCATTCTGGGTTGCTTCGTGCTGCTGCAATCTTGTGGGTTCTATCCGAACCGGGGCAGAGATTGGTCGTGCTCGACCTGAGTTTCCCAAATTAAGGGGGTTGCCCCCAAGCTCAAGTGGATCAGCGGGTCGAGTGAAGGATGATCCGACCCGGTTGGCGCGAGCTGATGCATCTCGAGCGGCTGCTGAATTCGGGTCTCCTTCGGCTCGGATCGGGTCTGATCCGACCCGAATCGCTGCTCCTTCTGGTGTTGATTCCATGCCATTTCCAATGAGTTGAGCGTTGTCGCTCGGCCTTCCTTCCATCCGAGCGAAGAATTGGTCGATCATCTCCTGTTGTTTGCGGAGGAGATCGTCTTGCCTTGCCATTTGAGCTCTCAATTCAGTGAGAACGCCATCCATTTCATCTCTAGTCAGGTAGGCTGACCAATTTCCATGAGAGGAAGCCTCTTGGCTCGCCTCATTCCCTGCACCTTCAGTGCCAACGTCCTCAGCACGAGAGACGGTTCCGTCTTTCTTTCGTTTGACCATTGATCCAATAGCCAAATAATCCAAGCAGAAGATGAAGTTGTGTGCCCGCTTCCTGGCGCGCCACAAATGTCAGACCAAAATTTGGGCCTAACACCCAAATGCTATGTGAAAACCTCACAATCACAGATTAATGCAGAAAAAGAAGTAAAATAAGAGGAGACACACGAGATTTTAATAGTGGTTCGGCTCAAACCAAGCCTACATCCACTTTATAGTTTCTTAAATCCTAAGAAGCTATTACAATACTGTTTGTTTGCGATTTATACACAATAGCCTTGTGTTACAATGAAGAAGAGGATATTAGAGAATGAATTTGTACACGAATTCCTCATGTTAAAGTGATGAGCAATGTCCTTGCTTGGTTGTAAAGGAGGCCAAGTGTTGGAGTAGCCAAAAAGTCACTTGAAATGGCCATATGAGGGTGTATTTATAGGCGTAGAGGAGCCATGCAAGGTTCCGAAGCGGTCCGGTTCGGAGGTGCCACGTGGCGGGCAACGAGGTGATCTCGGAAGTAGTGGAGTAGTGGTCTTCAGATCGTGCTAGGATAGGTGGACTTCATTCCATGAGAGTAGGAGGTAGTGGCTCCTTAAGAATAGGTCAGATCCGAAGTGTAGCAGCAGGTCAATAGGGGTCGGATCGGTTCGGGTCCGATCCGAACCGAGGTGGAACCTCCGAACCAAAGGCGTGACGAGCGCTTCTGTGCAGTATACAAGGCGGGTGGGGTCTGGATGGTCCGATCCGAACCGAAGCGATCTATAGTCCAAGTTTGAGAAACTTCGAAGCGTGGGTCGGAGCGGGTCCGATCCGATCCGGAGCTTTTCTCATGCCACAATTTAAGTTTCCAGTTCTGCATGCGTTCACGGAAACGGATGTAACTTTCAAACCGTAAGTCTGTTTTCGCCAAACGAAAGCTCAAACTGAAGCTAATTTAGAGGGCTACAAGAGTTACAGAACTCAGCTCCGTAATTACTATTTTCGGGCCAAAAAGAGATCGTCTGATAGGTGTTTTGGGCCTTTCTTTGTTCGCGATGCGATTTCGACCAAATCGTTGCCTATCTTCTGACGATGCTTCCAATATTCGAGCGTATTGTTGATCATAGATTCCATGTGTGACTGCTTTGACTAAAAAGTAGGTCAACATTTTGCCCCCCAGAACATATCTTGCTGGTTGAAGGAAGATGTGTTCTGGATAATCCAAGAAATCCAAGGCCACGCTGGGCCTGCCAGCTGTAAGTATAATCATACCTGCGAAGAAAAGAAAGCAAATAGGTATGTCAAAACCTGACAAGACTGATTACACTTTCAAGCATAAACCATGCTTGGGCATTTGTTTGAGCATAAACTACATTCAAGAGACGTTCGAATCACCCTGCCAAAACCTGGCGAGGGGTTTAACCTTCCGGGTATAAGCCATACCATGAAGTTCAAACTGAGCATAAGCCATACTCGAGTTTTATAGAGTTCCTTTGCCAAATACTGACAAGAGCATCCGTTATTCCTAAGTATAATCCGTACTTGTAAATTCTGTGGAGTACAATCCATACTCATACCAAGATGGAGCTATACTTGCCAAAACCTGACAAGATAGTCCATCCCTAGGCACAATCCATACCTAGGGTTTCGAGATATGTATAAGCCATACTTTAATTAAGATTGAGAATCTTTCCATAACCTGGCAAGGCACTTAAATTTGCCAAACATAATCCATGCTTGGAAAGTCCTTCCTTATTCAATTCAAAGTACAAAACCAAAGCAAATCCTGATTGGTTTATCATCGAGTGCAGAGCACGCTTTGGAGATAAATCCCAACCTCGAACGTGCATACTCCGATTTAGCCAGTCGAAAAACCTAATGAAAGCAAAGAAACATATCTTAAATCCTAAGAAAGGCAGGAAATGCTGAGTTATCCAATTCAGATCCGTTGTAGGTTGTTTCACATACTCGGGTAGCTCTCCACGTCTAACACGTTCCTCAATCAAGTCTCGCAAGTGTCTACAGTCATTTGTATCATGACCGTCCATATCATGAAACATGCAGTATTTCCCAGAATCGCGTTCTCTTTGCGATAGTTCCCTCTTGGGAGGCTTTGGATAGGAGATATCACCCTTTGTGTTCACGTAGATGTCGGTTAGTGACGAATTGAGCTCTGTGTACTTTTCATATCTAGGCCCTATCCGGGGCTGAGCATTGCGGTCATTCTTGACAGCAACTTTCCCTTTGCCTTTTCCAGAATTAGATGGTTCTCCGTCTCTGAGCATGTTGACATCGAGAATTTTCTTTTCGGACATTGCGTCTTCTTCACGTTGAAATCTATCCGATTCAAGGTAGAATTCGCTGAGATTCCGTGGTGGGTCCCGATACAAGGATTTTTTGAACTTCGAGTTGTCCAGAACGTCGGATACTGCCGCCATCAATACCATAGATTGCTCAGGTCGATCAACTGACGCTGCTGCAACTTTGAACCTTTCCAGGAATGAGCGCAGAGTTTCTCTGGGTCCCTGTTTGAGTGTAGTAAGCGACATGACGTTCTTGGGGCTAGCGATATGGACCCGAAATTATTCGATGAAGCGAGCGACCAACATGTTCCAGCTGTTGATCGATTCAGATTCCAACCGCCGAATCCACATATTAGCTATATTAGTCAAAAAGAGAGGGAAGCACTATGCCATGACGTTTTCCGACGCCGACTGAACTTCCATGTGTCGTTTGTAGCGCATGATATGCACGGTTGGATCCGTCCTGCCGTTGTAGGGCTCCAATTGTGGAAGTTTGAAATCTGGGAGATTGCGAGAATTCCTAATTTCTTGTGTGAATGGATTGTGATTGACATCATCCATGTCACTCTGATAAGTGCGGCCTCGAGAGAGGCGTTCAATGAGATTGGCAAGCCGATCGCCTTCAAAGAGCGGTTGCAAGCTACCGAGGTCAGCGTTGGTGGCCCCAGCATCTAATCTAGAAGAGTTCAGAAAAGTATGGGGAGCTTGGAAGGCCATTCGGTTCGGTTCGGAGGTGCCCCCATGCTGTGGGTCGTGGAGGTCAAACCGGTTTGCTTCATGATGCCCGGTCTGAACCGATGCTTAGTTGCCAGTCTGAGTTGCTTCGTGCTGCTGCACTCTTGTGGGTTCTATCCGAACCCGTGCAGAGATTGGTCATGCTTGACCTGAGTTTCCCAAATTAAGGGGGTTGCCCCCGAGCTCAAGTGGAGCAGCGGGTCGAGTGAAGGCTGATCCGACTCGGTTGGCGCGAGCTGATGCATCTCGAGCGGCTGCTGAATTTGGGTCTCCTTTGGCTCGGATCGGGTCTGATCCGATCCGAATCGCTGCTCCTTCTGGTGTTGATTCCATGCCATTTCCAATGAGTTGAGCGTTGTCGCTCGGCCTTTCTTCCATCCGAGCGAAGAATTGGTCGACCATCTCCTGTTGTTTGCGGAGGAGATCGTCTTGCCTTGCAATTTGAGCTCTCAATTCAGTGAGAACGCCATCCATTTCATCTCTAGTCAGGTATGCTGACGAATTTCCATGGGAGGAAGCCTCTTGGCTCGCCTCGTTCCCTATGCCTTCAGTGCCAACGTCCTCAGCACGAGAGAAGGTTCCGTCTTTCTTTCGTTTGACCATTGATCCAATAGCCAAATAATCCAACCAGAAGATGAAGTTGTGTGCCCCCTTCCTGGCACGCCACAAATGTTAGACCAAAATTTGGGCCTCACACCCAAATGCTATGTGATAATCTCACAATCATAGATTAATGTAGAAAAAGAAGTAAAATAAGAGGAGACAAACGAGTTTTTTATAGTGGTTTGGCTCAAACCAAGCCTACGTCCACTTTATAGTTTCTTAAATCCTAAGAAGCTATTACAATACTGTTTGTTTGCGGTTTATACACAATAGCCTTGTGTTATAATGAAGAAGAGGAGTTTAGAGAATGAATTTATACACCTCGTGTTAAAGTGATGAGCAATGTCCTTGCTTGGTTGTAAAGGAGGCCTAGTGTTGGAGTAGCCAAAAAGTCACTTGAAATGGCCATATGAGGGTGTATTTATAGGTGTAGAGGAGCCTTGCAAGGTTCTGAAGCGGTCCGGTTCGGAGGTGCCACCTGGCGGGCACTGAGGTGATCTCGGAAGTAGTGGAGTAGTGGTCTTCAGATCATGCTAGGACAGGTGGACTACATTCCATGAGAGTAGGAGGTAGTGGCTCCTTACGAATAGGTCAGATCCGAAGTGTAGCAGCAGGTCAATAGGGGTCGGATCAGTTTGGGTCCGATCCGAACCGAGGTGGAACCTTCGAACCGAAGGCGTGATGAGCGCTTCTGTGCAGTGTACAAGGCGGGTCGGTTTGGATGGTCCGATCCGAACCGAAGCGAGCTAAAGTCCAAGTTTGATAAACTTCGAAGCGTGGGTCGGAGCAGGTCCGATCCGATCCGGAGCTTTTCTCATGCCACAATCCAAGTTTCCAGTTCTGCATGCGTTCACGGAAACGGGCGTAGCTTTCAAATCGTAAGTCCGTTTTAGCCAAATGAAAGCTCAAATTGAAGCTAATTCAGAGGGCTACAAGAGTTACAGAGCTTAACTTCGTAATTGCTGTTTTCGGGCCCAAAAGAGATCGTCTGATAGGAGTTTCAGGCCTTTCTTTGTTCGCGATGCGATTTCGACCAAATCGTTGCCTGTCTTCTGACGATGCTTCCAATACTCGAGCGTATTGTTGATCATAGATTCCATGTGTGACTGCTTTGACTAAAAAGTAGGTCAACAATGTACAACGTTATATTAGAAATGTCTTCAGTGACTATACAAGCATAATTGTATCAACACATTATCTGTGCACATAAGTAATAAGTTCATATATTTCAGAGTATAAAGAAGTTAACTCACATATTTATTTGTATTAACACATTATCTATGCCTACAGCTAAAAATTTTCAATCCATAAATTTACTCCTGATTATCTTCATATATGTCCAACAGACATGCCTAGCGTACTGGTGGGTAACTTCTATTATTATATTTTGTTTCCATTTCTCTAAGTGTTGTCACATTTGTTAGCAGAAAATAGATTATTTCAACAAGCCAAATGGAGGTAATTAATTTTGCAATGACTTATCTGATCTGTATCTTGGTACTGATTCATAATTGAATCTATATCTTGGCACTTATTTATAACTGTAGCAGTAGGTACCTTTTTTTAAAGAATGAAAAAATGGCAATTATATCAGAATGTTTATTATATTAACTCATTAGGCAATCCAAGTGCGTTGGCTATATCTGAATGTATTGATATGGTAAACGATCATTTCACCGATTTTATTGTCATTTTTTAAATAGCTAAGTTATAAATTATGCTCAACAGTCATATGCAGGTCTAACTGGACGTGCATATATACTCGTATATATAGGAAAAGTCTATTTAGTCACAAAACTTTGACACAAATTAAATGGTGACACAATTGATTTGCACCCTTGGATCACCCCATGAATTCCACCTCACTATATAAAGACGAGAAAATCCAACGGTTGAGCCTTTGTGCCTCTCTATTTGTGTCTAATTTTGTGTCCAAATAGCCGACCCTCTATTTATTTATTTCAAGTTTACACTATTTGATGGTCAAACTGATCTCGAAATACACACAAATTGTCGTTTTGAGACCACAGTGTCAGATTACGAAGAAACTTATATTTTGGAATTGTAGTAGTGAGTTGGTGCATGCCGTAAAGTTTCGTAGTGATAATAAATATCGTTCGATAGTGCGCATGTTAATTTCTGTAAAAAGCTTTAATTATATAATTTGAGTTTTAAATGCAAACTCTAAATACGATTGAGTTAAGTTCAGTTGTTCTCACAAGGTCATTTTACATAGATGACGACATTCAGCTCATATCGATTAGAGTTCGTGGGTTTTAGGCCTCACTAGAGAATTAACTAATAAAATAATTGAAATAAACAAACCCTAATCCCTCATTTCCTTTGACCCAGTCCATTTCCTATACCTCTCCTCCTCTCTTCTTCTTGTTGTTCCATCGAAAACAATGGTCACCAAATTTAAATCATTTGAAAAATCCAAACCCATCATTCCCTCCACGTAAATCGTGATTTATGGTGCGTTGAGTTCGCAATGAGGATCTCCACCTTCTATGCGAGTTTGAGTGGATTTGGAGATGACCATTGTAAAAACTAATTCTCTAAGGCCGAAAGCTAAATGCTACTAATACTGCAGTCATATCTTGTGACGGTCTGCCCCGCACCAACCGACATTCCAATGAAAGTGCGTTGTGCCAATGTCCAACCAGTACGGGACGGTCGCCAAAGAAAGAAAAGAAGGGAATTTGAACTAGTATGGAACCTGTTGAATGTCTCACAGCGCATGGAATATAATATAATACTAGCATACTTGACATAAAACAGGCGAGACAGTGCATAAGCTGGAAACTAAACCATGATAGCAGCGGAAATTCAAAATACAGCTTATGTTCCACATCATCATTATTACAACTTTACAAACTGTCTCTAAAGCCAAATAAGAAAGGTACACTACTAATGCCCAAAGTAGTGACCAACAACGACACAGGGAGAATATATATATATCAAACGTGGAAGCCCCCTGCTCGTCTTCGGATCAGCTACTCGTGCATAACCATCTAACCTGTCTCTAGTCTGCCCATTTAAGAGCACCCAGAGCAATAAGAAGAGACATAAAACTCTGGGTCAGACAAAAGTCTAGTATGAGCGATAAGCAACAAAACAGAACAATAACAGGTATACTAAACCATACCTGAACCTGGACCTGCAACCAAAGAGTTAGCACAACAGGATATACAATACTCTAAGGTGACACTAACATATGGTGTAAAGATACGGGAGAGGGTGTGCATGTCATAGTGATGTCATACAATCAAGCATAGTAACCATCCTCACATCTCTCACTCAGTGCGTAAAGCATACGATATCCACCGCTTTGATCACCCATATCCTTCCTATGATCATTCTGCCCCCATGGAGTCATAGCGACTCCACTGCACTGATCCATAGCCACTAGTCCTTGCTATGTCCACTCTGCCCCCATGAATTCATGACGACTCCACTACACTTGCTCATAGCCATACTACAATCACTTTGCCCCCATGAAGCAATAACTACCCCACTGCACTGATCCATAGCCTTACAATCGTCTCTAGGTGGTAAATCAAAGCTATGGACGTTGACAACTCCTTAGCACACGTCCTGCAGCGAAGCCCAGCTCATGAAGTTAACTCGTTGGTTCCCAACTGGATCCTGATTTCTACTTCCCATTTGGACTACCTTTGCATCTCGGGTTTTGGTTGAATTGGAGTTGGTCTTCAGGAGAGTCGTCACGTATGAGCAGAAGTACACATCTGGTTCGACTTGTCACCCTGGTTCAGTTCGGATCATCATTGGGTAACCTCCTCGGTTCGGTTCGGGTCCTTGGCCATTGCCTCGGTTCGGTCGTGAAGCTCCATGGTGTAGTTCGGTTCAGTGCCCACCTTCTGGATCGGTTCGATGCTCCTGAGGCAGTTCGGTCTTTCATGCTCCTTCGGTTCTGTTCGAAATCCCCAATTCCCATTCACTCCGATCCTACTTGTTTCACCCCAATTCGATCCATTGCGGGCCTTCCTTGTTGCCTTTGCCATTTTACGCTGTTGAAGATGCCATCACCAGAGTTCGGTTCGGCTAACCAACCCGATCCCCTCATCCGATCCGGTCCGGATCCCTGTAGCATTTCCAGCAACTTTTCTAGCGACTGTTTTACGCTATGCGACGGCATTTTTGACCATTCTAACTTTTCTAATCAATCAAAAAGTATACCATACAGTCATAGCAACATATATAATCATCCACAAACATCAAAACAACAATTTAACATGTTTATATGGATCAAACATACCCAAAAACCTATGTTTTCCCCTTAATCCCCCTTAATCATGTTTAAGCAAATCTAATGATAGGATTAGCAAAACTTAACCAAATTAACCCAAACTTCTAACAAAGGCTTAAAATAATATTTAAGAATTTCTAAATATTTTTACAGATTTTTAACATGTATAATTTCGTAATTAACATTTATCACCCTAATTAACTGTAATTAGTGTAAAAACAATGCTAATCACTCACCTTAGCAACAAATAAATTCAGAACTTAAACTTTTGGACAAAATGGTTCGGATTGCAATACACTCCAGCAGCTCTACCTCGATTTTTGTGCTAATCCGCTTTGATTTGATGTAGATTTGGCTTAATTAGCGATTAGAAGGTGATTTGGGGTGTTTTAGCAAGTGGAGGTCATTGCTAAGTTGAGAGGATTGGTAGGTGGCGGCTGAAAAATGAGAAAAGGATGTTCTCTAAACCCTAACAGTCCTTTTAAACTCCTAATCCCCCAATGAGCCTAGCTGTTAATCACCCTATTTGGCCCAGTTAAGTTGTTTTTCACATTCTAAACCTTGTTTCAGCCATATCTCCCAAACGGTGAGTCCGTTTGGCTCATGTGACCACTCTACGGAAAGGTAGACCATTATCCGAATCTAGTGGAAGTGGTTTTAGGTCAAAACTTCTTACTAATCAAAAGTTATGGTCGAAACAAAATTAGCTAGGGGCAAAACGATCATTTAAAAATCGGAAAAAGTCATGAACATGGGAAATGACCCCAATAGTCATCTCCCAAAATTACATGTCTATATGACTTCGCATGAGAAAGAAATAAATATTCTACGATCCATTGATGCGTTGAATGCGGGTCGTTACATTCTCCCTCTCTCCCCCTCCCCCCTTTAAGAAATTTCGCCCTCGAAATTCCTTAACTAAGAAACAAGCAAAGGATCCCGCATGCCTACCAACCATTCACAACAATAAGACATGCAAAGCAACAAACAAGTTTATCCTTGCATGTGGAAAACTAAATTGCGATTAAAATCTTACCAGGCAAAGAGTTCTGGATACGTCTTCTTAATGCTCTCCTCTATCTCCCAAGTACAGTCATTCTCATTCTCTCTCCATTGAACTCTAACTAGATTCACCGCTTTCCTTCGAAGTTGCTTCGAATCGTACTCAATAATACGAATGGCTTGTAGTTCCCAACTGCCTCGGGTTCTACTTCTATATCATCCAACTGATCAGGTGAAATAGTCATATCGGGATCATGCACGAATTTCCTTAACTAGGAAACATGAAATACGTTATGAACTCCTGCCATCTTCTTTGGTAATTCAATTTTATATGCCAAATTCCCAACTTGCTCGAGAACTGGGAATGGACCAACAAATCTTGGTGTTAACTTGCCTCTCCTACCAAATCGTACCACGTTCTTTAAAGGAGAAATCTTGACAAACACCAAGTCGCCAATGGAGAATTTTAAATCTCTCCTCCTCTTATCGGCATAACTCTTCTGCCTATCTTGGGCAACCTTCATTCGTTGTCGGATAACCTTGATCTTATCTGAGGTTTCTCTTACCACATCTGGCCCAAGCACAAATTTCTCACCGGTTTCTAACCAGCATGACGGTGAGTTGCACGGTCTTCCGTACAAAGCTTCATATGGAGCCATACCAATACCGGATTGATAACTTTTATTATATGCAAACTCTACTATATGCAAATGGCCATCCCATGATCCACCAAAATACAACATGCAAGCTCTCAAGAGATCCTTTAATACTCGATTCACCCTCTCTGTCTGACCATCGATTTAAGGATGTTACGCGGTACTGAGATATAATTCTGACCCTAGAGCCTCTTATAAGCTCTTCCAAAACTCACTAGTAAACAACGGGTCTCGGTCACTCATAATGCTTTTAGGTACTCCATGAAATCTCACCACCAACTTCATATATAGTTCCGCTAACTTAGCTGTCGTTTTATTCGACTTGATGGGTATAAACCTTGCACTCTTAGTCCATCGGTCCACAATCACCCAAATGCTATCATGACCCGATCTAGTCCTTAGCAACCCATCACTGAAATCCATTGAGACTTGTTCCTATTTCCATTTTGGAATTTCTAATGGTTGCAACAAACCACTAGGCTTCTTTTGCTCAGCTTTAACTAGCTGGCAATTCATGCATTTGGATATAAACTTCCCAATGTCTCTTTTCATCCCTTCCCAATAGTAAGTCTGCCTCATATCTCGATACATTTTGTTACCACCGGAATGTATGGTCAGTTTCGAGTGACGACATTCTCTAAGAACTTTATCTCTCAATCCATTGACATTGGGCACAACTAGTCATCCATTCTTTCTAAGCCATCCATCCCGATCAAGCCCATACTTGTCCATCTCCTTGTCGATACCATCTCTAACTTGGATATGATTTCCAATAGGTTAGGATCATCCCTCTGACTGGAACCAATCCGCTCAATCAAAGTGGGTCTGATCGTCAAACTTGCTAATACTTTTGGATCCAACTCGCACTTTGGTCTAAAATCATACCAGTGATGTACTCCAGTTGCTTCCATTCTAGAAACATAGCCCCTAAACTGGCATGTCTTCTACTCAATGCACCAGCTACCACATTGCCCTTTCCTGGTGTATATGCGATATCGAAATCGTAGGAAGTTCAGAATTCTAACCATCTTTGATGTCGGAGATTTAGATCCTTCTGGGAGAAAGGTATTTTAACGACTTATGATCAGTAAACAACTCGAATCTTTCTCCCAAGAGATAATGCCTCCACATCTTCAATGAAAACACGATCGCTGCCAATTCCAAATCATGGGTATGATATCTTTTCTCATATGGTTTCAGTTGCCGACTAGCATAAGCTACAACCCTACCTCCTTGCATCAATACAGCACCTAGTCCGGTACCATAGGCATCTGTGTATAGTCATCTCTTCAATCCCTTTAGGTATGACTAACACTGGTGCACATGTCAACTTTTCCTTTAGACCCTTGAATGCATTCTCTCACTTTTCGTCCCAGACGAAAGCTTGATTTTTCTTGGTCAACCGAGTCAATGGTGCCGCTACCTTAGAGAAGTCTTGGATAAATTTATGATAATATCCAGCCAATCCCAAGAAACTTCTTACGTCTATTGCATTCTTCGGCATAGACCAATCTTGTACCGTAGCCACCTTCGCAGGGTCCATGGCAATACCATTCTCTGAAACAACATGGCCCAAGAATCTCACTTCACTTCTCCAGAAGTGACACTTAAAAAACTTTGCTTTCAATTGGTGTTTTCTCAACACCTCCATCAATATCCACAAATGTTCCTTGTGTTCTTCCTTTGTCCTTGAATAAACTAAGATATCATCCACGAACACAAGAACAAACTTATTCAATTGATCCCTGAATACCCTATTCATAAGATCCACAAAATATGCTGGTGCGTTGGTCAACCCAAATGGCATGACCAACCACTCATAGAATCCAGACGGCGTCCGAAAGGTCGTTTTAGCTATACTCTCAGCTTCCACCCTAAGCTGATGAAAATCTGTCGTGAGACCCAACTGGGAGAACACTATCGCGCTACTCAACTGATCAAACATATCATCTATCCGCGGTAGAGGATACTTATTCTTCCTCGCCATCTTATTCAACTCGTGGTAGTCCACACACAATCGAAGGGAACCATCAACCTTGGTAGTAAACACAACCGGTGCTCCCCACTCAGAAACGCTTCTTCTAATAAATCCCTTCTTCAAAAGATTGTTCACTTGCACCCCGAGCTCTCGCTGCTCCCTTGGTGCCATACGACGAAGTGGCATCACTATAGGTATGGCATCTTTCACTAAATCAATACGAAACTCAATCTCTCGGTGCGGTGGAAGTCCGGTCAATTCCTCGAAGACGTCCGGATACTGGCCAGCCACGGGCACATCTGACAACTCATCATGCGGGATGTCGAGGGAATTTAGAAAAATAGCCATTACCCTATCACTAGGTAGACCACCAAACACTACCCTCCGCCCATCATCCGCTCTAACTGTCACCAAAAAGCCCTCACAGTCTACCACCACCCCGTATCTTTGGAACCAATCGACTCCCAAAATAATGCCAAACCCAGTAAAGCCCAAAACAAAGCAATCACAAACAAACATGCATCCATGACTCGATAAGACCACATTACGACAAATCATGCTAAGGCTAGTTGAACTACCAATCGGGTTCATCACCGCTAAAGGTCTATCGACTATCTCGATTTCCAATCCCAACCTATCTACCAGGTCACTAGATATGAAGGAACGGGAAGCTCTGGTATCAAACAATACTCGAGCAGGAACATTATAAACAGAAAGCATACCTTGAATGAAGACATTCTTTCCTTTCTCCGTCGTAGTTGGGGCATTCGACGAAGAAGGAACAACATTGATAGCATATGCTTTCACAATCTGCTTTTCTTTTGGGGGTTGCAGACATTTATCCTTGTGATGTCCCATCTTGCCGCAGTTGAAGCACTTCCTATCCGCTGGCTTCACTCGACATTCTTTAGCATAATGGCCCTTCTTGCCATAGCTAAAGCACTCAACATCTTTCTTATTCTTTTTCTTCTGGCCATCCTTGGTCTAATTCTGCTTCCTCTTATTCTGAGAACCATTCTTGCCTCTACCACTTGCTTGCAATTTTGCATCCTCTGCAGATGCAACCTCAGTCTTCGACTTAGGGTATAGACTCTATGATCTCAAAGCTTTCCCTACAATTGATTCAAACGTCTCATCGACATGGTTTTTAAGCCTTTCTCCCAAGTACTGATCTAAGCCTGTTATGAAGTTCTCATTCTTCTTCTCGGGAGTGTCGATAAGAGATAATCCATACTTTGATAAAGTATCGAACTCAGCAATGTACTCCGAGACTGTCCTACCATTCTTCTTAAGCTCCAGAAATTTCCTAAACAATTCTGATTTCTAAGCAGTTGGGATAAACTTATCACTGAATCGGGCCTTAAACTGATCCCAAGTAACTTGATCCTCTGGAGTAGCTGCCTTAATAGCATTCCACCAATTCATCGCCCATCCTTGCAGCTGACGGGATGTTAGCTTCCTTTTCATCGCTTCCTCGATACAAGTCTTCGAAGATACGCTCACAGCTATCCAACCAATCCTGAACTTCTGTAGCCGATTTCGTTCCGTGGAACAGCTTTAAACCAAGGCTAGTGTAATCCTTGCATAGCTTGGCGAAATCGGCCCTAGGCACCTGCACCGCTGCACCTCCACCAGTTGCAGCATTAGGAGCTGCCCTCTGAACAACCCTAAGCATCTCTCTCACGAGGTCAGTGAACATCGTCCTCATATCAAAAGCATTCCCATTATTAGCTCCTCTACCAGTACCCCTAGTATATCGGTTCAACGTTCAATCTGTAAGGAGAAAATGATTAACCATCTCTTCAGTGGTGCCAGTGCGTTGCGACTTCATTCTTAAATACACTAATAATATATATATATATATATATATATATATATATATGACACTTTTGAAAAACAAAATATAACAAATACGTGCTCTCATATAGGTACTATCTCTCTCTGGTGTCTTCCTTAGGTTAACTACGCAACCTAGAGCTCTGATACCAAATGTGACGGCCCGCCCCGCACAAGCCGACATTCCAATGAAAGTGCGATGTGCCAATGTCCAATCAGCACGGGACGGTCGCCAAAGAAAGGAAAGAAGGGAATTTGAACTAGCAAGGAACCTGTAGAATGTCTCACAACGCATGGAATAAAATATAATAATAGCATACTTGACATAAAACAGGAGAGACAGTGCATAAGCCGAAAACTAAACAATGATAGCAGCGGAAAATTCAAAATACAACTTATGTTCCACATCATCATTATTACAACTTTTCAAACTGTCTCTAAAGCCAAATAAGAAAGGTACACTGCTAATGCCCAAAGTAGTGACCAGCAGCGACACAGGGAGAATATCTCTCTCTCTCTCTCTCTCTCTCTCTCTATATATATATATATATATATATATATATATATATATACACACTCATCTCCGGATCAGCTACTCGTGCATAACCAGCTAACCTGTCTCTAGTCTTCCTGTTTAAAAGCACCCAGAGTAATAAGAAGAGACATGAAACTCTGGGTCAGACAAAAGTCTGGTATGAGCGATAAGCAGCAAAACAGAATAATAACAGGTATACTAAACCATACCTGAACCTGCAACAAAAGAGTTAGCACAACAGGATGTATAATACTCTAAGGTGACATTAACATATGGTGTAAAGATACGGGGGAGGGGTATTCATGTCATAGTGATGTCAAACAATCAAGCATAGCAACCATCCTCACATCTCTCACTCAGTGCATAAAGCATACGATATCCACCGCTTTGATCACCCATATCCTTGTTATGATCACTCTGCCCCCATGGAGTCATGGCGACTCCACTGCACTGATCCATAGCCACTAGTCCTTGCTATGTCCACTCTGCCCCTATGAAGTCATGACGACTCCACTGTACTGGCTCATAGCCATAGTACGATAACTTTTCCCCATGAAGAAATAACTACCCCACTACACTGATCTGTAGCCTAACAATTGTCTCTAGGTGGTGAATCAAAGCTATGGACGTCGACAACTCCTTAGCACACGTCCTGCAGCAAAGCCCAGCTCATGAAGTTAACTCGTTGGTTCCCAACTGGATCCTGAGTTCTACTTCCCATTTGGACTACCTTTGCATCTCGGGTTTTGGTTGAATTGGAGTTGGTCTTCAGGAGATTCACCACATATGAGCAGAAGTACACATCCGGTTCGGTTCGACTTGTCACCCTAGTTCAGTTCGGATCATCATTGGGTCACCTCCTCGGTTCGGTTCAGGTTCTTGGCCATTGCCTCGGTTCGGTCGTGAAGCTCCATGGTGCAGTTCAGTTCGATCCCCACCTTCTGGATCGGTTCGATGCTCCTGAGGCATTTCGGTTCGGTCTTTCAAGCTCCCTTGGTTCGGTTCGGTTCGAAATCCCCAATTCCCATTCACTCCAATCCTACTTGTTTCACCCCAATTCGATCCGGTCCGGGCCTTCCATGTTGCCCTTGCAATTTTACGCTGCTGAAGGTGCCATCACCTTGGTTCGGTTCGGCTAACCGACCCGATCCCGTCATCCGATACGGATCCCTGTAGCATTTCCAGCGACTGTTTTATGCCTTACGACGGCGTTTTTGACCATTCTAACTTTTCTAATCAATCACAATTCGTACCATACAGTCATAGCAACATATATAATCATTCACAAACATCAAAATAACAATTTAACATGTTTATAAGGACAAACATACCCAAAAACCTATGTTTTCCCCTTAATCCCCCTTAATCATGTTTAAGAAAATCTAATGATAGGATTAGCAAAACTTAACCAAATTAACCCAAATTTCTAACAGAGGCTTAAAATAATATTTAAGAATTTCTAAATATTTTTCCAGATTTTTAACATGCATAATTTCGTTACTTAACACTAATCACCCTAATTAACTGTAATTAGTGTAAAAACAATGCTAATCACTCACCTTAGCCACAAATAAACCCAGATCTAAAACTTTTGGACAAAATGGTTTGTATTCCAATACACTCCAGCAGCTCTACCTTGATTTTTATGCTAATCCTCTTTGATTTGATGTAGTTTTGGCTTAATTAGCGATTAGAAGGTGATTTGGGGTGTTTTAGCAAGTGGAGGCCATTGCTAGGTTGAGAGGAATGATAGGTGGCGGCTGAAAAATGAGAAAAGGATGTCCTCTAAACCCTAACAGTACTTTTAAACTCCCAATCCCGAAATCCCCCAATGGGTCTAGCTGTTAATCACCCTATTTGGCGCGGTTAAGCTGTTTTTCACCTTATAAACCTTGTTTCAGCCATATCTTCCAGACGATAAGTCCGTTTGGCTAATGTGACCACTCTACGGAAAGGTAAACCATCATCAGGATCTAATAGAAGTGGTTTTAGGTCAAAACTCTTTACTAATCAAAAGTTATGGCCAAAACAAGATCAGCTAGGGGCAAAACGATCATTTAAAAATCGGCAAAAATCAGGAACATGGGAAATGACCCCAATAGTCGTCTCCCAAAGTTACATGTCTATACGACTTCGCATGAGAAATAAATAAATATTCTATGATCCCCTGATGCATAGAAAGAGGGTCGTTACATATCTAGTTTTTACTTTCAGTGATATAAAATCGAATGTCATTCAATCTCAACATCGGATAACACTTGAGTATGAAAATTTTCACAGAACATTCGTTGATAATAATAATTCCTTCATACAATTGTTTACATATTACCCATTTAGAGAGAATGTAAACAATTACAAAACAACGCTGAGAGCAACATATAAAGATGCTCTCTTGAGTGATCAGAGTATAAATAGTTGCATTCATAAAACATGCCAATACATCCATCAGTCATATAACAGATCGAACAAAACGTAACGTAGCGAAACAACTAAAAAGCTATCGCCTTCTGCTCGCCTCCGAAAGCTTATTCATACGAGATACCTAAAAGATCTTTATACTTGTCAACTCAATCGAGTACCCGAGAGTTTAAGGGGAAAAATGATCGATCAGTTAAAGATACCGGTATGAATAATAACTTGATCACCCAACACCATCGATATCTAAAGAGACCACTCCACATGGCGAAACGTATTTCCCTCTCATCGGTATCATATACAAAACCATACAAACCCAGCACCCCAACATTTCAATGGTTATCAATTATCACGACAACACATATAAACCTACAACAAAAACATTCATTAAATTTATCATGCAACAAACAATGGATCTTCATCCCCCAATGTTACTCCTTTTGTATGATTTCACAAGGAACTTCTTTGCTAGGCAACATAGCCGAAACCTCATTTTATTGTCAATTCCCTTCTAATGCTTCGTGATATCGTGTTCCTCCTACACGAAACCAACATCTCCTTCGGTTCCCTTAGTGCTTTGCAGAGTTTCTCTCTAGTAACACGTAACCGAAGGATCTTTCCTACCTCCTATTTCGCGAAGTAACAAATTCAGATAACATTATTAATTAAACAAGTGCGAATCCGTGCTACACACATAGATTGCTACTACACTTTCTTTGTAATTATAAATAAACTGCTACTCAACTAACTATATAAATTTTATGAAATGAGAAAATCATCATTTTTCTGCCTTATCCATTATTTAAAAATGTTGACTTTTGTTAGGAAATTTTCAAATCAATGTTTTGGGGGGGGGGGGTTTGAAGAGGAAAGAAAGAAGGAAGAAGGAAGAAAGGAATGAAGAGTTGTCTTTGTCCCACATCATGAAACAAGAAAGGACTTGTCTCTATATATGTAAGGACATGGTGTATTATTTCAAAAGAAAGAAGAGAAGGGGATATAAGGCAAGTGCATGAACTTGGCACAGACATAAAATATTTAAATGTCAAAAGATGGGCCTTGAGGCTCGTAGGGTCTCTTGATCCATTAAGCTGCGGAATGACTGATGGGCCTAGACCGTTGTATTTTTGAATTACAGCGCGCGCATTTGAAAATCCATGTTTCAAACTGAAGGTACGCGATGTTTCCGAATACAAACGGATACGACTGTTACAAACAGTCGCGGCGGTTCCTGGACAGACACCTCTGGGCTCCTATAAATTCAGAACTGTTGCAAACATTTTCGAAATACTCTTCTTCTTCCTCCAAAATCTGCACGCCATTAAAGCGTGTCAAAACATTGTTTTCTCTGCAACGCCTCTAAGGTGTTGCACAATTCAAAAAACGTTGTAGATTTATCTTCTTCTTCTTCTTCTTCTCTTCGTTCTGATTCTATTGTTGCATCATCAGTAACCAAAATTCAGAGTGTTCTTGATCGGATCAAATCCTTACAAACTTTGAATCCGATTTCGCTGTTCCAAAGCTTTATTGAATCTTAAAATTCAATAGTTCGATAATTTGTTTATACCTAGTGGATTGAACTATTGTCTGAAAGAATTTTCTCTACAAATCCTTAAAGTCTGAAGTACGACAATATTCATCATCAAATAGCCTCAAACCACAAAAATCCACAACAAATTTTCAGATAATACCTTCAATCATGGATGGTTTGAGCGCATTGCAAGTGATGAATCAACATTTGACGAAATTGGAGTATTTTGATGGTGAAAACTTTACTCGTTGGCAAGAGACTATGAAGTTCTTCTTGATCACTGTGAAATTGTTCTATATCTTGGAAGATGATTTGGAAATTATCCCATGGGAAACCGCTGACGAGGATGCCGCTCTAAAAGAGAAACGAGCAAAGCGCAAAGAGGACGATTTTATATGCAGAGGGCATATTCTGAATGCATTGTCTACTCCAGTCTACAACGCTCATAGGACCTTGGAAACTGCAAAGGAACTCTGGACTGCTTTGGAGAGCAAGTATCGAATATCCGAGGCAAGTAATAAAAAATTTCTTATTTGTAATTTTTATTTATTTCAAAATGGTCGCCAACAAGTCCATAATTGGACAAGTGAGTGAAATCTTGCTGTTGGAGAATCAACTAAAAGACGCTGGTATTGATCTCCCTGAATCTTTTGTTGTTGGAGTTATTATTTCGAGACTCCCAGATTCTTGGAATGATTATAAGAAAAAATTGAAACATGCTGTGACGACAGGGATATCCTTCTCTAGAAGTCACTCCTGCTTCTATTGAGGATATCCCTATCCTCACAGATTAATTATCAAATCAGAGTTTAATTTACTACGCTCACAATTTAATTCCAAAATTTTTGGAAAATTAAACTTAGCAATAATTTGACATTCCGAATCCAAAAAAGTGGTTTCGTCGAAAGCAGAAATCTTTTGTAAAATGACCTTTTATACGGGCTATAAATTATACTATATTCCATAGCGACTTTTCTGAATATTCAACTGGCCATAACTTTTGAGTCCCTCTATGAAATTTCGATTTTTCAGATTTGTTGGAAAGATATTTTTAAAGAAATTTAGATATTTTTGGTTTCACTAAAATCGGTTAAATTTTGAATCCTGTACAATCAGTCAAAGTTCAGATTTGACTTTTCAAACTACCGTACTATTTCTAATTCCTTTTGAAATTAAAATAAATATATTCATTCTAACTTCGATTAAAATAAATTTTTAATCATTATTATTTGAAATAAATTATTTTAACTATTCAAAATTCACTGAAATAGCCAAAACAAAATTTTTAAATTGGTTCTGATTTTCCAGGTTGTTACACATGCGGAAACGGATTATAATTTAGACGGTTTACAGCATCATCTTCGCATTGAAGAGGATTCTCTTAAACGAGAACTAGATGATAATCCACAAACTAAGTCTTAGGCTAAGGCAAATAATGTTGAAATTACTGTTAAATTGAAGCCTAAGAACGAGACACAGTTTAAGAAGAAAAATAATTCCTAGAACAAAAAGAAGGGTGCCTGTTACTATTGTAATAAACCCAACCATTATGCCCGAGACTGTCGTCTTCGGAAGAAACAACAAAAATCGAATGTGGTCAAAGAAAAGCTTGTGGCTGTCGTACAAGAGGCGAACTCCGTTAGTGGCATTGATAATGATTGGTGGCTCGATACTGGAGCAAGCATTCATGTTTGCAAAGACCATAATCTGTTCAAGACCTACGAAAATAATAATGGAGAATCGAGCGATGTTACTGACGCAAACAAAGTTGCAAGCAAAGTACTGGGAGAAGGCACTATTGAACTTACATTCACCTTTGGGAAAGTTCTTACATTAGTTAATGTATTTTATGTACCCGATATGTGTAAGAATTTGGTTTTTGGATACTTTCTTAACAAAGGAGTATTCAAGATGGTGTATGAGTCTGATAAATAAGTGTTGTCCAAGAACATAAAATTTATTGGATAAGGATATTCTTGTAACGACATAATTAAGTTGAATCTAATGAAGAAATATTCTGCTTTTATTGTTGATTTTGTTAATTTATGGCATGGTAAATTAGGACATGTTAATTATAAGTCTCTTAGAAATATGCAAAAATTAGGATTAATTTCTAATTGTGATTTCGATTCCATCTCTAAATGTGAAATTTGTGTTCAAGCAAAAATACACTGGAAATCCTTTAAATCTGTAGAAAGGAAAACTGGATTGCTTGATTTAGTATATAGTGATGTGGATGACTTAAAAAGTCATATCACCTATGGTGGTAACAAATATTTATAACATTTATTGATGATTATACTAGATATGCATATCTAATGAAGTCTAAAGACGAGGCCTTTAATAAATTTATAATTTGCAAAGCAGAAGTCGAAACACAATTAGGATTTAAAATTAAAGTGTTGCATTCAGATCGTGTTGGTAAATATTTTTCAAATGATTTTACTTTGTTTTGCAAATAAAATGGTATAGTTCACCAATGTACCACCCTGTGTACACCACAACAAAATGGTCTTGCTGAGAGGAAAAATAGAACTTTAGTAGAAATGGTTAACGCCATGCTCATAAGTTCTAATTTACCTTATAACCTATGGGGTGATGCTATGTTATCTGCATGTTACATTTTAAATAGAGTACCACATAAAAAGAATAATATTTCCCCTTATGAACTATGGTTTAATAGAAAACCAAACCTTACTAGACTTAAAGTTTGGGGTTGCTTGGCATATGTTAGAAACCAGACCCTAAACGACCCAAGTTAGGAAATAAGGCATTTAAGTGTGTTTTCATAGGATATTCTCTTAATAGTATAACTTATAGGTTCCTTATTCTCGACACCTTAGAAGTTATAGAATCTGTAGATGTAGAATTTTTTGAAAATTAAACTATTGAGAATCCATTGACGTCATCTAGTCCAGAACCAACTGAGACTAATGATATCAATGATGATGAATATGCTCTTGCACAAAACAGCAAGGAAGTGTCAGTACCAGATAATAGCACTGAACAAGGAAAAGTAAAAGAGCGAGAATAGAGAAGGACTACGATCCCGACTTCATAACATATCTCGTAGAAGGCAATAAGAACGAAGTCCTTAATGTGATAAGATATGTAATGAACATCGATGATGGTCCCAAAACTTATTCTGAAGCTATGAGTTTCAGAGATTCTAATTTTTGGAAAGAAGCTATCAATGATGAAATGAATTCCATAATGTTAAACCAAACTTGGGTTTTATCTGATTTACCTCCTAGTGCTAAACCTATAGGATGTAAATGGATATTCAAGAAAAATTTGAATACAAATGGATCCATTGATAAGTTTAAAGCTAGATTAGTTGCTATGAGATATAAACAAAGATAAGGAGTAGATTATTTTGATATATGCTCCCGTTGCTCGCATATCTTCCATGCGCTATTTAATAGCACTTGCATTAATTCATAATTTGGTCATATATCAAATGGATGTAAAGACAACTTTTTTAAATGGTGATTTAGAAGAAGAGATATACATGGAACAACCTGAAGGTTTTATAATCCCAGGCCAAAAAAGAAAGTTTTTAAATTAGTCAAATCTCTTTATGGCCTGAAGCAAGCACTCATGTAATGGCATGAGAAGTTTGATAGAGTTTCACTGTCATTTGGTTTCATTGTTAATGATGCTGATAAATGTATTTATTGCAAATTGGATAACAATGATTATGTTATAATATGTTTATACATTGATGATATGCTAATATTTGGTTCCAAAATATCATGTGTGGATGAAACTAAAAAGTTTCTATCATCTAAATTTAATATGAAAGATCTAGGAGAGGCTGATGTAATTTTAGGAATTAAAATCATTAGGAAAGCGTAGGAGTTATTACTAACCCAGTCTCATTTGAGAAGTTCCTAAAGAAGTATGGTCATTATGATGACAAACCAGCACCAACTCCTTTAGATCCAAGTATTAAGTTAGAAAAGAACATTGGATGTACCATTTCTCAACTTGAGTATTCTAGTGTTATTGGGAGTCTTATGTATGTTATGCATTGCACTAGACCCGACATCGCACATGCTATAAGTGTATTGTGTAGATTTACGAGTAATCCTGGTTTTGAACACTAGAAAAACATTTCCAGAGTTTTAGCTTATTTGAAAGGAACCATTAACTATGGTTTATCTGATAAAGGATATCCTACTGTAATAGAAGGATATAGTGATGCAACCTGGAACAATGTAGAATCCAAATTCAAATCTACAACTGGATGGACATTCACATTAGGAGGCGCTGCTGTATCTTGGGCTTCCAAGAACCAGGCCTGTATATCTGATTCAACTATGTTGTCAGAATTAATTGCATTAGCAGATGCATGTAAGGAAGCGGAATGGCTTAGGAATCTGTTAATGGAAATCCCGTTGTGGAAGAAGCCATCTCCAACAGTCTTGATTAACTATGATAATCAAGCAATGATATATAATGTCTCTAATAAGACATATAATGGAAAGTCTAGACATATGAGTCTAAGACATCAGATGGTAAGACGACTACTTAAAAGTGGAGTTATAATTGTTGACTACATAGAAACAAAGGAAAACTTGGCTGACCCACTTTCTAAAAGTCTGCCAAAGGCTATAGTTTCTATAAAGTCAAAAAAAAGAGACTAAGGTTTGTGAATGAAGATTGATCGTCTTTAACAAAAACCCAACTCGTGTCTTGAAAAGGATAGACGAAGTTCAATGGGTACCAATAAGTTAAGAGTATGATTATGGAACACTAATTCAATAATCCCATAATATTTAGAGTTGGATTCTGCAAGAAAAAAGGATGGGTACATATCCTTAATAAGTCTAGAAACCTTAAAAGGTGTCTTGCAGAAACACCTTAAGAGACTTACCTATATCAGTATGGATATCAGGCCGTTTCCTAAGAAAGTAAGATTGCTTTCTAAAGTAGACTCATGAACCAGGATTAAAGCACATGGCCACTAAAGTGCTGAGCAATACAGAACACTCTAACTAAGGAATAATACATGTGTGATTGATCCGGTTTTATCGTTAAGGGATACTTGGTTCAAGATTCGTTGACCATTGAATCTCGATAGAACTTTGAATGGTTTACACTAAGTAAATGTTCAAATCCAAAAGATACCTTTTGTTTATTTGTTGTTTTCAAAATGATGCAAAACTTGATCTTATAACTATATAGGTTTGATCTCACTTGGGTATGTAGGAAGTCACACTAGTGATTCAGCCGTCCACTTTATTTATTTATTTTGAAAATTGGGGTAGATTGTTAGAAAATTTTCAAATCAATGTTTTGGGGAGGGTTTGTTTTTGAAGAGGAAAGAAAGAAGGAAGAAGGAACGAAGAGCTGTCTTTGTCCCACATCATGAAATAAGAAAGGACTTGTCTCTATATATGTAAAGACATGTTGTATTATTTCAAAAGAAAGAAGAAAAGGGGATATAAGGCAAGTGCATTAACATGGCATAGACATTAAATATTTAAATGTCAAAAGATGGGCCTTGGGACTTGGGGCTTTTGAGGTCTCGTGATCCATTGGGTCGCGTAATGATTGATGGGCCTGGACCGTTGTATTTTAAAATTACAGCGCGCGCATTTGAAAATTCGCAATGCTTTAGAACGTTGCAAATTGGCACCGTGTTTCAAACTGAAAGGATGCAACATTTTCGAATAGAAACGAATTCGACCGTTACAAACAGTCGCAACGGTTCATGGACAGACACCTCTGGGCATCTATAAATTCCAACATCCAGAACTGCTGCAAATAACTCTGAAATCCTCTTCTTCTTCCTCCAGAATCTGCAATGCCATTAAAGCGTGTCAAAATGTTGTTTGCTCTGCAACGCCTCTAAGGTTTTGCAAAATCCAGAAAACGTTGTAGATTCATCTTGTTCTTATTCTCTTCATTATAATTCTATTGTTGCATCATCACTAACCAAAATTCAGAGTGTGCTTGATCAGAACAAAGCCATACAAACTTTGAATCCGATTTCGTTGTTCCAAGGCTTTATTGAATCTTGAAAGTCAATAGTTCGATAATCCGTTTGTACCTGGAGGATTGAACTATTATCTGAAAGAATTTGCTCCACAAATCCTTAAAGTTTGAAGTACGACAATATTCATCATCAAATAGCCTCAAACCACAAAATCCGCAACAATTTTCATTGTTACTTATTTCAAAAAAAGGTGTCAACGTGTTCAATCACATGTACGTAATGGATGGAAAATAAAAACTTGTAAAATCTGTGAGTTCGTAACAGAATAAATGGATCCATATGAGTTTGCAACGTATTTCCCACTAAATAATATTAAAAAAAAAACCAAACCATAAAAATGAGTCTTGGTTGCAAATGTTGTAGCAGCTTGGGAAACTTATAAGAGCTTTAGGAGCATTATTCATGGTAATCACTTTTATTTGAACATAGTCATTGTTCGAATATGACATAGAAAGAATTATTTATTTTAGACTAATTAAAAACCAAAAGTCCAGATATTTTCAGTGTATAAATTTTGAACTTATAAGAGTTTAATACAGTTGTTCAGAGACATACACTCAAATCATGTCCAAATGTAGTGGCATTGTAAAAGAAAAATAGCTATGTAAAGTCATCGCACATATTATGTATTTAGTAGCTCAAGAAGATGCAGTTATAAACAACTCAAGGTTTTATACATCCAGTGTTAATGCAAACTGTACAATAATGACATTCTCAATGATGCTTTTCCTGCTATAACACATTTTATACTTCCATACGTTTTAGTCCAATGACACTCCCGAACATGCACGCTTTAGCTACCGGCAACTCAAGTTTCACCAACTTGCCACATAAACCAGTACCTTGATCGAGCAAGTAGCAATTCGTGTATCCTACTATGGTTGGCCATTTCAGCTGTGCCATGAGTAATAATAATTCTTTTGGTTTCAGTTTTGGCCCTCCTACAGTCTAACTTCTGGTTTTTAAGTCACGAACCAGCTACAACCTCAAATGTCACCATACAATCCATAGAGGATGCAATATACACACATAATGAGCTGCAGTAAACATCGTAAAATGTTCAGGTTGCATTATCAAGCATCCCAGTACACCTTTGCTTTACATTCTTCATCGTCCCAAAGAATTGCTTATCTTAATTGCAAGTCCAAGTACATTGCTTTGCTGCTGGGATATATAATTTAACTCATTAGCAGGCGCACGTGTATGTGTGTTTGTGTTTATGTGTGTGTGTGTGTGTGATAGGCACGTTAGTACTGTTTGTTTTATGTTTTATTAATAAAAAGATATGAGGACTCTCCCATTAGTGAGGATTACTCTTTCATATAAATAGGCTTTGTGAAGCCCACAATTCCACAAATTTTAGTCATAATAAACATTGTTAACTATGGGCATTTCTATCATCTTCTAAATTTTTATTTTACTGTATAGCATTCCCATAGGATATATTGCTTTTACACACGCAGATGTCTGTTTCATAAATTCAAAATTTTATTCTTTCAACTTTGCTTCACCTGACATGTTTCTTTACACATTTGATTCAAATTCTATCTTAATTGAAATATCATGAAAAGTATTTCTACATGTATCCACAAGCATTCCCTTTAATAGTGATATTCGTTTATTTTGAATTATGCTTATTAACATTTATATTTCTTGGAAATTTAAATTTAAGGGGGAAAAATATCTAGCAACACCAAATATCTAATTACACAGCGTATATATTATGTATAATTATCGTGTCATACTATGTTACATGTGTTAGAAAATATAATATTTCAAATGTATGATAATATTTTCTTTAATTTAATTCTTACAGTGTTTTTTTGAAAAAAAACAATAAGATGTGTGATCTTCCAGAAGGAAGAGAGCACATATATATATATATATACATATATATGGGAAAATATGATACAAAATCCAAGTACAGACTCAGACTAGATCACCAAAAGGAAGTAGAGAAAAATAGATAGATGAGTTCCGGCAAGGCCACCACCCATCATACTACAATATCGAGTTCCGGCAAGGCCACCACCCATCATACTACAATATCGAGTCCCGGCAAGGCCACCACCCAATATTGAGTATATCTATTTCACTACAAATGGCAATCTAAATAATAGACAATGATGATAATCATAACTCTGAAAACAAAACACTCCAACTCAATGTACACATATGACTAAATAAGCAATAATGACCAATCCAGACGGCAATCCCATAAGCTTCCCAGCTAAATCCATGACCTGTAATCTGAAATACTTAAAAAAGATAATCAGTAACTATCATGTATATATGAATATATGCCTACATATATATGTATATATATATATATGTGTATAAATACAAACTTGTATAAATAATTATACTATATGTATATAAACATATATATATAAGCATATAACCATATATACATTTCAAAAAACAAATAGCGCAATTTAATAACGAGTGCCAAATATCAACAGAGACGAAATCTATTATATCTGAAATATCTAATGATACAAATAAATAGACCCAAATTAGATCTAACCCTAAACAAAAAACAACCAAAACGTACATTACCGAAAAGCTTGAAATGAGAATTAGACATCCAATCCAAACTAAATTTTACTATACTAATGATTAAATTATCATCGGATTTAGACTTATTACTAAAAAATCTCCGATTCCTTTCTATCCAAATAAACCAACATGGGATAGTAACCAAGGAATCCAAAATATATCTCTGCCTAGTATTAAACCATAATCTACTACGAGACCAATAATCTGCACAAATATTTAGACCATTTAAACCATCAAATGTAAAAATCCTCAGAATCATATTAAAAACTGAAAAAGTGAAACCACAAGAGAAAAATAAGTGATCAATATGCTCCTCACCAGTAAAACAAAAGCAACACTTACAATCAAATATAATATTCTTTCTTTTCAAAAACTCAATCGTATTAAGCCTCATATGAATGATCAACCTCATAAGAAACTTAGCTTTGGGGGGAGAATTTGAATTCCGTAAGAATTTAAATGGATAGGTAGAAACTCCAGAGAAATTAATAAAATTATACATAGAGTTGACCGTATAAACTAGTTACTTATCTAAGCTCCAACAAAGAGAATCTCTATGCTCATCCAAGTTGTACAGTGCTAACTTAGCTTTAAGTAAGGCCAATTGTCTTAACAAATCTTCTATAATATCAAATTTTTTTAGAGATTACGAATGGCATCTAAAGCGTTTTCTTCTTCTTGGAACATTCCTCGCCCAAATCAATCTTTCTTGGATCAAAAAGGAAAGAGGACTAGGGCAAAATTCTCTCGTCCAATTCTGACGTTCAATTCTAATTTTGTTGTTCGCTGTTTTCGATGCGGTGGTCAAGGACATATTGCGAACGGATGCAGGAGACAATTAAGGTGTTACAACTGTGGTGGATTAGGGCATCGTAAAGATGTCTGTTCTGAAAAAGCTATTAATATGTCTTCTGTCATTTTTTCGGATTTGGCTTTAAGGAAAGAAGGTTTCAATATATGTTTGCAACTAAATCAAGAACTCTCTAATCAACATTCTTATGCTGACATGGTGAGAAAAAACTCTTTCTTTTCGGACTGGAATTATACTTCGGCAATTAACTCTCCTATTAGTAAAAAGAACAGTGGTCGTAAATGCTTCAAATGTGGAGACATTGCTCACTTAGCGAAGGAATGCCGTAATGGTTTACTTTGTTTCAATTGCGGAGTATTGGGTCATAGGAAGGTTAATTGTCCGATAAGCTTTAGAGGCAAAACTGTTTTAGACATATTGCATTTTAACTGTTTGAGATTATGTCAGAATATCATTTCACTATTAGACCTTTTTATTTCGGACTTTTCCGATAAAGAGAATGATGGGGGTATATGTTATTGTTATTAGGATGGAATTTAGAGGGTCTGGTGGATGGAATTGTTTTGAGTAAAAAGTTCGATAGTCATATTGTCTTTCCCCCTTTGCCTAAACCGTTAGCAAGGAAAGACCATGCTATGTCTTTTTGTTTAAATCTCTTGAAGCTTCGTAGGATATATTCTGACTCATTGTCAAACAATAAGAGGAAAGCGTATTCGATTATGAATGAGATGCTGAAACATTTTGATGTCATTAACACCATCATCAATTGTGAAAGAAATGTTGATGCCTGTCAGACCATTCCAGTTAGTACGGTTACTGCTCTGTCGAATTATGAGTTGAATTCATTGGAGATGAGGTTGCAGGAGGACAATGTCTAGGCTGTGTTTTTGAACTCGGTCGAGAATGATGGAAAGCTCATGGACGCTGAATTGGAGGGCTTGACAGGGTATATATGGGAGTTGTGGCGAGTGGATCCTTTGCTATATGATCCTAATGTGTTATGTTGTATGGGTTATGATTTGGACTTTTGTTCTATTGATTGTTTGGTCAGCAAGAAAGGGAGTAGAGGAGATTTGATGACAGGGGATGACTTGTTGAGTGGATTTAGCGCGGTTGATGAGTTTGAGGATTCGAACTTCAGTTCAGTTGATGAATATGCAGTAAAATACAAGGTGGCTGATGATATTTTTCTCTCAAACAACTTTGAAATATTAGATAACATTGATGAGGAGAATGATACTTATAAAGCAAATTCTGGAGATTCCACAGCTTTGTTGGACACATCACATAATTTAGGATCATCTCAGATGAATTCTGCCATACATAGACGAGGATATAGAGATGGGCCGATCAAATTGGGAAGGAATGTACTTTGGCAAGCCTACCGCTGTGTTAGTCCTGTAGGGATCAAGGACTTAATCCTTTCCTTGAATGACTCGGGTAACAAATTTATAGATGGAATGTATATACAATCTTCTGTTTGTGATCTCGACCAACAGTTTGGAGGGTCAGTTAATCTCTAGAATACTGGTAGACGGAATGGTACGGTGTTAGTACCTGTTGGTGCTAATGGTACAGAATTTGATGATGGTGGTCGGTTGGATTTTGATGTGGGAATTTTGGGTTCTGTACTGTGCGGTCTCTCTTTTTCATGGGATAAGGATCTTTGTTCAGGATTGATCAGCATGTTAGGCGTTAGTCTTCGTTCAGTTTTTTTGAGGCCGTGTTATGGTTTGTCTTCATGGGGGTATGATATGTCTCGAACCGGGTTTGACCCTAATGTTGAACCTAGTACTACAGTCAGTATTGGAATGCGTGTCCCTAGTGACTCTCAGAGTAGTGACGTGTCCAATGCTTCATCCAGGAGGAGGAGACGTAGGAGAGGGGTGCCCTGTTCGAGATTGATTCGGCGTAGTGCAAGGATCAGATATGGTTCCTCGTCAGCTCGAGTTAAGTTCCCGTCTCCAAATGCTGCTAGTAGTAGTAGTTTGGATTTGGGCTCAGGTATGACTCCAGTTTTTGGTAGCGATTATACTCCTTTCGCTTTGGGTAGTCTTACTACTAGTCAGTTATTTCATCTTGCCAATGATACTGCTTTTATTTTTTCTGATATTGATGTTGATGCCGAGTATATTAGGAGTAGGGAATTAGAGCGAGTTTCTTCTTTAAGTAGATGAGGATAGTTAGTTGGAATGTTAGGGGTTTAAATGAACCTAAAAAATGTGCTAAAATTAGAACTTTTTTAGAGAGAATCACATTGATATTATTCTATTGCAAGAAACTAAAATTGAGTTTCCTGACTTTAGGTTTTATTTAAGATTAGGAGGGTCTACCTTTCGTAATTGGGCTTGTCTACCGTCAACTGGTACTGCCGGTGGACTCATGATTGGTTGGAAAGAGAGCCAATATAGATTTGTATAGGAGTCTATTAAGATTCATTCCTTACACGTTACTTTAGCTTCCCTCCTTGATAATTCCGTCCTGTGCATTTCTAATGTGTACGGTCCTCACACTAAGATAGAGAGGAGAATTTTATGGGAAGAAGTTTCAAAATTTAGTAATCAATCCCCTAATCTTTTGATAGTAGGAGGGTACTTTAATGTTACTAGGTTTCTAGGTGAGAGATCTCCCCGAGAAGGTGATTTCTCTGATATGGAGGAATTCAATGACTTTATTTTAAACAATAATTTGATAGATATTTCGATGGATAACAGATTATTCACTTGGTCGAATGTTCGTGATAGGCCTTCTTTCGCCTTATTAGACAGATTCTTTATTAACTCTGAGGTAGATGATAGATTCTCGATTTGTAGAGTCAAGGGCTTACCTTTTTTACACTCTGATCATTGCCCAATAATCCTCACATGTGATTCGAATATTTCTATCAGTAACAGCTTCAAATTTGAGAAGATGTGGTTACTTGACTCTACTTTTACTAATCTGGTTTCGGTTAAGTGGAATTCCTTGTCTTATTTCAATAATTTATATAGGGGAAATAGTGCTAAGATTTTTGTTGCTAAGTTAGGTAAACTGAGATTCTTCCGCAAGCGTTGGAATAAATTTGTTTTTGGTAGCGTAAGATTTAAGAAGAATAAGATTATGTGTGGTTTGTTAGATTTAGATAAAATTAGTGAGTCTAGGATTCTTAATTCCACTGAGAAGGATAAATATTGTACCCTTAGACAAGATCTCAAACAGATTTTAGAAAAAGAAGAGGTTATGTGGAGACAAAGGTCTCGTATACAATGGATTAAGGAAGGGGATAACAACACTAAATTTTTTCATAATGTGGCGAATAAGAGGAGACGTGATAATATGATTCATTCTACTATTGTGAATAATGTTGAATTGAATATTCAAAAGGATTTAAATGAAGCTTTTACCAGTTACTATAAGCAGATTTTTGGATCTAAGATTAAGAGGAGAATTAACGTTAGATGGAATGAGTTATATCCATATGATAATAGGTTTAATCTTGATAGTTTAGATGAACCTTTTTCTGAGCAGGAGATTTGGAAGGCTATTAGTGATATGCCTAGTGACAAAGCTCCTAGTCCAGACGGTTTTCTGTTAATTTTTATAAGCAATTTTGGGATGCCTTAAAGTCTGATATTATAAATTTGTTCAATGAATTTTATAGTGGAGAACTACGTTTAGGTAGTTTTAACTTTGCTAACGTCATACTTATTCATAAGAGAGAGGGAGTAAATTCTCTAAAGGATTTTAGGCCTATATCTCTCATTAATGTTTCTGTTAAGATCATTTCTAAACTTTTAGCTAACAGGTTGAGTGCTAGGATGAATGATCTTATTGATTGTTCTCAAACTGCCTTCATTAAAGGGTAGAATATAGTAGATGGAGTGGCAGCGGTTCAGGAATACATTAATGTCTGTTGTAAGAACAATATTACTTGTGCCATTTTAAAGTTAGATTTTGAGAAGGCGTTTGACTCAATTGATTGGGATTTCATATGTGAACTTAGTCTTGCTAGAGGTTTTAGTGTTAGATGGACCAACTGGATCTTATTATTGCTAAGGTCTGGTTGTTCTAATATTGTTGTTAACGGGGTAGTGGGAAAGAAGATTCAATCTAATAGGGGCCTTAGACAACGAGACCCTTTATCGCCTTTTCTGTTTAATTTAGCGGTAGATGTCTTCTCGAGAACAATTAAGAGAGCGGGTACACTAGGAGTACTTGGTAGTGTTGGGAATGAGGAATTTAATAATGAATTATCTATCCTTCAATTTGCAGATGATACAATATTATTTTCTTCACACTTGCCTAAGCATATAATTACGCTTAAGTTTATACTATACTGTTTTGAAATGTTATCTGGACTTAGGATTAATTTTGATAAAAGTGCGGTGATGGTCTTTAATGATGTTAATAAAGTGGAGACATTGGTCGCTAATACCTTAAATTGCTCTATTATGAAATTTCCTTTGGATTACTTAGGGTTTAAGATTAGGCCTTCGAAGCTTAAAAAAGAAGATTGGGTTGTGATCATTGATAAGATTAACAATAGATTACTTAGTTGGAATAACAGATTCCTGTCTAGAGCAGGTAGATTAATTCTAGTCAATTCGGTACTATCGGCTATTCCTTCATACTGGATGGCCGTTCATCGATTTCCATTATGGGTCATAGAAAGATAGATAGGATTAGGCGTAACTTTCTTTGGAATGGGGTTTCTTTGGGTAGAGGCTATAAATGCTTAGTTAATTGAGATATGTGTTGTAAGTCTAAAAAAGATGGGGGTTTGGGAATTTTAAATTTATATAATTTTAATTCTTCCATGCTTGCTAAATGGCTATGGAAATTTAGAAGTCCTGATGTGAAGGCATCGTGGAAGGTTATTGTAGTTAAAGCTTATTATTCAAGAGGGGAGTTTATTACTGGGAACAATGATGTTTGGGTAAATAGACTGTCACAATTTTGGAAATCTGTTTTGAAGTGTTATGACTTTTTTAAATTAGGTTGTAAAGTTATTGTTCATTCAGGTGACCTTACTTATTTTTGGCATGATCCTTGGATTTCTAGTGTGCCACTCAAAATTGAATTTAATAAGCTTTATGATAATTGTAATTTCAAGTATGCATTTATTACAGATGTTTATAGTGTGGGTCTAGATCCACCCTGGGTGTTTTCCTTTGATTCTTACAGTGTAAAAGTCCAAGTCTAATAATGCAAAAGTTATAATGCAATTTCACCAAACCAATTTTTAACATCATTCCAGTACGAAAACAATTTCCCAATTCTCTATAGAATATCTGTACAAAACTAAGTTATGTACAACAAGAGAAAATAATTGACATAAATATATTTTTGTGGTTTTAGGTTAATATCATATGTACTTAATTAATTTATTTATTTCTATGTTGCAGCACCTAATTTTTTGTTAGTCCAAATTTTATTCATATTCATAATTAATAAATAATGCTTGTTTGTCTAAATGATGTTTATTGATTAAATCTTAATTTTAAGCATGAAGAAATATTTTGAATATATAAAGAAGTTCGTCTATTATATCATATTTCTAAGCATTAAGAGATATTTTGAAATTGAAAAGGGTTTTGACCGTTGAATCATATTTTTAAGGGATACTGAAATTTATTAATACATGTAGAATGACATTTTTGGTAGTTCACATTGACAAAAAAAAAGTTTGACATCAAAAATATTACAACTATTAATAAAAAAATTGTAAAGAACTTTGGTTATTAGATCTCACATTTACGGGATTTTGTGATTTTTGTTGCATAGCCGATCGGTTTATATAGAGATCCGTAACACTTTTTTTTTATGACTAATAATAAAGTTACAATAGTGTGCTGCTATTCACACCCCAATTTCCTCTTCTGGCCACCAAAACTAAAGGCCACCATAAAGAATATCATTTTCTTCTTTCAGCTACCGTACGTTAAAAATATTAATATGAACAGGCACCCCACTACGGAACGAAAGCTTCGGTTTCTTCCTGCCGAATTTACAATCATATTTCGGTTGGTAGTAGCCGTACGGTTGCTTCCTGCCGAATTCATATTGTTAATTCGGTTGATTATGGCCGAATGAAGAAAAATGATATGGTGGCCAGAAGTGTAAAAAATATAATCAAGTTTATTAAATTTTGTGTGGTGGCCAGAAGAGGAAATTGGGGTGTGAATAGCACCACACTTACAATATGGTACAGATGGCTGTAGTTAGCAATTAGCTAATTTGGTTTTTAAGGTGGACCGTCCACCGTCTATGGCATTTATAGTGGGTCGTCCACTGAATATACTCTAGATTATAATGCTGGAGCTAGCTTATATAATTAGACTACAATATCAGATAAACCAAAATCAGTGCAAAGCATCTCGTGGATGGCTGTCGTTGGTCATAGGTTGCTCATTCAAGAAACAAACTGTGTCTAAGCATTTGCTTGATAGGATCCCTACTACCTTTAAAAGAAAACAACCAAAACCCCGAAAGAAACAGATCCAACTAGAAAACGCGAACTGAAAAACCAAAAGCAGCTCACAAGACGAATGCCAAAGAAAACATTGAAGACCCGCATCCCGGTTTGTTCCATCATAGAAAAATTTCCGAAACGTGTAAACAAAACCACATGAAGGATTTACTACTTTCCATGACTACTTCACATCAGCGACTACTCCATTCTTACGTAGTGACCACCAGTTGAAGATCTTGCAGAAGCAAGAAATTACCTGAAGTAGTCTTAAAGCAGAGGAAAGAAGGGTTTTCAGCAGCGCTTACAAGATGAATAGATCCAATTGAATGAGGCGAAGATATTGGGTAAAAAGTACCACAGATCGATTTCCATAAAAGCTCAGATCTGAAAATTAAATTAGGGTTCACAGAAGAAAATCACGCATGATGAAAGCCAGCAGTTGAGGAGAGGAGAACAACGAAGCGGAGTTGAGGATTTTATGTAGAAGGAGGAGCGTGAAGAAGGAAGAAGGAGAGAAGGTTTTTTGTTGGTCGCCGTTTATGATTCTTCGTGAACTGGAGTTTTTTTGTGTCCTTAATTATTCATTTGATTTCACGTCTTGTGATTTATTAATACATATAAAGGGGTATTTGTGGTAGTTTACATTGACACAAAAAGTGTGATTTATATATATACACATATATATAAGGGTATTTCTGGTAGTTTACGTTGACACAAAAAAGCATGACAACAAAAGTATTATAGTAATTAATAAAAGATTTTAAACTTATATGTTTTTTAAATACATGTTAAACATAAGATAACGTATTTTTGATATTATGTTACCTATGTTTGACAATTAATAAATTGGCATGCTTAGTAAATATTTATCAAGTTAAGAATACTACATAGTTGATGTTACCATTGCATTAAAAGATTATGCTCCACCATGTTATTAATACATTAAATGCTTTGAAATCTATTAGCTAAATTTATTTGTAGTGTTTGAGAAAAATCCAATTAAGAAATTATAATCCATAAACATATGTTTCACTTATATTATTTGAATTTAAAAAATATTAAAAATATACGGTGAATTCCGTATGCGAAGCACGGGTGCACACTTGTGTTGAATATTAAGATGCGCATCTCAATCGAAAATTTGTAAATGGAATGATAATGAGCATTGCATAATTAGCAGTGCATAAGGCAGGAGTTGCCAATTAGGTTGTATGCTGTATTATACTTCACCATTTGATTTTTTTACAACAATGAAACTAAATTTAAATTAATTTGATTAAATTTAATTCAAAGTGTGAAATCAATAGATTGCTTCAACAAATAAAGTTACAACAGGGGAAGAATGACTAAAAAGATAATGAAATCACCAAGTAAAATGCAATCGAAGATAAAATGGGGGAACAATACCTCAATTACAACATAATATCTGAACCTAATATTAAATATATGTTCACACGCTTTTTGGTCAAAGCTGTCACATCTCGGATTATATCTCTAGAGCTACTCGGGACTTGAGTGCAAGCAAACATTGATTGGCAGAACACTTGGATGAAGTACCAAAGTTACAGAGGATCACGGACTTGGATTGCACGGCCTTGTGGATCGGGTCATCCCCTGGGCCGGGTCGCCCCCAGAATCGGGTCACCCCCGGGTTGGGTTGCCCCCTGGATCGATCGTTTGGACATGCTTTTACACGTCATTTTTGACATGTTCTTAAGGCATAACTTCCTCCTACTTGCATGGATCAAGCCCCACCTGGCATAGTACGATTTTAAGAGCATTCTCCACTACTTTTCGAGATCTCCTCTGTGCATGACACATGGCATCCATTCTGGAGCCTGTCCACCCATATAAATACACCACTACATGGCATTTTAAAGGGAAATTTGGCTACTCCAATACTTGGCTTTCACCATTATCACCACAAGGACTTTGCGAGCATATCAAGGCTAACTCCATTCAATCTAGCATGAGGATTTCATGCATAAAATCACTCTATTTTCTCCTCTTCTTCACTAAAATACCAAGATGTTGAATGTAAACAGATCTTATGGATTGTAAGACGACATTGTACTTGTAATTTCTTAGGAATTAAGAAACTATGAAGCGGACATAGGCTTGGTTTGAGCCGAACCACAATAAAAATATCGTGCGTCCCCTGTTATTTTCTGCATTTATTATCTGTGAACAGTGATTATGAGGATCTCACACTGCATTTGGGTGTTAGTGCCATTTTTTGGTCCAACATTTTGGCGCGCCAGGTTGGGGGCGCACGATACAACTTCTTCTAACTTGAAAGGAAGCAAATTATTTGACTATTGGATTGATGGTCAAACGGAAGATCTCCTGTGTTGAAGATGTTGGCACTGAAGGCGCAAGGAACGAGGCAAGCCATGAGGCTTCCTCTCATGAAAACGCATCAGCATACCTCAGTAGAGTTGGAATGGATGGCGTTCTCACTGAACTGAAAAGCCAGATGGCGAGACAGGATGAGCTTCTTCAGAAGCAACAGGATATGATGAATGAGTTCTTTGCTTGGATGGATGGAGGGTTGAGCAACGACATACAACTCCCGGGCAATGGCATGGAAATGACTCAAGCAGCAGCCCTCGTCAACCGGGTCGAGTTAGATCCTACCCAAACTGCACCCTGCAATGGGGAACCGAGTGGAACCAATGGAAACCCCCACCGGGTCGGGTGGAACCCGACCCGAACCGCCACAATGAATGTTGCGGGTGGCACTTCCTTCTCTTCTGGTGTAACATCCCGTGTTTTTAAGGTATAAAAATTTATTAATTTAATTGTTAAAATAGGGATTTAGAGATTTAAAATGGTTGTAATTAAATAATATTGAATATTTAATTAAAATAAATAATAGAATAATATATTTTATTTCTGAAATTGTCGAAAATAGTGAATTGACAATATTGTGTGAACTGGACAATTTAAATTATATAATTCAGTTTATAATTGAATTATAATAACGAATATATATAATGAACGATGGTTGAACGTATAATTTATTTTATAATTATAATCGAGCTCGAAATGGCGCTGCAGTTCGTAATTTGGCGATTCAAAATTTAAACGAATATACAGAATCCGTTTTAAGTTGGATTTCTGTGAAAAAAGAAACGTTCGGGGCTGGTGATGTATATTTTTCTAATGGAAGAGAAAAATCTAGATTTTGTCATATAGATTTTGAGTTGTGTTCAAATCAAATTTTCGAAAAGTCGCTATGGAATTCGTTTATATTTTATAATGATTTATTTATATTATAAAGGAATTTTAATATAAATCGAATAGCAATATAAACTGGTATTTTAAAACATCAAACTATAAATTAAACTATGTATATTTTGGAGGTGTATGATATTCTAAGTGAATATATATGATAATATTAATTTATTTAAATTTAATTTGATTATTTTTAAATATATTTATATTTAAACAGTCTATTTAGAGCATTTAAATAGCCATTTTTGCAAACGACGTCCAAATTTGACAAAACCAATTTTGTTGGATCTGTAATGTCAAATTATTGTTAGATTTCAATTTTCGTGATTTTTGGAGTCAGTATGTGGCCGTACGGATTTTTAATGTGAAAAACAGACAATATTTAGATGATTAAAAATATGCTGTGTGAGCAAACGGAGTCAAAATTCGGCGAAACAAGTTTCGTTGGGTCCGTAATGTCAAACTCTAGCTGCATGTCAGTTTCCATGATTTGTGGATATCGTGCGTGATCATGCGAATTTTTAGAAGACATATACAAACATAGATGGACTAAAATAAATATAAAATATTAATAAAAAAATAATTTGTCCTATCCTATAAATACCCAACACTATCTAACCCTAACACACCTCTTTCACTGGTCAAAACTATGCCGCCACCATCCTCTTTTCATTCTACGGTAAGAATAACTTTGAAAATCAAAACAAATTCAAACAAAAATCTACAAATCATAATACTTATATATTTTGGCTCCATGACTGATTCTCTTCAGTTTGGTATTATTTTTGGGTGAAGCGATACATGTTTGGGGAAGTCAAAATTTAGCAGTGTGATTACAAACGAGTTAGGGTTAACAAACTCATCAAGTATAAGGTACGATTCATGTTTTGGGGCTTGTTTTGGGGTTCATGGAAGGATTTGGCATTGTTTGGAAAAAAATGGGGTGGTTCGGCAAAGAAAAGTGACGTACTATTCATGAGGGAGGTCGCGTCAGGTGGTTCGACGCATGGAAGAGCGATGGTGCGAGTTTGATGATGTTTGTATGGAAAGGAAGGTATCAGAAAGGAGATTGAAATGGTATATTGATTGTGATTTTTAATGAAGTAAGGATGGAGTTTTGATTTTTTAAAATTCGTCCATGGAAAGGAATGTGCGCTGGTATGTTATGGGAGAGAAGATGATGAGTGGGGTCATTAGGGATTGATGAAGATTAAGGGTTAGTTAATTGGTAATTAAGTTGCTTAGTTATTTAATTTATTTTATATCATCATATAGCTTATAAAATTCATAACTTCGTCATACATTATCAGAATTGGACGAAACAAGATCCCTTGGGATCGTATGGATGGTGGCTACGAAAAAGAACTGACTGAGAGTGAATTGGAGCTCGTTACAATTTATAGCAAAATAAATTGTCTGTCTGAATCGACCGACAATTATCGCTATTTAACGATAACCAACCAAAGTGAGTAAAACTCACTAACTCTATCTAATTTATATTTTTATAAATATAATCTAGTAATGATAAATAGTATTTCTGTATGTTGATTGTTTGATTGAATTGCTGAATGATTGGTTGAAATTTAAGATAACGATATATACACATATCGTTAAACAAACATTGATTCTATTTATCAGAATAGTACATATTGAACAGAAATTTCTGTGAATTATATTGTGTAACATCTGTGGATGCAGGAAAACTTGTCGGAGGGATCCGACTAGATTCCTCAACATTTATTTTACCGTTTTTCGTATATTGTGATATATGATGTGATATATAACCTATTGTTGATTACGTATGTTTGGATGATACTAATCATTGTTATATGGTATGTTAATCACCATAAGGAAGACTGAAATGTAAAGAGAGAATTTTTAAAGTGATATTGAAAATAAAATTATTATATAAAATAAATAGACATTTTAAAAAGGGAAATTTTGAAATGAATATATTTTATAAAAAGAGAACATTTATAAAATGGATAGATTCTATAAAAAGAGAACATTTATAAAATGAATTGAATGTTATAAAAAGGAAATGTTTTGGAATAAACGCTATAAAAATGAAGTCTTTATAAAGCAAGATAACAGCTATTAAAGAGGAAATCTTTATAAAGTGAAATAAAACAATATAAAGATGAAATCTTTATAAAGTGAAATAAAACGATGTAAAGATGAAATCTTTATAAAGTGAAATAAAACAATATAAAGATGAAATCTTTATAAAGTGAAATAAAATGATGTAAAGATAAAAACTTTATAAAGTGAAATAAAACAATGTAAAGAGGAAATCTTTATAAAGTGAAATAAAATGATGTAAAGATGAAAACTTTATAAAGTGAAATGAAACGATGTAAAGTGGAAATCTTTATAAAGTGAAATAAAACGATGTAAAGAGGAAATCTTTATAAAGTGAATAGAATATTAAAATGAAATATTTGGAAATCAAATAAATGGAGAAGTTTAATTAACAAATAAAATTTATAAATTAAATAAAAGATTTATCATTTGATAAATGGAATATATAAGTAAGAACTGATATAGAAAGTAATCGGTTTTAACACCGATATTTAAAATAGAATGTGTACTCAGCATTTATAAAAGAGAATTATAAATGAGATTTAGGTGTTAGAAATGAAATGAGATTATGTATGAATAAATCTATAAAGAGAATTATAAATAGAATTTGGAAATGGAATATTATTTTAAATATGATATCAAACGAAATGGAATATATAACAGGAAACATTATTCACATTCGATGTGAATCATGAAATTAAGCAAAGATTTTGGAAATAAAAACATTTGTAAAGGAAATTGAATTTTTGAAATAGGAATTCAAACAGAACTGAAATTCCGAATGATTAGAAATAAATATCTTGTTTAATAATAAAAACAAGTAGTCGGATTTATAAATAAAGTTCATAATGAATTAAAAATATAATTATCAGTGGATAACTGAGATTGCAAATTCAATTGTGAATATAAAATGGAAAATTGGAAGTTGTTTTAAAAAGAAGATGAAATCCATTTCGATGTTCGAAATGTAAAAATGATTTAAAATAAAATCCGTAAAGATGTGTAATTAGCATTCGACAAAAACTAATGGTTATAATCGAATATAAGTTACTCGATGAGAGTTTATCGAATATACTTATTCCTAGTGAGTTAATCGAATATAGGTTATTCGAAGAAGAATTAATCAAATAGAGAATTCTCGAAAGAGAATTATACGTTGAATTGAATTATATCGAATTCGGAAAGTACTATTTACTTTCCATGTTTTTAAATCAAGATTTATTTATTTATTAAATAAATAAATTATTATTTAATCAGATAAAAGAAATAAAATTATAGTTTTAAAGTTAGATATTCCAGAAGTACGAATTATAACGTTATCGTTATAATAATTGTTTTTCATAAAAGAAATGGAATTGTAAACTGAAATCCGAGAATTGGCGTAAGCAATAAGTGTTAAGATTTAAGTTGTGAACTTTATCTGTTGCAAGGTTAAGAACGTGTTCAGTTAAGGTCTGAGAGGCAATTATAACCAAACTTGATTGACTTCTGATTAACTAAGGAATAGTTGAAGTTTGATTGCGAAGATTGATTAAAAATACTTTAAGAAATAAGCGATAAATGGATTGAGCGGGCGTAACGATGTTTCATACAACATTCATTTGAAATCAATATAAACGATATTTGGAACCGTTTCCCAAATATAATCAGAGATATTTTCTAAGCATAGAAAATGAAATGTTTGTTGATAAGAAATATTGGAATGACAGTGACATGTGAATAAGAGACGGAAATGTTTTCCAATGATTAATAACGTATATTTTCTAGATTTAAAAAATAAGAAATTATGAATATATGGAACAGGAAATGGGAAATTAATAAATTAATTAAAGAGATAAATGATGAATGATAATTGATCGATAGAATTTCCATTTAGAAATAATATCGTTGTTTGCACATATGTTTTTCTTTGATAGTTAAATCACCGACTATCGAAGTTGTTGACCATTTTATGTTGTCAATACGAAGAGACCGGGATCAGATTCATTATCTGAAAACCACTCTGTATGGACGTTAACGTTGCGATCAAATATGATGAAGACAACTGAAGACGGTGTTTGAAGCGACCCGAACTTCCCCGGTCTCCGAAGAGATGAGAAAGAACGAATTACTGTGAGGACAAGACAAATCAGAACGCAGACGGAAGAACATTTCATTGCTATTACAACAATTCCATCAGATACAAGAATATACAGAGTATAAATGAATAAATTACATTCGATAAATATCAGAGATTACAATAAATTACATAGCAGCGGAAAATAATACAAAGCACAACTGAAGGTGATATACGGATACAAAGCTTTCCGGATATCATTCCAGCTGTAAACCAGGATCCTGTGAATATAAATCTGCAAAACCAAAACTACTAGCTGCCCGTGCGGAAAATAGGGGCACCCAGAGTTTAGGTTAAAACAATAAACTCCAGGTCAGTCATGTGACTGGTGTGAGAACTAAAACAGTTATTTAAAACTTTACTTTAAAAGAGAGTGATTCAAGGGACCACGCCGTATAACACGGAACGGGTTTCCTCCCAAGAATACCAGTGCAAAGAATAAACAACGCAATGCTTTTTCGAAAATGAAGCTATTATAAGACCCAGGTCCCATCACACAATGCAACGCAAGCCGGAGGATAGGGTTTTCCCTTATAATAGCCAAACATGCTTGATACGTTTAAAACAAATCATTTGATACTATAATAAGTGTATAGTGTTAAAACAATTTCAATCATAAATATAAATCATAGGCGGCATAGCTACCATCTACTATGTCGCCATACTAGTTCTATAATTAAAACCAAATTACGCGTATTGGAAATTGGATTCCGTCATGAGTCGAGGCAAGGGGCAAGCTCCTCTCCGCGTTCGAGACACTCTAGCAAATGTCTTAGGGTTACGCACTCTGGGCAACCCTGGATGCGGCTGGGCCGGTCCTCACTTACGTTAGAGGATTGGTTATTCCTGAACACACATTTCCCGGTCCTTACAGACCTATAATCGAGGCGCCTCATTCCAACAACCACAAAGGTGAAAAGTATATATATGTCAGGGCTGGTAAGTCACTGACACCACCATAGCTAGAAAGAAACGTCGTGCTCTCCCAGCGGTCCGTATCCCGTTTTTAACTCATACCGAGGTGTGAGGCTCGCGAATTCACGTTATACACAAAGCTACGCCACAAAGGTCGTGCTTTGATCATCAACCACAAGACCTTGCTTTTCAACAGAAGCCTTGATCATTGCAACTCAGTATGCCACACAGGCAATTCATGCTATGCGATTGATATCTATCGATATATATCCTCTAAGCTCGTACGTCTCAGAGAAGGGCGTTAAGCAAGAGAATAAATTCTCCGCTGCCAAACAGATATATATTTAACAGAAATCAATCAACACAGAATAAAATCCAATGTCAGACATACAATCCATTTACAAGTCCGTTCTGGGTCTGAACGAAACCGGAGGCACTTTCCTCGCATATCCATCCATCTCCAAGTACGTTTGGACGACCACCAACTATTTCCATCCTCTTGGGTGTACTGCCCAATCAGGATCATCAGTAATCACCCAAACGATGTGAAGACTTCCGGTCTTCAACCACCGTCTTCATCTTCGACTTATCGTCGAATCGGTTATTCAGAATGGGTATAAACCCGGACTTTCCGAACAACCCGCGTATATTGAAAACAAATGTTACACAAACACAACATATGCCTCATTCCAATTCTGAATATTCTGTTATTTAAATATCCACATCTTTTGGGAAAAAGTTCCCATTAATTTTATCCAAGATAAATTCTTTAAAATTTATCCTTTAATCTTCCTTTGGATGTCGTTTCAAACCAAATTATGGTTTTTCTAACTAGTCGAGATTAGCGAACCACACCGAAGTAATTATTTATTTTATTTCCCAATCCCAACCTATGCATCCCATGAAGCAAAACTGGTGATACTCCATATCTAATACCACGGTGTTATCGGTAAAGTTAATTACCATTTCACGTTCAAATCTAATTAAAGATTTAACTATCGTTTTGGAGCAAAACTGGTGATACTCCATTCTCGCTTATTTTCTAAGTTGATAATTTAAATTATCAATTCACATTTCAATCTAATTGCAGATTCGTTAAAACTCCTTTTACTGGGTTAAAGAACTAGGTGTTATTTAAAACACAGTTCACGACAAACCCAAATCACATTCTAATTGTTATCGGGTTAAAGAACTAGGTGTTATTTAAAACACAGTTCACGATAAACCCATTTCGAATCCAATCAAATATATTAGAAATTCCGATTATTTAAAACCCCTTTTTAAATCTAATTTATTTATTTAAAAATAATTGGGTTTTAAATTTAGTTCAAAACTAGTTCATTTCGATAAAAATCCATTTTTATCTTTTCAAATATGGAGTTTTTCACCCCAATTTTTCCCAAATCGTTTCTTATGATTTTACACAAATTATTACTATTTTTAATAATTTTGTTAGGCCCGTACAATCAATTTCCAACAATGGCCATCGAACTACACTTACAACGACCTTTTTCGAATTTGATTTGGACGTATCTCCAAATCCAACCATTAGATTTTGAATCTCAAATATTCGTTAGAAAGCTCTTTTTGATACAAACCCAACGGTTCCGGTTTTAGGAGAATCCGACGGTCGGATCTCCCGTAATGTCCGTTTGAAATAAATGGTCGAAATTCACGAACTGCCGCGGCGCGGCGCGTTCTATTCAGGCCATTATATTATATATATAATATATATTTCGTCGATTTCTATTTAAAACGAATTATATAAATAGTTTTAAATTCGTTTCAAAAGCAATTTCAACTTCCATTTCAATTCAAATCAAAATTGAATTCTTCTTTATAAATTCGTTTTAAAATTCATTTCTATTCAATTCAAATTTCAATTCAATTTGAATTCATTTCAATTCGCTTTCAATTCAATTTGAATTCGTTTTCAATTCAATTCAATTCCAAGGTCGTTTTCTATTCGATTTAATTCAACTTGGTTTTCTATTCGATTCAATTCAAATTGGTTTTCTATTCGATTCAATTCAAATTGGTTTTCTATTCGATTCAATTCAAATTGGTTTTCTATTCGATTCAATTCAAATTGGTTTTCGATTCAATTCAAATTGGTTTTCTATTCGATTCAATTCAAATTGGTTTTCTATTCGATTCAATTCAAATTGGTTTTCTATTCGATTCAATTCAAATTGGTTTTCTATTCGATTCAATTCAAACTGGTTTTCTATTCGATTCAATTCAAATTGGTTTTCTATTCGATTTGATTCAAATTTCATTTCAAAATATTCGATTTCGAAATCATTTTTCAATATCCATTTTAAAATGAATAAAATCGATATAAGTATCGTTCACATCAAAATGGCGTCAATCTAATCAACACGGCTTCATATATTTCTATTTTCAAATATTCTATTTCAAATATTTCTTTTTCAAATATTTCCCTTTCAAATATTTCCATTATTAAAATATTTTGTTCAACACATGACTAATCTCAACGGATGAGTACAGTCAACACATGAACCTTATATTATATAATATTGATAAAGATGTAAATTTTATTATTAAAATATTTCGTTCAACACATGACTAATCTCAACGGATGAGTACTGTCAACACATGAACCTTTATTTGATATTGATAAAGATGTAAATTTTATTATTAAAATATTTCGTTCAACACATGACTAATCTCAACGGATGAGTACAGTCAACACATGAACCTTTATTTGATATTGATAAAGATGTAAATTTTATTATTAAAATATTTCGTTCAACACATGACTAATCTCAATGGATGAGTACAGTCAACACATGAACCTTTATTTTATAATATTCTTTATTTTCTAAATTGGAATGAGGCCCAATCAATCACCATATAATGTTAATTATATGGATTTTCATACATCACACGTATATAATAGCACTGAAAAATAATCAACCATCAACCAAAGTGCATTATACTGTATAAGCATCAAATATAGATATCTAACGCTTATAACAGCCTGTCAATCAATCGATCGACATATTTAATCAATCAGGATGAGTGAACTTCAAATTTCATCCCAACACCCGTGTGGGGTTTCAAACAATCAAACACAGATTTTATTTGTGCAGTTGGGTGATGTGTATAATTTATCGACCCAATCAATATCAGTCAAATCAGTGTATACAAACAAATCGGTCGATTTGTTTATAAATATTTATTTATTCACATTCACGCTAAAAATTATATTTTTAACGATAAAACATTTTATTCTAACATATGAATTACTATTCAGTTCATTCTTTAAATAAAATGATATTTTTATTTTTCTAACTTATTTTAGAAAATTTCGGCGGCATAACGGCACGATACTAGAAACGGGACAAGGCCTAGCCTTATCCCCGGTCTAGTGAAGGCCCACGCCATTCACACATCAATCAAATCCATTCATTTCACCGCATAATTCAATTCAAACCAAATAATCTAACTAATTATTGCAATCAAACAAACAAGTCCATGGTCTGTGGACGATTGTGTCGGGTGCTTACTAAACACCGTCTGCATCCTAGTATATATATATAACTAGAAAAAGAAATTGAAAGTTGAGAAATTCTCACCGATAGCTATCCAATCATCTTGACTCTTCTTTGATAGAAATCTTCGTCGTCATCGCATCTTTGTAATCTTCGTTGCCCGTAGCCACTACATATGTAAAAATCACACATTTTTATATTTTGATGTCTTTAAAATAAAAATCACATTTTTATTTGTTCACTTTCAATTTGAAAATCATATTTTTATAATCGCTTCATACATTTAAAAATCGAATTTTCACTTCGCTATTCAATAAATAAAAATCAAATTTTTATTATGCTATTCAATATATAAAAATCGAATTTTTACTTTGCTATCACTTATATAAAAATCAAAATTTTAAAATGCTGTCACTTATATAAAAATCAAATTTTTATATCGATGTTTTCATTATATTAACCATATTTTTATAACGCTACTTTCATCATAAAAATCACATCTTTAAATGGAAAAATCATGTTTTTAACATCCTAAAAGTCGTATTCTTTCTTAACATATAAATCCGACCTTCCTCTATGATTTTCTAATCTAAAAATATAATCTTTCCAATTAAAAATATAATCTTTTCACCTAAAAATATAATCTTTTATATATTAAACATCTAACCCTTTTCCAAATTTATATATACAAAACCAGCATTAAAAAAACAATGCTTCAAAATAAAATAAAATAAAATATATATAAAAGGCTTACAGTTTTTTGACCGGAGGAGGATGTGGGTTTGCTGCCGTCGTCGAAGACGGGTTGGGGGGTGCTGCGCGGTGGGCGCAGGAGGTCGGAGCGGCGGGGGTTTAGGGCTGGGTTAGGGTTTGCGGGTTCGTGGGTTTTGGCAGAGGGGGGGCGCCACGTCGATCGAGGAGAAGAACGGGGGGGCTTGGTGGTAGCGGCGCCGCCCTGGAGGGGGGCGCGATGCTCCTCTCCGCCACTTCTTCCTTCTTCTCTTTTTTTTCGGATCGAAATGAAAACGAAAAGGGGGGGCCAGAAATATAGGACAGAGAGAATAGTTTTAAATTTTCAATTATTTAATTATTTTATTTACTAAAAGGTTGACTTTTACATACGACCTCTAAACGAGGCCCACCGCCTGTCGTCTATAGCGTTTTACCCCCATTCCGAACACAATGGGATATGTATCGTAGGCTGATTCGGCTGTTACAATCAGTTTCTGTTAAATTTACATTTAAATCTCTTTATTGAATTTTAAACGTACATTTCAAATTACCGGGGTCACATACTAACTCGAAAAATTCCAGAAAAATATTTTCTAGCCTCCTATTGGCGATACGGTCCTAGCAAAACTAGTTTCGTCAAATTCTGAGATCGTTTGAAAAATGGTCAATTTTCAGTCGACTAAAATCAACTGAAACTGGTCAAACGCGTTTTCCTTTACCACGCTCACATATTGATTCAGAAAATTATGAAATTTGGAATCTAGCAATAACTTGACACTGCGGATCCAACAAAAGTGGTTTCGTCGAAATCCGAGGTCATTTGCAAAATGTCCATTTTTAAGGGCCTGAATTCCATAGCGACTGTTCAGAATTTTCAACTGGACATATCTTTTGATTCCCGCTATGAAATTTTGATTTGTCGGATTCGTTGGAAAGATATTCCCAATTAGATCCTAATGTTTTTGGTTTCACTAAAATCCGGATTGTTTTGCACCCGGTACATTCAATTGAAGTTTGAAATCGAATTATCGAACTACCGCACCATTTTCAATTCCTATTATAATTATATATAAATATTTATATTCTAACGACGGCGTATATATCATATACGTTCAAATTATATTCAAAGTAAATTTTCTCGTCGATTTTATTTAAAATAATCTATTTTAAATATTCAAAATTCACTAAAATTGCTAAAATAAAAATTTTAAACTGGCCCAGAATTTCCGGGTTATTACAATCTCCCCCACTTAAAACTTTTCATCCCCGAAAAGGAACAAAGTCGAAAGTGGTTTGATTAATCAACTCTACGTTCGATCCGGCTTCCATTCTCCAACTTTTCAGTTTCTGAGAATTTTCAAAATTTCAAAATTTTGGCTAACACCCTAAATTTTCGAAAAATATCGCCATAACCTCCCTTGCACCGGGAGCCACGGGAAAATCCCGAAATTGCCATATAGGCCTTCTGATCTCAAAAAGAAAAAGAAAAAGCCAATAGGCTCATAAAATCATCATCACCCAAACAAAACAGTAAATTATAGTAAATATGTACCTATTTGTCGGGCAAACAAATCTTATTCTCTGCTCTAGCCTCCTTTCTATGACCTATTCAATGTAAGTATATGTATATGCAAGCAAATGTGACCAATTTTCAATATAATTCAATATTTGGTTCAATTAGGCATAATGGTTCAAAATTATCAAACAAATAAACAAACAACACAAACATCAATCAATTAGTGAATTAACGTTTCAAATTCATAAATTTTGATATATATACAAAAATCATGTTTTTGATGCCAATTCACAACAATGTGTTCTAACTATATATAAGTTTTGGTTCTCACACCAGTCTGATGGAAATATATAGATATCATACCTTCGTCACTCGAACACACACTACTGATGCTATATAGTCATCAGTAGAATCATCTCCGGGCGACTAGAGTGTGACTCTATATCTACCTAATATATTAAAATTCGAATATACGTTCATGATGCGTATATGCAAAACCTTTATATACTAGATTGTCCATATTCAAAGTAAATAAATATTCAAATACGTATAAAACGATTTAAATTTTCAAAACAAAATTGTTTTCATTTGAAAAATATACTCTTCACACTCGTTCTAGGATACTACTGATCCTATCTCTAACGAGTCATTCTAATTGGATATTACTAATCCAATATCTGATGAATTCTTTCGTATGGTTCTAATGTGTCTTGTTCTCGAGCTCTGTAAACCAAAGCTCTGGTACCAAATGAAGCGACCCGAACTTCCCCGGTCTCCGAGGAGATGAGAAAGAACGAATTACTGTGAGGACAAGACAAATCAGAACGCGGACGGAAGAACATTTCATTGCTATTACAACAATTCCATCAGATACAAGAATATACAGAGTATAAATGAATAAATTACATTCGATAAATATCAGAGATTACAATAAATTACATAGCATCGGAAAATAATACAAAGCAGAACTGAAGGTGATATACAGATACAGAGCTTTCCGGATATCATTCCAGCTGTAAACCAGGATCCTGTGAATATAAATCTGCAAAACCAAAACTACTAGCTGCCCGTGCGGAAAATAGGGGCACCCAGAGTTTAGGTTAAAACAATAAACTCCAGGTTAGTCATGTGACTGGTGTGAGAACTAAAACAGCTATTTAAAACTTTACTTTAAAAGAGAGTGATTCAAGGGACCACGCCGTATAACACGGAACGGGTTTCCTCCCAAGAATACCAGTGCAAAGAATAAACAACGCAATGCTTTTTCGAAAATGAAGCTATTATAAGACCCAGGTCCCATCACACAATGCAACGCAAGCCGGAGGATAGGGTTTTCCCTTATAATAGCCAAACATGCTTGATACGTTTAAAACAAATCATTTGATACTATAATAAGTGTATAGTGTTAAAACAATTTCAATCATAAATATAAATAATAGGCGACATAGCTACCTTCTACTATGTCGCCATACTAGTTCTACAATTAAAACCGAATTACGCGTATTGGAAATTGGATTCCGTCATGAGTCGAGGCAAGGGGCAAGCTCCTCTCCGCGTTCGAGACACTCTAGCAAATGTCTCAGGGTTACGCACTCTGGGCAACCCTGGATGCGGCTGGGCCGGTCCTCACTTACGTTAGAGGATTGGTTATTCCTGAACACACATTTCCCGGTCCTTACAGACCTATAATCGAGGCGCCTCATTCCAACAACCACAAAGGTGAAAAGTATATATATGTCAGGGCTGGTAAGTCACTGACACCACCATAGCTAGAAAGAAACGTCATGCTCTCCCAGCGGTCCGTATCCCGTTTTTAACTCATACCGAGGTGTGAGGCTCGCGAATTCACGTTATACACAAAGCTACGCCACAAAGGTCGTGCTTTGATCATCAACCACAAGACTTTGCTTTTCAACAGAAGCCTTGATCATTGCAACTCAGTATGCCACACAAGCAATTCATGCTATGCGATTGATATCTATCGATATATAACCTCTAAGCTCGTACGTCTCAGAGAAGGGCGTTAAGCAAGAGAATAAATTCTCTGCCGCCAAACAGATATATATTTAACAGAAATCAATCAACACAGAATAAAATCCAATGTCAGACATACAATCCATTTACAAGTCCGTTCTGGGTCTGAACGAAACCGGAGGCACTTTCCTCGCATATCCATCCATCTCCAAGTACGTCTGGACGACCACCAACTATTTCCATCCTCTTGGGTGTACTGCCCAATCAGGATCATCAGTAATCACCCAAACGATGTGAAGACTTCTGGTCTTCAACCACCGTCTTCATCTTCGACTTATCGTCGAATCGGTTATTCAGAATGGGTATAAACCCGGACTTTCCGAACAACCCGCGTATATTGAAAACAAATGTTACACAAACAAAACATACGCCTCATTCCAATTCTGAATATTCTGTTATTTAAATATCCACATCTTTTGGGAAAAAGTTCCCATTAATTTTATCCAAGATAAATTCTTTAAAATTTATCCTTTAATCTTCCTTTGGATGTCGTTTCAAACCAAATTATGGTTTTTCTAACTAGTCGAGATTAGCGAACCACACCGAAGTAATTATTTATTTTATTTCCCAATCCCAACCTATGCATCCCATGAAGCAAAACTGGTGATACTCCATATCTAATACCACGGTGTTATCGGTAAAGTTAATTACCATTTCACGTTCAAATCTAATTAAAGATTTAACTATCGTTTTGGAGCAAAACTGGTGATACTCCATTCTCGCTTATTTTCTAAGTTGATAATTTAAATTATCAATTCACATTTCAATCTAATTGCTGATTCGTTAAAACTCCTTTTACTGGGTTAAAGAACTAGGTGTTATTTAAAACATAGTTCACGACAAACCCAAATCACATTCTAATTGTTATCGGGTTAAAGAACTAGGTGTTATTTAAAACACAGTTCACGATAAACCCATTTCAAATCCAATCAAATATATTAGAAATTCCGATTATTTAAAACCCCTTTTTAAATCTAATTTATTTATTTAAAAATAATTGGGTTTTAAATTTAGTTCAAAACTAGTTCATTTCGATAAAAATCCATTTTTATCTTTTCAAATATGGAGTTTTTCACCCCAATTTTTCCCAAATCGTTTCTTATGATTTTACACAAATTATTACTATTTTTAATAATTTTATTAAGGCCCGTACAATCAATTTCCAACAATGGCCATCGAACTACACTTACAACGACCTTTTTCGAATTTGATTTGGATGTATCTCCAAATCCAACCATTAGATTTTGAATCTCAAATATTCGTTAGAAAGCTCTTTTTGATACAAACCCAACGGTTCCGGTTTTAGGAGAATCTGACGGTCGGATCTCCCGTAATGTCCGTTTGAAATAAATGGTCGAAATTCACGAACTGCTGCGGCGCGGCGCGTTCTATTCAGGCCATTATATTATATATATAATATATATAATATATATTTCGTCAATTTCTATTTAAAACGAATTATATAAATAGTTTTAAATTCGTTTCAAAAGCAATTTCAACTTCCATTTCAATTCAAATCAAAATTGAATTCTTCTTTATAAATTCGTTTTAAAATTCATTTCTATTCAATTCAAATTTCAATTCAATTTGAATTCATTTCAATTCGCTTTCAATTCAATTTGAATTCGTTTTCAATTCAATTCAATTCCAAGGTCGTTTTCTATTCGATTTAATTCAACTTGGTTTTCTATTCGATTCAATTCAAATTGATTTTCTATTCGATTCAATTCAAATTGGTTTTCTATTCGATTCAATTCAAATTGGTTTTCTATTCGATTCAATTCAAATTGGTTTTCTATTCGATTTGATTCAAATTTCATTTCAAAATATTCGATTTCGAAATCACTTTTCAATATCCATTTTAAAATGAATAAAATCGATATAAGTATCGTTCACATCAAAATGGCGTCAATCTAATCAACACGGCTTCATATATTTCTATTTTCAAATATTCTATTTCAAATATTTCTTTTTCAAATACTTCCCTTTCAAATATTTTTATTTCAAATATTTCCATTATTAAAATATTTTGTTCAACACATGACTAATCTCAACGGATGAGTACAGTCAACACATGAACCTTATATTATATAATATTGATAAAGATGTAAATTTTATTATTAAAATATTTCGTTCAACACATGACTAATCTCAACGGATGAGTACTGTCAACACATGAACCTTTATTTGATATTGATAAAGATGTAAATTTATTATTAAAATATTTCGTTCAACACATGACTAATCTCAACGGATGAGTACAGTCAACACATGAACCTTTATTGATATTGATAAAGATGTAAATTTTATTATTAAAATATTTCGTTCAACACATGACTAATCTCAACGGATGAGTACAGTCAACACATGAACCTTTATTTTATAATATTCTTTATTTTCTAAATTGGAATGAGGCCCAATCAGTCACCATATAATGTTAATTATATGGATTTTCATACATCGCACGTATATAATAGCACTGAAAAATAATCAACCATCAACCAAAGTGCACTATACTGTATAAGCATCAAATATAGATATCTAACGCTTATAACAGCCTGTCAATCAATCGATCGACATATTTAATCAATCAGGATGAGTGAACTTCAAATTTCATCCCAACACCCGTGTGGGGTTTTAAACAATCAAACACAGATTTTATTTGTGCAGTTGGACGATGTGTAAAATTTATCGACCCAATCAATATCTGTCAAATCAGTGTATACAAACAAATCGGTCGATTTGTTTATAAATATTTATTTATTCACATTCACGCTAAAAATTATATTTTTAACGATAAAACATTTTATTCTAACATATGAATTTCTATTCAGTTCATTCTTTAAATAAAATGATATTTTTATTTTTCTAACTTATTTTAGAAAATTTCGGCGGCATAACGGCACGATACTAGAAACGGGACAAGGCCTAGCCTTATCCCCGGTCTAGTGAAGGCCCACGCCATTCACACATCAATCAAATCCATTCATTTCACCACACAATTCAATTCAAACCAAATAATCTAACTAATTATTGCAATCAAACAAACAAGTCCATGGTCTGTGGACGATTGTGTCGGGTGCTACTAAACACCGTCTGCATCCTAGTATATATATATAACTAGAAAAAGAAATTGAAAGGTGAGAAATTCTCACCGATAGCTATCCAATCATCTTGACTCTTCTTTGATAGAAATCTTCGTCGTCATCGCATCTTTGTCATCTTCGTTGCCCGTAGCCACTACATATGTAAAAATCACACATTTTTATATTTTGATGTCTTTAAAATAAAAATCACATTTTTATTTGTTCACTTTCAATTTGAAAATCATATTTTTATAATCGCTTCATACATTTAAAAATCGAATTTTCACTTCGCTATTCAATAAATAAAAATCAAAATTTTATTATGCTATTCAATATATAAAAATCGAATTTTTACTTTGCTATCACTTATATAAAAATCAAAATTTTAAAATGCTATCACTTATATAAAAATCAAATTTTTATATCGATGTTTTCATTATATTAACCATATTTTTATAACGCTACTTTCATCATAAAAATCACATCTTTAAATGGAAAAATCGTGTTTTTAACATCCTAAAAGTCGTATTCTTTCTTAACATATAAATCCGACCTTCCTCTGTGATTTTCTAATCTAAAAATATAATCTTTCCAATTAAAAATATAATCTTTTCACCTAAAAATATAATCTTTTATATATTAAACATCTAACCCTTTTCCAAATTTATATATACAAAACCAGCATTAAAAAAAACAATGCTTCAAAATAAAATAAAATAAAATATATATAAAAGGCTTACAGTTTCTTGATCGGAGGGGGATGTGGGTTTGCTGCCGTCGTCGAAGACGAGTGGGGAGGGGGGGGGTGTTGCGCGGTGGGCGCAGGAGGTCGGAGCGGCGGTAGGAGGTGGCAGGCGGGGGTTTAGGGCTGGGTTAGGGTTTGCGGGTTCGTGGGTTTTGGCAGAGGGGGGGCGCCACGTCGATCGAGGAGAAGAACGGGGGGGGCTTGGTGGTAGCGGCGCCGCCCTGGAGGGGGGCGCGATGCTCCTCTCCGCCACTTCTTCCTTCTTCTCTTCTTTTTTTTTCGGATCGAAATGAAAACGAAAGGGGGGGCCCAGAAATATAGGAGAGAGAGAATAGTTTTAAATTTCAATTATTTAATTATTTTATTTACTAAAAGGTTGACTTTTACATACGACCTCTAAACGAGGCCCACCGCCTGTCGTCTATAGCGTTTTACCCCCATTCCGAACACAATGGGATATGTATCGTAGGCTGATTCGGCTGTTACAATCAGTTTCTGTTAAATTTACATTTAAATCTCTTTATTGAATTTTAAACGTACATTTCAAATTACAGGGGTCACATACTGACTCGAAAAATTCCAGAAAAATATTTTCTAGCTTCATATTGGCGATACGGTCCTAGCAAAACTAGTTTCATCAAATTCAGAGACCGTTTGAAAAATGGTCAATTTCCAGTCGATTAAAATCAACTGAAACTGGTCAAACGCGTTTTCCTTTACCATGCTCACATATTGATTCAGAAAATTATGAAATTTGGAATCTAGCAATAACTTGACACTGCGGATCCAACAAAAGTGGTTTCGTCGAAATCCGAGGTCATTTGCAAAATGTCCATTTTTAAGGGCTTGAATTCCATAGCGACTATTCAGAATTTTCCACTGGACATATCTTTTGATTCCCGCTATGAAATTTTGATTTGTCGGATTCGTTGGAAAGATATTCCCAATTTGATCCTAATGTTTTTAGTTTCACTAAAATCCGGATTGTTTTGCACCCGGTACATTCAATTGAAGTTTGAAATCGAATTATCGAACTACCGCGCCATTTTCAATTCCTATTATAATTATATATAAATATTTATATTCTAACGACGGCGTATATATCATATACGTTCAAATTATATTCAAAGTAAATTTTCTCGTCGATTTTATTTAAAATAATCTATTTTAAATATTCAAAATTCACTAAAATTGCTAAAATAAAATTTTTAAACTGGCCCAGAATTTCCGGGTTATTACAGTGTTATGCAAGGGCTATCCTATTTACAGAATAGTGCCTTCAGTTTGTCCAGTCCCAGGGCAAATTATTTGGACGAGTGTCTGACAAAGTATATCTAAAGGATCGCGTAAGTTGATCTTTTCAAACGTAGTTATGTTTGGTAGCGGAGGAATTCGTTTCTCTTAGCTGTATACCCGTGATATGTTTGGGGAAATCAATTTGTGGTTTGGTAGATATGACAATGTGACATTCAAAGTGAATGAAGACCAAAAGATATGTTATAATCTCTAGCCTCACAACCAGGAAATGGTATAAAATCGGGTAGGTCGCATGGATAGTTGGGTCATACCCAAGCAGGGTGTATTGTCACCTGATCTAGAGAAATTCCTTTTGCTTCTTAAATCTATCGATGTTGTCCCTTTCGGGAAACAGTTGCTGATCCTAACCGTTGGTGATAATACATTCGGTACTCTCAAGCTAAGTGAGGGACCAGTCATATTTAGCCTGGGTTGCAAGATAATCTTGTTGAACTCGGTGTATTTCTCTTTAGAGGTACACTGTCGGAAGATGGTCCCATACCTTGCCAGTTGGAATCCATTATCCAATAAGAGCCCATGGTTTTGATTGTATACTATATATGTAGAGCGTGAGATGCAAGAATTCTGCTAGATTCTGTTACTTGTATTTAGACATTATTATAATATCAGACGAATATTGATTTCAAAAATGCTTTGGGTTATCGTAAGGTAAAAACCATCCATGTTTATGTGTGGATCGGTCTTACGATCATCCTTTCTTTCAAAAAGGAACTTTAAAGTTAAACCAAGTGGTTGGAGTTTACTCACACCAGTCCCATGACTGACATAGAGTTTTTTTTTGTTTTCCCTAAACTCTTGGGTGCCCAAATTTGTACGGACAGTCAAGTAGTTCAGGTATTTACATATACACTTGGAGAGCTTGGAGCAGGAGGCTTCAGCGTTAGTTATCTAGTGTTATTTCCCGCTGTGTTATAAGTATTGTACTCTAATAATGTTGTTGTATATATATATATACACACTATTTATTTTAAAGTTATGTTTTATATTTTCTTCGTTCCGCTGTGAGATTTGTGTTACTCTGATTCCTTGTGATCTTCTCCTTCTTCTATTCTAATTTTCTATCTTATCTATCCTCACCCTCTAACTTCTTATATTAATGATTTGGAATGCTCGGTGCCTGAATAATTGACATTGGTTTTATGTTGATTTTTTGGGTCGAAAACCCCAGTTCGTTACAGTGGTATCAGTGCTGTAGGTTCAGGGATTACCTTGGCTCTGTGGCATAACTCAGTAGAGATGGGGTCGGTAATACCCTGGATTGAGTTGAGGGTATATACATATATGAGCGCGTATTTGTTATTTAATATAAAATGGTTTTATATTGTGGAGATTTATTGCTGTAGTTGTTTATGGGTTCTGATCGCTCAGTTTGATCCACTGTATCGATAGAAGCTTATAAACACTCGAATACGATGAACCGACACAGTATGTTTTGAAAAGAGAGTATGCGAAATAATTTTGCCCAAATTATATATTGATATAAACAAAGTATAGATATTTGAAGTATTATAGTATATTGGATGTATTGGTTGTGATTATAATCGTATAAGATTATAAAATGTGAAATGCTTATGTAAATAGCCAATCAGAATTCATATAAGTGAAACACGTGAAATCAGATGAATTAAATCTGAAGTAAATCAGAATTGGAATTAAAATTCCGAAAATCTGAATAAGTGGTTGTAAATGAATCTGGATTAAATATATGTGAATTTTAAAATCCTAGGAGATTTCAAATTGTTTTAAAGTAGTGTAAATGGTATTTTGAAATGAATTTCAAAATGGAAGTCATTAGATATGGTTTTAAAAGTGATATAGTATTGAACTCACTTCGATAGCTGGAAAATAGATTCTGATGATGATCATGACATCATCGGTGTTCATTTTCGAGTCATAAGTGACGGATTACTAACAGAATTTTTGTTTCTGAATTGTTTTGAGAAAACAAGTTGTTTGATACTCCAAAATGAATATTTTGATTTTTGAAAAGAGTAAACTATTTAAAAACTCCCAAAAAAAGATTATTTGAATTAAAACAAATTAAAGCAGAATTTGTAAAAGCCAATAGAAATTGAAAATTTAATTAAAGCCAATTAAATTGAAAATTGAATTGAAATAGGAAATATCAAATAAGATTGGATTATGAGACAGGAATCTAGAATTACGTTGAAGTGATAAGTTAAGAATTGGAATCGAGGATGGAACTCGAGTTTGAAATGAAATTCGATTTGGATATAAGTGAATATTCGGGTTCGAGGACAAAATTTATTGGAATGACATGGGTATATATTGAATTGATAGCAGGCGAAAGTGATCAAGTTAATATACCCGACAAAAAGGTACAATTTTATATTTTTATACTGGATATGAGATTTATGAACCTATTTGGCAAGCCGCTTGACTGTTTGATTTTCTTTTGGGTTAGAGACGTCCCAGAGAGGCGAGTTGTAGTTGTATTGAGCCGTACAAAGGAGGTGCTGGCGAAATTTTTCAAAAACTTAGGGTGTTAGAAAATTTTCAGAATTTTTGAAAATTTTCGTTAGTCGAAATGAATTAATATTTTAATTCAAATTGATTAGTCCTGTTGAAACTAATATTTAAGAAGTAAACAAATAAAATTTAACCCAGTAATAGGGTGTGTTTTCTACCTTAGCAATTTCGAGGACGAAATTATTTTAAGGGGGGGAAAATGTAACGTCCCGTATTTTTATGGTATAATAATTTATTTATTTAACTTTTAAAATAGTGATTTAGAGATTTAAAATGGTTGTAATTAAATAATATTGAATATTTAATTAAAATAAATAATAGAATAATATATTTTATTTTCGAAATTGTCGGAAATAGTAAATTGACAATATTGTGTGAACTGGACAATTTAAATTATATAATTCAGTTTATAGTTGAATTATAATAACGAATATATATATATAATGAACAATGGTTGAATGTATAATTTATTTTATAATTATAATTGAGCTCGAAATGGCGTCGCAGTTCGTAATTTGTTGATTCGAACTTCAAACGAATACACAGAATCCGTTTTAAGTTGGATTTCTGCGAAACAAGAAACGTTCGGAGCTAGTGAAGTATATTTTTCTAATGGAAGAGAAAAATCTTGATTTCGTCGTGTAGATTGTGAGTTGTGTCCAAATCAAATTTTTGAAAAGTCGCTATGGAGTTCGTTTATATTTTATAATGATTTATTTATATTATAAAGGAATTTTAATATAAATCGAATAGCGATATAAACTGATATTTTTAAATATCAAATTATAAATCCAAATATGTATATTTTGGTTCTGTATGATATTCTAGGCGAATATATACGATAATATCAATTTATTTATATTTAATTTGATTATTTTAAATTTATTTATATTTAAACGGTCTATTTAGAGCATTAAAATAGCCATTTTTGCAAACGACCTCCAAATTTGACAAAACTGATTTTGTTAGATCTATAATGTCAAATTATTGTTAGATTTCAATTTTCATGATTTTTGGAGTCAGTATGTGGCCGTACGGATTTTTAATGTGAAAAACAGTTGATATTTTGATGATTAAAAATAAGTTGTGTGAGCAAATGGAGTCCAAATTCGATGAAACAAGTTTCGTTGGGTCCGTAATGTCAAACTCTAATTGCATGTCAATTTCCATGATTTGTGGATATCGTGTGTGATCATGCGAATTTTTAGAAAACATATACAAACATAGATGGACTAAAATATTAATAAAATAATAATTTATCCTATCTTATAAATACCCAACACCATCTAACCCGAACACACCTCTTCCTCTGGTCAAAACTATGCCGCCACCATCCTCTTTTCATTTTATAGTAAGAACATCTTTGAAAATCAAAACAAATTCAAACAAAAATCTACAAATCATAATACTCATATATTTTGGCTCCATGAATGATTCTTTTCAGTTTGGTACTATTTTTTGGTGAAGCGATACATGTTTGGGGAAGTCAAAAATTACCAGCGTGATTACAAACGAATCAGGGTTAACAAACTCGTCAAGTATAAGGTTCGATTCATGTTTTGGGGCTTATTTTGGGGTTTATGAAAGGATTTGTCGTCGTTTGGAAAAAATGGGGTGGTTCGCCAAAGAAAAGTGACGTACTATTCATGGCGGAGGTCGCGTCAGGTAGTTCGACGCAAGGAAAAGCGATGGTGCGAGTTTGATGATGTTTGCATGGAGAGGAAGGTACCGGAAAGGAGATTGAAATGGTATATTGAGTGTGATTTTCAATGAAGTAAGGATGGAGTTTTGGGTTTTTAAAATTCGGCCATGGAAAGGAATGTGCGCTGATATGTTACAGGAGAGAAGATGATGAGTGGGGTCATTAGGGATTAAGAGGATTAAGGGTTAGTTAATTGGTAATTAAGTTGTTCAGTTATTTAATTTATTTCAAATCATCGTATAGCTTATAAAATTCATAACTTCGTCATACATTATCAGAATCGGATGAAACAAGATCCGTTAGGATCATGGCTACGAAATGGAACTGAATGAGAGTGAATTGGAGCTCGTTACAATTTATAGCAAAATAAATTGTCTTCTTGAATCGACCGACAATTATCTTTATTTAACGATAACAAACCAAAGTGAGTAAAACTCACTAATTCTGTCTAATTTATATTTTTATAAATATAATCTAGTAATGGTAAATGATGATTGATTTCTGTGTGTTGATTGTTTGATTGAATTGTTGAATGATTGGTTGAAATTTCAAATAACGATATATACACATATCGTTAAACAAACATTGATTCTGCTTATTAGAATAGTACATATTGAACTGAAATTACTGTGAATTATATTGTATTACATCTGTGGATGCAGGAAAAACAGGTCTGAGGGATCCAACTGGATTCCTCAACATTTATTTTACCATTTTTCATATATTGTGATGTATGATGTGATATGTAACCTGTTGTTGATTACGTATTTTTGGATGATACTAATCATTGTTATATGGTATGTTAATCACCATAAGGAAGACTGGAATGTAAAAAGAGAATTTTTAAAGTGATATTGAAAATAAAATAATTGTATAAAATAAATAGACATTTTAAAAAGGGAAATTTTGAAATGAATATATTTTATAAAAAGAGAACATTTATAAAATGGATATATTCTATAAAAAGAAACCATTTATAAAATGAATAGAATGTTATAAAAAGGAAATGTTTTGGAATAAACGCTGTAAAAATGAATTCTTTATAAAGCAAGATAACCGCTATTAAACATGAAATCTTTATAAAGTGAAATAAAACAATATAAAGATGAAATCTTTATAAAGTATATAAAGATGAAATCTTTATAAAGTGAAATAAAACAATATAAAGATGACATCTTTATAAAGTGAAATAAAATGATGTAAAGATGAAAACTTTATAAAGTGAAATAAAACGATGTAAAGAGGAAATCTTTATAAAGTGAAATAAAATGATGTAAAGATGAAAACTTTATAAAGTGAAATGAAACGATGCAAAGGGGAAATCTTTATAAAGAGAAAAAAAATGATGTAAAGAGGAAATCTTTATAAAGTGAATAGAATATCAAAATGAAATATTTGGAAATCAAATAAATGGAGACGTTTAATTAATAAATTACATTTATAAATTAAATAAAAGATTTATCATTTGATAAATGGAATATATAAGTACGAACAGATATAGAAAGTAATCGGTTTTAACACCGATATTTAAAATAGAATGTGAACTCAGCATTTATAAAAGAGAACTATAAATGAGATTTAAGTGTTAGAAATGAAAAGGAGATTTTGTATGAATAACTCTATAAAGAGAAGTATAAATAGAATTTGGAAATGGAATATTATTTTAAATTTGAAATCAAACGAAATGGAATATATAAAAGGAAACATTATTCACATTCGATGTGAATAATGAAATTAAGCAAAGATTTTGCAAATTAAAACATTTGCAAAGGAAATTGGATTTTTGAAACAGGAATTCAAACAGAACTGAAATTCTGAATGATTAGAAATAAATAACTTGTTTAATAATAAAAAAATAGTCGGATTTATAAACTAAGTTTATAAATGAATTAAAAATATAATTATCAGTGGATAATTGAGATTGCAAATTCAACTGTGAATATAAAATGGTAAATTGGAAGTTGTTTTAAAATGAAGATGAAATCCATTTTGATGTTCGAAATGTAAAAATGATTTAAAATAGAATCCGTAAAGATGTGTAATTAGCATTCGACTTGAAACTAATGGTTATAATTGAATATAAGTTATTCGACGAGAGTTTACCGAATATAGTTATTCAAAGTGAGTTAATCGAATATAGGTTATTCGAAGAAGAATTAATCAAATAGAGATTTCTCAAAACAGAATTATACATTGAATTGAATTATATCGAATTCAGGAAAGAACTATTTACTTTCCAAGTTTTTAAATGAAGATTAATTTATTTATTTATTAAATAAATTATTATTTAATCAGATAAAAATAATAAAATTATAGTTTTAAAGTTAGATATTCCGGAAGTATGAATTATAATGTTATCGTTATAATAATTCTTTTTCATAAAAGAAATGAAATTGTAAACTGAAATCCGAGAATTGGTGTAAGCAATAAGTGTTAAGATTTGAGTTGTGAACTTTATCTGTTGCAAGGTTAAGAACGTGTTCAGTTAAGGTCTGAGAGGTAATTATACCCTAACTTGATTGACTTCGTGATTAACTAAGGAATAGTTGAAGTTCGATGGCAAAGATTGAATAAAGATACTTTAAGAAATAAGCGATAAATGGATTGAGAGGGCGTAACGATGTTTTATACCACGTTCATTTGAAATCCATATAAATGAGATTTGGAAACGTTTCCCAAATATAACCAGAGATATTTTCTAAGCATAGAAAATGAAATGTTTGTTGATAAGAAATATTGGAATGACAGTGACATGTGAACAAGAGACGGAAATGTTTTCCAATTATTAATAACGTATATTTTCTAGATTTAGAAAATAAGCAATTATGAATATATGGAACAGGAAATGGGAAATGAATAAATTAATTAAAGAGATAAATGATTAATGATAATTGATCGATAGAATTTCCATCTGGAAATAATATCGTGGTTTGCACATATGTTTTTCTTTGATGGTTAAATCACCGACTATCGAAGTTTTTGACCATTTTACGTTGTCAATACGGAGAGACCGGGATCAGATTCATTATCTGAAAACCACTTTATATGGGTGTTAACGTTGCGATCAGATATGATGAAGACAATTGAAGACGGTGTTATGCAAGGGTTATCCTGTTTACAGAATAGTGCCTTCAGTTTGTCCAGTCCCAGGGAAAATTTATATGGACGAGTGTTTGACAGAGTATATCTAAAGGATCGTGTAAGTTGGTCTTTTCAAACGTAGTTACGTTTGGTGGTGGAGGAATTCATTTCACTTGGCTGTATACCCACGATATGTTTAGGGAAATCAATTTGTGATTTGGCGGATATGACAATGTGGTATTCAAAGCGAATGAAGACCAAAAGATACATTATAACCTCTAGCCTCACAACCGGGAAATGGTATAAAATCGGGTTGGTCGCATGGCTAGTTAGTTCATACCCAAGCAGGATGTATTGTCACCTGATCTAGAGAAATTCCTTTTGCTTCTTAAATCTATCGATGTTGTCCCTTTCGGGAAACGGTTGCTGATCCCAATCGTCGGTGATAATACATTCGGTACTCTTAAGCTAAGTGAGGGACCGGTCATCTTTAGCCTGGGTTGCAAGATGTTATTGTTGAACCCGATGTATTTCTCTCTAGAGGTACATTGTCGGAAGATGGTCCCATACCTTGCCAGTTGGAATCCATTATCCAATAAGAGCCCATGGTTTTGAGTGTATACTATATATGTAGAGCGTGAGATGCATGCGTTCTGCTAGATTCTATTACTTGTATTTAGACATTATTATGATATTAGATGAATTTTGATTTTAAAATGCTTTGGTTTATCGTAAGGTAAAAACCATCCGTATTTATGTGTGGTTCGGTCTTATGATTATCCTTTCTTTCAAAAATGATTTTTAAAGTTAAACCAAGTGGTTGGAGTTTACTCACACCAGTCCCATGACTGACCCTGAGTTTTTATTTTGTTTTCACTAAGCTCTTGGGTGCCCAAATTTGTACGGGCAGTCAAGTTGTTCAGGTCTTTACAGATATACTTTGAGAGCTTGGAGCAGAAGGCTTCAACATTAGTTATCTAGTGTTAATTTCCGCTATGTTATAAGTATTGTACTCTGATAATGTTGTTGTATATATATACACTGTTTATTTTAAAGTTATGTTTTATATTTTATTCATTCCGTTGTGAGATTCGTGTTACTCTGATTCTGTTGTTGTGATCTTCTCCTTCTTCTATTCTAATTTTCTATCTTATCTATCCTCACCCTCTAACTTCTTCTATTAATGATCTGGAATGTTCGGTGCCTGAATAATTGTCATTGGTTTTATGTTTATTTTCTGGGTCGAAAACCCCAGTTCGTTACATCTGGAAATCTCCAACTTGCAAATCTTAACGTCTTGGTTGAAGACGCTGGCAACACTGGAAATCAAGGCTCAGGTCGGGCATGACCAACATCTGCCCCAGTTCTAATGGATACCCGGGCACCAACTTCAATTCAACAGCCACAGGAAGCTTCTCGAGATATAGACCTAGAGCCGGGTCGGATCAGTTCCCACGACCCGCGACCTGCATAAAACAACCCACCAGGAGCTCCCTCACTCTCTTGCATTCAATGTTGGGGGCGCCAGTTCTAATCTTGGGAGCTTGAAACAGCTCTTTAAAGGCGATCGGCTCGCTAATTTAATTCAATACCTCTCAAGAGGCCACACTTATCAGAATGACGTGGATGTCGTCAATCATAATCCATTCACATGCGAAATCAGGAATTCCCACAACCCTCTGGATTTTAAGCTTCGAGTTTAGGAACCAAACAATGGCAGGATAGATCCTACCGTGCACCTGATGCATTGCAAAAGGCATATGGAAGTCCAATCGGCATCGGAAAACGTCATGGAAAATTGCTTCCCCCTCTTTCTAACTGATATAGCTACTATTATGATTCGGCAGCTAGAAACGGAATTGTTCAACAGTTGGAACATATTGGTCGCCGATTCATTGAACAATTTTTGGTCCACATTGCACGACCTAAGAATGTCTTGTCGCTTACTTCGATCAAGCTGAGGCTAGGAGAGACTTTGGGTTCCTTTCTGGAAAGATTCAATGTTGCAGCAGTATCAGTTGATCAACTTGAATCATCTATGGTATTGATGGCGGTAGTGTCTAGCGTTCTAGACAATTCAGAGCTAAAAAAATCTTTGCACTGAGACCCACCGAGAGATCTCGGCAAATACTATCTTGAAGTAGACAGATTACTGCGGAAATAAGATGCAATTTCCGAGAAGGACATTCTCAATTTAACATGCTTAAAGGTGGATGACCGCTTGATTCTGGGAAAGGCAAGGGAAAAGCTGCCATCAAGAATGACCGCAACACTCAGCTCCGAAGAGGGCCCAGATATGAAAAGTACACTAAGCTTAGTGCTTCACCATTTGACTATATGGACAAATGGTGCTTCCACCTACCCAAAGTCTCCTAGAAGGGAGACATCGCAAAGAGAATGCAATTCCAGAAAGCATTGTGTATTCCATTATATTGACGGTCGTGAAACAAATGACTGTAGGCACTTGCGAGATTTGATTGAGGAACGGGTTAGACGTGGAGAGCTACCCGAGTATGTGAAACAACCAACAGCGCCTGCACCTGTGCTACCACCTCCTGCTTCCTGGAGAGGGAATGATCCTGGATCAAGCTCTCGTGGGCTTATAATCAACTAATCTGGATAAGATTGGCTTGTATTTTCTGTATTTCTTAGGATAAAAGATATGTTTTTTCTTTCTTTAGGTTTTCCGATTGGCTAAATCGGAGTACATATGTACGTAGTTAGGATTTAGCTCCAAAGCATGCTATGGATTCGATGATAAACAAATCAGGATTTGCTTTGGTTTTGTATTTTGAATTGAATAAGGAAGGACTTTCCGAGCATGAATTATGATTTGCAAATTTAAGTATGGCTTATACTTATCTTGAATCCTTAGGTATGGATTATGCATAGGGACGGACTATCTTGTTTGGCTGTGGCAAGTATAGCTCTATCTCGGTATGAGTATGGTTTGTACTCAGTTGGATTCTTAAGTATGGATTATACTCTGGAACGTCTTATTGTCATTTTAGGATTTGGTAAAGTAACTCAATAAACCTCGAGTATGGTTTATGCCCAGTTTGAACTTCTCGGTATGGCTTATGCTTAGAAGGTTAAGTGTGATAACCCCAAACTCCCATAGTACGAAAGCAAGGATAATCATTGGAATACAACATATAAACAATAATAGCAGAACAGAAATATAGAATCACAGCAGAAAATGTATATCAAATTACACTGGGAATAATATCATCAGAGTTACACAGCATAATAGGATCATATTTAGTACATAATACAGTTTCATCTTAATATAAAATGTTTGTAGCGGAATCAAACATAATATAATAAATGAAGTCTGAACAGCATAATAGAAATGATAGGATCCATCTTCAGCTCCATAGCTATCCAGAATGAATCTGCTAAAACTTGTATACAAGGCTGCCCGTGTGGAAAAGAGGGCACCCGAGTTTGCAAAGTGAAACAAACTACGAGTCGGTCATGGGACTGGTATGAGAAATCTACTTAACCTATTTAATAGTATGGCTAATCACAGGACCACGCCGCTAACGCGGAACGGGTTTACTCCATTGGATTGCCAGTGCATAAATAAAGTAAATCGTTAAACAACGCAATGCTTTTTAGAAAAATGAAACCATTATAAGACTCAAGTCCCATCACACAATGCAACGCAAACCGGAGGATAGAGTTTTAACTTATAATGGTCAAAAATGCTTGATACGATAAAACGGATTTGATATTATTATTAGTGTATATATGTTTTCAAAAACATTTCAATCATAATGTATCAATCATAGACGGCATAGCCACCATATACTATGTCGCCAAATATAGGTTTACAATCAAAACCTCCTGGGTCGTATTAGAAGTTGGATTTCCATCATGAACCAAGGCAAGTGATCGTCCTTACCGAATTGGAGACAATCTAGCCCATGTCTCAGGACAAGTACTTAGTCAAGCCCTTAGGATCGCCAGGGCCGGTTCACACGTATGTTAGTGGATTAGTTATGCCTGAACAATACGTCTCCCCGCCCTATGGGGAGTAAATATAGCCACTAAGGACTCAATATCCGAGGTACCTCGCTTTCCATCTCCACATAAATAAAAATATCTGGGCTTGTAAAACCCTGATACCACTTCTAGCTAGAAAGAAACGTGTGCACTCCCTGCGTTCCCTTATCCCGTTTTAGACTCCTACCGGGGTGTGAGGCTCGCGAAGTAACGCTATACATAAAGCTATGCCTAAATGGGTTGTGCTTTGATCATCAACCACAAGGCTCTGCTTTTCAATAAAAGCCTTGATCATTTGTATCTTGGCATGCCACACTGACAATTCACGCCATGCGACTGATATCTATCAATATATAACCTCTGAGCTCATATGTCTCAGAGAAAGGTGTTAAGCAAGAGGATAAATTCTCTGCCACCAAACAAATATATATTAAATAGAAATCAATCAGTACAGAATAAAATCCAATATTAGACATACATCCATTTACAAGTCCATTCTTGGTTTGAACGAACCCGGAGACACCTTATTCCTCCTCCCATATGTCCAATACGGAAGAGAGGCTCTTGCATATCCGGACAATCAACAAGTATGTCTGGATAACTACCACTATAACTCTTTCCTGGGAGCAAATCAGTCCAGGGCATCAGTAGTCATCCGTTAGATGTGAAGATCACCGGTCTTCAATCATCGTCTTCAAATCTTCGACTTCCAATCGTCGTATAATTATTTGAAATGAGAGTTAACTCGGACTTTTCAAATAATTCTCGAATATATATAATTTAAATCAATTTTTTTCATTCCATACCGTTTATAATATTTTATAATGATTTATCACTATTTTTATTTATTTAAAAATAGCGATTTTTAATTAAACGACGCTTCGGGTCATTACATGGCCTTGGCGCTATTTTCACCAAAATTTGATTTACACATTTTTCAAAATCTAACCGTTGGATCTTAACAAATTTTATGTCGTTGGAAAGATATTTCTAAAATGAACCCAATTGTTCCAGTTTTGGGAAAATTCGATGGTTGGATCTTTCGGTATAATCGTTTGAAGTTATGATTTCAAATCGCGAACTGCAGCAACGCGATTCGTTTTATTTTAATCTATATTTATATATAAATATATAAATATAAATCGTTCGACGATTTCAACACCATTTTCGATTCAACATTGATTTCTTTTATAAATGAAATCATATATTACATTAAAAATGAAATTTTTAATGTTAATACAATTTCTTCCAACATTGATTCTTTTATATGATTATATGTTACATAAAAATGTAATTTGTTTTATCATTCATCTATTACATAGAAATTGAAATCTTTTATTCTTTAATTGCCATAGAAATGTAATCTTTTGTTCTTTTATTTCTTTTATTACATTCAAAATGTAACCTTTCATTTCAATATATTTTTACTTTGAAAAATATAAACTTTATTTCAATGTATTATTACATTGAAAAATATAAACTTTCTATGTAATCCTTTCTTACAATAAAAATGTAAAATTTCTATGTAATCTTTTTATTACATTGAAAAATGTAAATTTTCTTATATAATCTTTTCTTACATTGAAAATGTAAATTTTCTTATATACAATAAAATGTGAATTTTTATTGTTACTATATTTTCATTTCATTCTTTATTTATATTAAAAAATGTAATTTTCTATTTCATACTTTGTTTTCATTGAAAAATGTAAATTTTCGTTTCATATTTTATTTACATTGAAAAATGTAAATTTCCGTTTCTTATTTTGTTTACATTGAAAAATATAAATTTTCATTTCATATTTTATTTACATTGAAAGATGTAAATTTCTATTTCATATTTTATTTACATTGAAAAAATTAAATTTTCATTTCATATTTTATTTACAATGAAAAATGTAAATTTCTATTTCATATTTTATTTACATTGAAAAATGTAAATTTCTATTTCATATTTTGTTTACATTGAAAAATGTAAATTTTCATTTCATATTTTATTTACATTAGAAAATGTAAATTTCTATTTCATATTTTGAATCCTGCATTACATTAAAAATGTGTATTTCAATATAAATGCATTTATATTTAACTAATGACTATTTTTAATGTTGGATTACATTAAAAATATATATTTTAAAGTAAAGACATTTTAATATAACAATGGTCATTTTTAATGTTTTTGTTTACATTAAAAATGTAAATTTCAGGGAAAACACTTTTTTTTATTGCAATGACCATTTTTAAAAGGTTCGTTTACATAAGAATGTAAAACATTTTTATTATAACAATGTTCATTTTCATGTAAAACATTTAAAATATAAAATCTAATGTAAATACATTTTATATAGCAATGTTGTATTTTAATGTTTTCATATACATTAAAATGTAAATTTCCAATGTAATACATTTCTATATCAAAATGTTTATTTTAACGTTTCATACACATTAAAATGTAAACCTAATGTAAGTGCATTTTATATCGAAATGTTTATTTCAATGTTGCATATACATTAAAATGTAATTCTAATGTAGATACATTTTTTATTTCACATTGTTTTATTTTTATTGTTGTATATACATTAAAAATGTAAAATCCAATATAAAAACATTTTTTTATTTCAAAATGTTAATTTTAATGTTGCATTTACATTAAAAATGTAAAATGCAATGTTAATGCATTTTATATTACAATGTTTATTTTTAATGTTTTATATACATTAAAAACGTAAAATCACATGTAAATTCATTCTTATATCTAAATGTTTATTTTTAATATCACATTTACATTAAAAATGTAAAATCAAATGTAAATTCATTTTTATAAAACAAATGACCATTTTTGATTTACAACAAAATATAAATTTTATGTTGACATATAATGATCATTTATATATATATATATATATATATATATACACACACACACACACATACCAAATATATAAATTTCATATTATTCAAACAATTAATATATAATAACATGAATATTTACAGCACAAGAATATTTCAGAAAATTTCGGCAGCATAACGGCAAGGTAATTATAATCGGTACCGTCCCTATGTACGGCTCCTCGCACTACCTTAGGCCTCGCGGCGTTTACAAGGGGTTTAATTTCCTAATACATTTTTCTAGGCAGTCTAATGCCACAATATCAATCAATTTCATTTTTCAACCACAATCAAACACCAAAAATCAACCAATTACATATCACAAAACAATCAAGTCATCCATGGTCTATGGACGACGGGTGTCAGGAGTTTCTAAACTCCGTCTGCATTCTAATATAATTTTGTTTAATTAATTCAAATTTAGAAATCTCATATTTCTATTTTAATTCTTCTAAAATTTTCGAATGCTCCAAAAATTCTGCGGTCGGTTCTGAAATGTAAATCTCATCGTTGTAATTCCAACGCATTCAGTTTTGTCGAATTCTGATCAAATACGAATGAGATATGATCATTTAAAGATTTAGTTATATTTAAATTAATTAATTAATTAATTAATTAATTAATTAATACCTTTCTTCCCCAAACTCATTTTCAGGTCGATGTTTTCACGATGATCTTCGAAGCTAGGATTCGATCTCGTACTCTAATCGAGGCACGAGGCATCGATCTGAAGACACCAAAGCTCCGAGCTTTGAGAGGCGCACCTAAACCTCCCCCCATGCTCCGTTCGATCGCCCCTACTAGGAACGGCGGCCGTCGGCTACTTTGGAGGCTCGGTTCTCCTTCATCGCTCCACTATAAATCCCCAAATCGGTATGGATTGAAAGCTGATGAAGAGCACTTCAAAGTCATCAAAAGGATGGGACGATTTTATTGAGTGGATATGGCGTGAATTGGAGGAGAAGTTTCGAAGCTTTCTGCCGTTCTTTTAGGAAGAAGGCGGCTACGGTATATTAGAATTAGGGTTTAGACCGTATACGCGTATTTATACTATATATACCATTTTATTTTATTTTATTCTATTTAATTTCAATTTAATTCCTATATCGCTCTTAACTCCAAATCAAACCCAACGAGTGACGCCCGTAGCTAAATTCCTCCGTCCCGGATACAATGGGATATGTCCCGTAAGCCAATTCAATTGTTTCGATAGGTTTTTCTTTAAATTTAAATATAAAATATTTAATTACTTAACTTTGATTGTACATTTTAATTTATCGGGGCTACAAACTTACTCTAAAAATTCCCAAAATATAAATCTAGCTATGTTTTGACGATACGGTCCTAACAAAATTAATTTCGTTGAATTTGGAGACCGTTTGAAAAATGACTATTTTCTGGTTGATTGAAATTGACTGAAACTGACAAAACACATTTTCACTTGCCACGCTCACATATTAATTCCAAAAATTATAAAGATTGGAATCTAACAATAATTTTACATTCCGGATCCAATAAAAATGGTTTCATCAAAAACGAAGGTCGTTTGCAAAATGGCTATTTATTATATTAAAACATATATATATAAATTCCATAGCGACTATTCTAAATTTTAAACTGGGCACAACCTTTTGTTCCCGCTGTGAAATTTCAATTTTTCAGATTCATTGGAAAGATATTTTTAAACAGATTTAAATATTTTTGGTTTCACTAAAATCTGATTTATTTTGCATCTTCTATATTCTGTCAAAGTCCGAATTCAAATTTTCAAACTGCCGCACTATTTCTAACTCCTTTTAAAATTAAAATAAATATATTCGTTCAAACTTCGATTTAAATAAATTTTTAATCATTATTATTTAAAATAAATTATTTTAACTATTCAAAATTCAATAAATAGCCAAAATAAAATTTTTAAATTGGTTCTGATTTTTCGGCTTGTTGCATTAAGTCCCTCTTCAGGCCTTGGTAGGATGATCTGAACGTCCCTTGAGTATAGTTATGCTCAACTCAACACTTAAGCATGGTTTATGCTCGGAAAGGTTAAGCAATATTGTCAGGATTCGAGACATTTGTCGCCTCTTTTTCCTCGCAGGTATGGATTATACTCGCAACTGGCGGGCTCGGCATGGCCCTGGTTTTCTTGGATTATCCAGAACACACCTTCCTTTACCCAACAGGATATGTTCTGGGGGCAAACAATGTTAACACGCTTTTTGGTCAAAGCTGTCACACCTCAGATTGTATCTCTGGAGCTACTCGGGACTTGAGCACAAACAAGCATAGATTGGCAGAACACTTGGACGAAGTGCCAAAGTTACAGAGGATCACAGACTCGGATTGCACGGCCTTCTGGATTGGGTCGCCCCCTGGGTCGGTTCGCCCCTGGATCGAGTCGCCTGGACCTGCTGCTACACGTCAATTTTGACATGTTCTTAAGGCATAACTTCCTCCTACTTGCATGGATCAAGCCCCACCTGGCATAGCACGATTTTGAGGGCATTCTCCACTACTTTTCGAGATTTCCTCTGGGCGTGACATGTGGCATTCGACCCATAGCCTCTCCACCCTTATAAATACAACACTACATGGCATTTTGAAGGGATCTTTGGCCACTCCCATACTTGGCTTCCACCATTATCACCGCAAGGACTTTGCAAGCATATCAAAGTCAACTCCATTCAATCAAACACGAGGATTTCGTGTATAAAATCATTCACTTTTCTCCTCTTCTTCATTAAAATACAAGGATGTTGTATGTAAACAGATCTTACGGATTGTAAGATGACATTGTACTTGTAATTTCTTAGGATTTAAGAAACTATAAAGTGGACTTTGAGCTGAACCACTATAAAAATATCATGTGTCCACTATTATTTTCTGCATTCATAATCTGTGAACTGTGATTGTGAGGATCTCACACTGCATTTGGGTGTTAGTGCCATTTTTTTGTCTAATAATATTGAGGAAAAAGAAATTACGATAAAGAAATTCGGAAAGAGGCGACAATGAATACAGGCTTAGCAGGATTCCTACTTCTTTAAGTCATGTAGACAGGAAAATACACAGCCCAAAAGGGAAACATTATATGACTGAAATATTAGTTTGAATATACATGTTAAAATAATTCTTAACTTACATTGTTCTTAGTTTAGTTATGATACCTTATAGCCATTAAACCATTATAGTAATCAGCGACGAAATTGAAAAAGTAAATTCCAACTTGATCGGAGCAAAGTTACATAAAGCTATTCAAAGACAATGCCTAAAGGTATTAGAAAAACATTAAAGCAAAGTGATTTATTAGATAAAAGATGTTGTTTATTCAAAATGGACAAAATATGGAGTTGTATACCTAAAGATTATTTAGCCTTTTAAATTGAAACGAAAAATATGAAGATGTAAAAGATGATCTTTTGGTTGCAAGTATATATTTATGTTGTTCATATTGCTAAAAATCTATTTGAACAATGAAATTGTGCATGAAAATACGTACTCACACATTATCTTCAATATTGATTTATGTCTCCATCATCCTTGATTTATGCCTCCTCCACCCAACGGTTTAAAAGAAGAATATTCCAAATCATTAAGGATCAAAAGAAGGGGATGAGCAGGAAAAGGAAAAAGCAAGATAGCAATGTGTTATTAATGTTAAAAAGTATATAGTTGCCATATTAATAGGTACTAATCTGATACATTGTAAAATAAGAAGAAATTATATACAAATAAAAAAGGGAGAGGTTATTTGGACACAAATCAGGGGATACCAAATCTCAATTGTTGGATCAATTTGTCCTTATGTAAGAGGTGGAAATCAGGGGGCAACCCAATGGTTGAGAATATGTGTTGTCCAATTTGTGTTAAATTTTTGTGTTTAAGTAGACTTTCCCAATAAAAAGTATAACCTTAAATAAAGATATTTACTTAATATTATCAGATGATATGCTATCCCATTGCTGACAATATACTCTGAAAATCAATAGCAACAAAAATACCACCCAAATCAAAAGGATCATTGAAAATTAGTAATCAATCCTATAAGTATTCAGAATTTTTAATGTAAATATCTGCATGTTGCACTAATTAATAATTAAGATTTAACCAAGAAAATAAGTTATCTTGGAAGGGGATAAAACTCAACTCATTGAAAACAGAGATGATCAAAAGTCAGCCCTATCCAATCCAGCCATCATACCTATAAAAAAATTACAATGAGAATCCGAAGTGTTCTAACTGACAAAATTTTGGTATTTGAAGATAGCATTTTTGAATTTCTCTTCAAGTACAAAATCACAAAATAACTTACGAAAAATCCGAACTAGTTCGGTTTCTTGACTAATCACATAACCACATAAGCCCTGCTTGTAGTTGTTTTTTGTGCATCTATTTGGATTTGGGTTGATGATCTGTTGTGCTTGTACTTGCTCTCTTTGTTCACATCTATGTGGTTCCTCATGTGTCACCTGGTATTAGCTTCAATTATTGGAGTTTCCTGGCTAAGGATTTCTGCTACTATTTACTCTAGTCATGTATGTTTGATTTTGCTAGGATATGACGATGTATTTGGAGACTACCCTATGCAACGACTTATTTTCTTATGTTCTGGTCAAAAGTTGGTTCATATTATAGCATACACAAATTTATGTATGCATGATGTTGGTGTTGTTATTAGGTTGAGTAGTGTATGTGTATGTCACGTCAGTGTTAGTATAGTGGTAAATTTGCCATGGTTGACGCATTACACCCTTACGTTAGTTCATCAATATATAAATGGGTATTGATGGTCACACTTCAAAAAAAAAAGGTTTTCGGTCCCAAAAATTGTACATACATACAAGCATACACACATACATATATACACACACACACACACGCACACACACTCTCTCTCTCTCTCTCTCTCTCTCTTTTTCTCTCTCTCTAATTCATATGCTTCTGATTTTTAAAGAGGCATTAATGTACATAAAAACATAAGTCAAATGAACAATTGAGGATATATTAACAACTGGGGTAAAGTTCTAACCCTTTCCATGTAGAATATTTGCATTTTCTGCTCCAAATTGAGGAATTCAAACTTCTGTAACAATTTTATTATCATTTGATGGAGCATAACAATTATTAATTTGTTTAATAATTCATATAGAGTTCTATCCAAAATTAGAGAAATTATAATTAAAATTACCTCCACATAAAGAATTTCCATGTAAGCACCATGTAGAACAAGCAAAAATAAATCACCCACAACCCACTACTACAACAAACGGTAGACTCTCAAACTAGTAAATTTATCGACTGACAGTTAAATTCTAAGAGAAATGCGCACACCAAGCTTAGATCTCTAAGAATAGTACAGAATTCTGGGTGTAACAAAGAACATGGATATTGCCAATTCAAAGCATTAGTTTATGGAGTTCCCTTGCTTTCAAAAAAGCAATGAGGGAAGACATGACTATAACAAAGCAAAAAAGAGAACACGTCAGAAGAATAATATATATGTTAATGTTTAATATGATTTGTTTGACAGCTTTAACCGTAACATTAACATGTCGAACATGATCAGACTATATATATTTCAACATTAAGAATAATGTAGTAGAAACAATATACAACATGCAATCTAAAGAATTTGGAGGAATAATAAATGAATGCACATGACAACCAAAAATCTTTCTTTTATTAAGGAACGCGTTCACCAATTTAGGTTTCATGTTAAATATTCAACTTACATGAATACATTGTGAATAATTTTGAATAAATATATTGGATTAAAATTTAATAGGAAGTCTTATGATGTTTAGTATTGAATAACACAATGTTAAACATGCAGGAGCTAATGTAGAAGTTGTACAGGAAAATCTATTGCAATGATAAAGAAATATAGCAAAAATAAAAATAAAAATGAGAACTTAATTTATGTTTATCAAATAGAAACTTAAATTAGCTGGGAAAGCTAACTTCACTTGATTGATTTTAAACATTGATGGGGAAACTTCTAGTAAATTGAGTCAGTAAAATGGATTCAGTAATATAAGAGATGTGGAGTAGGGGAAGGAAATTCTATATGTGTATGTGCATACGTGCGCACGTATGCGCGTGCACACAGAGACACACACACAACTATATATATATATATATATACACACACACATATAAATGACTTATAAGATCATTATTTGGCACTATCCAGAAAAATTATTGAGTCGTCTATAGTGACTGAAACAACTAAATTGTGCCATCTATTAATGAAAACCAGATTATGCAAGTAGAGGTCCAGCTATTACTCATCAATGAGTCTTGGATTAACGTACTGAATGCGAAGCAAAAATTTATGGGTGGAAAAACCTAATAAACGTACTGTATTCAACAACATTGAAATGCATAAAATATTTGGTACTGTTGGAAATGAATGAGCAAGAGAAAGGAATTTGGGAAGAATAAGAGATAGCAACATATAAGTCCCACATCATAAAAATGTTAACACAATAAAAATGTATTAGAAGCCAATAGACTTATATAAAATAAAAGAAAGAGATATTATATGGGGATGTGTGGGCTTGGTTATGACATAATAATACATTAAAATGTCAAAAATTGGGCCTTGGGGGTGTTGGGGTCTCTTGATTGAATATAGCTACCGTAAGCATAAGCGTAAGGAAATGACAATGGAAGATCTCATAGTTCGGCTATGCATTGAGGAAGAAAAGAGAAATTCTGAGAAAAAGATTTCTCAGAATATTGTTGCCAAATCAAAAGTTGTTGAGTCAGACAAGACTAACAATAGAAAAAGGGAATGCTCCTAGAAGTCAAAGAAATTTCTAGGTTCTTGCCATAAATGTGGAAAGAAGGGGCGCAAAGCAGCCGAATGTCGTGCACCTAAAAAGAAAAAGTTAGAAGCACATACAACTAATATTTCGAAAGACATTTCTAATCTTGATTTATGTGCAGTAATATCAGAATGCAACCTTGTTGGTAACTCAAAGGAATGGTTTGTAGACACTGGAGCCACTCGACACATATGTGCTAACCAGTGGATGTTTACAACCTATAAAACTGCAATCGATGCTGAACAACTTTTTATGGGCAATTCTTCTACTTTAAGGGTCAAAGGCAAATGAAAAGTTGTGTTGAAACTGACATCTGGAAAGGAACTCACTTTAAATGATGTTCTCCATGTTCCAGAAATTCGCAAGAACCTGATTTCAGGATCGTTACTGGGCAAGCATGGCTTCAAATTGACCTTTGAAGCTGAAAATTTTGTGCTTTCCAAGAATGGAGTGTAAATTGAAAGAGGATATATGTGTGTGATGGTTTGTTTAAAGCAAATGTAACCACTATTGTACCACGCATTGATATGAATGAAAGTGAATCATCTGCTTGTATTGTTGAATCTTCTAACATATGACATTCTAGATTAGGGCATGTAAACTTTGATACATTGCGAAAATCGATTAATCTAGAATTTATATCAAAATACAATATAGATTCAAATTATAAATGTAAAGTTTGTGCAGAAGCAAAATTGACAAGAACCTCGTTTCATCATGTTGAACGAGATACCGAACCTCTAGACTTAATACATATTGATGTATGTGATTTGAAAATATGTCAAACTAGAGGTGGAAAAAGGTACTTTATTACATTCGTTGATGATTGTACCAGATACTGTCATGTATATCTCCTTAGAAGTAAGGACAAAGCATTCGAAATGTTTAAACAGTATAAGGCAGAAGTTGAGAATCAACTCAAAAAGAAAATCAAATCTTTAAGAAGTGATAGAGGAGGAGAATACGAGTCTCCATTTGAGGAATTCTGTGCTGAGCATGGAATTATAAATCAAAGTACAGCTCTGTATTAACCTCAATCCAACGGTATAGCCGAACGGAAAAATAGATCTCTTGAAGAAGTGATGAATGCCTTACTAATTAGCTCTGGCTTGCCAGATAATTTTTGGGGAGAAGCTATTCTTTCGGTAAATCATATTTTAAATAAAATACCCTAAAAGAAAACATCTAAAACTCCTCATGAACTTTGGAAAAACTGACCACAATCCTAAAATTACCTAAAAGTGTGGGGGTGTCTTGCCAAAGTAGAGATACCAAAACCAAAGAAGGTCAAAATTGGACCGAAAACTATTGATTGTGTATTCATCAGATATGCATAAAACAGTGCCACATATCGGTTTTTGGTAGGCAAATCTAAAATTGATGATATTCATGAAAATACCATCATTGAGTCGAGAAATGCTAGATTTTTTGAACATATATTTCCCTTGAAACATGGTATAGAAACTCGTACACCTAAGAGACCAAGGGAAGATGAAGTTCCTCATAATTCTCTTAAGAATGCTGAACAAAATAACACTCAACAAAGTAGTGCTGAACAACAAGTGGAGGAACCAAGAAAAAGTAAAAGGTTAAGGATTTCAAAAACCTTAAGACCAGACTTCTATACATTTATGTTAGAAGATAATCCATTGACATACAAACAAGTTATGTCTTCCATCGATGCCCCTTACTGGAAAGAGGCAATTAACAATGAGATCGAATCCATTATGTCCAATCATACATAAGAATTAGTTAATTTATCTGAAGGATATAAGACCTTAGGTAATAAATGGATATTTAAAAAGAAATTGAAACTTGATGGTTCAATAGACAAGTACAAAGCTCGTCTGGTAGTCCAAGGATTTAGACAAAAGGAAGACCTGGACTATTTCGATACATATTCACCTGTAACGAGGATAACGCCAGTTAGAATGCTCATTGCAATTACATCCGTATATGATTTAGAAATACATCAAATTGATGTTAAAACTGCATTCTTGAGTGGTGAACTAAAGGAGGAAATCTATATGAAACAACCTGAAGGATTTCTAAGCTTAGAAAATGAAAGTAAAGTTTGCAAACTAGTAAAATCACTTTATGGCCTTAAGCAAGCTCCAAAACAGTGGCATGAGAAGTTTGGTAATACTATGTTATCAAATGGATTCACGATAAATGAAATAGATAAATGTGTGTACATAAAACATACACATATTGGATATGTCATTGTTTGTCTTTATGTTGATGACTTATTGATCGTAGGCAGTAACAAGGCCATAATAACGTCTACAAAGGATATGTTATCCTCTAGATTCGATATGAAAGACCTAGGACTGGCTGATGTGATATTGAAATTCTGAGAACACCACAGGGATATGCATTATCCCAATCGCATTACATCATTAAATACTTGAAAATTTTAAGCAATATAATGTAATTATTGCAAAATCACCAGTAGATATGAACCAAAGTTGGGTAAAGAACCGAGTGATGGTATCTACCAATTGGAATGCTCTCATATACTGGGAAGTATCATGTATATTATGAACTGTACTAGGCCTGATATCGCATATGTTGTAAGCAAACTACGTAGATTTACCAGCAATCCTGGTAAGCATCATTGGAAAGCGATAATCAGAGTTCTAGGATATCTAAAGTATACGCAGAGCTATGGTCTATATACTATACAAACTATCCTTCAATAGTGGAAGGATATGGTGATGTAGATTGGATCACTTGATCAAATGATACAAAGTCTACAAGTGGATACGTTTTCACATTAGGAAATGGAGCAATTTCATGGATATCATCCAAACATACTTGTATCGCTAGATCCATGTTGGAATCAGAGTTTATTGCACTAGATAAGACTGCAGAAGAAGCAAAATGGATTCGAAGCTTCTTGGAAGACATTCCTAATTGGAGTGAACCTATGCCTTCAATATGTATACAATGAGATAGCCAATCAGTTATTGGAAGAGCTAATAGTGCACTATACAATGGTAAATCTAGGCATATTCTTCGTAGACATAAAACAATAAGACAATTTCTCTCAAACAGGGTTATCACGATAGATTACATTCGATCTAAAGATAACTAAGCAGATCTGCTTACAAAAGGCTTGCCAAGAGAGAAAGTTCAAACCTTATCGATGAGAATGGGGCTAAGCCCTAGTGACTAAAGATTTTTCTTAAATGGAAACCCTACCTAGTTGACTGAAGATCCCAAGATCTAGGTTCAAGGGATAACGAAGTTTAAGAGAGAAACTCGATGGCACTGTTATACACAAACCATTCCTATGATAAGTCGGTGCATTATATGTTGGATAAGGATAAGTATTAGTACTTTTATTGATGTCTGTATCTGAGGAAGAATACCCTTTTACAGAATCACCTATGTAAGTGCGAAGATGCCGCTTCAAAGAGGATTATGAGGCCAAATTCTCTAAGCATTTATGAGACTAGGCAGGTGTTCAAGGCAAAAACGAAGAACAAAGGGTTATAAGAAACATTTATCGTGTGTTATCTACTTTGGAATTACACAAAAGGATTACAGTTCAAGGGCAGTCTATGTCCATTGATTCGCCTGTGATTCAAATAGGTAATCACTTGGAAAGTTTAAGGCCCATGTGCTACTATAACCGATGCGATAAATGGTTTGTGAAACTAAGATCGACTGCTCATTCATGTGGGGGATTGTTGGAAATGAATGAGCAAGAGAAAGGAATTTGGGAAGAAGAAGAATAGATAGCAACATATAAGTCCCACATCATAAAAATATTAACACAATCTCTCCTAATATATTATAAGCCAATAGGCTTATATAAAATAAAAGAAAGAGAGATTTTATGGGGATGAGTGGGTTTGGCTATGACATGATAATACATTAAAATGTCAAAGATTGGGCCTTGGGGTTCTTGGGGTCTCTTGATTGAATATGGTTAACGGTTCCTGATTGTGCCGGTGCACTGAAACGAGAATGTTTTTCTTATTTAGTCCAGAATTTGAAAGGCATGTATGTTAGCTGAATGAATACAACCATTTGAATTCTTAGCATATGCATATTAATGACTGGGCAGTTAAAGAGTCGCAACTTTTCCAATTCTGATGGTTATTAACGCATGCGAACAGGCACTCCTCCTTGTCTATAAATACACTGCCCAAAACAAGACAAAATTCACGTTTCTGCTCGCATAACTTATTCTTCTTCAAAGTAATCCTCTGGTCTAGTTTCTGTAATCTACTTCAGTTTGTCAGAACTCCATTTGCTGGCACTACGCTGCGAAGTTGTCCATTTTATCCTGGGAAACAAATTGCAACTACGTCAATCAGTGCATACGACGGCAATTGTTTTTCAAGGAAACATAATATTTCTAGACTTGGACATTATTGGAAAAAGAATACTTTCTGTATATCTTTAATTTATTGCACAATCGGTTGCTCTTCCTGTGATAATTATAAATACAGTTTGACGCGACAATTATGACATAATTGAATAGTACTGATTGTTGTTGTTGTCTGATTGTAATACAATTGTGTATTTACAAAAGTTCTAACTACCAATTGTCATACCTTGTTTTTAATGTCATACAATCATGGGTACAAATAGCATAGAGTTCAGCCTACAATGCAGAGAATGTCATATGCTATATATTAGACCAATGAACTGCTATATATTAGACCAATGAACTAAATTAGTCATGTTAAAACATGATTTCTTTAATCTGTTTAAATTTATCATTTAAAAATAATATATTTAACCAATGGAGTGATATTGTCAAAACTAAGAAGATGGAGTCAATTTACTAAGTGAGGCTTACGATAATGATCAAGCAAATAGAAACGGCTAACATTTATTTGTTAGACCTACATATTTGAAACAAAAAGCAAGCTAAACTTGAACTAAAGATAGTAATGTATTCTTTTAGCATGTAATACCTGCCTAACTTAGTTGAAGAAATTAATCAATTTAGAACTTGAAGAATATATTACTGTGTTATTCGAACTGAGAATGAAATCAAGTTTGGTATGAAATTATCATTTTTGTATTAAAAAAATAGTTTAATAGACCGTCTATTCTACAATAAAGCCACTAAAACGATGATAACAAACTGAATTTCAAAATATTACCAAAGGAAACCTAAAATAAGAATTAGATGTCAAAACAATAATTATATCTATATTGACCGAAATATAATAGACAAGGGAGTTTGTTTGATTAATATTTAACAGGTTAAGATTTATAATTTTTTGATGGATGATTTATAATACAATGATTCAACTTAGTAATTAATAATTAACAATGCATTCTAGAAAACAAGTCATAAAAATGACAGGAAAAAATATCAAGATTGTTTGATAATGATGCATAAGCGATAACTTTTTAGGTAGGCAAACCTCAAACATATGCTTGAAGAGAAACATCTTGAAAAAAAAAACGCAATCCTTTATGATAAACAGAAAGAATTTTTGTAATGAATTGGTTGGTCGATAATTTGATAATTTATGTAGATTGATGCATGAATAATAAGTTTTCATCCATACCGTGCATAGAAAGTAAATTATTATTGGTAAGGCAAAGAACATACCATCATTTGCAGAAGATGGAAAAGTGAGACGTTGAAAATGTTTCCTGTTTTCACTTAATAACATAATATCAAGGGAATATAACAAAAGATTGAAACAATAGTAACAAAATATGATGCGGTAATAATGCATTATACTACTAAACACGGTGTAAGTTGGTTAAAATTGCAAAAATCATAACATATGTTACACCGGCATATACGTGTATGGTTGCCAACTTCGATGTAGAAACAAGGAGGAGAGAAGAACATGAATTATGATAGAATAATCATACGTGCTCTTTTAATGTGCAAACCAACAGTGACAATGGTGCATAGATGCAATTAAGAACTAGTCTCCCACCTCTGTCAAGAGCTATAAATACAAATAAAACATGAAAAATAATTAATCCCAAAAAGCATATAGCTACCAAAATGATATAAGAAGTGAATGTTACCTTCGATATCCATACAATCAACATATATAAGCACATGCCCTCTTCTTAGTCACTTAGGCCTAAAAACAAAGACGATAGTATGTTTCTATGTTCTAAACTCATCATACTCAACAAAACTTCTGCAAACAGAAACAAAGTATTAGTTCCTCTATTTAAATATTTTATTAATCAATAACGTATGAAAAAAATATTAATATTTAAATCCACCAAATTGATTCCAAAATTAGTGGAAAATGCACTTAAAATTGATAACGAAGGAAACATGAATTGTTGTAAATATAAACAATCAGGATGTAAACTCTAATTCATTTATTCTTTCCTAATTGTTTCAATTCACACATGTGCATCATGTAAAAGCAGCACCTAAGGTTATTGTAAATGCATGCTAAACTTGTTACAAAGAAAAATAAACTTAAGTAAAATATGCAATAAATATATAAATTAGAAGGAAAAGAAAGAGAACTAAAATGATTTAGTGTTTCTCGACTAAGGTAGGTATTATACCTCTATTTCCAACCAAGGTAGCAAAAATTACTATTTGCAACAGTATAATATAAAATTTTACTCCAATCGATTTAAAACTTTTTATGTAAAACTATAAAATATATTTTTGTTCTTAATTCAAAATGTAAAAATAAATGTAAATTTCCACCTGCTTCATTTATATTTTTGCTCATTTTCTAGAATAAGCAAACATATTAAAATAAAAGACTCCTACTTTAACAGTGGAGAACATTAAACTACTGAAATTTATGCAAAATATAAGTTAGTTAAATATTCTACTCATTGTAACTGAAAAATTGCAAGGGAAATGAGGTGGAATACATGCTCTGCTTTTTTTTTTATCTTCCTTCTGGTTCAGAAGAATGGGTATCCAATGAAGGCCACAACTATAAAACAGAAGTGGTTATGAACATGGTGAATTATTAACATCCCACTAATTCAAGATAAGATGAGCAATAATTCCATTATTTCCAATAGTGAAACATGATAAGTGCCCCAGTTTAGAAACACCACAAAATTGCCCCTGATTCTAAAGAAGGGAATATATACACACACATGCATATATATATATATATGCATATATATATATATGCATATATATATATGCATATATATATATATGTGTGTGTGTGTGTGTGTGCATGAGGGGTGTGGGGGGGGGTGTGTGTGGTGTGTGTGTGTGTGATTAAAACTGATCTTTGGCTGCATCACATGGGTTTTAAGTCATTCCATTATGAATTCAAGTGTGTGTGTGCGCGCTCCCCCACATACACACTTGAATTCATAATGAAATGACTCAAAACCCATGTGGTGCAGCAAAGGATCAGTTTTGATGACAGTAGATAGAGAGATGGGGAATTTAGTGGATGCTGATGGTATGAGTAAATATAGAGGAGATCGAGGGTCTCTTCTTGTTAACACTCCAGACTTACTTCAACTTTGACCGTTTTTTCTAAGGTTATACTTTTTTCATAATCAGCTACATTCTTCTGATTTGTATATTATTTTGGAATGTCAAATCAAAACCAATAGGGAAAATTGAAGTGAAGCGACGGAGAGGGCCCCGAAGTTATGCATTTCGCACTAACTAATTACAGTATAGTATATGTATGAAGTTGACTATATTACCAATGAACCATAGTTTCAATAACTTGTATAAGAAGTAATCGAACCTTATATTGTAAAACATTGTAAAACTATTAGAGTTTATACTCCAATCTTGGTGAATTAATTATACCTCTTGACAAAGATAACATCCAACTAAAAATTTGTTCCATGCTATCTAAGAAAGCCATTTTTCCTATAATACATTTCCTATGAATTCAGTCTCTTAACTATAAGAGCGGCAGTGTATACTAACGGTTAGGGTTCGTTGACGGCCGTTGGTATAACCGTTGTTTAGTCCGTTAGTATATGGATCAACGGTTTCCAACGACTTCTAATGCAATCAACGCTTATTTTCCAAGGGCTTCTAATTGGGTAACTTGGCCACGTGACTTTTATTTCTGTCCAGATAGACATTGGAAAATGTTGAAAACCGTTGAAACTTACCGTTGATTGTCATTGGAAGACGTTGAAATACGGTGATCTCAATTATATATACACCAAAACACAATATTATGCAAAAATAAAACACAAAACACATACCATAAACCAATATTTACATTAAAACAACCCAATATACATAACCATGTACAAACCATCACCATCAAAACATCCAACAACATGTCTAAACGATCACCATCAAAACATCCAACACCGTGTCCAAAACATCATCACGAACACAACATTCATATATACAAACATCATAAATGTATCAAGCCTCATCAACCCTCAAAGCATGTATAACATAACACAAACTAACCTCAACTCTCTCCACTAGAAGATGAAGGTGACGTACCGTGCTGGGCAATGAACTCTGTCAGCCGCTGGTTAAGCAACTCCATCTGCTCTCGCAGCGACGATCACGCTCATGAAGCTCTGTAATCTGTGCTAGGAGCTGTGCGATCTCCTCCTTGTCTTGAGCCATTTGGCACGTCTGTTGAGATGTCTAAACCTGTATATAATTTAAGATTTTCAGTATTTCATAGTAGCACACATAATTGGACACTTGGGTAAATTCACGTTATTCTGGGCGAGGATAAATTCACGTTGTGTGATCTAGCGAGAACACTTGGGTAAATAACACATATAATTGAACATAATGATAGGAGTCTCACAGTAGCATATAGGAACATTTTGCCTACCAAGGTTTGTTTTATTTCACATAGTAGTATTAGAAATAAAATTATTCACTTCTTGCTTTGTACTATCTGCTAAAACTAAAATGATTCATTCCTTTATTGCGTAGTTATCTTATTCATAGTACTCATTATGTTGTAGTGTTTATTAGTAGAAAATATAAGCAACTCTATACACATCAATAAAGGCATATGTTAGTTATTGCATACCTTATAAATTAATTTAATTAAATGAACTACTTTATTTCACTATTCTATCGATGTTCAGCATTTAAATAACCATCGAAAATTATTAAATTGCTCCTAAATTTCTTTTCACCGAATTTCAAGCCAATGTGGACTATAGATATATAGCTAATTTTTTTAGATGAGGACGTTGTTTAAAATGTTGAAATGAGCTTGAGGGAGTTGAAGTGTAAGTTTTTCTAGGAAAATATAATATGATGTAAGTTTTTATAGGAAAATATAATATGATGATATATAAATTTATATTATATTTTCAGTATTTCATAATAGCATTTCGAGTAAATTTCAGTTTTTATTATAAATTATAGTTTCTATAAGTGACGACCACCTACAACCCCTGCACTAAACAAGAGGAATAATGTGCTGAAAGACATGCCAGGCAGCTTGTAACACCCCGTATTTTCTGTGATCGTATAAGTAACAAATCAGAGAATAATTAATTTTTAAATTAAGAATCAAGGGAAACGGGTTGCGCCATTGCGTTCATCTCGAAATTCTGCTTGAAAATAAGTCTGAGTTTTTGAGAAATGGAGTCTGTATGAGGGAGATATGGCCCTCCGAAGTTTTAGAAAATTTCAGAATCGAAAACAGCTCGAAATTCGAATTCAAACCCAGAAGCAGGTTGGGCGGGAAATTTCCCGCCCAGGACCCAGGTCGACTGGGTGGTCGACCGGGTAGTCGACCTCCCCAGGCCAGGTCGACCAGACCCAGGTCGACCATAGTGTCGACCTGGGGGTCGACCTACCTCCCTAACCCACTTTCTGAACCTGATGCATTCTGATGTTTTTGGCCGATTTTCTGACCAGATTCATGACTCTAAACCTATATAAACAGCCCCCCTAGCCTCATCCCCTCCACACCATTTCATTCTGTCTATATTCTGCCTCTGTTCTAAATAAAAAATAAAAATGGCGTCGCTACTCTGCTGAGATCTGAACTGGAACTAGGACTAAAGCATCTTCTTCGAAACTGAATAAAATAAAAAAGAGAACAACTGCAACTCTTCTTCTTCTTTAATCCAATCAAGGCAAGTACAGTTATTTTCCGCTATAAACGTTAATTATGATTATGACATGAACTGTAAATCTGAATTTGAGGTTATGTCTGTTCTGTTCTTTTCTGATCTATTTTATTCTGCATCTCTTTCTTCTTTCTGTTCTATAGCCAGGCTACCACGAGCCTGCGCCAAATCTCATAAGAGATTAATGCACGAACATTAAACTTTGGGACAAATAATGATTGATGGCATAAATGGGATATGGCTAATCTGTGACTGATTTAAGAAAAAGGACATAGGTTGTAAACTAGATTTAGATCTATGCATATTTTTTCAATTGGAAGAAGAGGAATTATTGTATGTTAACATATGACTTGAGACTTTGACATAACGCATATTTTGAATTAAAATCTGTTATAATTTAGAGTTCTAGATTGTTGGGCATATTGTTTATATAACAATTCATGATTTGGGATAAAAAAGAGAATATGACTTAGGTGTGAAGGTTTGTATTAAGATTTGATAACCATTAAATGTGAATAATACCTAAGTGGGAGATTTTTGAATATATGACATGCATTGAGATTGATGGCTATATTTGGTATAATTTATATGTGAATCTCTTGTACTAGGAAAGTTTAAATAAATTGGGACATGTGTTATATGGTAAATTATGACCATAATCTGTGCCATGTAAATTCAATGCAAACGTGGGGTATATGATCATATTGTGAATCATGACAACTATTTAGGCATGCAAACTTATGCCAAATTTACAAGTAGGCAAGATATGTTTATGAAACTTTAAGGAATGATTAAATCTGTTATATTGCCTAATCTGCTAGTTCTGTTATATTGCCTAGTTTGCTAGTTCTGCTATATTGCCTAATCTGCTAGATCTGTTCATCTGCTAAATCTACCATCTGCTAAGTCTGTTGAAAATGCCTAATCTGTTATATATTAAATCTGCTAAATTGCTTAATCTACTAAATCCGTTAAGTCGCCTAATCTGCGAAATCTGTTATCTGCTATATCTGTTGAGTAGATATATTTAGTCTGTTATTGACATAATCTGAATCGGCTATAGTTATGAATGATTGACATGTATATTAGACGTGGGCAAAAATGGTAAATTATTAATTAATTGGCCGCAAAGATAAACATGGCTAACTCGAGGTTAGAATGAGTTTGCGGCATAATTCTGCCCGGAACCGCCCGGCACATCCAGTGACCGCAAACAATAGGTTCTAATGTGAGAAGTTAGTCATAACGTGCTTGAAACCCTAGGTTAGACTCAGTTTGTGGCAGAAACCTGCCCGGAACCAACTGGCATAACCAGTAGCCGCAAACTGTCAGTCTAATGTGAGAGGTCTGGGCATTAATATTTAATTAATGAAAATCTGGGATAAATATGATGTCTAAAATGTGTTGGGTGAAAAGGGTTAAACCAATTAGACTGATGAAATTAATAAACCCGTTTCATGAATCTGTAGGCCCAATACAAAGTTAGACAATCTGTAAGTCTATTAATCTGTAATCGGTTAATCTATAAGTCTGTTAATCTATAACCGGTTAATCTGTAAGTCTGTTAATCTGTAATCGGTTAGTCTGTAAGTCTGTTAATCTGTAACCGGTTAATCTGTAAGTCTGTTAATCTGTAATCGGTTAATCTGTAAGTCTGTTAATCTGTAACCGGTTAATCTGTAAGTCTATTAAATCCGTATATCTGATCCGTTGGTCTGAAAACTTGTCTAATCTGTGAACTTGTTGATCTGAATTATGTATGTCTGAACTTATAAATAAGTTAATCTGAAATCTGTTAGTCTGGGGACACAAGGTTAGGAGGAAAATTACTTGTGTCATCTGTTGTTTGGGACCCATATTAGTCAGTAACCCTTTCTGGTATCAAAACTTTGACCCAACAGTAGGTAGGGTCCGGGCACGCTTACTGAACTAATTATAAGTGGTTCATTATGATAATGGCGAGGGGTGTTGATGGTGCGTTCCAACCGGGTCATGTGCGTGCATGGATCCCAGCCTGCCTCTGTGGATATAAGACGCCGTGAGATCTATAAATAGGTCTGTGCCAATTAGTTGTCACTTTAGGGAGTGATACACCCTACTGTGGGGCCGACACAGGGTATTTATGTTTAGGGAGCCGATCGCTTGGGTTAGGGTTTTAGGGTACACTTAGTTCTGTCTGTTTCTGTTGGTACCGACTGTTTCTGTTGGGTGGCAACACCCGTCTGTTTCTGCGTGGTACCGTCTGTTCGGGTGGTAAAGGCCCAATTACTTGTGTACACCTAATTCTACATTCTGTTTCCGTAGGGAGTAATCTGTTTTTGTTCGGGTGGTAAAGGCCCATTATTAACATTTTGTTTCTGTTCGGGTGGTAAAGGCCCATTATTAATATTCTGTTTCTATCTGTTTCTGTTCGGGTGGTAAAGGCCCATTATTAACATTCTGTTTCTGTCTGTTTCTGTTCGGGTGGTAAGGCCCATTATTAGCATTATGTTTCTGTGGAAATTATTATGTTCCTGATTCTGCTTCATTTTAGACATTAGGGTGACACCTAATCCTGTTATACTGGTATTAGTGCAGAGAAGTGAAAAGCAAAAGCTTACATCGTTCTGTTCTTTTTCTGTTTAACCTAAGTATATCTGCTACTCCTGTTACTGTTATCTCGCATCCAGTTTTATTTTCATGTCATTATTATTATTATATGTTCATATGCTAAAAGTCACTGGACTTGCCAGACTTTATGTCCGACCTTGCTTGTTTTCGCCCCTTTTTCTTCCGTTTCCCCCCAGGTTTTCCAAGGAAGGAATACTTTAGCTTGATCTGGATTTCTTCTGCTTGAAGTACTTAGAGTTCTTAAAGTATGGCTTGGCTCCTTATGCCAGCTTCTGTGGGATTATGATTTTAAAGTTTTGTACTCTGATGATTTTCTGAATAAGGCTGATATTTATGTACTTGAGTTTTTGGGAAAGAAGTAACCAAACTGATTTCTGTTTTCCACCGTAATAAAGTTATAATTTCTCAAGTATTGTTTACCTGTCTTGTAAATTTCTGTTCTGTCTACTAAAATGCTCCACCAAAGTTAAGGCATTCCCTTTGTGAGTGACCTTAACGAAGGTGGGGTGTTACACTTGGTATCAGAGCTGAAGGTTACCAAATTTGATAAAGAGTTTTGGAAAATTATTTTCAAAAAGGTTTTGAAAGGAAATATTTTCAAAAAATAAAGCTTATTTTGAAAAACATAATCCTTAAGAGCCATATATCTTTCCTTCGGTCCTTTTTGTATTGAATCTTTCCTTTTTCGTTTCAGCATGTCTGAAGCATCTGAGAAACCAGAGGGTGTTCATGTACCCGGTTGGTTTCGTCAATATCTTCAGGCTAGGACCGCCGCCTCAGGTCCAGCAAATGATCCCATTCCTCTGCCCCCTCCTCGTGCAATTGCTTTCTCAAAGATCTGTAAAGATTTTAGGGCCATGGGTGGAAAGGATTTCAAGGGAACTGAATCATTCGTAGAAGCGAGAAACTGGCTCAAAGAAACTGAGGATCTGTTTGTTATTTTCGAGGTGGACGATCGACAAAAGGTACAATTGGCGGTATGTTTGTTCAAGGACGAAGCTTCCTATTGGTGGGAAGTCACTAACGCCGAGAGGCCGGTTGAAACATCAATGGATTTTAGAATAAGTTTTGAGACAAAATTCCTCTCGCAAGTAGAACGAAGTCTACAACTGGAAAAGTTCTTATCTCTTAAGCAAGGAAGTATGACGGTCAAGGAATACGTCAAACAGTTCAACCAACTGGATTGGTTCGGACTGGATTTAGTCAACACTCAGCATAAAAAGGCTCTCCGCTTTGTTAAAGGATTGAACAAGCCACTGCACAGTCTAGCAATGACCCATGTACCCATGGGAGCGACTTACGAGAGATTGGTGGATATGGCACTACTGCACGAGGAAGACAACGGCAAGAAAGAAGAGGCAAAGAAGGAAGAACCACAGAACAAGAAAGCATAGCCCAAAAAGGAAACACAAAAGAAGGGTGAAAAGTCTGAAGATAAGAAGGAGAAAAAGTGCTTTACTTGTGGAAGCTCGACTCATCTGAACAAGGATTGCAGAAAAAGAAAGGGCACTTGCTTCAACTGTGGTGAGATGGGACACTTCACTAGGGACTGTCCGAAGAAACGAGGACAAGGGCAGAGGGCAGGACCGACTTCTGGAAGGCAGGCGAACACTCTCGAGGCTAGTGGATAAGATAGAAGTAGGAAAACTTTCTGTAGGAGGTTTAATTTCTTTATCTGATTATTGAGTTGAAACTCTTTCTGATTCTGGCATTTTGATTCTATAACAGATACTCTGCACTTTAATACTAGTATTGTTTCTGATTCCCCTGTAGACTCAGACCCATAAGGGTTATGACTCATCTGTTGGTAATAGTTTGGGGGTATCTATGCTAGGCATCAAGTCGATTGTAATACATACATTCTGGGTTTTGAGGGATATAGTGGGATTTTCCCATGCTTAGTTTTCTAAGAATCATTCGATAATCTGATCTATACTAGTAGTCTGTAAGCATCTGGATATTTCTGAAAAGGTTCAGATTTCCAGTTTTGACATTGGCAAAAGAGGGTAATCCTCTGGGCATCAATCTGATGTTGATCTCAGTCTTCGGGGAGGATACTTAGGGAATTTGTCTCTCAACCAAGGTCTAATGGAAACCAAGTTTCTGTTTTATCTGTACTCGCTTCCATCATTCGACTGTATCCTGTCGATCGAGTCTTCGACCTATAGATAGGAATCCTATGGATGTAAACATGTGTTTGAGACATGTTATGTTTTATGGTTGCAAGTGGGTGCAAGTGGTTGCTAGTGGTTGCTCGTGGATGCATATACACACACTAGGCACTAGATCGGCTCGAAAAAACTCTCATACTGCATATGGATGTGTGAGCATTTTCAATTTTTGTGGATGCAAAATGGTTGACTCATCACATGGATGTTGCATTTGGATGAATGATTGCGCACACATTTAGAAATAATATGTATCAAATAGGAAGACTGCATACATGTTGGACTCATGACACTGACATAGTTCGCATTAAGGAGGTCAACTGAATTAGTGGACCGCCTGATCTTTGCATTAGATAAGGAACATATACACACACTTTTGCATATGTCCATACAACATTAGAAGTTTTCTAAGGACAATGGATGCTTGTGGATGATAGTTGAGTAGATGGATGACTGGATGGTAGGACACATTCTTCTCAACTTGAAGATTTCGGGGACGAAATCCATTAAGGAGGGGAGAATGTAACACCCCGTATTTTCTGTGATCGTATAAGTAACAAATCAGAGAATAATTATTTTTTAAAATAAGAATCAAGGGAAATGGGTTGCGCCATTGCGTTCGTCTCGAAATTCTGCTTGAAAATGAGTCCGAGTTTTCGAGAAACGTAGTCCGTATGAGGGAGATATGGCCCTCCGAAATTTCAGAAAATTTCAAAATCGAAAACAGCTCGAAATTCGAATTCAAACCCAGAAGCAGGCTAGGCGGGAAGTTCCCCCCCCCCCCCCCCAGGACCCAGGTCGACTGGGTGGTCGACTGGGTAGTCGACCTCCCCAGGCCAGTTCGACCATAGTGTCAACTTGGGGGGACCTAGGTCGACCATAGTGTCGACCTGGGGGTCGACCTGCCTCCCGAACCCACTTTCTGAACCTGATGCATTCTGATGTTTTTGGCCGATTTTCTGACCAGATTCATGACTATAAACCTATATAAACAACCCCCTAGCCTCATCCCCTCCACACCATTTCATTCTGTCTATATTATGCCTCTGTTCTAAATAAAAAAATAAAAATGGCGTCGCTACTCTGCTGAGATCTGAACTGGAACTAGGACTAAAGCATCTTCTTCGAAACTGAATAAAATAAAAAAGAGAACAACTGCAACTCTTCTTCTTCTTATTTAATCCAATCAAGGCAAGTACAGTTATTTTCCGCTATAAACGTTAATTATGATTGTGACATGAACTGTAAATCTGAATTTGAGGTTATGTCTGTTCTGTTCTGATCTATTTTATTCCGCATCTCTTTCTTCTTTCTGTTCTATAGCCAGGCTACCACGAGCCTACGCCAAATCTCATAAGAGATTAACGCACGAACGTTAAAATTTGGGACAAATAATGAATGATGGCATAAATGAGATATGACTAATCTGTGACTGATTTAAGAAAAAGGACATAGGTTGTAAACTAGATTTAGATCTATGCATATTCTGTCAATTGGAAGAAGAGGAATCATTGTATTTTAACATATGACTTGAGACTTTGACATAACGCATATTTTGAATTAAAATCTGTTAAAATTTAGAGTTCTAGATTGTTGGGCATATTGTTTATATAACAATTCATGATTTGGGATAAAAAAGAGAATATGACTTAGGTGTTAAGGTTTATATTAAGATTTGATAACTATTAAATGTGAATAATACCTAAGTGGGAGATTTTTGAATATATGACATGCATTGAGATTGATGGCTATATTTGGTATAATTTATATGTGAATCTCTTGTACTAGGAAAGTTTAAATAAATTGGGACATGTGTTATATGGTAAATTATGACCATAATCGGTGCCATGTAAATTCAATGCAGACGCGGGGTATATGATCATATTGTGAATCATGACAACTATTTAGGCATGCAAACTTAGTCCAAATTTACAATTAGGCAAGATATGTTTATGAAACTTTAAGGAATGATTAAATCTGTTATATTGCCTAATCTGCTAGTTCTGTTATATTGCCTAATTTGCTAGTTCTGCTATATTGCCTAATCTGCTAGATCTGTTCATCTGCTAAATCTGTCATCTGCTAAGTCTGCTGAAAATGCCTAATCTATTATATATTAAATCTGCTAAATTGCATAATCTGCTAAATCCGTTAAGTCGCCTAATATGCGAAATCTGTTATCTGCTATAACTGTTAAGTAGATATATTTAGTCTGTTATTGACATAATCTGAATCGGCTATAGTTATGAATAATTGACATGTATATTAGGCGTGGGCAAAAATGGTAGATTGTTAATTAATTGGCCGCAAAGATAAACATGGCTAACTCGAGGTTAGAATGAGTTTGCGGCGTAATTCTGCCCGGAACCGCCCGGCACATCCAGTGGCCGCAAACAATAGGTTCTAATGTGAGAAATTAGTCATAACGTGTTTGAAACCCGAGGTTAGACTCAGTTTGTGGCAGAAACCTGCCCGGAACCAACCGGCCTAACCAGTAGCCGCAAACTGTCAGTCTAATGTGAGAGGTCTGGGCATTAATATTTAATTAATGAAAATCTGGGATAAATATGATGTCTAAAATGTGTTGGGAGGATAGGGTTAAACCAACTAGACTGATGAAATTAATAAACCCGTTTCATGAATCTATAGGCCCAATACAAAGTTAGACAATCTGTAAGTCTGTTAATCTGTAATCGGTTAATCTGTAAGTCTGTTAATCTGTAACCGGTTAATCTGTAAGTCTGTTAATCTGTAATCGGTTAATCTGTAAGTCTGTTAATCTGTAACCGGTTAATATGTAAGTCTGTTAATTTGTAACCGGTTAATCTATAAATCTGTTAATTTGTAACCGGTTAATCTGTAAGTTTGTTAAATCCGTATATCTGATCCGTTGGTCTGAAAACTTGTCTAATCTGTGAACATGTTGATCTGAATTCTGTATGTCTGAACTTGTAAATAAGTTAATCTGAAATCTATTAGTCTGGGGACACAAAGTTAGGAGGGAAATTACTTGTGTCATCTGTTGTTTGGGACCTATATTAGTCAGTAACCGTTTCTGGTATCAAAACTTTGACCCAACAGTAGGTAGGGTCCGGGCTCGCTTACTGAACTAATTATAAGTGGTTCATTCTGATAATGGCGAGGGGTGTTGATGGTGCGTTCCAACCGGGTCATGTGCGTGCATGGATCCCGGCCTGCCTCTGTGGATGTAAGACGCAGTGACATCTGTAAATAGGTCTGTGCCAATTGGTTGTCAATTTAGGGAGTGATACACCCTACTGTGGGGCCGACACAGGGTATTTATGTTTAGGGAGCCGATCGCTTGGGGTAGGGTTTTAGGGTACACTTAGTTCTGTCTGTTTCTGTTGGTACCGTCTGTTTCTGTTGGGTGGCAACACCCGTTTGTTTCTGCGTGGTACCGTCTGTTCGGGTGGTAAAGGCCCAATTACTAGTGTACACCTAATTCTACATTCTGTTTCCGTAGGGAGTAATTTGTTTCTGTCTGTTTCTGTTCGGGTGGTAAAGGCCCATTATTAACATTCTGTTTCTGTTCGGGTGGTAAAGGCCCATTATTAATATTCTGTTTCTGTCTGTTTCTGTTCGGGTGGTAAAGGCCCATTATTAACATTCTTTTTCTGTCTGTTTCTGTTCGGGTGGTAAGGCCCATTATTAGCGTTCTGTTTCTGTGGAAATTATTATGTTCCTGATTCTGCTTCAGTTTAGACATTAGGGTGACACCTAATCCTGTTATATTGGTATTAGTGCAGAGAAGTGAAAAGCAAAAGCTTACATCGTTCTGTTCTTTTTCTGTTTAACCTAAGTATATCTGCTACTCCTGTTACTGTTATCTCGCATCCAGTTTTATTTTCATGTCATTATTATTATTATTATTATTATTATTATTATTATTATTATTATTATTATTATATGTTCATATGCTAAAAGTCACTGGACTTGCCAGACTTTATGTCTGACCTTGCTTGTTTTCGCCCCTTTTTCTTCCGTTTCCCCCCCATGTTTTCCAAGGAAGGAATACTTTAGCTTGATCCGGATTTCTTCTCCTTGAAGTACTTAGAGTGCTTAAAGTATGGCTTGGCTCCTTATGGCAGCTTCTGTGGGGATTATGATTTTAAAGTTTTGTACTCTGATGATTTTCTGAACAAGGCTGATATTTATGTACTTGAGTTTTTGGGAAAGAAGTAACCAAACTGATTTCTGTTTTCCGCCGTAATAAAGTTATAATTTCTCAAGTATTGTTTATCTGCCTTGTAAATTTCTGTTCTGTCTACTAAAACGCTCCACCAAAGTTAAGGCATTCCCTTTGTGAGTGACCTTAACGGAGGTAGGGTGTTACACAGCTGTGGAAGATCATCAAGTTACAATAACACCATCGAAATCTATCGTAAATCTCACAGTGCAAGGATAAAATATAATATAACATATACAATAGGTAATATTAGTGAAGCATCATATAACAAACTTTTTGAAACTTTCACGACATCCTGAAAGATTATCCATACATCATAGGAAATATCCAAACTTGAAAATGAATCCTCACTACAGCACTCGGAGTAGAGATATCAAACAGCGGAAACAAATACTAGATAGTAATACAACTGGTACATAAGCCTCCAACTCGCCACCGAACTGCATCAGTGTCTCACCAAGCTTTCATTTGTCACCTACTACTCAGTCTTCCCATGCACAACCGGATGAACAACCCTAGGTAATAAGAGGAAAATATAAAACCTTGAGTCAGACAACAGTCTTAGTGAGCGATAAAAAAAGCTAACAAACATCATCAGTAAAGTATACGAGAATGAATAGACAAACATACGAATCTATCTACTACACCAGAGAAGAACCCAAACCTGCCTTCCCCACATCCGACAGTGACAACCTTTACAATCCATTCAACCAAAAGAACAACAATTCATCCATGGCATTCAGGGCAATCATTCGTTCAATAACAATCATAACAGCTTGTTATATCTCACATAAGCCATCTTAATCGAGCTCAACATCCATGAGGCACAAGCCCTAGAGGCCTAAACCAATATCAGACAAGCACCCAAGGAACAACTCCTTTGACGTTGGACAATCTAAGTGAGGCGGTACAAACATAACATTCAATTATTCATGAAAGACTCTGGCTAGCCCCGCTAATCCTGCTTCGAAACCATTGTTAATCGTATGTTGGCCAATCTTGCCATATGTCAAGGGCTAATGGTAACCCCAGTTCTAGCATAAACTTTGTATGCCTTTCAACGATACGTATGTATGTCCAACCTTAACAACTAGGCCTTTCGACGATACTCGGGGTACTCGACTAGCAACCTTCCAGTCTTTTGGGTGCCTCCATTATACCCCTGCTTTGAGTCTGCTAGAACTTACAATAACGATAATCTCTCATTCTTCGCATCTCTCGTCATCCAACCTGACAACTTTTCTTAGCTTAAACAACCTTCTCGAACAACCATTATCCACAAACTCACAACCTTTGAGTTACCACCCCTTTCGTTGTTCTACACCGATCAACGAACATGTTCAACACTTTGAATTTTCCTACTTGAATTTATATCGAAGTCACAACACTCTCGAACTAAAGGAAACATCAACATAAGGTCCAAGCAATTCATAGCATGCGACCCATCGCTACGAAAAATAAACCAGAGCATTTTCACTATCAACCACAATGATTAAAATGCTGCCAAAAACCTTTCAACACATGCTGACCGACCGACCCGACTTCACTATCCGATCCAACCGACCAGACTTCACCTCCCGATTCGACTGACCAGGCTTCATCATCTGACCCGACTGACCCGGTATGTAAGAGTTCACCTTGACCGACCACGGCACATGACCGACCAGAAGTCAACCAACCCGACCCCGTTGGGCAAACGTGTAACGACCCAGAAAATCTGAACCAATTTAAAAATTTTAAATTGGCTAAATTAATGGATTTTAAATATTTAAAATAAAAAATTTAAATAATAAATATGAAAACTGAGTTTGAATCGAGGAATAAAATTAATTCTAATTATAAACAAGGCCTGAAATGGCGCGGCAGTTTCAAATTTTGAATTCAAACTTTGACTGACTGTACCGGGTGCAAAACAAAACGGATTTGAGTGAAACCAAAAATATTTAAATCTGTTAGTGAATACCTTTCTAACGAATCCGAAAAATCGAAGTTTCATAGCGGAAAGCAAACGTGATGGCCAACTGAATTTTCAGAAAGGTCGCTATGGAATTTATATAGCCCGTGAAAATGGCCATTTTGCATACAACCTCGAAATTCGACGAAACCACTTTTGTTGGATCCGGGATATGAAGTTATTGCTAGGTTTCAAATTTCATAATTTTTGAAGCTAGTATGTGAGTGTGGCATAGGAAAATGTGTTTTGGTCAATTAAGTTAAATTGGATCGACCAGAAATGGGCCTTTTTGCAAACGGTCTCAGAATTCGACGAAACTAATTTTTTTGGGACCGTATCGTCAAAACATATCTAGATTTATTTTTCTGAAAATTTTCAAATCAGTTTGTGGCCCTAGCAAATTGAAATGTACGTTCAAATCGAATATTGAATGTTTTATATTTTAATTCGAAGGAAAACTGACTCAAATAGTCGAATGGGCCCTCGAAACATGTCCCATTGTGTTCGGAATAGGGGTAAAACGCTAGGGACGATAGTAGTTGGGTTTGGATTGGTGTTCGTGTGTGAAAGAGGGTATTTTAGAGATTTTAAAATATGTAAATAAAAAAAAATCATTGGTCAATGAACTTTCTCTCTCCCCGATAATATCGCAATCAACGACGGAAAGGTATTCATCACTTTCTGTTCATTTTCTGATCAATCCACGCAAAATTAGCCCCTCCTCCAGTTGAAGATTTTGAAGAGCTCGAGAAGATCTTCAAATCCATGTATATTTTGGATTTTTTCATTGAGTATTGAGGGAGATCCACCGCCGTGAACATCCGTCGTTCGAACCACTGCCGCGCAGCCATATCGCCGTCGAGTTGGGGGTGGCCACCACCGTCGGAGGCGCATCGTCGCTAGAAAAGCGTGATATTTAAATTAAATTCTTCAAGCATACAGGTGTGTAGCATACAGGTCGAACACAGGGAGGTGTAATTAAAAATTATTATTTATTTGTTCTTGGGTGAGTTAGACGAAGCCTGGAGATTTTGTTGAAATAAAAACAAATTGAAATTGTGAACGCAGGATTATCGTTGAATCTAATCAACGATTAATCACTAAAGAAAGTAAATTGCAAAACAAGAACAACAATGCAGAAAATAAACGTGCAGAAAAAAGAAGAACAACAAAAAGTAAATTAGGATTGTCGTTGAAACTAATCAAACGACTAATCACTAATAAGCAATAGAAATAACATTAACAATTTCTGTCTACCAAAACTAATTGAGTAGAACACAAATTATTATGAAAGTAAAGCAAATAAACTAAACGAAGAAGAGCTTTATTAACTTAAAGAGAGTACATAAGAATGCCTCTCTTACAATGGTTACAACGTATATTTATAGAGGAGATAGGAAAAATCCTAATTAAGTCTATGAATAAAAGGGTCTCTTTTCCCAAGAAGTAATATCATATCTCTTGCCTTCCTTGACTAGGCTTGTTTGGAAATAATTCTTTTAAGAATATCTGATGCATATCTTGGTGAATATCTTCCAAATCCTCCGTATGGCTAGTTGATTGGTAATTAGATTGCATGCGATTAATTATTCCAAACAAGGATGCTCATCAAACTCCAAAGGCAACAAAGGATGAAATCTTCAAAATTGATCTTTTCTTGGCAATAAATCAATCAGAAATTCTTCTAATTGGAAATTGAAAAATGAATGTTCTGAATTGATTTCCATGACTACTCCGGAAATGTCTATTAGTGAATATCATACATACACATGAATATGTATATATATATATATATAATATAACACTAATTAATATATTCTTCATAGCAAAGGGGCAGTGTGAACGCGTTCCGTTCTTGAGCAAAAAGTGAGCTCGATGGGGATTGAACTCAGGTCTCTCAGTACAAATTTCTATGCAATTACCAGTGTGCTACAACGTCTTTTGTAATTGAGATGGATTTAATACGGGAAAGTAGCTTTTTATCAGTAGTTGGCCTTTAATTTGAAACGAAGGAGGCATTTCTTGACATCCTGTAAAAACACACAAAAGTACCCAAAGTATCATTTATTTATTTACAAAAGATAAAATATATGAGCATAAAATAAACACATTTCTATGTTAATCAAATACCCCCACACTTATCTTTTACTCGTCCTCGAGTAAAAAGAAAATGAAAAACTAACTAGATAGGTCGCACTTTCGTAAGAAACACGATTGCATTGAGCGTATGCAACAAGCCGTTAAACCTCTAGGTGTCCCTAGTAGGACGAGTGGTGTCTCGTGAGGGTTTTCAGCGGATACTACCCACAAAATCTAAATGCAGTATGCTATGATTCTAATGAAACTACATGAATGCAATGGACATATGAAAATAAAAACGAAAAATGAAAACACGACTTTTTTCAGGAAGGTGGTACAACAAATTAAGTTAATAATTTCTAATCAGTTGATTTTATTTTAGATACCTCAACTTGTCACAAATTTTCAATATAAATCAAGTTTTCAAATGTTAAATTCCAGTTTGGCTGGCTGGTTAAGTCGATAACGTAGTGCAGCCATGAAATAAATTCTTAGTTTGCTTGGCATAGTTTGTAAAGTGGTATCCTAATTTTCTCATGTATGGCTAGTCAAATCAATAAGGTCAAGAAGTGTTTGGGCATCATCGCTTATTCTTTATTCTATAAAATTTTAAAATTTATGATTAAGTACATACACCTAACTTAGAAGACCAAGGTTTACCACCCATGCATTGCCTCGCGGACTAACGGAGAGTGGGTAAAGAGCTTGGCGGATTGTGCAGCCGACTTTGACTTTGTCAACAACGTGTCGGTAATCCTTAGGTGTCCAATCTCATAAAATGAGACCAAGATATTCCAACGCTGACTTTGTCAACAACATGTCGGGTAGAGCTTGGCGGGTTTGCACACCAACGCTCGATATACAAGCAATGTTGGATACCCTTGGATTACTATTATTATTATTGAATTTATAAGCACAAAAAGAGAGTTACGTGAATTCAACTTAACACAACTTAATTTTAAAGGTTAGACAAGCCATTATAATTATTTTAAGTCCTCCACTTATTTAAACAAAGTCTACAATATAGAATAGATTTCATGGCCATCAACTAAGAATCTCCCTATGTACCGGTTACACTATTATCCCTCAAAATTAAACTTTTCATTATATTTCTTATTCGATCTAAGTTGAGAGAAAAAAATACTATCAACTGGCTAAAAATTGTAAACTTATTTTGTTGTATTAATTGAAAATGAGTCGTATTTTCCAAAAACAAAAAATTTATGGTATGTTACTACGATATAAAATGTATGATGGTCCTACATGAAAAGAAAGAAAGAAAAATTAAAGAAAAATCAAAAGAACGCAATGCAGACTCCCCCCCCCCCCCACACTTGATTGAGACAGTGTCCCCACTGTTTAAGGCAGAAAAACAAAAATAAAATAAAAAAATGAAAAAGAAAAATAAAACAAAAAGAACTTGTACCACCTGATTTCATGGTGGATGATCAGGCTCATGCAGATTGATAGGGTCATCTTCGTCATATTGTTCGAATTCCAAAAATGGTTTCAGTCGTTGACCGTTTACTTTGAAGACTTTTCCATCCCTAGGATTTTCAATTTCAACCACTCCATGAGGATATACTTTTTTCACAACATAAGGTCCAGTCCATCGAGATCTGAGTTTTCCTGGAAACAAGTGAAGTCTAGAGTCGTATAAAAGAACTTTTTGACCTACATTGAATTCCTTACGAAGTATGTTTTTGTCGTGTTGGGCTTTGGTTCTTTCTTTGTAGATTTTCGCATTTTCATATGCCTCATTTCTTAGTTCCTCTAATTCAGAAATTTGTAACTTCCTATGTGAGCCGGCCTTTTCTAAGTCAAAATTCAAAAAATTATGGCCTAAAGAGCACGATGCTCTGATTCAAGAGGTAAGTGACAGGCCTTTCCAAAGACTAATCGATATGGTGACATCCCTAGCTTGGTTTTATAAGCAGTGTGAAAAGCCCAAAGTGCATCAATCAGTTTCAAGGACCAATCTTTTCTATTGGAATTCACGGTTTTCTCAAGAATTTGTTTGATTTGTCTATTGGAAACTTCTACTTGTCCACTAGTTTGTGGATGGTAAGGGGTTGACAGCTTGTGTGTGATTGAGTATTTCTTGAGCAAGGACTCAAAAGCACGATTACAGAAATGAGTTCCATTATCGCTAATGATAGCTCGAGGTGTGCCAAAGCGTGAAAAGATGTTTTCTTTGAGGAATTTGATAACAACCTTGTTGTCGTTGGTTTTGGTTGGAATGGCTTCAACCCATTTTGAGACATAATCAACCGCAAGCAAGATGTAAAGATTCTCAAATGAATTAGGGAATGGTCCCATGAAGTCGATGCCCCAAACATAGAATAACTCAATCACTAAAATGGGTTTGAGAGGCATCATGTTTCGCTTAGTGATTCGACCCGTTCTTTGACATCGATCACATTTAGAGCAAAATTCGAAAGCGTCACGGAAGAGTGTGGGCCAATAAAAACCGCTTTGCAAAACTTTTGCAGCAGTTTTTCTTGCTCCAAAATGACCGCCACAAGCATGGTCATGTGAGAAGGAGAGAATACTTTGGTGTTCATGATCGGGCACACACCTTCGAATGATTTGGTCTGGACAGTATTTGAAAAGATATGGGTCGTCCCAATAGAAGTTTCGAACTTTCGAGAGAAATTTTTGTTTATCTTGTTTTGACCATTCAGCGGGCATTTGTTGTGTGACAAGATAATTCACAATTTCAGCGTACCAAGGGGTGTTAGAGATCGAAAGGATTTGTTCGTCAGGAAAATAGTCATCGATTTGGGTGTCGTTAACATTTTCCTGCACAATTCGAGAGAGATGATTTGCTACAACATTCTCAGAACCCTTTTTATCTCGTATTTCTATATCGAATTCTTGAAGAAGAAGAATCCAACGAATCAAGCGGGCCTTGGCATCCTTTTTAGAAAGCAAATATCGTAGGGCAGAATGATCAGTGTAAACTATGACTTTGGATCCTATGAGATATGGTCTGAATTTCTCAAGAGCGAAGACAACTTCCAAAAATTCCTTTTCAGTAGTTGAGTAATTCAATTGGGCCTCGTTTAAGGTTTTGCTAGCGTAATAAATGACTCGAGGGAGTTTATCGATACGTTGAGACCTAAGATGGCTCCAATTGCAAAGTCAGAAGCGTCGCACATAAGTTCGAATGGCTGAGTCCAATCAGGAGGTTGAATGATGGGAGTCGTGGTCAAGATTGACTTAAGAGTTTCAAAAGATGTTTTGCAGTCATTGGAGAATTCGAACTTAACGTCTTTGGCAAGTAAATTTGAGAGAGGTTTTGAAATTTTCGAGAAATCCTTAATGAATCTTCTATAGAATCCCGCGTGGCCAAGAAATGAACGAACATCCTTAACAGACTTAGGAGGAGGCAGATTAGCAATCAAATCGATTTTAGATTTATCGACTTCAAGGCCATCTTTGGAGACGACATGACCTAGAACTATCCCCCTTTTTACCATGAAGTGGCATTTTTCCCAATTAAGCACGAGTGATTTTTCCTTACAACATTTTAGGACGAGTTCTAAACGAACTAGGCATTGGGAATAAGATGATCCATAGATTGAAAAATCATCCATGAATATTTCCAAAAATTCGTCCACCATATCAGAGAAGATACTCATCATACACCTTTGGAAGTCGCGGGGGCATTACAAAGACCAAAAGGCATGCACGATAAGCAAAGGTTCCAAAGGGTCAAGTAAAGGTGGTCTTGTGTTGATCCTCTAAAGCAACAGGGATTTGGTTATAGCCAGAGTATCCATCGAGAAAACAGTAATACTCATGACCCGCTAAGTGTTCGAGCATTTGGTCAATAAAAGGTAAGGGAAAATGGTCTTTTCGTGTGGCTGCGTTGAGCTTTCGATAGTCGATACACACACGCCATTTTGTTTTGATTTTTGTTGGGACAAGCTCATTACTTTCATTTTTGATCACTGTGACTCCCGATTTCTTTGGTACGACTTGTACCGGACTCACCCAGGTGCTATCAGAGATGGGATATATGATGTTATTGTCTAGACATTTGATTATCTCCTCCTTGACCACTTCTCTCATGTTTGGGTTTAATCGCCTTTGAGCCTCACGAATGGGTTTAGCCTCATCAACTAAGTGTATGCGATGTTCCACAATTGATAGGCTAATTCCTTTTATATCGCTCAGTTTCTACCCCAAGGCTTCTTTATCTTCCCGCAAAATTTCTAAGAGTTTTTCTTCTTGGTCCTCGGTAAGATCAGAGGCCAAGATTACGGGAAGAGTTTCTGAGGAGTCTAAGTATGCGTACTTAAGGTCTTGTGGCAAGGGTTTGAGATCTAACTTAGGATGTTCTTGAGTGTTAACATTGGTTAACATTCCTTGGTCAGAGTCAGAAGACGAAGGATTTGAGTCAAGAAATTCATTCAGTTCAGAAATGTATTCCAGTTCGTCGAAATCAGAATCGAAATGTTCCAGACATATTTTCAAGGCTTCAGAAGTGTCATTAGAGGTTTCGTCCACTATGGTTTGAACCATATCGATTTCATCGGTCTCAAAATCCCTAGGTTGTTTGTTGAGATTGAAGATGTTTAGCTCAATGGTTAGGAGCCCGAAGGAAAGTCGAAGTTGACCGTTCCTACAATTTATGACAGCATTTGAGGTTGCTAAGAAGGGCCATCCTAAAATCAACGGTATTTGAACCTTGGGATTTGAGACAGGCTCTGTGTCTAAAACTATGAAATCGACAGGGAAGTAAAACTGTTCGATCTGTATGACGTCTTCGATAATTCCCAATGGCTTTTTGACAGATCGATCTGCTAACTGAAGAGTGATGTTTGTTGGTTTAATTTCCCCTAACCCAAGTTGACAATAAACAGTATAAGGAAGAAGATTGACACTGGCACCAAGGTCGAGTAGGGCACGAGAAATATGGGTGTTTCCTATTTTGCAATCAATCGTAGGGCAGTCAGGGTCTTTGTACTTAACTGGGGTAAGATTCGAAAGGGCAGAGCTTGTATTTGCCGTTAGAAAGGCGGTTTTTGGAACATTAGTTGCACGTTTTTGTGTGCACAATTCCTTAAGACATTTAGCATATTGAGGAATTTGTTCAATGGTGTCTAAAAGAGGAATGTTCACAGGGACTTGTTTGAAAATTTCCAAGATTTTATCGAAATTTGCCGCTTTCTTCTTATTATTGAGTCTATGGGGAAATGGAGCTACTGGTTTTTCGACTCTGTGATGAGTTTCATCATTCGAGGAAGAAGGTTTATCCAAGGAAATAGAAGGTGGTAAGGTCGTAGAAGATGGAATGTTGGTATTGCCAACATTAATTTTCGAAGATGGGTCGGGTTAGAAGGTTCGCCAGGGTCGCCCACGTTATTATCAATCCTCTTTCCAGATCGAAGGGTTGTAATAGCGTTGATTGGATTATGGTTTTCGTCCTCACAAGAATTCACAGCACGAGAGTTATATTTTGGATTCACCTCAGGTTGACTCGGCAACTTTCCTTTCTCGTTATTTTTCGCTAGTTCCTTTATCATATTCATCATTTGTTCCATTTGTTTTTCTAAACGCACAATTTCTGGTGACGATTGAGAAGATTGAGAGGATTGGTTTGATGGTTGAAAATTGGGGTGCCTGTAAGGTTGCTTAGATTGAGATGTTGTTTGAGAGGTTTGAGAAATTGAAGGTGGAGCTTGATAATTTGGGTTGGGAATAAAGGGTTGCATGTGAGATGGGTTAGCCGAATTATTGGGGTTTGACCATGAAAAATTTGGGTGGTTCCTCCAACCAGGATTGTATGTGGATGAGTAAGGATTATTTTGAGCTATGGCATTAGCTTGGTCCTAAGAGTAATAGTGGGGTAACCCTTCTCCGGCTTGAGGAGTTTGATTTTCTAAGGGAATTTGACTTGGGTCCACGACATGCACTCCTCTAGTAGAAGTACGAATGGAAACACGAATCGATTCCCATTGCATGTCCTTTTCAGAATAATCTTCTAAGAATTGCCAAGCTTCATCGGCTGTCTTTGACATAAAATCTCTTCCACACATTGATTCTAGTTGAGTTCTAGTCTGATAGTTTAGCCCTTCATATGCAATTTGACATAAGTGATCTTTTAGAATTCCATGATGAGGGCAACTATATAATAGCTGGTTGAATCTCTCAAAGTATTTTGAAAAAGTTTCCCCCTCATTTTGACAAAATTGATTTATCTCGGTTTGGATTTTTAGAGTTTTATGGAAAGGGAAAAACTTTTTCAAGAATGCAGTGACAAATTCATCCCAACTTCTTATGGAATGTCTTGGAAGATAATTTAGCCATCTTTTAGCGCTTTCAAGTAGTGAAAATGGGATTAGCCTTAGCTTGATTGATTCATTAGATAGTTGTTGCATTTTTGTTGTGGAAGCATACAATTCAAATTCACTCAGAAATTCATAAGCATTTTCAGACCCAGTAAATTTTGGTACCTCTTGGATAAAAGAATGTTTTAGCTCAAAATTGTTTCCTTCAGCTGGTGGGAACACGATGACAGAGGGTTGAACGGTCCTAGTTAGATAACATCGATCACGAAGAGACAAGGGTCTATCCATTTGGATATTGAGATTTTGAAAATTTTGATTTATTTGATTTTGATCTCCAAAGTTTGGAAAGTTTTGATTCACTCGATTTTGATCCAATTTGGTTGGAATATTTTGGTTGGTTCGAGAACCCCTAGGAGAATTTTGTTGGCTAACACTTTTTTCACTCATTGTAGTTAAATGCAAGCACAGAAATCTGCTACAATGAAATTTTCTGTCCTTATTGGCTCCCAACCCAAAATTATAAAGTGACGCGTTTGATTACTTAGATCAAAAGATTTCTCAGCCAGTTAACGGACAGGAGTTATCGGTGCACCAGGAATCACCCTAGCAATGCAGTCGAAGGTTTAAGTGCCTTCAGAGTAACAATCGATATAATATTTACGAATCACCGTAATATTTATAAACAGTTATTTCTCTGCCGTAGTCTAGACACCAAGAAATAATTCGTTCCAAATGAATCAACTATCACAATACAATTAAGCCCTAGATAAGCCCGTGACTCTCTTAAGTCCAACGTCTAACCGTTATTATTAGTCAGATTCTACGATGAAATGCAATTTGTGGGCTAAGGAAAGGGTGATGAAATCCCTCACCTTATGTGAATTGGGGTATTGCCCTTAATAGAATGAATAAAAAAATGCAGAAATAACAACAATCACACAAAATAGTTGCAGAAATTAAAATTGTACATTCAAGCCGCTGCCCCTAGAGAATTTTTTTACAACAATTGTCTATATTTTTTTTCTTTTTGCAGCAGAGCACCTGTATAGTTTTAGAAAATTTCTCACCTTGATCGGCGGTCCGTCCAGTGAATTTGGGCAGCGCTAGCGCGTTCACACCCCACTTGGTGTGCAACCGCTCCAACAATTCAAAATTCACTGTTTGCAAGCTGACTGATTTCTGAATTCCTTGTTTGAATTTCTCCTCCTTCACTTTGGCCTTTGATTTGATGATTTTTTTTATATATATGGAAGAAAATAAAATAAACAAAAATAAGAAAAAATAAAAAAACTAAGTTAGAAGGGACTAAAAGGAAATATATATGGCAAGAGAAACTAGCTTAGAAAGAAATTTAAACCTAACAAAAAACAAAAACTCAGTCTGTGTTTTTTATTTATTTATTTATAGGTCCTAGTTAGTTCTCAGTTTGCAGGTTTCATTTGTTTCAACTGCTTTCAAATAAACAAACTAAACTTAAAAAAAAACTAAATTAGCTCAAAAAAAGAAAAAAAAAAAGAAATAAGGAACTAACCAAGAACAACTCACGTCAACACCAAAATAATACACTGAGTACTTCAATACCATAATTCACAAACCGGGCACACCTAAGTTCGCACTCGAAAACAAAAGGTAGCGAACCAAGCTAAAATCAGAAGGCCATGAATCAAGCTAAAATCTCAAGTTGCCCAAAACAAAATCATATCACTCCCTTCTTTCAGGAAACAAATCTCGTGCCTTTTTTCCTTTTTCTTTTTTCAGAAAGCAAAATCACGCGATCCTCGATAAATCAGGAAACAAACGAACCCCAAAACTAAATTAAATCATAGTTCAATCTTTTTTTTTCTTTTTCGGTTGAGACTCAAATCGCTCGAGTTGGACTTCGATTGGGTTTTTGTATTCGGGTAATTGAGTAGGGGCAGAGGGGCGATTTGTTGCGTGACGGAGATGATGCAGACTTCGGACCGGAGATGGACGTTGGATTTTTGTGGGTGAATGGGGCGTGTGGCTGTGTTATGGTGAGGTTGTTTGAATGTCTACCGAATTCGTAGTGGAATTGCAAGGTTGCTGAGACGGTGAAGGTATTGTTGGCAGAACAGTTGGAAGACTTTGGCTATCGGGAAGTTAGGTGATTGGTGGAAGATGTGGATTTGTGTTTGGATTTGGGTTGCGAATGAGTGGATCTTGGGACAGGGAATGATTTGTGTTTTCGGATCTAAGGGGAAAGTGGATGTGTGTTGGGGTGTGGATTGATGATTCGCGTGGAGGCTACGAAGTACGGTTGTAGATGAGCGGTGGACTATGGGGTTGTATGTAAGGATAGTGGTCTGTGCGTTGTGATTGAAGCAGTTCGGTGGGGTGTTGAACTTTCGTGAAAGGCATGAGATGCTTTGTGGTGAGGGAGAGGTTGTACGGGTGGATGAACGTTTGAAGGACTGGCGGATTGGGGAGTGTGTGGAGTTTTTCGGATCCGAAATATGGTGGTTGTGCTGGTATCGGTTTTGGAGTGGTGAATGGGGTATTGAAGATGTGATGGTGTGATTGTTGAAGGCTGTCGTGGGTTGCGAAGTGAGGGTTTATGGGTCAAGGATGGTTGCCAGATGCGAGTTTTGTACTGAGTATGGTTTGAATTGAAAGGTGGTGACATGAACGTGAAGGTGAGGGTGATTGAACAGAGGACTGGGAAGAGATAGTGTGATTCACGGTGTGGCGATCCGAGAATGGCAGAGAGAAGAAATCTAAGGAAAGACTGACAGGAAAAAAAATAGAAGAAAGTGTGAATTTGAAGAAAGAAACGAGAAAAATAGGAAATAAATATGTAATTTTTTTTTTAATTTTTTTTTAGAATTGGTGAAAAGAGAGAAAGAATGGAGAAAAGGAAAGAAACAAAAGAAAAGGAAAAGAATTCAAAAGAAAAAATGGAAAGTTTTTTTTTTTGGTTTAGAAGATTATGGCATCAACTATCAGTACCAAATCGACTAAATGGGATTTTTTTTGCTATATATACAAGAAAACAAAGGAAACAAAAAATATAAAAAAAATAACATGAATCAGAAATTAAATAAATAATAAAATTTAGTCGTTACCTCCCCGGTAACGGTGCCAAAAACTTGATCGTCGCTAGAAAAGCGTGATATTTAAATTAAATTCTGCAAGCATACAGGTGTGTAGCATACAGGTCGAACACAGGGAGGTGTAATTAAATATTATTATTTATTTGTTCTTGGGCGAGTTAGACGAAGCCTGGAGATTTTGTTGAAATAAAAACAAATTGAAATTGTGAACGCATGATTATCGTTGAATCTAATCAATGATTAATCACTAAAGAAAGTAAATTGCAAAACAAGAACAACAATGCAGAAAATAAACATGCAGAAAAAAGAAGAACAACAAAAAGTAAATTAGGATTGTCATTGAAACTAATCAAACGACTAATCACTAATAAGCAATAGAAATAACAATAACAATTTCTGTCTACCAAAACTAATTGAGTAGAACACAAATTGTTATGAAAGTAAAGCAAGTAAACTAAACGAAGAAGAGCTTTATTAACTAAAAGAGAGTACAGAAGAATGCCTCTCTTACAATGGTTACAACGTATATTTATAGAGGAGATAGGAAAAATCCTAATTAAGTCTATGAATAAAAGGGTCTCTTTTCCCAAGAAGTAATATCATATCTCTTGCCTTCCTTGACTAGGCTTGTTTGGAAATAATTCTTTTAAGAATATCTGACGCATATCTGGTGAATATCTTCCAAATCCTCCGTATGGCTAGTTGATTGGTAATTAGATTGCATGCGATTAATTATTCCAAACAAGGATGCTCATCAAACTCCAAAGGCAACAAAGGATGAAATCTTCAAAATTGATCTTTTCTTGGCAATAAATCAATCAGAAATTCTTCTAATTGGAAATTGGAAATTGAAAAATGAATGTTCTGAATTGATTTCCATGACTACCCCAGAAATGTCTATTAGTGAATATCATACATACACATGAATATGTATATATATAATATAACACTAATTAATATATTCTTCATAGCAAAGGGGCATTGTGAACGCGTTCCGTTCTTTGGCAAAAAGTGAGCTCGACGGGGATCGAACTCAGGTCTCTCAGTACAAATTTCTATGCAATTACCAGTGAGCTACAACGTCTTTTGTAATTGAGATGGCTTTAATACGGGGAAGTAGCTTTTTATCTGTAGTTGGCCTTTAATTTGAAACGAAGGAGGCATTTCTTGACATCCTGTAAAAACACACAAAAGTACCCAAAGTATCATTTATTTATTTACAAAAGATAAAATATAAGAGCATAAAATAAACACATTTCTAGGTTAATCATGCGCCTCTCTGTCCTCTTCCATGTGGCATCTTCCGATCGTCACCAAACCTCACGGATTGCAAGGAAAACTCCGACCTAGTTTTGAAGAAATCAGACAGGTAACGGCTGAAATTAATTTTAACTATATTATAGCAGTTTAAAGCGCTACGGTTTTTGTTTTCACTGTAAAAATCATATCTTTTTCGTTTCTTGACAAAATTCAGTGAAACAAGAGACAGTGGACTCGTGTGGACGTCTTCTACATTCTAGAAGAGACCGCATATGTTTTTGAGCCTTTCGCTACTTTTGGTGGAGTGGAACCCAATGTGAGATTTCTAATTTATAAACGATATGGAAAACGACGATGTATAAATTATATAGTCGATGTATGAGTTATATAAGCATTGTACACCTCTTGTATAAGCGTTGTATAAGTTGTACGGTCGATGTATAAGTTGTATATGCGTTGTAAAAATTATACATGTGTTGAAATAGAAGTGAAATGCTATATATATATATATATATATATATATATATATATATATATACGCCCCTCGTCCACAAACCATGGACGATATTTATTGGTTGTGATTGGTGTGAAAATTGATTGATAGAGAATGGTTGATTGAAATTGTTTGTGGTTGAGATTGATTGATTGTGGTTGAAAAATACCCGTTTGTGGTTGAGAAATATTTGGTTGAAACCACATAGGATTAGTTTGTGGAAATGAAAAAAATATATATGCCGCCTGCGTGCGAACTGGATGCATGAATCCCCATTGTCGAAAACCGCGAGGTTTTAAGGTAAAGCGAGGAGCCGTACTAGGGACGGTCCCGGTTTTAACTACCCTGCCGTTATGCTGCCGAAATTTTGAATAATATTCATGTGTTAGAATTATTTTCCTGTATTGAAACTATATTCGTCTGTTGAATAGAAAACCTTCATGTGTTGAATTGAAATTCTTTTGTTGAATAGAATTCATGTGTTGAATGGTATTCGTGTTTTTAAATATAAAAATCACCTTTTTATCTATTTATATAAACTATAGAAAACCTTCATGTGTTGAACTGGAATTCATTCGTTGAATAGAATTCATGTGTTGAATGGTATTCATGTTTTTAAATATAAAAATCACCTTTTTATCTATTTATATAAACTATAGGAAACCTTCATGTGTTGAATTGAAATTCATTCGTTGAATAGAATTCATGGGTTGAATGGTATTCGTGTTTTTAAATATAAAAATCACCTTTTTATCTATTTATATAAACTATAGAAAACCTTCATGTGTTGAATTGAAATTCATTCGTTGAATTGAAATTCATTCGTTGAATTGAAATTCATGTGTTGAATGGTATTCATATTTTGAAAGAAAGTGTTTGATAATAAAAATCCTATTTTTATCATCAATATGAACTATATAAAATAATCTCGTTTTGAAATAAATTGTTTTATAATAGAAATCCTATTTTTATCATCAATATGAACTATATAAAATAATCGTGTTTTGGAATAAATTGTTTTACATTAAAAATCACATTTTTACTATATACATGAATTGTTAAAAATAGGGAAGTGTTGAAATAGAAGACGGTTAGATAAAAATATCATTTTTATCAAATGTATGAAAAGAATATAGTTTTGAAATCGAAGAATCGATATATATATATATATATATAGAATTGAAATATATCGAATAACGAAGCTGCAGTTCGTATTTTGAAACCGTGATTTCAAACGATTAGTGCGGGAGATCCGACCATCGGATTTTCCCGAAACCGCAACCGTTGGGTTCGCTTTGGAAATATCTTTCCACAGGCACCAACTTTGCAAAAATCAAACGGTTGGATTGTCTGGAATGTTTAATTCAAATTTGAAGAAAAACAGCGCCAGAATCGATTATATTTATATATTTACATAAATATAATTATATATAATCGAATAACGACGCTGCAGTTCGTATTTTGAAATCGAAACTTCAAACGATTATACCGGGAGATCCGGCCGTCCAAATTTCCCGAAACTAGAACCGTTGGATTCATTTTGAAAAGATCTTTCTAATGATGTAAATTTTACGAAGATCCAACGATTAGATTTTCAGATATGTGTAAATCAAATCTGAAGAAAAACAGCGCCACAGCCGCGTTATGGCCCTATGCGTCGTTTTGAATAAATTGGCTATTTTAAAATAAATAAAAATAGTGATAAATCATTATAAAATATTATAAATTAAATGTATGTGAAATTTAGAAACTAACTGAAGGTTGGCTAAGTCGAAGGTTTCCTGGGTGTTGATCTGATGTTGGTTTCGGCCTTCGGGGTTAATATTTGGGAAATCGTTCTCTTACTGATTCACGGTTAGTGACTAATGAATTGAAATGTTGCATAGTAGTGTTTGTGTAGCACTTGTTTATTATATACGCGAGTTGCTCAGAAAGACCGGGTTTATCCCATTCTGAATAACTGAATCGATGATAAGAAATCGAAGATGAAGACGGTGGTCGAAGACCGGAGATCTTCACCTCGTTTGGATGGTAACCGAGGTCCTGATTGGGAGGCATCCCAAAATATGGATAATGAGTGGTGATCGTCCAGACATACGTGGTGATCAATGGGTTTGCGAGGTATATAGTGCCTCCGGTTTCGTTCAGACCCAGAACGGACTTGCAAATGGACAGTGTGTCTGACATTGGAATTTATTCTGTGTGATTGATAGCCATCAGTTGCACGGTGTAAATTGCCTGTGTGGCATGCTAAGATGCAGTGATCAGGGCTTTTGTTGAAAAGCAAAAGTCTTGTGGTGATGATCAAAGCACCGCTTGTGTGGCGTAGCTTTGTGTATAACGAGAAATTGCGAGCCTCACACCCCGGTATGAACCAGAAACGGGAGAGGACATTAGGGATGGCATGCGTTTCCTTCTAGTTAGAAGTGGTGTTAGTGGTTTTACACGCCCTAACGAGTTTGACTTATGTGGTTGTTACTGTTGCGAGGCGCCTCGGTTAGATCAGACGATCTGGGTCCGATGGAGCCATTCGTTGGCTCATTCACGCCCCATAGGGCGGGGAAACGCATTGTTCAGGCATTATAATCCACTCCGTGTGGACCGGCCCTGACGATCCAAGGTACGGTTGCGGCTGTGCCTGAGACACGGGCTAGAGCGTCTCGAAGTCGGTAAGGACTATCTTTTGCCTTGGTTCATGATGGAAATCCAATTTCCAAATACGTGACTGTACGGTTTTGATTGTATAGACATATGGCGACATGATATATGGTACCCATGCCGTCTATGATTGATAGTTATGATTGAAATTGTTTTCAAAACCTATAAACACTAGTAATAATATCAAATGCTTTTGTTTTATTCGTATCAAGCATATTTTGGTCATTATAAGGTAAAATTCTATCCTCCGGTTTGCATTGCATTGTGTGATGGGAACTGAGTCTTATAATGGCTTCAGTTTGATAAAAAAAACATTGCGATGTTTAAAGGAATTATTTGTTTTAAAGCACTGGCAATCCGATGGAGTAAACCCATTCCACGAAAGTGGCGTGGTCCTGTGATTAGCCATATTTTGAATGTGTTGAGTAGATTTCTCATACCAATCCCATGACTGACTCGTAGTTTGTTTCACTTTCAAACTCGGGTGCCCCTTTTTCCGCATGGGCAACCTTGTATTCAGGTTTAGCTGGCTTTCTCTGGATAGCTGGAGCTGAAGATGGATTCTATTATTTATCTTTCTTTATGCTGTTCAGCTCCTATTGTACATTATGTTTGTTTTCCGCTGTACACATTTATGTATAGCTGAACTGTATTTGTACTAAGTATGATCCTGTATACTGTGTAACTCTGATGATTACGTTTATCCAGTATATTCTTTTGTGAATTATTTGGTGTATTTATTTATTCTTGTTCTGCTATTATCTGTTTCTGTGTTATATTCCAAGGATTACCCTTGCAGCCATCAGTACGGGGTTTGGGGACGTCTCAAAATGACTAACCCCACCTACTCCAGATAGCACCAATCCGATCACTTCGGGCCAACCGACCCGATGCTTCGATCGACCACCCAAGCTTGCATGACCAAACTTCGACCGAACTGACTCTTCGCTGCACTACCAACTAGAACACTACCGACCGACCCAGCTTCGACTGACCACCCTTGTGACTTGTTCCCCAAGCCACTCTTTATCGGACGGACCAGTTCCATGTCGACCGACCCAAATCAAGACTGACCCATTTCCTGTACAGTCCAATCCAACTCCGATTTCGACCAAAACTTCACCAAACCACGAATTCGACAAAACCAACTCATCCAATTCACCAAATACCATCATAAACATGTTATGAAATCGCTAACAACATGAATATGACGATTACCAGTAAAATTAAGCAAATTTACCAAAATCATGATAAATGAACATATGAACAAAATGATGGATCTAACTTACATAAACGTATGAAAATATATGAAAATTTCTGGTTTTAGATTGCTAAATTAGATCCTATAGCAATTCATATGAAAATAGACTTATCATGATGTAGATCTAAGGAGAACAACTTGAATTCGATGAAAAACAAGATCAAACACTCATATACTTGATTGAATCTGTGTGAGAGATGCATATTACTCACCAGTTCTCCAAATGAAAGAAAAAACAATGAAATTATATTTCGAACAACAAAGTACTTAATCCAAATTCTTCAATTCGATGAAATCTCACTTCAAATGATGTAGATCTAGCTTCAACTGGTGTAGATCTTGGATTCCCTTCCTTAGATCTCGATTTTAATGTGGAAAGGTGTTAGACGAAGGAGGAACATAAGGCCACCAAATGAGAGCATGGAGAAAGTAAACTACTCTCCATACCTTTCACCCCCTATTTATAGCTTTCTACTAGCCTCTACAATTCAGCCCATTAAGGCTCCCAAAACTTGAACAACAAACTGAAAAACCTTAAAACAACGATTCCTCCCAAACCACTGAACCAAATCTTTGACCACTCTATGGAAAGGGAAACATCATTTCCTTTCCAATGGCAGATGTCTCAATACCTAATTCGTCCTGAGTCAAAATTTATGCCCTATACAAGACTAATAGAGGCAAATTGGTCACAACAAAAATGGTAAAAAATTATGGATATGTCTCACATCCCTATAAACAGATATTAAAATATGAGAATGATCCAACCCTTAGGGAATAAAATAAAAATATTTTACAACCCTCTGATACATAAAATGCGGGATGTTACATTCTCCCCCCTTTAGGAATTTCGCCCCCGAAATCCCAACAAACATAAGCAACCAAAGCGATTCTACATGCCTATCATTCATGAGTAGCCAATTCTATCACCCAAACTAGCATCAATCAAGCCATGCATCCATAGCCTTATCCTAGCATGCGAAATTCTAATACAAACATAATGGTGCAAGCTACAATGATGTAAGGTGACATGATCTAATGAGTTGCACCTACGAAGAGCTCTGGATGGGTCGCCTTCATGCTCTCTTCCGTCTCCCACGTACAATCATCGCCATCCTCACTCCATGGTACCTTGATTAGCTTAACTGTCTTCCTCCTATGCTGTTTCATGTCATTCCCCATAGAACGAAGCGGCTTACGAGGTCTCGTAACTGCGTTCTTGACTTCTAGGTCTTCGTACTGCTCCGGAGATACCACCATATTCGACTCATGCACGTACTTCCATAGAAATGACACATGGATAACATTATGCACACTCGACATCTTCTCGGGTAACTCCAATCTATGTGCGAGCTTTCCAATCAGCTCAGCTATCGGAAATGGTCCAACGAAACTTGGAGCTAACTTTTCTTTGTTTCTGAATCGAACCACATGCTTCATCGCCTAAATCTTCACGAAAAGCATATCGCCAACGCCGAATTCCAAATCTTTTCAGTGCTTATCAGCATAACTCTTCTGACAATCATAGGCTACCTTCATTCGTTGTCGAATGATCTTGATACAATCTGAGGTCTCTCTAATCATCTCTGGCCCAAGTACCAACTTATCTCCAGATTCTAACCAACATATTGGAGAATTGCACGGCCTACCATACAATGCCTTATATGGGGTCATCCCAATGCTAGACTGGTAGCTATTATTATATGCAAACTCAACTAGATGTATATGGTCTTCCCACGATCCTCCGAAGTCTAACACACAATCCCTTAGAAGATATTCCAAAACTCGATTAATCCATTTGGGTTGACCATCTGTCTGGGGATGATAAGTCGTACTCAAACACAATTCGGTTCCCAAGGCTTCCTGCAAACTCTTCCAAAATCCACTTGTAAATAATGGATCTCGGTCACTCACTATGCTCTTTGGGATACCATGGAATCGAACTATCCATTTCACATAACGTTCAACCAACTTCGATGCCGTCCTAGTTGACTTTACATGAATGAACCTTACACTTTTGGTCAAGCGATCCACTGTAACTACCCGTATTTTACGGTATTATAAATAATTTATTTAATTATTTAATTAACAGTTTGGTGATTTAAAATGATCAGAATTAAATAATATTGAATATTTAATTAATATAAATAATTAAACAATATATTTAATTTTTGAAATAGTCGGAAATAGTAGAATTCACAATATTGTGTGAATTGGATTATTTAGAATATATAATTCAATTTAGAGTTGAATTATATTAACGAATGTACTATATAAACGAAGTTTGAACGTATAATTACATTATAATTATAATCGAGCTCAAAATGGCGCTGTAGTTCATAATTTGGTGATTCGAACTTCATTCGCATATACAGAATCCGTTTTAAATCGTATTTATGTGAAATAAGAAATGTTTGGAGCTGGTGAAGTATATTTTTCTAATGGAAGAGAAAAATCGAGATTTCGTTGTGTAGATTTTGATTTATGTCCAAATCTTCCTTTATAATTTATAACGATTTATTTATATTATAAACGGATTTTCAATATAAATTGAATATCGATTTAACCCGGATTTGAAATATAGAGTTATTAATCCAGATATGAATATTTTGGAGTTGTATTATATTTTGTGTGAATATATACGAAAATATTTATTCATAAATATCCAATTTAATTATATTTAAATATATTTAATATTTAAAAGGGTTTATTTAGAGCTTTAAAAATAGTCAGTTTTGCAAATAAACTCCGTTTTCGACGATACTAATTTTGTTCGATCCAGAATATTAAATTATGGTTAGATTTCAATTTTCGTGATTTTTGAAATCAGTATGTGGTCGTACGGATTTTTAATATGAAAAACAGTCGGCATTTTAATGGATAAAAATACGCTGTGTTAGCAAATGGACACTGAATTCGACGAAACAAGTTTCGTTGGGTCCGTAATGTCCAACTCTAGTTATATGTCCATTTTCATGATTTTTGAATATTGTATGTGATCATGGAAATTTTAAATGATAAATGAAAGTAACGATTCAAATTAAATTAACATAATAATGACTTAAAAAATGATATTTATTCTCTATAAATATCTCATCAACTTCCTAACCCTAGCAATTCTTTTTCTGTGTGGTCAATGAGCCAGAGCCATCGGTTTCTTCTTCATACCAAAATCGTGAGTTTCAATAATTGATAGAAAATCATATAAATTGTTTTAAATTCCAAAACCTATATATTCCAACTTCTTGAATGATTTCCCTCAGCCCTGTAACCATTTCACTCAGTTCGAAGGATATTTTGTTCACTGGGAAAGTCAACCGCGAGCGCTAGGGTTGATTAAACCTAGGGGTTGAGGCATTAATCAAGTAAACTAGGTTTATATTTCAGTTAAGGGATTAGATTCGGCCTTGCTTGCAATTTTTGAAGAGGAATGCTGCTAAAAAGTTACGGTGGATGTCGCTGTTGGCAACTCGCGAGGTCATGCATCGCAAATCAGTGGGTGTGCTCGAGTTTAGTGAAGAGAGTATGAGCTGATGTAGAATTTGAAGAGGAGTTCGGTTGTGGCTTTAGTTTGGAATTTAACAGAGTGGAGAAGAAGAACGGATCGAAGAAATTTGGTGATGGAGTTGCATTGAAAGGTGCGGTTTACTGTTAAGGTTTGGGAAGGAGAGGATTGAGCTCTGTTTTGTGGAGTGGAGGAGATGTAGAAATCGAAGAGGAGAACTATTGTGATTTTTCCTTGATTTTAAACAAAGTGATGGAGGAGATCGATTTGAGTTTGTTTACTGTTTTTTTAGCTCAACCAGTGGAAATTGGTGTCGCGCAAAATACTGCTACTCGTGGTTTAGTGTTGTGCGACGCATTTCGCAAGCAGGGTTCGGGAGTGACAAAGTTGGTATGATTTGATGAAGATTTTAATGAGAAGTATAATGGTGATGAGTTTGGAGTTTGGGAAGAACGTTAGCTATGGGTTTTGTCCACTAGAATCGGTGGAATGAAATACACAGGATTCAGGAGGGAGGAAGAAGAAGGGAGCGGGCGCATTTTATTTGTTTGGGCCGGGTTTTTGAAAATGAAGTTAGGCTAAGAGAAAAAGGTTAAGCCCAAATTTTATAAAAGCAAATTAAGTTGATTTTAATTATAAATAGTGTTTAAGTTATAACATCATAACTTTACCATACATTATCCGAATTCAGTAAAACTGGTTTCATTAGGATCGTGTGGACGATGGCTACAAAATGGAACTGACCAGGAGTGAATTGGAGCTCGTTACAATTTATACAGAAATAAATTTTCTGTCTGAATCAAAGACAATTATCATTATTTAACGATGATCGTCCAATGTGAGTAAATCTAACTCTGTATAGTTTATATTTTTATAAATATAATTTAGAATTGAGAAAAGATGGTTGATTGTTGTGTGTTGATTGTTTGGTTGAATTGCCGATTTATTGATTGAGATTGTAGATAACGATATATATATATCGTTAATCAAATATTGATTCTGTTTATCAGAATATTTCATACTAAAATGAAATCGATGTTATTTATATTGTTTAACATCTGTGAACGCAGGGAAATAGGTTGCAGGGATCCAACTGGATTCCTCAATATTATAATACTGTTTGTTTTCATATATTGTGATATGTGATGTGATATATAATCTGTGATTGATTATAATGATACTGGTCATGTTATTTGGTATTTTAAATACCATATGAAATACGAGAATGTAAAAGTGAAATTTTCAAAGTGAATATTGAAAATGAAATATTTATATAGAAAATAAATAGAAGCATAAAAGGAATATTTATTTAGAAAGTAAATAGAATTATAAAAGGGATATTTGACGAGATATAAAAGAATTATGAGAAGATTGCTTAAAGTGGATATTAAATAGAAATCTGTTTTAACAAATAGATTGAGAAGATTAATTTATGAATAATGTTTTATAAATTAAATAAAATATTTATCATTTGATAAACATAATATATAAGACTGAATTTATGTAGAGAAGTAGGAATCGGTTTTAACATTGATATTTTAAATGGAATTTGAGCAGCATTTATAAAGGTGATTATAAATGGGATTATAAGTGTTAAAAGAATAAAATGAGATTTTATATAAATAATTCTATAATTAGAAGTATAAATAGAAATTGGATTTGGGATATTGTTTTAAATACGGAATCAAACTATTTGGATTGCAAAGAAGAAATATTATTTATATTTAATGTGAATAAAGGATTTAAGTAAATATTTTGCTAATAAAATATTATAAAGGAATTTGGGGTTTTGAATTTTGAATTAAAATGGAGTTAAAGGAACTAGAAACTAACTGGAAATTAGTTGGGTTGAACAGCTGTCTGTGTATTAATCTGATGTTGATTTCAGCCTTCGGGGTTAATACGTAGGGGGTTGTTCTCTTACTAGTTTACAGTTAGAGATTGTGAGAAGATAGTGATGCGTGAATCATAAATGGAAACGTTTTCCAAAGTTAATAACGTATATTTTCTAAAATTAGAAAATAAGGATTTGATGAATATATGGAAACGAGAAATGGGGAAATAAATAAATGTTGATTGATGATTGATCGATAGAATTTCCATCTAGAAATAATATCGTTGTTTGCGCACATGTTTTTCTTTGATAGTTAAATCACCGACTATCAAAGTTTTTGACTTTTTTTCCGTTGTCAATACGGAGAGACCGGGGTCAGATAAATTATCTGAAAATCACTCCATATGGCATTAGCGTTGCGATCAAATATGATGAAGATAATTGAAGACGGAGTTATGCAAGGGCTATCCTGTTTGCAGAATAGTACTTTCGGTCTGTCCAGTCCCAAGATGACCTGTATGGAAGAATGTCTGATGGAGTATACTTAATAGTTCGCGTAAGTTGATATCTTCAAATGTATTTACGTTTGGTGGCGGAGGAATTCGTTTCTCTTAGCTGTTTACCCGTGATATGTTTGGAGAAATCAATTTGGATTTAGCAGGTATGACGATGTGACATTTAAAGTGAATGAAGATGTGGTTTGTAAAGGATATGTATGGCCTCTAGCCTCACAAGATTACCTTCCATTGTGGATAAAACAAGTAATGAAAAACAAATAAAAACACGATTAGTGATATGTAACATTATTATGCATAAAGTGTAACTAACGCACTAGTATTTAAAAAAGTTGAAGTGGAATTAAGACCACTAATCAACCAAATTAAATAAAACCATTAATTAATCAACATGTCTAGATCTTCAAACACTTTATGCGGTCGTGGACATAAAAGGAATTCAGTGAGGTCGGCTGTACAATTTTTTTTAATATATATCACGTCCCTGAGTTTCTGTTAGAGGTCCGCAAGTGCATAAGGACAGTTGCCTATAGGCGACTCTCTGCTCTTAATATTTTAATCATGGGAGATGTAAAAACAAAGATTACAATCATGTTCGGTTTTCTATTACAATATTGTTTGTTCTAAAAGAAAAAAGGAACCATGCAATTAATTTTCAAGAAAAATTGCATGAATTTTAGTTATTTTACTTCTATTCTTCCTTTCTTTAATTAAATAACGTTGTTTTCAGTGAAGAATGAGATAATGCATTAGACATTCAAAATTTCACAACGCACTAGGATGTCAATATGAGATATTAAAGCCAAATTCCAACAATACGTTAACAAGCTGAAATGTCAGTTTTTAGGAAACAGGTTCTTAAAAGCTTAAAAAAGGAAATAGAGTGCAACTGCATTATCAGTTGCTGAAGCCTTGAAACGTTTTTGCTTCAAGCAGGTAGCTCTGAAGTAGCTGATTTATTAAATTTAAAATTTAAGAATGTTTAACTATGAAGCCAAATTTTGTAAAATTTATATGTATGTTTTATAGATAAAAAGGAATTATGAAAATTATTGTTATTTTGGCTAGAAAGAGTGGCTGGATAAATATATAAACTGGTTATATATATTCAAATATATAACTCGAGTAAAAGTTATTTTGATGAATAAATAGTTTCAGATTATTTCAGACATATTTATAAAATGAAATTAATAAATAAATTTATCTTATTCAATTAATTAAAGTTGCCGAATTAATTACCATTCTCAATTCTTTGTGCCTAAAGCTGTAACCAAAGCAGTTTTTGTTTATATTCATGCATATAGAAATATGAAAATGGTAACTCTATTTAATACTGGAAACATGATACATTTACCCATTTTTATTGTGTTTAGACTGACCTTTCTCTAACTGTGTCCATCTTACTACTATAAATATGTATTCGAATCATGCAATCTTTACTCAATCAAGAAGCAAAGTTTTATACTTAATTTAGATATATTGTTTATCCAGCGATTTGGTTTTTTCAGATTCTATTTTCTTTTTTTTCTTTCAAGATATTCAGTTACAATTAAAATGTGCTCAAAGGAATCCGCATCCATCTATGACTCAATTGTTCCAATCCTCGACCGAGATAACTATGACTTTTGGAAAGTGAAGATGATGACTTTGCTTCGATCTGAAGGTTTGTGGAGCATAGTTCAAAATGGACCTCCTGAACCAAAAAGCCAAGGTGAAGTGGCTCAAAGCCGAAAAGAAAATTGTGAAGTAGAACATACTATTGATGCCAAAGCTCTATCAAAAATTCAAAATGGAGTTAGTGTGACTATTTTTCCAAAAATATGTAGAGCAACAACATCAAAACAAGCTTGGGATATTCTAGAGAAGGAGTTTAATGATGGCAACAAAACAAAATCCATTAGGCTGCATGATCTGCAGAGGGAGTTTCATAACCTAAAAATGAAAGATTCTGAATGCATCCAAGATTATTATTCCCGGCTGACAGAGGTTGTTAATCAAATTATAACTCTTGGGGAAGAGATCCCTAATGAGAAAGTTATCAAGAAAATATTAGTTAGTGTATTAGAAAAGTATGATCCGATCGTTGCAGCCATTGAAGAATCCAAAGATGTTAATACTCTATCAATTGAACAGCTAGTAGGATCTTTGAAATCTTATGAACAAAGAAGGCTTAGTCGCATCAAGGTTGCTCGTAAGGGTTGGAATTGGAGGTGTTGTTGGTGAGCTATCAAATATCATTTATTACAGAAATCATTGAAAGATATCGAGTTCAATTTAAGAAACTGCAAATCAGAGGAGCAAGTAACCAACATCTTGAAGAGCTAATCAGAGTTCTAAATTCCTAAAGAAAAAAAAAAATGTTTATCTACAGAGTTTGTTGGAGTTTTCAAGAAAGCACATTAACGGGGGGTTTTGGAATTAATGCACCTAAATGTGAAATATATGTTTACCGAAAAATGGAATGATGTACTATGTATATAGTTACTTTTATATATCATATAAATGTCCTCAAATTATGCAGTATTCATTTAATCAAGAAAGCAAAGTTTTATGCACATAATCAAAGAGTGCCGGTGTAAACCAAGGTTCGAAATCCCGGTTTTTGTTTATGTTCCGGCCATATAGAAAATTTAAAATTCCAATTTACTAATTCCGATATAATTTTTTTTATATACAAATACGCAAATAAACATGCAATATAAATAACCAGCTTATCATTTCCATTTGAAATGGCCTATCATGATTAATCACTAAAAAACGATCATGATCACTTAAAAGAAAGTGCAGTTAGATCTTTAAAATAATTCACCTTTATACCCTAATCTGTTTGAATTTCATCCATTTCTAAAACAGTTCTTATAAATAGACTAAGACAACACTACAAATTTGTATTTAACATAAAATAAAGGGCAGTTGGATCTTTAAAATTACGCTACATTCATATTGGTAAAGCCCGAACCATTTCATTTAGAGGAAAATATATATGAACTATAGGCTGCAGCAGCAAATATAATATACAACCCTGGCCCATGCCACGTTTCTCATAAACCCTACAATATGCCATCTTCAACAAATTAGGATTCAAGATGGCTCTTCTACAAATTGAAAATTGGTCGTTTTCATCTTTAATTCAGGTTTACTTCACTAATCAACTTAAACCAATCTCTCTCTCTCTCTCTCTCTCTCTCTCTCTCTCTCTCTCTCTCTCTCTCTCTCTCTCTCTCTCTCTAACAAAGCCCAGAACGAATTTATTCTAGAATTTCGACCCAGTCGGACCCGACGCGTTGAGCGAAACTTCGAACCATGGTGTAAACTACACACTATTTACCAAAAAGAAGAATTAATAATTAAAGAAAAATCTTAAGAGGAAAAATGCACATCGTACAAACACACCTTGATTACCAAGATTTAAGTGGGATTTACATACAATTCATCATTAGTTGTCAAAATCACACTGTTAAGTTTGGGATGTAAAGCTCATGCGCATATATAATAAAGCGATTGTAAAACATTACAAATGCATATCTTGAATATGGCAGGTAGAGAATATAGTTTAATGTGCTTACTAACTGAAAATTGACTATAGTTAGTTCAACCCATAATTACGCTAGTACTTATCTATATATAACATTTTAATGCATGACCTTAAACCAAAAGACCATGTTTGGAAATTTTACCTATTTGAACATTGTTATTGATTGCTACTTTTCTATAAACTAGAAAAGCGCAAAATTTTAAATAAGTAATTGCAAACGCACAGATCGTGTAGTATGCAGGTCGAACACATAGAGACAAATTAAAAATTATTATTTATAGAATTTCGTGGGCGAGTTAGACGACTTTTGAGATTTGGTTGAAAATACAACAATTGAAATTGCAATAATTAGGATTATCGTTGAAACTAATCAAACGATTAATCACTAATGAAAGTAAATTGCAAAACAAGAATAAAAATGCAGAATAGAAATAACAACAGAAATAAAATTAGGATTATCGTTGAAACTAATCAAACGATTAATCACTAATGAAAATAAATGTAAAATACAACTAGTACTCTACCAAATCTAATTGTGTAGATGGCACTAGTTGCTAAGAAATAGAAAAAATGCAGAAAATAAAAAATTACAGAATTAAAAGAAAAGAGAAGAAAACTTTATTCATTCCAGGATGATCTTTACAATGAGAATACAAGGGTATTTATAGGATAGATAGTCAACCCTAACCCTAACCCTAATACAATGACAAATGGGCCTTAGGGATATCACAAAAGAGTTTACATTGAGAATTACAAATGGGCCTTAGTAAAATCTAATAAATTTGGGCCTTTCCTCTTATCCTTGCTTCCTTGGTAATTTTGCATTGATTTGTGATATGGATGGCCTTTCTGCCAATTATTTTCTTGTCCAAAAAGCAATTGGATGTGAGATCTTTGTCAGCAAGTCTTCATTTGTAAATATACAGCAATTTGATCTCTATTTTTATATTCTCTGAATGCATGTGGCTAAGCTGGCATATCTGCAAAAGTGACAAAATAATACCCAAGTAATATTTATTTATATACAAAAGATAAGATATAAGAGCATAAAATAAACACATTTCTATGTCAATCAAATACCTCCACACTTATCTTTTACTCGTCCTCGAGTAAAACAAAAATTAAAAACTAACAAGATAGGTCACACTTTCGTAGGAAACACGATTGCATTGAGCATATGCAACAAGCCGTTAAACCTCTAGGTGTCCCTAGTAGGACGAATGGTATCTCGTGAGGGTTTTCAGCGGATACTACCCACAAAATCCAAATGCAATATGATATGGTTCTAATGTAACTACATGAATGCAGAGAACTTATGCAATTGAAAACAAAAAAATGAAAACACGACTTGTTTCAGGAAAGTGGTACAACAAATTAAATTAACAATTTCTAGTCAGTTGATTTTATTTTAGATATCTCAACTTGTCACAATATTTCAATATAAACAAGTTTTCAAATGTTAAATTCCAGTTTGGCCAGTTAGTTCGGTCGATAACATAGTGCAGCCATGAAATAAATTCTTAGTTTGCTTGTCACAGTTTGTGAAGTGGTATTCTAGTTTCCTTATGTATGGCCAGTCAAATCAATAAGGTCAAGAAATGTTTGTGCATCATCACTTATTCTCTATCTCTATAAAAGTTAAAATTTATGATTAATTACATACACCTAACTTAAAAGACCAAGGTATACCACCCATACACTGCCTTGGGGACTGACGGAGAGTTGGGACAGAGCTTGGTGGATTGTGCAGACCGACATTGACTTTGTCAACAACATGTCGGTAATCCTTAGGTGTCCAATCTCATAGAATGAGACCAAGATATTCCAACGTTGACTTTGTCAACAACATGTCGGATAGAGCTTGACGGGTTTGCACACCAATGCTAGATATACAAGCAATGTTAGATACCCTTGGATTACTATTATTATTATTGAAAATATAAGCACAAAAGAGATTTAACCAAATTCAACTTAACACAACTTAGTTTTAAAGATTCAAAAAGCAAATGTAAGTATTTTAAGTCCTTCACTTATTTAAACAAAGGCTACAATATAGAATAGATTTCATGGCCATCACCTAAGAATCTCCCTATGTACCGGTTACACTATTATCCCTCAAAATTAATTTTTTCATTATAATTCTTATTTGATCTTAGTTGAGAGAAAAAAATACTATCAACTGATTAATAATCCTTAACTTATTTTGTTATATCAATCTAAAATGAGTCGTATTTTCAAAAAAAAAAAATGACATGTTATTACGACCTAAAATGCATGATGGTCCTATATAAATAAAAAGGAAAAAAAATTAAAAAATAAAAGGATGTAATGTAGACTCTCCCCACACTAGAACTAAACAGTGTCCACACTGTAAACACGTTTTCTGAATGTGAACGATAAAACCCAAAGATGGATTAAATGCAAAATGATTTGTAAAATGAAATGCAATCTAACTATATATAAGAATGGATCATATGTACAATGATATATGTGTTTGCGATGCAAAGAGTGCCACCAACTTTTTCCCCGCACTTCATTCTTGCCCGATGAGTCCCATTCCTACTATGTCTAGGCATGTTTTCTAATAAGCAAAGATTTTTGAAAACCATCTCATCTTTATACCTAGATTTATAGTCCAATAGATAAATGTCCATGGTCATCCAAACATGAAGTTTTTCAACCAAGCCAGCATTTCAAAAATAATTCATGTGTTCAACAAATTTATCAGTGTAATTGTTCAAAAATTTGTGATCGTATATAAACTCTATTGCAATCGTGAAATTTAAATTCCAAGTGTTGTTCAAGACTATGTGATCACATTTCTCAATTTCGTTTATTGGCAATGTATTTTTGACACTGACAATTTCAAATTCATTGGAAGTTTCCTCATTTGGCAACTCATCCTCATACAATCCAAAAAATTCATGTTCATTAAAATCCATTCCCACTTCTAAGTCTTTGAAAAATTCAACATTTTCATTTTGTTCAATTTCAAAAATTTCATGTTTCTCGCAGTTTGAAAGAGAAAAATCAAAGTCTAAGCTTAAACCTTTTTCCTGAAAAGAGTTGAAGTCCAAATCATTTACTGAATTGTGAACAACTTCGTTATTCTCAATTTCCAATGTTGTTGTTTGAAAATTTTCAATATCAATAAAGAATGGACTATTTTCTAATTCATCGCATGCTTGAATTTGATTTTGTTGTTCGAGCTGTTCTTTAAAAGATGTCATTAAACAAAGAAGTTCATCAAGCTGTCTATCTTTTTCATCAAACTGTCTATCTTTTTCATCAAGCTGTCTATCTTGCCTTTCTACCCTCTCTCTATGAATGTTAAGATGATTTTCTTTAGAATCGTTGATATGAGCGCTCTCATTTTGGATTTCTTGATTCTCAAAATTATAGTCCATATCAATTTCACGATCAATATTATTTCCAATGTGGTGCTTGTTTGAATATTCAGGAAAATGACAATGATATTGGAAATCATTTTGATTCTGAAAGTTAGGTTCATAACCAAACTATTGAAATTCGAGGGAAAATTGCAATTTTGGTTATTTTCGAGATGTTGATATGGGCTATAATTTTGAAAATTTTGGTTTACAACCCATATTGATGTGGATCAGAGCTATATTGGGATTCAAAACTATTTTGATGTGGATGTGGCCCATAATCGAAATTATTGAAATTTGAATTGAAATCGCAATTCCGATCATATTCATGATTTTGAAAATGTTGGTCATTTGGAAAATTTTGAAAATTATCAAGACTGGGCTCACGAAATTTCGTAAAATTTTGCCTCATGAGTTGTAATTCCTACTCATACTCTTGCAGTGAACGACTTCTCAGGTTATTATCCCACATTTCTCTTAATGATTTTTTTGAATTAGACATTTGAATGAAGTCAAGGCAAGACAAAAATTATTCTCACTTCAAAATAATATAAAATACTAAGTTGTGCTCTATTAATTAACTGTCTCAATTAAAAGGGGAAGAGGGTCTTATGGCCGTTCACGTATAGTATAAATACTAAGGGCTACGACCAATGTTTTATGGGTAGTATGCAACCACTTTTGCTAGTAGTTCAATAGATTGAACTACTATATATCTGCGATCCAATTATTCGAGACAGTCAACTGCACAAAGCACCACTTTTCAATCATATTATTTTGCAATGTCTATTTTTATTGTTGAGAACAATGAGAGTGAAGATTTCAGTTATGAAAATCCTTCCTCGCCAAATTAATCAGAATTTTCAGTCACAGAACAATCACAGAATAATAACTGTAGAATTTAAAAAATTGTGCAAGCAACCTGCTGCCCCTGCAGAAAAAAAATTCATAAGCAATTTCTTTATATTTTTCTAAGCAACTGCACTACCTTTAGAGTTTAGAGAATTTTACAATGGGGTATGGCAGTCCTTCCAGAGAAAATGAATATTACTGATAATTCAATCAACCGTTTGCAATCGCCTCACCTCTGATTTCATATTTGTTGTTTGAATTCTTCCTCACTGCGATCTTTGATTTTGTTGAACACCTTTTTTTATAAAGAAGAAGAAGAAGAAAAGGGGAAAAGGAAAGAAAACAAATAAAACAATTGAAAGGGAGAAAACAAAAAACTAATAACTGACTCGGAAAGAAAAAAATCAATAAACAAGCAAAAGCACTCAACTAAAAAAACAAAAAAATAAATAAAAATAAAAGGGGCAAAACTAAACTCAAAGAAACTAAAAGACAACAGTAGACTCGACAAAACCAAGAACTTCAACAAAAACTAAATTAGACTCATGCACTCAAAATCGATAACTCAATACTGTGTCCATTTTTTCACAAACCAAAACTTAAAATAACAATATAAAGGACTCACGTCCCTTTGTTATTCCCAGAAAGTCCTGACCCCCAAATAAAAAATAAAATTAAAAATTTCCAAAGCTCATGCCGATGATAAAAAATCCCGAATCGAAATTTCTAATTGGCTATTGCTTTTTTCAGATCGAGGAGCGCTTTGGGTTGTGAGTTCGAATATGGCTTGGATTTGTTTAGGGTTCGAAGTTGTAAGGAAGGTATGCTATTCGACTTCAGTGGGTGCAAATTGATGGAGGATATGGGTTAGAACTGCGTTCGAATCGAAGGAGAATCAAGTCACGTTTCGGCCTTCGGTAGGGCGAGTTGAAGCGGTTTAAATCGGGTCAGGGTGTATTTGAATTGGAGATCGCTAATGGTTAGGGTTAAGTGGTGATAAAGGGATTTTGTAATGATTGTGAAAGGTGAGGATGCAGTTGATTGTGACAGTTGGATCGGTGGTTTTCACGAGTTGGGTTTCTGATGTGGAAGGTTATGGATGCGAATTGAAAGAGGGTGGAGACGAGGTGAAACAGATGCCGATCTGGTTGTTGAATCGGTTGTATTTGGGTAGTGAAGCAGGGCAGGTGTTTGAACAGTTGTGTAGATTTTGCGATGACATGGAGGGCTGAATTAATGAGGATGATGATGCAATTTTGGGGTCTGCAAGTTGTGGTGATAAGTGGTGGCAGAAGGTTGATGTAATGGTGATTGGTGGTTTTGCAAGGAACGTGCAGGGTATTTGATTTTTTTTTTTTTTTGCGTGAAATATTGTTGGTTTTGGGCGGAGATGATGATTGTTGTGTGAGAGATGGACAGTGATGTTTGGAGGTTGCGTGGTGTGAGTTATGGCACGGGTTGGTTTGAATTTGCTGTGAACGTTGAGGGCAGAGAAGTAAGGAACTAAGGATGGTGTTGAATTTTCAGGCGGAGACGGTTTTTGTAACGACCCGAGGATTTTGCGATCATGGTTATCGGCATACAACACTATGTCGACTATTCAAGCATCGGAAATACTGGATAGTCCATGAAAGAAATTAAAGGGTGATGATAGATAAGACAGAAACTTAGAATAGAAGAAGAAGAAGAACATATGACATCAAAGTAAACACGAATCTCACAGCGGAACGAATAAATATATTTCATAACATAACTTTGAAATATAAATCTGTACTTGAATATACATATCATTTCCAAAGTACAACACTTACAACATAGCGGAAAAACCATAGCTATATATTTCTGTAGCCTCCTACTCCAGCACTTCAAGTATCTGTAAATCCCTACTACTTGACTGCCCGTACAAAATTGGGCACCCAAGAGTTTGGGGAAAACAAAACAAAATAAACTCTAGGTCAATCATGTGACTGTTGTGAGTAAACTCAAATCATTTGTTTAACTTTAAAAATCCTTTCAAAAGAAAGAGTCATCGTAAGACCGATCCACACTTAAACACAGATGGTTTTTACCTTACGATAACCCAAGTCATTTGTAAACAATATTATCATGATATTATAATAATGTCTAACACAAGTAATATCAATCTAGTAGAAACGCTTGCATCTAATGTTCTACATATATAATATACAATCAAAACCACGGGCTCTTATTTGGGGAATGGATTCCAACTATGACAAGGTATGGATCCACCTTCCGCTCAGTGTACTCTAGAAGCGATACACTGGAGTTCAACAAGAACATCTTGCAACTCGTCTACACATGACCGACCACTCATTTCGCTTGAGTGTATCGAATATATTGTCACCTTACAGTTGGTAAACCAACATAACCATTCCCGGGAGATACAGAATTGAAAGAAGTAACAAATATGAATATTCTCTAGATGGTGACAATATACCCTACTTGGTTGCAAACCACTTAGCCATGCTGCCTGCCTGATTTCTGCCATTTCCCAGTTGATGAGGCTCGAGGTCAAAACGTATCTTCTAACAGATCACTCCTCCATTTACTTCGAATGCCACATCGTCATACCCGTCAAATCACAAATTGATTTCCTTAAAAATACCACGGGTATAAGCTAAGAAAAACGAATTCCTCCACCACCAACGTAAATACGTTTGAAACGATCAACTTCCGTGATCTACCAGATATACTCTGTCAAACATTCGTCCATTCAAGTTGTCCTAGGACTGGACAAACCGAAGGCACTATTCCATACACCCATCCTAGGAAATCTCTACCTAGGACTTATACAACAGGCCTTGCACTTTACTCCGTCTTCAATTTGTCTTTGATTTATTTGATTCGAAACGCTAATGCCCATACGAAGTGGTTCTTTGGGTAAGAATCCAACCGGTCTTTCCGTATAAACGACAGAAAAATGGTCAAAACTTTGATAGTCTGTGATTTAACTATCAAAGAAAAACATGTGTGCAAATAACGATATTATTTCTAGATGGAAATTTTATCGATCAATCATCATTTAACATTTATCTCTTTAGTTCATTAATTTACTTATCTCCTGTTTCCATATATTCTAAATTCTTATTTTCTATTATCAGAAAACATTTCTGATTCTTATTTGGAAAACATGTCCAAAATCCTTCACTGGATTTAAACTGATGTTTAAATCAAACATCGCCATGCCAACTCAAACCATTTCACTCATTAACTAAATTCACTTAACCATCATTCACTATCAAACCTTACCATTCCTTAGTTAAGAAGGAAGTCAATCAAGTTGGGATATAATTACCTCTCAGACCTTAACTGAACAACGTTTTAACTTTGAAATAATCAAAGTTTATCTTTTAAATCTTTAGCAAATTTCCTTATGTAACTCTCTTTCGAATAAATCTCTATTCGATAACTCTTTCCTTCGTATAAACTATATTCGATAATCTCTCTTCTTCGAGTAACCTATATTCGAATAACTCTATTCAATTAACACTATTCGATTTACTCTTATCAGTTAGCTCTATTTGATTAACTCAATTCTATTAACTCTATTTGATTAGCTCTATTTGATTTACCCTACTGGATTAACTCTATTCAATTAACTCTAACTAATTTACTCTTATCAATTAACTCCTTTCAAATAAACTATATTCGATTAACTCCTTTCGAATAACTAATGTTCGATTTAACTCCTTTCGAATAACTAATATTCGATGACTCCTTTCAAATAACTAATATTCGATAATTTCTTCAAATAACTAATATTCGAAAATTTCTTCGAATAACTAATTTTCGATAATTTCTTTCGAATAACTAATATTCGATAATTTCTTTCAAATAACTAATATTCGATGATTTCTTTCGGATAACTAATATTCGAAAATTTCTTTGAATAACTAATATTCGATAATTTCTTTCGAATAACTAATATTCGATAATTTCTTTCGAATACCTAATATTTGATAATTTCTTCGAATAACTAATATTCGATAATTTCTTTCGAAAACTAATATTCAATAATTTCTCTTATTCGAATAACCTTATTCGATAACTCTTTCTTCGAATAAACTATATTCGAATAACTATAATCCGACTAACTCTAATTCAATTAATACTATTCGAATAACAAATATTCGACTAACTCTTGTTCGATTAACTCTATTCGAATAACAAATATTCGACTAACTCTTGTTCGATTAACTCTAGTTCGATTTAACTCTAATCAATTAACTCTAACTGATTAACTCTAACTGGTTAACTCCAACTCTAATCGATTAACTCTAACTCTAATCGATTAACTCTAACTCTAATCAATTAACTCCTCTAACTCATTTTGATTAACAAATTTTGATTAACTCCTTTAATTAACTCTACGTCCATATTCAGTTTCAAATATCGATGTTGAAATCGATTCTTACTTCTCTATATAAGCCCTGACTTATATATTCTATTTATCCAATGATAAATATTTTATTTAATTTATAACATATTATTAATAAATTAATCTTCTCAATCTATTGGTTACCACGGATTCTATTTAAAATCTTTGCTTTAAATCCATATCATGTTATACCCATGTGCGAAGCACGGGTCTAAACTTTCTTGATGTAAAATTCTATTCATTTGCCAAATATTTCCTTATATGACATTCTTTTCATTTCCCAATAAATCCCTTTTATAACTCTATTTATTTCCTTTTTAAATATTTCCTTTTTAAATATTTCCTTTTTATAACTCTATTTATTTTTCTAAACAAATTTTTCCTTTTTAATTCTATTTGTAAATGTTATAAATATTCTCTTTACAAAATCCTTTGATTTTATAAACATTTCATTTTCAATATACATTTTTGAAAATTCCCATTTTATCATTTTGGTTATTCTTATGGTATTTAACATACCATATAACAATGATAAATATTATCCAAACACACATAATCTACAACATATTATATATCACATCATATATCACAATATATGAATAACAGAAAAATAAATGTTGAGGAATCCAGTTGGATCCCTCCAACCTGTTTCCATGCATCCACAGATGTTACACAATATAATTCACATTAATTTCATTTCATCATGAAATATACTGTTAAACATGATCAATATTTGGTTGTCGATTTATATATATAACTATATCTACGTTTTTAATCAAATCTATTTAACAGTCCAAACAATCAATGCACAACAATCAATCATTTATTTTTCAAAAATAAAGTACAGTTTGTAAAAATGTAAACTTATCATAGATAGTGATTTTTACTCACTTTGGCAGCTCATCGTTAAAGAACGATAAACTGTTATTTGATTCGAATCAAACAATTTATTTCGCCATAAATTCAAACGAGCTCCAATCCACTCCCGGTCAGTTCCATTACGTAGCCACCATCCATACGATCCCAAGGGATCTTGTTTCACTCAAATCTGATAATGTACGAATGAAATACGAAGTTTTAAAGTTAACATACTATTTTTGTTTTTAATTCAAACACATATTAAAGTATTGGGCCTCACCCCATTTCAAATATCACGGCCCATTTAAACAAACCAGACCCGCTACGTTCGTCTCCCCCAACCATTCAAACGAGCTCCAGTATCCAACCTGCAGAGAACCATGGCCAAACCGCATCAATTCTTAAATCCCCTTCCTCCATTCTACCATGAAATTCGAAAATTAACTACACGAATCAACTCCTCAACCCAAACTCCATCTACTTAGCACATCCCTTCCCAACTCGCATGCCTGAACCCCGCTGCATCACGGCGGCTCCTCCCAGCTACCCAACAAAAAGTGCGTTAGTTTTTATTTTGAAAAAAAACAAAAAAAACAAAAATCACTCCATTCGACCTCCTGATTTTAAAAACAAACCCAGATCTGAGCACTGGTGCCTTCATTTCCAACGAGGCTGAACCCTAGCGTGCGCTGTTCAAGTTTGAGCTCGGAAACTTGGTGTCGAATCTATTGAAAATGATACGACTTAAAGCCCTTGATTCACTGATTTCAAATATATATGTTTCCTGATTTATAGGATTATCATTTCTGATGATATTTTTTTTGCTCGATATGTTGTGATTGAAAGAAATGAGGACGGCGGAAAGTTTTGACCAGATGAATAAAGGCTTCGGGTTAGGATAGGAAGTGGGGTTATTTATAAGGAGAGATATTATTTTTTGTGGTGAAGGTAAACAGAACGTATAGATGAAGGTGACCGCTCATTTAACTTAAGTGAACAACTAAGGGGAATAGTATTCGAAATGGTAATACACAGAAAAGTCAACTTAAATTTTTAGCTAAGAAGTACCGCTACGGACAGAAATAAAAACACTATCGTGATGAGCAAGGTGTCCCGACTCCAGAAATATAATAATATCGGTAGTTTAACTCATATTGTGAAACCTCAAAATGTTGATTATAGGGTACAAAATACTCCAAATAAAAAGTTGGTTGTTTAATTAATTAAAAATTACAATAAAATTCTAAAAATTAAATTATCACTACATCTGAAAAGAATCTTGTCTGAATTCGAAACCGGTATCTAGTTATATTGAATAAACCGTTACGGTCGATAAACGATTCTATAGCGACCATTTTAAAATTTGATTTGGACATAAATCAAAATCTACATGACGAAATCCCGATTTTTCTCTTCCACTAGAAAAATATACTTCACCAACTCCTAACGTTTCTTGTTTCACAGAAATCCGATTTAAAACGGACCCTTATATTCAGTTGAAGTTCAAATCGCCAAATAGCGAACTGCCGCGCCATTTCAAGCTCGAATTTAATTATAATAGAATAATACGTTTAAACTTCGTTTATATAATATATTCGTTATTCAAATTCAATTATAAACTGAATTATATAATTTGAATTGCCCAGTTCACATTATATTGTCAATTCACTAATTCTGAGTATTCAGAATTAGATATATTATATATTTATTATATTAATTAAATATTCACCATTATTCAATTTAAACCATTTAAATCTATAAATTACTATTTAAATAATTAAATAAATTAATTATTACACCGTAAAAATACGGACACTATAGTTTTGGTTTTTGGATAGTGGGAGAGTCCTGGCTTTGGTGAAGTGGGATTGAAGAAGAAGATGGTGGATGATGGGTATGGATAATGAAGATATGGTCAGGTGACAGGGGGAGTTTATGGAAAGATGTGTTGAGTTGCAGTACTGATATTTGGCAAAGGATTGTTTCAAGGCAAAGAATAGGGAAAAGGAATTTTTTTTGTAAGAAGGAAAGGAAAGATTACGTAAAGGGACAAAAAAAAGGAAAATAATTAAGGAGAAGATTAGGAAAGAATTTCAAGAAAAGGGAAGAGAATTAAGGCACCGGAGAGAGTTAATGCATTTAAGAAAATAGGAAACAAGAAAAATTAGCAGAAAGAAATTTGTGTTTTTTTTATTTGTAAAAGGAAGGCAATAAAAAAATAGCGAGGAAATCGAAGATGGAAAGATTTGAAATGTGGGAAGAATTTTGAGAAAATTTAGCAATTTTTTTTCTCTTGCTTAGTTCATGATAGTACCAATGAAATTGACACACCACATTTTTAATCAAGATTTTTTTTCAATATATACACGAAAACAAAAGAAAATAAAAATAAAAAAAATAAAACTAACACAAATCGGAAATTAAGTAAATAATAAAATTCAATTGTTACCTCCACGGCAACGGCGCCAAAACTTGATCGCTACTTTTCTATAAACTAGAAAAGCGCGAAATTTTAAATAAATAACTGCAAGCGCACAGATCGTGTAGTATGCAGGTCGAACACAGAGAGGCAAATTAAAAGTTATTATTTATAGAATTTCGTGGGCGAGTTAGGCGACTTTTGAGATTTGGTTGAAAATAGAACAATTGAAATTGCAACAATTAGGATTATCGTTAAAACTAATTAAACGATTAATCACTAATGAAAGTAAATTGCAAAACAAGAATAAAAATGCAGAATAGAAATAACAATAGAAATAAAATTGGGATTATCATTGAAACTAATCAAACGATTAATCACTAATGGAAATAAATGTAAAATACAACTAGTACTTTACCAAATCTAATTGTGTAGATGGCACTAGTTGCTAAGAAATAGAAAAAATACAGAAAATAAAAATTATAGAATTAAAAGTAAAGAGAAGAAGAAGAAAACTTTATTCATTCTAGGACGATCTTTACAACGAGAATACAAGGGTATTTACAGGATAGATAGCCAACCCTAACCCTAACCCTAATACAATGACAAATGGGCCTTGGGAAAATCACAAAAGAGTTTACATTAAGAATTACAAATGGGCCTTAGTGAAATCTAATAAATTTGGGCCTTTCCTCTTATCCTTGCTTCCTTGGTAATTTTGCATTGATTTGTGATATGGATGGCCTTTCTGCCAATTATTTTCTTGTACAAAAAGCAACTGGATGTGAGATCTTCGTCGACAAGTCTTCTTTTGTAAATATACAACAATTTGATCTCTATTTTTATATTTTCTGACCGCATGTGGCTAAGTTGGCATATCTGTAAAAGTGACAAAATAATACCTAAGTAATATTTATTTATATACAAAAATAAGATATAAGAGCAAAAAATAAATACATTTCTATGTTAGTCAGTTATATAGATTATCAAAATAGAAAAAACACCAAAGGTACATTGGGTTAATACCAAGCATATTACAAGTGATTTCTGAGTCGATGCCACACATATTGAAGAAAGTCCACAAATTCTTCCTTGATAGCTGGAAGGAGTTGCGGTCCAACTTCCAAGACCCGAGATAGGTCGACATGGTTGATCGCAACATCAATGGTCGACTCCACTGGAGTATCCCTTTCGTACTCGGGCTCTTTGTCCTTCCGCGGATTGAGATCCTTGGAGAGACGGTTGTAGTGTCTAACACTACACCAAAATAGGGGATACCCAACAAGTATAGGTGTTACAAATAATTTCTGTAACACTTTTAAGTGTCACCAACGGCCTGTGAGGAACTTCCTGTAACACTTATAAGTGTTACAAACAGAGTAACTGCTAACACTTATAAGTGTTACAAACATATTCATTGCTAACACTTATAGATGTTGGAACCATAAGATATGGTAACACTTATAAGAGTTACAAACATATTCATTACAAACATATTCATTGCTAACAATTATAAATGTTGGAACCATAATATATAGTAACACTTATAAGAGTTACAAACATATTCATTGCTAACACTTATAAATGTTGGAACTATAAGATATGGCAACACTTATAAATGTCAGTATCATAATCCTACTAACACTTATAAATGCTGGCATACATAGATTGCTAACACTTATAAATGAGCATATATAACATTTTCTTTATGATTTTCAATCACATATATAATTCAATATATCAATTCAAATAAAAATATTTGGTACACTTCCATATTTCAAATTCAACAGTGTCACTTTTGCATAATGCTTCCAATTTCAAAATACCATAATATCAAGTTCAAATTACAAAAACAATACAAAGTTTTACTAAAGACACATATAATTTTAAATATTGTGAAGGAGAAACGTGGATCATATCACAAAGCCTCCATCCGAAAATTCACAAAGCTTGTAATGTCCGTTTTGAGGACCATCGTAAATTGGTCCTTTCGGATCTAAAACTTTTGTTATCCTCCATGAGTGCCTACAAAATATAAATGCTGTCATTTATATATATATATATATATATTTAAAAAACAAATAACAAGTTGCAATGGAACATTTTTCACTGAGGTGATACGTACATACGTACATCAACAATCAAAAACCTAGAGTTATGTTACAAAAATCTATTATTTTCAGAAAATAAAAGTTAACAAAATATTCAAAAAACATGAAATAGTCTAAATAGTAAGTAATTTTTACAACAATAATCATACCTTGCCTATGGTGCTATAATCTACTTCTATCCTAAATAACCATTATGAACTCTTCTGTTTACCTGAAAAAATAATGTAATTTTACTTGAATATCAATAATCTTCTAAAATAACAATCAAGCTACCTTTGAGTCACACTTAATAGCTTATGTCACAGTTCGATATACAAAGGCAAATTTAAAGAGTAGGAATTCACTATCAATAATGCTTTAAATTTTGTTGTGCTGCAAGCTCATTTTCCGAAACTGAGCTGCAGGCTCAGTTTCTGAAGCTGAGCTGCAAAATCAGTTTCCGAAACTGAGCTGCAGACTCTGTTTCGAAAAACTCAAACTAAACAAAAACTACAAAGATTCTAAAGTCGAATCACATTAAAAAAAAAAGTAAACAACAAAAATAAAAGAAACCTGGTGAGAGTGGCAGATCAACCAGGAAACAGTGCCATAAGATAACCATTGACAAATCTGCAAGTGCCTGTTCAAATGCAAAATTACGGAGATGGAGTTATCTTGATTAGATATTACAAGATAGGCAGGCTCTGCGTGAGAAGTGCACATGCACATGTGCACGCATCAGATTTCCATGATAGTAATTTGCAAATTTGTTGAAAGAGAACAGACCAAAGAGTGCTTATTTGATTGATAATGTTTACATTTTCAAAGTGAATAGACCAAGGAGTGCCCTGTTCAAACTTGAGTTTGCGCAATTGAATTGCAGCTCACGACATGCTCAGTCCGAACATGCTCATTCCAAGGCATGAGAAAATCAATTTGAAACTGAGCTGGATAGGCTTAGTCCGAACCTGAGCTTTTCCGGCTCAGTTTTGGATTCAAAATTGAGCCGGGAAGGCTCGGTTTCTAAAAACTGGCCAATCCAGGATCAGTTTTCAGAAACTGAGCCTTTCCGGCTCAGTTTCGAATCCAAAACCAAGCCAGAAGGCTCAGTTTTGAGCTAAACCTTCACGGCTCAGTTTCGAATCCGAAACTGAGACGGATAGGCTTAGTACTAAGCTGAGAAGGCTCAGTTTCTAAAAATTGTCCAATCCAGGCTCAGTTTTCAAAAATTGAGCCTTTCCAGCTCAGTTTCGAATCCAAAACCGAGCTAGAAAGTGGCTCAGTTTTGAACTGAACCCTCCCGACTCAGTTTCGAATCCGAAACTGAGACAGATAGGATCAGTTCAAATTCAAATTATTGATTTGATTTCACTAAATTGTTCTTCTGTCTACATTTACATGCACTTATAGAATTAAACAACAAATAGGTCTTGAGCAATAGGAATTTGCAGTGAAGAACATTAAAAACAGTACCCTATTGTGTTTCTATAGTATATAACTAGCTTTTTTTAATTAACTAACTAATACACATGGTATAAAAATAGGAGAAACCTAGCCCAAGTCTTCTAAAACAACTACTGACAAATGAACTCAGTAGGTATTTTTATAATATATCAAATGAACTCAGTATTGAAAGTTAATGATTATACGCATAGTGCGTATGTAATACACTCTAGTTTCAAATATGTATATTGAACTTACTATGACAATTGACAGAGAAAACAATACATTGAAGATCCATCACAATGGAATAATGTTCAACTTGAGGGAAAATGGCATATATTTGAATGGAAGTGATAACGAAATTGGATATAACAAAGAATAATACTTTACAAATTTATTTTATTTGAATAAAAAACGATTTTGGTAAGTAATCTTGATTTACCAATCTAAAATCGTTAATAGTTATATGTGATCAACACTAAATAATGTTAAAACTTTAAATGAAATTAATTTCTAGATTAATTTCTGAAGGATAATAAAATTTGAATTAGATTTCTCTCGATACCACCATTGTAAGATATGCAGCTGACAAAAACCATATATAACTTTCAAGTAAAATATTTTTTTGCAAAGCGCTTAACAAATAAATTTTTAATATAGTCATACAGATTTGCCCATGATTATGTCAAAACATTAAAAAAAATTGAAATATAGCTGTATAAAAATATATTACGCATGATGTATTTCTAAATGTCCATATTCTTTGCAGAAGTATACTTGATATAACTTGAAGAAAGTACAAGTGAGAGATATGAGGTGAGATAGATAGAGAAAAAAATGATTATACGTAAACTTGATTGTAGATAAGTTTTATATTATAATCGAAAAAGTGTTACTCATCGTATATTCAAGTGATACTCAAACAAAAGTTACATAGAATGTTCTCACTCTCCTATTTTCATAGATGACATATTGTTATACATAATTGTTTTTGTATGGTTTATATGTAAACAAATTAAGCTCACCCTATCACAACATATAAATTATAACAGATTAATTTTACTCAGTGCGTTATATAAGCTCAAGTTAGTTCAGATTAATTTTTGTATGGCTTAGGATTTCGTATATGGACAGAATTTTGAATGCGACTGCAAACACACTTCAGCATTATAAACTTCGGAAAATTCAAAAGTGATAAGCATTGATGTTTTTTTCTATATTGGGCCTTTTAATTGGAAAAGGAACTATCAAATTCGAACTGATAAATCAAAAGTCATGCCTATATTTTGGTTAGACACATCCTTATTAGTACACAAATGTACAACGGTGCTTAATTTTATATAAACACCAACAGATGAGCAGAGTTGCATACTTAAAAATTAAATCTGAAATGTAATAAGATAAACTCATTTAAATTAGAATGCAACCAAATTTTCGAATATTTAGAAAACAAATGCATTACAGTTGCATGCTTAAAACATAATTGTGCACCTTACTATTACAGGCTCAGTTTCTAAACTGAGCCTGGCTCAGTTTCGACGAAACTGAGCCTGAACAGTTTTGAGCTGGCCTTTCAGAGTCAGTATTTTAAAGGTACAATATTATTACAAAATACTATTTTAAAGGTACAATATTATTACAAAATAATGGCAACATTTTGCATACGCAAGCAAAAATTATGTTTGTTAAATATTTTAGTTTACTATTGGTGTTCATTTTAAGATATTACCTAGAAATATCACCCTCTTATCTCCATATGGATTAGAAATATTAAACTTTAATATCACTTCAAAAATATGAACTAACCGACAAACATTATATATAACATTGTTGTCTATTTATTAACAACAAAAATATAAATTATAAATATTAATCCTAACTATGTTCATTAATCTTGTTCCTTAGGATTACATCCACACCCAAAAAAATTTAAGTTGCAAAATGATGTTAAAATTGGAAAAATAGTACTGCAACTTCATTGTTGACTGCATGATGTGCATTCATAAGTGTATAATATATAATAGTTCCCTGTTAGTGTTGTTTAATTATCTCCTATGATGACTGATAATCAGATATACAATGATATGAAATTTTCTGACATTGTCATGCACTTAAATGAAATGACTTTTTTCACTACACCAAGAACTAAAATATTTGCAGGAACATGTGGTCTGAAAGGCTCAGTTTCTAAACTGAGCCTGGCTCAGTTAATAAACTGAGCCTGGCTCAGTTTCTAAACTGAGCCTGGCTCAGTTAAGAAAGTGAGCCTCTCTCTCTCTCTCTGTGTATACACACACACATATACATATATATGTGTACATACATATACATATGTATATATGTAAGTGCGTACATAAACACATCCACTCCGTATATATATGAAACACGCGCAAGATAAAACATATAAACCATTAATTCAAACACAATAATTGGACATTTAAATAAATTGTATAATACAATATTGTGACCAAATTATAACCAGTAACAAGAAAAGGCTACCTTGCAAGCTGTGTCAAATCCAAAACTTGTGGGAACTTTCTTGCACTTCAAATCTCCATCAATTGTCTTTGGACATCCAATAACTCAACATTTAATATCATTTTGTCTAGAATCCACATGTGCTAAAGTGTAAAAATAAAATAATTTCATAGCAAATAGATGAATAAATATGTTACAGGGACTCAGCCTGAAGATTTCAGCAAGCAAACAAGCATTTGTATTTGAGTTGTCTCCACCAATAACAACAAGCCCATCAAGGTCAAGTTTCTTTGTCGTTTCTTTAGCTTGTTTAAACTAAATAGGCAAGAATAAGGTAGAATAATAAAATGATGCTCCTCCATAATGCAGACGATCTTCGAGGCATACATCTTTGCTAGGTAAACAGTGCATAAAGACATACTTGTTCTGGTGTTTCAATCGTGTCCCTTCCATTGCAAATCATATCAAATCCACCCTGTATAAATATTGAAATTAACACAATGAATCTATGCTATATGAAAGGTTTCAAACATTATACTATGAAGACAATAAAAGTTAATGTAAATACCTGATTTCTATAAGGATAGATGAATTCAGGGGTTAGTTCAACATATTTGCATTTCATAATTCCTACACGCCCTCCCTTAAATCCATACATAGTGCTGCCTATCGCAAGACCTTGCAAATAATCTACCAATAATAAACAAATTAAGTGAATAAACTCGCATTACTATTAAAGTTGCAATATCCTAATTCGCAAGAAAACAGAAACATGTTAAATGTCATACTTAAGATGAAATCGATCTTTTTACCTAATATCATATAGTCCAAACACAACGAAAGTGAAATCGATTTTTTTTTACCTATTATCGTGATTCCTAGAAGCCGTGATCCCTAGAAGCCATGATTCCCAGAAGCCCTAATTCAAAGTCGACGATTGAGAAACGAGTGGAAAGAGATTTGAAGGATTAATACCGATTTGAGACAACCAAAATCCTTAGTATCCCTTATCGATTAGAGAGAGCTGATATCAATCCTCCGAAGTCCATTTTTCTTTTTATTTGCTTATGACGCGGCCGAAAGAGGAATAAGCGTTGGGGTAGAAGATTGAGGCATCGATTAGGTCATAGGATGAGAACTTACCGTTTTTCCCTCAGAATATAAAGGTTGACTAGGCATATCAACACAAATAAGTGTTGGCACATTTTTGGTGACACATTTTCACTATAGCAACACATATTAGTGTCACTAGTCTACAACACATATAAGTGTTGGCAGTTGAAAAAAATAAGAGTTGTCAAATGGCCATTATGGTGTAGTGTAAGCCAGGGCTTAGACTTCAGTGGTTGCTATGCGTTGACGCTCTTGGTGTATAGTTTTGTCTCTACACCTTTGCGTTTTTCCTTGTTGATTGAATCTTTCCATTCAGCAAAGTAGCATGCTTTTGCTGCAACTTGGTTGCCCAGGATGGTTCTAATCCCGTTTTCAATTGGAAATTTCATCAGTAGGCACTAAGGTGCTATGAATATTCAAAACTCGGTGAGGGCTGGTCGTTCGAAGAAGACATTGTAGCGAGAAGTAACATCGATAATGATGAAGGTGAGGATCCTAACTCGACTTCGATCCGCATCTCCGATTTAAACCAGCAGCTCTACAAGACTGGTTGGTTGGTTCGAAGAGCCATTGAATACATGAACAGTAGTCTTCCACGGTTTTATATCTATGGCCTCAAGCTTCATTTGATCGTAGGCCTGTTTAAAGATGATTTTCACGAAACTCTCTAAGTCAACAAGGACTTTCTTAACATAGGTCAGACCTATGTATCTGGAGATGACAAGTGGATCTATGGTAGGAATATTAATTCCCGTAACATTCTTCTCGTAGAAGACTATGTCGTCATTCATAGTCTTTTGCAGCTTTGTCGGGACTGATTCGTCTACAGCGGTGGAACACACTTCTTGGTCAGCATGATTGATGGAGTTGGAGTACACTTCCTTACGCTGAAAGATTTCACTAGAGCGATGAGGTCCACCGCAAATCCTATTAATCACAATACCCCTTTGAGGGGGTCTTAGATTTCATGGCCCAGGTGCTGCTTGGATCTGAGGAGGTGAGGCATTGAAGGGCCAATGGCTGCTTCTTTGAGATAAAGATTTTGGACATAATGCAAGGCATTTCTCATGAATGAGCTTCTTGATAGCATCACAGAGGTGTTGGTAGTCATTTGTGTTGTGGCCCAACATGTCGTGGAATCTGCAGTATTTGCTGGAATTTTTCTCTCGATCCGTAGATACCCTCGAAGTCGGCTTCTTATACGGCACCGTACGGTCTCGAGATATTTTGTCTTCAACTGAGCATTCAAAGATTGTAGACCTTGTAAGTGGGGAAGCGGTCATGCTTCTTGGAGTCCTTTTCTTGATTGTTGCAGCTCTCAGGTTTGCCATTGTTAGGCTTGGACCTGAACTGAATGATCCCTTTAACCTTGTCGAAGGTTTATCCAACTTGCTTAGCCTTGACTCTATCTTGAGCAGAGCCCCGATATGGGTTATTGGGGAAGCCAGTTCGTGCTACCCTATTCCTGCATGCTTCTTCCTCAGATTCAATTTTTCGTAGAAAGCTTCCAGAGTCTTAAGTTGCTTTCTGTCAATCTAGGCCCCGAATTTGGAATTTGGTAGTACACCCTTGGTAAGATAAACAAGGATGATGGGGGGCTCAGGATCTTCAACTTTAGCCAACGCATTGTTGAATCGTTCGAGGTAGCTTTTGAGAGTCACCTTAGTGCCTTGATATATGTTTGAGAGGACAAGGATCTTCCGGTCTGGTGACATGCATCATGAATTGCTTCACCAACTCAGTAGCAAGTTGATCGAAAGTCGCTATATATGCTTATTGGCGGGATCCGAGAGAAACAAAATAGAGTCATGCCTTTGAGAAAGATGAGAAATAATTTACACTTTACTACGTTGGTGGCACTGCTAGAATCCATATGCCACTCATATTGATTTAGAAAGTTTCGTTGATCAATCTTCCACGAGTAAGTAGTTAACTACGGAATGTTGAAGCGCCTCAGCCATTCAGTGTTGAGGACAGTTGAAGTGATGGGGTTACATCTCATACTGGTTTTCCAGATGTCGTTGATGTGCCTCCATGATTCCCTCATGATCCAACGGACCATGTCGGTGAGAATCACTGGTTGAAACTTCGTTGGATTCCAATGATTGTGGTCCACCTCAGAAGTGTGTGGCCTAAGGAACCTTCTCAGATGAACATCAGCATTATCTTCTGGTAAGTTATCAACCTCGACTCTTTGATTCTGCGGAGGTTTGATAGAAGGGATTTAAGCCTGAATTGCACGTGGCTGCGTTGGCAGCAAGTTCTGGATGAAGGCAAGCAGAGGCTGCCTTGTAGAGGGTTGGGCGGTAGTTCCAAGGTCCATACTAGGTCCTAGCCGAGAGCGGTTGGAATGACGAGCTCCCTCTTCGATAGTGAGGATAGCACAGTTGTCGTTAATCCTTCGTGTTTGGCTACATTGCTATGATAAGTATCGAAAAAAGAGCTTTTCAAAATGTATAGCAGGCTGAGCGGCTCTATTAACTTGAAGGCACGTGATATCATTATGGGTATTCTATTGCAGGCTTTGCATCAATTCAATATTTTGTTTAATTTGTTCGTTAAGCAGTCATTGAGTTTCTTCTAACTTCTTAGTCATTTTAAAGAATTAAGCTTGGGTGACTGGATTTAATTTGATTTCCATGTGATTTGCAAGGGATAGGTTTTTGTATTTTCAAACTATTTTTTTCTTTTATTTATTACCATTGTCTTCTGTCATCCCTCACTAGTCTGTTGCAAATTGCGTCAAATTAGCGACAAAAATTTTTTGCTGCTATTTTCCATTGCAAATACAAACAGAATACTGACAAATATTTATCGAAGCTATTTTGCAGCAGAATTCCAACAGATTTTGCAAGAGGCGAAAATATCAGTTTATTATAATGATTATTTAATAATTAATAATAAAATTTAATACTTATGAAATGGTGTCTAGTATTCAATAATTAATTTTATATAATTGTATTTATTAGTTACAGATGATACTTATATTTCATAATTATAGTTGATAATTAGATTTTACATTTCGAAAATTTTAAAAATTTGAAATCATCTTGAATAAATTTGAAATAAATCATAAAGTTTATAAAACCAATTATTGTTTGACCCAAAATAACCAAAATTTCTAAACTTTAGAATATTGAAGTAGTTCATTTAATAGTTTAATTTAAATTGTATAATACTTTATATTCTGATTTCAAAATTTTCTATAAATTATGACTAAGATAATGTACAATTAAATATATTCTAAATTTAATAATAATATTTAGTAATTAAATATTAATGATATTAATATTTAATTAATAATAACGTTTAATAATAATTAATAATAAAATAATATGTAGTAAGTATTAAGAAAAGTAGCATTTAATATTTAATTAACAATCATATTTATATTACATATTAGTTAATAAATTAACAAAAGTACTACAATCTGAAAGTAATTAGTAATTAACTTTTAGTACTTAGAATTTGATATTAAATATTTATTAATTAATTATTATAATTAATAATTTCTATTTAAAAAATAAATAACTATCAGATACTTATAATAAACACTTAATAATGAAAGCTTATGGCCTGCAATAATTATTTGTCTGATTTTTGAAATTTCCTTTTGATATTATATCGTCCTCTGATTTATAGTTCAACATAAGTAATAAAATGTGCCAAATGCGGTTATGATTTTCAAAGCTTATGGCCAGCAACACCTACTAAATACCATTCGAAATGGTTTAATAAAGTTCAACATGCACTATGATATCAATGATGAAAACACCGTCTACGTAATTATAAAAATACGTTGAACTTCAATGAAAAAATGATAACAATATTAAAAGCAAGTTTTAAAACACGAGGACTTGGCTTCATTTTTAATTTCCTCTGAAAACACAATATCTCCTAGTCGATAATCCAAATCAACGTAGAAAAGCTAACTTAAACCATTAATACGTCATCTGACCATCAAAGAGCATTCAGCCACAGATCGCTATTCTCCTCCAGATTTCACTACCAAAACTTTTTCGCAAAATTCATCAAATCTAAAATATCCTTCGCTGGACCGCTTTAATTAAAAAATCCCGAACTCTTCAACTTCTCCAAATCAGTCAAGAAGACTTAGTTTCAATAGAAATCATCTTACAAACAAGCTACGTCGGGAAAAGGGAGAAAAACCCAAACTTCTTAATCGCAACCGCCCGCTGCCTCCCTTCTTCCACAAATCATCTCAACACCGGTTTTGCTCATTCACCCAAACCCTGTACATCCACTGCTTACCCTACCTATACTCACACGTCAGTCACCATGGTCTCCTTCCACAAATCCTAAATTGAAGATGGTCAAAACAGAGGCCCTTCCGTTCTTCCACCCTCTACACTTCTTATCCTTCTTCCACTACTGTATCTTTAAACTTTGCTTCTAACTTCACAACAACTGCCTTCATTCCCTTCTACCAACCACCGTCCGTCCAAGTTCTGAATCATCAGTCATCGGCTGGAGACCATCGGTTCCAAGTTTTGGAGTTCTGTAAACCTACTTGCTGTCAAGTTAACCGAACTATAGGTTAGTTTTCTCCCAATTACAATCTTCCGCTAATTTTTGCCCACCATGACATGCTGTTGAAATTGGTCATCGTACTAATAATTTTGGTTCAATGGTAAAATATGCATAGCCAATCTGTCATCTCCTATACCTATGTTCTGAAAAACATTGCATGCACTTTGTGCACTTCTCCATCCACATTTACGCTGCTACAAGTTATGGCTAATGAAAATAGAAGTTTTCATCCCAAGCCTACTTACCAGTTCGTGGCATCATATTTTACCACTGTTAATTTATTCAATTGTCTCTCTAAATTCCTAATAACCACATGTATGAAAGTGGAAAATAGGCATTTATAATTTTCTTCCCGTGGCTCATTTAACAATTCCACATTTTTTTTCTGATTAATATTACACTTTTTAACTTACGAATATATTCTTTTAAAGGCATATAGCAGATTACTGGTACGTACATGGTAATGCATATTTAACGGGCAAAATTTGAAAACTAAAGCATTATCTAAACCCTTAATGTTGTTAGTTTTACATTCTTTTTTAGGTTAGAATAAACAGAAGTTAATTTAAAAATATTGTCAAAACTCTATCTTTATGAAGATTTTTTGAACTTAAATTGAAACACAGTCGTCAAAATACGAAAAGAAAATAAACAAACAAGTAAAACCTTTTGACGCAATGAGGTAGAATGCTTAGAAGAAACACAAATCATCATTAGAAAGTCAGGCTTACCACTAAAAATCACAACAAAATTTTGTTTATGACCTTTACCCCAAGACATGGGAATTCCATTAGGTAAAAAGTTAAATCACCCCATTAATTACTTGCAACAAAACCCTTATGTAAACAAATTTTTTCTAGTAACGGAAAGGACCGAGAAATCATTCATAATTGATTCAACTTCAAAACTAAACCACTAGCACATAACAACAACAAAAATGTTGTTGCCCAACATATATATTGGACTTGTAAAATTTTCTTACAAATAATACGTATAAAAAAGCATTTCGTACGAATAAAAATGCAAGCAAGTGGGTTGGAATCTTGGAAAACACAACTATATATATAGAAAAAGATATGAATTTTGATTTCTAATAAATGATGTGATATTAGATTGTCATCATTATTTTTTCTACATAAACCAAAAATTACTATAGGAAAGGCAAAGCAATATCACAATCCGTTTTACTGCCTATGGAAAGAAAAGTCTACTTTAACTTCCTTTACACTAATCCCGAAGTCTAGCCCACAAAAGAGTCAACAATGCAAAGTGACCATACCTAAGATTCCCGAACGTGATAATGTAATCACTGAAGATGTTAATGATACCTCTAGTTCAATAGGCTTTGATGCAATACAGAAGTAGGCGGCTACTTCTATGATTCATACCAAGACTTTATAGATAATGTAGTGGTAAATATTCAAGAGATCCCCAAGTATGATAGAAGATGTAGCTTTTTTATATTATGGTTTTTGCAGACCCTTCCTATGTGCAAAAACAAGAACAAAAGTTCTCCAAACCAATTGCAGCTCAAACTAAAAGATGAATAAGGAGCGACAGTAATATTGCATGGAGATACCGAATGGGATTACAAGGGGTTTGGCAGCATATTATCATGCTTTCAAACCCCCTCGACCGACGCAGACACAGATATGAGGATTTAATGCTAATTACTTTAGGCTTTTACCTATGGAAAGATGGTCGAGTACTGGTGAGCAGTAAATGATTGTATGAATATCGACCAAAAGTAAACTCAAAAAAGGAAAAAGATCATAACCAGGTATGTGTAAAACATGAAAATAAAATGATGCCATGGAAGAATTTGCAGAACTAGCATTTGAATCCCTGGTATATTTGCATGACCTGACTGGATGAATATTTTTTATGAACTGTTTGATAAAAATAATGTTTCTAACAACACATTTAATTGTTTCTACTTACATATTAAGGGCCAACATATGCCATAATTTCACAAAAAATTGTATCATAAAGAAATCCATTCATGGGTGTTAACAAACAAACCAAAAATATTAAGGAACCATGAGATATGCAAAGTTAAGCTATATACATTTTAGTTTTCATATTCAAAATATACCTGTGTAGTAACTTTAAAGGCATACCTGTGCAGGAGCAGCTTACACCAAGGTTGAAATGTATCTGGTCTTATATTCATTGCCCCAGCAGAGGTCACCCCAAAGCTTTGTTTAATAAGTGGAATATTTTCTCGCATATAATCTATGTCGAGATGCACCACATTTGTATCACTAAATCAACCTCTTAATTGTAGTTATGCAAATAACTTGATGGCCCTTAAACAAATAAATTCCACATTAGGTGATTTTCTTTCCTTATAACGATAACTCACTTTAATGTTACACTTGTTTTTTTTAATGTTTGCTATTGACAATTATAGTTGTTACAAAATCTGGTGTTTCTTATCAAGAAAAGAATAGCGTAAAAGAATAAGCGAAATCTCTTCTTGCAGCCATGGCTGCATACAAATCTTCCTTCAATCCCATCTTCGATAATAATCCCAATTCAAAGGGGATCCCCTCTTCTCCTCTCCCCACTATTTCTCCTTCTGTTGGTAATCTCAAACAGAAAGCTCCTCGCATAGATTTTATTGTGGATGAAGACGGCTTTATTACGGTGAAAAGTCGCAAGAACAATTCAAGAATAGATCTGAACCAGAGTAAATCGAGCCAATATAAGAAAGGTATTGGCAAATCACATGAATTTCCTTTTAGTGCATTCAAGAAACCTCCGACATCAACTGCAGGTGATCACCTCATGAGGAAAATATTGTGATCGTTAATGAGGAAAACAACAACCACATGCAAAGGCGTCAACAACAGCATAATTTCGTGGTGAAATGCGCATGCAAAACAGAACAAAAATTAAAATAAAATAAAAGAAACAACAGTAGCAGGGCAAAGCAAACCATTATACTTAGCGAAACGATGTAGCGAACTTGAAAGAGATTCAATCGTAAGTAGACTTACATTTTGTCTTGTCAGTGGAGAAGTCGGGGCTGCTGGTTTCCGGGGTGCAGTGGCCATTCTTCGCCGCGAGGAGGTGACTGCGAATTGTAGGTAGGTTAACCTCAGTCGGAGCTGATCCCGAGGCAAAGCTGCTCGAAGACAGAAGGCTTCAGGTGGCTCACACAACGTCGAAGTGGAGGAGCTAGCACTACAAGAGGCGGTCTTCGTGGTTGTTGTGCCTGGACGCGGCAGCTTCACGGTGGCTCAGCGGGTTTGGGTTCGCGAGGAAGCCGATTGGTGCGAACTGAACGAACACGATGGGCAGAGCGAAATGGAGGCGCTGCCATTATCGACGGTGGCCATGGATTTTAAGGATTGGAAAAACGATTTGGGGTAAATTGGGATTTTCAGATTTAGGGAAAACTGTGATTTTGGGGAAAGGAAATAAAAGGGGTGGGCTGATAGAACACGGTAAAGATCCAATACAGGGACGGACGCGGGGTGCAGTGGTGCAAACAACGTATTATCAAGTGTAATGTCTTCTTATATTTTTAAACAAGTAATACCCAAATATAAATACCATGTATTACACTATGTATACAAACACTAATGAGTATTTACGCATTTGAAATCAAAGTTTAAAACCAATTGAAATCTAATTAACTTAAAATAAATTCTCAAATTACATAAAATTCAACACAAATAAAATAAATAAGTTTAAAACTTACCAAATAAAAATAGAATCAAAGATTAAAATTTACCAAACTAAAGTTTAAAATATTAAAGTACTAGTTTAAAATGCTAATAACGCTTGATTTAAATAAAACCGTTCAGATTCAAATGAAATTTTAAAACATACAAATTTTATTTTAATAAATTCTCACATGATACAAATATATTAATTAGTTTAAAATATCACAAATGTCTAATATAGCAAAATATTTAAATCGAATATAAAAGAAAATTTTAAATTGTACTCACAGAATTGATTTAAAACCGAAAGAAAATATATTAGGTTTCAAATTTAAAAATCAAATATCAAGTATAAAATAAATTTTCAATACTAAATTAAATAAATTTTAAAATTTAAATGTCGAAATCTCAGGTTCGTTACAACCTATTACAACGAATGTTTTCAGCACATTGTAATAATCATTAATTATTATAAGTTATATATGATTAATGTAATGTTATTAATGATTAATTATTAAATATTAATACATATATAGTATTATTAATGATTAGTAATTATTAATGCAATATTATAGTTACAGGCAATAATATAAGTAATATAACATCGTTGAATGAAATCTAATATGTATACAATAATATAAAGAAAACATTGTTTAAAACTTTTTTACAGCTATTTGGGTAGACATTGTAGATATCATAACTTTTACAATGATGATATAAATAATATAATATTACTGTTAATAATTATTATTAATGATTAATTATTAAATAATATAATATTATAAATGATTAGTAACATAATATTATAGTTAATAGTTAGTAGTAATATTACAATTGACATATATTACAATAGACATTTTGTCAACGTTGTAAAATTGACATCTATTACAACGGGTCTGAAATGACCGTTGTAATAGCACTCTATTATAACATGCAGTTTTTACCTGTTGTAAAAAGAGCATTGTAAATGATATCTATTACAATTGTCCAAAAACGACTGTTGTAATAACATTCTATTACAACAGGCAGCCTGTGCCCGTTGTAAAAGAGTGTTGTACATGCATCTATTACAACGGTTAAAGAAGTGACCGTTGTAATAGCATTCTATTACAATGGGCAGTTAGCGCCCGTTGTAAAATGGACGTTGTAACAGGGTATTTTTGTTGTAGTGAAAATAAATAATTATCAGATACTTATAATAAACACTTAATAGTGAAAGCTTATGGCCTGCAATAATTATTTGTCTGATTTTCGAAATTTCCTTTTGATATTATATCGTCCCCTGATTTATAGTTCAACACAAGTAAAAGAATGTGCCAAATGCGGTTATGATTTTCAAAGCTTATGGCCAGCAACACCTACTAAATACCATTCGAAATGGTTTAATAAAGTTCAACATGCACTATGATATCAATGATGAAAACACCGTCTACGTAATTATAAAAATACGTTGAACTTCAATGAAAAAATGATAACAATATTAAAAGCAAGTTTTAAAACACGAGGACTTGGCTTCATTTTTAATTTCCTCTGAAAACACAATATCTCCTAGTCGATAATCCAAATCAACGTAGAAAAGCTAACTTAAACCATTAATACGTCATCTGACCATCAAAGAGCATTCAGCCATAGATCGCTATTCTCCTCCAGATTTCACTACCAAAAGTTTTTCGCAAAATTCATCAAATCTAAAATATCCTTCGCTGAACCGCTTTAATTAAAAAATCCCGAACTCTTCAACTTCTCCAAATCAGTCAAGAAGCCTTAGTTTCAATTACAGCTGTTATGGTAATGGTTACCGTTACCGATTAGCAAATACCGTTACCGTACCGTTTTCACTGGTAAGCCAGAATTGTTTACCGTTACCGTTACCGATCGACTGGTATACCGAAGACTGGTATACCGATAATCTGGTAACCGTTACACTGGTAATGGTAAATTACCGTTTGTCCATCAAAGTTTATATCATGACATATTTTTTGAATATAGTGCATCTTTATTTTAGTATATGTAATGTTAATTTATAAAAAATACAAATGAGAAAGAAAATAAGTGTAACCGGAATTATTTCACTTGATTATTGAACTAAATATAATCATTTTTTTGGTTCTACATGCATGTAATAAACCATATTAGATGCGTATACTTATGTTTTGAATTAACTGGTAAAATTACCGTTACCGCTGGTATTCAACTGGTATACCGATTTCAATCAAAAAAGGTTACCGATTGACTGGTAATGGTATGGTAATGGTAAATTTACCTACCGTAACAGCCCTAATTTCAATAGAAATCATCTTACAAACAAACTACGTGAGGAAAAGGGAGAAAAACCCAAACTTCTTAATCGCAACCGCCGGCTGCCTCCCTTCTTCCACAAATTATCTCAACACCGGTTTTGCTCATTCACCCAAACCCTGTACGTCCACTGCTTACCCTACCTATACTCACACGTCAGTCACCATGGTCTCCTTCCACAAATCCTAAATCGAAGATGGTTAAATCAGAGGCCCTTCCGTTCTTCCACACTCTACACTTCTTATCCTTCTTCCACTACTGTATCTTTAAACTTTGCTTCTAACTTCACAACAGCTGCCTTCATTCCCTTCTACCAACTACCGTCCGTCCAAGTTTTGAATCATCTGTCATCGGCTGGAGACCATCGGTTCCAAGTTTTGGAGTTCTGTAAACCTACTTGCTGTCAAGTTAACCGAACTATAGGTTAGTTTTCTCCCAATTACAATCTTCTGCTAATTTTTACCCACCATGACATGCTGTTGAAATTGGTCATCGTACTAATAATTTTGGTTCAATGGTAAAATATGCATAGCCAATCTGTCATCTCCTATACCTATGTTCCGAAAAACATTGCATGCACTTTGTGCACTTCTCCATCCACATTTACGCTGCTACAAGTTATGGCTAATGAAAATAGAAGTTTTCATCCCAAGGCTACTTACCAGTTCGTGGCATCATATTTTACCACTGTTAATTTATTCAATTGTCTCTCTAAATTCCTAATAACCACATGTATGAAAGTGGAAAATAGGCATTTATAATTTTCTTCCCGTGGCTCATTTAACAATTCCACATTTTTTTTCTGATTAATATTACACTTTTTAACTTACGAATATATTCTTTTAAAGGCATATAGCAGATTACTGGTACGTACATGGTAATGCATATTTAACGGGCAAAATTTCTACATGGTAGTGCTTCCGCGTGCCATTGTTTTATGCCCACAGTAAAATACTGCTTTGGCAAAAGTTGCAGTTGCATCTTGAATAAGTGTTTTAAAACATTTGTTTGCTTTGCTTTACATTATTGGCCTTTCGTTGAACCTTTCACAATTTCATTGACCAATGACCTATTTGGGACTCCATGCACCACCACTAGACCAAGCTAGAAACCATGAATTGATTTGTATGTTGTGGAGTTCTTCAAATTTGGAATGTTATTTAATTTGTCAATGTACGCTATCTGAGCATGTAAATACAAGCCAACAATCAGGAATGAATGCAACAACTTAGCATATATGTTCCATTAATATAATTAAGTCTGATACTTGCGGTACATTAGCTCTTTCATGTGTTTTATGCCAATACCAAGTAATAACTAACCACAATGTAAGTTTATCCCTTTTAAGTATCATTACAAAAAAAAAGGTCTAAGCCAAGATTAATTTTTATCAACTTAATGAGTAAAAGAATTGGTATTTGGATGTTGTTTCCTTTGACTTAAGTCTGTTGTGTGTATACAACAAATCTAATGGTGTGAATTTTAGTTTTTCCTTTTTCAGGATAATGAATGAGTATTGAATAGGTTCTATTTTACAAGTATCACAAATCTACATCTTCTTAAAATCTTTCACTTTTTCCAAAATTGTTATAATTTACGGAATTGATTGTGTACTATAATTGATTTGTTTCGAAAAAATGATTTCTTAAATGCATTGTAAAGCAAGCAAATTGTTGCATTATGAATTGCAAAGGTAGGCATTCAATTAAACGTGGTAACAGTTTTTATGAGCATCTTTGACATATTTGGTGGATATTTTATTGATACTGTTTAATGATCAATATGTAACTATTCTCCCCTAATTTGGATATTTTTCTCATTTAAGTAAATATTTTTTTCCTGATCTCTCATGATTTCAAGCTGGTATTATGCAATTTTACCCTTGAGCATATTTGAATTTTAGTTCCAAATTATACCAGCCCACTAATCATTATATTTTGTTTTTTATTTATTATTCAATTCTACAGTAGTGTGTCATCTTCTAAATCTCACAATTATTTTTGCATTTACATTTGAAATCATTTCAGATGCTTAGCCTTTTCTGAAAACATGGGATGTTAGAACTGCATCAGCCGTGAATAGGAAGGAGCTGATTAGTAAGACCATAACCATCAATCTGTTCTGTTCACTTCTTCTCTTTCATCCAAACAAGCCACAACACAACCAGCAATACAAAACTAGCCACAACCAGCCATAAACCACTTAAAAAATATATTACATAATACAAACAGTACAAAACAACAAACACCCCTTCCATTCAATATTACCCCTTTTCACTGCAGCAAACAACGTCTGCATGTTTTTTTATTATTAAAAGTTTATAGCGGCAAAGTCTTTGCCGTTGTAAATTTATAACGGCAAAGACTTTGCCGTTATAAATTAAAACGGCAAAGACTTCGCCGTTATAACCTCCAACCTCTGTTCACTCAACCGGACACGAACTGGTTCCAAACTAGCCACGGGGAAGTAAACAAGTCATACTTGGTTGCTCCGTGACTTGTTTAGTAACTGAACAAGCCATTGTTGGTTGTGCTCTAACATAAGAGGTTTTGTTTTGACCTTACAAGAATAAGTTTATTTCACTTAAAATACGTACCAACTAATGTCATTATCCTTTTATATTATGAGGTATCTCTTATACTGCACCATCATGAATCTTGCAGGTTTAAATATACGGTTGACAAGTTTACGAAGGATGGATATTGCTTTCATCTACCCAGCTGAGAGTGTACGAGAATCAAACCAATGGCACAAAACATCAAGCCAGAGCATTTCATTGTGACTTCTGAAGTATTGTTCCTAATCCCGAGTTTTCTTTCTCAGTATGGGTTTGACCACAAACCTCCATCACCGTAGAGATATCAGGTAACATTCTTTTTTATTTCCATTATTTTTTCTGTTACTCAAACTAATATGTATTTTCAATATCATTATTTCTGTTAGAACTCAAATCAGTAATTTTTCCCTCCTTCAAGTCTAGGTTATTTTCGTCAAGCAAGTTGAATTTCAGTTTGAATTTTTAAACCTGCAGTTTATATAACATGATTGCCTAAGCTATTTTACTAACTTTTTTAAACAATTATCACAATGCATACTGTTGCTTAAGTTGTATGAAACCATGTAGGAAGACCTCTAATACGTTAGTTGTAACTGACTGAATGTGGAATTAATTCAAAACTTAAATTTATGTTGGATAATATATAGTTACCTATGTACATGCTAATTTTTTATCATCACCAACTAATACATAAGCAAGCAAACTTGTAATTTTGAAATAACGATCAGCTGACAAATACAAGCAACATAACAACTACTTAAATAAAATAGTGATACTTATAGGAATGAGTACTCATAAAATTTAATGTCCAAAATTAGTCTTAGTTTGGCAAGATAGCAAAAAGATGAAACAAGTATCTATAAAACAGTCAGCTCTTGATGTTCTTAAGCCTCAAATTAGAAGGAATAGTTATTCCACAAAAACTGCGACAACATATCATGGACCATTTACATGTAGTTTTTATTCCGGCAACACTAACTACCTGAAGCACATGATTTATTACGGCTTGCTAACAATTGTTTCATAGTATAATTTAAAAAAAAGACAACTTAGCATGCCACAACTTGTCATAGACCATTTACATGCAGTTTTTAAAAAATCAATGTGTAGCTTATAGATTTATGATAAAATTATATTGACACTGCCACAACTCAATATTTCAGCAATGCTAACTACTTGAAGCACATGATTTATTACGGCTTGCTAACAATTGTTGCATAGTATAATTAAAAAAACAAGTTATCTTGAACTCAATTGTTTAACATGTATAATCAAACTGATATAGTAGATTGTCATGTTTAAAATAAACTTGATGAAAAGATATGTTTTCATGAGGTCATATAAAGTTGACAATTTGAAAATTAAAAGATCGTATTGAGTTTAAAACATGACTTCTAACAGCAATCTTGAGTTTGCCATCCATGGTTCTACCTGAAAATTCGTCCATGTATGTATTGTCATCAGTGAGTGCTGCACTGACCCAAGTCTGAATGTTGTTTAGCTGAAATGCGAAATATTTATCTTTCATATTATCCATTGCTTGCATGGAGCCCTTAAACTCTTCAACTGACTACTTCATGGTGTCCATGCAGTCTTTCATTGCTGCTGCTACCAAATGGCTCATGCCTCCTGCTGCACACACGTTTTTCATGGCGGTGGAGGAAGTGCGGACACTGTCTAGTGTTACAGAGAGTGAAGTGTGTGCCAGTTGCTTAGGGTTGCTTTTGATGGTGCTTCCATATGAAGAAAGGGAAGTAAAGCAGAGTGACGGGTATGTTGTTGCTCCACATTTTGTTTTTATGTATTCACTGTTTGATAATTGTTGGATGAGAATTCTTGAAGTTATACATGCTTTTAAATTGATACTAAAAAGAAGACCGAGGCTGAATACAAACGTAAAGAAAGATGCCATTAATGATATTTTAACTTTAGAAGTGTATGATAAAATGGATTTTAGATGTTTTGGAATGAATGGAGGGTGGAGTATTTATAGATTGGCAAATGAACCCTGTTAACAGTTGATTGGTTGTACTGATATGAACTGAAACTCAAACAAAGACTTTCGGTTGGACAACTTGCTTACCTGATCACATTTGAGCCCTGGCCTGTAAAATATTTGTTAAGTGGTGCATATTCCCAATATTTCATATGGGCCACATCAGATAACAAATTTGGTAGTTAAATTGGAGATTTGTCTTATCATAGTTCAGTAAAATTTCAGGAATTTATAAAATGTTCATTTATACAATTTTTGTTCAGTTTATTTGGATCATAGTAACATTCAGTTTTTAGGATCAACTAAAACAAAGAACATAGTTAGCCTGATCACCGAGTCTGATCACCGAGTTTGAGCTATGGTTACAGCTTCGGACATATAAATTCCAATGTCGGTCGGCTTTCTTTTCATATTTATCAGTTAATCTACAATTTGCAAAATTTATAAATTTGAAAGTAATCAGTGTGCAATGAAAACTGAAACTGATGAGATTTTAAATCATGTTGCTTCAAAATTTCAGGGTTTCCAATGTGAAACAAAATTTGTATTTTGCTCCTTCATGTCAATGACGAATGCAGAATCCTTCAGCTGCTATGCCTCCGCATATTATGGTCCCATAATAGTATATTTTAAACTTGGAGTTCTTTCTGGCGTGAATTTGTGGAATCTTATAGTTTCCTTGTAGGCAGTACCATATCTAGAGAGTTAACATGGCATAGATTCTTACTGAACAAGTAAAATCGGTTCATTCAACATTTAGTTTACAACTTCTACTTGATTTTATTTTCGTTTTGTACTTACTTCTAATATGCAATCATCATTGCTTTTTTTTTTGGATGAAGCTGATATTTTTTCTTTTGCCTTTTCTTTCTAATCAAATATCTATCTCGTGTTTATTTTTATTTTCTGATTTGGTTTTCCAGTTTTGGCAACTTCTGTTGTCTTAATTTGAAGTTTTTATATTTTTTTCTAAGCCTTGTATGGATCGTATAGATTTGGTTTAGAAACTGTTGTACAAATTTGTAACATAGTTGTGGCTGTGGGAAAAATAAAAGCGGAAAAAAGGAATACCACTATATTTTATACTGTTGTAACATAATTCAGTCTGATATGCATAATACTGTTGTTTAGTATACTGTTTTTACACTATTTTTGTGTAATCTCTTTACATTTCCCTCTTCTCAACGTTCAAAGCGTCATTGTGTTGACAATGAAGATGATGTTCATGAGCTACAAAAAACCGTTGAGGAAATGCGCTTAGAGCTCTAGAATGAGAGAGCAGAGCGAATTAGGATTGATCAAGCAGAGAAAGAGCATGAGAGAGCTAATTGCCAAAGACTTGAGGAAGAGCAGGCAAGGCTTGCACAACAACAAAAAGCAGATAGAGAAAACTTTCAAGCACAAATGAAACAAATGATGCAATGCTTCAGAGAAATGATGAATCTGATTATGCAGATCCTACGCCATCGTTATTTTCATGAGTTACTCGGGTATAGTAGCTAGATATATTTTGTTGTAAGGATGTTTTTGTATGGAATACCACTAACACTAGCTGAATAGTTTTGTTAGTTATAATTCAGTCTAGTGTATGTACGAATTGATGGATGATTGTAGACGGTATTGTTTATCGAATATTAGCTCTAACCAAAAAATATTGTTTTGATAAAAAACTAGCAATTCCATTTTCTTTTTTGTAAATGTCGCTCATTTTATGTGCATGCATATATATACGTGCGCGCGTGTGTATATATATAACTACCGATTGGTAACGGTGGTAGCTGAAAAAATATACATAAAAACAGAATAGAAAGGGAATACCGACAGAAATTTTATAAAAATCGACACTAAACCATCTCTAAGTAGAAACTAAAATTTTAAAGATAGCGACGGTTTACCGACGGATAACAAAAAGGATGTATACGTGCTAATAGATACGACCGTCGTTAATCCGTTGCTATATAGCAAGGATTTACTGACGGATAACTGGAATGCAAAATGTTTGTTATATGTTTTCTTCGCTAATCCCTTGCTAAATAGTGTGCATTTGGCGACGAATAAATATTTAATTATTTTATTATGTTATACATATCCGCCGGTAAAACGTCGGTGAAAATATTTTAAAATGAAATATTAATATATCATTAAATAACGGTAAAGTGACGGAGAATCGACGTTAATTTCCGTTGTAAAATTGTGCTTGAAATACCGACCTGTTTTTTAACGACAGCCGTATTTTGCTGCAAATCCGTCGCTAACCGTCCTTTAGCGACGGTTTAGCAACGGATTTTTCCGCTGTAAAATCAGTGTTTTCTTGTAGTGGTAAGTCTTAGGAGACCTAAGTAGCGCTTCCACATTTCGATAAAAGAATGGTGAGAAAGATGAATTCTTTAGTTTCTCAATGAAAGCACCAAAATGTTGATGAGCAAAAGTTGGCAACAACACCCAACGAGTTACAAGACAATGAAATTAAACGTCCAAAATGGAAATTATACGGGAAGTAAATGAATACAATGTTTATAGTGGTTCGGGCCGTGCGAACCTATGTCTACTTTGAAGGTTTTTCTTTTTTTATTCACTTTTCAATCAAAGTACAATGATGGAAACAATAGTTCTTGATGATTACAATGGATATTTGGAAAATTTGTTCAATAAGATCCAAAATGGTGCCCAATTTTTTTCCCCAAAATGCCTATGCAACCTAAAATGTCCAAGTGCCCGAAATGATGTAAGTTTCTTCTTCTCGAAGTGATGAAGCAAGCTTGAGAGAGAGATAGCAATATCTTTTTTCCAAAGTGTCAAGAGAGCAAAAATCCAGCCTTTTTCTTTAATTTGAAGAAAGGTACTTATCGTAGGAGGGAGCAGGTAGGATGTGGGACATGTAGACACGTGTCCACAATTTTTGTATCTAGGTTTCAGTATCGATTTCGGGATCGGTACGTATCCTGACACTTGGCTTTTCTACTACTCTGCTTCTTGAATCTTGAAATCTCCTGCTTTTGTATCCCACTACCCAAGCCAACTTCGTATGATGCCTTGTTGACTTCATATCTTATGAGTCTGTTGGTGAATGTCGATCCAAGGAACGAGTATGTAGGGATTCAAAACATGATGGACGAAGTGGGATACGAAAATGGAAGCTTGAAATTGTGGAGTTGGGGATACGATTAGTGAGGAGTAGGTTTCGGGATATGAAATTGATGAAGCGGCATTGGAATACGAAATGTGGAAGGTGGCAGTACCGATCCCCGAGTACTTAGCCACTTTTGAGCAGTTTCAACAAGCCATGATGACTATACTCAAACAACTCCATATGATCTTGGTTCTTGAATGTTTTGGCAACACTTCTGGGCCGTTTAACCACGCGATGAGCTGAGTCATGGGTCTAGAATGCTTCTGCTGGCCAGATTAAAAGACTGGGAAAAAGGTTGCATTGTTTTGTGGTTATGCTCTTCAAAATGAAAATTCTGAAGCAATTGACCAGTGGTTGGTTAACAGTCTATTTGAAAACCATACTGGAAGATACATGGAAGTATATATTGATTATATGCTCGTGAAGTCTCGACTGTCGAGCAACCACGTTGATGACTTAGAGGAGAAGTTCGATGTTCTCCGCAAATATAGAATAAAACTCATTCCTATGAAATGTTCATTTGGCATTGCAATGGGAAAGTTCTTGGTTTTCAATGATCCATTCCCATGGGATTGAAGTCAACCCAAAGAAGGCTGTCTTTATTCAGAACGTTGAAGTGCATAAAAAGATAGAGGACATGCAAAGTTTGAATGGGAAGGTTGTCGCCTTGGGTCGATTCATCTCTAGAGAGACAAAAAAATGTATTCCATTCTTCTATATAATTAAAGGATGGAATCATGACTTTGCTTAGACGACATTGAGGCAGTCTGAAATCTACTAAATCACTTGGGGAGACCTCCCATCCTGTCAAAGCCTACGGATCATAGGGACTTATTTTTTTATCTTGTTGTTTCACTGCATGCTACCAATCTGGCACTTGTCCGCGAAGACTAGCGAATCTAAAAGCCTATCTACTATGTCATCAAAAAGTTAACGAGAGCTGAATGAAACTACCCAAGTCTGAAGAACCTGACCTACAGTCTTTTACTCACATCTTGGAAGCTCCGTCGCTACTTTCAGGATCATCTGCTTAAAGGTCACAGTGACTAGCTGTAAACTGGTCTTTTGGTCTGGCTCCTAAAAGCATAACAGGCATTGTCGACTCGGCCCGTCGTGTGGCACCAAACACGAAGGGTCGCCAAAACACTAAGGATCCAGGCCCAGAAGGAGTCGTGCGAGTGTAACCCTCACAACCCCTCAAATACAACATTAGGCATCCCTCATTTTGACTCCCAAATTTCGCCTCCCAACCATTTCACTTCCTAACCATTTCGCCTCCCAATCACTTTGTATCTGAGACGTCTCGCAACCTTCTCATTTCGCATCCCAGATTCCTCGCACCACATAAAACTTCACATCCCCAAGCAGGCACCTCCCTTCGTATCTCACATCCCGGGTTATTTGCATCACGCTTCCAATTCGTATCCCCTGGGATACGAATTTTATATCCCTTGGAATACGAATTTTGTATCCCTTGAGATATGAAATTCTATGTCCTAGGGATAAGTGTCTCGTATTCCCATGGGTATACGAGATTTTATATCCTCAGGGGAAACGAGATTATCGTACCCTCACGGGATGCGAATTTTGCATCCCTCGGGATGTGAAATTCACATCCCCTGGGCGAATACGAAATTCCCAGTTGCGATACCAGGGATGCGAAATTCCGGAGGCTACTATTTCAGGATGGGAATTTCCTGCTGTGGTCACCAAATCTCACATCTCCCACCTAATCCACTACCTATAAATACCCTTTACCTCATACTTCAAAGAGGTTGTCCTTTGCATGATTTGGCAACTCTTGAAGGACCTTTGGACACCATTAATGGCAACTTAAGCCTTGAGGAAGAAGAAGAAGAATTATTTTCTTGCAAAACTTCACATAAGCAAAATATGACTCCCGAAAACTTGACCAAATATTGTAGAAAAATGTCATGATGATGTTCAACACTTGTAACCTTAAATAGTGAATAAAAATATGCAAATGCTTCAAGTGGACGTAGGCTTAATACGAACTGAACCATTGTAAATTCTTGTGTTCTTTGCTTACTGCACTTAGTTTTGCACATGTAACATTATTCTCATGTAATCGAGAATCTTTAGGTGTGACGATAATTTTGCATGTCAACACTTTGGTGCTTTCATTGAGAAATTTGCTTGCTTCTCTCCATTCGACATCCATCTCAACTTCGAAGCGCTATTTAGGCTTTCTCAACCTACCTTCCAAGTTTTGTTTACGATGGTTAAGAAAGGAAAGACTTTAATGATCATAACTTCCATAATGGATGATACTGCTACTTCTCATCAGCTCCAACCCTTGAAAACCCGGTCGATATGGAAACAATTCATCTTTATGATCTTGACGCTCCGGCAACGCAAGCTCAACTCTTCGAGCTCAACAAGAAATTGGAAGATAGGGCTTGAGAGCTCAACGACCAGTTGAAGACAAACCACGAGATGATACAGTGACTTCAAGAAAGACAACACTACATCACTCGCCATAAACTCAACCAGAACAAAACTCGTCCTTTACTCAATGCCTCGGAAAGTTCTTCTTTCGACACTCACCATAGGAACTGAAGCCAAAGGAGGAGGACTACTGCTAACGCCATTGGCAATACTAACGTAAACGACAACAGAAATGGTAATGGGACTACAATGACCTTCACTGAGGGAACGCGTCAACAAGGTCATTACCGGTTGGTTATTAACGATGAAGCATCTCTTAATAAACGACCCCCTCTACGACAAAACCCAACTGTCATCGCTTTGAACTTTGTGCCTGCGCGTCTAACAACCCAACAAGCCCAAGTTCAATAGGATCAAGGTCAATTGGCTTAGTTCCGGCGTAACCAACCTCACCAGAACCAAGTAGTAGAGGTTTGACGACATGGACAAAGATGATGCTGACATTCATCCCAGAAGATGTCCACGACTCTGAACTCCTGAGCTGAACCACTACCGTTGGAATCCAACGGAGGTCCAGCCTATGTTTCTTACCGATATGATCCGAAGGATCGTGGGAGAAATGTAGGGAAACACCATCGACATTTGAGAAACCAACATGAGGTGTAACTCCTTCACTCGGGTCGTCTACGAAGCAGAACGACCTCGACATTTCAATATGCCCCCATTTATGGCTTACGATGGAAAGACTGGTCCCTACAACTTTCTAAACCGTTATGAATGGCATATGGACTCGAGTCGAGCCACCGACGCCGTCAAATGCAAGCGCATCTCGGTTTTCTTAGAAACGCAGCTCTGCTTTGGTTTACTCGACTTCTAGCTCGATCCATCTCTACCTTCGACCAACTTATCTGCGAAATGGTAAAGCAATTTAGAATGCATGTCGCAAGACCGAAGAATACTCTTACTTTATCCAGCCTCTACCAAGACATGAGGGAAACTCTTAAAAGCTACTTTGAACGCTTCAACATTGTCCTCGTTGAGGTTAATGATCCAGAGGCACACGCAATTTTGGTCCAGCATGCTAAGGGCATTTTGCCCAACTCTGAATTTGGATCATGAATCGATAGAAAGATGCCCAAGACCATAGATGTTTTCTACGAGAAGGCCAATCTGTTTCTATGCCAAGAGGAAGCACAGAAGAATAAGGAAGCTCAAAGCATCCTTCTCACAACCCACACACAGCCACTGTCATGCACAACGTCAAAGGGAAACAAGTCGGAGAATCTTCCGACATGGGTAAAGGGGTGGTCTCATTCAAGCCCAAGCCAAACAATAGCAAGCAAGGCAGTCGCAACAACCAGTTACCTCGATAGTTGAAGAAGCACGACCGCTACCCAACTTACAGGAACTACACTCCACTCAACTGCGAGTTGAAGACAATTTACATTGAGACCCTGTAATACCATCCAATACAAGAAACCAAACAAGAGAGAATCTACCTATCACGAATACTGCAAATTCTACGATACGTTCGGCCATAACATGAACGACAACCACCACCTCAATGATGCTACAGAGAAGCTCATCCGAGAGAAATGTTTGGAGCAGTAAGTCCCTGCTCCCTCAGAAGCAGCCACGAGGCCTTCAACGCCCACACTTCCTCCATCTAATATGACCCTAGGGTCATCCAATCAAAGACCACGTGGAATCGTAATCAACACCATCTGTAGTGGGCCTCACCCATCTATTGAGAGCTTTCAGTGTATGAAGGAATACACCAATTCCATCAAGCATGCCAGCTTGGAAGCATCATCCACCTTGGATGAATCTGTCCTCGCCAAGCTTCAAAAGACATCGTGGGATGATATTATTTTCTGTGAGAGAGAGAGTCGACGGAATTGAAATCCCAACCATAGACCCTCTCGTTATTTCTGTACACATAGGCCTAGCCTATGTTCGAAGAATCCTCATTGATTCTACAAGCCCTGTCAACATAAAATTCAAGTCGGCGTACAACCAAATGAAACTTGAGGCCAAATACTTGAATCCCTTCCATGCCACTATATATGGTTTCAACGGCTCCTTCAACCAGCCAATGGGAATGGTGGACCTACAGGTGGAGAATGGAGATGGAGATCAAAGTAGAGTTTGGATCCTCACTTTTGTGGTCATCGACGTCATTTCTCTTTACAACATCTATCTGGTACGTCCTTTCCTTATAGAGTTCAGAGTCTGCTTGGCACCTTGGTCTCTTCTCATGAAATTTCCAACCGAGAATGGGATCGGAACAGTTAAGGGCGATCAAACCACAGCAAGAGTGTAACGAAACCGAAAATTCTATGCTCGATTTTTTAACACAATAACATCCTGTGTCCAAACTCGAGTACCGAACGTCTAGAAAATTATTAGAAACAATTTAGAGGGTGAGATAAGAATGAAAGAATATTAGAATAGAAGAATAAGAAGAAGAATAGACCCCATACAAAGTCTCACGTCGCAGCGGATCAAAATATAATATATATAAATAAACTTTATAGAGAGCTTTGAAATAAAAACTTACAATCATCGGAGTACATAAATACACCAGGACAGTTATAACAACATGTCCTCATATACATCACACAGTGGAATAAATATTAATATCATATGTCTGAACTTCTGCAGTTCGTCTCTGAAATCCATAGCATCTTAATCTGAAACTGTAAATCCCAGGCTAACCCAGGCATTACAAATATCGAGTCAGTCTGGTGAACCAGAGTGAGAAAAACTCGCTAAGTTTAGATAACATCCATGTTGATTTTAAAGTCAAAAATCCTTTTAAAAGAAAAGGATAATAGTAAGACCAGTCCACACATAAACACGAACGGTTTTTATCATACTATAACCCAAACCAGTTTTGAAATCATATCTTGTCTAATATTATGATAGTGTCTAAATACAAATAAATAACAATCTAGCGGAACGCTTGCATCTCACGCTCCACATATATAGTATACAGTCAAAACCGCGGGCGCTTATTGGAGATTGGATTCCCACTATGACAAGGTATGGAACCACCTTCTGATGGTGTATCTCTAGAGGGGAATACACTGGGTTCAACAAGAACGTCTTGCAACCCGGCCACTTATGACCAACCACTCATTTCACTTGAGTGTATAAAATGTATATCACCAACGGTTGGGCTCAAACCACCATTTCCTGAAAAGGGACAGCATCGAAACAGATTAAAGAAGAAAATGGATTTTCTCTAGATAGGTGATTATACACCCTAAAGGGAGCGACCCACATAGCCATGTTGCCTGCCCGATTTTTGGCATTTCCCGGTTAATGAGGCGCGAGGTTATAATAATCATTTTGATCATATGGCCGCCATTCACTTTGAATGCCACATCGTCAGATCCGCTAAATCACTAATTGGCGTCCACAAATATACTCTGGTATAAAAGAAGTGCCCTTCTTTGCCATCAACTCGGTATATTTGTAAAAATCAATATACGTGGTTTTTAGAAAATACTTTGTCAGACATTCGTCCATACAAGTCATCCAGGGACAAGAAGAATCGAAGGCGCCCTCCTACTGCATCCAAAGATCAGTAGCGAGTAGTCCTTGCAACCCGCAAAATCCCAACCACGACTGAATCACGTCAAAATATCTCTGGTTGCAATCCTAGAGAATATTCGACAAGTAATCCTTCCACTTATGAAGATCCACGGTCTTCATATGCTCCATTTTTATCATCTTCTGAACATCTTCAACATTTACGTATTTGCTGGTCGAAATGGTTTTCAATATAGATTTGATCCCGTACACTCCGTACCAACAATGGATTTGGCCAGATTTTGATAATCGGTGATTTAACTATCAAAATAAACAACCATCATCCATAGAAAAATAAAGTGGATTTATTGGTTTAGTATATAGCATAACTTGGCCTCTTTAACTTAATAGTTTTTAATTTAATTTCTAAATTTTCCAATATTTGGAATACCGCCCTTTCACTTCTCGCTTCCAAATCAATTTATGTACTTATAATTCTACTCATTACAGTTGATAACATCCTTCATGAAAATATTTTATTTACTTCCCTTACTACCATCGTTTCTAAACTAATATCATCCCCGGATAATCATGAAGTCATTCAAGTTGGGATATTTTATTTACCTCTCAGACCTTGAGTCGACAACATTCTTATCATCAGGATAGATATATGTTCATCAATGAAATCCCATTCCCATAATTATCCCAATATTTCAATATTCCATACGATTTTAAACATGGTTTTAACTCCAGCTATTCCTTTTGAAAAAAACTTATTTCAATACTAATTATGCTTTCTCAATTTAAACAATCTTTATTTCCCCATCCTTATGCTTTTAAAATTTACTTTAACTTCTTTCATATCACCAATCCCATTTGAACTTGTTCGACTCTTAAAATCGTTTAACACGTTAATCGGTTTATAACATGTTTTAATAACTGTCCAGTTTGGATTTTATAAAATTTCAACCAATAGAATTCTTAGTAGGACTTCATATCAAATATGAATTCATTTACAATTTCATTCAAACTACACAAACGACTTTTCGACTTCATAAACTTCTATGAAGGAACTAAATTTCAAGACTTATCACTTTGATTATTATAAAATATATAATAATCAATCCCGATATTTTAGAAATCAATTTTCTCACTCCAATATTTATAGTTAATCTTCTTTCCAGATAATTAAAATAATAACCATTAATAATAATCAATGATTCAATAATTTGTTTAATACTCTATCTTGGTTTAAAATAGTTGACTTAGTCAAGTCAAAACAAGGTTAATTCGCGAACCAATTCCATTTGTCCTTTATTTTAATCCCGATAGATAATTCCCTTTAATTTCATTAATAATCTAATTAAATTAAATAATCGCAATTAATTGTTATTTGAAACAATTAATTCAATCCTTAACCATTTGGTTAATTTCTGCTCATTGCTTATAAAACTCATTAAAATAAAAAGTCATTCAATATACTCGGTTTATAGTTACTATATAAAAATAATTATTAATTTTTTTAATACATTTTTATCTAAAGAATCTATATAAATTAGATTACAAAATCCATTTTGGTTATTATTTATATCGATTTACCTGACTATAAATCAATGTTCATAAAATGATTCATTTTTAGGCCAACCATCGCCAATTACTCAACCAATATCATCCATTGGTTAATAACAAACAAATATCGAATTTTTAATTGAACGATCAACAATGAATCAATCATTCCATTATACTGGTTAAATAATTTATATATTATAATATGAGTATAAAAAACATATTTGAGGAATTCGGTTAGATTCCTCCAACCTGTCCCTCCCTGCATCAAAATGGGACGACAATATATTTATCGCAGTAAATAGAAATAAGCAGATTAACTAATAACCATCAACAACCAATTAATAACATCCAATCAATCATCCAATTATTTATTTAATACGTTTATATCATTATAAATGTAACCAACAAGGTAAGTTACCTTATTGGAATCTAATCGTTAAAATAATGATTTAATTGGATTAAATTAAACAAACATTTAATTTAATTAGTGAATATAAAAAATATTCAGCACATATGCAAACAATCATACCAACATCAACCATTAGCAAACATTACACGCAAAAATAAAAACCCAGCTTATAAAAATATAAGCGGGATAACTGAGTGAGTTGAACTCACCTTGGTTCCCTATCGCTGTGAGAACGGTTCGCTTCCAGCTACGTTCACGGTGCCCATTTCCATTCCAACATCTTACGTCCGTTGATATTGTTCCAGTGTTTCTTGATTATCCATTTTTGTTAACATATAAGCGTGATATGCAAGTTATAATTATACGTTCACATTTTGAATTTAAATTAATTAACTTTAAATAAATATTTACTTTAGACAAATTATAAGTTAATTATATATTATAAATATATTAACTATTGGCCAGAAAATGCATATGGTTTGTCACGTAGATTAATTAATTAGTCACGAAAATAGGATTGGGCATTATCAAATAAAATCACGTTACATACTATACACAATATGATTAACTAGGTCCTTTGTTTTTCTTTTTAAATAATAATCTGAGTTGGTTACATAATTTCAATATATACTGTCGGACTTCTCGTTCAAGATGCTGAACTGATTTGTATATATATTTTAGGCCCAACTCCTACTTATGTTTAACTAAACTTCGATTAAACATGGTTAGGCAAAAAATAATAGTTACGGTTTGGCATAAATGGGTGTATTGGAAATATACCACCACATCGTATTATAATGGTTTTACTGTTCATTTTCGTTCTTATTTTTACCTTCTTCTACTTGGTGATGACAGACAGCAAGTTCCAGCTCCCCTCATCGCCGCATTCTTCTCCCATGCTTTATTTCTCGTCAACCCACTACTCGCCTGACGTTAGCATGCCGCCACAATCACCAGTCCCCCTTGAACGCCGCCAGCTTCCACCTGAAACCCATCACCTGACCACAACGGAGCTGCCATAACCTCCCCTACACGCTGCTTCGTTCGTCACCTGACTGGAGCTTTGCCTGCTTCACACACACTTCCAAAACTGCGGGCCACTATAACAATGCATGTACCCACCTTCTCACTGTCAAAACCGCACTTCATGTTTCTTCATCTCCCATCTTCTTTCTCTTTCCATTTCTCTAACAAACTCAGTGCACAATGTATACATGCTTCTGCTCCTCGGTACTTGTTCAACAGTCACCGCTGCTTCACCAAAATTGTTAACAGAAGCCTCACTCCTTGCAGTCCATGCACACCACTTCCCCCTATTTTCTCTTCACAAAAGATAACGCTACATTTCCCATTTTATACGTTTCTTCCCCCACAACACCTTATCAAATCCACACTCTTCTCAACTTCATGTACAACAGTCTCTTCAACCCTCCCTCCACCGCATTGCTCCACGTTTAACCCATGCAAGCACCTTTATACTATTACTTCTTCTCCCCCCATGTCACTTGCCACTTCTCTACCATTCATTATTCACACCGCAAATTCTCTACTACGCAAATTTACATATATTCCCCATTCAAACTTATTTCTTCTGTTAAACCTCACGCATGCCTCCTTCACCTCACGCAACACATATGCCCGCACTATCTCCACCAACCTCGGGTAACGCGCCGTCCATGTTCTTCACAATTAAACTGTTGCCTCATGCCAGAAAAGGGGAACAACCCTGCACACTCCATCTTCACCGTATATCATGCACTGCCGGACCCCATTGCACGCCAGTATTTCCTCTTTCTGTCGCTTCCCGCGCCATTCAAATTCACTGCTTAGCGTCGGCCAACCCTTTGCACAACTCCGAACCCCACTGTTGCTTCACTACTGCTCGACCCACTTCATAAAATATTCACGCAGCTGTACCTCCCCTTTACCCTGATTTACGCCCGATTGAAAATGGTTGCAGCCGCTTCATGTTCTTTTTATTTTGGGTTCGGATTTTATCTCATTCCCGTAAGCATTTAAATAGAAGCGGTTTAAGTACCGGAGTGGGGAGGCATTCCTACTTTTGATTTGCATGAAAAGAAGATGAGAGCTGTCGTATTTATAGGAGTAAAGCCATGGTGGCCACGGTATATAATTTAATATAATATATTTTATATATATACTATACTATATTTTAATGTAACATGAAGGTGGGGTTTTCAATACGACTTGGTCGACACGGTTTCATTGATTATTGGGTAAACATTGGGTAGGAATTGAAAAGGGTTACCATGCATATGCTTTCAATTCACAAAACATTGTAGGGTAAATACAGGGACGGAACCAGGATTTGTGTTAGGAGGGGCGAATTTAGGAGGGGGCCAAAAAAAAATTCAACACACATTAAGTTGTATAAATACATGTACAAACGTCTTTAAAATGGTTATTTTTGCATAGCGGTACATGATTTAACCATTTTTTTTCTTCAAAATATGGGACCAAGGGGGGGGGCATGGCCCCTACTTGCCCCCCCCCCCCCATACAGTTCCGTCCCTGGGTAAATAGGTTATGGCCAAATTTTATCTAGCCTTAACAAATGAAAAAATGAGCTGCTTTTCGTACACTGGGTAGGAAAATTTTCAAAGGTAGCACGCCGAAATAAATTTGAAATGATGTGTTTGAATTGACAAATAAGGGTGAATGGAAACGTTACAGTACGGTAGGCTAGATTAGCATACGGTAGGCTACATTAAATTTTATGGTACCGTTGTATTACATTGACCGTACAAATCGTACCAACATACACGATCTTCAAAAATTATGAAAATGGATGTCAAGATATAATTTGACGTTACAGTCCCAATGAAACTAATTTCGTTAAAAACGGACTCTGTTTGCACAACTAGCGCGTTTTAATTCAAATTATAATCATCGGTTTACCCTTAAATTTCGTCTACCGACAAAACAACTCCAATTGACTTCAAACTGGAAATCTAACAATAATTAATTGTACGCATTCCAATAAAACTTGATTCGTTGAAAACGGAGATCGTTTGAATAGAAAGCTATTTTTAAAGCCTAAAATATCGATAAAATATATTTAAATTCAACACAAATCATATTTAAATAAATATTAAATTATTATTATCGTATTCATCCAAACGGAATCACCAATATATAATTTAAACTTAGTATTCAGAAATTTAGTTTAAAACGAAATCCAGATATATAGAAATTCCTTTATATTTATTAGATAAACGCTATTGCCTTTTAATGAAATTCCATAGTGAGTATTTGAAAATTTGAACTGGACATAACTTGAAATCTGTAATATAAAATCTCCAATTTTCTCTTCCATTAGAAAAATATAATCAAATCGGTTCAAACGCTTCTTATTTCACAGAAATCCGACTTATATAGGGTCCTGTATATTCAATTAAAGTTCAAATCGATAATTATAATCTGCCGCGTTGTTTTAAGCTCATTTTAATTATATTATAAATTATATATATTCGAACTCTATGTTATAAAATAAAATTTGATATAAAATCCATTATATTCCCAATATAATATATAAAACAATTTTAAATATTCCAATTTAAATGACCGGAAAATCTGGGACGTTACATTCTTCCCCGCTTACAAGAATTTCGCCCCTGAAATTACAAGGTAAGAAGAATGCCCCAAACCAAATTATTTTTAAAATAATTACTTTTGAATTAAATTCAAACACTAAAAATTTTCGAAAATTTCGCCAGTACCTCCTCTGCACGGCTCGATCGGTACAACTGCCACTCCGAGCCTCAACTTCTCAAAAAGAAAACCAAAATACAAATGGCTACCCAACTCAGGGGTATAAAATCAATCACTCTAATAAATATATTAAGGTTTACCTATTTATTGGGCAATTCAATTCCAATTTCGAAGCAAATTATCTAACTACTCTTCGTTTTCCCATCCGTACTTCTAGTCGGTGTATCAAAATCAATTCCATAGCTTCTGGAATCTGCACTTATCTTAATTTACAACGCAAGTAACAATACAGGGTTAAATCATTTAGTTCATTTCATAATCGGTTTAATTTCCAGTTCATTATACTGGAATTTAGTTTCGATTCGTTCAACTACTTTATTAACTCGTTGAATTTAATTTAACCACTAACATCCGATAAATTAGACAATACACAGCCAAACCAATTTATATTACACACAACAATAATATTTACTATCTATATTCACTTTGGTTAAACATATTTTAATATCCATCAATTAATATCCGTTTGATTTCCATTATTATCCATTTGATTTTCAAATCTCAATTTTATTTTATTCGATTCCACTTAACGAGGTTAAGTTTTATTTCCATAACCAATTAAATTGACTAATTGATTCCTCCCCCAATCAGTTCAATTTCATTTAATAATTCAATTTGAATTCCCATTAAAACAAGACAAACAACCAATATTACTGTAATATAGAATTGTTTTTTTCTATATAAAAATATAACTTGGGTCAAATTATTTCGTTTACCCTTTTTATGAAACAATATCGTGTCAATTTCCAGTTCGATATGGTTTCCCAAGACTTGAACCAATCAATCAACACAATACAAAACAATTTTGAATAAAATTTGCAAATACATTCACTCGTATATACACTCAAACTCAATCTAGGGTATTACTAACCCCATCTCTATCGAGTTACGCCACAGAGCCAAGGTTACTACTCAACCAATAGCTTTGATACCACTATAATGAACCAGAAAATTCGATGCTCGAATTTTCGACAAAATAACATCCCGTGTCCAAACCCAAGTATCGAACATCTAGAAAGTTATTAGAAAGAATTTAGAGGGTGAGATAAGAAAGAAAGGATATTATAATAAAAGAATAAGAAGAAGAATAAACGCCACATAGAGTCTCACATCGCAGTGGGTCAAAATATAAAATATAAATAGACTTTATAGAGAGCTTTGAAATAAGAACTTGCCACATCAATACACCGGGACGGTTATAACAACATGTCCTCATATACATCACACAGCGGAATAAATATTAATATCATATGTCTTAACTTCTCCGGTTCGTCTCTGAAATCCATAGCATCTTAATCAGAACCGGTAAATCCCAAGCTAACCTGAGCATAACAAATACCGGGTCAGTCTAGTGAACAAGAGTGAGAAAAACTCGCTAAGTTTAAATAAAATCAATATTGATTTTAAAGTCAAAAATCCTTTTGAAAGAAAAGGGTAATAGTAAGACTAGTCCACACATAAACATGGACGGTTTTTACCTTACTATAACCCAAACCAGTTTTGAAATCATATCTTGTCTGATATTATGATAGTGTCTAAATACAAATAAATAACAATCAAGCGGAATGCTTGCATCTCACGCTCCACATATATAGTATACAATCAAAACCGTTGGCGCTTATTGGAGATTGGATTCCTACTATGACAAGGTATGGAACCACCTTCCGGTAGTGTATCTCTAGAGGGGAATACACTAGGTTCAACAAGAACGTCTTGTAATCGTGCCACACATAACAGACCACTCATTTCGCTTGAGTGTAACGAATGTATATCACCAACGGTTGGGCTCAAACCACTGTTTCCCAAAAAGGGACAGCATCGAAATAGATTAAAGAAGGAAATGGATTTTCTCTAGATAGGTGATTATACACCCTAATGGGAGCGACCCACATAGCCATGTTACCTGCCCGATTTTTGTCATTTCCCGGTTGATGAGGCGTGGGGTCATAATTATCTTTTTGATCATCTGGCTTCCATTCACTTTGAATTCCACGTCGTCAGATCCTCCAAATCACTAGTTGACATCCACAAATATATTCTGGGTATAAAAGAAGTGCCCTTATTTGCCACCAACTTGGTATATTTGTAAAAATCAATGTACGTGGTTTTTAGAAAATACTCTATCAGACATTCATCCATACAAGTCATCTAGGAACAGGATGAACCGAAGGCACCCTCCTACTGCATACAAGGATCAGTAGCAAGTAGTCCTTGCAACCTGCAAAATCCTAATCACGACTGAATCACGTCAGAATATCTCTGGTTGCAATCCCAGAGAATATTTGACAAGTAATTCTTCCGCTTATGAAGATACACAATCTTCATATACTCCATCTTGATCAGCTTTTGAACATCTTCAACATTTACGTATTTGATGGTCGGAATAGTTTTTGAATATAGATTTGATCCCGGACTCGCCGTACCCAATCGATTTGGCCAGATTTTGTAGTCGGTGATTTAACTATCAAAATAAACAACCATCATCCATAGAAGAATATAGTGGAATTATTGGTTTAGTATATAGCATCACTTGGCCTCTTTAGTTTAATTGTTGTTAATTTAATTTCTAAATTTTCCAATATTTGGAATACCGCCCTTTCACTTCTCGCTTCCAAATCAATTTATGTACTTATAATTCTTCGCATTAAAGTTGATAATATCTTTCACAAAAATATTTAATTTACTTCCCTCACTACCATCGTTTCTAAACTAATATCATCCCTGGATAATCATGAATTCGTTCAAGTTGGGGTATTTTATTTACCTCTCAGACCTTGAGTCGACAACATTCTTATCGTCAGGATAGGTATACATTTGTCAACGAAATCCCATTCCCTTTAACTTCTTTCATATCACCAATCCCATTTGAACTTGTTTGAGTCTTAAAATCATTTAACACGTTAATCTGTTTATAACCTGTCTTAATAATTGTCCAATTTGAATTTTATAAAATCCGACAAATAGAATTCTTAATAGGAGTTCATATTAAATATGAATTTGTTTGCAATTTCATTTAAACTACACATACGGCTTTTCGACTTCATAAACTTCTATGAAGGAACAAAATTTCAAGACTTATCACTTTGATTATTACAAAATAAATAATAATCAATCCCGATATTTTCGAAATCAATTTTCTTACTCCAATATTTATAGTTAATCTTCTTTCCAGATAATTAAAATAATAACCGATTAATAATAATCAATGATTCAATAATTTGTTTAATACTCTATCTTGGTTTAAAATAGTTGACTTAGTCAAGTGAAAACAAGGTTAATTCGCTAACCAATTCCATTTGTCCTTTATTTTAATCCCTATAGATAATTCCCTTTAATTTCATTAACAATCTAATTAAATTAAATAATCGCAATTAATTGTTATTTGAAACAATTAATTCAATCCTTAACCATTTGGTTAATTTTTGCTCATTGCTTATAAAACTCATTAAAATAAAAAGTCGTTCAATATACTCGGTTTATAGTTACTATATAAAATAATTATTCATTTTTGTTAATAAACTTTTATCTAAATAATCTATGTAAAATAGATTACAAAATCCGTTTCGGTTAGTACTTATATCGATCTACCTGACTGTAAATCGATGTTCACAAAATGATTCATTTTTAAGCCAACCGTCGCTAATTACACAACCAATATCATCCATTGGTTAATAACAAACAAATGTCGAATTTTTAATTGAATGATCAACAATGAATCAATCATTCCATTATATTGGTTAAATAATTCATATATTATAATATGAGTATAAACAACATATTTGAGGAATCCGGTTGGATTCCTCCAACCTGCCTATCCCTGCATCAAAATGGGATGACAATATATTTATCGCAGTAAATTGAAATAAACAGTTTAACTAATAACCATCAACAACCAATCAATAACATCCAATTATTTATTTAATACGTTTATATCATTATAAATGTAACCAACAAGGTAAGTTATCTTGTTTGGAATCTAATCGTTAAAATAATGATTTAATAAGATTAAATTAAACAAACATTTAATTTAATTAGTGAATATCAAAAATATCCAACACATATGCAAACAATCATATCGACATCAACCATTAGCAAACATTGCACACAAAAATAAAAACCCGGCTTATAAAAGTACAAGCAGGATAACTGAGTGAGTTGAACTCACTTTGGTTCCCAATCGTCGTCAGAACAGTTCGTTTTCACGCTTCCAACTGCATTTACGGTGTCTGTTCCCATTCCAACATCTTACGTCCGTTGATATGGTTCCAGTGTTTCTTGTTTATCCATTTCTGTTAACATATAAGCGCGATATGCAAGTTATAATTATACGTTCACATTTTGAATTTAAATTAATTAACTTTAAATAAATATTTATTTTAAACAAATCATAAGTTAATTATATATTATAAATATATTTACTATTGGCCAGGAAATGCATATGGTTTGCCACATAGATTAATTGGTTAGTCACGAAAATAGGATTGAGCATTATCAAATAAAACCACATTACATAATATGATTAGTTGGGTCCTTGTTTTTTTTTTAAAATCTGAGTTGGTTACATAATTTCGATATATACTGCCCGAATTCTCGTTCAAGATGCTGAACTGATTTGTATATATATTTTAGGCCAAACTCCTACTTACGTTTAACTAAACTTCGATTAAACATGGTTAGGCAAACAATAATAGTTACGGTTTGACATAAATGGGTGTATTGGAAATATACCGCTACGTCATATTATAAGGGTTTTACTGTTCATTTTCGTTCTTATTTTTACCTGCTTCTACTTGGTGATGACAGACAGCAAGTTCCTCCCCTCATCACCGCATTCTTCTCCCATGTTTTATTTCTCGTCAACCCACTGCTCGCCTGACGTTAGCATGCCGCCACAATCACCTGAACCCCTTGATCGCTGCCAGCTTCCACCTGAAACCCGTCACCTGACCCCAACGGAGCCGCCATGACCTCCCCTACCACTACTGAAATTTTAAATATTAGTCACAAATACTTATGCCTCTACTAATTGAATTAAAGGCAGAAAAAATAACTAATTTGCCCTTAATGAAATGGGAGTCAAATTAGTATTTTCCCCTATAAGCAAAGCTTCTAATAACTAACAGAGGCATATTGAACAATAATTTTTCCCCCGCTACTGCACTTGCCACGTAGGCTCAGTAAATACAAATAGTTTTAGAGGCACTAGTAGCTGCCCATATTATCAACTGTATTATTAAAAAAAAAAATACAGGAGAAACCGAAATAACGCTATGTAATTGAAAATAGGATAAATTACAGACACTTTGTTGTTCTGCCAACCTAAATTGTCAGCAAACAAAGCACTGACCAAAAAGCAAATCATTCAAAATATAAAATGGTATATGCATTGGTACCAACATATTAAATGTTTTACTAAATACATATAAACACAAAATACCAATTTCATATACAAAATACTGTAAAACTTTTCTAGCTGCTGCTATTATTAGCATCTCCTTGGTAGCTTTTGGTAGCTCCTTGGGCACATTTTCACCATGAACACTACCTGGTAAGACTCAAGTTCCAGGCTTTTCTCCTTAATCGGTTGCATGAACTACAGAATTTAAGAAAGTAACTTGTAAGAAAACATGAGAACATAAGATTATCTAATAACCAAAGCATGTATCATATACAACATTTACAAAATAATTTCTTTGACATGAATTGTGATTAAATGGTTAACGCATTAACGTGGAGAATCTAACATAAGTTACTAACTCCTTTAAAGGGTTAAATTTATTTTTTACAACAGAAAACTTTAGAAATTGGTTACAACTCGTGCTTCGCAGATGAGAAGTTGAGATTGAAGTGCCATCATTTGATATTTTCTAAATTATATGTATTAAAATATTAAGTAAGGTGGCCAAGTTGAGAGTATACATTAATTAGTGTTGTATTATAAAATATGTTAACTGTTAATGGGAGATGCAGTTAATGAAACGACAAATGTTCTAACCAAATACAGATACAGTGATTAATCAAGGTGACATAGTTAAACTACAAACTTGTTGAAGAACACATAAACATGAAAGAGATAGACATTTTTGGTTATCTTGGGAAAATGGCCTATTAAATGTTCAAGCTCTTTTACTGTGTCTTTAGTCTTGATTATTTGCTCTGGTGCAAGTCTTGGATATCTTTACATGAATACATAGAAACATTTGTGGAAAACTATTTTTTTTTTCATGAAAAAAGTACCCACCTTATGACTTAGTACATGAAAACTTGGGTTATATAGGAAACTCATTTGTGTTACATCATCAGAAATATAAGTTAGATACCGAAAAATATTTTTGGTTGTTCATCTCAATTTTCATTTGTTCAAGACATGAAATTTTTTGCAAGTTATAATCTACTTATTTGATGACTTTTCTTTCTCCTCACACAGTACGAGATAACTATTTATTCATATTCAGATTTATGTTGTCCTCAAAAAAAATAGAGAGAGAGAGAGTTGTAAGGTGATATAGTTACTTAATGTAAATTGATAATGATTTCTTCCAAAATAGAATACAATGTTGCTCACATTTTTCCACTTTGAAGCTGCATTGATAAGGAATTCTAAGCTCAGGGCTGTCATCAAGCCTTGGCGTAGGAAGTCCAGTGAGTTGTAAGTAACACTTTAAAAATGGAAGTAAGCCACTCGCTACTGAATTCCTAATAGGAATCTACAATATGTTATGTTGCGCAAAACAACAAGTTATCGATATTGAATATGTCCATTCAAAATTAGGATGTTTTGGTTTGAACGTCAAATGCCAATACATCCATAACTACAAATAGCACAAACTATTTTTGTTCATGGTTGTTTAGATAAAGTTGTTTAATAATAAATTTAAACATGTGTTATAATTTATTTAAGCATCAATTCCTCGTGTATCTGAATTAAGGGAAAAAAATTGTTAGTTTCAGTTCTACAAATATTCATTGGGAGATTAGACGTGTCCATCCATTGTTGAGAATAATACACACGATAAAAACCAATGTGATAGCAGGATTTAGCACAATTCATGTGCTTAAGCATGTATAATGATTATATTTTAAAGATCAACTCCATTTCTATTATGGTAGAGGAAAAGCAAGGGAGGAAAAGGATAACCTAAACTTTGAAACTCTTAGATACGCTTGCACTTTTGTAGTGTTATTTTTCTCGCTTTCGGAAGTAGTAATATTATCGGTTGCTTTCCTATGCTTCAAGAGGCTGATTCAAATTGTAGCAACCTTGACAAACTTATTAGCTTCTAAAATATCCACTATACTAGAATGAACGCCAACCATTAAGTTTTCATCTGCAATTGTCCAGAGAAGTAATACAGGGGTTATAAAAATCATGTAATAATTAAAATTTTCACATTATACTCAATTCTTTGCATCATGATCTCCTTAGTTTAAACCTTGTGATATTGCAAATTTAAAACTTAATAATAAATAAGCTAGAATCAACCAATGAAAACATGGCAATAAATTAAGATTTAAAGTAAGTACTTACATTGACATAAAAAATGAACTTGGTCAAACCGTATGATTAATGAAATGGAGTACTTAAAGTGACAAAACAATCGCAGAAATGGAGCCTAACTAGTGGACTTGCAGTACCTGGGGCAATGGACATGACCGTCACTTCATCAGAATTACGCACTATTAGAATGTATGTGAAACGCCAATTCCATATGTATTATGTACACCTGCTTGTCTTTTAATGTGTGTATGTATATTACATGCATATGTACGTATAGTGTATATGGAGAAATTACAAAAAAAAAAAAAAAAAAAAAAAAAAAAAAAAAAAAAAACCCATCTTTTTAAGCGTTCGAGTAGTGGAAACATAATATATACTATTATAAAAGATTACATGTCTATCTTGCAAGAACGATAATAGATAAATAACACGAAGTATAAGAAGTAAAGGAGAGTATAAAGTAATCATGATAAAATAACAAAGAAAATAACAGCATAAGATACGGACAGAACATGTAAAAGTTATTGATGTTGCGTAATGCTTATTGCGTCAATTCTATTCTCAGCCAAGTCCCTAAGGCGACCTTGAAGATGGAAATCTTGGAAGAAGGAAGTTTTGTTAATGGTGTATCAAATGACAAAGGCTTTGGCTTCTACATCTCTAAGAAAAAATTCATTGGAAGTAAATAAGGGCCTTCTTTTGGTTATGAGTTGAATTAGTCATTATTGAAGGATTTGTGGCTTCCAGGATAATTTCTACATGACACGAGTATTGAACAATATCATCCAAAGGCTTGCATATACATGAAAGTTTGATGACTAGTTGCTATCGAGTTATGGATTCACATACCGTTTTCTTTGTAAATAGACAGGTGTTCATTAAAGGGGGAAAATGCAATGTCCATATTTGTAGGCGCACACTGTGCACTTATGCAACTTTGGTAGTAATATGCATTACAAATTATTAATGTTCAAGGTAATAAATTTATTATAATGTTTCTAGTAATAAACTGAGGACATACCTGATAAAACAACAATATCTTTGACAATAAGGCTTGAGACAGAAAAGATGTTCATCGACAAGCTGAAATAAGACTCCGGAGGTGAAAGGTTATAGAAATTTAAAAGAGTCAAACAATGCCAACATTATCCAACTTTTTAACCCTTAGGCAATTCTTCCTTTTGACTGTACACAAAAATAAGATGTATACATACATACTAGTTTATAAGAGATGCATATTTAAAATTGTAATAAAGGCATGCAAACAATATGCGAGAATTTATGGTTTCAAATGGCATATTACAGAAACACAATATCCTGACAGTAAAATCAATGATTTTGGAGCAAGATAATATGACTTTGGCTTAGTTTTCCACCCTTTCTATGACTTTGGCTTAGGTTTTGCACTCTTTCTTGTATATCAACTTAATAATCAACATCGCTATATAAATAAATAACATACAAACTCAACAACATAAGTAGTATAAAATTACTCACAAATTCAAACTAAGCTATCGAGATGTACTAAACCACCAAGAAGTAGCTAGCTTTTATGTTCGCTCGTTCTCGATTATCTGACAGTAGGACCAAAGATATAGTGCTTAAGCAAGATCAAAGGGAGATATGACAGATTTTGATGGCTAAAACACCCTACCTCCGTTAAGGTCACTCACAAAGGGAATGCCTTAACTTTGGTGGAGCATTGTAGGTAAAAGATGAATTACAAGACAGACAAATAAAGCAGCGGAAAATAAAAATCATTTTATAAACAATGTGGTTCAGTCAAGCTTTTGCAACAGTTGTCTCAATCATACTTAAAAGTAAAACATAAAACTTCTGTCTTGAATTAAAACATAAAGAAGCATTAAAACAACAGTAAGGCAGCATAAATCCCCAATAAGAGAGTAACCAAAGCCATAACCCAAGGAAAAAGATTCCAAGCAATACATCTACTCTCTTCAAGCTGGAAATGATCCGATATAAGCTGAAGTGTTCCCTCCCTGCGGACCAGGGGGGAACGGAAGAAAAGAAGACGAACAAAATGGGTCAGACATGAGTTGGTAAGTCCAGTGGCTATTTAGTATGTAAACAGGAAAAAGGGTTATGACATGAATAAACTGAATCTAGGACAACACCCTAGAAATAAGATAATAAGGCTGAATATGCTATCACACTCATTTCACTTCTCTGCACCACCTAACTAGTGTCCCAACTGGTAATATATATAAAATGATCATATTGTAATGTGATCCCAATCCCCACAATTGTGGTAGCCTTCAGGTGTACATCTATCGTGAGGATTCCACCTCAATCTGCCTAATTGCCATGAACATGTTAGATGTACCCTTACTACCCTATCGATCAGCTCCTTACTCGTATTAATTTTTTTCCTTGTGTTTGTGTCAATCGGCCCTCTCTTGCGTGTAGATACCCTGTGTTGGTCCCACCATAAGGTGTATCAATCCTTATGATAGCAACCTGACACGATTCAAGATGCACAGTGTATAACTACTGGTACCCAATGCCAGCTTTTTCCCACTCGGGAGTACGTGCACGCCCGTAAACCGTCGGAACCTACACTGACGTACCCCCTGCCGCGGTTTTGACCGTTTATAATCAGCCCAGTAATCGTGCCCCACCCTGCCTAGTTCGGGGTACCATGATACATCTATGTGGATTACTGCTGAAATGTTTCCCCGTTACTAGGGTTTCTTACTGGTTAAGTTTGTGGGTCTATATTTACTAATATTACCCACCAACTCGATATGTACTTAACCCTCCCACTGGTTCAAACATGTTTATTTAATGGTTAAGTTTATAGACCTATATTTACTAATATTACCCACCAACCTGATATGTACTTAACCCTCCTACTGATTCAAGCATGTTTATTTAATGATTAAGTTTGTGGGCCCATATTTACTAATATTACCCACCCAACTTGATATGTACTTAACCCTCCCGCACATTATGCCATATTTGTTAAGTGTTGTCCATTCATGTTAATTTAACCCACCCATTCATCATGTCATGTTAGTTAAATGTTTCTTATTAACTTAACCCTCCTCACTTATCATGTTGGATTGGTTAAATGTTTCCTATTAACTTAACCCCGTTCGTCCATCAAGTTGTATTGGTCAAGTGTTTCTTGTTAACTTAACCCCACATGTTCATCATGTTGTATTGGTTAAGTGTCATCAATCAATTCAAGTTACTTAACCCACCTACTTGTCATGTTACTTTGGTTAAGTGTGGCCTTCTTGTGTCAACTTAACCCTACCACAAATCAAGTTATATTGATTAAGTGTTGCCCTCTTGATTTAACTTAACCTTACCAAGTCATATTGGTTAAGTGTTGCCCTCTTGTTTTAAATTCACCTTACCACAAATCAAGTCATATTGGTTAAGTGTTGCCCCCTTATTTTAACTTAACCTTACCACAAATCAAGTCATATTGGTTAAGGGTTTCTTATTACTTAACCCTACTCATTCATCATGCTATATTGGTTAAGTGTTTCCTATTAACTTAACCCTAGTCATTCATCTTGTTCATTATTATTAATTGATTTATTAATGCACCAACCTCTCACATTAGATATGTGTTGTTGCGGTTACTAGATGTGCCGGACGGTTCCGGGCAGTTTTACACCACAACTCAATCTAACCTCGGGTTTTCCTTGGGCATGATGCACTAACATCTCACATTAGATAGATGTTGTTGTGGTTACTGGAAGTGCCAGGCGGTTCCGGGCTGTTTTACACCATAACTCAATCTAACCTCGGGTTTTCCTTGAGCATGATGCACTAACCTCTCACATTAGATAGGTGTTGTTGTGGTTACTGGATGTGTCGGGCGGTTCCGGACAGTTTTACACCACAACTCAATCTAACATCTGGTTAGGCATGTTCGTATTTTTCTTAATTTACATATTTATCTTTCAAATTTATATGTAAATTAACCGCAATTATTGCCATTTAATTCATGCCCCATTTACCCTCTAAATCATATTTTCAGTTTTTGGTATATAAATTATACCAATTTTATGACACTAACCATTCATTTATTTATGGGCCAAATTATGCTAATAATAATAATTTCTAAGGTTTCCCAACGTTACCCCCGTCATACGTTCACAAAATTCACATAGAATGTTAGGCTCGTAACTTAGCCTAACTTATATACAAAAAGGGGAAAAGCATCTACCATTCACATAACATAAAATAATAAGGAACTAACTAAACATGTGTCATGTAAATGTGGCATAAAATAATGAAATTGCATTTTTGGACCCAACTAACATGAGTCTTTAAGCATATGAAATTACCCAAATCCAACTAGGCATGTAAATGTAAATTTTTGTTTTGGGTCCAATGAACATAAACCTTAAACATATAGAATTACACAAGTTCGACTACACATGTGAATGTGAACTTTTAATTTGGATCCAATAATTATGAATCTTAAACATATGGAATTACACAAGTTTAACAAGGCATGTAAATATGAACTTTTGTTTTGGATCCAACAAACATGAATCTTAAGCATATGGTTTTACACAAGTTTAACAAGGCATGTAAATATGAACTTTAATCTTGGATCCAATTTTCATAGATCTAAATGTAAATCTAAACATAATACATGTCTTGGCCTAATAACTTGCATGTAACATAACATGAATAAATCACTTGTTTTACATGATTGGTTTACATCAACATAATAACCGCATAGCCTAACAACTTGCATGTAACATAACATGAATAAGTCACCAATTTTACATGATTGGTTTACATCAACATAATAACCACATAGCCTAACAACTTGCATGTAACATAACATGAATGAATCATCAATTTTACATGATTGGTTTACATCAACATAATAACCACATAGCCTAACATCTTGCATGTAACATAACATGAATAAATCACCAAACTTTACATAATACATGATTGGTTTAACACCAACATAATAACCACAATAATCTCATAAGGATATACGATAGAATCGTTACAAGAATAGGCATGAATTAACATCATCATTATCTTACAACTAGGAATGACGCTAGTTTTTATTTATTTACAAATCATAACTTTTAATCATTCACATCTAAATAATAACAAGACTTACAAAGAAAAGAAAGTCTTGTTTTTCTGAGATCTGTTTTCTGAATTTGAAAAGCAATCCCTTGAAGAAGACTATCAATTTCTCTAAGTTAGTTTTGATTCGTAGCTTTAATCTTGCTTTCAAGTTGAAGAAGGAATGGTGGCTAAACTATAATGATCATGGACGGCATGGTGGCTCCTTGGAATGAATTTGTGTGATTCAGGATTTGAGGATTAGGGTTGCTTTTATAGAAGTTAAATCTTATGTGAGCCATTAGATCGTTCTAGGAGCAATCACAACTGTCCACACTAGATAGAGTTATCCAGAATTGCCATCTAAGCCCTAGTGACTCAGCAACAGGCCAGAAAGGAACCAGCAACTAGTCAGAATCGTCAAATTTTTGGATCTGGGCGAGGGGGTTAGGTCGACCCCCTGGTCGACCTGTATAGGGGAGGTCGACCCCATGGTCGACCTGGCCTGGGATAGGTCGACCTCCCTTGGTATTTTACTATTTAATTTTCTGAATTTCTCTTGAATCTTCCGAAGGCCATTACTCCTTCATACGAAGTCCGATTTACGAAAACTTGGACTCTATTCCAAGCAGAATTCCAAGACGAACGCAATGGAGTAACCCATTTCCCTTAATTCTCAATTTAAAAATTAAGTATTCTTTAATTCGTTCTTTTAATGTTCTCAAAAAATACGGGGTGTTACATTCTCCCCTCCTTAAAGGATTTCGTCCCCGAAATCTCTAAGTTAAGAAGAATGCATATCCTAACATCCAACATCCATCTACTCAACCATTCAATCACAGGCGTCCACTGTCCTTAAAAATATTTCTAAGGCTTTCATGATCATACGCATAGTGTGTGTACTTGTCCTTATCTAATGCAAAATCAGGCGGTCTACTGATTCAGTTGACCTCATCAATGCGATTATGTCAGTGCCGTGAGTCTATCATGTATGCAATTATTCCTAATCGTACTTTATAACTTCTACATGAGTGCACAATCATTCATACAAATTCAACATCCATATGATAACACATCAAGTTTCAATTCATAAAAATTCACTCATGCATATGGAATATGAAAGTGACTGAGCCGATCTAGTGCCTAATGTGTGTATATGCGTCCACGAGCAACCACTAGCAACCACTTGCAACCACCAATCATAACATGTTTCAAACACATGTTTACATTCATTGGCTTCTAACTAAGGATAAGGAATAGGATCGAGGAGATATACTTAAAAGGTAGATACAAGAAGGCGTAAACTTAAGGAAAGAGAGATCAAGGATGTTCCCTCAAAAAGAAAAGGGGTAGGCTGTGCGTATCTAGCTTTAGTCTTCTAAGTCGCATCTTCTTGAGCTTCACTCCACTGTACCTTAACTAATTTAACTTTACGATTGCGAAGCTTCTTGACCTCCATTTCCAAAACCCACTAGTAAAGATCTGACCTTGATCACTTACTATGCTAGAGGGTATCCAATGTAGTCGAACTATCTTTCCAAGATAAACAGGTGCTAACTAAGATGATTAGAGATCTCTCCTCTACATAGCTTATCCATCATGTTACAAATCTGAGGGTCTAAAGATAAAGGTTGCTATGTACTTTTTACCTCTCTTAAGGTCAGTCTTTTTCTACTTAGGGCGCCTGCCACAACCATTTATCTCTCACGCAAATCCCTCAAGTACAAGCCCTAAAGGCCTAAACCAATATCAGACAAGCACCCAAGGAATATCTCCTCCGAATTTGGACGATCTACGTGAGATGATACTAGCAAAATAACCAAACATTTTGAGCACTTAACCGACTCTGGCTATCCTCGCCAATCTTGCTCCAAAACCATCGTTGGTCGCATAACTGGCTTTGCATTGTCAACTAGATATATGCGGAAGTCTATCTCGAGTTTTAGGGGGAAAATCCCTAACCTAATCGAAAACAACTGCGTACTCATGGACTACTCTAACGGATCGCAAATCGTCGATAGATGCATCAAGTGATTCTAGGTAGCTAAGCCTAACTGATCCCCTCAGGATCGCACGAAATCTCGAGGGTATTCCCGAGGCAAGTAAAAAGTCTAACTACCCTCGTTTCACAATTACTAGCTAACCAATCCATGCCTAGAATCAACCCATAGCCCATGAAATCAAAAAAATAAGCATTACACTTAAACTCAATCCTTAATATAGATATTCCCAAATCTTTACAAACCAAAGATAAATGAGCTGAACCACCAACCGGATTTGAGAAAATAATGAGATCTTCTATTATACTAGTACTAAGGTGCACAGACTCAACTACGGAAGCAGATATAAGCAAATGAGCAGCGCTGAAATAAAAAAGAGTACTAACAGGATGATAAAAAAGAAAAACTAAACTTTACTATCTTTCTCCCAGGTACGCTGGAGGTGAAAGCATGCACTTGCCTTCCTGAAAATCCTGTCCGTTGTCCTTGTCCTCTGGGAAATCCTTGATAAGATGCCCTGCCTCACCATGCTGAAAACAACCACTTGTCTTTTACTTCCTATAATTAAATGACTAGCTATACCGCATAAAAGATACTTCCTCTTGTTGTGGGATCTATTATTTCCTCCGCCCTTCTTATATTCCAATCCCTTGTTTGTGATTCTTCCCCTTTTTCCTCTTTCTCTTTACCTCCTTTGTGAACCATGTTGACAAGCCTTTCGAACGTTGCCTCCATCGCACGGGAAACCCTACAAAGCTTGGAAGAGAATTAGCCGTAGGTGAAACTATTACGACTATGGATGGAGGTTGGGCACTTCTTTGCCCTTTGACAGGTGTCGTAGTCTCATCAAGCCTACGGAACCATGCCGCGATGAGGTTACCTTCCAGAAAGCCAGGAGCCCCGGAGACTTAGAAAAGAAGGAAACAAGGATTCAAACAACGGATCTAAAGATAGTGCTTATGGCTTTGGGGAATATGCCTTTAAAACAAAACTTTTCTTTCGAAAATGATTCTTTTAAAACCGTTTTGAAAATAATTATTTTCAAATCTTTTATATGATTCTGTAACCTTCAGCTCTGATACCAAGTGAAACACCCCACCTCTGTTAAGGTCACTCACAAAGGGAATGCCTTAACTTTGGTGGAGCATTATAGGTAAAAGAGGCAGATGAAGACAGACAAATAAAGCAGCGGAAAATAAAAATCATTTTATAAACAATGTGGTTCAGTCAAGCTTTTACAACATTTGTCTCAATCATACTTAAAAGTAATACATAGAACTTCTGTCTTGAATTAAAACATAAAGAAGCATTAAAACAACAATAAGGCAACATAAATCCCCAATAAGAGAGTATCCAAAGCCATAGCCCAAGGAAAAAGATTCCAAGCAATACATCTACCCTCTTCAAGCTGGAAATGATCTGATCTAAGCTGAAGTGTTCCCTCCCTGCGGACCGGGGGGGGGGGGGGGACGGAAGAAAAGAAGACGAAAGAAAATGGGTCAGACATAAGTCTGGTAAGTCCAGTGACTATTTAGTATGTAAACAAGAAAAAGGGTTATGACATGAATAAACTAAATCTAGGACAACACCCTAGAAATAAGATAATAAGGCTGAATATGTTATCGCACTCATTTCACTTCTCTGCACTACCTAACTAGTGTCCCAATTGGTAATTTATATAAAATGATCATATTGTAATGTGATCCCAATCCCCGCAATTGTGGTAGCCTTCAGGTGTACATCTATCATGAGGATTCCACCTCAATCTGCCTAATTGTCATGAACATGTTAGATGTACCCTTACTACCCTATCGATCGGCTCCTTACTCGTATTAATTTTTTTCCTTGTGTCTGTGTCAATCGGCCCTCTCTTGCGTGTAGATACCCTGTGCTGGTCCCACCATAAGGTGTATCAATCCTTATGATAGCAACCCGACACGATTCAAGATGCACAGTGTATAACTACTGGTACCCAGTGCCTGCTTTTTCCCACTTCGGAGTACGAGCATGCCCGTAAACCGTCAGAACCTACACTGACGTACCCCATACCGCTATTTTGACCGCTTATAATCAGCCCAGTAATCATGCCCCACCCTGCCTAGTTCGGGGTACCATGATACATCTATGTGGATTACTGCTGAAATGGGTCCCCGTTACTGGGGTTTCCTACTGGTTAAGTTTGTTGGCCTATATTTACTAATATTAGCCACCAACTTGATATGTACTTAACCCTCCCACTGGTTCAAGCATGTTTATTTAATGGTTAAGTTTATGGGCCTATATTTACTAATATTACCCACCAACCTTATATGTACTTAACCCTCCTATTGATTCAAGCATGTTTATTTAATGGTGAAGTTCGTGGGCCTATATTTACTAATATTACCCACCCAACTTGATATGTACTTAACCCTCCCGCACATTATGCCATATTGGTTAAGTGTTGTCCACTCATGTTAACTTAACCCACCCATTCATCATGTCATGTTGGTTAAGTGTTTCTTATTAACTTAACCCTCCTCACTTATCATGTTGGATTGGTTAAGTGTTTCCTATTAACTTAACCCCTTCGTCCATCAAGTTGTATTGGTCAAGTGTTTCTTGTTAACTTAACCCCACGTGTTCATCATGTTGTATTGGTTAAGTGTCATCAATCAATTCAAGTCACTTAACCCACCTACTTGTCATGTTACTTTGGTTAAGTGTTTCCTTCTTGTGTCAACTTAACCCTATCACAAATCAAGTTATATTGATTAAGTGTTGCCCTATTGATTTAACTTAATCTTACCACAAATCAAGTCATATTGGTTAAGTGTTGCCCTCTGGTTTTAACTTAACCTTATCACAAATCAAGTCATATTGGTTAAGTGTTGCCCTCTTGTTTTAACTTAAGCTTACCGCAAATCAAGTCATATTGGTTAAGGGTTTCTTATTACTTAACCCTACCCATTCATCATGCTATACTGGTTAAGTGTTTCCTATTAACTTAACCCTAGTCAATCATCTTGTTCATTAGCATTAATTGATTTATTAATGCACCAACCTCTCATATTAGATATGTGTTGTTGCGGTTACTAGATGTGCCGGGCGGTTTCGGACAGTTTTACACCACAACTCAATCTAACGTCGGGTTTTCCTTGGGCATGATGCACTAACCTCTCATATTAGATAGGTGTTGTTGTGGTTATTAGATGTGTCGGGCGGTTTCGAGCAGTTTTACACCACAACTCAATCTAACCTCGGGTTTTCCTTGGGCATGATGCACTAACCTCTCACATTAGATAGGTGTTGTTGTGGTTACTGGATGTGTCGGGCGGTTCCGAGCAGTTTTACCCACAAATCAATCTACTCTCGGGTTAGGCATATTCATCTTTTTCTTAATTTACATATTTATCTTTCAAATTTATATGTAAATTATCCACAATTATTCCCATTCAAGTCATGCCCCATTTACCCTCTAAATCATATTTTAATTTTTGGTATATAAATTATACCAATTTTATGGCACTAACCATTCATTTATTTATGAGCCAAATTATGCTAATAATAATAATTTCTACGGTTTCCCAACATTACCCCCGTCATACGTTCGCAAAATTCACATAGAATGTTAGGCTCGTAACTTAGCCTAATATTTATACAAAAAGGGGAAAGAAGGGAGAATGTACCATTCACACAACATAAAATAATAAGGAACTAACTAAACATGTGTCATGTAAATGTAGCATAAAATAATGAACTTGAATTTTTGGACCCAACTAACATGAGACTTTAAGCATATGAAGTTACCCAAATCCAACTAGGCATGTAAATGTAAATTTTTGTTTTGGGTCCAATGAACATAAACCTTAAACATATAGAATTACACAAGTTCGACTACACATGTGAATGTGAACTTCTAATTTGGATCCAATAATTATGAATCTTAAACATATTGAATTACACAAGTTTAACAAGGCATGTAAATATGAACTTTTATTTTGGATCCAACAAACATGAATCTTAAGCATATGGTTTTACACAAGTTTAACAAGGCATCTAAATATGAACTTTAATCTTGGATCCAATTTTCATAGATCTAAATGTAAATCTAAACATAATACATGTCTTGGCCTAATAACTTGCATGTAACATAACAAGAATAAATCACCAATTTTACATGATTGGTTTACATCAACATAATAACCGCATAGCCTAACAAATTGCATGTAACATAACATGAATAAGTCACCAATTTTACATGATTGGTTTACATCAACATAATAACCACATAGCCTAACAACTTGCATGTAACATAACATGAATGAATCGCCAATTTTACATGATTGGTTTACATCAACATAATAAGCCTAACAACTTGCATGTAACATAACATGAATAAATCACCAAACTTTACATAATACATGATTGGTTTAACACCAACATAATAACTACAATAATCTCATATGAATATATGATAGAATCGTTACAAGAATAGGCATGAATCAGCATCATCATTATCTTACAACTAGGAATGACGCTAGTTTCATTTTATTACAAATCATAACTTTTAATCGTTCACATCTAAATAATAACAAGACTTATAAAGAAAAGAAAGTCTTGTTTTCTGGGATCTGTTTTCTGAATTTGAAAAGCAATCCCTTGAAAAAGACTATCAATTTCTCTAAGTTAGTTTTGATTCGTAGCTTTAATCTTGCTTTCAAGTTGAAAAAGGAATGGTGGCTAAACTAGAACGATCATGGATGGCATGGTGGCTCTTTGGAATGAATTTGTGTGATTTAGGGTTTGAGGATTAGGGTTGCTTTTATAGAAGTTTAATCTTATGTGAGCCGTTAGATCATTCTAGGAGCAATCACAACCGTCCAGACTAGATAGAGTTATCCAGAATTGCCACCTAAGCCCTAGTGACTCACCAACAGGACAGAAAGGTCTCAACAACTAGTCAGAATCGTCAAATTTTTAGATCTGGGCGAGGGGGGTAGGTCGACCCCCTGGTCGACCTGTATAGGGGAGGTCGACCCCATGGTCGACCCCCTGGTCGACCTGGCCTGGGATAGGTCGACCCCCAGGTTGACCTGCCTTGGTATTTTACAATTTAATTTTATGAATTTCTCTTGAATCTTCCGAAGGCCATAACTCCTTCATACGAAGTCTGATTTACGAAAACTTGGACTCTATTCCAAGCGGAATTCCGAGACGAACGCAATGGCGTAACCCATTTCCCTTAATTCTACTTTAAAAATTAAGTATTCTTTAATTCGTTCTTTTAATATTCTCAGAAAATACGGGGTGTTACAGTGGCAGTGAGGCTTGGGCGCGGTACGACGAGGGAACTGCATGATTTTTGATAGGGCTCAAAGAAAATGGTGGGGGTCACTCTTGACATAGTTATTAGAGGAGGAGATGGAGGTGCCCATTAATAAAATTGGGTTTAGGGTTTGAAGATAGAAAAATAGTTGCGATTTGAGTGGAAATGAGGAAAGATAGCAGTGAAATTTCGTAGTTTGATATTGTATATCCGCCTTTATTCAAAGCATTATACTGAAAAAGTACTGGATCGGAGTAGAGGCGCTTTAGTATGCCCTTATTTATAATTATTAAGGACCATTCTTACATCAGCCCTTAATTTATTATTACTAGGGGCTTTCTATTTTTTATGCCCTAAATTGATAGCCCCTAATACACTTTAATCTAGTAGTGTATACGCTGCTTCGTTCGTCATCTGACTGGAGCATCGCCTGCTTCGCACATACTTCCAAAACTACGCACCACTATAACAATGCATGTACCCACCTTCTCACTGTGAAAACCGCACTTCATGTTTCTTCATCTCCCATCTTCTTGCTCTTTCCATTTCTGGAACAAACTCAGTGCACAACGTATACATGCTTCTGCTCCTTGCTCCTTGTTCAATAGTCACCGTTGCTTCACCAAAATTGCTAATAGAAGCCTCACTCTTTGCATTTCACGCACTGCTTCCCCCTATTTTCTCTTCACAAAACATACCGCTACATTTCGCATTTTATACGTTTCTTCCCCCATACCACCTTATCAAATCCACACTTTTCTCAACTTCATATACAGTAATCGCTTCTACTCTCCCTCCACCGTGTTGCTCCACGTTTAACCCATGCATGCACCTCCATACTATTACTTCTTCTCCCCTACGTCACTTGCCACTTCTCTACTATTCATTATTCTCACAGCGTATTCTCAACTCCACAAACTTATATTCTTCGTTCAAACTTATTTCTTCTGTTAAACCTCACACATGCATGTCATTTACCCTACGGCATGCCTCCTTCACCTAACGCAACACATATGCCCGCACTATCTCAACCACCCTCGGGTAATGCACCGTCCATGTTCTTCACAATTAAACTGTTGCCTCACACCTGAAAAGGGAAACAACCCCGCACACTCCATCTTCATCGTATATCATGAACCGCCTGACCCCATTGCACGCCAGTATTTCCTCCTTCTGCTGCTTCTCATGCCATTCAAGTTCACTGCTTAGCGCCGGCTAACACTTCACACAACACCGAACCCCACTGTTGTTTCATTATTGCTTGACCCACTTCATAAAATATTCACGCAGATGTTCCTTCCCTTTACCCTGATCTGCGCCTAGTGGAAAATGGTTGCAGCCACTTCATGTTCTTTTTATTTTAGGTTTTGATTTTATCTCATTCCCGTAAGCATTTAAATAGAAGCGGTTTAAGTACTGGAGTGGGGAGGCATTCCTGCTTTTGATTTGCGAGAAAAGAAGATGAGAGCTGTCGTATTTATAGGAGTAAAGCCGTGGTGGCCACGATATATAATTTAATATAATATATTTTATAGATATACTATATATATATATAGAGAGAGAGAGATCCGAGTCTATATTTTAATGTACCATGAAAATAGGGTTTTCAATATAACTTGGTCGGCACGGTTTCACTGATTATTGGGTAAACATGGGGTAGGAATTGAAAAGGGTTACCATGCCTGCTGTATGCTTTTAATTCTACGAGACAAAACATTATAAGGTAAAATAGGTTGTGGCCAAATTTTATCTAGCCTTAACGAATGAAGAAATGAGCTGCTTTTCGTACACTGGGTAGGAAAATTTTCAAAGGTAGCATGCCAAAATAAATTTGAAATGATGCGTTCAAATTGACAAATCTGGATGAATATAAACGTTAGAGTACGGTAGGCTACGTTAAATTTTACGGCACCGCTGTATTACATTAACCGTACAAATCGCACCGACATACACGATCTTCAAAAATTACGAAAATGGACGTCATGATATAATTTGATGTTACAGTCCCAATGTAACACCCTACGTCCATTAATGTCACTCACAAAGGGAATGCATTAACTTCCATGGAGGTTTTAAGTGAATATAGAACAGAAAAATTACAACAAGACAGATAATAAGTAGTACTTGGAAATCTATAACTTTATTTCATTGCAGCGGAAATTAAACATGTTTGTTACATCATAAAACCATAAATCAGAGTCAAGTACAATATCCATCTTGATAAAACAAAATACATAATCCCATTACATAAATAGCCATTAAAGAAGATAACAAGATGGACTTTACTTCAGCGGTCTAAGCTTTCCAAAAGAGAGAATAAGCAATTCAATCAGACTCCACTAGAGCTGGGTCCACCCTGAGGACCTGGAGGGGGAAAAAAGATAGAAATAGAGGGGGTCAGACATAAAGTCTGGCGAGTATGATAATTCTAACAATACTATTATCAAAATAACTAGACTAAGGCATAAGCTGGAAAACAAGGAAATGTCTATGAACTATTGGGTATGGAAGAGCAGATAAAGATAACGTTAAAGGCACACCTAATACTAACGAATAATTACTACACTGCACCACACCAGTCACCCTAAAGGTTGATCCCACTTGCTTCACTTAGAAATTTTATAAATAACTTCGTGTACCCCTACCTGACTACATAGGTGTCGCCTGCCCCTATCTCCGCTAGGTGTACCCCACTACCCACTTTCGATCGGCTCCCTACTCGTAGATACCCGTGCTGGTCCCACAATGGGGTGTATCACTCCCCTAAAGTGGCAACCCGATACAGCCTAAGGATGCATGGCTTATACCTACACGATGCAACAACGTCTTACCTACCAGCCCGGGTCCACACACGCATATGAAACCCGTTGGACTTGCGTTGCCACCGCTAACCCGTTTGGCCTCTTATAGTCAAGCCCAGTATGCATGTCCCGTCCTCGACTTGGGTCGAGCCCACAAAGATACGTTTGGGTTACTGGTTGAAATGGGCCCCCAATTACTTACCACAAGCTATCCACCTAAGCTTGTCCCCACTAGTATATCCCACTTAACCCTCTTCTTAGTCATGTTCATTTACATGTGTGTTTGGTTAAGTCTTACTAATCGTATTTCAAATGCCACTAAAGGCACCCACTAGATTCCTCATGCCACCCAAGGCACCTACTTAACCCCCATGTCCCACTTCACATGTTTATCTGGTTAAGTATTTCTTAATTCATTCAGGCCATAACCTCACAAAGACCTCTCACATTAGACTGGCATTTATGGCAGCTAGTTCGCCGGGCAGGTCCGGGCAGTCTTACACCATAAAAGAGTCTAACCTCGTATCTTTACAACTATTATGCTTTAATTTGGGCCTAGGACCTCTCACATTGGGCTGACATTTGTGACTACTGGATTCGCCGGGCGGGTCCGGGCAGTTTTACGTCACAAACGAGTCCAACCTCGTGTCCTAAGCATTGATTAACACTTATAATCTTTTACCCCAGTTTTAAATATATCCCTATTCAAATCATTAATTAATTCCAATTTTAATGATGTCCATAATTGACTCAATTATGGCCATCCACTTACGGTATGCAAAATCATATCAATTGCACCCCAATTTCTTAATATTAAATCCTTAATATTACCCCTACCCCACGTTATACGTTCGCTTATTCAACGCAAAATATACGTTAGACTCGAATAGTCTAACTCATAGCACAAAGTTAAATTATCACCACATATAGACAAATAAAATAGATCTAATCATAATAGGGGTGAAACTTGCATAAAACTACACATGTCATGGATCTAAAGGTGTCAACTTGTTTGGTTAAATGTCACAACTTACATAATATGATCATAACCCAAGTTCATGTATAAACTTGCATATGTGGTTTATGCAACATAATGATGGTGTGAACTAGCATCTAACACATAGAACTCACACATGTCATAGCATAATTCTAGATCTAAATAGATGTCATAATTCTAGATCTAAATAGATGTCATACAATATGTGAGATTATACATATTAATAAATCTAAACTTGCATCGGTACATGTGATTTATCATGTGAATCATCATAGCCCAAATATATATAATCAACATCATGATTCATAAGCTAACTACAACATAATAACATCATGGCTTTATAACATCGCAACTTAGCATAGAAACTTGCAACATATATAATATCATCATAGCATGATTTACAACATATAGGATATCATCATCACATAACATAGGATTTACAACATACATGATAGTATAAGGTTTACGACAACATATATGACAATTCACATCATTTTCTTGTGATCCATATCACATCTTAATCTAATTAGTTTGCTAATAATCTTATTAAGATCATCATACTCACAATTAGAAAAGAAAGAGAGTCTTGATTTGCTTTAGAGTTGAGTAGAATTAGAGTTTTGATTAGCTTTCTTCCTTCTTAGTTGGCGGCGGCTACACTGAGTTCCATGGCGACGGTATGACATCGGCTATTCTATTTTTTTATGTGATTTTAGAATGAGAGACTACCCATGTATACATAGAATTTAGGATTAGTTTAGACCGTCCGATCAACTCAGAATGAACCTGAACCGTTAAATTAGCCAACTCAGCCCTAAAGACACATCAGCAGCTCAAGATTGGGCTCGGCCCAAACCTGGCCGACTTGACCAGGTCGACACCCAGGTCGACACTACATTCGACCTGGGGGGGGGGGGAGGTCGACTCTAGTGTCGACTCCCCAGTCGACCTGCCTGGGCGGGAATTTTCTCGCCCAGCCCGCTTCTGCACTTCCAGTTTGAATTTTTAAATTTTCCTACGAGCTGTTTTGAATTTTCTGAAACTTCGATGGCCATATCTCCTTCATACGAAGTCCAAATTATGCAAACTCGGACTCTATTTCAACCAGAATTCCGAGACGAACACAATGGTGCAACCCGTTTCCCACAATTCTCACGTCTGAGATTAGTTATTCTTTAATTTGTGAATATTTATATTAACAGAATTACGGGGTGTTACATTCTCCCCTCATTAAAGGATTTCGACCCCGAAATCTTCAAGTCAAGAAGAATGTATATCCTAACATCCAATCGTCCATCTACTCAACCATCAAACACAGGCATCCATTGTCCTTATAGACTTCTAATGCTTTCATGTTTAAATGCACAGTGTGTGTACATGTCCATATCTAATGCAAAATCAGGCGGTCCACTGATTCAGTTGACCTCCTTAATGCAAATCATGATAGTGCCCTGCGTCCATTATGTATGCAAAAGTTCCTTAATGCTACATATTATCACTATATGCGTGCACAATCATCAACTGAATGCAGCATCCATATGATAAAAAAATCCTCATACATCCATTTTACTAAATACATCCATATATATATGCAATATGCAATATGAAGTGACTGAGCCGATCTAGTGCCTAATAGTGTGTGTATATGCGTCCACGAGCAACCACTAGCAAACACTTGCATCCACTTTGCATCCATCGTACATAACATGTCTCAAACACATGTTTCAACCATAGGATTATCCTAACTAAAGGTCAAGGATACTAGCGAGAGGACATACTAAAGATAAGATAAGTACAAGCTAAGCGATAAAGGAGAAATTAAAAGACATACCCTTAAAAAGAAAATGGTACAACGAACGCATCTTCGCTTCTGTCTCCCAAGTAGCGTTGCTCTCATCATCTCCCCATTGCACTTTGACTAGTCTGACCTCTCGATTCCTCAACTTCTTGATCTCCGACCCAAGAATGCATGTAGGAGCTCGTCGAATCGTCGCATCACGCTCTATCACCACCTCTCTAAGCAAGCTCGGCTCTACCACTTATGCGGTCTCGTGCAAGCACTTCCTCAAATGTGACACATGGAATACGTCGTGTACACCACTAAGTCTCTCAGGCAACTCCACTCTATACGCCATCCGTCCAATCTTCTCCTTAATAGGAAACGACCCTACAAACCTTGGTGCTAATTTCCCAAAGGACCCAAAGTGAACAACATTCCGTAATGGAGACACTTTGATAAAGACCATGTCCCCAACATCAAACTCAAGATCTGTCCTCCTTTTGTCTGCATAAGATTTCTGCCTATCTTGCGCCGTCTTCATCCTCCTTCGAATCAAGTCGATCTTTTCCGAAGTCTCTCTAATCATATCGGGCCCAAGTAAGATCTTATCCGTAGATTCCCACCAATATGTAGGTGAACGACAAGATCGTCCATAAAGAGCTTCGAAAGGTGTCATGCCAATGCTAGATTGAAAGTTGTTATTATATGCGAACTCTACCAACGGAAGATGCTCTTCCCATGTACCCCCAAAGTCTAGGATACATAGCCTCAAAAGATCCTCTAGAATGTGATTCACCCTCTCAGTCTGGTCATCCGTCTGAGGATGATACGCAGTGCTCAAACAAAACTGAGTCCCTACCGCCTCTTGCAAGCTCTTCCAAAATTCGCTAGTGAAGATAGGATCATGGTCGCTTACTATGTTAGAAGGAACACCATGCAAACGAACTATCTCTCGAACGTATACAGAAGCTAACCATGGAGCAGTCCTCTTACTCTTCACGGGAATGAAATGGGCGCTCTTAGTAAGTCTGTCTACTATAACCCAAATCCCCGTATTACCCTTCCTTGATCTTGGTAATCCATCCATAAAGTCCATCGAGACACTTTCCCACTTCCATAGTGGAATCTCCAATGGGTGAAGCAACCCACCGGGTTTCTTTTGCTTCGCTTTTACTTGTTGGCACACCAAGCATCTAGCAACATACTCGGCCACATCCCTCTTCATACCGGCCCAAAAGAAAACTCGCTTCATGTCTTTGTACATCTTGTCCCCGCCGGGATGAATGGTCATCTTCGAATGATGTGCTACGTCAAGAATAGCCTTCCTCAAACCTTCGTATCGAGGTACACAAAGTCTACTATCCCTACGTAACCATCCCTTATCATCCAGGGTATACCTACGGAGATGGCTTGATGACTCCCCTCTTTTGAGCTTTTCTACTAACTCAACCAACTGTGGGTCGTCTCGCTGTGCCTCACCAATCCGTCCCAAAAGTGTAGGTCTGACCTCCAAGGATGCTAGCAAACCGGGTACAAAGTCAACGGAAGGTTTAAAGTCAAACATAGAGATGAATTCTAAGTTTCGCCGCTCAACAAACAATAGGCTCAAGGACAACCTTTTCCTACTTAAGGCGTCTGCCACCACGTTACCCTTGCCACGGGTATATGTTATTTTGAAATCGTAGGACGCTAAGAACTCCATCCACCTTTGCTGCCTTAAGTTCAAGTCCTTCTGAGAGAATAAGTATTTAAAATACTTGTGGTCAGTGAACAATTCGAATTTCTCACCAAGATGGTAATGACGCCAAGACTTAAGCGCGAAAACAATTGCGGCTAACTCTAGGTCATGTGTAGGGTAATTTTTCTCATGCACCCTTAACTGCCTTCCACCATAGGCTATTACCCTTCCCTCTTGCATTAAGACCGCGCCTAGACCTGTCCCACAAGCATCGGTACAAACAGTAAATGGCTTACTCCCGTCTGGCAGCACTAAAACTGGAGCTGAGGTCAAAGCTCTCTTTAAACGTTGGAACGCATCATCATAATCTACATCCCACGCGAAGACTAGGTTCTTCTTCGTCAGGCGTGTCAATGGAGCTGTTATTTATGCGAAGTCTTTGATAAACTTCCTATAGTAGCCAGCCAACCCCAAGAAACTCCTTACTTCGGTAGCATTTTTAGGGACCTTCCAATCTTGGATGGCCACCACCTTCGCGGGATCCACAGCTATCCCTTCTTTGGAAACCACGTGCCCTAAGAATCGCACTTCCTCTCTCCAGAAGTGACACTTAGTAAATTTAGCTTTAAGGTTATGCGCTCGTAGAGTCTCCAACACTTCCCTAAGATGTAGGGCATGCTCTTCTTCATTCTTAGAAAAGATCAAGATGTCATCTACAAAGACCACCACGAATTTATTAAGGTACTCCCTAAACACCCTACTCATCAAATCAACAAAGTATGCGGGGGCGTTTGTCAAACCGAAGGGCATCACTAGCCATTCATAGAAACCGTCTGGAGTCCTAAAGGCAGTTTTGTCTATGCTATCCTCAGCCACTCTCAACTGATGGAATCCAGTGGCTAAGTCCAACTGCGAAAACATTGAGACGCCAACTAACTGATCGAAGAGATCGTCAATCCTCGGCAGTGGGTGTCTGTTTTTCTTAGTAAGTTTATTAAGTTCTTTATAATCCGCACAAAGTCTAAGGGACCCATCCGCCTTCGTGGCAAACACTACTGGAGCACCCCACTCCGATATACTACGTCTTATGAACCCCTTCTCAAGCAACTCCTTCACTTGCTTATTGAGTTCCCTCCTTTCACGAGGAGCCATGTGGCGTACTGGCAAAGATACCGGTTTTGCATTATCCACAAGATATATTCGAAAATCTATCTCCCGCTTCGGAGGCAAGCCCTTCACCTCCTCAAACACATCCGAATATTCTTGGACTACTTTAACAGATCGTAGATTTTCCACCGACGCGTCAAGCGATTCTAGATAACTTAGCATAATGGAATTTATGGGATTACAAAAGATTTCGAGAGTGTTGCCAAGGCGAGTCATGAGCCTAACTACTCTCCTTTCACAATCAAGAACGGCCCCATTTCTGGATAACCAATCCATTCCTAAAATTAGCCCATAGCCCGTGAAGCCCAAAACATAAGCATCACATCTAAACCCAACGCTAAGTATAGAAATTTTCAAATCCAAACATATCATGGACAAATAAGCTGAGCCCCCAATTGGATTCGAAACAACTAAGGGATCCTCTATTAAACTGGTGTTTAAGTGCAGTGATTCAACAAATGATGTAGAGATAAACGAATGCGATGCGCCCGAATCGAATAAGGTACGGACAGGATGATCAAACAGAACAACTAAGCTTTCAACAGAAATTGTTCTACCTCGTTCTTGCAGCGGTGGGACCGCGAGAGCCTGAACTTGTCCCCTTGCCTGCCCTGGTGCCATAAGAGTGCATTCACCTGTCCTCCCGAGGTAGACCCTGCCCTCTGCCCCTTCTTTGGGCAGTCCTTCACTAGATGTCCCGCTTCACCACAGTGAAAACAGCCAGTCTTCTTTTTCTTTCTGCAATCCTTGCTGAGATGGCCTAGTGTCCCACAGTTAAAGCATCTTTTCTTTCCTTTGCCATTATTGTCTTTACCACCCTTCTTGTTTTGCTGTTGTGGTTTCTTCTGATCCCCTTTCTTCTCGGGTGCCTTATTAGCATTAGCGCCTTTCTCCTCGTGCATGAGTGCCATGTCTACTAGCTTCTCAAAGGTGGCCCCCATAGGGATGTGGGTCATAGCCAACCCCTGCAATGGCTCATTCAAGCCATTAACGAACCTCAGAGCCTTCTTCTCCTGCGTGTTCACCAAATCTAAGCCAAACCTTGCCAATTGGTTAAATTTGTTGACGTACTCTTTCACTGATAGATTTCCCTGCTTCAGTGTCAAGAACCTTTCCATGTATAGATTCTCTTCTGCCCTTGAGAGATACTTTGCCTCAAACCTACGTCTGAAATCTGCCCAAGAATCAACAGGACGCTCCCCATTAGTGACCTCCCACCAAAACGAGGCCTCTCCCTTCATTAACCAAGCTGCTAATTTGACTTTCCTCCCTTCTTCTAATTCAAAGATTTCTAGCAATTCTTCCACCTCCTTAAGCCAATCTCTAGCTTCCACAAACGTTTCTGACCCTTGAAAAGGTTTTCCACCCATAGCCTTAAATTTCTTGCATGTCTTTGCAAAAGTATCAGTGCGAGGAGGGGGGAGGAGGAGGAGGAGCGGGTGCAACTGGTGGTGGAGGAACATTGGCTGGACCTGCAGCGGCCCTAGCCTCTAATAACCTCCTATACCATCCTGGTATCGTTACACCCTCCGGAAGGTTAAGATCTTCAGCCATGCTGAAACGAAAAAGGAAAGATTCAAAATGGAGAATTCGAAAGATAAAGATATATGGCTATTGGGGATTATGTTTTTCATAAAAACTTTCCTCTTTAAATTACTCATCAAGACATGTTTTTGAAAACACTTCTTCCAAAAATACTTTAGAAAAATAGTTTTTCTAAAAAAATATTTGTTCTGGTAACCTTAAGCTCTGATACCACGTGTAACACCCCACGTCCATTAATGTCACTCACAAAGGGAATGCATTAACTTCCATGGAGGTTTTAAGTGAATATGGAACAGAAAAATTACAACAAGACAGATAATAAGTAGTACTTGGAAATCTAAAACTTTATTTCATTGCAGCGGAAATTAAACATGTTTGTTACATCATAAAACCATAAATCAGAGTCAAGTACAATATCCATCTTGATAAAACAAAATACATAATCCCATTACATAAATAGCCATTAAAGAAGATAATAAGCTGGACTTTACTTCAGCGGTCCAAGCTTTCCAAAAGAGAGAATAAGCAATTCAATCAGACTCCACTAGAGCTGGGTCCACCCTGAGGACCTGGAGGGGGAAAAAAGATAGAAATAGAGGGGGTCAGACATAAAGTCTGGCGAGTATGATAATTCTAACAATATTATTATCAAAATAACTAGACTAAGGCATAAGCTGGAAAACAAGGAAATGTCTATGAACTATTGGGTATGGAAGAGCAGATAAAGATAACGTTAAAGGCACACCTAATACTAACGAATAATTACTACACTGCACCACACCAGTCACCCTAAAGGTTGATCCCACTTGCTTCACTTAGAAATTTTATAAATAACTTCGTGTACCCCTAGCTGACTACATAGGTGTCGCATGCCCCTATCTCCGCTAGGTGTACCCCACTACCCACTTTCGATCGGCTCCCTACTCGTAGATACCTATGCTGGTCCCACAGTGGCGTGTATCACTCCCCTAAAGTGGTAACCCGATACAGCCTAAGGATGCACGGCTTATACCTACATGATGCAACAACCACTACAAGAAAATATTATATTAATAGCAAGTAGGATTGCACTGAAAATTGTCTTGCTATTGTTTAATGGTTAATTCTTTACTTAAATAAAAAGACAACAAGTTAATTTGCAATTAAAATGACCGTGCGCAATAATATTTTAATCCCACCACACGTTAATCTCGTTCCCCTACTTGGTTTCCCTCCAATATTTTTTTAGGCCGCCAAATTTTCACTTTTCTTTTACACTTCTCCTCGATATTCTCATCTTCATCCTTTCGCCTTATTTTAATATTAGTCCTCCTCTCCTGCCGCCGCGGTATACCCTAACCTTTCCATTCTTCAACCTCAATCCTTCCACAAGTTCACGAATCGTCCGTTATTCTATTTTTCTCGAAATTCCAGAAGTTCAACGACCTGATTTGCGACTTGAATCGGAGCAAAGCGCAATTTGGTCCGAAAGAAATTCTTCAACTCGATTGGGTCCGAAGTTCAACCACCTTCCAAAAGCGAGATTTGGTCTGAAGTACAATTCTTCAATCGCGAGCATTTGGTATATATTTTTGAACCTTAGCAATTTTAGTCATTTTTCTTTACCGATGATTTTCCTGTGGGATTTTCCTGTTATAGCCAGTTCATGTGGGATTTTCCTGTTTCGAATATGTTGACTTTCCACTAGTTTTTGTGCTATATCTTAGTTTACATTTTCCTGATTCGAATGTGGTGATTTTTATGATTCGAATGTGGCATCGTTGACCCTGATTCGATGATAGGCAATAGTACTCTTTATATGTGGTTTAACGTCTGTGTCAGTAAAGCATCTTGGTCAATTTTCTTAATTATATATATATATACAAATCACATGTCAGTATTTATGATTATTTAAAAGCTTAGAAACTTTCTAACATGGCAATCTAATGTCAAAATTTGGCATTAGTATTCACAAAGCATGTAAAATAACAAACCACCATCTAACTTGATTGTAAAACGGAAAAAATCACTTCATGATTCAGGTAGAATGAAATAATTTAACACTTAACTATGGTAATTTACTGATTAAGTCATAATTTGGAACTCAGGATGGCATCATCTGATTAATTTAGATGCACATGGTAAAGACCTAAATCACCACAATGCAATAACCATACGTGCACCAAAAGCGAAACAATACTAAGACCTACGATTACGAATAAAAATTGCATAATCAAAGGCAAACTACTGGTCCCACTAGAGATGAGTGAGGCTAGTTTAGATCAGTTAATTTTAAAGGAGAGAACGTGGCTCGACAAGCTTGGAAGTGGCTGTCGAGTTGTACTGGAAGAGCTGTTGTCGTGAGTATATGTTGGGAAGGGAAACTGTACAGTATTTGTGAAGATTTTTGAGCATCTTGTTGTTTGGGAGGGATGATGCATGTAGGAGTTTGTTGACATGAACTAAATGGAATGCGACATGTTGTATGCGTACTAGAGTTGTATTTTGTTTAGTGTAATTGACGTTGGGTGCAGTGATGGTTCCTGGTTGGTAATGGCAGCGTCGAAAGTAAGAAACAGAGGGGATGTATATTTTACAAATGAAGGGAAGAATCCATGATGCGTGGAGTCTGCTGTTCAAAGGCATGCAGGAATCATGGAGGACTTCGGTTGTAACGAACAGGAGGAAAGGCGGGTTGAATACTATGGGGATGGAAGACATGCATATGTACGGTTACCAATTTTCTTAATTGGAAAGTATTAAACACAATGGAAAAAATAACAACTCATATACGGTTACCAATCGTATACGGAAAAAAAAAATCATATATGGAACTTAATACTTGCGTAGTTCAAATAAATAATGGTTAATGAGATACCAGTTCAAATAAATGGTTTAATGGCATAATCACTTGATCACATAACTGAATGCATACTAAAATAAAAGGCATATAAGCTAATAGCTGCAGCCTGCAGAACTCAACTTAACACATCCACTCAACCTAACAGGCAATCAATCTGCATAAACACTTGCACTCGCTTGCAACTTGTTGTAGAAGAGATTAACCTCTCTTCCATTTTATATTGGAAAGTCTAAATCTTAATCTAACCACTAGAGATGATTACAGATTATATTTTTAAATTTCTCCCTCATGCAAATAAAAAAGTATGAGTGCTTAAGAATCTGTTCACATTAAACTCAAAATATGAGTATGATTGCTTAAGAATTTTGGATATAAAAATTAGGAACCAGTTTGCATTCACCATGTTCGTACTAATTCACTCTTCCAAGTCAATTATAACTACACCTGGTCTATACAGCTAATACATTTAAAAGTGGATACATAAGATAAAAGTTACTAATTCTCAGTAAGTGAAAAAAAATTACCTGAGAAGTAATTGTTAAATCAAGAGTCCGTTCCGAAAATTGCACAGCATTTGCAGTAACCACTTTTAAATAAAGGCTTTCGATAAGATGGAGATCTTTCACCAGCGTTCCTTTACTCGCTTGAAAGAAATGTATCTTGGTTAAGAAAGTGTTCTCAAATTCTTTTATCTCAATCTTCGGATTGCTCTCATCAGTGCTTGAAACTGAGACAAGTTTGGCCTTGACTACTTCATCTTTGGTTTCATTTCTGCCCTTGACTACTTCATCTTCAAGGCTCTTCATTTTTTCTTGTAGTTGTTTCATATATTCGACTGTTTGTGAGAGCACTGATGCCTCATCTCCCTACAGCACGAAAATATTAAGTGAAACTAAGAATGTCAATGCATTAATGATAAATTTCAATCTTATCAAAATGGAAGTGGTATTGGATATATATATTATATAAACACTGTCATTTTTTCATATGCTTGAAGATTATATTTTCAAATTTCTCCCTCATTCTAATAAAAGAGTATGAGTGCTTAAAGTAAAAGAATCTGTCGACATTAAACTCAAAATATGACGAGGGTAAAGATTAATAATATTTTTACATACCTTCTTTAAATCTGGAAGAATTGTTGATAAAGAATACAAATTATCAGTGGTTAAATCCAAATCAAGATTGCCCAAATCCCATTGATTAGTTTTTGTCTCCTATAATTATCAACCATTTAGAGTTTTGCATTAATAGAGGGCTGTAAAATGATGAAACTATTCTGCATTAATAGAGGGCTGTAAAATGATGAAACTATTCTGCATTAATAGAGGGCTGTAAAATGATAAAAAAGTCCTACTGAGCTGTTGCATGCTAGTGCAGTAGCAGGGTTTGCTGCCTCATATGCAGTGTGTGGTTTAACCATGGGAATTAACTGTGCCATTTGTGACCAAAAAAAAGCTTATGTTCAAAAACACGTCTATAATTCTGTCTAAACTGCTATGTATACTGTTGTGTCTTTGCTGAACTGTGTTCAGTCTGTTTGAATGAACTGTGTTCAGTCTGTTTGACTGAACTGTGTTCAGTCGGTAACATCAGATCGATGTTTTATAAATTTAACACCTACTGAATTGTACTTTTGTTTTGTTTAGAAAATTGCTTGTTACAGTATCATATACGACGATGGAAAAAAATTGGGTGCTTTTACACAGGTAACAATACAATATTTAGCTTAAAATTTAACCTGGAATTTAAAATAAAAACTTGATTTGTTATGTTGATAACTTTGTTTTTTATTTTATCATAGAACTAGTAGCGAATACGAGCAAGGAGCATGGAATTTTGTGCATGCTGCAAAGAGAAACTTAGGCTTAGGAAACGTAGAGAAAATTTTATGTCCTTGCTTAGATTGTCGAAATATCACCCATCAATATGGTGATATTGTTGTCGAACATTTGATTATAAGAGGAATGGATCCTGTATACAAGTGCAGTAAGTGGTACAGTCATGGTGAGCAAATGAATTTAACTAAAAAAGTGGAGGTGGATGACACATATGAACTACTTCAAGCCATTCACTTTGAAGATGAAGCGTTTGTCAATCATACCTTTTTCTCCGATGATAAAAATAATGATGATGCACAGAAGCGAGTGGATGATTTTCTTAAAAATTTGGAAGATGCAAAAACTCCATTATACCCTGATTGCGTAGATCAAACAAAATTATCTGCTATCACTGAATTGTATAATCTTAAATGTAAAACTGGATTATCCGATACTGGTTTTGATAAGCTTCTAAATGTGCAACAATTGTTATTACCCAAAGATAATGTCCTTCCAAAAACTTTGTATGAGTTGAAGAAGTTCCTCAAAGCATTTGACATGGGATTCGAGAAGATTCATGCATGCAAGAATGATTGTTGTCTTTTTAGGAAAGAGTACAATGAGTTGAATAAATGTCCGAAATGCGGTTCTTCGAGATGGAAGATAAATGAGCGGACGAAAGAGATAATGCCAGGTATTCCGGTCAAAGTATTGAGATATTTTCCAATTATTCCAAGATTAAGAAGAATGTTTAGATCCCCACAAATGGCAGAAGATTTAAGATGGCATTTTAGTAATAAAAGTAATGATGAAAAAATGCGTCATCCTGTGGATTCTTTGACATGGAGCATGGTGGATGATAAATGGAATTCATTTTCAAATGATCCACGTAATCTTCGACTTGGTCTTGCTACCGATGGTTTTACTCCATTTGACATTAAGGGTACCAAGTATAGTTGCTGGCCGGTGATGCTTGTGATTTATAATCTTTCACCTATATTGTGTATGAAAAAGGAGAATATTATGTTATCATTATTGATTCCTGGTCCAAAGCAACCTGGGAATGATATTGATGTGTATTTAGCTCCTTTGGTAGAAGATTTGCAGCATTTATGGAGTAACGGGGTGGAGATTTATGATGCATTTAGCAATACACTTTTTAACTTAAAAGCAATCTTGTTATGGACTATAAACGATTTTCCATCTTATGGAAATCTTGCTGGATGTTGTGTAAAAGGAAAAAAAGGTTGTCCATTATGTGGCGTGAATACTCACCATAGATGGCTAAATCATAGTAGAAAAAATGTCTATATGGGACATAGAAGATTCTTACCTCTTTTAGATCCACGAAGAAAACAAAAGACTTGGTTTGATAACACTGTAGAGAAAGGTAACAAGCCTATAATTCTAACAGGTAGAGATATTTCTGTTATTTTGAAAGATTTTTCAAATGATTTTGGAAAAGCTGAAAATGAAGAAATAAAAGCGGCCAAGAAGAGAATGAATAAGAAGTTAAATAAGAAGCAAATTATAAAGACTACATGTAGGAAGAGGAAGTGTAGTGACAGCAAAGAAGATGAAAATGATCCTGCAAAAATAGAGCTATCAAGGTGGAAAAAAAATCAATTTTCTTTGATTTACCATATTGGGAGGTTAGTGTTCAAATTATAATTTATTCACAATAATTAAATTATAAACTTATATAATGTTAAAGTGGTTGTATTGTTGATTTTTGTAGGACCTTTCACTCCGTCAAAATTTAGACTTAATGCATATTGAGAAAAACGTTGGTGAAAGTTTACTTAGCACAATGTTGCATGATAGCAAATCGAAAGATGGTCTTAATTCTAGAAAGGATTTAGAGGATTGGAGAATTCGACCTGCTCTATATGCACAACCTCATGGGAAGAAAACATATCTTCCACCGGCTCCATATACCATGTCCAGTTCTGAAAAAAAAATATTTTGCAAAAGATTGTATGACTTCAAAGGACCTGATGGTTACTGCTCAAATTTCAAAAGATGTGTGTCGTTGGATGATTGCAAAGTTAGTGGATTGAAGTCGCATGATTACCATGTTTTAATGCAACAAATGTTATCGGTTGCACTGAGAGGACTGCTTCCAAAAAGGGCAAGGAAAGTAATAACTCGTTTGTGTTTATTTTTTAATAAAATATGTCAACGTGTTCTTGATAGAGAGAAGTTGCAACAAATCGATGATGAGATCGTTACAATTTTATGTGATCTTGAAAGGTATTTTCCACCATCATTTTTTGACATAATGATACATCTAACGGTTCATCTTGGAAAGGAAGCTCGATTGTGTGGACCAGTTCATTTTCGTTGGATGTACCCTTTCGAGAGGTATATGAAAACACTTAAAGAATATGTTAGGAACTATGCACGTCCCGAAGGATGCATTGCAGAAAACTATCTCGCAGAAGAATCTGTAAGATTCTTTGGCGAATTTCTAAAGAAATCATCACAATTTGAGGAGAAAGAAGGTAGAAACAGAGATTATGAGACTGATGATGCAATACTCGAAGGGCGTCTGATATCATCATGCAACACAATTACATTGACAACTAATGAGAAGAAAGTTGCTCACCTTGCTGTGCTAATGAATATGGCTATAACTGAGCCACTTTTAGAGTAAGCACATATTGTTTTCTTATTTACTTTCGTAATATGTGTAATTATAATTGTAACTTAGTATCTTCTATATTATGGTAGTACGCATTTGGAAGAGTTACAAAGGTCGGACAGACGCATGGAAAGAAATGGTACATTGCTATGGAAAGCTAACACCAAAAACTTTGCAGATTGGATTAAAAAGAAGGTTAATCAACTCTTTTAAATTTTGTTTATAGGTTTGAAAATAATATTTTTGAGTCTATATTGAATTGATTAGTTTTTTTTTCAGATATCTATTAACTCAAGCGAACACGATGAATTATTAAAATGGATTGCATATGGTCCAAGTAGTAATGCTTTGTCCTGCAAAGGATATATAATTAATGGGTTACGTTTTCATACGAAAGATGTTGAGAGAGAAACTCAGAATTCTGGAGTGACGTATGATGCTACTACCATGTGTAGAGCAAGTGCGAAAGATCTCTTTCAAGTAGCTGATTTGGTCACGTACTATGGGATTTTGACTGACATAATCTTGTTAGACTATCACAAATTTTATGTTCCAATTTTTAAGTGTCATTGGGCGAACATTGGAAACGGGGTGAAGGTTGAAGATGGATTTACTCTAGTTAATTTGCATCAAAATCAAGATTCATTTTCGTCGAGTTTTCATAAATAAATTTAGCATTGGCTGCCTTGTCGATAGATTTAGCATTGGTTGCCTTGTCGATAGATTACTTTGCGTCGAGTACTAATGGAGGCATTGTTATGCATTGTTGTTGTTTTCGTGCAAACAAATATTGTTCATTGATCACTGTTAGCAACGCTGAATGGTACACCGTATTTTTACATATGCGCGGATGTCGAGAAGGGGCAATGAATGAATTTTTTAAATCTTTATTTTGCTACAACAATTTTTCATAAATAAATTGATGCTAATACCTTCACTGCCTGTTTTGTCATTCCTGAGAAGTGTACTTCTGGCAAATGTGCCTTGAAATAAACTATTTGACTAATTGTTTGAAAATTTAGGTTTGAAAATACGTTTGTCAACTTAATTTTTCCAACGTTCAATGTGCTGACTTACAAATATTATTTATTAATTACAGCTATGCCGATATCTCGCAAGTGTGGCACGTTAACTTTCTACTGTTATTGAATGCATAGTTTTTATGTAAATGATATTTTTGTTTTGAATAATTTTATTCTTAACTAACATTGATGTAACATGCTGTATCGAACATATTGAAGTCTATGCTTCATGCTTTTGTTGACAGTTGCACCGTTTATTTCAACAATTCTTTGGTTTTGTTAACATCTAATTTTTTCTGTTATATGCAGCAAATGGGTAAAAAGAAGTCGGCTGCTCTAAAATGGCTAAAACTAATGGATAAATCCACCACATCCAAAGATAATACAAAGCACAAAGATAGTAGGGTCAAAAGAGACTCACGTATTGAAGATAACTCGCAAGAAGTTGGAAACACGGAGAAGAATGATGATCAAAATCAAGACATAGCTGAAGCAGCCGAGGAAGATACAATGCAAGTTGAAGAAGATTTTGAAGTTGACATGAATGGGAGAACTACTCGAGATGCCACCGCAAATCCAGTTATGAAGCGCAAACGTAGAGGTCCAACTAAAGTGAAAAGGCTTCCAGTAAATCCAATGAGTCGTGTTGAAGTCGAATTTGATGCGAATGGCAAACCAGTAGGAGATGGAGCTATCAAGCTTTCTTCATATTTAGGTCCGCTAGTAAGGGAACATGTTACGGTTACACTTGATAGGTGGAAAGATCTAAGTGACACATTACAAGTTGTTTTGTGGGGTTCTATTCAGGTATATGTCTTACTTATTTTTCCAAATTTAGTTAAAATATATATGAAAAAATGCATTTTATATTTCAAGTTCCTCCTCTCTTAATATAAGTACATCACCTAACTTTTTTAAAACTAATAGTTGGGCAAAAGGTATCCATTTCCTTTAAGAAATCAACATATTTCATCCCTTTTCCTGTGCTTGACATGCAAAACATGAAGTTCTTCCATATAACTACAATTATTATTTTAACAATTGCTAATCTCAGTTTAGAATAAAAAATGTGATTAGTGTTGCATAAATTTATATTGGCTTCGTGGTTTTGGTCTTTGTTATTTTCAATTACTATTTTTTCAAATTCTGTTTGTTAATTTGTTTACCGTCTTCGGGGTTAAAAATATTTGTCTTATACCATATTGTAAGTTTGTATTATACTTCTGTAGGCATTTGGAATTATCATTTATCCTTTTTTTCAAATACTCATTTTCCTGTTACCGATTTACCCAACTTATGTTGCTGCTTACCTCTTTAATTCCATATTTTATGCCTGCTCCGATCCATATTTTCTGCCTTTTTCACAATGATGTTATTAACCATTATAACATTATCAGCCTTTTTATCATTTTTTTTGAAATATGGTTCTTTGAGGCTACTGTTCGAACATATGTTGGGTTTGAAATCAAATAATATGCTTATGTTTTGTGTTTCAAACTATGTAAATATATTCATGGGGTCAGAAGCTTTGCCTGCTCTTGCATAACATACAATCCTCATATGTGCATGGTAATTTAGTTTTATTACATAAACGGTTGGTGGGTCGACTGCATGGATACAAATTTCATGTTGACTGTTTGAACAAAATTGTCTTGATCGACTAACCCGAACATCCCTCTTGCGTAAAACAGCATTAGTCTAGCTATTCTAGAATGACCGTGTAGTTCTTCGATAGCTTTAGGGAAGACGGGCCTTCCAACAGCCTGTTCTTGAACCAATAGCCTGGCTATTGTATTTGTGTTGATGTTATGACTATAATGCTGTATCAAAATGAATTTTGTTTTTGTTATTAGCTGGTGGGTATTTTTGTGGTACTGAGTGACGGTATGTGCAGGAAGGTGAACATCAATTTATGAGGTTGTAGTGACCTATTATTGTTTACTGCACATGAAAAGGGTTATTCTTATGTATTTACGTAGATCGAGATTAATACTCAGGGATCATATTGATTGAAATTATTATAATGTAGAAGATTAAATGCAATAATATTTGTTATATTGCAGGCTAGGTTCAAATTGGACGAGGAATGGCAAAAAGCGAGCATATTTCAGCAAATGGGATGCATTTTTAGAGGTTCAAAAGCTAGATTAGTTCGCAAAATAGCGGATGCAAAGAATGAAGAAGAAAGAATTCAGCTGAAACCTGACAACCTAAGCATGAATGAGTGGAAGAAGTTTCTCAAGTCCAAAACAAGTTCAGAGTTTAAGGTATTTTAACAAATTCTTCAAATAAAAATGTTTATTTATTGTCACATTGGCTGAAAGTTGTGAAATTTGAATTAGTGAACGAACATAATTAATGAATTTTTTATTTTTAGGAATTGAGTAAGAAATTCAAAGCTATTAGAAAGAATCAAATACCACACACATGTAGCCGTAAAGGAATGGCTCGAGTAGCTCATGATTTGGTAAGAACTGCCAATTTATTTACTACAATATTTATTAACTTGTTAGTTAATGTTCCATGTTGTAATAAATATTCGTTAAATGTAGAAAAATACGAGTCCTCATCCATCTTCGGTCGCTCGATCTAAAGTTTGGATCAAATCTCACACTCGAAAAAATGGTGAACCGGTAAATGCGACTGCTGCAGCTGCTATCGTAAGTACTCTGGTATTTTATTATACAACAATTTGGTTGCTATTTTGATATTTCAATCGTGTATAATATGCATATGTGACAACATGTGTAGGAAAAAATTAAACAAATCGAGAATGGTTCAAATTCTGGCTCAACATCTAACTACAAAGACGACGCGCTTGCACAAGTGTTGGGACAAGACAAACCCGGACGATTGAGAGCCATGGGAAGGGGTATTACTTACACAAAGGCAGTATGGTCACACCTAAAGGATAAAGAGACAGTCAGCATGCAGAACAAAATTTTAGAATTAGATGGGCTGGTCCGCATGCTTCTGAAAAATCAGGTAAACCTTGAATACGCATTAAAAACGAGCATGAAACTGCATTGAAACATTGCTCTTGGTTGTTAAATGCCCTAACAAATTTCACATGTGAGTGCTTAAAGTAAAAGAGTCTGTCGACATTAAACTCAAAATATGACGAGGGTAAAGATTAATAATATTTTTACATACCTTTTTTAAATCTGGAAGAATTGTTGATAAAGCATACAAATTATCAGTGGTACCTGTTTGCAGGTAAAATTCGTCATATTAGAAAAAAGCAAGGGAACTGGTACTTGGGAATAGCCACATTTAAGAACTTGTTTTTCGGAATACTATTAGCTACCACTGTGCCTTCAAACAGCCATATTATAATTTATAAGATACTGTAATAATATTTGAACACTGTCATTTCTTCGTATGATTACAGATTATATTTTTAAATTTCTCCCTCATGCAAATAAAAAAGTATGAGTGCTTAAGAATCTGTCCACATTAAACTCAAAATATGAGTATGAGTGCTTAAGAATATTATTTTATAGTGTGATTCTAATTTGTAAATCTGAGCGTGATTATATATTTTTATGCAATATGATCTTTTGGGGAGCATGTTCCAGTACATGTAATTTAGTTTTATATGTCTATCTCCAATATACATTTCTATGGAGATTTAAGTGTACGAAGACAAATTCTATGGCATCTGCTGATGTCATTTGAAGTATGGCACGTTCCTAGTTATATAAAATCCTGAATAGACTAGAATTTTGTTGAACTTATTCTGATTCACAGATAAAAGAATCCTTATTCATATCTGGTTTATAATGTACATTCTCATATCCGCAAACTCTTAAATAGATATAATGTTTTATGTATTAAACTTGGTTTATACCAAGTTCAAGCATGCAAAACAATTTACATAGGCTAAGTTTAATAATATTGAGTTGTGTACAAATTTTGAGATCTGGCATATGCTAAGTATGTGTGTCTCATACGAAGGATTATTAGAACCTTTAACTTTGAAGACACTGGAGTAAATTAGTTCAGCTATACAGCGGATTTTTTTTATACAAATCAGAGTTTACAAAATTATACTATACAGTGGAAGATTTATAAATAAATACATAAATTTTAAAATAAAAGTTTTACGCTTTGGTCGGGCTTTGCGCGCACGTATGCTTCTTCACATTCCTTTGTCATCGTCAACTTCGAACCTAGGCTGTAATAACTCAGGTCTGACCCCGACCCGAGCAAAACAAAAACTCGGGTCAGGTTGTATTCAAGTAAATTAAATCTAAAAAAAATACAGAAATATAATAGTCACTCTAACATTCATAAGTAGTTCAGCTTCAATATATATACCGATGGACACATATGGTTAATGCACTACTAAGGGAACACGCTGTCAAGATCAGACTTAGTGTACACAGGTTATAGTGTACATATGCAGTTGCAACATAAATGTATTTGTATGAATATCCACATGCATCCATAAATATAAGAACTGAGATAAGGTAGCATGCATGTGAATTCGCAATAAGCATGCAACTGTGTAAAGCCTACCCAATCAAAATGTTAGAGTTCACCCCAAAAAAAACAATGAACAGTACTTATTGGGGTAACATACTTCAGGTCTCAAAATTTTAAATTAAATCTGAGGGTTTCAAATAACCAAATGTTTAGACAGGGAACCAAGATCAAAGGTTAAATGTGTTCCACCTTTCCGAAGCGGCCCTATACGGTTCAGACGGTGCGAAATTCACAGTATAAAATATGATTATCAGTATATATATTTCAGTTTCCAGCTATACGAAGTATATATATATGAAGCTCCCAGTATGATAATTTAAGCCTTATCTTTCAGCAAGTGATATATGTATTTGTTCTAGGCTTATTCAAAACAAACTGAACCTCTTCTAGGGACATGCATCAAAACTGAATGCAATAACTGAACTACTTTTCTTGGCAACCAGACGATGCAGCAGGTAAAATGAAATGATGGTCCGCTCATTTTAAAATGATAAAAAAGTCCTACTGAGCTGTTGCATGCTAGTGCAGTAGCAGGGTTTGCTGCCTCATATGCAGTGTGTGGTTTAACCATGGGAATTAACTGTGCCATTTGTGACCAAAAAAAGCTTATGTTCAAAAACACGTCTATAATTCTGTGTATACTGTTGTGTCTCCGCTGAACTGTGTTCAGTCTATTTGAATGAACTGTGTTCAGTCTGTTTGACTGAACTTTGTTTGCCTAAAATTCAATTTTGTTATTTATTTGGCAGAGAAAAGAAATCTCGGATGAAGCGAATGCATCTCAAGTGGCAAATGTACCTCAAGTGGTAAAAGTTATTTATAGTACTAGAGTTATATCATTATATTTGACATTTATTTTAATTATTAATATAATTTGTTTTTGGTTAATTGTAGAATAAACAAGGTGAAAAACATGACACATATGATTTATTGGATTGGAGTGAGACAGACGAAATTGTTGCGCAAGGAAGAGTTGTGTCAAGTGACCCGAAGGAGCTTGTTCAACAAATCCCTTTAGGGCCAGATGCGAAAAAAATTATAATAGACAAGGTGAGGAAACCCGATGCTTTCTTGTGGAGGACTTCACTTAATTTGACACGAATCGGACAAGTTGAAGGTGAGATGGTAGCATGGCCAGCTAGTAAACTTGTTTTGCACGACTTCGATAACTTTGGAAATGAAGATAATGCGGTAATCTGTAATCTTTATACTTGTTAACATCTCATTGTGGTTGTTTAAAAATAAAAATCAACATGTTCTTTTTAAATAGAGTAAAAGCAGCAACACAGATCATAAATGCAAATTAATTGATTGGAGTGGGAGTGAAGAATTAGTTGCAGAAGGACGAATACATTCGACTGATCCAAAACAACTTGTGGATGATCTTCCTCTTGGACCGGGCGCTATTTCAGTTTGGATAGATAATTCGAAAGTTGAAGATGCTTTTCTGTGGAGGTCCACTAACGGTTTGAAACGAGTTGTAGATGCCATTGGTCTCAAAGTCGCCTGGCCTGAATCAAAAGTAGTTATTGACACGATTAATACTGCATCATCGGATAATCATATGAGTGATGTCGGAAGTGTCGAAAAGGTAAACTTAATTATAAAACACTGCATTTTTTTGTTTCATCGTACAAATTGCTGATGCACATAATAATATAACCTATCTGTTTCATTGATAGAGTCCAAATTTTATGCCAAATGATAAATGCAAGCTGATTGATTGGTTGGGAAATAGAGAAATAGTTGCATTAGGACGCGTGTCTTCGACCGATCCAGCCGCAATGATTCATTGTGTTCCTTTGGGAAGAAATGCAATTAAAGTTTGGATAGATATTGTAAAAATTCCGAAAGCACGTCTGTGGAGAGAAACATCTGATTTAGAAGTCATTGAAGATGCTCTTGGTACTACGATAGCTTGGCCTGCTGCAAGCGTTATATTGGAATCAACTTCTAGTAAGTATAATTCAATTTTTTTTTACATTCGACATTGTGTTTTTGTTATGCTTCTTCAAATAAAGGTCCATTTGTGATTTCTTTGCATCATTGCATGAAGTGCTGTATTGTATACACCTTAGTCTGGTTTGTACGGTATTGGTTCATAACTGATCTTATAGTCGGATGCTTTATTCATGTATAGGGTTAGTCCAAAAAAAGAAAAGAAAAAAATCTGTATCTGCAGGTATCCACTGGCAAAGTCTGCATTGGCACGAAATATATAATTAAATAGGTATTCATGGGTAAAATAAATAGGTTTTTCAACAATCTGTTAATTAATGGGGTGTGGATGGATAGCAAGTTATTGGTAACTTGGGGTACCGGTGTCCATTGTGAAATTGTGTTATTAGCCTTACATTATATGCATAGTTAGAAAAATAGGTTTTCTCCCTGTATCTTTGTTTGGAGTCTGCATTTTGTTGTTCTTGCTCTGATGGCGAACATGATTTTTTGTCGCCAGAGCATCCTGTAGTTGGAAAAATTAAGTTATTAATATCGCTTCACGGTCGTCCGGCCCATCGGTTTGGCCTCGAACGTAACTCTGTTCATGACCCTGACTCTCATCATTCCAGATAATTTTAGAAGAAAGTTTGAATTAAGTTGCTGCTATGCACACCATTCCAGATAATTTTGCGGAAAATGCCTGTGCATTCAGATAATTTTACCCTGAATGCACACCCTTTTTGCACGCCGCCTGAATGCACAGAGCCTTGTTCCTGGTAATTTTGCTTCAGATAATTTTGCCAGTCAATAGTTCATGCTGTCTGTTGTCAACACAGTCGAACTCACATGGTAGGTAGTGAAGCTATGCCACTACACAGTAGTCACACTTCGTTCAGTTTTAATGTTCCAATTCAAGACAGAATATTATGATCAACCCAAACCCATAGGCAATTGTTGAACGAAACAAAAACATCCAGTGTGTATTTTGATGCAATGTGCCTAGAATATGTGTCCTACTTGTCTTCAATACAGTCAAGTTGTAACAAATACCAAACCGCCCGGTGACAAAACTCAAGTTCGGCCATAAGCAAGTTTCTACAGTTTCAGTATTGCTCACAAAGGGAGATGATGTCCATTTGCTAGTTAAACTGGTTACACTGACACCATTTGCCGGTATTGATCCGAACATTCCACCCTTTATAGAATATGTACACCACTTTCCATTCATAATCATGAATATTTCTCTTCTTTAATGACACTGCTATTTTCTTGTAACATTAACAGCTTAAAAAGATTTGACTCGGTTGTGAAGGATAAAAGCAGTACGGTTTAAATTATTAGAACAGGGGTGAGTCGTTTCTCATTGTTCTAGCTAAGGGTTATAAACATAATACGTATAACCTGAAAAGGAAAGAAGTTGTTTTTAGTTACCTAGCTTCAGAATGGTTATCCTTAGCATAGCCTGTTGGTGTAGGTATATTTTAATATCATGCATTTATTTTGCACTGTTGATTGGTTGTTTTAGATATGTTTGTTTTATGTCAGGTTGGTGTTTTCTTTGTTATGTCACTCTGATTCGGCCATTTCTAAATTCATATCAAGCATTTGCTTTGTTGGTGTATTGTTTTGTGTATATGCATAGTTTATTTGTCATGCCGTATTTATTGTTTCCAGACAAACTGATGTCATGTTGTCATTTTACCAGTCAATGGTTCTTCTGTCCATCATTGTCACGTCCTGTTATCTTGTTTATGCTGCTGCTTTATCTCTTGTGCAACTTGTGATCACTTGAGTTATTATGTTTCTAAGTTCAATGCTTTTGTTTACAGACAATCACAAGCTGTTCAATATTGCTTATGTTTACGTTTTTCTTTCTTTGGTAAATTAGGTGGACGAGATTATTAGTAAGGTAACAGTGTGGTCTTTGTTGTTTACAATGGAAGCTTACTGGGAAATCAGTGAATATCAGCAGTAAGGTAACAGTGAATATCAGCATTTTTTTTTGCCCTTTGTGTCATCCAGAAAGTTTTACGGCTATGACACCATTTTCCAGCGATGGATCGTTTTTTATTTATTTTTTAAAGATAAAATCATGCAAATATAGATTTCAATGCCCCGAATTGTCATCATTCAATTACACACGTAAATCACTACAAATACATGAATTTGCACATGTTATACGGTTGAGGAAAAAATGTTCCAGCAGTGCATCTTGCACGCACAGTAAAAACTTCTTTATTTTGTATCACTACAAATCACGTGATGCACAGTAAAAAAACTTGATTATTTTGTATCACTACAAATCACGTGATGCACTATAAAAATCATGATTATTTTGTATCACTACAAATCACGTTTGAGGAAAATTCATGGTTATATATGTAGAATACTTGAAATTGCTTCAGGTTTGTTAACGTAAGAAGTAAGCCAAGGAAAAAATCATTTATTTACTTTGTAAGCTAGGAAAAAATGTACGAACAAAATCATCTTCTTCTGTATAGTTTGTTGGCCTTTTGGTGAAGTTTTCATAAGCTTTGCAGATCTGTTAATAACTACAGGGACAGTCATTTTATGATAACTGCTTATATGAAGTCTTTGTATGTTCGGATATTATGACTAATAGATGTATGTTTTTTTTGATAGGTTGATATGGTCAAAGGCATGAGAAAAATACGTTGTCGCACTCATTCTCCTCCAAATGTATTTTGCGTCGATGTTCATACATCTTTACTTTTACTAGTTTCGTTTTGGTTAGCTACGGTTGTATGGATTGTTCTTTTAAATTTATGTATTGTTTTGGTTAGCAGCGATTGTAAGAATTGTTACTTTTGATCATAAATATTAATATGCTTTGAATTTTGTATGACATATTTTTTGATCATAAATATTTATATGAAAAATATTGTGTATGAAATTCTGTTAATAATGGCTATACATACTGTAACATTATGCTAGTGCAATAAAAATGTTCTGCAATAATTTAACAGCTTTCATTGCAAGTAAATAATGCTATAAAATACTAAATTAAACCTTTTATGGTGTTTCTATAGCATTTATAGTTGCTATAATAACATGGCTACGAAATTTCTATAGCCTGTGTAGTTGCTGTAATAATCAGACTATGAAATTTCTATAGCGTTTGGGGTGCTATATTATTCAAGCAATATTTATCAAGAGTGTTTATAGTTGCTATAAATAGCGAGTAAATGATGTTATAAATATTAGCAGTAAACCACAACTTTGCATTACAGTTTTATAGCAAGCATAAAACGCTATAGATGGAATTTTGTATGTTGCAAATCGTCCATTTAATAGCAATTTTGAAACGCTCTGAGTAACATCATTTACAGCACATTTTTTATAGCGATTATCAAGTTGCTATTATATACCCCTGACATATTACAGCATGTTGATATACAGAGTTTATAGAAACGCTATAGTATCCTTTAATAGCGTTCTTTAAACGCTATAAAAAGGTATTTTTCTTGTAGTGAACGTCTTACCTACCAGCCCGGGTCCACACACGCATATGAAACCCGTTGGACTTGCGTTGCCACCGCTAACCCGTTTGGCCTCTTATAGTCAAGCCCAGTATGCGTGTCCCGTCCTCGACTTGGGTCGAGCCCACAAAGATACGTTTTGGTTACTGGTTGAAATGGGCCCCCAATTACTTACCACAAGCTATCCACCTAAGCTTGTCCCCAATAGTATATCCCACTTAACCCTCTTCTTTGTCATGTTCATTTACATGTGTGTTTGGTTAAGTCTTACTAATCGTATTTCAAATGCCACTAAAGGCACCCACTAGATTCCTCATGCCACCCAAGGCACCTACTTAACCCCATGTCCCACTTCACATGTTTATCTGGTTAAGTATTTCTTAATTCATTCAGGCCATAACCTCATAAAGACCTCTCACGTTAGACTGGCATTTATGGCAGCTGGATTCGCCGGGCGAGTCCGGGCAGTCTTACACCATAAAAGAGTCTAACCTCGTGTCTTTACAACTGTTATGCTTTAATTTGGGCCTAGGACCTCTCACATTGGGCTGACATTTGTGACTACTGGATTCGCCGGGCGGGTCCGGGCAGTTTTACGTCACAAACGAGTCCAACCTCGTGTCCTAAGCATTGATTAACACTTATAATCTTTTACCCCAGTTTTAAATATATCCCTATTCAAATCATTAATTAATTCCAATTTTAATGAAGTCCATAATTGACTCAATTATGGCCATCCACTTACGGTATGCAAAATCATATCAATTGCACCCCAATTTCTTAAAATTAAATCCTTAATATTACCCCTACCCCCACGTTATACGTTCGCTTATTCAACGCAAAATATACGTTAGACTCGAATAGTCTAACTCATAGCACAAAGATAAATTATCACAACATATAGACAAATAAAATAGATCTAATCATAATAGGGGTGAAACTTGCATAAAACTACACATGTCATGGATCTAAAGGTGTCAACTTGTTTGGTTAAATGTCACAACTTACATAATATGATCATAACCCAAGTTCATGTATAAACTTGCATATGTGGTTTATGCAACATAATGATAGTGTGAACTAGCATCTAACACATAGAACTCACACATGTCATAGCATAATTCTAGATCTAAATAGATGTCATAATTCTAGATCTAAATAGATGTCATACAATATGTGAGATTATACATACTAATAAATCTAAACTTGCATAGGTACATGTGATTTATCATGTGAATCATCATAACCCAAATATATATAATCAACATCATGATTCATAAGCTAACTACAACATAATAACATCATGGCTTTGTAACATCGCAACTTAGCATAGAAACTTGCAACATATATAATATCATCATAACATGATTTACAACATATAGGATATCATCATCACATAACATAGGATTTACAACATACATGATAGCATAAGGTTTACAACAACATATATGACAATTCACATCATTTTCTTATGATCCATATCACATCTTAATCTAATTAGTTTGCTAAAAATCTTATTAAGATCATCATACTCACAATTAGAAAAGAAAGAGAGTCTTGATTTTCTTTAGAGTTGAGTAGAATTAGAGTTTTGATTAGCTTTCTTCCTTCTTAGTTGGCGGCGGCTACACTGAGTTCCATGGCGACGGTATGACGGCGGCTATTCTAATTTTTTATGTGATTTTAGAATGAGAGACTACCCATGTATATATAGAATTTAGGATTAGTTTAGACCGTCCGATCAACTCAGAATGAACCTGAACCGTTAAATTAGCCAACTCAGCCCTAAAGACACATCAGCAGCTCAAGATTGGGCTCGGCCCAAACCTGGCCAACTTGACCAGGTCGACACTACAGTCGACCTGGGGGAGTGGGGAGGTCGACTCTAGTGTCGACTCCCCAGTCGACATGCCTGGGCGGGAATTTTCCCGCCCAGCCCGCTTCTGCACTTCCAGTTTGAATTTTTAAATTTTCCTGCGAGCTATTTTGAATTTTCTGAAACTTCTGATGGCCATATCTCCTTCATACGAAGTCCAAATTACGCAAACTCGGACTCTATTTCAACCAGAATTCCGAGACGAACACAATGGCGCAACCCGTTTCCCATAATTCTCACGTCTGAGATTAGTTATTCTTTAATTTGTGAATATTTATATTGATAGAATTACGAGGTGTTACACCCAACGAAGCTAATTTCGTTAAAAGCGGACTCCTTTTGCACAAATAGCGCGTTTTAATTCAAATTATAATCATCGGTTTACCCTTAAATTTCGGCTGTCGACAAAACAACTCCAGTTGGCTTCAAAATGGAAATCTAACAATAATTGATTGTACGTAATCCAATAAAACTTATTTCATCGAAAACGAAGATCATTTGAAAAGAAAGCTATTTTTAAAGCCTGAAATATCGATAAAATATATTTAAATTCAAAACAAATCTTATTTAAATAAATAATAAATTATTATTATCGTATTCATCCAAATGGGATAACCAATATATATTTAAAACTTAGTATTTAGAAATTCGGTTAAAGCGAAATCCAAATATATAGAAATCCCTTTATATTTATTAAATAAACGTTATTGTCTATTAATGAAATTCCATAGCGACTATTTGAAAATTTCAATTGGACATAACTTGCAATCTACAATATAAAACCTCCAATTTTCTCTTCCATTAGAAAAATATAATCAATTCGGTTCAAACGTTTCTAGTTTCAATAAAATCAGACTTATATCGGGTCCTGTATATTCAATTAAAGTTCAAATCGAAAATTACGAACTATCGCGTCGTTTCAAGCTCGTTTTAAGAATATTATAAATTATATATATTCGAACTCTATTTTATAAAATAAAATTTGATATAAAATCCGTTATATTTCCAATATAATATATAAAAAAGATTTAAATATTCCAGTTTAAATGACCGAAAAATCTGGGACGTTACAAAGAGACTACTACTTCTCTGATAGGAAGGACGCCATCGGCCAGGAGAAAGGCAAGAGCGCAGAACCGATCCTCAACACCAAAACAGCTAATGCATAACAACCATTTGAGTCTGAGTCCTGGCTCAGACGTCACTGCTGCCTTTTTGATGATCTTGATCCAAGGGAAGACAAAGATCCTGATTTCGGGAGGGCTACCCTAGTGGAACCGACAATTGACATTCCAATAAATCCATGACTTTATTTGTGACGCCCTTTACCCCAAATGGGTCTCCACCCCGGTCCTGGTCAAGAAATCAAATGGAAAGTGGCAAATCTTTGTCGACTACTCAATAAAGCCGGCCCAAATTACAGCATCCTACTTTCAAGGATCGACCAGCTAATGATTTAACTATCAGTTACCAGCTTCTTTCCTTCATGGATGCATACTTAGGTTACAATCAGATTCCAATGTACCTTCCAGATAAGGAGCATACTTCATTCATTACCGACCTTGGGCTCTACTGCTATGTTGTCATGCCTTTCGGTCTTAAGAATGCATGTTCAAAGACCAGATCTGGAGATTCATGGAGGTCTACACACACGATACACTGGTGAAAAAAGGGTGTCGAACAACCATATCAACGACCTCGTGGAGATTTTCGATGTCCTTCATAAATATGGCATGAAGCTCAGTCCCTTGAAATTCTCTTTTAGCATTACATCGGGAAAATTCCTAGGTTTCATTGTCAATTCATGGGGCATCGAGGCAAATCCGGAAAAAATACAGGCTATCTGGGGTATTCAAGCTCCTTAAAGAATCAAAGATGTTCAAAGCTCAATCGGTGAAGTGCCGACTCTAAGTAGATTCATTTCAAAAGCTACTGATTAATGCATTCCTTTTTTTGACTTGCTTAGGAAAGGGATGCGCAACTTCACATGGACACCGGAGCACATCATTGCATTTCAAGACCTCTTGAATCACTTAAAGCGACCACCCATCTTGCTAAAAACCTGTGGATCATGAAGACTTATACATCTATTTGGCTGTTACTATGCAGGCAATTAGCTCGGTGCTAGGGCGCAAAGAAGATAGTGTTCTATAGCCCGTTTACTACATCAACAAGAGGTTGACATGTGCAGAAAAGAATTATACGAAACATGAGAAGCTTGCTTACTGCATGTTGATCTCTTCCCAAAAGCAACGGCCATACTTTCAGTCTCATCCAATCAAAGTCTACGCTGACCAGCCTCTACGACAGGTCCTGTAACGACATGATGCATCTAGAAGATTTTTGAAGTGAAATATAGAACTGAGCCAATTCGAGATTACCTCCATTTCTTGTCGAGCCATCCTTAGACAAGACCTCGTAGACTTCATAGAGGAGTTCACTATTCCCAAAGAGCCTCTTATAGAAGATAGTGAGCCTCCTAACATTCAATGGAAACTATACGTGGACGGATCATCTAACAGTCAGTGTTCTGGCTCTAGAGTCGTACTTATTACTCCTGAGGAATGATGGATCTGTTACGCTCTAAATCTCGACTTCCATGCCACCAACAACGATGTAGAATATGAAGCTTTGATTGATGGAATTAGAATTGCGACTAAAATCAACATCGAGGCTATGTAGATTTACTCTGATCACAGCTCATTGTATGCCAGATGTAGGGAAAATAACAAGCCAAGAGGGCACGACTTGCTCCCTACCTTGCTCGGGTCCGTGAACTTCTTACCAACTTCGACCACTACATCATTACACACATTCCCCGAGAACAAAACAAGAAAGTCAATTCATTGGCCAAGCTGGCAAGCTATGGGATGCGCAACCCTTGGGACTAATCCTAGTTGAAGTACTTGATTCTTTGAGTATCGATCAGATGAAGACTGATTCAATATCAATGACGAAGACCGAGCTGAAACCGAGTCTTGGACGACACCGATCAAGAGCTAACGTGCTTCACGGAATCCTCCATGATCATTCCAAGGAGAGACGAGCACTCATCAGCAAATCATGACGATAATTATTCGAGATGGAATGCTTTACGGAAGGGGATTCTCTGTTCCATTAATCCGTTTGTAGTCCACAACGACGCCGACCGTGTATTGTTGGATGTGCATGAAGGGAAGTACGGTGACCACACTAGAAGGTAAACTCTGAAAAAGAGGATTCTCAGATATGGTTATTTTAGCCAACGCTTGAACAAGATGTAGCAAACTACGCCAGCAAGTGCGACAAATGCCAGAGGTTCACTAAGATTACGAGAGAACCGCCTACCGAGCTAACATAGATGGTCAGTCCTTGGCCGTTTGTTATATGGGGAATCGATATCATCGGAACTCTTCCGATAGCGAGAGGAGGTGCACGGTATGCTATTGTCGTAGTTGATTACTTCACCAAGTGGACCGAAGCATAGCCTCTTGCTACGTTACTACCAAGAAAGTTATCAACTTCGTTGTCTGCAACATCATTATCATTTTGGAGTCCCCCAAACAATCATTTTTGACAATAGAACCCAATCGAAAGTGTTGATTTCAAGACCTTCTACCGACGACACAACATTGAGAAGAAATTCTCGGCGATAGCTCATCCTCAAGCCAATGGGTAAGTAGAGGTTATCAACAAAGTGATCAAATCCATCATCAAGACGCATCTGGAAAAGACCGGAGGCTTATAGCTAGACGAACTCCCTCTATCCATTTGGGCTTACCAAACTACTCATAAGTCAGCGATCTACCGCACTCCTTTCGCTCTCTCCAATGGATCTGAAGTCGTCATTCCTTTTGAGCTCAAGCTCCAATCTCATCGAGCCACTTCATATGACCTGAAGATCAACCAAGACCTTCTCTTGGAATCACTTGACTTGCTCGAAGAGAAAAGAGACGAAGTTGAACTCAGAGCCACTGCTCAACGACAACGAGTCGCTTGGTACTTCAACTCCAAAGTCTTTCCGAAGCACTTTTACGTCAGCGACCTCGTCCTGAAGTGGATTTTTCCCATACCAACCGATTTCGGTCCTCGCTGGGACCGTACATCATATAACGGAGGCTTGGAGATGGAACTTTCAAGCTAACGACCGTTGATGGTGCTAAGAGCACGGAACAACGAACACCTCTGTCGCTACTTCACCTAATCTAGTGTACAGGTTTACTGCTTTCCACCAATGTTTTGTTTTCAAAGTTCAAGGAATTGTAAAGTAAAGACCATTACTGCCAAAGTAATTAGTAAAGAAAAGTTCATATGTCCATGTACTTAGTGTGTTTACTTTTTGCGTAGTATGTTTGAACCACTATAACAATTGACTTACATACACGAGCGCACAACAATGGATCGACACCCCGATGTATGGAATTGATTCTTCGACTCAAGTCTCGAAACAACGACGAGGCCAAGTATAAATAACTCAACTCAAATCTCGAACCAACGACGAGACCGAGTATGAACAACACAACTCGAGTCTCGAACCAAGGACGAGGCCGAGTATAAATAACTTGGGATGCTCATTAACTTAAGTATCCAGCCCCGTTCCTAAGTCTTCGGCCTTGGGGCAACCCACCAATCGGTGAGTGCGACATCGACCGCTCGCTTGGCTCCAGCCGACCCGCAAGGTCTAAATTCGGATACCAAACAAGCGAACCAACGACACTCTCAAACTCTAACCCGAACGAAACAGAAGAGTCTAAAGGAAAAAATCAACAACGTCCACTTTGTCTCCTTACGACTCGAGATCAACGATTGCAAGGAGATCCCGAGAGAGGAGACACCAAACTCAAACTTTGCATGACTTGGGATTCTCAAAAGCAAAGGCACAGACAACGTTTGCCCAAGTGTGATGACAAGTACATTTATGCAGCTATAAATATTGGAAAGCGTATACGAAAGTTCAAACACTCAATATAATATGTGATATAAGAAAAGTCAACTAAAACTTTCATTCACATAAAGATCAAATCACAACTATCTTTTTTCTATCCAACGACGTGATATACATGAAAACCACATCACACCTCCAAAAGAGTGGGTCGTACTTGCGTATCCTATCAGCCTACATAACCAAAAACTTCTATAACCCCTACTTGGACGAGCCAACCTTCTTCTTCTCAAACTCTGCACTGAACGACTCATCGCCATCCTTCTTCCTCCTCTTCCAGGAACTGCACCCTCCTCTTTCCTTCTTCCCCTTGGTGATAGAAGAAATCCCATGGGGAACTACCTTGTACTTCCCACATCATCCTCACCACTAATGATCTCAGTGACCTCCTCGTCGCTGGGTGAGATCATTTGCAGAGGTTTGGGAGCGACGTTGATGGCAAGAGCTAGTATCGTCGATTTTTCCCTTCCTTTCCGACCTCTATGGCTTTCATTGCCTCTGTCTCGTCCTTTATCTTGGCTTCTCTCACCACCTTCTATTCAACAGCACGCCCGACCTTGAGCTTCTTGGTCTCATCCTCTTGCAACTTCTTAAACTCAACTTCGTTCCTCTTCCTGGAGGCCTCGTCGTCGACCTTCTTCGTTCTGGTCTCATCATCAGCTTTCTTCTTAGCCACCTCATGCACTTCGGCCTTAGGCTCACCCTCGGCTTTCTTTATAGCCTACCCCTGAGTTGTTTGCAGGGCTGCCTCGTTCGCCTTTCTCTTCTCCTCCCACCCCCATAGACTTAGCAAGCAATTAGGCTTTCTATGCCTCCACCAGATCGTGCATTGTATGCACTCCTGCCTCTAATGACATGGACACTTGGGCCTCTTCCCCGTCCTTTACTTCCCTTCCTCTTCCACAAGAAAGTCCCAAAAGTCACCAAAATTCACGTCAGAAAATGTGTCCAAGTGAGCGCCTCCTTCTCCAACCTGCATTCCCGCTTCAAACCTAGGCAATGTTGGTGCAAAACCCATTGTTACTTCTGCTCTGGAGGGAAATACAGGATGAAATAGAAGTTAAATTAGTCTTGTAACAGCCCACATTTTACGTATCGGAAGATCATAAAATATTTTTAATTTATTCTCTGAGGGTTGGATCATTCTCATGTTTTGATATGTTGCTTATGGGGATGTGAGACATGTTCTTAATTTTTACTGATTTTATTTGTGCCATTTTTCCCCTTTCATCCTTCTACAGGGCATAACTTTTGACTCAGGTCGAATCAGAGGGTGAGACCTGTGCCATTGGAAAGGAAATGATGATTGTCTTTCCGTAGAGTTGCTACATTAAAGATTTGGCTCAGCGGTTTGGGAGAAACCACTGTTTTAAGGTATTAAAGTTGGTTGTCTAGGTTTGGTGAGCCAAAATGAGCTGAATTTGAAAGGCCCATTAGTGGGATGGTGGAAACTATAAATAGGGGATCAGAGGTATGGGAAATAGTTTACTTCCCCATTCTCTCATTTGGTGGCCTTGTGTTCCTCCTTCCTCTAACCTTTCGACCATTAAAAATCAAAATCCAAGGGAAACCATAGATCTACACCATTGGAGGCTAGATCTACATAAATTGAAGCGTGAATTCATCGGATCAAGGGTTTTGGTAGGAGGTGCTTGCTGCCCGGATTCATATTTCTTTCATTTTAGCTTGTTTTGGAGAATCGATAGTGATTTGCATCTCTCACATGGATTCAATGAAGTATATTAGTGTTTGATCATGTTTTTCATCATATTCATGTGTTTTACCATATATTTATAAGATTATAAGTCCATTTTCATATGTATCACCTTATGATCTATTTTAGCAAGTTTAAATTGATAAATCTCATGTTATTCCATATGATCATGCAAGTTAGATCTATAGTTTTGTTCATATTTACATTTATGGTGATTTTTGGTTAGTTTCACATAATTATTGATGAAATTGCCAAACTGGTGATGTTGTTGGTTTCATAACATGCTTGTGGTTGTATTGAATGAATCGAATGAGTTGGTTTTGTCGATTATATCGATTGGCGGAGTTTTGGCCGAAGTTGGAGTTGCATTGGAGTGGTGCAGGTTTTGGGTCGCACATATGGGGTCATTCGCGCATCATGGTGTAGTTTCATGGGGAACAAGACAGGAAGGAGCGAGCGAGCACAAGGTTGAAGTGTGGGGTTCGGGTCGAGCGAACCTAGGTGAAAGAGGTTCGAGCGAGCGAGCCTGGGTTAGTCTCATTTTTTAGTCAAGCTCAAGGGAAAAGGGTCGGTCGCGTAGATGTGACCGGGTCATTCGAGCCAAGAAGAGAACTGGGTCGGTCGTTTGCCCGAATGGTTCGGGTTGGTTGTGGTGATAAAGCCTGGACGGTCTAGTTGGGTTGAGCGGGTCAGGGTCAGTCGAGCGAGCCTATAGGTTGAGGGATGGTTCTGTCGGTCATGCTCCTAGGGGTCGGTCGTGCTCCCAGGGTCGGTCGGTCAACGAAAAATGAAGAGTTTGGCTGCGCTTCTAAAACACTATGGTTGATGGCTTAAGTGTTGTGGTTGGTTTCCTTAGCTGATATGTGTGATTGTTATGGGTAATATTGAACCTTATATTAATGGTGTTTGGTTTGATGATGATTGTGGCTTCGACGAGAGTCCAGCGGAGGATGTTCGAAGTGTTTAATGAGTTCTTTGATCAGCGTAGAACAACGGATGAGGTGGCAACTCAAAGGTCGTGAGTTGGTGGATAATGGTTGTTTAAGAAGGTTGCTTGAGCTATAAAAAGTCGTCGGGTTTGATGACTAGAGATGAGAAGGCCGAGAGATTATTGTTGTCATAAGTTCTAACAGGCTCAAAGCAAGGGGTACGATGGGGGCACCCAAAAGACAGGTTGTAGGTTGAGTACCTTAGGTATCGTTGAAAGGACGAGTTGTCAAGGTTGGACATACATACATATCGTTGAAAGGCGTATGGAGTTTATGCTAGAACTTGGGTTACCATTAGCCCTTAATATATGGCAAGGTTGGCCATCATACGATTAATGACGGTTTCGAAGCAGGATTGGCGGTGATAGGCAGAGTCAGTCATGGATGATAGGTTGTTATGTTTGTTCCATCTCATGAAGGTCGTCCAATTCGAAGGAGATGTTCCTTGAGTGCTTGTCTGATATTGATTTAGGTCTCTGGGGTTTATGCTTGAGGAATGTTGAATTCGATTAGGATGATTTACATGAGATATATATAATCTGGATGTTATGAGTGTTTTTCCATGGTTGAATGGGTGTTCTGGTTTCCATAGATGAATGGTTGAATTGTTTATCGTAAAGGCTATCACTGTCTGATAAGGGGAAGGTATGGCTGAGTTCTCTGGTGTTGTGGGTAGATTAGTATGTTTATCTATCCATCCTCATATATTTTATTGTTGAAGTATGTTAGCTGTTTTATCGCTCACTAAGACTGTTGTATGACTCAAATTTTTATGTTTCCTCTTATTATCTTGGGCCGTTCATCCGGTTGTGGATGGGCAGCCTAAGTAGCAGGTGACAAGTGATTAGTGAAGACGATGTTGTTATGCGAAGGCGAGTAGGAGGCTGGAGTATTACTTTTACTACTATTTGGTATTTCTGTTTCCGCTGTTTGAGTTGCTCTATGAGTGTTGTAGTGAGGCCTTATGTACATACTTGATATTTCCTATGATGGTGGGATAATCTTTTAGGATGTTGTGAAAGTTTGAAAAGTTTGCTATATGATGCTTCACTACTATTACCTATTGTATATGTTCTATTATATTTTGTCCTTGCGCTGTGAGTTCTACGACAGGTTCCGATGTTGTTTACCTATTTTGATGATCGTCCATAGCTGCCTAGCACACTTTTCAGCGCATTATTCCTCTTGTTTAGTGCAGGGGTTACGGGCGGTCATCACATTTGGTATCAGAGCTCTGGTTAACGATTTTAGCCAAAGTTCGAATTCTTAATTACGTATGAGAGACGTGTTTGTAGATTTCAGTTGGATGCTTATTATATATATTAGCATATATTGTAGTAGCGTTTGTGTTCCTTTAACAATTTTATTGGAAGTGGCTAATTATTCTAAATTGCATATTTAGAATGATTAGACGACCATCAAGACATGCTTCTAGGGGAGCTTAGACTAGAGGGGGAAGTGGCGGTGAACTAGACTACCCTACCATGTTTAAAGCCATGATGAAGGCATCCATGCGAAGGGTCCCCGCTCCACTGGCAGCTACGGTAGACATAGGAGTTCAATTGCCTAGGGTTGTGGATTTTGCGAAACTGTGCAAAGATTATACATCTCTAGGAGGGAAACCATTCAAAGGAACTGAGTCAGCTGAAGAAGTTCATAGGTGGATGGATTCTTGTGTTCGTATCTTTGGAGACTTGAGTTTGGATGGTGCAACCAAGAGAAAGCTTGCATCAAGGTAACTGCAAGGCAGGGCCATGGAATGGTGGAATTCAGTCACGCTTGAGACTCCAGAGGAAGAAATTTCATGGGAGCAATTCCAAGCTAAGTTTGAAGCAAAGTTTATCTCCATTGCTTAGAAGTCAGCTTTGTTCAAGAAGTTCATGGAGTTGAAACAGAATGGTCGTTCTGTGCTTGATTATGTTTCTAATTTTGAGGCCTTGTCTAAATATGCTCGTTCATACATTAATACACCTTATCAGAAGAACAAGAAGTTTGTTATGGGTCTGGACACCTATATTGGAAGGCCGTTGGTGGATCATCTTGACGATTCATTTGAGAAGATTGTGGAAAAAGCTATTCGCCATGAGAGCTTGTTTCCTAAGGAAGCAAATGTTGTCGCTGCAACCAAAGAGGTGCAGAAATCACAACAGGGTGGTAATAATAAGAAGAGGAAACAACAACAACAGAAGGGAAAAGATGGCCAAAAGAATCCTAAGAGTGAGGTGGTCTGCTTTAACTGCCAATGGAAAGGCCATTTTGCTAATGAGTGCAAGAATCGCAAAGCTGAGAAGAAGTGCTTCAAGTGTGGGAAGCCTGGGCATGAGAAGAAAGACTGTCCAAAATCAGCTAAGGGCAAGCAGGTTGTGAAGGCATATGCTTTGGAAGCCGTACCAACTTCTTCGAGCGCTTCTACTGCTGAGAAGAAAGGAAATGGTGTCGTGGTGCAAGGTACTCTTTCTATTAATGGTGTTTCGGTTCGAGTTTTGTTTGATACGGGAGCATCGCATTCATTCATTTGCAATGAGCTTGTGTGCCACTCGGGTTTGGAACCCGAAATTTGTGATAAACCATTGATCATGACTAATCCAGTTGGGGGTTCATCCAATCTTTGCATGATTTGCCGTGGTCTAGTGTTGTCGAGTCATGGTTGCTCTTTTGTGTGTTACTGCTTTGTTCTTAACTTCGTTGGGTTTAGGATCATCTTGCGCATGAATTGGCTTAAGAGATATGCGGCAAGGGTGAACTGCGAGAAGCTAGAGGTGAGAGTCGTGGATGTGGAAGGGTGAAAGGTGTTGATTAGATGTAAGCGCGAAGAGGATGTCTTCGTGAGCTATCTGTATTCGCTTGGGATTCCACATGAAGACTTGTCATCTGTGCTGATCGTTGATGAGTATGAGGATGTCTTTGATGAGGTCAAAGGGTTGCCGCCGCATCGTGAGATCGAGTTTAGGATCGATTTGGTCGAGGGTGCTAGACCAATCGTTATGCCTCTTAGGCGGATGGCGCCTAAGAAACAGCGGGAGTTGGAGGTGCAAGTTCATGACCTTCTGGGGAAGGGATTCATTTGGAGAAGTGTTTCCGAATGGGGTGCACCGGTCGTGTTTGCAACCAAGGAAGATGGCTCGTTAAGATTGTGTGTAGACTATCGTAAGCTGAACAAGGTGACTAAAAAGAACAAGTATCCGTTGCCAAAGATTGATGACTTGTTCGATCAGCTTCACGAGGCCAAATGTTTTCTCATATGGATTTGGCAACGGGGTTTCACCAGTTGAGGGTGGCAAAGGATAGTGTGTCGAAGACTGCTTTTAGGACACCATCCGGTTTTTTCGAATGGTTGGTGAAGCCATTTGGGTAGACTAACGCACCAGCGTATTTTGTGGATCTTATGAATAGGGTTTTCAAGGATCAGTTGAACAAGTTTGTGCTTGTGTTCGTGGATGACATTCTGATTTACTCTCGGAATGAGGAAGAGCACAAGGCATACTTGAGAGTTGTGTTGGAAATCTTGCGAAAGCATCAGCTTAGAGCTAAGTTTTCAAAGCTTCACTTCTGGAAGAGTGAAGTGAGGTTCTTAGGCCATGTTATTTCTAGAAATGGGACAGTGGTTGACCCCTGCTAAAGTGGCAGCAATCCAGGACTGGGATAAGAATACGATGGATGTTCGGAGTTTCCATTGGTTAGCTGGTTATTACCGACGGTTTATCAAGGATTTCTCCAAGGTAGATGCACCGTTGGCAGGATTGACAAAAACGAACCAAGTGTTCACATGGGATGCAAAGTGTGAACACACGTTCGGGATCATGAAAGAGAGACCGACGAGTGCTCCTATGTTAACCATTCCGAGTGGAAATGATGTGATGGTGGTATATACCGATGCATGTGGTACTGGACTTGGAGTGGTACTGATGCAAAAGGATAAGGTTGTGGCATACGCGAGTCGACAGCTAATGCCGCATGAGAAGAATTACCCAATTTATGATTTGGAGTTGGCGGCGATTGTGTTTGCTTTGAAGATGTGGAGACATTACCTATTAGGAGTTCTATTCGAGTTGTTTATGGATCACAAGTTGTTGAAGTATCTTTTCTCCCTAATGTATTTGAATCTTCGGCAGCAAAAGTGGCTAGAGTTTCTAGCGTCGTATGATTTCGATATAGCCTATACTCCTGGAAAAGGTAACGCGGTTGCAGATGCGTTGAGTAGAAGACACGCAAGTTTGGGGGCGATGTTTTCAGAATGGAAGAGCCTCGAGTATTTGGCAAGGTTCGATTTCAGGACAAGGTGCGAGTTGGAATCTAAAATCTTGGTAAGCTTATTGATAAGACCTACTCTTATCGAAAGGATTGGCGAAAGCCAAAAGAATGATGTAAGGCTTATCGAGTTTATCCAGAAGCTGGAACCAGAGAATAAAGAGTTTGAGGTAGATCGAAAAGGTTTTCTTCGAAAGCAAGGACGACTGGTTGTTCATGATATCGACGGATTGAGAGACGAAGTTCTGAGAGAATGTCATCACTCGAAGTAAACGATTCATCCCGGTGGTGATAAGATGTATCGGGACATGAAGCGAGTCTACTACTGGGAGGGGATGAAGCGAGATATTGGAAAATTCATTTCCAAGTGCATGAACTTTCAGTTGGTGAAAGCTGAACAGAAGAAGCCAAGTGGTTTGCTTCAGCCATTGGAAGTTCCTACGTGGAAGTGGGAGCAAATATTGATGGACTACCTAGAACCAGGGCAGGAAACGAAGGGATTTGGGTCATCGTGGATCACTTGACCAAAAGTGCAAGGTTCATTCCTTTCAAGACGACTAGGACGACATCAAAATTGGCTGAACTTTATGTGAAATGGATAGTTCGATTCCATAGTATCCAAAAGAGCATAGTGAGTAATCGAGATCCATTATTTACGAGTGGATTTTGGAAGAGTATGCAGGAAGCTTTGGGAACCGATTTGTGCTTAAGTACGACTTATCGTCCCCAAACTGATGGTCAAACTGAGAGGGTTAGCCAAATTTTGGAAGATCTCTTAAGAGCTTGTGTGTTGGATTTTGGGGGATCATGGGAAGACCATCTACATCTAGTTGAGTTTGCATATAATAATAGCTACCAGCCGAGCATTGGGATGGCACTATACGAGGCATTGTATGGGAGACCGTGCAATTCTCTGACATGTTGGTTAGAAACTGGAGATAAGTTGGGCCAGAGATGATAAGAGAGACCTCAGATTGTATCGAGATAGTTCAGCAACGAATGAAGACAACCCAAGATCGTTAAATAAGTTATGTAGATAAACGTCGAAAAGATTCGAAATTCGATGTTAGCGATATGGCTTTCGTGAAGATTTCACCATTAAAGCATGTGGTTCGATTTCACTACAACAAAATAACCATATTACAACTGTTCATTCACAACTCGCATAAAATAACAGTTGTGATAGATACTGTATAACAAAATTGAACATATTAAAATACGGTTTTAACAACTGTATTTACGTAGCAGTTGTAACATAAATCTGTAATAACTGTCGGTTCATATACAGTTGTGAATATCCATCTATAATCACTGTTTTATGGTGTTGTAATACTTACGTCGGTGTTTTTTGGTTTCCTGACTTAAAAAATTATAAAATATTAGAAGTAAGGCTCAACACATTTTCAGGCCGCGCTTTCACGAAATTCCTAATATCCCAACCCTAATATTTCGCTATGTCTTCTTCATCCACAACCACCGTCGCTTTCCCGAATCCCTAATCCAATCTCTTGATTTCCATCGGACCTCCATCAACAACCGTAGAAACCCAAGTCTCAGATCTCCTTCAACAACCGTAGAAACCCAAGTCGAATCGTCAGATCTCCTTCAACAACCGTAGAAACCCTAGTCGAAACGTCAGATCTCCTTCAACAAACGTAGAAACCCTAATCGAATCGTCAGATCTCCTTCAACAAATGGTCGCTGCGATTGGAAAGGACGCGTTTCTGGTTTCTTCGTGAGGAACTGCCGTAATTTGAAGATCTTTTCTGGGTAAAATTAGTTTTCTCTTGTAGTATTTTAAATAGCATCTGCACTTCTAATTTCGTCGGTTGTGTTGATAATTGGGGAACGTCCGCTGTCAATTTTGATTTTAGGGTAAGCATGGATCATGTCCTTTATTTGTTACAATAATTGTTACAGCAAGGATCCTTTCCTGCTGCCATTATTTGTAACGAATTTGCGAATGAATAGTTCTAAAATTGCAAGAAACATGAGCACTTAGTGTAAGTTAGAATTAATGTCTAATTTTCAAGGAATGAGCACTTAGTGTAAGTTAAAAGTCTATTATAGTCACTAAATGGTGAATGCGTAAATAATTAATGTCTAAATTCAGTTGATAACCTTGATTTTTTTAACTTATTAATCGATCAAAACTGGTTTTGAAATTGTTTTTGTAGGAATTGAATAACTTGGTTTCATGATTCATTGTTTGATAAGGTAGTTCATTGATTAAATTTGATGCTTGTCTAAAAAATTATAAGTTTGTTCACTGATTTATAAGTTAGTTCACTGATTTATAAATTAGTTCATTGATTAGAAATTTATGAGTCAATTTATAACATAACTTGATTAACCAATATTTCCAAACTTCAACCTTATTCGAATGTTGTAGCCTATCATGTTTTGTATGGGTTGCCTATCAGATTTGTTAACTACTACAGCTATGGTTTCTTCTGTAAAGGGAAGTTTTTTTAATTGAAACTGAATAAAAACCATCTTTGAAGTAAAATGTCACAAAAAATATTGAATGGGTGGCTAGTAATGATCTCAGTAGGTAAATGATCACACTTGAATTTTGTAATGGAAAACTGTGAGATTGTGAAATCTGGAAACTTGTAATGCAAAACTGGTTTTTTTTTATTACTAAAAGAGCACTGAAATTTATAATTGAAGTCTGTAAACTGAATTTGAATTAATGCAAAACTGGAATTATAATGCAAACTAAAGTATGGAAACCGTGAGACTATGAGATTGTTACAGGAAATTTAAAAGTGGATTGTTTTTTTTTTTTTTTGTATCTATTTTATTTCTGGATTGCAAACTAAAGTATGCAAACTAAAACTGGATTTATTTCTGTATCTATTTTAAAATATTAATTGATTATTGAGCTTTGCTAGTAATGATCTCATTAGGTAAATGAGCACACTTGAATTTTGTAATGCAAAACTGTGAGATTGTGAAGTCTGGAAACTTGTAATGCAAAACTATTTTTTTTTTACTAAAAAAACACTGAAATTTATAATTGAAGTCTGTAAAAAGAATTTGAATTAATGCAAAACTGGAATTATAATGCAAACTAAAGTATGGAAACTGTGAGACTGAGATTGTTACAGGAAATTTAAAAGTGGATTGATTTTTTTTTTCTGTATCTATTATATTTCTGGATTGCAAACTAAAGTATGCAAACTAAAACTAGATTTCTTTCTGTATCTATTTTAAAATATTAATTGATTGTTGAGCTTTGCTATATTTTTCGACTACTTGATTATTCAATGGTCTGATATTGAACATATACAAAATTTAAAATGTAGGCTATTTAATTTTGCACTTCAGACAAATTTTCTTAATAGATTCGTTCAAGTTGGGATAATAGATGTGCTGTGATATATTCTTTTTCATTTATTACTTCAAGTTGCGATAATAAATGTTCCTATGTACGAAATTGGATTAGTGTAAACTGGTTTGGAACAAGCTATGTGCACCGAAAATGTCACTAACTACTCTCCTAGCTTACAAGGATAAGCTTAGAGCTAGTAAGTGGAACAATTATATTGACCAAACTTGTACTCTATGTGATATGTACAAGTGACCCCCCTAGGCCCAGGGCAACAACAAAAAATAGATGCAATTAGTAAAAAAGAAAACTAAAAACAAAATAGGTGAAGCCCATTTCCTGTGCTCTCTCCTTCATCTGCTCTAGGCTGCGACTGAAACATCATTCAAAAGTTAGGATTGTGGCCCTTGCAGAAAATTAAAAAGCAGCGATGAACTAAAAAGTGACTGCTGCTACTAATCCTAAGCTCTAGACCTCCAGTGTTTTGCTCCATCTCCTCCTGCAAGGCTAAGACTGCAACCATGGGTAACTGCAGTTGATTTCCAGAATTAAATTGGTCGACTATAGATTTAAATTCAGTTGATAACCTTGATTTTTTTAACTTATTAATCGATCAAAGCTGGTTTTGGAATTGTTTTTGTAGGAATTGAATAACTTGGTTTCATGATTCATTGTTTTATAACGTAGTTCATTGATTAAATTTGATGCTTGTCTAAAAAATTATAACTTTGTTCGCTGATTTATAAGTTAGTTCACTAATTTATAAATTAGTTCATTGATTAGAAATTTATGAGTCAATTTATAAAATAACTTGATTAACCAATATTTCCAAACTTCAACCTTATTCGAATGTTGTAGCCTATCATGTTTTGTATGGGTTGCCTATCAGATTTGTTAACTACTACAGCTATGGTTTCTTCTGTTAAGGGAAGTTTTTTTAATTGAAACTGAATAAAAACCATCTTTGAAGTAGAATGTCACAAAAATATTGAATGGGCGGCTAGTAATGATCTCAGTAGGTAAATGAGCACACTAGAATTATGTAATGCAAAACTGTGAGATTGTGAAGTCTGGAAACTTGTTATGCAAAACTGGGTTTTTTTTTTTTTTTACTAAAAGAGCACTGATATTTATAATTGATGTCTGGAAACTGAATTTCAATTAATGCAAAACTGGAATTATAATGCAAACTAAAGTATGGAAACCGTGAGATTGTGAGATTGTTACAGGAAATTTAAAAGTGGATTGATTTTTTTTTTATAAAGAGAAATTCAAACGAGACAAATGCACAGACCAAAATGATGAAACTAAAGGGAATCAAAGAAAAAAAAATACCTGCAGCTCTTATAGCGGCAACAGAGAAAAGATGAAATGGACGTTTTTATTTAAAAGAACCTGTATTAGACAAGTCTTAAGTATGTGATGTCATTAGGAATCTCGAGTGCGCGAAGCACATCTTAAAACACGGACTCATGAGTCTGCTTATTGCTGTAACAAAATAGCAGCAGGAAAGAATCCTTGCTGTAACAAATAATGCAACTTCGATTTGCATTAACAAAGTCCACTGTAATACAATAATTGACTATAAAGTAAGCACCAAATGGACTTCAGTTCTAAAATTGCAATTAACATGAATTAATTGTTGTAAACTTAGTGAAAACGTTTGTTGACACAAACTGCAGTAGCTGATTAATGAAGTTCTCTAATTAGAACGGTGTGATTGGCTTAGATAAATGGTAATACGGTAGAAAGGTGGCACTCTTGACGACATCTCTTATGTTAGAAGAATGCATTCTGTGTTAGCGTGTTAAGAATAGAGGAGGTAGATAAAAAGACAAAAAGGATGGGACTCGGAAAAGACAAAAATCAATAGTTCTATGGAAAGAAAATATTCTATTTGTTTCTCTCTTATAACATGAACTGAAGGACTTTTATTTGCATTATATCATATGAATAGTTAGGTGGGATTTTTCAGTTGCATTTGCATCTCACATAAAACATTAGTAAAGAAACATCAGGCCCGTGGGAGGTTGTTCTTGTGTTTGTATTGTTTTTGTTTTGGTTCCATTTGTTCTCTGTTTGATTCCCTGTTTCAATCTTAGTGTTTCTCTTTGTGTTGTTCTCTATTTATAAAAAAAAAAGCAATTCCATTCTCTGTCTGTTTTTATAGACTATTCACATTGCATTTTCTTTGCATTTGTTGTGTTCAGTTTTTATATCATCTGTGCATTTTTTTCTCTTGAGTTGCTTTAGTGTTTGTTTGTCTCTTTGATTCTTGTGTTAGTTCTTTTTTTTTTAAAAGATCACTTGAATCTCTGTGTTCCCACATTTCGGCAATGTTACTCAGATTTTCAATACAAACTGTTTTTACGAATTGTTTTTTTTAATGGGTCTGCAGTTTGGTTAAACCATAAAAAGAAGCATTTTTTAAATGGGTCTACAGTTTGTTGTATTATGAACTCCAACCTGAACACAAGAGGAATGAATATTTACTTTCAATGCACAATCAAAGTTGCTTACCTTTTTTTGTTTGGCCTTAACAATTTATTTTGTACAGGCTAGATTCAAGGTGGATGACATACATCGAGATATGTTCATTCAAATGCTGGGACTGCGGTGGAAAGAATCGAAATCAAGGCTTGTTAAAGCCATAAAAGCTGCAGCAGCAAGTCCTGATGGTTCCAACAAAGTGGACATGTTGAAACCAAATAATATCAGGAGTGATCAGGAGTGGAACGATTTTGTCAACGAAAAATTAACGGATGAGTTTGAGGTAGTTGGATTTGTTTTGATGACTAAAATTAAAATGTTTTCATTGCATTTTATTTTACTTAATTTGAATAAATTTTGTTTATTCAGTTGACAAGCAAGAAATACAAAGCTATACGTGCAAAAAATATAGTTCCGCACACTATGAGCCGAAAGGGGTATGCAAGACTTGCTGATGATATGGTAAGAAAAAATAATTTATATAATTCATTCATTATCGCTGTCTAGAGAAGTTATTTATCCAATACAGCGCAGTTTGTGATTTATTTCTAAGCTCTTTGTGCAGAAAAAAGAAAGTGGCTTGTCATCGGATATCAGCAGGGAGGATTTGTGGTGTAAAGGCCGTACAAAGAAAAATGGAGAGCCATCGAATTCAACTGCCGCTGATTGCATAGTAAGGATATATACACATTAAATTATTTCTTCATTGTATGTTTTGATTTTATTTTATCCTTTCTTTAATTAAATTGTTTTTTCTTCATTTCTTTGATTTCCATCAAATTGAATTTTGTATATTTTAGTTGGGATATGTTTTCATAGTTGGCTCCAATATATGAACCTTACATTAATTGAATTACGACATTTGAAAAATGTTTATTTGAATTTATAGGCCAAGATAAAAGAGCATAAAAACACCCAAAATTCTCAAGGAACAATATCATTGAATGAAGATGGTGTGTCAAAGATATTTGGTCGCGAACAAAGAGGTAGAATAAGAGGACTTGGTTTTGGGGTTGCACCAACTCAGTTCGGAGCTCGTATGAGTAGTTCCAAAAAAGTACATGAAATGGAAAGTCAAATTTCTACCTTACAGACTCAAATGAAAGAGCTCTCTGATATGTTCATGGCTGTAAGTTATAACCGATTTAATGTATTAATGAGTAATTGCTAAGCGCTTAACAACTAATTAGTGCATTTTTTTTTAACAGAATATCAATGGTAGACAAAATGCAGTGGAAGAACCAATGACTCCACGTGGTAATACGCCACAGGTATTTCTTATTATTATTTTTCCTTTTTTCGATGACCAACGGTTACCTCCTCATTTTTACACCTTCCAAAAGGGTCTTGATTGAACCAGTTTTGATCGTTAGTGATCATAGCTAGTTAAAACGCATGCAAACGTGCATAACCAGTTTTGATCATTAGTGATCATAACTAGTTTTGATCGTTAATAACCAGTTTTGAAATATTAGAACTATGGTATACTCGCCTATAAACATATAAAATGAAATTTTAATAGTGTTTTTTCACTATTCCTTATTTAGCATATATTTTTTGTCGAAAAATAGGGGAATGTGTTTTGTACAATATTAAAATAAGAATTTAGGTTCGCTTTTGCTGTTAAAACGTATGCATCGCGATTTTTTCAGTGACAGCCTCCTTGAATGTGTAATGGAATAATAAAAAACTATGACCTTATTTGCAAGTAAACTTAAACAGAGAGTACATATATGGGGCATCGTAAATTTAACTGCACTGTAATGTAATGCTGTACAAACTTAAACAGAGAGTACAGTAGCGGCCATCGTAAATTTAATTGAGGCATCGTAAATTCAACAAGTAAACCTGTTAGATTACATACATACATATATGGGGTCAGTGTAGCCAAGGCGCTCGCCTAGGCACCAAAAAATCAGTGCAGTTTTTTTTTTTTAAAAAAAAAAAACAGTGTAGTTTTTTTAATAAAACAAGTGCAGTGCAGTTTTTTTATAAAACAAAATGTTGTTAACGTTTACTTGATACCTGAAACAAATGCAGTTTTTTTTATAAAACAAATGATGTTAACGTTAGGCGCCAAAAGCGCTAAGCGCCAGCCTCGGACAATGTTGGCCAACTCTACGTTGGTTTAGTTGAAGGGTATGTCGTGGTGGGAATATATTTGTGGCTCGCCCACCTTATTTGCATTGTCAAAGTGAACGGCCCACAAATTGAGATTTTACAAATCCAGTAGATGCATCTTTTTGTGAAGCAAAACTAAGAGGATTAGATACAGCACCATATGCTCGGGTGCAAAATTACCACAAGCATTAAAAAACAAACTTTGATACTTGGATAAATAAAGCTGATTCAAATAATTTAAGTTTATGCTCGTGCTGTTATAATCTAAAAATGACCTAAAATAAATAAAGAACAGCCAAGAACCAACCACGAGTAACAAAAATAAATACAAATGCTAAAAAATCGTGCATGTTTTTCCTATTAAATACTTCTTAAATAATTCCAGTTAAATTCAATTCAATATTTTATCTAAAAATAACCCATTAGATTTTTATCAACGTATTATTTTATAACATTGTTTGGAGTATTCGTTTGAAATAACAAAATTGATCTGTGCTAACTTATTTGGTAGTAAAATTCAAAATATTTTATGAAAATGATTAAAAAATAATTGATCAATATAAAATTATGTGTAATCAATGTAACTTAAAACTGTATATAAATGTAATTACTTTTCTAGAAGTGTATGTTATACCATATAAATAATAACGATTGAAAAGTTGTACATTTTCTTAAAAACACTATATTTGCATTGTAATTATAATATATATTTTGGTTAAATGCACATCCAGATCGTATAATTACATTTGAAACTTTACTGTAGAAATTTTTTACATTGCAAGAAAATATGATGAAGGCAGAGCAATAAATACACATCTTTGATCTTTCTTTTTTTTTTGATTAGTGGTGTTCCAATATGTATGAAATTTCTTCATCTCAGTTGCAAATACAGTTGGGAAAAAATGTTTTCCCAGCCAAGGATTATTCATTTGTCCAAAAGCAAATCTGAACGTTTTCATACAGAACTTTTTTTCACCATTCTGTTTTGTTCTGCCCAGTCACGTCCTAAACGAGTGTATCAATAAATAAATCATGAGTTGAATCATTGTTGATAGGAGATGTCTCCCTCGCTCTAGCCGATGGAGTCTCATCTAACAAATTAACATAGGACCTAATATCTCCAATGCTCTTTTCACATAACTTGGATTAGCTGAACTGTGAAAGAATAAGGCTGAGGCTAGCATAAATTTATTCTGAAGGCAAGGAAGGAATGTCTTCCATAACGGATGTTGGAGTAAGCTATGACAAAATTAGAATATGCTTGATCCTTATCTTGGTTCATTTTTTGAGAATGAATTGCTTGACTTGAATTTGCCCCTTATGACCGAATTTACCCACTGATTTCCTATGCTTAAACTGTTTTTGGGTGCTTGTGTTGCTAAATTTTCACGGGAAATTTAGTCAATAGCTGAGCCTTTCATTGACGTATTTTCTATGCCTCCCAATGCCATTGTTAAAATAATCGGTAATGAAATAAAACAAATATTTCAAATTTTGGTTAACCTAAATGGTTATACTAAGGTATTCAATTTTCTGTTTCCTGATAACATGTATCTTATACATAGGATAATTTACCTGACTTATAGTCAGTACCCTTGATAAGTACTGAATAAGGCAGTATGTTTGTATGTTTTAAGTTAATATTTTTAAGTTTTTTTCCTTAGTACTTCAGCACTGAAGTGAAGTATTGGTATTTTTTTAAAATATGAACACACGCACTGAGGAAAGAGAAAACAACAATAAGACACTGCTACACTTGTTATCATGCACTCGCTGGCATATTTTGGATTGCATATTCATGCCATGGTATTTGCTGTGGTCAATACATATATTCATGTCATCTGGTTAATGCACTGTAAACTCCTCACTGAAAAGAGATAATCAGTAACACTTATGCCCAATTTCTTATGCCTGCGCATGTTTAAAAACTTTAATTCATATTTGACAATTTGATAGTAGATATGAGTCCGAAAAAGATTATTAAGTGAAATGAATAACCAGGGATTATGCTAAATGACATGGAGGTCTTCCCATTTTTGCTTGGAATATTTCATAGTTGAACTTAATATAAACCTTAAGTGTTTAAAATGGTTCAAAAATATTAAGTCTTAAGCTTGGCATTATTGTTCATAGAAATGTCAAAGTTTCTCCACCTTGTTGTGCACTCCTTCATTGGGTGGCCTTACGGCTTTGATTAAATTTTGAACTTGGACTGGGTGTTTCTTCGTATAAATATGGCCAGATCCATGTTCTATGGTTAAACTCCTCTCAAACTACTTGCATGCATGGTTTCACCTATATCTTTCCCTTTGATTTTTCCTTCCTCAACATGGTCTTATACTACATCCGTCTCAACTACTGGACTTTTTACTTGGGGAAATCTAGGATCTTCCGCACCATACTTAGATGGAGTACCTTCCTTTTTACTGTCGATGAAAGTTGGGGCATGGCCAATGCTAACGGTTAGCTTCCAACAGATTTCAGCCATGAAAGTTCAGTGTTTGAGCTCAACCGCTGAGATTATTTAGAGTGCAAGGGGAGAGACATAGTCAGATAATTATTTCATGTCTAAACAATAAAATAGTCGACCAAACTTTAGCTTACAGCTTACTCTACTTTACTGTTTATTGCCCTACAATTCCTGCTTTTAATTAATGGTTGAAATACTAAGCTGTGTTTGATATTTTCTTTTCCCTTAAGCGTTGATTGTGATCGCAGTCCAAGACAGTCGTCAATGTGGTATATATCTTATAATCACCAACTAGCTCGTGCATTGTTGACTAAATAACCTTTGAAATCAAAATAGCACTTGCTGCTTTGATGACAGCCTCCATGTTTGTAAATGGGAAAGCTGCAAAATGAAATTTTGCAGATTATGTTTTTAACCTATTACGTTGTTTGATAACTATATTTGCATTTAATTGTCTGTTATTCTTTTGCAGTCATATCGGAGTAGCAATAATCTCCCAAGTGGTGGTAATACACAAGTCATTTCTAGAAAGTGCAAACTATTGAGTTGGCAAAGAAATGTTGTTGCAGAAGCAACAATTGCATCAACTGATCATGCTGTTTTAGTGCACCATGTACCATTAGGAATAGATGCTTGGAAGGTTTGGGTTGATACAGTGGTGGATCCCCAAGCTATTTTGTACCGGCCTACTTCAGATATCTACACTATTGGGCAAGCAATTGGGACGACTGTCGCTTGGCATAAGGAGTACATCTCTTTTGATTAGTACGTATATGTACTTATATTTAGCTATGTTATGGATTTGGCTACGATTTGACTATGTTATGGATTTGGCTACGATTTGACTATGTTATGGATTTGGCTATGTTATGTAGTGAAGTTAAAAATTCAAAGACGGTGTAACTTGAATTGATTTTTATTGTTATAAATGTGAACGGTTTGCGTTGTTATGAAATATTTGTTTTAATTGTAATGCTGTAAAATTTAATGTTTAATATCAGCTATGAAAGTATGGGTAGTTTTCAGTTGTAGTAGATTATAATACAACCCTTGTAACAGTTGTTGAAAAGTTAATTGCAACAGTTAGCAACAGTTGTAAGTGAGTCTTTTATAACTGCTAGCAATTGTTGTTAAAGGAACTTATTACAACAGTTAGCCGATGTTGCAAAAAGCCTCCACAGTTAGTGCAAACGTTTTTTACAAGAGCCATTAGCTGTTGCGAAAAGAATTTTTACAACAGTAACTGACAGTTGTCAATAACTCTGTTACAACTGTCACTAATGGTTGTAATAACTCTTTTTGCAACAGACCAAAACAGTCGTAAAATAGACCCGCTATTACAACCCCGGGTATAAAGACTGTTGTTGGCTGTTGTTATAGATGTATTACAACAGTTATTGATCGTTGTAATAAACATTTTTACAACTCTCACAAACAGTTGTAAAATAAACCCGCTACTACAACTCCGGATATTAGGACTGCTGAGCGCAAGTTGTAATACACCTATTACAACTGTTTTTGGCAGTTGCAAAATGGTATTTCTGTTGTAGTGTTTGGAAGTAAAGTTAGCTCCAAGGTTTGTCGGACCATTTCCGATAGTCGAGCGAATTGGAACGTTGGCATATAGGTTGGAGTTACCCGAGAAGATGTTTAATGTGCATAATGTTTTCCATGTATTGTTCCTATGGAATTTTGTGCATGATTCGAATATGGTGGTATCTCCAAAGCAGTACGAAGACCTAGAAGTACAGACCGCGGTTGCAAATTCTCGTAAGCCGCGTGTTGTGGGGAATGACACGAAACAGCTTAGAAGGAAGACGATTAAGCTAGTCAAGGTACAATGGAGTGAAGATGGCGACGATTGTACATGGGAGACGGAAGGGAGCATGAGGGCGACTCATCCAGAGATCTTCATCTATAGGACTTTATGATATCGTATCATCGTTATATCATTGTATCTTGTTGATTGTTTGATAGAATTCCGCATGCTAGGATAAAACTATGGATGCATGGCTTGATGGTTGCTAGTTTGGACGATAGAATTAGCTTCTCATGGATGATAGGCATGCGGGATTTTTGTGTTTGCTTGGAATTTCGGGGGCGAAATTCTTAAGGGGGGAGAATGTAACAGCCCACATTTTAGGTATCGGAAGAACATAAAATAATTTTATTTTATTCTCTGAGGGTTGGATCATTCTCATGTTTTAATATGTTGCTTATGGGGATGTGAGACATGTCCTTAATTTTTACCTTTTGTTTGTGAGACCATTTTGCCCCTATCAGCCTTGTACAGGGCATAACTTTTGACTCAAATTGAATTAGAAGGTGAGACCTGTGCCATTGGAAAGGAAATGATGGTTGTCTTTCCATAGAGTAGTTACATTAAAGATTTGGCTCAGTAGTTTAGGAGAAATCACTGCATTAAGGTTTTTCAGTTGGCTGCCCAGGTTTGGTGAGCCAAAATGGGCTGAATTAGAAAGGCCCGTTAGTGTGCTGGTGGAAACTATAAATAGGGGATAAGAGATATGGAAAATATTTTACTTCCCCATTCTCTCATTTGACGGCCTTGTGTTCCTCCTTCCTCTAACACCTTTCCATCGTTAAAAATCAAAACCCAAGGAGGGAAATCGTAGATCTACACCATTAGAGGCTAGATCTACATCAATTGAAGCAAGAATTCATCAGATCAAGGGGTTTGGTGAGAGGTGTTTGATGTCCGGAATCATATTTCTATCATTTTAGCTTGTTTTGGAGAATCAGTGAGTGATTTACATCTCTTACATGAATTCAATGAAGTATATGAGTGTTTGATCATGTTTTTCATCATATTCATGTGTTTTACCATAGATCTATACCATAATTAGTCCATTTTCATATGAATCACCCTATGATCTATTTTAGCAAGCTTAAATTGATAAATCCCATGCTATTTCATATGATTATCCGATTTAGATCTATAGTTTTGTTCATATTTACATTTATGGTGATTTTGGTGAATTTCACATAATTATTGGTGAAATTGCCAAATTGGTGATGTTGTTGGTTTCATAACATGCTTGTGATTTTATTAAATGAATCGAATGAGTTGGTTTCGTCGATTGTACCGATTGGCAGAGTTTTAGCCGAAATTGGATTTGCATTGGAGTGGTGCAGGTTTTGGGTCGCACATATGGGGTCGCGCATCATGGTGTGGTTTATTGGGGAACAAGACAGGAAGGAGCGAGCGAGCACAAGGTTGAAATGTGGGGTTCGAGTCGAGAGAACCTGGGTGAAAGAGGTTCGAGCGAGCGAGCCTGGGTGGAAAAGAGTTCGGGCAAGCGAGACTGGGTTAGTCTCATTTTTGAGTCAAGCTCAAGGCAAAAGGGTTGGTCGTGCAGATGTGACCGGGTCATTCGAGCCAAGGAGAGAACTGGGTCGGTCGTTTTCTAGAATGGTTCGGGCTGGTTGTGGTGATAAAGCCTGGACGGTCTAGTTGGGTCAAGTGGGTCAGGGTCGGTCGAGCGAGCCTACAGGTTGAATGATAGGGTCGGTCGAGCGAGCCTATAGGTTGAGGGATGGTTCGGTCGGTCATGCTCCCAGGGGTCGGTCGTGCTCCCAAAGGTCGATCGGTCGATGAAAAATGAAGAGTTTGATAGCGCTTCCAAAACACTGTGGTTGACGGCTTAAGTGATGTGGTTGGTTTCCTTAGCTGATATGTGTGAATGATATGGGTTATATTGAACCTTATATTAATGTTGTTTGGTTCGATGATGATGGTGGCTTCGACGAGAGTCCAGAGGAGGATGTTCAAAATGTTTAATGAGTTCGTTGATCGACGTAGAACAACGGATGAGGTGACATCTCAAAGGTCATGAGTTGGTGGATAATGGTTGCTTAAGAAGGTTGCTTGAGCTATAAAAAGTCGTCAAGTTGATGACTAGAGATGAGGAGGCCGAGAGATTATCGTTGTCGTAAGTTCTAGCAGGCTCAAAGCAGGATTACGATGGGGGCACCCAAAAGACCGCTGTAGGTCGAGTACCCTGGGTATCGTTGAATGGCCTAGTTGTCAAGGTTGGACATACATACGTATCGTTGAAAGACATATGGAGTTTATACTAGAACGGGGGTTAACATTATCCCTTGACATATGGCAAGATTGGTCGTCATACGATTAACGATGGTTTCGAAGCAGGATTGGCGGTGATAGCCAGAGTCAGACATGGATGATTGGTTGTTTTGTTTGTTCCGTCTCATGAAGGTCGTCCAACGTCGAAGGAGATGCTCCTTGAGTGTTTGTCTCACGTTGGTTTAGGCCTTTGGGGCTTGTGCTTGAGGGATGTTGAATTCAATTAGGATGGTTTATATATATATATATATATATATATATATATATATATAATCTGGATGTTATGAGTGCTTTTCCGTTGTTGATGTTCTGGTTTCTATGGATGAACGGTTGAATTGTTTATCGTAAAGGCTATCACTGTCCGATGTAGGGAAGATAGGGTTGAGTTTTTCTCTGGTGTTGTGGGTAGATTAGTATGTTTATCTATCCATCCTCATATACTTTATTGTTGAAGTATGTTAGCAATTTTATTGCTCACTAAGACTGTTGTCTGACTCAAGGTTTTATGTTTCCTCTAATTATTTTGGGTTGTTCATCCGGTTGTGGATGGGTAAACTAAGTAGCAGGTGATAGGTGATTAGTGAGGACGATGCTGTTGTGCGAAGACGAGCAGGTGGCTGGCGTATTACTTTTACTACTATATAGTATTTCTGTTTCTGCTGTTTGAGTTGCTCTATGAGTGTTGTAGCGAGGTCTTATGTACATACTTGATATTTCCTTTGATGTTGCGATAATCTTTCAAGATGTTATAAAAGTTTGAAAAGTTTGTTATATGATGTTTCACTATTATTACATGTTGTATATGTTCTATTATATTTTATCCTTGCGCTGTGAGTTCTACGACAGGTTCCGATGTTGTTTACCTACTCTGATGATCATCCATTGTTGCCTGACACACCTTTCAGCGCATTATTCCTCTTGTTTAGTGCAGGGGTTATGGGCAGTCGTCACAAGTCTACTTCAACTTAGTGCTTACATCCTTCCAAGCACTCGTGATAATGGGACTTTACCTCCCAATACTTGTGGCGCAGTCATGACAGGCATGGTGCTCTTGGTTGTTAGTTAGAGAGAGCTTCCTTGTCCCAACCCCGGAAAGTCGGGGTCATACTTGGTAGTGATGGGGGCTAGGACCATTGGACCGCTTGCGGAGGCGGATGTCACAACTTGTTGTTGCTGGGAGATGCCTCCTATAAACTCGTGAGTGAGTATCATGCTCTCGGTAGGCACTGCCTTCCTCTTGGCAACAGTAAGTTCCACCATATTCACTTTCTCGTCGTCATCTCTTAATAACCTCTTCCTTTCTTCCAGCATCGAGCGCTTCTCCTCAGTTAGATGATCAAACGTTAATTCAAACTCATCTACCGTGTCCACCTACCGCAACTAAGTTTCGAACTGCAATAACCTATCCCAAGTCTGAGCCATCATTAGGGGATAATCTTCGACCCATGAGATTCCCCGGAGTCGAAGTTCTTTGATGTACATGCCCCAGACGTATGGCTCTAAAGACTCCCTCCACCCTAGCTTCGGCATCCTTAATACCAGCTTTGAACTTTTCCACTTCAGCCCAGTGCTCGGCTTTTATACCATCCACTTGGGTCAACACATCTTCGCTCGTAGCCTCGGCGTCAATTTTCTCTTTCTTGGATTGAGCAAGCTCAGCATTCCTCAGATCAAATAGCTTCCGGAGCTGATCGTTTTCTTTCATGAGTCATTATGCTTGCTCATTCTCCTGCTTCATCTTCTTGTTCACTGCAACAAGAGCCTCACTATCCTTGCGGAGCTGATGCAACTCTTCATTTTCTTTCTCCAGCTAGAGGTTCCTCTCTGACAGAGCTGTATTGTCTTGCTAGAAAGACATATTCTCTGATGAGACCATGGCCATCGTGTCCTTGAACGACTCTTGAGCTTGCTTCGCCTCAACCTTAGTTTTTTTGAACTCCCACTTCAGTTGTGTGGTTTTGGCAACAGAGAGTTTGCATATAAACATGTTACTCGTATGCATAGAAATAGATACAATTCAAAGGGTTTTCTTACTCAGTTCGTTATTTTGACTCTGGATGCGTTCCCTCTCAGCTTTAACATCCAAGTTATGGATTCCAACATTCTTTTTGAAGATTAGCTCTGAGAGATGCCTCGCATACCATTCATCTCCCTATATTGGAAGTAGACATCATACACCTTATCATAAACATCCTTTTCCACATCCATAGGGATCTGCTGAATGTTCGGTAATCATTTAAGTTATTCAAAGTAGAAACCGGGGAACGCCTGTCTCAACATCGCTTTCTTCTGCTTGGGAGTGAACTGTGTGATTCCCGATATGTAGGGAAAGTGTGAGCCTTTCTTTGACACCCCTTTCTTTTCAGGTCTCTGATCCCCAGATGCCAATTCCATACTTCCAGATGTGGTCACGGGTATCAAGGATGGAGCATAAGGAGGAAGCATCGACGAGTGTTGTCGTGTGCTTGCTATATCTAACCTCGAATCTGTCCCAGACGATCGAATGATAGGTAGTGGAGATTCCGAATGTCGAGGATGATCTTTGTGACAATGTTCACCACCACAGTCATGAGGGCGAGTAGGGTTTGTAAACAACTTTGTGCCTCTTTTAAAACTACTCATGAGCCCACTCCTCCTAGGCCAGTGGTCCCCAGATCCTCGACCCCGATTTTTATCTCCATCTCAAGCCATTTCAGCTGCACGAAACAGATTCAAAGTTAGAGTCAAACACTCTACGCATACAAACAAATGTTATGATATGCAGAAACTGACCTAGGAGACGCTTCCGAGTTAGGCGACGCTCCCGACCTCGTCACAACTTTTGTAGATAGACGGGAGTGGACGACAGACCCTCTTCCCTAGTAACAATCTCCTCATCACCAACGTCGCCTTATCTAGTTCCTTCATGAGTCTGTGCGACCTTGCATGTTTGGACACGACAAGGGGCATTTTCCTTTTGCGGCACGGAGGACTTTCTCCCCCTCAGTTTCCGCTTTTCCTTCTTCTCCAACGATGGCCGACCGGATCATTGTGCGATTCAAGGGAAGTAAGCCCGTTCGACGAAGGAGTTCATTCAAAACATTATCGGCGGAGCGAACCTCGGCCGGGATAACCTTCAGCGCTTCAAGATGCTCCTGATACACTTTGTCTTTGGGTACAGGAGAAACGCATGTTACACAAATACAAAGTTAGTATTAAGCTTATGACTCGTGTAACGATGAGCCCAAGACAAGAAACACACTTACTTTCGGCCAACCATCGCCTCGCGAATCCTAGGAGATATGAATATAAAACCAATCATATTCGAAGACACTGAGTCTGCTCTATGTTCCCAGGATAAAACGGGTGTTGGCTTGTGCCTCCAAGTAGACCAGGGAAGGTGCACTAGCAGTTCCTCTATTCATCTGAAAAGGGTATTGGATATCCTCTCCAATAGGTACTGCATGCAGGTATTCCCTGAATAGGGCGCAGGTACCAATAATGAAGGCGTACGCATTCAGGTGAAACTGCGTCGGCGCTAAGCGGAAGTAGCGCAGCATATCCCAAATAAAACCGTAGGACGGGGGCATGCACCCAGAAATACACATATGCATATTCTAGGCGGTGTATCCTTATGGAGGTGCATGCGCCCCATCCCCCTCTTCAGGTACGCGAAAGCCATTTCAAGGTATGTTGAACTTCTTACACGCACGCCTTAATGTCGCTTCATCCATATGCGAAGGAACTGAATCTGACAAGTCGATGACTATCGTGACATCCTCCATCATGTCCGGCACCTCAGGGACGTCTTCCCCATTGATATCTACATCCTCTTCCTTTTTAGGGTTTCCTTCTGCCGCTCCGGTCTCTTTTAGCATCGCTGGTTCGGCTGGGTGGTCGATCATTTGTTGTGTTATTTTCGACTACACGCCTTGGCCAGGTGCTTTTGGCGAGCTTAGGAGTTGGGGAGTGGACGCTTTTGAAGTCTCAAGCTTGATGTCCTTTGAACTAGTGTTACTTGACGACCCAGACAAGGGCAACGAGTGTTTCGAAGCTTCAGTTCCCGAACACTAAAGTCTTTTGGAACATCTTTCTGACATTGCAAACTATACTTTTAACATAGTGGCATTTCTACGCTAAAAAACATGTACCACTCGTGTCAGTGGAAACTAACATGGACGTGCAGTGTCATGATGTGCTGATACGTAATAATAAAAGAACTGGGAAGACAGCGACAATCACTGGTCCTTAGAACTATAACCATCGTCATGGTCGTCTGATATCATCAGGTTCGCGTCGAGATGCGACTACCTTGTGATTGAGGTCAGAAATCAAGTCTAAAGGTCAGTAGTTTTGTCGTATGTTTATAGTCCGAGTTTATACTCTAATCCTATAGTAAGCCCGAATTATCAGTTTTCATTTGAACATAAAGGCAGTCTTAATCGATGCGTTCAAATTCAAGTCCAACCCAACCACACGACGTTGTGAAAATAATGCATGCCCGATGATCAGTCTCACAGGAGGCGAATTTTCTTTAGGCATGGTTGGACATGACATAAAAATTTGTATCCATCTGCTCTGGGGGCTCGAGATCTACTAAGTCCCAGGCGAAATTCTCATCCCCTGGGCCAGGCAATTTTACATCCCCCGAGTTAACCAAAGATTCGCATCCCCTGAGCCTTCTCGAAAATTCGCATCCTCGTTCAATTCTGTCCCGGATCTACTTCGTATCCCACGGATGCGAAAATTCGCATCCCTCGGATGCGAAAATTCGCATCTCTTGGGGTGCAAGATTTCGCATCCCTCAGATGCGAAAAATCGCATCCTACGAGGTCTAAGATTTCACATTCGAAAATTTGCATCCCGCGTGATGTGAAATCTCGCATCCCTTATAAGCGATGCAAACAACCCCGTTCTCTACTTTCTCCTTCATCGTCTCCCTCCCTTCTCCCCTTCTCCTTCTCTCCTTCTTCTTTGAATCCCCTTTAAGAACTTGAAATCGTACCCAAAGGACTTCGAATCTTGTCTCTCCTCTTCCCACAGGGGTTGCGATTCGAATTCGGATTTGAGCTTCGATTTCGAAGACGAAATCGCCTTCTTCCAACCACGATTTCGAGCTTCAAAATCACCGGCTTGAGATTCGAATGAATCGAGTGATGAAATGTCTAAATCGAGCCACACCCACCTAAAATTTTTTAAGTCAATTTGGGTCGTATTGAAGAAAATGTTCTTGTGTCCTCGTATACAAAATATGTGAAGTAAAGGAGGAGAAGAAAATGTATCCCGCTATCTATATAGAGAGGGGGGAGGCTCAACACGTTTGGAAAAATCGCATCTCATCGAGGATGAAAAATTTCGCATACCCCTCAAGGATACGAAATTTCACATCCCACCAGGGATACAAAATTTCGCATCCCGTCAGGATGAGAAATTCGTATCCCTCCGGGGATGCTAGATTCCCATCTTCCCATATATATAAAAAAAGGGAAGAAAAGTGAGAATGGGATTTCCAATGTCGAGAAATTTTTGATTCACGACTCTGGCTACGACAACGCGTACGCGTTTTCAAAATTATAACAATCGATACCCATTAGATTCGCTAACCAATTGTACAATCGTAAGTTCTGACACATGAACGTATGTCAAGCGGTCGAAATCACGATTCGATCGTTTTTAAAGCCAACTTGCATCATCGTAAGTCGTAGATATATTTATTGTGTATGTTCTATTTCACTTACAAGTCGCATCGCGCGAAATCACATGAAAATGTGTGATCGTATACGCGATATTACGTGACAACGACTCATTCATGTTCCGACGTAAGCGGGAGTCGATGACTAACGTTTGATTTCATGAGTTGACAGGAATTAGATGTTTAAAGAAGGTACCAGAGAATTAGAATTCTCAAAACGCTCAACGGAATGATTATGACCAAGCGCTCAACACAGCTTGGAGATCTTTTCGCCTTCTAGGGATAATTATTTCAACTCAAAGCACATCATGTTAAGACAAAACGTACTTTGGGGGTAAGTGTTAAACGACCTTTTGGTCTGGTTCCCAAAAACATACCAGACCAATTCGACTCGACCCATCGCGTGATACCAAAGCCCGAAGTGTTGCCAAAATACTATGAATCCAGATCCAAAAGGAGTCGTGCGAGCGTAGATCTCACAACCCCTCAAATACAACATTTTGCATCCCTCATTTCGACTCCATATTACACCTCCCAACCATTTCGTATCTCGGATGTCTCGCAACCCTCTTTTTCGCATCTCGGATTCCTCTCACCACACACAACTTCGCATCCCCAAGCAGGCACCTCCCTCCGTATCTCGAATCCTCGATTATTGTCATCCCGCTTCCAATTCGTATCCCTGGGATACGAATTTTGTCCCACTTCCAATACGTATCCCGTGGCTTACGAATTTTGTATCCCTCGAGATACGAAATTCCATATCTCAGGGATATATACTTTGGAGGGGATACGAAAATCCCAATCGCAATACAAGGGGATGCGAATTTCCGAAGGCCGCAATTTCGGGATGCGAATTTTCTGTTGTAGATCTGGATCCCAATTCTCACTTACTCCCACCTAATCCACTACCTATAAATACCTTTTACATCATACTTTAAAGAGGTTGACATTTGCATGATTTAACAGCTCTTGAAGGACCTTTAGCCATCATTAATGGCAGCCTAAGCCTTAAGGAGGAAGAAGAATTATTTTCTCAAGACTTCACATTTGCAAAATACGACTTTCGAAAACTTAACCAAATGTTGTAGACAAATGTCATGATGATGTTCAACACTTGTAACCTTCAATAGTAAATAAAAATCTGCAAATGTTTCATAGTGTACGTAGGTTCAACACGAACCGAACCACTATAATTTCATGTGTTTTTTGCTTTTTGCACTTACTTTTCCATACACGAAACATTATTCTCATGTAATTAAGAATCACTAGATGTGACAATTTTACACGTCAACACTAGCCGCTATGTCAAATCTTATAGCAGCTTGAGGCGTTTGCATGGTTTAAGTGGAATATAGAGCTAAGCGAATTCATTACACCAGCCGACTGTTTAGAGAGCAGTAAGCAACCACCCCTCCAGTAGAAGATATTTACGACTGGAGCACAAAATGCTTGATGTTTTGGTGCTAAAGTTGTATTACTCCAAAAAGACGATGACATACTATGCCTTGAAACTCAATTTCACAATGAAAATATTCTTTAGTTACATAAAAATACATTTACAAAGTTTAATTGTAAGACCTCAAAAAAATTTCAGGGTCTGACACAAGGAGTTAGAAAAAGGGTTGTAGCCAATCCATTCTCCACAGGGATCGAATATACCTTTAAGTTACAATTTTGCGTCCCATTTCAACTCTGGGTAGAGTTATACAATTTACGATGAAACCTTAGATTTTCTTTATATATATATATATATATATATATATATATATATATATATATATATATATATATGCATCATTCAGAGCACCCTTCAGGAATTGAGGCCATTTTGTGATCCCCCCGAATTGTCCGACTAAAACGAACAAGGATAAATTTAACGAAACTGAAACTACATTATTTAAACCTACGAGCATTGTCCAAACAAATCAAATTGCCGAAGGACGGATTCTCCTTGTGCTACCTGATTAACATGTAAAAGTGTTAATTTTTATGCTCTATCTTATCTTTATTGTAAATAAATAAATTTTACATTGGGTATTTTTCGTATATTTTCACAGGTCATTCATCAATTCTCATGCCCCCCGAAAAGCAAGATATTACACAAGAAAAAGATCAACTTCGAAGATTTTATCTCATGTGCTTTTGGAGTCTAATCAGAGTCCATGCTTGGAAGAATTAATTACATACAATCTGATTACCAATCAATTAGCCATATGGAAGATTTGAAGATTTTATGCACTTTTGGAGTCTAATAAGACTCCATGTCTGGAAGAATTAATCACATGCAAATCATTTGTCAATCAATTAGCCACATGGAAGATTTGGAAGATATTCACCATGATATGCTCAGATATTCTTAAATATTATTTCCAAATAAGCTTGGTCAAGAAAGACATGATATATGATAAGAATTCTTAGGAAAAGAGACTCATTCATTCATAGATCTGATTAGGGTTTGGCCTATCCCACCTATAAATATACGTTGTACTCATTGTAAACGTTCATGCCATTTTTTTAATTATGTACTCTCGTTTATGAGTAACAAAGTTCTTCATTTTAGTTGATTGTCTTTTTCTTTCATAACAATTTGTGTGTCTATGCAATTAGTTTTGGTAGAACGCATATTGTTATTGTCATTTATTACTGCATGTTAACGATTGATCGTTGATTAGATTCAACGACAGTCCTTTTAATTTTCTGTTATTGTTCTAGTTGTTATTTTCTTTTTCTAATTGATTCTTTTCAGTTGTTGAATTTGATATTGATTTGATTAAATTCGGATCAATAGTAAATTCAAAAACATCTCCAGATTTTGCCTAACTCGCCTAAGAATAGATAAATAATAAGATTTAAAACACTTCCCTGTTAATCGACCTGCATATTACGCGATCTGTACGCTTGCAGAATTTATTTCATAAATCGCGCGTCTCTAATCCATAGGAAAGCGACGATTACTACCCTTTATGTGAACACTACCATAAATAAATGGAATAAAAGCATATTTACGACTTCTATTTTCACTTCAAATTGCATGACGCTACAATATATTCAAATGTACGTTTGAAAGGCATGACACAGTCACACAGGTAGCACAGCAAATAAAACAAGATGGAGCAGAAAATTTCGCTAACTTGTTCCGGCCAATTTTGTATTTGAAACATGCTACAATTTAAAGTGCCCTAACATCAAGCCATCTTCTTTTAAAGAAAAATGGAAATCCAACTGAGGACAAAAAGCCAACAAGAAAATGCACTAATTAGGCGGTATCAGCAAATGTAGAAAGGAATAAAACATCACAGTGGATGATTGAAAATCCAAAATTCCAAGGAGTTTGTGTTTTTAAAGTACTAACGTCAAAAGCGGCAAACTTGGTTCAGCATTAAAAGCCATTCCATACAGTAAAAAGACCTGTAAATTTATTATGATAGGTAGTAGTAACATATAACTAACTTTACTCATCATGCGAGGAGGAAGAAGACTTGAAGGTGGAAGGAGCGTATTTCAGCATCAAACTACTGAGGTCGGCATTGAGCTTCTTTTCAAGTAAAAACTTATCTTCAAGGTACTTGCGCTGAAGTTCAACGGTCATGCTTTCATGCTGCTTCATTAGCTTTTCCCTCTCAGCCACAAATTCTTCCACCCCTTTCTCTTGCCTTGATATGAAATCACTTATCTCTTCTTCCCTGTGAGATAACACCAAAAATAAATTCTTACTTCGAAATGGTTTACCTACAATCTAAACTCATTTATATTGTTAATACAATCTAAACTCATTTATATTCATTTATATGGTTAAGTGAATATCGCATCTTACCAATACTGTAGACAAATTGCATATGTACAAATAGATTGGCAAATCAATCGGCTGGTAAGTGGCGAATTCAGTAACCAGTTGATTGATAGTGGTAAATTCACTGACAGAGCAATGCATTTAGATTCAGATGTATTAAGTTGTCGATATATAGCAAAATACTGAATTTGTTGTCGGTGCTGGTACTAAATTCACTAATACATATACCAACATATGTATAAGTCTCTGCAGCATTCAATTAGTAAATTAAATCTCTATTTGTTGAAATACTAATAAAATCCCTATTTGTTAAAAAATAAAGCACGCAAGGCAGCTAGCACTTTAGATAAAATGAGCTATTAAAAAAAAGCGTAATAATACTTGTGTGTGGTTTATTTGATGCGCACACAATGTACATGTATTACTGAATTTTCTGTAGTGATCTGCATTTTTAGCAGTAAGCTGCCCCTTTTTTTTTTTCTCAAAAGTGCTTTGAAGTATCCAGACAATTTTAGTTTTAGCCAAGATTTAGTGGAGAAGCATAAACTAATAAAATAATAAGAATAAATTGTATAACATTTCATTCTTTTTCCAGTGCCTAAATTGTTTCCCATACAGTATCATAATGTTACTTTGCATGTGTTGTTTAGAACTAGGAGACATGCCCAATTTACTGCTCTGGCCTGAAATGACAGGAATTAACGAACTTCAACCTGATGCCTGCCTAGTCCTAATGATTCATTTCAGAATTAGTAACTAACAAGGGTTAGTAAGTAATTTATAATATAATAACCTCTAAACTTCATTAAAGTCATTCCAATCAAATTAATTTAAAAAACATTTAACCTGAACTTCAACCTGAAGGAAAAACATAGAGACCTAGGAGGAGGAAACAGATATAACTAATCGATCAAATCATCTCGTTTTTTGAGTTCAAATCTTAAGGCTTTACTGGCCAAAATTTGAACTGAGTTATATTTGTTCTTCGGGTTTGTGATTCTGCACCCTCTCTAATTTTTATGATATTAGAGGCTATTGTAAACTGTTTTTTTTTTTTTTTTTTTTTTTGAGATATAAAGATTTATTTTAACCTGCTGTCCAGATCTAAAACATGTAAAAACAATGTTTACGGTTGACGATGCTATTAAAATTATTGATCACAACCCAAAAATTATGTTTAAATACATGTTTAATTGATTAAAACACAACATGCACAAATATTAAAACACAACCTGCTGTCCAGATCTTAAACAACATGTTAAAAGAAATGTTTATGGTTGATGATGCTATTAAATTTATTGATCACAACGCAAAAATTATGTTTAAAATACAAGTTTACTTGATTAAAACACAACATGCACAAATATTCGATGTTGCATGTTCTTGTTTTGCTTATTGAACTACCCGTAAACATGTTGGACTCTCATTGCCACTTGCTAGTTTCATACTTTTAAATGTATATAAATAATTTTCAACGGCCTTTAATATAAAAACTCTATTCTTGTCCCAAGTTATATTAATGTAACAATATTTCGATGCCAAATTTATTGTTAGAACCAAGGTTCGGAGTTCCGGTTTTTCTTTCCGTTTCGGTCACTAGAGTTTTATACCGTTCCGGTTCCGTTTCGGAAATTCCGGGAATTCCGTTAAAATTCCAGTCTCGGATTTTGTTACTTTTTAGAACAATTTTATGTATAAACATGACGGTAAACACCATAATTTGTATTATATTAGTTGTAGTCCAATAATAAATGTAAATACCTGGGAATATAATTGGGTGTATTTATAATTCAAAGAAATTCAGTCCATTAAAAATATGTGAAATAACTTTACTGCAGCCCCCGATCAAGCCACTTTAAACTCAATACAATATTATTAATAAAATGAATAAAGGCCAATTAGCCCATTTTATCAAGGCTATATCACCTACCGAAGCCAGCTTCCCTAAAAACATCGTTATCATCTTCCAGAATTCATCCAGCATTGAAATTGCTCTCTCGTTGTCAATACTCATCTTTCGCTGCTTGATTTCTTTTTTTCATACCTGATTTATCTTCCTCAATTCCAAAACAGCGTAGCTCTAAACAAATTCGAATGGTTGATTTGGGGACAATTAGAGGAACGGAATATTAACCAGATTCGGGCCCGGTCACTGCCGGAACCGGACCGGACCGGCCGGAAGTCCGGCGTGCCGGCCGGAATCTTGAACCTTGGTTAGAACGCAGGTTAGACCTTTATAAAATCATAGGCTAGCCTATGTATGTTTGTTTAATGGACTGATAAAATTAAGGCATGATTTGTTCAAGTTTTGTTGTATATGATATGAGGGGTTCGTTGCCTTATTACTTGTGCTTTTAACAACAATAGACGTTCTAAAGTGGTCCTATTACAACAAAAACTACAATATTCTTTGCTGAACTGATGTGAACACAGTAAAAAGAATATTGTAATGTTAGCATGTGGATTTGATTGCTTGTTTAGTTGATCAGATGACAAACGTTATGTTTCCAAATATAACTCATACGATATTTAGCTGTAAATTTGAAAGTGTGTAGTGAAACTGGATTTGCTGTCAATATGATTATGCATGATTGACACATTTATTATCGGATTGTAGACGATTCATTAATCGGTAAGGTTGACCAAATTATTACCTCCTTTTGCGACCTTCAGGAGATCCAATGTTTTCAAACTGCATAGCTTTAGCGCGCTCTTGTTGTAGCATCTTCTCAAATTCCCGTTCTTTTTCTTCAATCGCAATGTGAACTTTCCCCATCTGCTCCTTGAAAAAACGCTCTTGGTAGTCCATCTGTCAGCAAAATAATAGCAACAGGAAGCTAAGTTGCTAACAAGTAAAAGAATTGACGGTGCTAGTAGCTTACAGAGAAGAACAGATATTAGACCTCATGTTTTACTGGATAACAAAGAATAATTTTACATCCCTTTGCTAACTATTGTTCCAAATATGTTGGCTAATGCTAACACGTGTAAATTATATTTGGAACACTAGTTAGCATTGCAATAGTTCTCAATTTCAAATGAACCATAAAAGGGAAAACCTGATCACCTCACTTGTTGCCATCCAGTAAATTTCTTCTTTAAGGCTATAATTAACAATAATTAAGCAAAATAATATGTTTAACCACCAACCCTATTTCAATCACTATCAAAATTACACGCTTACACAATACTGGAAACCAAAGCAGTGCGTTATCATTGGAAAAAATTTAAAACAAATGCCAGAGGAAGAGGAAAAATGCTACTGATGGAAACCGCTTTTCTTTTTTTAATTCAGAACACGACCTCTTCTTTGTTTTCTTCCTGCTGCATTTTAGTTCTGAGTCTGACAATATGATTATCTTCGAGAGTCTCTTTCAGCTTTTGAGTAACCTTTTCAAAACTTTCTTCATAAGCCTTACATCGTTTTTCCTGCTTTACCACCTTGTTTTTATACCACGTCAGTTTCTGATTATCTTCATCCATTTTCCGCATTGGATTAACAACCATTTCAAGGTATGACTTGATTTCATATCTTAGACGCGATTTTCCTGATCAAATCATAACTGGTTAGGAATTGACTATCTAACTGAAAGACAAACAAAACTTAACAAATAAGAGTACCATGCTGATTATGCCTTCAAGTGGTTATCCAGTTTGTACAAGAAATAAAAACTAACATTTAACCGCTTATAATGGATAATCAACGCCCAGGATAACCTCAGACCATACACCAAGCACAAATTTTGCTACGATGCAACGGACAAAGTATTAAATATTTAGCAAGTGTCTTTTTTTATTAGTGCCTTCCGGTAGTAGAAAAATTTAATTGTTGGCATACAAACTATTTGATAACTGAGCTGAAATTTCATGCCAAAGGCATTTCCAGCTTTGGTTCTGGATTATATTACTTTCATTTCCAGCTTTGGTTCTGGATTATATAAGCAAATGAATTTAGCATTAGACACCTAAAGGAGCAAATAGGGACCAACTACTCAGTCAAATAATACTGTTTTTGGGATCAAATCTGAAATGGGTTCCTGATGAACACTTGATTTTTGGTGTTTAAGACATTTCAAGATGAATGACTCTACATCCCTACCAGTTTTCGTGATTTAACCTGCTTTAAATTGATTTCGAGATAAAAAGAGTTATTTTCGAACTGTTTCAAAATTTGAAATAACATGTAAAAATGATGTTTAAAGGTTGAATTTACCATAAAAATACATCCCTACCAGTTTTCCTAAATGGTCCTACATCCCTACCAGTTTTAGTGATTTAACCTGCTTTAAATTGATTTTGAGATAAAAAGAGTTATTTTTGAACTGTTTCAAAATTTGAAATATCATGTAAAAATGATGTTTAAAGGTTGAATTTACCATAAAAATACATGTTTAATTGATTATGCTACGGATCATACTATTATCTCTTGTTTAACAATTACATTTCATATTACATATTCTTTTATATGATATAGGGCAACGTTCCGCTACACCTCTTATATTGCACGTGAATTCTCCGCCCGACAGGAAAAAATATTAAAATCGGAATGAGTGGCTGAAATTCAGGGGGAGAATTCACGTGCAATATGAGAGATGTAGCGGAACGCTATATATATATATATATATATATATATATATATATATATATATATATATATATATATATATATATGTATGTATGTATGTATGTATGTATGTATGTATACGTATGTATTGCACGTGAACTCTCCCCCTTAATCTTCATCACCCATTTCCCCACTCATTCTCTATCTTCCCACTAAGAGATAATATTGAAATGAAAAGAGATAGAATGAGTGGGGAAATGGGTGGTGGAGATTAAGGGGAAGAGTTCACATGCAATATAAGAGGTGTAGTGGAACCCTCCTTTATATATATATATATATATATATATATATATATATATATATATATATATATATATATATATAGAGAGAGAGAGAGAGAGAGAGAGAGAGAGAGAGATGAGTGCACGACAAGATTTGAAATGTTGGTTAAGTTTTTAAAGAACGATGCTTAGATGCGCAAGTGATCGAATTATACACGCATGACATTGTGCGCGACAAGTTTTGAAATGTTGGTTAAGTTTTTAAAGGACGATGCTTAGATGCGCAAGTGATCCAATTATAGACACATGATATTGAGGGGGTTTTCATCGCTTTTTAGAAGTTAAAAAAATGAGTTTGCTTCCAAAACGTATAACAGATCCAGGTATGTTAATGCCATATTGATGTTGGTTCAATTTGTACTGAAACTTTATGAAATAGTGCCAACCCAACTTTCCTATATAAAAATTACATTAGCATTATACTAAGTCGCTATAATAATAATAATAACCTTTGCACAATTTTAAATCGTATTGCACTAAAAATAAGTTGGAGTCACAATATGGCAGGAACAAGCATGCATTTGAAATATATATATATATATTGAACGGGATCTGATTTGCGATAACTTATAAAAAGTGAGCTAACCTGAAAACAAAAACAAACAAAAAATCATTTGTCTAAAATGTGATCTGAATTCTGGAAAACATGGTAAGTACCAAAATATCAACCGTAGAGGATGCTTACAAGGTTAACTGTTGTTATTATACTTACACTTCCGTTTTGACAATTTTGAAGGTCTGATAACATTTAATTTAATAAAGTTTTCACCAAGGTCGCCAATATCTAGAAAACCAAAGTCGAAGCATAAAAAATTCAGCATCCTTGAATAAGTTGGGCCCCTGTATAACTTTCGAGTACGTACTTATGGAGAAAGAAGTGTAGAAAAATATGTTTAAATGCTAAAACATAAATTAATTTAAAGATACAACCTGTTGAATGCTGGTTGAAAGCTTCTAAATCTTCCTTGGTTGCCAAATAACCATACAATATTCTTTTCCCACCAGGATGAAATAACACTTTTTTCTGTATCCACGCTTCTCTATTGCGTCCCTCATCAGCAAAATGTTTGTGTAAGCGCTCTGCTTCTACATAGCCTGTAGGAGAAGGCTCGAACATTAAGACACTCATTCCACGGTGACCATTAGGACCATATGAGTGTCGGGCTCTTACGGCAGCATATTGACTGAAGTAATCAACCAGTTCTTGATTCCCCATCCCAATCCACTGTATGTATTTATGTATATACACAAATATAATTGAAACAAGTGGAGATCAAAAATGCCAAATAAAGAGTTAGAAACTTCAAGAATTGCATGAGCTTGCAACAGAAGAATACAGAAGGTTAACTTGATAATTGCACGCACTTGCAACAAAAAATACAAGTACATGTGGCTTGCAACAAATGAAAGTTTTAACCTCGTTTCAATTCGATTGTTTTTGAGTACTTATTAACTTCTAAAAACATATTGTTTATATAAACAGTCATGGGATGCAATAATAATTTTAACCTCATTTCAATTCTTCTGTTCTAGACTACTTATTAACTTCTTAAAACATACCATTTATACCGGTTGAATATAGAAGCTGCTACTGTAAATGTCATACTTAAGTGATTCAGTTTATACAAAAATAGGACCAAAGTCAAACGGCTAGTAAATAATTTAGTGCAGTATACCAAATTAGAGTTGACTATATTTTTTAAAACAAATTGAAAGGTAGTAGACTATTGAGTATTAACTGATTTTACTAAAGCTTTGTACAGTGCAGCAAGGGTTTGAACTAAACAATGGCCAGGTACCTTTTCGTTCTCATCTTTTTCAAGGACTGTATTCCTGATCATCACCATAGGAGGCCAAACAATGTCCTTATCAGCTACAGTCTCTCGCAAGCCCCTCCATTTCCCAAATATCTCACCAGATGGATATACTGATCCTCCTCTTCTTCTAACTTCTTCTTCCAAAAGCTCTGCAAATTCCCGATGAAGTTTAACTCTTCGTGTTCCACATGTCTTTGCATGAGTAACAAGGGGTAGTAAACCCTTGTACCAATCAATAGCTCCTGGTCCATCATGGCAAGCAGGGCAATGCCACTGCCTATCAGGTGCACTAATCTGCTCTTCAGTTAAACTATCAAAAGCATCAAAAAAAACTTTGAACAACTTATGATTCTTTCTTGTGTCGTGGCTTTTCTCACTCGCATCAGAATCGAAGTCACTGTCCTCTATAAGATCGTCGTCCTCTTCGTCATCAAGACCATCATCATCATCGTCGTCAACAATACTATCCTCGTCATTGTCATCGTTGTCTTCTAGGGAAGCTGATTGAATGCTAAATGATCCACTGTCAGCACAATCTTCATTTTGTTCCTTTGCTCTAGCCGGCCATTGCCAGCCATTTTCAAGCGGTGGGGCAACAGCACGAGGTGCTGTAACATTATTAGTTTGCATTGTCCTTGAATTATTCGGTGCATTGGTACCTCTCCCCCATCTATTGCTCTCCTTACTGTTGTCCCTGGCCAAGGATTTTGCATTTGAAGCTACCGTAGATCCCCAGGCACTTGCATTAGAAGACGCAGCCGAAGAACCCCAATCTCTTGCATTAGAAGACACGGCTGAAGAACCCCAAGCGTTTGCATTAGTACGAGTAGAAGAATCCCAAGCTTTTGTACTAGATGTTGCAGTTGGAGAATTCCAAGCTTTTGCATTAGAAGACACAGCAGGAGGAACCCACGGTTTTGCATCAGCAGACAGGGTAGAAGAACCGCAGGATTTTGAATTTGAAGCAGATGACCCCTTTTTGGATCTTCTAGTTATCGTTTCCCACCCACTGTCCAGCTCGGGTGCTATACCGAGCTTTGCCATATCACTGTTAAGTTGATCCTGACTCATTTGCTAACTATGTCAACTCTCCTGCATACAAAATTTAGCATGGTTTGGCTCACATCAATAAGAAACAAACTATTAAACAAACCGAACCAATTGAGCATTTAAGAAACTATACAACATTCAAGTATCATGAAACATACAAGCTTAAAATTGCAAATAAACATTTGAGAAATTATTCTTTTAAAGACAGCTGTTATGGAACATCACATTGGCAATTCACTAATGAAACCCCAATTCCAGCGCTAAGCCTTTAAATAATGTAGTAGCTATTTGTCATCAGCCAAAGCATAAATTGAGCAAAGATCCCATGGACAAAGGTTATACTGTACAAGTTATGAAGTTGATCTGCAATACACGTTATGAAGTTGCAACCCAAACTCACATTTCACAACTATGACAAACAATTACAATCATGGAGTCAAAGAAAAAAGATTTCCTACAGTACATTGCATTTCTACAGATGAAGGTTATACGATAGTAAATACAAAATATATCCATTGATGCACCTTAAAGAACAAAAATCATGCGGTCTTCAAAAAAGTTTCAGCAATCATAAAAAAAACATTAAACATAAAAGAACTAGACACTCAATGGACAATTGGTAAGCGTACAAAGGTGTAACTTTATATTGCATTACAACTATACTCATTAACCAGCCACCACTAAAGAAACAAGGTTGCAACTTAATTTCAAAAATTGTGACAAGTAACTAATATTTGCAAACTAGCTACAAGACCAACAATGTTACAATAAATAAAATAGAAGCTAGTTTCAGTATGTCACTGGTGGTTACTTTCACGCATTACATGTTCACAATATCAACACAATCTCACCGCCTATGAAGAACAGAAGGGTGTAGTGTGTTCAGCAATGCAACCAAAATCAACACTTAAGAAGAAAAAGAACAAACCATGATATTAACCTGATGATTTAAATGAGTAATCAAGCAGCTTTAAATTAGTAGTAAATATGCTTTCAATCTGTTAACCAAATAATTACAGTTACCAGAGAGGTCTACAGAAACAACACGTTGTATGGAAAGATGCATGGATGCCTAAATCGAACATGTATAAAAATTACAAACATGTTCGAATATCATATGCTTGTCTACAGGCCAATCCTTACTCTTTTATATTCTTTTATGCACACACTTGATAGTAATAGCTTTTCCATTGTAATTTGCATAAACAAGTTAGCACAATGGCATATAAGATGAACTTCTGAAGACATCATTTCAGGCAACTGACTGAAATGCATTATGCAGTTTTTCAAAGCATTACGTAGACACTCATCAGATATCAAGGCCTTTAGAGTGTGGATCTAGGAGGTCATGGGTTGAAATTATACATCATGGTGTTTTACGGATAAAAAATTAGGATTTGTAGATGATTACCTGCCAGAAAAAAAAAAAAAAAAAAAAACACCCCAAACTGGCAAACCATTTCCCCTGAATGAGGTTAACGAGCTTAGTAAGTGGCCTACTATTAGATGAAATTGACTTACAGACCTTCACAGGAGCTGTCCAATACTACAACCATGATGGTCATAAAATACCTCATGGGTCCCTTTTTAAAATTTTAAAAAATAAAATAAAATAAAATTTTCACAATAGAAATGAAGTTCTCAGTTACATCCAATACGCAGACACTGGAAATACACCAATATATACTGCATGAACTCAACTGATACATGTTAAGTACATACATTATTGGAATTGGGTCGGTAGCACAACTTGATCCCAGATCAGCCTGGTTGAATATCACCTTGGATCAGGCATTTTGGCCTTAGTGAAATTTGGCAAAAGGGTTTGGGTTTATTCGGTTCAACTCACATGAATGCACTCATTCACAAGGCAGGTGCTAGGATTTAGCACTCATTCAAAAGGCAAGTTGATTGGACCAATCCTGCTTCTTATTTTTTGGAGTTGGTCTTCTGTGAGATCCTATTTTCATTCCACCTTTTGAAAAAAGAAAAGTATACATGGGAAAAAAAGAAAGAAGAGTGAGAATTTAATTATAGAGCCATCAATTTAGCATATTTCATTTATTTTTAAAAGGTATGAATTTATTTCTCCCCGTGACAAAAATGTATAATTGAAATTTTGTTTTTATTTTACTCCCTCCCAACCAAAACTATTCTCCCTTTTACAATTGTCATTTGTTATTTTGAAAAGACAAAAATCAATGCAAATGAAAATTACCTAGACGGCACCTTCACTTAAAATTTGTAAACAAGATAGTTCCAACTGAACGTCAAACACATTCATTGTCATAAACCAATAACATCCTTAATAGCTGGCTAAGGAGATTTTTTTTTTTTTTTTTTTTCAAACGGGTTATATGTCTCATCTTTAATCTGGGTCAACAGACATAGAAATCTGGTGAGCTTTTTGGATAAAACGGAATGGGCATGCAGTGTTGATTCTTTTCGATTAAACAAACGTTCAGAATTCAATATATTTTTGTTGCTCTATCTGATTCAACCATAAGTAGCCCCTGTTAAACTAACGGAAATGCTATGGTCGCTCGCTCAGCTCAAAAGCGGGTATTCATTTCACTCGCTACTACAATTGGCTGTTCAACTATGCACTTAAGAGAAACATACACCAAAGAAAATTGTCGCCAAACGCAAAATAACCTACCACTAATTATTTTCAGATCATCAAGTTCCCAAAAAAAAGTAAAAAAAAAAAAAAAAAAAAAAAAAAAATGGTATCGCTACCTTTGAAGATAGAATCATCTCTGAGTTGAAAACAAGGGGAAAAAGTATATAAAATCGTTTGAAAAAAGCCTACTAATCAAGAAAACTAAAACTGATCAGCGCTGAAGACATAAAATACAAGATCAAAAATCACCTTAAAACAAGAAAAGTGTGAAAAAATCAATCAACGCTAAAATACGTAAAATGCTGTAAACATCAGCACACAAAGACAACTTCTATCAACAACCTAGTAAGTACAGAACACACAAAAGTCAAAATCAGCCGGAAAATCATCTGATAAAACTCTTATTTCATCTCCAGCGTGCAGAAATCAACAAAATAATCAAACGGGAAGGGCTGAAAAATCTTACAATACTGCACAGCTCAAAAATGCTACTAGCTTGCGCAGCAAACCTACCAAAGTTTTCTCGTCGGAAGACTGTTCTTCAACTTGCTTACTTTCCCGTTTTGGGTAATGAGCGATGAGCGATGGTAAAAAGGAACAAGGGGTTTATAAAAGAACTCTAGACAGCGGACGTGACAGATGGATTTAAATCTGATTTTTTACCGTTTTGGTATTATAGACTTATATATAGTTATTGAGTACCCAGATAATGGGTTAAAATTGATATTAATTGAATACATTAAATCTTTTTCTATTGATATTAATTGAATACATTAAATCTTTTTGTATTTGTTGCCTTTTTAGTATTCTCCAGCTGTAAAATATTTAATGTCCAACGTACTAATTAATGGACAAAAGAACTCAAAGCAAGGTGTCGTAAACGTGTCTTATTATGAAAGTTGAGTCACAAATAAATTTCCTATGCATAAATGGTATGATGGAGTCAAAAAAATGATATTAATTGTGGAAGTTTCCCTTGATTTGAAATGAAATATTTCATTTATGTCATTTTATTAACTTCCTTATGAAGTTCTCAAATTTGCTTTTGTAATTTTAAAATTTTAAATCTAAGTAACTTATATGAAAATAAAATTATTTAATCATTTATTTGTAGAAAAATTAATTTAATTTTGAATATTAAGATGTTAAATTATTTCGACTTCAATGGTGAATTTAAACTTGGTTTAATTAAAATAAAAATATAGAAGAATTCAATACTTTACAAATCATATTGATTTATGTAATTGTTAGTCTTCTTCTTGGTTGAGCTATTACAGACAAGTATGACTTGGTGACTGTTAAGCGGATGAAGCCGCAAGACAGTAGTTGGGCGAACTCAGAAGAACGACGCGACAGAGCGCTCAAAATAAAGATTACAGGTGCATGGAACTCGGATCGACACTCATCCAAATTGCACCATGTAAGTTCAATCAGGTCAACGCATAGACAATGGATTAGAAGACCAGCCGGAAGAGTTGCACATCACGAAGATCTGAAGCGTTACAAAAGCAATTGTCAAGACCAATTCGCATCGCTCAATCATTGAGCAAGGATCAGGATCGAGGCCAATCTAGATTGCCCTGAACCAGAATCGATCTAAAGCCCAGATATGAGCGACCTGACTCATATTCTCCAACCTTGATCGCCCCACTTCCATTGACTTCTCCATTGACTTTTGGATGAACCGAGCTCGCCTCTGCTTATAAATACCATTTTCCTTGGAGAGTTTTGAAACTTTTATTTTTTTGTAATTTCGATTATTTTCATTGTACGTTGATATGAACCTCTGTAATCACTGAATTCATCAACAAAGAGATAGAATCATCAAAGTGAATGTAGGCTTGTTAATGTGAAACTATTATAAACTACCATAAAATTAAACAAACTACGATACCTTGAAATTTAATTTGTATACACCGTCTTTTTTTACAGTACTAGCCTTATTTTTTTTTTCGTCTTCCCTCTTTAAAACTTTAAAGTTATTTATATAAAATAGGAAATCTATAGCACTAAATAAAGTTTAAATCCAGTAAAATGGATTTTAATTTTTTTTGAATGTACGACAATCAATTTATTATGTTAAAAAAATTCGTAATTTCAACAAAAGAGACTATGCTTTTAAATTAGATGACTCTAAACTTAAACACTTACTTGTAAAAGTTCTCGTAATTTAAATTTTAGGTTTCATTTTATTATGTAACGACGATCGGAACAAAGCCCCTACCTTGCACGCATATGAGCTGGCACACAACTCCCATATAACAAAAGCCCTATTGTTACGTGCCTACCAACTCATATTTGTACACAAATTCTTCAATTTATTCCATGATGTGGGACTATTGTATCCAAACCATCATTCCTCCTTAACAACATGCGAGACAACTAACAGTCTCCCCCTTGACTCGCATCCTACGATTATCTTTTGTGAGCACAGTTTTGCCTGCATGGCTCAGTCCGAACCTTCGTCTCTGATACCACTATTATGTAACGACGATCGGAACAGAGCCTCCTACCTTGCACGCATATGAGCTGGCATACAACTCCCATATAACAAAAGGAATCCCTGTTGTTACATGTCTACCAACTCATATTTGTACCCAAACAAAGCCCTCTACCTTGCACGCATATGAGCTGGCACACAACTCCCATATAACAAAAGGAATCTCTGTTGTTACGTGCCTACCGAGTCATATTTGTACCCAAATCCTTCAATTTATTCCGTGATGTGGGACTATTGTATCCAAACTATCATTCCTCCTTAACAACATGCGAGACAATCCAACAGTCTCCCCCTTTACTCACATCCTACGAGTATCTTTTGAGAGCATTGTCTTGCCTGCATGGCCCAGTCTGAACCTTCGGCTCTAATACCACTGTTATGTAACGATGATCGGAACAAAGCCCCTCCCTTGCACGCATATGAGCTGGCACACAACTCTCATATAACAAAAGGAATCCCTGTTGTTACGTGCCTACCAACTCATATTTGTACCTAAATTCTTCAATTTATTCCGTGATGTGGGGCTATTGTATCCAAACCATCATTCCTCCTTAACAACATGCGAGACAATCCTAGCACATGTCTATAAATACAATATGTTCTTCAAACCATCATTAGCTACAATGTTTTAATTTGATCCATTATAAATAAAAAGGTAAAAATGCAATTAAAAAGAAGGGTAGTTAAGTAATATATATTTTTAGCAAACTTGTGGTGTACATAAGGTAATTGTCGGTGCATGAATAGAACTTTCCAATAAGTTGTTGTGTCCAGCTTATTTTTTGTTTTTTAACAGATTTTTCAGTTTTTCATTTGAATTTCTTCATTTACAATTCCTAAAACCTATTTCTAGAATTTTAATTTTAGCGTGAATTTTTGTGTTGTTTGGTGCTTTTATTGAGAAGGAACAATTCTAAGTTGTCGGATCTCTTCATTTACTAGTGGATATCTCAGTTCACTGAGGGAAGTTATAGATTTTGATTCTCAGATTTCTTATCTACTAAAATTTACCTTTAAGCCTATAAGGAAGGACTAACAATTTCAAAAAGAAGAACTAAATTATTGTCGTTGCTAAAATTCCAGAAGAAGCTAGTACACAACAAGGAAATCAGACTATGATGATGCCACAACTATTGCTTCCACGCCTGCAGATCTGATCACCCATGCTAATTCAATATCCTTAATTAAAAGTTGGAAGAGACCCATGAGATGTTGAACCAGCAAATAAGAGACAACATTGACTTGAGGAATCAAGTAAACAGAATGAACACTGTATGTAATGAGACAAGAAGATGGTCTCTAGCCCCATAGCATTACAAGTCAGAATGATCCATATGTTTCGAACAGAGCTATAGGAGTCAGCGTCGTAGATATTAGTACATAAATGGTAGTTTTGATGATAACAACCTCAAGTAATGATTAAAATTATACTCACACATATTACTAATGATTATCCAGATATATATATATATATATTATTACACCCCATTTTCAAAGGCCCTAAGCTAAGCTTTATAGATGCTACAGCCATCTATATTGTTAGCTTTCGATGATAGAAAATGGTGAATTAATAAATCAAAAACATTTGAGAGCATATGAATATGAAAAGATTGAAATAACGTTTATTCAATAACATTTATTTCATATTCCCTTTCGTATAACCAGTAGAGATAAAAAAATATAAATATTACAAAACACAAGAGCGAATATATGAATATGCCCTCTTGGATGATCAAAGTTTAAATAAATGCATTAAACACCTTTACATATTCTCTATATATAAACAAACACCGGAAAACTTCTTATTATCTATATGAAGATGCCCTCTTGGAATGTCTTAACGGTGTCTTTATATGCCTTTCGACCTACCCCAATCATGTAGGCGTCATTCTAGTTTCATAACTCATTTATAGGAACTTTTATTTTATTTAATATTGGGATACCGTAACACCTCACACCGCTTAACGTTACCCTAATATAGAATCTCGTTAAGAATTCCGGAATGTTGTAAGTATAAAAACAATAAACATCACAGAGACTAAGATTTTACAAGACATAAGAAAATAATTTCACAGCGGAAGAAAAGACAATTTATTGTTAAAAAAACAAACCATTCTCAAATCATCTCAAATAAACCAACATGCCATAAAAGTATTGTGTCTCAATTTCATTTACATAATAAATATCAGAGTACAAAAAAGAAAGTATCCCTAGATAGCCAAAAGAAAATACAAGCAAACCGTGGGAAGTAAATAAGATAAACAGTACACCTTGACAATAATCTTCCAAGAAAAGTCAATAACGCAATATGAGCTAAGCACTTCCTCCCTAAGAGCCTAGGGGGAAGAAAAAGAAAAGAAGAAAAAGGATCAAACAAAAAAGTTTGATGAGTTGTAGTAATCTTGCACAACTAATAAGAGGAGACAAATAAATAAAAAGTAATCTAGTGTCAATAAGGGATAAGTGTCGGTGCACACCTAAAAGTGAATATAATAAGGTAAAGATATCTGAAGAGATACTACACAAAGATATTCAATAATAATGCTGACTGTTTTGCACTTCTAAAATAGAACAGATCAGGAAGAAATCCCTAATACCACTCAAACGATCAGTTGCGTCGAATCATGAATAACCTATGTCGACTTTGGGTTTGAGTTTATCAGGTCCTATCCCATCAACGATTTGACATAACCTCATCCATAGATGTGAAAATGGCTTATGTGCTCAAATCGAGGCAGTGCACGCACACTGACTTATTGTAACATGAAATGGATCCTAAACAACTTGACTCAAATCCCCCAACCCTTAATTTGGCCCTCAAAACAATTTATTTTATTAAACCCGATAACAAGGATTACTGGGCGTATAATTCAATTTTATTTGTTTATATTAAAGTTTGACAACAAGGAGTACTAGGCTAAAACCCGCCAACAAGGAGTACTAGGTTCATTCTACAAATTAACATATTTATATCAAAGTTTAACAACAAGGAGTACTGAGTTAAAACCCAATAACAGGAGTACTGGGTTAACTTGTTTACATTGCTCCAATTTTTCATTATTATGTCATTTCTCCCAATTATAATATATTTCTGTCAATTCTACCAAATATACATTTATTCAGTTTAACTTCCTTTATTTCAATTGTTCCTTTAAATTTGCAGTTTTTAACATATTTAGATTTTTTAGCTTTAATTTTTGATTATTTCAATTTCATGCATTTCATTTCCCAACCCAAAAGCAACATAAAGAAAAGGGAGAATAATCCGACATAAAATATAAGGCTTACAGGTTCATGCATGTTTTTCAATATTTTCATATGCTCTTTTTAGGCTTATGTTTAGCGCAATTGCAAAAATATAAAAGAAAGGAAAAAGTACATAAAAGATTCTTTAAAAAAACCACAAGAATTCTAAGTAGAATATGTAGAAGTAGATAAAGGAATTTAGAAAAGAATTAGAACAACTGCATAATCTGAATCAAGAATAAATAATAATCCAAATCCAAAACAATACCAACTACTATTTTATAGATTTGATTCCAACCTCAAAATAAAAAAAGAAATTACTAAAAACTCACCTAAAAATTGCAAACCCAAAAAGGCTCATGAAGAACAGTCCTTTAAATCCACAAATAGACAGTACTCCAATTTGTGCTCCAACGATTTATATTTTATTTTAGAGAAGAAGTGAAGTGGAGGCCAAGGAAATGAAAGTGTGTAGAAAAGGGAGAGGAGCACAGGTCAATTTATAGATGTGGTAGGAAGATTTAGGCCTTAGGATAATTAGATTTCAATCAGAGCGCTTGAATCCACGTCAGCAGAAAACTTCCAGAATGAGCTAGAGAAATTGTCTTGTGTTGGGCACGATTTCGAGTTTATTATTAAATATACTTTTAACTAACATAACACAATATCAAGTTTATTATTAAAAGAAAATACCTTCTATGTTGAATAAGATTGGTCAACAAGTTAGATTTCCTTTAACAAGGCTTTCTAATTACTTACAATAAATAAAGCAACATTAACTTTCCTTAATTTCAAGCATGAAAATTGGTGTTTTTGAGATATTCGTAAACTTTAGGAAAGAAATTTATTCATTAGGGATTAAAACATGACCCTTTTAAAGTATAGCCTAGTGAGGATTGCCAATTAGACCATTTTTATTAATAGTAAACAGAGACACAACATTTGATTCAACTTCCAAAATTCCCCTTGTGTGTGAGGAGATTTTAGAATTCGAATTCTAGCCTGAACAAATTTTAATATTTATTTCAATTGGAAAATTTGTCACATGTAAGGAAAAAACGAATTCAAACCTAAGTAGAAACTGTATTACATTTTTAATTTTCTTATGTTACTTAGTATATGCTTGTTAAAACTATACATAAAATTAAATTTAGTCATTCCAAATCTTTGTGCAAAGGTTTTTGTATGTACTTTCACTATGTATGTCGTAAAGTCTCGCTTATCATATGAAATGATTTTAAATATTATATGATAAATAAATTTTTCATTAATATGATGAAGCATAAGGTTAAAGATTGAAAAATTACAAACCCCAATGTGTCTATATTCTTTCTAGTTATATTTATTGTGAATTTACTGTTCACATTTACCTTTTTACCAATTCACAATGGGAATATTTACAACTAGTGTGTAGTTCAATTGAAAACCATCGAATCGACCATACGAATTATAATTTATTTAGGATTGATTGTTCAAATTTGGATCCACATTTAGTGCATTTATTATAGGGCATTACACAAAGTTGTAACCATCCAATCCAATTTGAGGTTGACTCAATTAATAGTTATTCATAATAAAATATATATAAATGTTGTGTTTTACATAATTGGACGTTGTCTTGATTAATTAAAGATTGATTTTAACATGAACTCTTTTAACTTAACATAACCATTAAAAGAATTAAGAACGAGGTTCTTAACTTAACTGCTTATGACTAGAGAAATTCCAATGGTGGGTAATTCAGCATTGGATATAAATGGGAGTTGGCCCTAGATACCTATTTAATCAATGCACAGTTCCTAATGGTCTAAGTAAATCTATATAATGCTTACCCAGTTCATACAGTTCTTTCATCCTTCAAATTCTTAGAAATACTTTTTTAGAGATGATCGTGAGCAATATGATACTCCACCTAGCCAGTATTCATCAAACATATAGCAACGCCATGAATATTACAATGTAACAGCCTTATCCGTGCCCGATCCAAATTGGAAAATAGAATTAAAAATGAAATTAATTGATTTTCAAATATATTTTTGTGCAGATATATACATTATTTTGGGATTTAAAATAATAATTGGGATTTTGAATGGAATTTCATTTAAGAGAAATATTGAGTTTAATCAGTGAAATTTATAGATCTTGCTTTTTGTTAGTCATTGAGTATGTTATGAGCTCTAGTTGAGATGTGGAACACCACATTGCCGGTAGGAGTTCCTAAATTCTTTTACAAGAAAGTCATATATAATTTTTCCAATAAAATATAAGAATGTAATTAATAAATTACTAGGTTTAATTATAAATGTAAAAAGCAAATTATCTATTTATATTAGTTTAATAAATATTGCAGATATTCGGTGAAAAATATATAGATGTTCTAATTTTCAAAAATGAGATTTCTAGGTTAATGGATCATTTGAATAAAATAATGAAACAACTATTTGCCTTAGGAAATCATGCTTAAAATTGTTAAAAAAAACATTTTTAAATTTGTATGATGAATAAATTGAGTGTTTGAAACTTGTGCAAAACTTTTAGAGATTTAAGTTGCGATTTTATAAAGTTAAGTCACATGGAAATGGGTTAAATATTAAATAAGACTAGGGTTGATACCTTACTTGCTTATTTGGTATCTTAATACTAAATTCAGCCTATTAATATACCTATGCCTTGAGAAAAAGAGAAGTACCTATTTTACTTCTTATATTTTCTCTAAACTAGAAATAAATATTTGTATTCCCCCTCTTTAAACTATCGAATACAAATCAAGCAAATCAAGACAAAAACATAAGGCTTTTATTTGATTCTAGCACCAAAACAAATTAGGTAAGTTATTCTATCCTATAATACATCGATCTGATCAATAGTTTCATTTTTTACAACTGAGTTTTGATCATAATTCCTTATTTTGTGTGGTAAAGGACTACAGAGGCATCGCTAGGCGAATTCAACTAACGTGAGTATTTCTTAAGCCTTCTAGTCATAAGTTTGTGAATGTGCTAGTTTGTTGATGAATTTGATTTATAAGTGAAATTATCATGAAATTCTACACCATCCTTATGTTTTAGCTATGTATTTTCCTTTTTGTTAATACTATTGATGATTGTTCACCCGATTCATGAATTTATGACTTTAATGTTCGTGGCAACCATTATCATCTGCAAACATAAAACTACGCTCATGTAAAGTACTAACATCAATGGACCTCTTGGGAAAAGGTAGAGACACTACAAGAAAAACCGCAAATAGCAGCATATTTTTAGCAGCGGAAAGTTCATCGCAAATTAGCAACGGATTTTTGTGAAATCTGTAAGGGATATTTTCTAGAATTTTTTATTTTAACTTATTTCAAAATATTACCGTCGAGTCCTAATTTCCATCGCTAAACCATAGCAAACTGCAACGGTTTAACGTCGTCATTTTTTTGTCGTTGAATTTCGTTGCAATTTGAGAGATTTTGTCGGCGTGTATGTTTTGAAGCTATTTTGCAGCAGGTTTTCAAGGGATTTGCAAGGGACTGGTGCGCTTATTCTTCATAAAATGTTTTACTTTTATGTTTTTAATAAGAAACTGATAAGTAAAAATAAATTTTAAATAATTAATGTTGATAATAATATACTAATAACAAAATATAAATAATTACTATTAATAGTAAACAAAGTTCAATAGTTAGCACTAATATTGTTATATAATGATTTATAATTGGCAATTATACTTAAAATTAATGATTTATTATCTAATATCTAAAAATTAATGATTATAATTGGCAATTATACTTAATATGTATTATTTCAAAAAAGTAAAACTATGGCATTTCTAAAATAAATTTAAAATTATTCATAAATTTTGAATATAAACTTTAGAAGCTTTTATGATTTTTAAATAAATATACTTAAAAATTATTATTTACTAATTAGAGTAATATTGAATTATTAATAATCAACATGTAATCATTGATATTAAATATATAATAGTTAGTAGTTAATATAGACCATTAATAATTAGTTATTGATAAACTATAATTAATAATTAACATTTAATAAGTGATATTAATTACAACTAAAGAAGCAACAAGTATTGATTAATAAATAAGAAGTGACATCCAATAATTATTATTAAATAATTAGTAACTAATGATTAAAGCTAGCATTTAATAAATAATATTTAGGAATAAAAAAATAATATTTATTCTTTAGTACTTGATATTTAAGAATTATATTTAAAATTTAATATTATCATTAAACGAAAATAATTTTTTTTCTAAAATAAATCACAATATTTAGAAACAAAATCTGGACTTTCCTAAAAGTCAAAATTTAAACCTTTTGATAACGTTTGCTATTGCGTGGTGTGATTACAGGCTTCTCTCCCTCATTTCTCGCTCAGTCGTATCCTTAACCCTAAATTAATTCCATCCCCACTACCAATCCATTCTTCCGCCGCCTCCTTCTTTTCTCCCAAAACAGAAAAAAAAATCGTGTTTCTTAAATTAGCTCGCTCTCACCCCCCAGATCCACCGACAGTAACTCCACCGCCGCCTCTTATCTACCATTTACATCAGGTCACACTGCCTCAAACTGAGCCTCCTATATCTTCAATTAAAAATATTATCCACGACAAAAACCTGGAAACCCTCTACTTCAACAACCCTAATTTTGGCATCCATGTTGTTGGCGCACGTCAATTTAGACCCAGTTGGATATTAATAGGTGAGTTTTTAATTTTGTGTCGTGGCCACTTGCTGTAATGTTACATCAACTTCTAGCACTTCTCTCCACTCCGTCACAAGTGCAAGTCGATGCCTCTACATGCTTTGTAAGTAAATTGGACTTGTTTTTTTGATTGAGATCTAACCTAAATTATGGAAAATAATAAAAATATTTTCAAAATTATTGACATTCAATTTTAGTTATGACGATTATGAATGTTCTTATTAAGCTTGCGAAACATGAGTTTTGCGTTGTCAGGTCTGTTGGTCTATCTTAATGAAAGAGTTATGGTATTTCAAGATTTTTTCTAGAATACATCTCAAAGGCATTGGATAGTTCCATCTGTATTCATAAAGGAGTAATGTATATCTGAACGTTGCTGGCACTAAGCGAGTAACGATATGCTAAGCTGCAAACTAAGCTATGAAAGGAAATGGATGTTAAGATTTTATAAGTGATATATGCTTAAATTTAACAAATTTTTTTACGTTTATTGCAGTTGACCACTGCTTTTTTCCTGATCCAATATCATGTTCTTAGGTAAATGTTTAAATTTTATTGTTTTACGTTTATTGCCTTGGTGATTCATACATATTACTCTGTCTGTTATTACATTTTGGGCGTGGTTCACCTTACTATTAGATCATCTGACTCATATTTTTCATGTGTCGATTAGTCATGTTATGTTGACTGGCTATGTTTTCTTGATCCCGGTTACTTGGTTGCACATTTGACACCGTGTTAAGCCATTTCAAACTTGAGACCTTGCAATTAGTTTGTTCCACATGTTGTTGTTTTCCTTCTCCCATGTCTTTACTATGCGGTCGATATTCTATATTTCTTGGCATCCCCATTGTCAAATCCATGTCGTGCTATGGATTCTTACACCATGTTCTGCACTACTCAATACTTTACCCTGACATGCTGCCTATAGCACTTGGTTTAGTCTTGGTAAACTATCATGAGCCAAGACAAATTGCATGTTTTGTTGATAGGTTGTTCTCTTTGTATATGTCGTGACCATAGCACTTTGTTTACTATACTGGTTATTACTGTTTGGCCATTTTCCCTTGTTGTCTTCGTTTTATGTAATTGTTGTGACCTATTACATGCTCGTTGAGTTCCTCTATGACTTGAAACTTGGTTTCATTTTTGACTTTGCGCCAATTGGTTGTCTTCATCTCCAAACCCGCTGTTGTCTTCCTAACAGATGTTAAATGCTGACTGTAGGACAAGAAGCCTCACCTTATTTTTCTGATACTTTTGCCATTAAATTGTATTACCCGACTTGCTCTGATTTGTTTCCTGCATATACATGTTGTTGTCGTTATGTTTTTATCGCATCGTCGACGATAACATTAATAGGTGAGTAATCATTCCACTTTTGTTTTGTTTTTACTTGGATGGGTATAAATTGAACATGATAGTTTTCTTTTATATAATGTATTTGTGTGTCAGAGTTAGCTGATGTAGTTTGTAACTCATTTGAAAAGGAATAGATGTCGGCGATACCAACTCGTAACGTGCCACTAATGCAACTGGATTATTCTATCAGCGTTTATAGATAGATATTGTTAGAATAACTCTGATTTATTGTAGTGTTTGGGTAAGAATCTGTATGATTGGTGCATTCAATTTGTTTTAACATTTTACGGTCAGATGCTTATTATTATGTGTTATGCCAAAAATAATGTAAAGTTGTATGATATTCTGAAAAAAAAAGAACAGGCAGTGAAGACATACCTTGAGAACCAAAGTGAAAACATAGCTAGTATACTAAAACAGATGGCTGCTGTTGGAGAGGTTTTCAAGGGTGAGAATTTGCAGGTATGCTTCTGATTAAGGACGTACTGGTCCTTGTATAATTCACATTTGTTAATAAATATGTAGATTATATGCATATGTGGTTCACTGAACTTCTTCTATTTTGTATTTGGACTGATCAGTCTATCTGCAAACAACAAACTAGTGATAAGTGCTAAATACATGAATTTGTACTGAGACTCTCTTAGATCATTGAAGTTTTGTAGTTGTATATGCCACCTTATATGTTATATGATTGTACCGGTGCTAATTTTAGCTTCTCATTTCACCTGTTGCAGATGCAAGAAGTCATGGAAGGAGGAAAGGTGAGCAAACTCGGAAGACATGTAAATGAAAGAACATTGAAACCATCGAAGAAGTTGATAGCATACAGATGTATTAGGGGACTTAGACTTGCAGTTTGTACTTCCCATGAATGCCATTTGACAGAGCAGCAATATAAACTTAATGTATAGAGTGACAACTGATCTGTTTATAATTAATCCAACATTGATTGTATAACATAATATTGGAACTATTCGATAGTCTCATTTATGTTTTGACAGATGGATGATTTGTGAATGCATGTACATAAAAATATATAGATTTTTTTTTGTATTTCATGTGTTCGTAAATGCAAGAAAGCTTGCAAGTGACTTTTTTTAATATCAATTACGTCTTCCTATGCATGCTTATATATATAATATGTGTAGGCGGATTAGAAGGAGAATAGTGATAGGTTACTGGCAATTTTTTTTAAATAAAATGTATTTGCCGCAAATCCGTTGCTATCATGCAAGGGTTTGTCGATGGATAACTATAAACAATAATTTCTAAAAAATACTTCCCCGTCGCTAAAACATTGGTAAATAAATTAAAAATGTATTTTTATTATATAAATAGTAAAATGACGGAAAACTATTGGAAAACTCATGCTATATTCCATTGTCAAAATTTGATACAATCACTGTCATGGTTTATACCGACCACCATGTTATACAGAAAATCCGTCGCTAAGGCCAATACAGCGACGAATTGGAAACAGATATTGTTGTCGCTACATGCAGCTTTTCTTATAGTGAAAACACCACGAGCTTCGCTCCAAACAACGACACGGTCCATCTTGAAATTGGAGTTAAATCTCAAGTGACTTCCACGTTCGTTGAATGCTCGTTCGACCTACAGTTTGTCAAGCTATACCCCTTGGGTCTTTTATGTGTGTGTGTATTCATGAGCTTGAAATGGCACGGTAGTTTCAAAATTTTGATTTTAAACTTTGAATGAATGTATAGAATTAAATATAAGGTCAGAATTGGATAAAATAAGAAATGTAACGACCTGCAAATTTTCGACTCTGAAAATCGACACAAATACTAATGTCGACTATTCAGACATCGGAAATATTGGATAGTTAGTAGAAAGAAGTTAGAGGGTGGGAATAGATAAGATAGAAAATTAGAATAGAAGAAGAAGAACACAACAACATCAGAGTAACACGAATCTCACAGCGGAACAAATAAAATATAGTATACAACATAACTTTGAAACACAAATTTGTATTTGTATATTAGAGTATAGCACTTACATCACAGTGAAAATAAACAATAGCTATATAATCCTGAAACCTCCAGCTCCAGCTCTCCAAGTATATCTGGAAAATGCCTGAACTACTCGGCTGCCCATACAAATTTGGACACCCAAGAGTTTAGGAAAAACAAAATAAACTCTGGGTCAGTCATCGGACTAGTGTGAGTAAACTCCAACCGCTTGGTTTAACTTTTAAAAGTTATTTTCAAAAGAAATGATAATTGTAAGACCGATCCACACATAAACACGAATGGTTTTTACCTTATGATAACCCAAAACATTTTCAAAATCAATACTTTTCTGATATTATAATAATGTCCAATCACAAATAATTAACCATCTTGCAGAACGCTTGCATCTCATGCTCCACATATATATAGTATACAATCAAAACCACAGGCACTTATTGGAGATTGGATTCCGAATATGACAAGGTGTGGAATCACCTGCCGATAGTGTATCTCTAGAGAGGAATACACTGGGATCAACAAGAACGTCTTGCAACCCGGCCACACATGACCGACCACTCATTTCTCTTGAGTGTATCGAATATATTGTCACATACAGTTGCTAGCAACATAACCGTTCCCGGGAGATACAGAAGCAAAAAGAGGTAACAAATATGAATATTCTCTAGATGGTGACAATACACCCTAATGGGGGCAACCCACATAGCCATACTGCCCGATTTTTGTCATTTCCCGATTGATAAGGCTTGAGGTCATTATGTATCTTTCGACAGATCATACATTCATTTACTTTGAATGCCACATCGTCATACTCGCCACATCACAAATTGATTTCCACAAAAATACCACGGGTATAAAGCTAAGAGAAACGAATTCCTCCGCCACCAAACATGGATACGTTTGAAGCGATCAACTTACGTGATCCATTAGATATACTCTGTCAGACATTCATCCATACACGTTGTCCTGGGTTTGGACAAACCGAAGGCACTATGCTGTAAATCCATCTTAGGCAATTTCTACATAGGATCTCCAGAATAGCCCTTGCATAAACTCTGTCTTCAATATATTTGATTTGCAACGCTAATGCCCATACAGAGTGGTTTTCAGATAATAAATCTGATCCCGGTCTCTCCGTATTAACAACAAAAATGGTCAAAAACTTTGATAGCCGGTGATTTAAATATCAAAGCAAAACATGTGTACAAACAACGGTCGTATTACCAAATGGAAATCTTACCGAGCAAATCATCAATCAACACTGATCTCTTTTAATTTAATTTGCCATTCAATTATTCATTTCTCTATTCCCGATTCCATATATTTGTAAATTCTTCTTTTCTAAATTTATAAAATATACGTTATTAATCATTGGAAAACATTTCCATATTTGCTCCTATTTCTTATGTTCTATATTAGAGAACCTTTTTTATTCTTATTTGGGAAACATTCCTAAAATCCTTCATTGGATTTAAACAGATGTTTAAATAAAATATCGCTATGCCAACTCAACCCTTCACACTCATTAACTAAATTTACTTAACCGACCTTCACTATCAAACCTTAACCATTCCTTAGTTAAAAATGAAGTTAATCAAGTTGGGGAATAACTACCTCTCAGACCTTAACTGAACAACGTTTCTAACCTCGTAATAGACAAAGTTCACATTTTAAATCTTTAACAACATTCCTTACGTAACTCTCGGATTCTACTTACGAATCCACTTCCTTTACAGAAATGATTTGATTATAACTATAGTGTTAAAATCCCATGCCTCCGAAATATAATAACTTAAATATAACTTTTATTTCTTAATTTGAATACATAGACAAAGGAATTAATAAATAAATCTTGATTTAAAACCCAGAAAGTAAATAGTATTTTCCTATGTTCGAATAGTCGAATCAAAATGCACAATTCTCTCTCGAATAATCTCTATTCGATAACTCTTTTTCGAATAAGCTATATTCGATTATTTCCTATCGAACAAACTATATTCGATTATCTCTCTTTTGAATAAACTATATTCGATTAACTCTCTTTCGAATAAACTATATTCGACTAACTCTATTTGATTAACTAACTCTATTCCATTAACTAATATTTGATTAGCTCTATTTCAATAACTAATATTCGATTAACTCTATTTCCTATCCCATTCAAATTCTCATTTGAATTCCTATTTCAAAACCCAATTTTTCTATAAATGTTTTAATTTATAAAATAACTATTTTAATCCATTATTCACATCGAATGTGAAAAATATTTCTTTTACATATCAATTCAATTTGATTTTGTATTTAAAAATAATATTCCATTTCCAAATTCTATTTACTTCTATTTATAGAATTATTCATATGAAATCTCCTTTTTGTTTCTAACACTTAAAATCTCATTTATAAATCCCTTTATAATTGCTACATTCAATTTCAATCTCAAATATTGGTGTTAAATCCGTTTCTTACTTCTATATATAAAATCAGACTTATATATTCAATTTGTCCAACAATAAATAATTTACTTAATTTATAAAACATTATTTATAAATTTATCTTCTCCATTTTATCTGTCAGAACAGATTTCTATTTAATATTTATTTTCCATTTATTTCCTTTTATAAAATTCTATTCATTAATAAAATACTTCCCTTTTATAATTTCTATTTATTTCCCAGATATTTCCTTTATATAATTCTCTTTGTTTCATATAAATATTTGCTTTTATATAAAATCCATTTATTATATATAAATAGTTATTCTATTCATTTCCCGAATAATTCCTTCCTATAACTCTATTTATTTTCTAAATATTTCCTTTTATATGATTCTATTCATTTTCTAAATGAATATTCCTTTTATAATTCTATTTATTTTACAAATATATATATATATATATTCCTTTTCAATTCTATTTAGTTTTACAAATATTTCCTTTTCAATTCTATTTATTTTCCAAATAAATATTCCTTTTATAAAATCCTTTGATTTTATAAATATTTTCTTTTATATAAAATCCATTGATTTTATATAAATATTTTCAAAATATACTTTGAAAATTCCCTTTTTACATTTCAGTATCACTTATGGTATTAAAATACCAAATCAAAAGGATCAATCATCATCCAAACACACATAATCAACAATAGATTATCTACCACATCATATATCACATTATATGAAAAAAACAGTATTATAAATATTGAGGAATCCAGTTGGATCCCTCCAACCTGTTTCCCTGTATCCACAGATGTTAAACAATATAATTAACACCAATTTCATTTCAATATGAAATATTCTGATCAACAGAATTAATACTTAATTAACGATATTTATATAACTATATCGATATTTTCAACCAATCAATTAGCAGTTCAACCAACTAATCAACACACATCAATAAACCAATATTTATCAGTTCTAAAAATATGTTATAAAAATATAAACTGAGCAGAGTTAGTGAGATTTACTCACCTTGTCCGTTAATGGTTAACATTCGGTTGATCATATCAGGCGTTTTAATTCCACCATAAGTTGAAATGATTTCTAAATCTCCCCGGGTCAGTCCCAGTATATAGCCTGCGTCCGTATAATTCCAACGTGTCAAACCATTCGTGATTCTGACATTGTATGGATTTGATATTAAAATAACAGCTTAATTACTATTATATTTAATCTTAATAAACTTAAATTTTATTTAAATCGGGCTTACCCCCTTATAAACCACCACGGCCCATTCTAATTCTCTGACCCGCCCCACTGTACAAATCTTCATCTCCTGCAAACTTAAACCCGCGAGCCCTTGTAGATAAAAACTCCATGTGACAACTTTGGCTTCCTCTCCCACTCTCACCTCCGAACGAAACTCAATAAGACCAACGCCAATGTTCTCCTTGTTCTCTCCACTATTTCCTTATCCCCAATTCAAAGAACTCGAATTCTACTTAGGATCCATGATTTCCGGCTTCGTCCGTTAGTTACAGGAAACTCGTGTATCCCATGAAAATCCGATTCTAAACTGGCATGGTGATCCTCCAGTGACTTGCGTCACTGACTCACTTATATGCTCTAATGTCATCGAAAAGATCACCCCAGAACCTTACACCACCCCTTGTTTCAGACCGTACTCCCCTCCTTTGCTGTTCATTTCAGAACCCTTAAATCCATGTCGCAAGCAACAACAGGACATTAGTCTAAAACTCTCTATCTCAGGGAGACCAATATATATTATTTATATCTTACAGAGGACAGTTTGGTTTGCATTTTATTTTTGTTTGCCATGAAAAGTTTCGGTTTCTCTTCCTGAAACTGGAGAAATGAAGGCTCGTATCTTGTATATTTATAAACCAAAATTTCCTTGGCGCTCACATTATATATATATATATATATATATATATATAGACAAACAAGAAATATTAGAGTAGCGGGTTTTTTGTAGAATAGCTGTGCTAAGTAGATTACAACTCATGTTATGATTTGGGTGTAGTACGCTATAAAGCTAGGGTAGTACGATACTTAGCTGCGAAGCCAATGGAAATTCATATTTTAAATATATATATATATATATACATGAAATATAATTCTTTATTTGATTTTCCTGAGTTAACTCGATTTGTAGAGTTGACAGACGACTTGTAGGCTTTTGCCAAAACATTCAGTCAGCCTTGATTATAAACATATTTGTTCCATTAATTAAGCTTTGATATATAAAATCTTTGTTTTTGAGAATTGTTGATGACGGGTTTAAGAGAATAAGGATAAAAGAAATACTGAACTTCTGAAGTGATGAAATGAAAAGGTTCAAGGCCGAAGTGTACAGGCGATGGCTATACACATATAGGGTAAGACAGTTGATTTGAAAATTAATAGGGGTAATTTCTTTGATGAGATAACACGCTGTAGGTATCTTTAGTATCTCTTCGCCATGAATTTATAGGATTTAGCTAGCTTCATTTAGGTCTGCATATGTTGGTTTGCGTGAAGCTTCATTTTGGTCTGCGGCAATATTTTTCTTCGCCATGAAGTAGTAGCGGATGGGTTCGCAATTGAGTTTTCATTTAAAGGCTCTGATGGATTTGAAAGCATAGACCGCGGTGAGGTTTTCAAATGTCAAAACTATTGATTTTACCCGACATGGCATTGCAGCAGACGGAGGTTAGGCATTAAAAATGAAGGCTACAATATAAATATATATTTCATATTTGATTATGGTTCCCGTTATATAAAACTTCATTTGTTTACGGACCCCTACTAACAAAAATAAAAATACGGTTGAGACGAGCGATGTGCCACGATCCCAAAAATATAATAATATAGGTCCGTTAACTTATTCTGTAAAACCCCAAAATGTTGATATAGGGTGCAAAATACTCCAAAATAAAAAGTGCTTATTTTACAAAATAAAAATTACAGAAAAATTCTAAAAATTAAATTATAACTACGTCTAAAAGGATTTGTCCAATTTTGAAGCCAATATTTAATTATAATTAAGTATATCGTTACGATTTAAAAACGTTTCCATAGCGACTATTTGAAAATTTGATTTTGCCATAACTCTTAACCTAAACGACGAAATCTCGATTTTTCTGTTCCATTAGAAAAATATACTTTACCAGCTCCAAACGTTTCTTGTTTCACAGAAATCCGACTTAAAACGGATTCTGTATATTCGTTTAAAGTTCTAATCACCAAATTACGAACTATCGCGCCGTTTCAAACTCGATTATAATTATAATATAATTTATATGTTCTAACTCCGTTTAAATAATAAATTCGTTATTATAATTCAATTCTAAACTGAATTATATATTTTAAATTGTCCAATTCACACAATAATGTGAATTCTGTTATTTCCAATTATTTCAGAATTAAATATATTATTTTATTCTTCATATTAATTAAATATTCAACATTATTTAATTAAACGACAATTTAAATCTCTAAATCACTATTTAAATAATTAAATAAATTAATTATTATATCGATAAAATACGAGGCGTTACATTCTTCCCCCCTTAAAATAATTTCGTCCTCGAAATTGCTAAGGTAAAAAACAAACCTTATTAATTGGGTTAATAATTATTTGTTTATCTATTATCTTCAGTTTCAACTGAACCAATTAATTTCAATTAAAATATTAATTAATCCTTATTAACGGAAATTTCCAAAAAATTTAAAAAAAATCTAACACCTTAAATTTTTGGAAAATTTCGCCAGCACCACTTTTGTATGGCTCAATCGGTACAACTACAACTCGCCTCTCTAGGCCTTCTCCAACCCAAAAGAAAATCAAATAGCCTAGCGGCTTACCAAACAGGCTCATAAATCACCAAACTCATATATTAATAAACCTGTACCTTTTTGTCGGGCATATCATTATATCCCTTCCATCTGCCACCAGTTCAACATATACCAATGTCATCCCAATCAAACTCCAATCAGTTTTTATCCTTAAACCCAAATCATTCATGTATCCAATCCAATTTCCATTTCAAACCAAAGTTCCATTCGGGATTCTAAACTCCTAACTCATCAATTCAACTTACTTAACCTTGTTAAGTTCCATCCACATATTTCATTAACTAGTTAATTCCTCTAGTCAGTTATCTTCATCCCAAAGTCACGGTTCTGATTTTTATTTCAAAAATCAATTCATTCACTCAACTGAGTCCAATTATATACCAAATCCCAGCTTTACTCGAAATTACTCCATTTCAATACAGTTTCCACTCAACTGGCTTTAACTCAATTTCAATTTGTTTTCCCAAATTTTAATTAAATTTTGGTTTTAAATCAAACAATCTTTCCCTGGGAATTTAAAATAACCTAGCTTTTCTAAAATCAAATATCCTTTTTTGGAATTCAAAACAATTCAAAAATGAATATCTTTGGTAGTTATAACCTGTAACTTACAGCTCGAAAATGAGCACTGATGATGTGGCCAACATCATCAGAGTTATTTCCTAGTGACTGAAGTGAGTCTAATACTATAAAATTTTCAAACTCAATTCTCAAACACTTCCACTTTGAAATCATTTCAAAATATCGTTCACAATTCTTGTTAAACAAATTAAAATCGCCTAGGATTTTAAAATTCTCTTATATTTAATCCAAGTCCATTTATAAACACTTATTCAAATTTCCAGAGTTTTAATTCCAGTTTTGATTTTAATTCAGATTTACTTTATCTAATTTCACATATTACACTTATATGAATTCTGATTGGCTATTTACATAACCATTTTGTTTTATAATCTCATTCGATTATAATAACAACCAACACATTCAATGTACTATAATATTTCCAATATCTATACTTTCTTTTATATCAAAATATAATTTGGGTAAAATTATTTCATTTACCCACTTTTCAAAACATACTGTGTCAGTTCATCGTATTCGAGTGTTTAGAAACTCCTACCGATAGAGTGGATCAAACTGATCGACCAGAACTCATAAACAACTCAACCAATAAATCTCCACAATATAAAACCATTTTTTAAAAAAAATCTACAAATATGTTCACTAGTATATATACACTCAAACTCAATCTAGGGTATTGCTAACCCCACCTCTACTGAGTCACGCCATAGAGCCAAGGTAATCACTTAACCTTCAGCTCTGATACCACTGTAATGACCCGCAAATTTTCGACTCTGAAAATCGACACAAATATCAATGTCGACTATTCAGACATCAGAAATACCGGATAGTTAATAGAAAGAAGTTAGAGGGTGAGAATAGATAAGATAGAAAATATGAATAGAAGAAGAAGAACACAACAACATCAGAGTAACACGAATCTCACAGCAGAACGACTAAAATGTAGTATACAATATAACTTTGAAACACAAATCTGTATTTGTGTATTAGAGTATAGCACTTACATCACAGCGGAAATAAACAATAGTTATATAATCCTGAAGCCTCCTGCTCCACCTCTCCAAGTATATCTGGAAAATACCTGAACTACTCGACTGCCCATACAAATTTGGACACCCAAGAATTTAGGAAAAGCAAAACAAAATAAACTCTGGGTCAGTCATGGGACTGGTGTGAGTAAACTCCAACCATTTGGTTTAACTTTTAAAAGTCATTTTCAAAAGAAATGAGAATCGTAAGACCGATCCACACATAAACACGGATGGTTTTTACCTTACGATAACCCAAAACATTTTCAAAATCAATGCTTTTCTGATATTATAATAATGTCCAATCACAAATAATTAACCATCTAGCAGAACGCTTGCATCTCACGCTCCACATATATATAATATACAATCAAAACCACAGGCGCTTATTGGAGATTGGATTCCGACTATGACAAGTTATGGAACCACCTGCTGATAGTGTATCTCTAGAGAGGAATACACTGGGATCAACAAGAATGTCTTGCAACCCGGCCACACATGATCGACCACTCATTTCTCTTGAGTGTATCGAATATATTGTCACATATGGTTGCCAGCAACATAACCGTTCCCGGGAGATACAGAAGCGAAAAGAAGTAACAAATATGAATATTCTCTAGATGGTGATAATACACCCTAATGGGGGTGACCCACATAGCCATGATGTCTGCCCGATTTTTGTCATTTCCCAGTTGATAAGGCTTGAGGTCATAACGTATCCTTTGACAGATCATACATTCATTTACTTTGAATGCCACATCGTCATACCCGCCACATCACAAATTGATTTCCACAAAAATACCACGGGTATAAAGCTGAGAGAAACAAATTCCTCCGCCACCAAATGTGGATACATTTGAAGCGATAAACTTACGTGATCCATTAGATATACTCTGTCAGACATTCGTCCATACATGTTGTCCTGGGTCTGGACAAACAGAAGGCACTATGCTGTAAATCCATCTTAGGCAATTTCTACCTAGGATTTCCAGAATAGCCCTTGCATAAACTCTGTCTTCAATCGTCTTCAATATATTTGATTTGCAATGCTAATGCCCATACGGAGTTGTTTTCAGATAATAAATCCGGTCCTGGTCTCTCCGTATTAACAACAAAAATGGTCAAAAACTTTGATAGTTGGTGATTTGACTATCAAAGGAAAACATGTGTACAAACAACGGTCGTATTTCCAAATGGAAATCTTACCGAGCAAATCATCAGTCAACACTGATCTCTTTTAATTTAATTTGCCATTCAATTATTCATTTCTCTATTCCCGATTCCATATATTTGTAAATTCTTGTTTTCTAAATTTAGAAAATATACGTTATTAATCATTGGAAAACATTTCCATATTTACTCCTATTTCTTATGTTGTATATTAGAGAACATTTTTGATTCTTATTTGGGAAACATTCCCAAACTCCTTCATTGGATTTAAACAGATGTTTAAATAAAATATCGCAATGCCAACTCAACCCTTTACACTCATTAGCTAAATTTTCTTAGCCGACCTTCACTATCAAACCTTAACCATTCCTCAGTTAAAAATGAAGTCAATCAAATTGGGGTATAACTACCTCTCAGACCTTAACTGAACAAAGTTTCTAACCTCGAAATAGACAAATTTCACATTTTAAATCTTTAACAACATTCCTTACGTAACTCTCGGATTCTATTTACGAATCCACTTCCTTTACAGAAATGATTTGATTATAACTATAGTGTTAAAATCCTATGCCTCTGAAATATAATAAATAAATATAACTTTTATTTCTTAATTTGAATAAATAAACAAAGGATTTAATAAATAAATCTTGATTTAAAACCCGGAAAGTAAATAGTACTTTCCTACGTTCGATATAGTCGAATCCAAATGTACAATTCTTTCCCGAATAATCTCTATTCGGTAACTCTTTTCAAATAAGCTATATTCGATTATTTCCTGTCGAACAAACTATATTCGATTATCTCTCTTTCGAATAAACTATATTCGATTACCTCTCTTTCGAATAAACTATATTCGACTAACTCTATTCGATTAACTCTATTCCATTAATTAATATTCGTTAACTCTATTCCAATAATTAATATTCGATTAACTCTATTTCCTATCCCATTCAAATTCCCATTTGAATTCCTATTTCAAAACCCAATTTTTCTTTATAAATGTTTTAATTTATAAAATAACTATTTTAATCCATTATTCACATCAAATGTGAAAAATATTTCTTTTACATATCAATTCAGTTTGATTTCGTATTTAAAAATAATATTCCATTTCCAAATTCTATTTACTTCTATTTATAGAATTATTCATACGAAATCTCCTTTTTGTTTCTAACACTTAAATCTCAATTATAAATCCCTTTATAATTGCTGCATTCAATTTCAATCTCAAATATTGGTGTTAAATCCGTTTCTTACTTCTATATATAAATTCAGACTTATATATTCAATTTATCCAACGATAAATAATTTACTTAATTTATAAAAAATTATTTATAAATTTATCTTCTCCATTTTATCTGTTAGAATAGATTTCTATTTAATATTTATTTTCCATTTATTTCCTTTTATAAAATTCTATTCATTTTATAAAATACTTCCCTTTTATAATTTCTATTTATTTCCCAGATATTTCCTTTATATAATTCTCTTTGTTTCATATAAATATTTCCTTTTATATAAAATCCATTTATTATATATAAATAGTTATTCTATTCATTTCCCAAATAATTCCTTCCTATAATTCTATTTATTTTCTAAATATTTTCTTTTATATGATTCTATTCATTTTCTAAATAAATATTCCTTTTATAATTCTATTTATTTTACAAATATATATATATATTCCTTTTCAATTCTATTTGGTTTTACAAATATTTCCTTTTCAATTCTATTTATTTTCCAAATAAATATTCCTTTTATAAAATCCTTTGATTTTATAAATATTTTCTTCTATATAAAATCCATTGATTTTATATAAATATTTTCAAAATATACTTTGAAAATTCCCTTTTTACATTTCAGTATCACTTATGGTATTAAAATACCAAATCAAAAGGATCAATCATCATCCAAACGCACATAATCAATAACAGATTATCTACCATATCATATATCACAATATATGAAGAAAAAAAAAGTATTATAAATATTGAGGAATCCAGTTGGATCCCTGTAAGACCCAGAAATTTAGGTGATTTGAAGTGGAAATCAGTTAAGGCTTTCACGATAAACAATTAATTTTATATTTGGATTCGAGATTTAAAAATCAAAGTTTATTGTTTTGAATAAGAAATGAGTTCTATTTCTGAATGGCTAATAGAAAATTAAATATGTTGTTTTGAGTATGAACTGAATTAAGAACGATTGGCTAGGAATAAAATATTATTATTGAATATTTGAGCTGAATTTGGTCGAATCATCTATTTGAATTTGAACTTCGATGGGAAAATGTAGTGTTGAATTTTAAATAAAATAATATCGTATAAAAACAGAATTGGATTTTTATTAAATTAATTCTTGAATAGAGAACGTTGGAAAGAGGGGTGTCACATTTGGAGATCGTGTCAGCAATATCAATTTAGAACGATTAGTGGTATTTGCGGTAGAAATTAACCATAAATAAACTTTTCCCAGATAATTATACCCTGATATATATCCTATTCTAAATGATACCTTCCTCAGTAAACTCCTACGCCAACCTACCTCCTTAAAATGTGCACTACCCTAAAGCCTAATGATATGACTTCGTTCTTATCTGCACCAATTTCCTTCTATAAAAGGAGCATCTCATTCCCATTCCATCAAGCAAAAATCACTTTCCTCTTATCTAAATTTGTTAAGGCTGAATCCCTAAAATCAGTCTCCATAAATTGGTAATAATGACAGCCATCACTTCTTCTTCAATGGTCACTCCACCTTCCTAAATCGCTCCACCGCTCCTCAAATTTTATCGGCCTCATAGTCTTTTCCCTTCCTTTTTATCTCCTTCTTCAAATCTAGGTCAGCAAAGTTCACTTTTCCAGATCTGAGCAACTCAGATCTACGAGGCGACGTACCTCCAAGCTCGCAGCGGCAACTCAGGAGTCGTAATCTTCATCAGCAGCGTCGAAGCCAATGTCGCCAGCCTTCACTGAGCCTTCGCCGCGCCCCTTCGTTGCTTTATAGGTGAGTGTTTATTCACTCACGATTATCTTGGTTCCAAATAAATTAAATTCAATATTCCACTGAAATAATGGTTGATTTTTTTGGGTTAATATAATCATTGATATTTGGGTGCCCTTGTGGGTTGTTTTTTTTTCGACTGTTGTTGGTTGATTGGTTACGATATATATAGATGTAGATGGGTGACGTGTTTGTCAACATTTTACTTGTGACATGCCGAGTTTGATCGAAATAAATATACATAGGATTGAATTAGACGGATGCTTAGAGAGACAAACATTTGCATTTGGATAAGTTGGATAAACAGATTTATGCTCCACTACATTTGACTTACTGATTAAAACATATATTATATTTGGGGTTTATGTTCCTGTGCCTCGTTTCATGTTGACCCATATGTATATAAGGCTGCCTACCGTTTGAGTAATGAATACTCGGCTTTTGACATATTAAGAATGGGAGGGAATACTTGTTTCACAACTTATAAAACTAAAGGCAAACTATTTGGGTTGACCATGATTTTTTTTTTGAACCAACATTGGAACTAATCTTTGGATTGTTGTTGATTAATTGCCACTGTTTAAACTCACCCTGTAACCTTAGGACCAACCCTAAATGGTAAGATTTAAGTTCACTGACACTTGTTCTTAGTAACGCTTGTGACAACACTTTTGCATGAGCAAACATCCACATGTCACCTTATTTGTGAAACTTATGTACTGGGAAACATATCAGGATGTATTTGAACTTGGGAGATAGATTTATGGAAACTATGTTTTGTTATGCCTTGAAATGAGTTTAACAAAGTCTAGAACACATTTGATCCTATATATATGTTTGGTCATGTATATATGATAAGTGTTCACATGTAGGAGCACACTTGTATGCACATTGCGTTGAACAGCCGGTTTGGTACTTGTGCCATTTGCAACAATTTCTAGCAGATATACATTTTCCATATGAATCGTAGCACCTGTTTGCCTAGTGTACCTGCATACTGTTAGTTCACATCCAGTCTCTTTATATTTGGATTACTCGGATATTATGTGGCTCAAAACTGCATGCCACTTACCTGGTTATAATGTCGATACCGTGCATGTTTCAGCCCATACATACATGAATATATATAAATGCGTTATATACACTCATTTATTATGCTGGGATGAGTATTACCCTTACATATGTGTATTGTTTATAACCATACACCTCATTTGAAAACTGAAGCTGCATTTTGTATATCATGGTTCTCAAAATAGCTTTGTTGTTGGATATACAAAAAAATAAAGCATACTTGTCTACGTGCATGTTATGCCATTATAGACTTGTTTGCCTTGGTGTTAAGATGAAATTACATATTGGGCTTGTGTCTTGTTTGAAAGCAAAAATGACGCCTAGGGATATAAGTGGGAAATAGGAATTTTTATGTGATATGTACATTCAACTTATATAACTGAGTTCACCTATGAGTTGATGCCATTCTCACTCATATTTTGTTATCCCGGTCTTGTATATCATATTTGGAAGCACTAACATTTATTGACCATTCTTTATTTATTGTAACATGGCTATCTTCAAATTGATGACATATGTTTATTACCTTAGCCATAGTCGCTTTATTGTTAGTATATATTTACCTTGGCCACAATGTTTATTGTTAGTATATGATAACTTTAGCCACAATTTCCTAAACTCTTAGCATATAATTTATATGACATGTTTTCTTCATCACACACACTTATTGTTGCATCTATTATCATGCGCATGTCTTTGTCCATTTGGTGCTCCCATATTTGTTCTGTTGGCACCTGACTTGCTGTGGGCTTTTGTAGTTATGGTTTTGATTTGTATGATTCAACATTTATACCGTTTGGGGTAGCAAAATAGCTGCCTGATACCCCTATCCACAGTTACGAAGTTAGTAGACATATGTTGGCATTTGCTTACTGAAATGCAATATGCCGAACCTTTATTCATTGAATGAAATGTGCTGAACCCCTTCTATTTACTGAAATGAAATTGCTGAATCTATTTTGTTCACTAAAAACCATTGATGTCTTATACCCCGTTGTGAGCGTTTCTTGTCAATCCGAAGCATGATTTTTGTAAACATGTGGTGGCCAATGCATATGTGTATATATGTACAATCGTATGTATATATACGTATCATCGGCATACGTGTATACATAAATATACATGTCATTCGAATTTGTTTCATTCCAAGTTGATATGCTATTATCCAGTGTTTGGTTTGGGAAGTTGAGGCCATCCACACGTGTATAAACGTGTGGATAGGCAAGCTCTTATGACCATCGGTTCCTGAAATCAAAACCGTTATGTACCAACACTACACAACTGTTTATATTGAAGTTAGGATTAACCATTATATGTCAGTTTCTATTGAAGTTAATTTACTTGAACTATGATTTAATCCTAACTCGAGTGTTTTATGTTTTGCATGAAATGCTCGGGCCAGACCCGAGTAGTACAGATTTTTACAGATCACAGCTTAGGATTCGAAGATTTGCGAAGCTGGGGATTCCAAAAACGGCGCACTCTGAAGATTTCAAATAGTAAAGATTTTTATTATTTTCAAATTGTATTTTTAAATTCTGCTGTATAGAGAAAAATTCTTGTATCAAAATTTATGATAAATAAATATAAGTAAATTTTGTTGTTCAATACTGTGTTATTTATTTGTTATGTATTTTTGTGTTGATTCTATCTTTTATACTCTGTAAGCTAATAACGATTCGTCGATTTGGACGTTTTAAGTTGGTTTAATTATCAATTTGAAGTGGTCAAAATGGCGGATGTTACAGTTGGTATCAGAGCTGGTTGCTTAATTGGTACGGATGATAGGGGGTTCTCGCTTCGCGTTAGGTGGCGAACGGGAGACTCTTACCCCTACATCTCCCGACAATGTGGGTTGGTCGAGTCGCGAGGCTGGCCGTAAAAGCAGTTCTGAGGTGCCAGTGTAAGCCACAGGGGGAGGTTAGCCCTCTGCCTTGGGGGTTGAGGGATGGTTGAAAAGCCTACCAAATTTCCGGGTCGTTACAGTTGGTATCAGAGCTTTGGTTTATTCAAAGCTTAGCTTATAGAGTTTAAAAACGAATCTTGAAAATAAAAGGTTCCAAAATATAAATTTTGAAACTATATAATCTTTGAAAAGTAAAGTATTTTAAAAATATTATGTATTTTGAAACTGTTATTTTCTAACTAATACAGCGGAAAAATTATTCTGAGATTCAAATTTTGTTCGGAATCCCCAGTCTTCAGAAGTCTTCGGATCCAGGCTTGCAAGCGCTAATCTTTGATAAGTTCCCCTTTAGTTTTGAATCCATTCTGGTAACAAAAGAAGACAAGTATAGGAGAATCAGCAAATCGATTCCTCTAATTGTGTTTTAGCGATCAAAGACAACTGAAATTTATTGAAAATAAGAGTTCAAATGAGAAATTAAATGAGAATTTGAATTCGTTTCGAGAATGAAACGATGAATTTTATTTTGACATTCGAAATACAAATTAATGACACTAAAATCGAAAAAGGTTATAATTGGAATTTGATTATGTAACATTTTATTTAAATGATTCAGAACATGGTAAGATAATTTATATAATTGATTTCAAACCAATAATGTATGTTCGAATATATGAATCCGATAATAAGTTGCAAACTTGTTAATGAAGTGAATGGTAAATGAGAAATGTAAGTGAAGTGAAATATGAATGGGAATTTTCAATAGATATGAACCTATATGAAATCAAAATTTTATGCGACGAGTCCGGATTACTACAAAAGGAATAATATTCACCATTAGAAGTGAATAATGTTCGAAAGCAATAATGTTGCAAATGAAATTGAGGATAAAAGGAGATGAAGTGGACCAGTACGGTTAGATTATTCTGAAGTTCAGAATGTAAATCAAGTGAGATATTTCCGAAGTTCGGAATGAATTATTGAATAAGAGATTATTCGAAGGAAGTTATTCGTGGAAATCAATTATGTCGAATTTTAGGAAAGTTCTATTTACTTTCTGTTTTAATTTAAAATTTAACGTATTGTCAATAAAGTATTTATTCAAAATAAAGTATATTTTAAAGTTAAATATTTTAAAGGCGTGAATTATGGTAAAAGAAATAAATTCTTAACTTGAAATCAGAAATTACAAGAATAAATATTTTGTGGGTATTCAAAGTTATGAACTTGATCTATTTCAAAGTTAATAATGCTGTTCAGTTAAGGTCTGAGAGGTAAATATACCCCAACTTGATTAACTTCATTGTTGATTAAGAAATGATTAAGGTTAGATAGTAAGAGTGGATAAGTAAAGTAAGTAAATGAGTGTTAGCAGTTAAGTGAAAATACCGGTGTTTATTTAATATCTGTTTCAATTAAAATAACGTAATGTTTCCCAAGAATAAAATGTATTTTCTATAGAAAATATAGGTTTGTGTATATTTGGAAATGTTTTCAAATGGTAATAAGTAATTTTCTAGAATTATAGAAGAGAAATATAATAATGTTTTAAAAAAAATTGTGAGAGACTGACATGTTTTGATAAATCGAATGATGAGAACTGAAGAGCGAAAAGACATACGATGAGAACGAAGAGCGGTAGAACGTAAGAGAAGTGGATTCGTAAATTGAATCCGAGAAATTGCGTAAATGATGTTTTGATAAGAAGTTGAGAATGGAGTTAAGGAATTTAGGAGCTGACTGGAGGTTAGTTAAGTGAATAATTTGTTGAGTATTGATCTGATGTTGGTTTCGACCTTCGGGATTGGTACTTAGGGATTTGTTCGCTTGCTAATTTGCGGTCGAAGGTTGTGAATATGGAAGAGTAATAGTACAGGGATGAGAAATATGTTACAAGAGTGAAAATTTTGAAATTTTGAGAGCATAAAGATTTGAATTAAATGATGAACTTGCTAACTGGATTTGAAAGAAAATTTGGTTTATAACCGATAGATTCATAAATCTGAGTTTGGAAAGATATTAAATATCTGAATGGGTTAAGGAATCAAGACTGAAATTTTGAAAATAGAATGGAAATTTGTGGATACTCAATTTTAGATATTAGATATAAAAGTTTCGAAACTTATATGGTAAATATATATAAGAATATAACGAATTCGAAATCAATTGAAATGGAATCTGATATAACAGAATTTACATATGAATGAGATAAGTGAAATGTGATTTGGAAAGAAAATAGTAAATATGATTTATGAGGAGTATGAAATACTATATAAAGTATTATATGTTTTCAAAGTAAAATAAGGAAACTACCTTCATCCTTGGAAATTCGAGCTTAGCCGAGATATGCTGCTGGTGGTAGTAGGTTGTCCGGGCATAAAACTCATGAGTTGCCATTGAGCACGTGTAACACCCCACGTCCATTAATGTCACTCACAAAGGGAATGCATTAACTTCCATGGAGGTTTTAAGTGAATATAGAACAGAAAAATTACAACAAGACAGATAATAAGTAGTACTTGGAAATCTAAAACTTTATTTCATTGCAGCGGAAATTAAACATGTTTGTTACATCATAAAACCATAAATCAGAGTCAAGTACAATATCCATATTGATAAAACAAAATACAAAACCCCATTACATAAATAACCATTAAAGAAGATAACAAGCTGTACTTTACTTCAGCGGTCCAAGCTTTCCAAAAGAGAGATAAAGCAATCCAATCAAACTCCGCTAGAGTTGGGCCCACCCTGAGGACCTGGAGGGGGGGAAGATAGAAATGGAGGGGGTCAGACATAAAGTCTGACGAGTATGATAATTCTAACAATACTATTATCAAAATAATTAGACTGAGGCACAAGCTGGAAAATAAGGAAATGTCTATGAACTATTGGGTATGGAAGAGCAGATAAGGATAACGTTAAAGGCACACCTAATACTAACGAATAATTACTACACTGCACCACACCAGTCACCCTAAAGGTTGATCCCACTTGCTTCACTTAGAAATTATATAAATAGTTTTGTGTACCCCTAGCTGACTACATAGGTGTCGCCTGCCCCTATCTCCGCTAGGTGTACCCCACTACCCACTTTCGATCGGCTCCCTACTCGTAGATACCCGTGATGGTCCCACAGTGGGGTGTATCACTCCCCTAAAGTGGCAACCCGATACAACTTGTGGATGCACGGCTTATACCTACACGATGCAACAACGTCTTACCTACCAGCACGGATCCACACAAGTATATGAAGCCCGTTGGACTTGCGTTGCCACCGCTAACCCGTTTGGCCTCTTATAGTCAAGCCTAGTATGCGTGTCCCGTCCTCGACTTGGGTCGAGCCCACAAAGATACGTTTGGGTTACTGGTTGAAATGGGCCCCCAATTACTTACCACAAGCTATCCACCTAAGCTTGTCCCTACTAGTATATCTCACTTAACCCTCTTCTTAGTCATGTTCATTTACATGTGTGTTTGGTTAAGTCTTACTAATCATATTTCAAATGCCACTAAAGGCACTCACTAGATTCCTCATGCCACCCAAGGCACCTACTTAACCCCCATGTCCCACCTTACATGTTTATCTGGTTAAGTATTTCTTAATTCATTCAGGCCATAACCTCATAAAGACCTCTCACATTAGACTGGCATTTATGGCAACTGGATTTTCCGGGCGGGTCCGGGCAGTCTTACACCATAAAAGAGTCTAACCTCGTGTCTTTACAACTGTTATGCTTTAATTTGGGCCTAGGACCTCTCACATTGGGCTGACATTTGTGACTACTGGATTTGTCGGTCGGGTCCGGGCAGTTTTACGTCACAAACAAGTCCAACCTCGTGTCCTAAGCATTGATTAACACTTATAATCTTTTACCCCAGTTATAAATATATCCCTATTCAAATCATTAATTAATTCCAATTTTAATGATGTCCATAATTGACTCAATTATGGCCATCCGCTTACGGTATGCAAAATCATATCAATTGCACCCCAATTTCTTAATATTAAATCCTTAATATTACCCCTACCCCATGTTATACGTTCGCTTATTCAACGCAAAATATACGTTAGACTCGAATAGTCTAACTCATAGCACAAAGATAAATTATCATAACATATAGACAAATAAAATAGATCTAATCATAATAGGGGTGAAACTTGCATAAAACTACACATGTCATGGATCTAAAGGTGTCAACTTGTTTGGTTAAATGTCACAACTTACATAATATGATCATAACCCAAGTTCATGTATAAACTTGCATATGTGGTTTATGCAACATAATGATGGTGTGAACTAGCATCTAACACATAGAACTCACACATGTCATAGCATAATTCTAGATCTAAATAGATGTCATAATTCTAGATCTAAATAGATGTCATACAATATGTGAGATTATACATACTAATAAATCTAAACTTGCATAGGTACATGTGATTTATCATGTGAATCATCATAGCCCAAATATATATAATCAACATCATGATTCATAAGCTAACTACAACATAATAACATCATGGCTTTATAACGTCGCAACTTAGCATAGAAACTTGCAACATATATAATATCATCATAGCATGATTTACAACATATAGGATATCATTATCACATAACATAGGATTTACAACATACATGATAGCATAAGGTTTACAACAACATATATGACAATTCACATCATTTTCTTATGATCCATATCACATCTTAATCTAATTAGTTTGCTAATAATCTTATTAAGATCATCATACTCACCATTAGAAAAGAAAGAGAGTCTTGATTTGCTTTAGAGTTGAGTAGAATTAGAGTTTTGATTAGCTTTCTTCCTTCTTAGTTGGCGGCGGCTACACTGAGTTCCATGGCGATGGCATGACGGCGGCTATTCTATTTTTCATGTGATTTTAGAGTGAGAGACTACCTAGGTATATATAGAGTTTAGGATTTATTTAGAACGTCAGATTAACTCAGAACTAACCTGAACCATTAAATTAGCCAACTCAGCCCTAAAGACACATCAGCAGCTCAAGATTGGGCTCTGCCAAAACCTGGCCGACTTGACCAGGTCGACACCCAAGTCGACTGCGCAGTCGACCTGGTCCTGGGGGTGTCGACTGCCCAGTCGACTCCCCAGTCGACCTGGGGTGCTGGGCGGGAAATTTCCCGCCTGGCCTGTTTGACTTCGAATTTTGAATTTTGAATTTTCTGAAACTTCCGATGGCCATATCTCCTTCATATGAAGTCCAAATCACGCAAACTCGGACTCTATTTCAACCAGAGTTCCGAGACGAACACAATGGCGCAACCCGTTTCCCACAATTCTCACATCTGAGATTAGTTATTCTTTAATTTGTGAATATTTATATTAACAGAATTACGGGGTGTTACATTCTCCCCTCCTTAAAGGATTTCGACCCCGAAATCTTCAAGTCAAGAAGAATGTATATCCTAACATCCAATCGCCCATCTACTCAACCATCAAACACAGGCATCCTTTGTCCTTATAGACTTCTAATGCTTTCATGTTTAAATGCACAGTGTGTGTATATGTCCATATCTAATGCAAAATCAGGCGGTCCACTGATTCAGTTGACCTCCTAAATGCAAATCATGATAGTAACATGCGTCCATTATGTATGCAAAAGTTCCTTAATGCTACATATTATCTCTATATGCGTGCACAATCATCATCTAAATGCAGCATCCATATGATTAAAAAAATCCTCATACATCCATTTTACTGAATACTTCCATATATATGCAATATGAAGTGACTGAGCCGATCTAGTGCCTAATAGTGTGTGTATATGCGTCCACGAGCAACCACTAGCAAACACTTGCATCCACTTTGCATCCATCATACATAACATGTCTCAAACACATGTTTCAACCATAGGATTATCCTAATTAAAGGTCAAAGATACTAGCGAGAGGACATACTAAAGATAAGATAAGTACAAGCTAAGCGATAAAGGAGAAATTAAAAGACATACCCTCAAAAAGAAAAGGGTACAACGAACGCATCTTCGCTTCTGTCTCCCAAGTAGCGTTGCTCTCATCATCTCCCCATTGCACTTTGACTAGTCTGACCTCTCGATTCCTCAACTTCTTGATCTCCGACCCAAGAATGCATGTAGGAGCTCGTCGAATCGTCGCATCACGCTCTATCTCCACCTCTCTAAGCAAGTTCGGCTCTACCACCTCCGTGGTCTCTTGCAAGCACTTCCTCAAATGTGACACATGGAATACGTCGTGTACACCACTAAGTCTCTCAAGCGACTCCACTCTATACGGCATCTGTCCAATCTTCTCCTTAATAGGAAACGACCCTACAAACCTTGGTGCTAATTTCCCAAAGGACCCAAAGTGAACAACATTCCGTAATGGAGACACTTTGATAAAGACCATGTCCCCAACATCAAACTCAAGATCTGTCCTCCTTTTGTCTGCATAAGATTTCTGCCTATCTTGCGCCATCTTCATCCTCCTTCGAATCAAGTCGATCTTTTCCGATGTCTCTCTAATCATATCGGGCCCAAGTAAGATCTTATCTGTAGATTCCCACCAACATGTAGGTGAACGACAAGGTTGTCCATAAAGAGCTTCGAAAGGTGCCATGCCAATGCTGGATTGAAAGCTATTATTATATGCGAACTCCACCAATGGAAGATGCTCTTCCCATGTACCCCCAAAGTCTAGGATACATAGCCTCAAAAGGTCCTCTAGAATACGATTCACCCTCTCGGGTTGGTCGTCCGTCTGAGGATGATATGCGGTGCTCAAACATAACTGAGTCCCTACCGCTTCTTGTAAGCTCTTCCAAAATTCGCTAGTGAAGATAGGATCACGGTCGCTTACTATGTTAGAAGGAACACCATGCAAACGAACTATCTCTCGAACGTATACATAAGCTAACCATGGAGCAGTCCTCTTACTCTTCACGGGAATGAAATGGGCGCTCTTAGTAAGTCTATCTACTATAACCCAAATCCCCGTATTACCCTTCCTTGATCTTGGTAATCCATCCACAAAATCCATCGAGACACTATCCAACTTCCATTGCGGAACCTCCAATGGGTGAAGCAACCCACCGGGTTTCTTTTGCTCCGCTTTTACTTGTTGGCACACCAAGCATCTAGCGACATACTCGGCCACATCCCTCTTCATACCGGCCCAAAAGAAAACTCGCTTCATGTCTTTGTACATCTTGTCCCCGCCGGGATGAATGGTCATCTTAGAACGATATGCATCATCAAGAATAGTCTTCCTCAAGTCCTCGTCTCGTGGTACACAAAGTCTACTATCCCTACGTAACCAACCCTTATCATCTAGGGTATACCTACGGAGATGGCTTGATGACTCCCCTCTTTTGAGCTTTTCTACTAACTCAACCAACTGTGGGTCGTCTCGCTGTGCCTCACCAATCCGTCCTAAAAGCGTAGGTCTGACCTCCAAGGATGCTAGCAAACCGGGTACAAAGTCAACGGAAGGTCTAAAGTCAAACATAGAGATGAATTCTAAGTTTCGTCGTTCAACAAACAATGGACTCAAGGACAGCCTTTTCCTACTTAAGGCGTCTGCCACCACGTTACCCTTGCCAGGGGTATATGCTATTTCGAAGTCGTAGGACGCTAAGAATTCCATCCACCTTTGCTGCCTTAAGTTCAAGTCCTTCTGAGAGAATAAGTATTTTATAGATTTATGGTCAGCGAACAATTCGAATTTCTCGCCAAGAAGGTAATGAGGCCAAGACTTAAGCGCGAAAACAATTGCGGCTAACTCTAGGTCATGTGTAGGGTAATTTTTCTCATGCACCCTTAACTGCCTTCCACCATAGGCTATTACCTTTCCCTCTTGCATTAAGACTGCGCCTAGACCTGTCCCACAAGCATCGGTATAAACAGTAAATGGCTTACTCCCGTCTGGCAGCACTAAGACTGGAGCTGAGGTCAAAGCTCTCTTTAAACGTTGGAACGCATCATCACAATCTACGTCCCACGCGAAGACTAGGTTCTTCTTCGTCAGGCGTGTCAATGGAGCTGATATTTTTGCGAAGTCTTTGATAAACTTCCTATAGTAGCCAGCCAACCCCAAGAAACTCCTTACTTCGGTAGCATTTTTAGGGACCTTCCAATCTTAGATGGCCACCACCCTCGCGGGATCCACAGCTATCCCTTCTTTGGAAACCACGTGCCCTAAGAATCGCACTTCCTCTCTCCAGAAGTGACACTTAGTAAATTTTGCTTTAAGGTTATGCGCTTGTAGAGTCTCCAACACTTCCCTAAGATGTAGGGCATGCTCTTCTTCATTCTTAGAAAAGATCAAGATGTCGTCTGCAAAGACCACCACGAATTTATTATGGTACTCCCTAAACACCCTACTCATCAAATCAACAAAGTATGCGGGGGCGTTTGTCAAACCGAAGGGCATCACTAGCCATTCATAGAAACCGTCCGGAGTCCTAAAGGCAGTCTTGTCTATGCTATCCTCAGCCACTCTCAACTGATGGAAACCAGTGGCTAAGTCCAACTGCGAAAACACTGAGGCGCCAACTAACCGATCGAAGAGATCGTCAATCCTCGGCAGTGGGTGTCTGTTCTTCTTAGTAAGCTTATTAAGTTCTTTATAGTCCACACAAAGTCTAAGGGACCCATCCGCCTTCGTGGCAAATACTACTGGAGCACCCCACTCCGATATACTTCGTCTTATGAACCCCTTCTCAAGCAACTCCTTCACTTGCTTATTGAGTTCCCTCCTTTCACGAGGAGCCATGTGGCGTACTGCCAAAGATATTGGTTTTGCATTATCCACAAGATATATTCGATAATCTATCTCCCGCTTCGGAGGCAAGCCCTTCACCTCCTCAAACACATCCGAATATTCTTGGACTACTTTAATAGATCGTAGATTTTCCACCGATGCGTCAAGCGATTCTAGATAACTTAGCATAACGCAACTTATGGGATTACAAAAGATTTCGAGAGTGTTGCCAAGGCAAGTCATGAGCCTAACTACTCTCCTTTCACAATCAAGAACGGCCCCTTTTTTGGATAACCAATCCATTCCTAAAATTAGCCCATAGCCCGTGAAGCCCAAAACATAAGCATCACATCTAAACCCAACGCTAAGTATAGAAATTTTCAAATCCAAACACATCATGGACAAATAAGCTGAGCCCCCAATTGGATTCGAAACGATTAAGGGATCCTCTACTAAACTGGTGTTTAAGTGCAGTGATTCAACTAATGATATAGAGATAAACGAATGCGATGCGCCCGAATCGAATAAGGTACGGACATGATGATCAAACAGAAAAACTAAGCTTTCAACAGAAATGGTTCTACCTCGTTCTTGCAGCGGTGGGACCGCGAGAGCCTGAACTTGTCCCTTTGCCTGCCCTGGTGCCATAAGAGCCTGCACCTGTCCTCCCGAGGTAGACCCTGCCCTCTGCCCCTTCTTTGGGCAGTCCTTCACTAGATGTCCCGCTTCACCACAGTGAAAACAGCCAGTCTTCTTTTTCTTTCTGCAATCCTTGCTGAGATGGCCTGGTGTCCCACAGTTAAAGCATTTTTTCTTTCTTTTGCCATTATTGCCTTTACCACCCTTCTTGTTTTGCTGTTGTGGTTTCTTCTAATCCCCTTTCTTCTCGGGTGCCATATTAGCATTAGCGCCTTTCTCCTCGTGCATGAGTGCCATGTCTACTAGCTTCTCAAAGGTGGCCCCCATAGGGATGTGGGTCATAGCCAACCCTTGCAACGGCTCATTCAAGCCTTTAACGAACCTCAGAGCCTTCTTCTCCGGCGTGTTCACTAAGTCCAAGCCAAACCTTGCTAACTGATTAAATTTGTTGACATATTCTTTCACTGATGAGCTTCCTTGCTTTAATGTCAAGAACCCTTCCATGTATAGATTCTCTTCTGCTCTTGAGAGAAACATTGCCTCAAACCTACGTCTGAAATCCGCCCAAGAGTCAACAGGACGCTCCCCATTAGTGACCTCCCACCAAAACGAGGCCTCTCCCTTCATTAACCAAGCAGCTAATTTGACTTTCCTCCCTTCTTCTACTTCAAAGATTTCTAGCAATTCTTCCACCTCCTTAAGCCAATCTCTAGCTTCCACAAACATTTCTGACCCTTGAAAATGTTTTCCACCCATAGCCTTAAATTCCTTGCATGTCTTCGCAAAAGTATCAGCGCGAGGAGGAGGAGGAGTGGGTGCAACTGGTGGTGGAGGAACATTGGCTGGACCTGCAGCGGCCCTAGCCTTTAATAACCTCCTATACCATCCTGGTATCGTTACACCCTCCGGAAGGTTAAGATCTTCAGCCATGCTGAAACGAAAAAGGAAAGATTCGAAATGGAGAATTCGAAAGATAAAGATATATGGCTATTGGGGATTATGTTTTTCATAAAAACTTTCCTCTTTAAATTACTCATCAAGACATGTTTTTGAAAACACTTCTTCCAAAAATACTTTAGAATAATAGTTTTTCTAAAAATTTTATCTGTTCTGGTAACCTTAAGCTCTGATACCACGTGTAACACCCCACGTCCATTAATGTCACTCACAAAGGGAATGCATTAACTTCCATGGAGGTTTTAAGTGAATATAGAACAGAAAAATTACAACAAGACAGATAATAAGTAGTACTTGGAAATCTAAAACTTTATTTCATTGCAGTGGAAATTAAACATGTTTGTTACATCATAAAACCATAAATCAGAGTCAAGTACAATATCCATCTTGATAAAACAAAATACATAACCCCATTACATAAATAGCCATTAAAGAAGATAACAAGCTGGACTTTACTTCAGCGGTCCAAGCTTTCCAAAAGAGAGATAAAGCAATCCAATCAAACTCCGCTAGAGCAGGGCCCACCCTGAGGACCTGGAGGGGGGGGGGAGATAGAAATGGAGGGGGTCAGACATAAAGTCTGGCGAGTATGATAATTCTAACAATACTATTATCAAAATAATTAGACTGAGGCACAAGCTGGAAAATAAGGAAATGTCTATGAACTATTGGGTATGGAAGAGCAGATAAAGATAACGTTAAAGGCACACCTAATACTAACGAATAATTACTACACTGCACCACACCAGTCACCCTAAAGGTTGATCCCACTTGCTTCACTTAGAAATTATATAAATAGCTTCGTGTACCCCTAGCTGACTACATAGGTGCCGCCTGCCCCTATCTCCGCTAGGTGTACCCCACTACCCACTTTCGATCGGCTCCCTACTCGTAGATACCTGTGCTGGTCCCACAGTGGGGTGTATCACTCCCCTAAAGTGGCAACCCGATACAACTTGAGGATGCACGGCTTATACCTACACGATGCAACAACGTCTTACCTACCAGCCCGGGTCTACACACGCATATGAAACCCGTTGGACTTGCGTTGCCACCGCTAACCCATTTGGCCTCTTATAGTCAAGCCCAGTATGTGTGTCCCGTCCTCGACTTGGGTCGAGCCCACAAAGATACGTTTGGGTTACTGGTTGAAATGGGCCCCCAATTACTTGCCACAAGCTATCCACCTAAGCTTGTCCCCACTAGTATATCCCACTTAACCCTCTTCTTAGTCATGTTCATTTACATGTGTGTTTGGTTAAGTCTTACTAATCATATTTTAAATGCCACTAAAGGCACTCACTAGATTCCTCATGCCACCCAAGGCACCTACTTAACCCCCATGTCCCACCTTACATGTTTATCTGGTTAAGTATTTCTTAATTCATTCAGGCCATAACCCCATAAAGACCTCTCACATTAGACTGGCATTTATGGCAGCTGGATTTGTCGGGCGGGTCCGGGCAGTCTTACACCATAAAAGAGTCTAACCTCGTGCCTTTACAACTGTTATGCTTTAATTTGGGCCTAGGACCTCTCACATTGGGCTGACATTTGTGACTACTAGATTTGCCGGTCGGGTCCGGGCAGTTTTACGTCACAAACGAGTCCAACCTCGTGTCCTAAGCATTGATTAACACTTATAATCTTTTACCCCAGTTTTAAATATATCCCTACTCAAATCATTTATTAATTCCAATTTTAATGATGTCCATAATTGACTCAATTATGGCCATCCACTTACGGTATGCAAAATCATATCAATTGCACCCCAATTTCTTAATATTAAATCCTTAATATTACCCCTACCCCATGTTATACGTTCGCTTATTCAACACAAAATATACGTTAGACTCGAATAGTCTAACTCATAGCACAAAGATAAATTATCACAACATATAGACAAATAAAATAGATCTAATCATAATAGGGGTGAAACTTGCATAAAACTACACATGTCATGGATCTAAAGGTGTCAACTTGTTTGGTTAAATGTCACAACTTACATAATATGGTCATAACCCAAGTTCATGTATAAACTTGCATATGTGGTTTATGCAACATAATGATGGTGTGAACTAGCATCTAACACATAGAACTCACACATGTCATAGCATAATTCTAGATCTAAATAGATGTCATAATTCTAGATCTAAATAGATGTCATACAATATGTGAGATTATACATACTAATAAATCTAAACTTGCATAGGTACATGTGATTTATCATGTGAATCATCATAGCCCAAATATATATAATCAACATCATGATTTATAAGCTAACTACAACATAATAACATCACGGCTTTATAACGTCGCAACTTAGCATAGAAACTTGCAACATATATAATATCATCATAGCATGATTTACAACATATAGGATATCATCATCACATAACATAGGATTTACAACATACATGATAGCATAAGGTTTACAACAACATATATGACAATTCACATCATTTTCTTATGATTCATATCACATCTTAATCTAATTAGTTTGCTAATAATCTTATTAAGATCATCATACTCACCATTAGAAAAGAAAGAGAGTCTTGATTTGCTTTAGAGTTGAGTAGAATACGAGTTTTGATTAGCTTTCTTCCTTCTTAGTTGGCGGCGGCTACACTGAGTTCCATGGCGATGGCATGACAACGGCTATTCTATTTTTCATGTGATTTTAGAGTGAGAGACTACCTAGGTATATATAGAGTTTAGGATTTATTTAGACCGTCAGATCAACTCAGAACTAACCTGAACCGTTAAATTAGCCAACTCAGCCCTAAAGACACATCAGCAGCTCAAGATTGGGCTCTGCCAAAACCTGGCCGACTTGACCAGGTCGACACCCAAGTCGACTGCGCAGTCGACCTGGTCCTGGAGGTGTCGACTGCCCAGTCGACTTGGAGTGCTGGGCGGGAAATTTCCCGCCTGGCCTGTTTGACTTCGAATTTTGAATTTTCTGAAACTTCCGATGGCCATATCTCCTTCATACGAAGTCCAAATCACGCAAACTCGGACTCTATTTCAACCAGAATTCCGAGACGAACACAATGGCACAACCCGTTTCCCACAATTCTCACGTCTGAGATTAGTTATTCTTTAATTTGTGAATATTTATATTAACAGAATTACGGGGTGTTACAGCACGGCTGCTAGCGTAATTCGCAGGGCTGCAGATAGCCTACGACGATCGATCGTTTCCTGAGGGAATCAGGCGTAACCATTGTGATCGCTGCGATCTGGAGTCGTAGGAATTCGACCATGTAGCGAAATTCGCAGCGCTGCAGATAGCCTACGGCGGACGGATGTTACTTGGGGGAACCAAGCGTAACCAATGTGACTGCTACGATCTACAGTCGAATTATAAGGACGTAATCCGCAGAGCTGTGAAAGCTTATGGGTATGGATGTTTCCTGTGGGACCTAGGCGTAACCATTGTGTACCTGCGGTCTACTGATATATTTAGTGATAGTGAGCCACCTGTTTAATGCAGCAGTTTGTCTTCGTGACATGATTTTCTTCATGATTTGATTCGTCCTCATGACTTGATATATTTTCGTAGTTCTGTGATTTGTTTTTGTGACCTGAGATAGAGCAGTCAACGCTCAGTGACCTTAGATATTTTCTGATTCTTAAATATTTTCTCCGTTGATCTGTCCATAACGAAATTCGCAGGGAAGTGATTTCCTACGGATACGGATGTTTTCTGGGGGGATCCAGACGAAACCATTGTATATCTGCAATTCATGAGCAATCAACATATCACTATCACATTGGTACTTTCCGTATCTGTTTTTAGAAAGGATTTTTGAAATATTTTCACTGGGGTTTGAAGAAAGATATTTAGTACTTGAATGTTTTAGTCGTGCGCCTAGCCAGCGTATGCCTAATATCTGTGAGAACGACAGTAGACTTTTCGAACTTCGAGTTATCAATTATTTTTCAATTAAAATATAACCAAATAAGTTAAAAAGGAGATTTCGAAGTATTTTCAATTCTACAGCTTTGGAATTATAATTTAAGTATTTTCTACACGAATTCCGTGTTATAATAAAGATTTCGTATTTTTAAAATTTTCATGTTAACAATTTGTAACTTGAAAAGGAGATGATATTTACACTCTTCAATGAGTGTTGGGAATGATTAAATGGATTGAATGAAAGGAGATTGGGTTAATGATTGCAAAGCCTAGACCCATTACAGCATAACGGTGAATAAGTAATCATTGACAGATAAAGTTATAAAGGAATTTGGAATAAGTTGAAATGCATAAATTGGAGATTGAAAATGGATTGTTTTGAAAAGGAATTATATGATTTTGAATCTTTTATAAGATTTGATGGAATGTGAAATCAGGAGATATCTCGAAATAATTTGAGATAGAAAATTTGTCTAAGAAATTTAAAGGTGGTTTAAAAAGCATGGAAATGGATAAACCCGATTCGGAAGATAAAGAAAAACATGTTTGATCAAAATTTATCTTCAACTATAAGAAAGGAAATTTGATTGAATATGATTGATGACTTACATATCAATATTTAATTTGGTTATGTAAAAATTTCGCACAAATATGAAATTTGAAGTATACATTTGTATAACTTTGGAAATCTCTCCTTTTCGAGGACGAAAAGTTTTAAAGGGGGAAAGATTGTAACGACCCAGAAATTTGGGTGATTTGAACTAGAAATTAGTTAAGGATTTCACGATAAATAATTAATTTTATATTTGGATTCAAGATTTAAAAATCAAAGTTTATTGGTTTGAATAAGAAATGAGTTCTATTTCTGAATGGCTAATCGAAAATCAAATATGTTGTTTTGAGTATGAATTGAATTAAGAACGATTGGCTAGGAATAAAATATTATTATTGAATATTTGAGCTGAATTTGGTCGAATCATCGATTTGGATTTGAACTTCGATGGGAAAAGGTAGTGTTGAATTTTAAATAAAATAATATCGTATAAAAACAGAATTGGATTTTTATTAAATTAATTCTTGAATAGAGAACGTTGGAACGAGTGGTGTCACATTTGGAGATCGTGTCATCAATATCAATTTAGAACGATTAGTGGTACTTGCGGTAGAAATTAACCGTAAATAAACTTTTCCCAGATAATTATACCCTGATATATATCCTACCCTAAATGATACCTTCCTCAGTAAATTCCTACACCAACCTACCTCCTTAAAATACGCACTACCCTGAAGCCTAACGATATGACTTCGTTCTTATCCGCACCAATTTCCTTCTATAAAAGGAGCATCTCGTTCCCATTCCATCAAGCAAAAATCACTTTCCTCTTCTCTAAATTTGTTTAGGCTGAATCCCTAAAATCAGTCTCCATAAATTGGTAATAATGACAACCACCACTTCTTCTTTGATGGTCACTCCACCTTCCTAAATCGTCCACCGCTCCTCAAATTTTATCGGTCTCACAGTCTTTTCCCTTCCTTTTTACCTCCTTCAAATCAATGTCATCAAAGTTCGCTTTTCCAGATCTGAGCAACTCAGATCTACGAGGCGCTGTACCTCCAAGCTCGTAGCGGCAACTCAGGAGTCGTAGTCTTCATCAGCAGCGTCGAAGCCAATGTCGCCAGCCTTCACTGAGCCTTCGCCGCGCCCCTTCGCTGCCGTATAGGTGAGTGTTGATTCACTCACGATTATCTTGGTTCCAAATAAATTAAATTCAATATTTCACTGAAATAATGGTTGATTTGTTTGGGTTAATATAATCATTGATAGTTGGGTGCCCTTGTGGGTTTTTTTTTCCGACTGTTGTTGGTTGATTGGTTACGATATACATAGATGTAGATGGGTGACGTGTTTGTCAACATTTTACTTGTGACATTCCGAGACTGATCGAAATAAATATACATAGGATTGAATTAGACGGATGCTTAGAGAGACAAACATTTGCATTTGGATAAGTTGGATAAACTGATTTATGCTCCACTGCATTTGACTTATTGATTAAAACATATATTATATTTGGGGTTTATGTTCCTGAGCCTCGTTTCATGTTGACCGATATGTATATAAGGTTGCCTACCGTTTGAGTTATGAATACTCGGCTTTTGACATATTAAGAATGGGAGGGAATACTTGTTTCACAACTTATAAAACTAAAGGCAAACTATTAGGGTTGACCACGATTTTTTTTTTGAACCAATATTGGAACTAATCTTTGGATTGTTGTTGATTAATTGCCACTGTTTAAACTCACCCTGTAACCTTAGAACCAACCCTAAATGGTAAGTGTGACAGCCCTCCCCGCACCAGCCGGCATTTCCTCCGTAAGTGCGTTGTACACATGCCCAGCTAGCACAGAACGGTCGTCAGAAGAAAAGAAAGAAGAGAATGAACTAACAAGGAACCTCTGAAATGTCTCTCAGCGCATGGAACAAAATATAATAATAACATAATCTTGACATAAAACAGGCGAGACAGTGCATAAGCTGAAAACTAAACCAACATAGCAGCGGAAATCCAAATACAGCTTATTACAACTTTCCAAATTACTCTCTCTAAAACAAAAGAAAGCTAAAGTAGAAGATGCACTACTAATGCCCAAACAGTGATCTTCAACAACACAGGGAGAATACTACATATATCATACGTGGAAGCCTCCTGCTTGTCTCCGGATCAGCTACCCGTGCATACCCAGCTAACCTGTCTCTAATCTGCTCGTGAGAGCACCCAGAGTAATAAGAAGAGACATAAAACTCTGGGTTAGACAAAAAGTCTGGTATGAGCGATAAGCAGCTAAACAGAACAATAACAGATATACTAAACCATACTTGAACCTGGACCTGCAACCAAAGAGTTAGCACTACATACCGTACAATACTCTAAGGTGCCACAAAACAAATGGTGTATAGATAACGGGGGGTGGGGCGTGCATGTCATAATGATGGCAAACAAGTCAAGCATAGCAACCATCCTCACATCTCTCACTCAGTGCGTAAAGCATACGATGTCCACCACTGTTAATCACTAGACCCATCGAAGTAGTGACGGAGTTTGACTTGTACAACTACTGCTACTACTACCAAGCTTACCACATGGAGTCATGACCAAATATTTACAAATGACCCCACTTCATTGGTTTATAGCTCCTTTAGTCATACCTAGGCCACTGTGGCCCTGAATCCGTTCACGTACTCCCTACACATAGTGATTCAAAGTTGCAGATATCGACAACCCCTTAGCACACGTCCCGCAACAAAGCCCAACTCATGAAGCCGACTCATTGATTCCCAACAGGATCCTGAGTACAAACTTCCCATTTGGACTACCTTTGCATCTCAGTTTATTGGTCTTCTCCGGATCGGTTCTTTACATCAGTCTATACTTCAAAGTCGGATCGTGATTCGCGTCTCAAGTCCAAGCATCTCGGCTCGGATTGGTCGAGCTACCCCTATCGGATCGGGTCGGGGTCCTCATCCTGTGGTGGTTCGGATCGGTCATCATGACCTCTAGGCAGATCGGGTTGGTCATCATCACCTCCAGGCGGATCGGGTCGGTCATCATCACCTCCAGGCGGATCGGGTTGGGTTCTTCAAGTCCAATCGCCATGCATCGGTTCGGTTCGGAGGTGGCCATGCGGGTCAGGTCGGAGAAGATGCTTCCCAATTTTTCAGATCGTCTCGTGGATACACTGCTTGGAGGGAGGTTCGGTTCGGATGCCCTTCCTCCGATCCGATCCGTATCGGCCAGTTTCCTGCAGCTTCTTCCATCGATTGTTTACGCCACTCGACGGCGTTTTCGACTAATCTAACACTTCTAGACAATAAAAAATCATACCATGCAGTCATAGCAACATGTAACATCAACCACAAACATCAAAACAATAACTTGATAGGTTAAAATAGATCAAACATAGCCAAAATCCCATATTTTCCCATAAGCATGTTTAGGCAAAACTAATGGTATGATTAGCAAAACTTAACCAAATCAAACTAAATTTTTAACAGAGGTCTAAAACATTATTTTTGAATTCATAAATATTTTTCCAGAATTTATTAATGTATAAATTCGCTAATCTTCACTAATTACCCTTAATTAATTTAATTAGTGTCAAAACAATGCTAAACACTCACCTTGGCCACAAATGAAATTTTCAGAACTGAAACCTCGCTGATTTGGGCGAATACTGATGTCTAACAGCGCTCTAATACTGATTTGGTGAAGATCTTCTTTGATTTGATGTAGATTAAGCCAAAACTTGATTAGAAAGTGATTAGAAGTTGATTTGGGTGTTGGAGGCCATTGTTAGGGTTTCAAGAATGAAAGTGGCGGCTGAAAAACGAAAATAAGATCGTTCTCTAAGTGATTTCAGCCTCCTCATAACCCTAATCCCGAAATTCCACATTGGGCCTAGCTGTTAATCACCCGGTTAAGCCCAATTAAGCTGTTTTTCACTATCTGAAACTTGATTCGGCCATATCTCCCAAACGGTAAGTCCGTTTGGCTAGTATGACCACTCTATGGAATTGTAAACCATTAAACAAATCTAATGGAAGTGGTTTCAGGCCCAAATTCCTTTCCAGTCAAAAGTTATGGCCAAAACAGTACCAGCTAGGGGCAAAATGGTCATTTAAAAATCGGGAAAAATCATGAATATGGGAAATGACCCCAATAGTCGTCTCCCAAAGTTACATGACCATACGACTTCGTATGTGAAAGAAATAAATATTCTACGATCCTGCGATGTGTAGAATGCGGGTTGTTACATTCTCCCCCCTTAAGAAATTTCGTCCCCAAAATTCCTTAACCCAAAACATACAAAAGATCCTGCATGCCTACCAATCATATACGACAATCAACCATGCAAAACAAACAAAGCAAACCTATCCTAGCATGCGGAAAAACTAAAGCGAAATTGAAATCTTACCAGGCGAAGAGTTCTGGATACGTCTTCCTAATGCTCTCCTCTGTCTCCTAAGTATAGTCATTCTCATTCTTGCCCCACTTAACTTTGACTAGATTCACCGCTTTCCTCCGAAGTTTCTTCGTATCGTATCCAACAATATGCATAGGCTTGCGGTTCCCAACCGCCTCAGGTTCAACTTCGATATCATCCAACTGATCAGGTGAAATAGTCACATCTGGGTCGTGCACGAACTTTCTTAACTGGGAATCATGAAATACGTTGTGAACTCCTGCCATCTTCTCTGGTAATTCAATTTTGTACGCCAAATTCCCAATTTGCTCAAGAACTGGGAATGGACCAACAAATCTTGGTGCTAACTTGCCTCTCCCGCCAAATCGTATTACACTCTTCAACGAAGAAATCTTGACAAACACCAAGTCGCCAATGGAGAACTTCAACTCCCTTCTCCTCTTATCGGCATAACTTTTCTGCCTATCTTAGGCAGCCTTCATTCGTTGTAGGATAATCTTAGTCTTAGCTGAAGTTTCTCTTATCACATCGGGTCCAAGCACAAACTTCTCACCAGTTTCTAATCAACATGACGGTGAGTTGCACGGTCTTCCGTACAAAGCTTCAAATGGGGCCATGCCAATACTGGATTGGTAACTATTATTATATGCAAACTCTACTAGATGCAAATTGTCATCCCATGATCCACCAAAATCCAATACACAGGCTCTCAAGAGGTCTTCTAATATACGATTCATCCTTTATGTTTGACCGTCGGTTTGAGGATGATACGCGGTACTGAGATGTAATTCTGATCCTAATGCCTCTTGTAAGCTCTTCCAAAATCCACTAGTGAACAACGGATCTCGGTCACTCACAATGCCCTTGGGTATTCCATGAGATCTCACTACCCACTTTACATATAGTTCAGCTAGCTTAGCTGTCGTCCTGTTTGACTTGGCGGGTATAAACCTCGCACTCTTAGTCAATTGGTCCACAATCACCCAAATGCTATCATGGCCCGATCTAGTCCTTGGTAACCCATCAATGAAATCCACTGAGACTTGTTCCCACTTCCATTATGGAATTTCTAATGGTTGTAGCAAACCACTAGGCTTCTTTTGCTCAGCTTTAACTAGCTGGCAATTCATGCATTTGGATATAAACTTCCCAATGTCTCTTTTCATCCCTTCCCAGTAGTAGGTCTGCTTCATGTCTCAGTACATCTTGTTACCACCGCGGTGTATAGTCAGTTTTGAGTGATGACATTCTCTAAGCACTTCATCTCTCAATCCATTGACATTGGGTACAACTAGCCTTCCATTCCTTCTAAGCCATCCATCTCGATCAAACCCATACTTGTTCATCTCTCCGTCGATTCCCATCTCTAACTTTGAGATGATTTCCAATAGGTTAGGATCGCTCCTCTGACTGGAACCAATCCGCTCAATCAAAGTGGGTCTGATCGTCAAACTTGCTAACATTTCTGAATCCAATTCGCACTTTGGGCTGAAATCATACCCAGCGATGTACTCCAGTTGCTTCCATTCTAGAAACATAGCCCCTAAACTGGCATGTCTTCTACTCATCGCATCAGCCACCGCATTGCCCTTTCCTGGTGTATATGCGATGTCAAAATCATAGGAAACTAAGAATACTAACCATCTTTGCTGTCGGAGATTTAGATCCTTTTGAGAGAAGAGATACTTTAACGATTTTCGGTAAACAACTCGAATCTTTCTCCCAAGAGATATTGTCTCCACATCTTCAACGCGAACACGATCGCTGCCAATTCCAAATCATGGGTAGGGTATCTTTTCTCATGCGGTTTCAGTTGCCGACTTGCATAAGCTACAACCCTACCTCCTTGCATCAATACAGCACCAAATCCGGTACCACATGCATCTGTGTATACCGTCATCTCTTCATTCACCTTAGGAATGACTAACACTGGTGCACATGTCAACTTGTCCTTTAGACCCTTGAATGCGTTCTCGCACCTTTCGTCCCAGACAAAAGCTTGATTCTTCTTGGTCAACCGAGTCAACGGTGCCGCTATCTTGGAGAAGTCTTGGATAAACTTACGATAATATCCAGCTAACCCCAAGAAACTTCTTGTGTCCATTGCATTCTTGGGCGTAGACTAATCTTGTACCGTAGCCACCTTCGCAGGATCTACGGCAATACCATTCTATGAAACAACATGGCCCAAGAATCTCACTTCCCTTATCCAGAAGTGATACTTAGAAAATTTTGCTTTCAATTGGTGTTTTCTCAACACCTCCATCACTATTCTTAAATGTTCCTTGTGTTCTTCCTCTGTCCTCGAATAAACCAAAATATCATCCACGAACACAAGGACAAACTTATTCAACTGATCTCTGAATACTCTATTCATTAGATCCACAAAATATGCTGGGGCATTGGTTAGCCTGAATGGCATGACCAACCACTCTTAAAACCCAGACGGCGTCCAGAATGTCGTTTTAGCTATACTCTCAACTTCCACTCTAAGCTGATGAAAACTTGTCGCGAGATCCAACTGAGAAAATACTCTCGCGCCACTCAACTGATCAAACAAATCTTCTATCCCCGGTAGAGGATACTTGTTCTTCCTCGTCACTTTATTCAACTCGCGGTAGTCTACACACAAACGAAGGGAACCATCCGCCTTGGTAGCAAACACAACTGGTGCTCCCTATTCAGAAACACTTCTTCTGATAAATCCCTTCTTCAAAAGATCGCTGACTTGCACCCTGAGCTCTTGCTGCTCCCTTGGTGCCATACGACGAAGTGGCATCACTATAGGTCTGGCATCTTTCACTAATTCAATACGAAACTCAATCTCTCGGTGTGGTAGAAGCCCGGTCACTTCTTTGAAAACGTCCGGATACTGGCCAACCACGGGCAAACCTGACAACTCACTATGCGGGATGTCGAGGGAATTTAGAAAACTAGCCATTACCCCATCACCGGGTAGACCACCAAACACTACCCTCCGCCCATCATCCGCTCTAGCTGTCACCAAAAAGCCCTCACAGTCTACCACCACCCCGTATCTTTGGAGCCAATCGACTCCCAAAATAATGCCAAACCCAGTAAAGCCCAAAACAAAGCAATCACAAACAAACATGCATCCATGACTCGATAAGACCACATTACGACAAATCATGCTAAGGTTAGTCGAACCACCAATCGGGTTCGTCACTACTAAAGGTCTATCGACAATCTCGGGCTCCAATCCCAACCTATCTACCAGGTCACTAGGTATGAAAGAATTGAAAGCCCCGGTATCAAACAAAACTCTAACAAGAACATCATAAACAGAAAGCATACCTTGAATGACGACATTCTTTCCCTTCTCCGCCGCAGTTGGGGCATTCGACGAAGAAGGAATAGCATTAAGGGCATATGCCTTCACCATCTGCTTTTCTTTAGGGGGTTGCGGACACTTGTCCTTGTGATGTCCTACTTGTCCATAGTTGAAGCACTTCCTATCCGTTGGCTTGGCCCGACAATTACTGGCATAATGGCCCTTCTTACCACAGCTGAAGCACTCAACTTATTTCTTATTCTTTTTCTGGCCATCTTATTCTGGTTCTGCTTCCTCTTATTCAGAGAACCACTCTTGCCTCCACCACTTGCTTGTGGTCTTGGCTCTTCTGCAGATGCAACTTCAGTCTTTGACTTAGGGTAAAGACTTTCTGACCTCAATGCTTTCCCCACAATCGACTCAAACGTCTCATTGATGTGGTTAATGAGCCTTTACCCCAAGAACTGATCCAGACCGGTTATGAACTTCTCGTTCTTCTTCTTGGCAGTATCAATAAGAGATAACCCATACTTCGACAAAGTGTCGAATTCAGCAATATACTCCAAGACAGCCCTACCATTCTGCTTGAGCTCCAAAAATTTCTTAAACAACATTGATTTCTGAGCAGCTGGAATGAACTTCTCACTAAAGCGAGCCTTAAACTGCTCCCAAGTAATCTGATCCTCGGGAGTAGCTGCCTTTATAGTATTCCACCAATTCATTGCCCGTCCTTGCAGCTGACGGGATGCTAGTCTTCTCTTCATCGCATCCTCGATACCCAAATCCTAGAAGATACGTTCGCAACTATCCAACCAATCCTAAACATCCGTAGCCGACTCCGTTCCGTGGAACGGCTTCCCACCAAGACTAGTATAATCCTTATTCAGCTTGGCGAAATCGGCCCTAGGCGCCTGCACTATTGGACCACCACCATTACCACCATTGGGAGCTGCCCTCTGCACATCCCTAAGCATCTCTCTCATGTGGTCAGTAAACATCGTCCTCATGTCAGCCGCATTCCCATTATTGGCTCCCCTACCGGCACCTCTTGTGTATCGGCTCATCGTTCAATCTGTAAAGAGAAAACGATTAATCATCTCCATGGTGGGGCTAGTGCAGTGCGACTTCATCCTTAGCTATACTAATAATATATATAGCTTTGAAAACCAAAATAATTAAAAATACACGCTCTCATATACGTACGCTATCTCTCCCTGATGACTTCCCTAGGTTAACTACGCAACCTGGAGCTCTGATACCAAATGTGACGGCCCGCCCTGCACCAGCCGGCATTTCCTCCGTAAGTGCGCTGTACACATGCCCAACTAGCGTGGAACGGTCGTCAGAAGAAAAGAAAGAAGAGAATGAACTAACAAGGAACCTGTAGATTGTCTCTCAGCGCATGGAACAAAATATAATAATAACATAATCTTGACATAAAACAGGCGAGACAGTGCATAAGCTGAAAACTAAACCAACATAGCAGCGGAAATCCAAATACAGCTTATTACAACTTTTCAAATTACTGTCTCTAAAACAAAAGAAAGCTAAAGTAGAAGATGCACTACTAATGCCCAAGCAGTGATCTTCAACAACACAGGGAGAATACTACATATATCATACGTGGAAGCCTCCTGCTCGTCACCGGATCAGCTACCCGTGCATACCCAGCTAACCTGTCTCTAGTCTGCTCGTGAGAGCACCCAGAGTAATAAGAAGAGACATAAAACTCTGGGTCAGACAAAAAGTCTGGTATGAGCGATAAGCAGCTAAACAGAACAATAACAGGTATACTAAACCATACCTGAACCTACAACCAAAGAGTTAGCACTACATACCGTACAATACTCTAAGGTGCCACAAAACAAATGGTGTATAGATAACGGGGGGGGGGGGGGGGACGTGCATGTCATAATGATGGCAAACAAGTCAAGCATAGCAACCATCCTCACATCTCTCACTCAGTGCGTAAAGCATACGATGTCCACCACTGTTAATCACTAGACCCATCGAAGTAGTGACGGAGTTCGACTTGTACAACTACTGCTACTACTACTAAGCTTACCTCATGGAGTCATGACCAAATCTTTACAAATGACCCCACTTCATTGGTCTATATCTCCTTTAGTCATACCTAGGCCATTTTGGCCCTGAATCCGTTCACGTACTCATTACACTTAGTGATTCAAAGTTACAGACATCGACAACCCCTTAGCACATGTCCCGCAGAAAGCCCAACTCATGAAGCCGACTCATTGATTCCCAATTGGATCATGAGTACAAACTTCTCATTTGGACTACCTTTGCATCTTAGGTTATTGGTCTTCTCCGGATCGGTTCTTTACTTCAGTGTATACTTCAAAGTCGGATCGTGATTCGCGTCTTGAGTCCAAGCATCTCAGTTCGGATCGGTCGAGCTACCCCCATCTGATCGGGTCGGGGTCCTCATCCTGTGGCGATTCAGATCGGTCATCATCACCTCCAGGCGGATATGGTCGGTCATCATCACCTCCAGGCGGATCGGGTCGGGTTCTTCTAGTCCAATCGCCATGCATCGGTTCGGTTCGGAGGTGGCCATGCGGGTCGGGTCGGAGAAGATGCTTCCCAATTTTTCAGATCGTCTCGTGGATACACTGCTTAGAGGGCGGTTCGGTTCGGATGCCCTTCCTCTGATCCGATCCGGATCGGCCAGTTTCCCCAACTTCTTCCAACGATTGTTTACGCCACTCGAGGGCGTTTTCGACTAATCTAACACTTCTAGACAATCAAAAATCATACCATACAGTCATAGCAACATGTAACATCAACCACAAACATCAAAACAATAACTTGATAGGTTAAAATAGATCAAACATAGCCAAAATCCCATATTTTCCCATAAGCATGTTTAGGCAAAACTAATGGTATGATTAGCAAAACTTAACCAAATAAAACTAAATTTCTAACAGAGGTCTAAAACATTATTTTCGAATTTATAAATATTTTTCCAGAATTTATTAATGTATAAATTCGCTAATCTTCACTAATTACCCTTAATTAACTGTAATTAGTGTCAAAACAATGCTAATCACTCACCTTGGCCACAAATGAAATTTTCAGAACTGAAACCTCACTAATTTGGACGAATATTGATGTCTAACAGCAGCTCTAATACTGATTTGGTGAAGATCTTCTTTGATTTGGTGTAGATTAAGCCAAAACTTGATTAGAAAGTGATTAGAAGTTGATTTGGGTGTTGGAGGCCATTGTTAGCGTTTCAAGAATGAAAGTGGCGGCTGAAAAATGAAAATAAGATCGTTCTCTAACTGATTTCAGCCTTCTCATAACCCTAATCCCGAAATTCCCCATTGGGCCTAGCTGTTAATCACCCGGTTAAGCCCAATTAAGCTGTTTTTCACTATCTGAAACTTGTTTCAGTCATATCTCCCAAACGGTAAGTCCGTTTGGCTAATGTGACCACTCTACGGAATTGTAAACAATCAAAAAAATCTAATGGAAGTGGTTTCAGGCCCAAATTCCTTTCCATTCAAAAGTTATGGCCAAAACAGTACCGGCTAGGGGCAAAATGATCATTTAAAAATCGGGAAAAATCATGAACATGGGAAATGACCCCAATAGCCGTCTCCCAAAGTTACATGACCATACAACTTCGTATGTGAAAGAAATAAATATTCTACGATCCTGCGATGCGTAGAATGCGGGTTGTTACAGTAAGATTTAAGTTCACTGACACATGTTCTTAGTAACGCTTGTGACAACACTTTTGCATGAGCAAACATCCACATGTCACCTTATTTGGGAAACTTATGTACCGGGAAACATATCGGGATGTATTTGAACTTGGGAGATACATTTATGGAAACTATGTTTTGTTATGCCCTGAAATGAGTTTAACAAAGTCTGGAACACATTTGATCCTATATATATATGTTTGGGCATGTATATATGATAAGTGTTCACATGTAGGAGCACATTTGTATGCACATTGTGTTGAACAACCGGTTTGATACTTGTGCCATTTGCAACAATTTCTAGCAGATATACATTTTCCATATGAATCGTAGCACCTGTTTGCCTAGTGTACCTGCATACTGTTAGTTCACATTCAGTCTCTTTCTATTTGGATTACTCTGATATTATGTGGCTCGGAACTGCATGCCACTTACCTTGTTATAATGTCGATACTGTGCATGTTACAGCCCATACATACATGAATATATATAAATGCTTTATATACACTCATTTATTATGCTGGGGTGAGTATTACCCTTACATATGTGTATTGTTTATAACCATACACCTCATTTGAAAACTGAAACTGCATTTTGTATATCATGGTTCTCGAAATAGCTTTGTTGTTATGCCATTATAGACTTGTTTGCTTTGGTGTTAAGATGAAATTACATATTGGGCTTGTGTCTTATTTGAAAGCAAAACTGACGCCTAGGGATATAAGTGGGAAATAGGAATTTTTATGTGATATGTACATTCAACTTATATAACTGAGTTCACCTATGAATTGATGTCATTCTCACTCGTATTTTGTTATCCTGGTCTTGTATATCATATTTGGAAGCACTAACATTTATTGATCATTCTTTATTTATTGTAACATGGCTATCTTCAAATTGCTGACATATGTTTATTACCTTAGCCACAGTCGCTTTATTGTTAGTATATATTTACCTTGGCCACAATGTTTATTGTTAGTATATGATAACTTTAGCCACAATTTCCTAAACTCTTATAATATAATTTATATGACATGTTTTCTTCATCACACACACTTATTGTTGCATCTATTATCATGCGCATGTCTTTGTCCATTTGGTGCTCCCATATTTGTTCTGTTGGCACCTGACTTGCTGTGGGCTTTTGTAGTTACGGTTTTGATTTGTATGCTTCAACATTTATACCGTTTGCGGTAGCAAAATAGCTGGCTTATACCCCTGTCCACAGTTACGAAGTTAGTAGACATATGTTGGCATTTGCTTACTGAAATGCAATATGCCGAACCTTTATTCATTGAATGAAATATGCTGAACCCCTTCTATGTACTGAAATGAAATTGCTGAATCTATTTTGTTCACCGAAAACCATTGATGTCTCATACCCCGTTGTGAGCGTTTCTTGTCAATCCGAAGCATGATTTTTGTAAACATGTGGTGGCCAATGCATATGTGTATATATGTACTATCGTATGTATATATACTTATCAACGACATACGTGTATACATAAATATACATGTCATTCGAATTTGTTTCATTCCAAGTTGATATGCTATTATCCAGTGTTTGGTTTGGGAAGCTGAGGCCATCCACACGTGTATAAACGTGTGGATATGCAAGCTCTTATGACCGTCGGTTCCTGAAATCAAAACCATTATGTACGAACACTACACAACTGTTTATATTGAAGTTAGGATTAACCATTATATGTTAGTGTCTATTGAAGTTAATTTACCTGAACAATGATTTAATCCTAACTCGAGTGTTTTATGTTTTGCATGAAATGCTCGGGTCAGACCTGAGTAGTACAGATTTTTACAGATCACAACTTAGGATTCGAAGATTTGCGAAGCTGGGGATTCCTAAAACGGCGCACTCTGAAGATTTCAAACAGTAAAGATTTTTCTTATTTTCAAATTGTATTTTTAAATTCTGTTGTATAGAGAAAAATTCTTGTATCAAAATTTCTGGTAAATAAATATAAGTAAATTTTACTGTGTTATTTATTTGTTTTGTATTTTTGTGTTGATTCTATCTTTTAAACTCTGTAAGCTAATAACGATCCGTCGATTTGGACGTTTTAAGCTAGTTTAATTATCAATTTGAAGCGGTCAAAATGGCGGGACGTTACATTCCCTCCAACCTGTTTCCCTACATCCACAGATATTAAACAATATAATTAACACCAATTTCATTTCAATATGAAATATTCTGATCAACAAAATCAATATTTAATTAACGATATTTATATAACTATATCGATATTTTCATCCAATTAATTAGCAGTTCAACCAACTAATCAACACACAACCATCAACCAATATTTATCAGTTCTAAAAATACGTTATAAAAATATAAACTGAGCAGAGTTAGTGAGGTTTACTCACCTTGTCCGTTAATGGTTAACGTTCGATTGATCGTATCAGGCGTTTTAATTTCACCATAAATTGAAACGATCTCCAATTCTCCCTGGGTCAGTCCCAGTATATAGCCTGCGTCCATATGATTCCAACGTGTCAAACCGTTCGTGATTCTAACATCGTATATATTTGATATTAAAATAACAACTTAATACACTATTATATTTAATCTTAATAAACTTAAATTTTATTTAAATCGGGCTTATCCCCTTATAAACCACCACAGCCCATTCTAATTCTCTGACCTGGCCCACTGTACAAATCTTCATCTCCTGCAAACTTAAACTCGCGAGCCCCCTATAGATAAAAACTCCATGCAACAACTTTGGATTCCTCTCCCACTCTCACCTCCCAACGAAACTCAATAAGACCAACGCCGATGTTCTCCTTGTTCTCTCCACTATCTCCTCATCCCCAATTCAAAGAACTCGAATTCCACTTAGGATCCATGATTTCCGACTTCGTCCGTTAGTTACAAGAAACTTGTGTATCCCATGAAAATTCGGTTTTGAACTGGCATGGTGATCCTCCAGTGACTTGCGTCACTGACTCACTTATATGCTCCAATGTCATCGAAAAGATCACCTCAGAACCTTACACCACCCCTTGTTTCAGACCGTACTCCCCTCCTTTGTTGTTCATTTCAGAACCCTTAAATCTATGTCGCAAGCAACAACATGACATTAGTCTAAAACTCTCTATCTCAGGGACACCAATATATATTATTTATATTTTACAGAGGAGAGTTTGGTTTGCATTTGATTTTTGTTTGCCATGAAAAGTTTCGGTTTCTCTTCCTAAAACAGGGGAAATGAAGGCTCGCATCTTGTATATTTATAAACCAAAATTTCCTTGGCGCTCACGTTATATATATATATATATATATATATATATATATATATATATATATATATATTTGACAAACAAGAAAAATTAGAGTAGCTGGTGTTTTGTAGAATAGCTGTGCTAAGTAGATTACAACTCATGTTATGATTTGGGTGTAGTACGCTATAAGTGCTAGGGTAGTACGATACTTAGCTGCGAAGCCAATGGAAATTCATATTTTAAATATTATATACATGAAATATAATTCTTTATTTGATTTTACGAGTTAACTCGATTTGTAGAGTTGATGGACGACTTGTAGGCTTTTGCCAAAACATTCAGTCAACCTTGATTATAAACATATTTGTTCCATTAATTAAGCTTTGATATATAAAATCTTTGTTTTTGATAATTGTCGATGACAGATTTAAGAGAACAAAGATAAAAGAAATACTGAACTTCTGAAGTGATGAAATGAAAAGGTTCAATGCCGAAGTGTACAGGCGATGGCTATACACATATAGGGTAAGATGGTTGATTTGAAAATTCATAAGAGTAATTTCTTTGATGAGATAACACGCTGTAGGTATCTGTATATCTCTTCGCCATGAATTTATAGGATTTAGCTAGCTTCATTTAGGTCTGCATATGTTGGTTTGCGTGAAACTTCATTTTGGTCTGCGGCAATATTTTTCTTCGCCATGAAGTAGTAGGGGATGGGTTCGCAATTGAGTTTTCATTTAAGGGCTCTGATGGATTTGAAAGCATAGACGGGGTGAGGTTTTCAAATGTCAAAACTATTGATTTTACCCGACATAGCATTGCAGCAGACGGAGGTTAGGCGCTGAAAATGAAGGCTACAATATAAATATATATTTCATATTTGATTATGGTTCCCGTTATATAAAACTTCATTTGTTTACAGACCCCTACATACAAAAATAAAAATACCGTTGAGACGAGCGATGTTCCACGATCCCAAAAATATAATAATATAGGTCCGTTATCTTATTCTGTAAAACCCCGAAATGTTGATATAGGGTGCAAAATACTCTAAAATAAAAAGTGCTTATTTTACAAAAAAAAAATACAGAAAAATTTTAAAAATTAAATTAAAACTACATCTAAAAGGACTTGTCCAATTTCGAAGCCAATATTTAATTATAATTAAATATATCGTTACAGTTTATAAATGATTCCATAACGACTATTTGAAAATTTGATTTTGCCATAACTCTTAATCTAAAAGACGAAATCTCGATTTTTCTCTTCCATTATAAAAATATACTTTACCAGCTCCAAACATTTCTTATTTCACAGAAATCTGACATAAAATAGATTCTGTATATTCGTTTAAAGTTCGAATCACCAAATTACGAACTATCGCGCCGTTTCAAACTCGATTATAATTATAATATAATTTATATGTTCTAACTCCGTTTAAATAATAAATTCGTTATTATAATTCAATTCTAAACTGAATTACATATTTTAAATTGTCAAATTCACACAATATTGTGAATTCTATTATTTCGTATTATTTCGGAATTAAATATATTATTCTATTCTTTATATTAATTAAATATTCAATATTATTTAATTAAACGACCATTTAAATCTCTAAATCACTATTTAAATAATTAAATAAATTAATTATTATATCGATAAAATGCGAGAAGTTACGAGAAACATTGGAATATTTTGAATTGTAATTTTCTAAGAATGTAAGAAATTGAGATTTCACTTTATAAGTTGTAAGTTATGTCCAAATTAAAATTTAGAATAGTCTCTATGGAACATATATATATAATATTAAATTATATATATCCCTTAAAAATGACCATTTTGCAAACGCCCTCCGTTGTCAACGAGACCACTTCCATTGGGTTCAAAATATCGTTTGTGACTTTTAAAACTACAAATATCGATACCTTTTGAGTTACTGAAATTTGGTCATTTTCATTAAGTGCATGACTAAAATATCACTTTTTCATATGGACGAATTTGGGCTCGAAACCACTTCCATTGAGTTCAAAATGTCGTTCATATGTTCAAAAAGTATAAACTTCGATATATTCCGAGCTTCAGAGATTTGGCACCTTGATTAGGGCTCGGTTAGCCAACCTAGACCACTCACTTAAACACCCAACATCAGCCCTCTCCTTCATTCATTCTCCAAACACAAAACAAAATAAAAATGGGGATAGGGAATGGGAAATTAAAATTCCCTAAGTCTAGCTTAATCTAGGAGCTCCAATCTTGTAGGAATCAAGTGCAAATCAAAGGAAAAGCTTAAGTAAGCTCCTCCACCTTCATCTCCATCTTCTCCAACTCAATTCCTCTTCTATTATTGAGATTTCCTATGACCTAATTCATAGGAATATTGTGAGTTCATGTGTACATTGATGTTTTGTGTGCTATATTGGGAGAGAGAGTGTTCTAGCTTGGATATGTGCCTCCTTCTTCCATATTAAGATCAAGGTGAGAGCTTTGTGAGTTATTCATTAACCCACATTATTGCCACAAGCTTATAGCTTGTAAAAGTGTGATTTAAAGTTCATTTGAGTTTTCATATGCTAGTGAATTTGATAGGCTAGTGAAACTTAGTCGGTTTCATATATTCAATGTTTCATTAAATTGAAATTTATGATTAGAATTATCCATACAATCTAATTCATAAGCTAATAGTTGATTTGGCAATATTGTGAAGCTCCGTTGTCGCCCTGGAAAAGTTCTATTCTTCACAATTCACTTATATCGCATTCGATTGCTTTGGTTAGAGAATTTAATCATTTTGGTATTTATAATCAAGGATCACTGCAAATCTCTTGAATGAATGTTTGTGCATGTGAGTTTGGTGTTATAAGTTGCTTCGGTGAGTTATAGAAGCCTCATTTTCATGTATAAAACATCATAGGCCTTCGGGCATTGGACAATATCATTTCAAACACGTTTTCTAGGCAAAAATGTAAAAAAATTTGAGGATTAACAGCCGTTCGGCCATTAATGTCCGAGCAGAAGGCCTTCCCACGGCCATTAATGGCCGAATAAAGGAAAAAAATTAATTTTAAAACGGTTATAACTTTTTCATATGAACTCAGAATTCACCGAAACAAGATGCTTTGGAACTGTATCTACGAGACCTTTGCAATGAAACAAATTTGGAGTGATTTGGAGCGAATGATAATTTTTGGTGGAGGAAAACATCCAATGTAAATAACCGAACAGGGAAAAACAAAAGGTGAAATAATCAGTTTACTTTAAACAATCATGACTTTTTCATATGTGATCAGAATTCAGCGAAACCAAATCTATTGGAACTGTATCGACGAGGGCTTTGCAATGAAATTAATTTGGAGCTGATGGAAATTTTTGGTTGAGGAAAACGTCTGATGTAATCAATCGAATGCTCATCGTTATTTAACGACACTAGAACCGTCAATTAAAGACCGATGGAGTGGAAACCGAAGTGCGAACTCTCTCACTCAAACTATTTGTATAGTTATTTATTTTTAAAACTGTGTATTTGTCGATTGCCTATGATTGCAATATTTGTTTGTTGTTTGATGGATGTTACAGTTTTAAATGTTATCATTATTAAACTGTGAAAATATTAGATAAATTAACATGGATTGTGATGAAAACCCCATACGGGTGTTAGGATGATAATTTTGCACATTGCCCAAGTATGAAAATAATGATCAATGGATGTTGATTGAAAACCCCACACGGGTCTGGAGATGACAATAACTTCACACATCTTCCTTGCGTTTAGTTGTATGCCAATCGATTGATTGACATACTGTTATAAGCGTTATTTAATTGTTTGATGCTTATGCAGTTGCAAATTGCACTCTGGATGAGAATTGAATGTTTAATAGTTGTTTATCACTATTTTTGAATACATGCGATGTATGGAATCCATATAAATAAAATTATATGGTAATTGATTGAGTCTGATTCCAATTCAGAGATAACGAATATTTTAACATCATATTTAATGAAGAATCAAAATATGATTGTGATGTCCAATTTCGGATGGACATGAATACATTATGTAAAATCATAATAAATGTTTCGAAAAGATTTTGGATGAAATATTCCACATTTGTAAAGATAAAGGATATTTTTATCTAAATGAACTAGCTAACAACTAGAATAAGGAACTGAAAGGAGTTAAAATAGTTTTAATCTAACCAAAGTTTTCCAATGTATGAATTGGAATGGATTTGAATGGAAATAATCTTTGGAATATTTCGATATTGGATTCTGTGATTACACAGATATTGTTGAGGAATTTGAAAGATATAGATATCGTTATTCCCAATACGATATCCGTTGGTCTGAGAATTTGACAGTGAATATAAGCCGATATGATTTCTATTTAGAGCCTTGTATTTAATATCAAATTGAATTTTGGGTTTGTTGTGAATGGCGTCTTCAATAACATTATTATTAAACTCAGTTGAGAAAAGAATAAATCTTTTAACTAAGATTTAAGGAAGTTTTCCAATTAATAAATATAATTTGAATTAAATGGAAGTTGATTTTTGGTTGATTATGAACAATGTTTTAAGCAACATTATTTCTTAAACCTGATTAATAGTGAAGCTAAGATTTGGAATTTATAAATCTTTATTCTAAGATTTAATGGAAATTTTCCAAAGTAAAGTTTTTCAATTTAATAAAAGAAATTGGAATTGAATGGAATTCGATTTAGTGATAATCGAGATGAGCTTCTGTAAAGGAAGGCGTTTACTATTTATGGAATTTAAAAAGGCCTTGTCATTATTCCATTATAGTATTAGCTCGAAATGGAAATTTATATCGATTATATACAGATATGATTTCCGTGAAGATTCCCTTTTGATGGAAGATGATTTTGGGGCTTATCGTGAATGGTGTTTTCAAATGACATTGGTTCTTTAACCCAGTTAAAGACAGGTTAATTTTCCTAAAGTTGAATAATCATTAAGTAATGATTTTAGAGATTAAAACTAAGTGGAGTTTTAATAAATCTTTATTTAGATTGAAATGGGAATGAGGTAAGTAAAATTACCGAATTCAAGAAATGTTCGAGAATGGAGTGCCACCAGTTTTACTTCATGCGATAGTTAAATCTTTAATTAGATTTGAACATTAAAATGGTAATTTATTTTACCGATAACACAATGGGTGTTAGATATGGAGTACTACCAGTTTTGCTCCATGACATGAATATGTTTGGATTGAAAAAATAAAATAAATGATTACTTTGGTAAGGCTCGGTAATCCCGACTAGCTTGATAAACCTTAATTTGGTCTAAGATTGTTAAAAGATAATACAAAATCTTTTGCAATGGTTTTCAAAGAAAGATTTAAACAAGAGGTTTAAAGAATGATTCTTTGATAAGGTTTGTGGTAATAATTCCCAATGTAACGAATATTTGAATAAAAGAATATTTTGGATTGGAATGAGGCGTATCATGAGTTTTTATAGCACTTGATTATAAAATATGCATGTTATTCGAAAAGACCGCGTTTAACCCATTCTGAATAACTGTTACGACGACTAAAAGTCGAAGGTTTGAAGACGATGATTGAAGACTGGAGATCTTCACATCGTTTGTATGATTACTGATGTCTTGATTGGGCTGTACACCCAAGATGAGGTAATAATTGGTGATCGTCCAGACGTACTTGGAGATCGACCGGATATGCGAGGGACTCTCTCCTGTATTGGACATATGGGATGAGGAATAAGGTGCCTCCAGTTTCGTTCAGACATAGAACAGACTTGTAAATGGATTATGTCTGACATTGTATTGTGTGCTATATTTGTTGATCTCTACTAAATATATATCTATTTGGTGGCGGAAAAATTTTCTCTTGCTTAACACCCTTCTCTGAGACGTACCAGCTTAGAGGTTATATGTTGGCAGAAATCAATGGCATAGTGTGGATTGACAATGTGGCATGTTAAGTGCAAATGATCAAGGCTTTTGTTAAAAAGCAGGGCCTTGTGGATGATGATCAAAGCACAGCTTTAAGTAGCATAGCTTTGTGTATGTCGTTAATTCGTGAGCCTCACACATCTGCATGAGTCAAAAACGGGATGAGGACCTCATGGAGGACATGCGTTTCTTTCTAGCTATGAATGATGTCATGGTATGGAGCTTAGACCTTTTTACTTATGTAGTTAATGGATTGCGAGGCGCCTCAGATATCGAGCCGACTAAAAGGCTCAGAGATAGGTCTAATAGGACCGGGAAACGTATTGTTCAGGAATAACTAATCCGCAATAGTAAGAGAGGACCGGCTCTGACGCTAACCAAGGGTTGCCCAGAGTGTGTAATCCTGAGGCATGTGCTAGAGTGTCTCGAAACCAGTGAAAAAGATCCCTTGCCTCTACTCTTAGATGGAATCCAATTTCCAATACGTGACCTTTCGGTTTTTGTTGTAAACCTATATGGCGACATAGTAGGATGTGGTACTATGCCGTCTATGATTGATACATTATATTTGAAGTTGATTTTGACACTATGCACTTATAGTAGTATCAAAATGATTTGTTTTAAAGCGTACCAAGCATGTTTGACTATTATAAGGTAAAACTCTATCCTCCGGCTTGCGTTGCATTGTGTGATGGGAATTGAGTCTTATAATAGCTTCATTTTTCAAAAAGCATTACGGTGTTCATACATTGTTTATTTTAGGGTATTCATGGGAGTAAACCCGTTTCGTTACATACGACGTGGTGCCCTCATGTACCCTATTTTAAAGTAAAAGTATAACAACTATTTTGAGTTCTCACACCAGTCTCATGACTGACCCGGAGTTTATTGTTTCTACCTAAACTCTGGGTGCCCATATTTTCCACACGGGCAGCTAGTAGTTTTGGTTTTGCAGATTTTTATTTTAGCAGGATCCTGGATTACTGATAGAGCTACATTCGGAAAGCTTTGTATCCGTGTATTCCCTTCAGTTGTGTCAGTTGATGTATTCCCGATGTACATTGTATTTATACATTTTAAATTTATGTATTTTAATCTTTGGAAATTTTCCGTTGTACATTATTTATTTGTGCTATGATATCTTGTACTCTGATGTAAATTTTTTTAATAGCAATGAAATGTTCTCATGTTTATGTTCTGATGCATCGTGTTCTCAACACAATCAGGGCTCTTCCGTCTCTTCAGGGATGGTGGAAATCTAGATCGTGACAGTTTGGTATCAGAGCTTTGGTTTAAAGCACGAGAACAAGACACATTAGAACCAAGCGAAAGAATTCATCGGAGATAGGATTAGTAACATCCTATAAGAATAAGTCGTTAGAGATAGGGTTAGTAATACCCTAGAATGAGTTCGAAGAGTGTTATTTCTAAAATTGACTTTTGTTTTGAAAATTACATCTTATTATATTGATTTAAATATTATATTTGATATTCGATTTGGACTATCGAGTATATGAAGATTTTGCATTTACGCGTCATGAACGTATATTCGAAGTCTCAAATATACTGGATAGATATGGAATCACACTCTAGTCGCCCGGGGATAATTCTAATGACGTTGCAACATCGTTAGTGTTTATGTTCGTGTTTCGAAAGTGGGATATCTATATGATTCCAATTGACTGGTGTGAGAATCAAGAAACTTAGTTTGGGTTTATGTTTGTAATTTGGCATTGAAATATGATTTTTGAGTATGTATAAAAGTTATATATTTGAAAATCTAATCAACTAATTGATTGCTGGTTGTGATGGATGATAATTAGCTTGACTAATTAAAATACTGGAATAATAAAACCAAAAAGAGAATGAAAGGAAAAATTAAGCCAAATCAAATCAAATATTGAACTGAATTGAAAATTGATTGAAATCGAGTACATATACATGTATATATATCGAACAGGTCATAGCATAGAAGCTAAGAAGAGGAATAAAATTGTATGCCTGACAAATAGCTACATATTTACTGTATTTATTGGGTTTGACGATTTTATGAGCCGCTTGGCTTTTGGATTTTCTTTTGATATATGAGATCCTGTAGAGGTCATTTGTAGTTGTATCGATCAACTCGTAAAAAGGAGGTTATGGCGATTTTTTTTGAAAATTTAAGGCATTAGCCAAATTATGAGAAATTAGAAAGTTCTTAGAAATTGAAAAGTTGAAGAACTTGAGTCAAGCGAAGGTTGAGTTGGTTAAGTAAATGACCTTCAGTTCCTTCTTTCTTTTCGAGGACAAAAAGATTTTAAGTGGGGGAGATTGTAACAACCTGTATTTTGGAACTAATTTAAAATTTATTTTTAATTCATTTTCAAAGAAATTAAATATTTTAGATGAATTATATTGACAGGTAACGATTTGAATTTTATTTAAATTGAAATTTGAACGTATAAATTTAAAATTTAATTAAAACGAGCTAGAAATGGCGCGGCAGTTTGAAAATTTGATTTTAAACTTTGAATGAATGTGTAGAATTCAATATAAGTCAGAATTAGATAAAACAAGAAATGTTGGAATATTCTGAATTGTAATTTTCTAATGAGTGTAAGAAATTGAGATTTCACTTTATAAGTTGTAAGTTATGTTTAAATTAAAATTTAGAATAGTCGCTATGAAATAATTTTTTTAATATTATATATAGCCCTTAATGGTTATCTTGCAAACGACCTCCGTTATCAACGAAATCACTTCCATTGGGTTCAAAATCTCGTTTGTGACTTTTAAAACTATGTACGTCAATACCTTTTGAGTTGGTGAAATTTGGTCATTTTCATTAAGTGTATGACCAAAATATCACTTTTTGCATATGGACGAATTTGGGCTTGAAACCACTTCCACTGAATTCAAAATGTCGTTTACATGTTCGGAAAGTATAGACTTCGATATATTCCGAGCTTCGGAGATTTGGCACCTTGATTAGCCAACCTAACCCACTCACTTAAACACCCAACATCAGCCCTCTCCTTCGTTCATTCTCCAAACACAAAACAAATAAAAATGGGGATAGGGAATGGGAAACTAAAATCCCCTAAGCCCTAGCTTAATCTAGGAGCACCAATCTTGTAGGAATCAAGTGCAATCAAAAGAAAAGCTTAGGTAAGCTCCTCTATCTTCATCTTCATCTTTTCCAACTCAATTCCTCTTCTATTTTTGAGATTTCCTATGACTTAATTCATAGAAATATTGTGTATTCTTGTGTAGATTGAAGTTTTGTGTGCTATATTGGAAGAGAGAGTGTTCTAACTTGGTTATGCGCCTCCTTCTTCTATATTAAGATCAAGGTGGGAGCTTTGTGAGTTATTCATGAACCCACATTTTTGCCACAAGTTTATAGCTTGTAAAGTGTGATTTAGAGTTCATCTGAGTTTGAATATGCTAGTGAATTGGATAGTCTAGTGAAACTTAGTCGGTTTCATATATTCATATTTCATTAAATTGAAATTTATGACTAGAATTGTCCACACAATCTAATTCATAAGGTACTAGTAGATTTGGCGATATTATGAAGCTCCGTTGTCGCCCGGAAAAGTTCTAAGTCTTCACAGTTCGCTATATCACATTTGATTGCTTTGGTTAGAGAATTTAATCATTTTGGGATTTATAATCGAGGATCATTGAAATCTTTTGTATGAATTTTTGTGCATGTGAGTTTGGTGTTATGAGTTGCTTCGGTGAGTTATAGAAGCCTCGTTTTCATGTATAAAACATCATAAGCCTTTGTGCATTGGATGATATCATTTCAAACATATTCTCTAGGCAAAAATGTAAATTTTTTAGGGATTAACAGTCGTTCGGCCATTAATGGCCGAGCAGAAGGCCTTCCCACGACCATTAATGGCCGAACAGTTTTTTTTTAAACAATCATAAGTTTTTCATATGAAATTGAAATTCAGCGAAATAAGATGCATTGGAATGGTATCAACGAGAGCTTTGAAATGAAACTAATTTGGTGTGATTTGGAGCTCATGATAATTTTTGGTGGAGGAAAATATCCATTGTAAATAACCGAACAGGGAAAAACAAAAGGTAAAATAATTAATTTACTTTAAACGATCATAACTTTTTCATACGGTATTAGAATTCAACGAAACTGGATCCGTTGGAACCGTATTGACGAGGGATTTGCATTGAAACTAATTTGGAGTGATTTGGAGTTGATGGAAATTTTTGGTTGAGGAAAACGTCTAATGTTAATAATCGAATGCTTACCATTATTTAACGACACTAGAATCGCCAATTAAAGACTGACGGAGTGGAAACCAAAGTAAGAACTCTCTCACTCAAACTATTTGTATAGTTATTTCTATTTATAACTGAATATTTGTTGATTGCCTATGATTGCAATATTTGTTTGTTGTTTGATGGATGTTACATTTTTAAATGTTATCATTATTAAACTGTGAAAATATCCGATAAGTTCACATGGATTGTGATGAAAACCCCATTAGGGTATTGGGATCATAATTTTACACATTGCCCTAGTATGCAAATAATGATCATTAGATGTTGATTGAAAACCCCCCACACATCTCCCTTGTGTTTAGTTGAATGTCAACCGATTGATTGACAGACTGTTATAAGCGTTATTTAATTGTTTGATGCTTATGCAGTTGCAAATTGCAATTTGAATGTGAATTGAATGTTTAATAATTGTTTATCACTATTTTTGAATACATGCGATGTATGGAATCCATATAGATAAAATAATATGGTAATTGATTGATTCTGATTCCAATTCAGAGATAACAAATATTTTAACATAATATTCGGTGAATAATCAAAATATGATTTTGATATTCGATTTCAGATGGACATGGATACATTATGTAAAATCATGATAAATGATTTGAAATTTTTTTGGATGAAATATTCTACGTTTGTAAAGATAAAGGATATTTTTATCTAAATGAACTAGCTAACAACTAGGATAAATAACTGAAAGGAATTAAAATGGTTTTAATCTAACCAGAGTTTTCCAACGTATGAATTGGAATGGATTCGAATGGAAATAATCTTCGGAATATTTCGATATTGGATTCTGTGATTACACGGATATTATTGAAGAATTTGGAAGATACAAATATCGTTATTCCTAATACAATATCCGTTGGTCTCAGAATTTGATATCAAATATCAGTCGATATGATTTCTATTTAGAGCCTTGTATTTAATATCAAATTGGATTTTGGTTTTTTTGTGAATGGTGTCTTCAATAACATTGTTCTTAAACCCAGTTGAGAAAAGAATAAATCTTTAACTAAGATTTATGGAAGTTTTCCAATTAATATATATAATTGGAATTAAACGGAAGTTGATTTTGGGTTGGTTGTGAACAATGTTTTAAACAACATTAGTTCTCAAACCCAATTAACAGTGAAGCTAAGATTTGGAATTTATAAATCTTTATTCTAAGATTTAATGGAATTTTTCCAAAGTAAATTTTTCCAATTTAATAAAAGAAATTGAAATTGAATGGAATTCAATTTAGTGGTAATCGAGATGAGCTTCTGTGAAGGAAGGCGTTTACTATTTCTGGAATTTAAAAAGGCATTGCCGTTATTCCGTTTATAGCATTAGCCCGATATGGAAATTTATATCGATTATATACTGGTATGATTTCCGTGAAGATTCCCTTTTGAAGAAAGATGATTTTTGGGTTTATCGTAAATGATGTTTTTATTTGACATTGGTTCTTTAACCTAGTTAAAGACATGATTAATTTTCCTAAAGTTGAATAATCATTAAGTAATGATTTTAGAGATTAAAACTAAGTGAAATTTTAATGAATATTTAATTAGATTGAAATGGGAATGAGGTAAGTAAATTTACCGAATTCAATAAATGTTCGAGAATGGAGTGCCACCAGTTTTACTCTATGCAATTGTTAAATCTTTAATTAGATTTGAACGTCAAAATGGTAATTTATTATACCGATAACACAATGGGTTTTAGATATGGAGTACTACCAGTTTTGCTCCATAGGATGAATAGGTTGGGATTGAAAAAATTAAAATAAATGATTACCTTGGTAAGGCTCGATAATCCCAACTAGCTTGATATCCCTTAATGTGGTTTAAGATTGTTAAACGATAGTACAAAATCTTTTGCAATGGTTTTCAAAGAAATATTTAAATAAGAGGTTTAAATGAATTAAATTTTGATAAGATTTGTGGGAATAATTCCCAATGTAACGAATATTTGAATAAAAGAACATTCTGGATTGGAATGAGGCGTATGATGTGTTTTCGTAGCACATGATTGTAAAATATGTGAGTTATTCAAAAAGACCGGGTTTAACCCATTCTGAATAACTGTTACGATGACTAAAAATCGAAGGTTTGAAGACGGTGGTTGAAGATCGGAGATCTTCACATCGTTTGGATGATTACTGATGTCTTAATTGGGCTGTAGTCCCAAGACGAGGCAATAAGTGGTGATCGCCCATACGTATTTGGAAATCTACTGGATATGCTAGGGCCTCTCACTGGTATTGGACATATGTGACGAGTAATAAGGTGCCTCCGGTTTCGTTTAAACCTATAACGGACTTGTAAATGGATTATGTATGACATTGTATTGTATGTTATATTTGTTGATCTCTACTAAATATATATCTGTTTGGTGGTGGAGAATTTATTCTCTTTCTTGACACCCTTCTCTGAGATGTACGAGCTTAGAGGTTATATGTTGGCAGAAATCAATGGTATGGTATGGATTGACAATGTGGCATGTTAAGATGCAAATGATCAAGGCTTTTGTTGAAAAGCAGGGCCTTGTGGATGATGATCAAAGCACGGCTTTAAGTAGCATAGCTTTGTGTATAGCGTTAATTCGCGAGCCTCACACATCGGTATGAGTCAAAAACGGGATGAGGACCTCATGGAGGACATGTGTTTCTTTCTTGCTATGGGTGATGTCATGATATGGAGCCCGGACATTTTTACTTATGTGGTTGATGTATTGCGAGGCACTTGAGATATCGAGCCGACTAAAGGGCTCATAGATCAGTTTGATATGACCTGGAAAGGTATTTATCATGAATGACTAATCCTCAAAAGTAAGAGAGGACCAGCCTTGATGCTAGCCAAGGGTTGCCCAGTGTGTGTAATCCTAAGGCATGTGCTAGAGTGCCTCGAAACCGGTGAAGAAGATCTCTTGCCTCGACTCGTAGATGGAATCTAATTTCCAATACGCGACCTTTCGGTTTTAGTTGTAAACCTATATGGCGACACTGTAGGATGAGGTACTATGCCGTCTATGATTGATACATTTATATTTGAAGTTGATTTTGACACTATGCACTTATAGTAGTATCAAAATGATTTGTTTTAAAGCGTATCAAGCATGTTTGGCTAGTATAAGGTAAAACTCTATTCTTGGCTTACGTTGCATTGTGTGATGGGACCTGGGCCTTATAATAGCTTCATTTTTCAAAAAGCATTACGGTGTTTATACATTGTTTACTTTAGGGTATTCATGGGAGTAAACCCGTTCCGTGACATACGACGTGGTGCCCTCATGTACCCTATTTTAAAGTAAAAGTATAATAACTATTTTGAGTTCTCACACCAGTCCCATGACTGACTCGGAATTTATTGTTTCTACCTAAACTCTGGGTGCCCATATTTTCCACACGGGCAACTAGTTCTTTTGGTTTTGCAGATTTTTATTTTAGTAGGATCCTGGATTACAGCTGGAGCTATATTCGGAAAGCTTTGTATCCGTGTAGTCCCTTCAGTTGTGTTAGTTGATGTATTTCCGCTGTACATTGTATTTATACATTTTAAATTTATGTATTTTAATCTCTAAAAAATTTCCGCTGTATATTATTTATTTTTACTCTGGTGTAAATTGTTGTGATAGCAATGGAATGTTCTCATGTTTATGTTCTGATGTGTCGTGTTCTCAACACAATCCGGGCTCCTCCGCCTCTTCAAGGATCGGGGACGTCTAGATCGTGACACTCCTACACATGAATTTATGCACGATTTTAAAGCTCAGTTTTCAGACAAATATTTTAAATTCAGAACTGTTTTTCAATATGATACTATTAGAAGAATTATTTTCTAATTAAAAGGGTTAATTATTATAGCGTGTAGGTGTATATATATGCACTTATACTTCATCGGTTTCTATTTCATGTTGATTCGATGGTCCATAGTTCTGAATCTTATGGACATGGATTTGTCTTGATTATTTCATGCTATAGGTTGCTGTTGAATTTTAACGATTTTTTATTTTCCATTCGTGACCAATAAGAATATAGAATCTATTTCCATTGGAAACTTATTCCTGTGGAATTTAAGGTTTCTTTCACTTTATCAAATTTTATTTATTTTTGGTGTGTATTTAGACACACCAAAAATAAAATAAAATAAAGGGTAAAATGATTATCCCCTCTATTATTCCCGATATTCTATGTACCCCCTATTTATGGTATCAGAGCTTAAAAGATTACTTAGCCCAATCAATATGAATTACAAAAAATTCAATTACTTAAATTTAGAAGTTAGTAATCCAAATAAAAAGGTTATCACTCTAGACAAACAAAAACAAATATGTTACATAAAAGATACTATGTACACACATAAAGTACACTCAGAATCAGAACATATGAACACAATTACAGATTTAATTATAGAATTAAGTGAATACTTAAATATGTATGATGAAAAGCACTATAACCTGATGTAGTTAGTCCTTGATGGAATAATTGAGAAAAATAAACTATTAAAACAAATATCAAATAACCAAGATTATTTGAAAACAAACTTATATAAAATAGATAGTTCGGAGATAACTCTTAAAAAACATATTGAAAAATTTAAAGTTATAAAACTAAAAGAATTCCCAATAAAAATGATATTATAAAGCTTAAAAACTTAATCGAAGAAAATAAGCCTAGAGATATTGAAATGCATTCTAAAGAATTAATAATGGAATTAAAAGAACTCAGAAAATGACAAAAGTCGATTTAATTACAGATACAGCAAATTGAAAAAATGTTAAAATGGATAAAACACTTAATATTAAGTTAATGAGTTACAAAAATAAATATTATCAAGAAGCAGTTAATACGTAGAAGCAAACTACAGATTCAAATGATTTTTACTATGAAATACGTAGAAGTAGTTAGATAAGTATTGTCTATATAACTCCAAATTTTACTATGAAATTAAATGATTTTTTCAAACATAACTTACACTATACTAAAACAAAGGCCACCGAGGCCATTGTCATCATCACATTAATTGTTTTCCCGCCAAAATACCTCCATCTTTATACACGCACATATAAAAAAATAAATTTGACATATATGCCTACACTCTTATCTTCTCTCTCTAATAAAAGCTCTCTAATCTAATCTCTTCTATGTACTATAATTATTATATTGAGATATATTTCAGAGGCGCAGAAGCCTTTAGGGTTTTTCTCAAAAACTGATAATCTCTTCTTTTTATGCACTGTAATTATTACTAGAGTTATGCTACAATACCCGAAAAAGTTTTTGTCAAAAAGTAAGAAATATGGGTGAATCCAGAATTCAGGGGTGGTATGCATTGAATTCACAGGGGTATTTGTGTAATTCAGGGGGTGGGCCTCCTATTTTCTTGTCTCTGGTGTATTGTTTGATAAAAACTATTTTTGTCATAGCAGCATTTTTGTTATTACAAAGATAAACACGAAGGCAAATTTTATTCCAACCCCCTTTCCTAGGTAGTAGGCCCCCCTAAAATTAATTAATTTTTTAAGACAAAATTACCCTTATCTCTTACCATCTCACTTTCTTCTCATCTGTTCTGAACATTCACGTACTTTACAAACTTCCTTAAAGTAGCAAAATTCAAAACCCTAATTCTTAAAAAAGTGAAGAGAAAATTCAAATCTAAATAATTATTTGGATGGATTTTGAAGAAGAAGATGATTTCTTCATGCAATCACAACATGTTTGTCAATTTTTTTTTTTGAAAAAAAAGATGAAATACTAGCCGATGAAGGCCAAAAGGAGAGGATCGAAGCCCAACCTTGTATAAATCGAGTGAGGTTTAACATATAACCACAGCAGACGATGACGTGGTCTAATGAGCCACCACGTTTAACTGCGCGGAAATACGTCAAACCACGTTTAATTTCTTCATTTTGTTTACATTTTCAACATATAGTTCATATTTTTTTCTGGATCGTGCCGTCCCCAAGCTTTGAAGAAGAATTGCAGGATGAAATGGTTTTGGATTATTCAAACGAATTCACGACGTATGATGTAAGTTGAGATCGGTTAATGTTTGAAATAGTAAAAATAAGTGGTCTGGATTCAGTGCTAAACTACGTTTAGATTATACGTGGATTTTCCTCCACCCACGTTTTGCTACAACGTGGTTCTCTCTATAACCAGGTAATATTTTTACGTGGTTTTCTTGCTTACCATGTTTTTACAGAGCGATGTAACTCATATTTTGTTCAACATCTGCTTCTCATGTCAACTAACGTAGTGGTTCCCCTTTTCTAATGCAGATATTTCCATCTAGGAAAATAATAATCGATTGTGTTCGTGATACTGGAAAACGCCTTGGATTTATTATCATACTACTCAAATCGGATTCTGGTTCTTCAGTCAAAAAGCCTAGAATTACGTTTGGTTGTGAACGAAGCGGTGCGTATAAGAAGCGAAAGGATAAAAGCCCGAAGAACATGAGATTGACAGGTACCAAAAAGTGCAACTGTACATTTAAACTAAAAGGTGAAAAACTGCCTACTTTCAATGATTGGCGATTACATGTAATTAATGGTGTTCATAATCATTCTGAACTTAAACATACGGAAGGCCATTCGTATATTGGTCGGCTAACGGAAGACGAGACAAAGTTAGTTGTTGAGATGCATATAAACTTGGTAAAACCAAAAGAAATTTTAGCGACCATCAAAAGAAACAATCCTTCGAATTCTACCTCAATCATGACGATTTATAATGTAATCAAAGCACAAAATGCTATAGAGTGTGAGGGGCGTTCTCAAGTCCAATATTTGCTCAGCAAGTTGAAACAATTTGGTTATTTTGAATGGCACCATAGAACGCTTGAAGGAACAGATATTGTTAAAGATATTTTTTGGGCACATCCTGTTAGTTTGGATTATCTACGTACATTCCCCAGAGTTATTATACTAGACCGCACATACACTACAAATAGGTACAGATATCCTTTACTGGAGATTGTTGGGGTTACTTGCACGGATCTTACATTTTGTATTGCAATTGCATATTTAGTTGCAGAACTAAGGAAAATTATATGTGGGCTTTAGAGCGTTTGAAATCAGTTGTGATGGATTGTGAAATAGATTTATCATCGGTCTTCATTTCCGATAGAGAGACAACATTAGTAAATGCTATTGGATTTTTATTTCTGCAGTCCGCTCACATGTTATGTACGTGGCATATTAAAAATAATGTACTAGCGCATATGCAAAAGAAAGTGAAAGGGATGGAGCTTGAAGAAAAGAAGTCTTTTTTATTTGACTGGAATGAGTTGGTTTGTTCAAAGAACGTTGTTGCTTACAATAAAAATCTGCAAGTGCTGCATGAAAAGTATGCAAATCATACTTCACTATTGAGATATATTCATGACACTTGGCTGGATACATACAGAGATCGGTTTGTTCATGCATGGACGGATGACTACATGCATCTCGGGAATCATACTTCTAATCGGTATTGTTCTATATTCCTTTGTTCATATTTATTCAACATAACTTTATTGCCATATTTTGTGCATGTCTTATGCAGGGCTGAGTCTGCTCATTCGAAATTAAAAAAACATTAAGGTAGCTGTCACTGCAATTTCGAACAAGCATGGACAAAAATGCATACATTATTGGAACTCTCATTTGCTGACCTTAAAGCGTCATTCGAGCAGAGTTTAACAAAAGTAAAGCATATATTTCATATTCGAGAGTTCAAAAATTTAAGGGGTGTTGTTTCTGTCAAGGCACCAGATTTGATACATTCAGAATTACAAAGAATAAAAGATGTTGGTGATGAAGAGTTATTATGCGGATGCGTCATTCGTAGAACTCATGGATTACCATGTGCGCATGACTTAGCTTGGCTCGGGCCTGGTACCGCAATACCACTTGAAATGGTAGACGTTCATTGGACAAGGTTACATCTTAAAGAAAAAAGTGGAAATAAAAGTGCTGGGGTTATGGACAAAATAGAAGCACTTATTCAAGACATAAAAAAGATGGACACTCCTTATCAAATGCAAATTTACAAGAAGATGTTAGAGATTGTGGAGCCACGTATGTCCTTCCTTGCTTCTCCGACAAGCAAAGTAAAGACACGAGGTAGAGAAAGCAAAAGAAGTCCCAATACGTCAACAAAGAGGATGCTTTCGTCATTTGAGCTCGTTCGAAAGTGTGTACTCACAAAATTCATACACTTCGAAAAAAGCTCGTACTGAAAAACTTCCAATTCGTAAACCGAAAAAGGTATGTTAATAAATATATTTTTAACTTTGAATATAAATCACGTATGTGTTAACGCACTATATCATTTTTTAACAGTTTGATGAATTAAGCGAAGGCATGAGAACTTATTTGCATCAAATACCATTGGAATTCAAACATTTTGTTACAGATATTATTGACGTCCGATCGGATGGAAATTGCGGGTACAGATATGTAGCCGCTTTGCTTGGTTACGGAGAATCAAGGCGGAGTCAAGTTAGGAAAGAGTTAACAGAGGAATTGCAAGAAAATCAAAATTTGTATGATCGCGTGTTCGTACTGTTGGATCTAGATTAACCCTAGAGGGGGGTGAATAGGGTTTATCATAGTTTTTTAACTGAATTAAAATTCTAACGAGATATATAATAATAAACAGATCACAGAATATAGCAGAAACAGAAATGCAGAAATTAAATCACACAGAGATATACCCAGCTTCGGCAAAACCCTGCCTACTGCTGCATTTCTAAGGTTTCTATTAGGTGATAGAACAGTTCCCGCATACAAGACCATGTACACTCGCAAACCCTGCTCCTATTCTAACCCTATGCTCAAAACCGTAGACTGACTGATATCCCCACAATCAGATTTCTCCTAGTTACAACCCCGTAACCAGTAACTCAAATTTTACAGACTCTGAAACTGACAGTCAACACTTTGACTGATATCCTAGACTTTACAGATCTAGACACTGTTTCGGTTCGGTTACAAAAGAAATTTAAAACAAAACAATAAAAGTAAAAACAAATTAAACTTGAAAAACCCTAGGATTTAAAGAAAGGGGTCATCCCCTTTAACACAATTGATCGTCCCATTTGCAAAGTGTTGCACCCGTGTTCATTTAGTTAGCCCGATCCCTCCTTTCACTCTTTTGCTCTGGAAAATAAAAATGGCGACAGGGCGATTTGAAAACTAGGATTTTCTGATTCTCTCTGGATCGAAATTGATTGGTTGATGGATTGATTGTCGTGGTTCTCTGATTCCTTTAACTTGATGATGTTGATTGATTCCTTGCTTCACTGATTTGGGATTGCGATCGAATTCTGCTGAAACTTGTGAGTTGCTCCTGAATTTATTTAACTCTTGCTTTGGTTGAATTGATTTTTGTGGGTTTCGATCTATCTGCCTGTGATGTAAATGCGTGTATAAATAGGGTAAATGAAAAACCCTAGTCTCTGATTTCATCGTATGATCTTGAGCCGATTTGTGAACTTCCTCTTTTGATTTCCTCGAATGAATTTGAAAAATTGTTGCCTTGAATAATTTGCGTGATTGTTGGTTATGAATTCTGACACGTTTTTGACCCTCAAATAATCTGCTGAATTTACAGTTTTCCAAAAAGAAAACTTTCGAACTAGCTGCTGATTTCTGGAAATGATTTGTTGCCATGCTCGAATTCATTCAACCCTGATTCTTTCTCTGATTTTACCGAGCATTTAAAAGGAGAAACATGCCAAAAATTGCTTTGTGTATTTTCTGGAAAGCATAAATCTTCTTGCCATATATGATTTTCGACAAATAACGCTCTTGCCAAAAAGAAATCTTGCATGTTTAAAACCATCATTAATTTCTTGAATTAAAGCATGATTTCAGGAAAGGTTTTCATACTTGATTTGCAGTGCCCTGTGATTTTGTGTTCGGCTTATTTTAGTTCATGCACCTGCATGTATTTTGTTGGAACATGGATTGGACATGATTTTTCCATCTTGCACTTTAGCTTAACAATCTTGACATGTTTCATTTACTCAAAACTGATTTGTTGATTGCTATCATGCTTTCATACCACATTTTCTTTACTGCTGCACTTGAATACCATAATTCTTGATGCTTAAGAACTGACTTATTTTTGTGCTCTTGTCTCGACAACATGTGCTTGTTCCATTGTAAAACTACTGCTGAAATATGATACCATTGTACATTTGCACTTAAAATTGGTGCCTTAACTTGCTGGCTGTGTCGATACATGCACTTGATAGTTTTGACCATATTGAACTTCTTGGTTGTACTTGATTAGTTTGAGTTTTTTTTAGCTGTTTGAAATACATCCTGTCCATTCTATAAGGAATGTTGTAGTTCTTCATTTAACTGAGCTTGACTATTCATTTGCTCTTGTGCATGATGCACTACTTTGATGCTTGCTGAAATCACTGTTCTTCCATTTGGTTCATATCAAAGCATGCGGCACTGAATTTGAGCACTGATAATCATGAAACTGAGTCAGCTTTACATTCTGTACATGATTGCTTAGTCTTGATCAAGGCTGTACATTCACCATTTCTGAATTGCTTCACCCATTTTGACATTGCTGTGTACTATAGAGTTGTACATGCTCCCTGTTTGAAAAGTATGATCTGCCATGCTAAAAATTACTTGATCTTCAGTTGATCTGTCATGTTTGTCAATACGTTTTGGATGTGATCTGCTTGCATGATCACATCTGCTTCATTGCTTGACAAAAACTTGCATATGAAACATATCATTGCTGCTTTTCCATTTATGTATTGCTGAACATTTGCTGGGCTGCACTTATTTATGAACTGATTTGAACTATGCTGGCTCCACCATGCTATGTTCATGCTTCGATCCATTTCCTTGCTGGTTTGACATTGCATGAGCACACACTTGTGCTTGCTGACTTGTTAAACATTTGAACACACGTGCTCGGCCATGCTTTCACTATGCTTTACCATATATACGTTGACATGTGCTTGACAACATTTTGGGCTGTTTTGTTGAGTTGTCTCGACTTTGATTGACTTGTTGTTGCACTGAGTCGAGAAGGTATACGTGGCTACTCCTCAGTTGCTCGCTGATTGACGAGGCAGTGCACACGTGTATATATATACACGTGTGTATATGCAGTCATAAGAAAATTTCCTGTCCCTGTACATATACAAACTGTCTGTCTAGACATAGATGAATCAGGTCAAGTCATGAAAAATGATGAGAAATACACCAGAAATGAGGCAAATAAAATTTTAAAAATAAAATTTATATTCATATTCACATGTATTTTGAAAATAATTTCTGTTCCATATACTTTGTGTGTGTGTTTCTGTATATGGCAGGTATGAAGAATGGACTGACTGTGAAGACAGAAGACTGAAGATACAAGACAGAAGATGAAGCAATGTGTGTAAAAAGAATATATATATGAAAATGTATGACTGAGTGACTGTATGAGTGTTGAGTGACTGTATGAAAATGTATTGAAATGAAAAATATCAGTGAAGTGTACAAATAGTTGGAGTTATAAATTTGTACTGTTATAGATATTGAAATAAAATATTATATTTAAATAAAATACTGTGTGAATATTTGAATTTCTGTGCAGTCGTATTTTATTTAAATATAAATATTATATTTCTGTCTGTGGTGTAGAATAACAGTACAATCACAAACACATTTGAAATAACTTTTATTTGGTCGTTATCATCAAACAAAAATCATATAATTGTGTATGCAACACCGTTATATACAACAATCTCCCCCTTTTGACGATGACAAACAAATAAAATATTTTGAGCACAATAAATGTGTTTGACAATGAATCTTGAACTCCCCCTATTTATTAGCTCCCCCTACAACAGAGAACTCCCCCTATAACTGTGCACGAGTGAAGTAAAGGAATAAATTTTCAAAATTAAAAATATTTCTAAAATATTCACTCATAAATCAAAATCTAATCCATTCTCCCCCTTTTGTTATCATAAAAAGGATACAGAGTTTAAAATACAGATGAAAAATGACTAAAAATATAATTTCAGCTTAAGAGGAAGAACGACCATCATAAATCTCAATCAGTCAAACAAAAATCATAATAAACTGAGAACTAGTGGCATATTTCACATCGTAGAGAATGACGGATTTACGATGAAATTTATATAAATGAGGAGAGTTATATAAAAATGAATTTCAATTAATTTTCAAAAGATTTTATAGAAATGAAGTTCAAAAATATTGACGGATTTGGACTATAGTTAATAATTCAATTTAAGTGACAAAATCGAATAATCTCAAATCCCAATACCCATCAATCAACAAATCATAATACGTCATAAGATTTCAACACATTTCACAGATAGAAAATGGATTGATAGACTAGTTTATACACAAAGGAGAATTTCAGAACAATTTCAATTTATAGCACATGTTTATTTATTTATTTATTTAAGAGCACACTGACCATGCATAACCAGAGCTTGGATTTTTAAATGCGGTCAGTCGCAGCTTAAATTATAAGTTGTCTCTTAACCATGCATGACCAGAGCTTGGATGTTTAAATAAGGTTAGAGCCACACTTATATATTTATTATATATTTATCATTTTCAGTTTCAAAATGAAAAACTCCTCAGAATATAAAACCGAAAAAAATGGATGATAGAAATGCGGTAGATACAGAAATGGTCTGTGAAATAAATTTCTAAATTAATTATATTATGAAATATGCTCGACTGTACTGGGATTATTGAAAATTTTCAATTATCACTAATTCTGAATAATAACACAATCACATTTCCATCACGAATATTTCCATTGTTTATTAAAAATGATTTTTTTAAAAAAATATATTAACTCTCCACATTAATATAAAATCATAGCGGATGGCAGAAGGATGATAGCTAATGAAGATGATCGTAATATAATTGGCAGTTCAAAGATATTATAATAAATATTCAACCATCATGAAAAAATTTAACTAAAATCTCCTCTTGTTGTGAAATATACTGCAGTCACAATTCATCACAATTTCAAATTTTGATAATATTTTTGATGAATTATAAATACAGCTCACTTTTGGATATTGATTTCAATTTCTGAATGAGTAATCAATAAATAAGTTTAAAATTGAAAATCAATTACAAGAGGAATGTGAAGAGCTATACAAAGCAAGAGGGAGAAGAGAAAAAATATATATACATAAAAATTCAGCGCTTCTGATACCACTTGGTGTCTCTATTAACAAATTTTAATTACATAGCCCAAACAGACAGAATTAACAAATTTGCACATTTTTCAAAGCTGTAGATAAGAACTAGAAATTATTTGAAACAGTATCAGAGCAGCACAGAAAACAATATCACATCAGACTTGTCAGAGGATGGTCACATAAGATCATTCATGATCCAAGATTAGAAATACTGTTTATTTGAAATCATTTGAGGAATATGAAGAAAAAAAACTCTAGATTCAATGAATCGATCACACCAAATTATTAGTTTCACATTCAAGATATGTGTGTGATTCAGTAAATCAATAATTTCAAATGATTTTAAACAAACATATATTCAAATCAAATAACCATGAAATACCAATAAATTTCAAGACCCAAATTTTTCAAGGAATTTTTCAAAAACAATTTCTGACAAGCACATGAGTAATTTCAGATCATTTACATCAAATTTAAGATATATTCATGATCTAGAAAATTAAAAAATAATTTATTTGAAATCACTTGAATCAATGTCAAGTTTTGAGATATAATGAATCAGTCACACGAGATTGATAATTTCAAATTTAGAGGCATGTGATGTTCAGAATATCAAAAATTTCAGATGATCTCAAACAAATAAATTTCAACAATAATGATCATGAATATAAGGTGAATTTCTAGATGTATCACTGTAATTCAAGACAATTCAAAAATATCCAAGCCAATCTGAAAGTTTCTGAAATTATCACAAATGATAAGAAGTAGCGTACTGTAATGAGTATAATATTTTAAGCGTTTCAAAAATGAACTGGAAGAAAACTCAAAACAGCAAAGGTGTGTGAAATTCCATTTAATATTCAGATTTTCAAAAAATTTAGAATTTAAACTAACAGTGTTCAAGATTTTATATGAATGCTTCAACACTATTAGAAATTCAACAATCAAAAAATAAACTTCAAAACAATTGCAGAAATATTTACAAATTTGAATTCAAGATCTGGAAATTATTAAACATTAGAGTTTTATACAAATAATTTGAATTTCCAGAAGACAATAAATACTGCAATTGGAAGTTAATAAAGCACAGAAGAAGTTACAATGATATGCCAGTGACAAAACAGAAAACTGAAAAGAAGGGGTAGAAGAAGGAATACATAAAAAATAGAAACTGAGAATATTTACAAAGATGAGTATAGAGATTATACCTGAAATCGATGTAAGCAAATATATCTCTAACTCAACAGTCTTGGCTAAGGAACTGTGAATGATTACAGAAGTATTGAGCAGCTTGAATCCAAATCTCTTTTGCCTAGCAGTTCCTCAGCCTCCTCCGGTACCTAACAGTTTAGAGAATGGAGTGGTCTAACAAAATTTGTAAAACCACTCACAGTTTTGTTCACAGCTTTAGGTATCCAAACTTGTTTATATAACAGCCCATCAGAATTTACCAAAGTACCTTTAGGGACCCAAATCTGTTTGAAATTAAATGAATTCATTGTATTTCTTTTTGGGGTCCAGAATGGTTTAAATGGATTGTTATCAAGCAAATTCACATCACGTTTATGATTCAAAAATCCTTTGAAATTAACAGAGTTCAAATTATCAAGTCTATTCTTTTCAAAGAAGTATGAAGGATTTTTCAAATCATTTGTATTTCGATTTTCAAAAACATTAATTTTTCCAAAGTCAATACCACATTTATTTCCAACAGAGACTTGGTTTTGAAACAGCATATTCAACGATTTTTCCCCATTAGAAAATTTATCCAAAGTTGATTCTAATTGTTGAATTTTGGATTTAAGATCGCTATTTTCTTTTATCAAATTTGAGCAATGATTTATGGCGATCTTCTGTTCAGCGTTGGACTGTTTCAAAACCAAATTCACATTTTCAAGTAATTTAATTTTGGCTTGGGATTTGGAAATATCAAATTTAAAATGGTTTTTCTTTTCAAATTCAAGTTTCTTCAAATTTTCAATCTCATCTTCTAGCTCTTTCAAAATCAAATCTGTTTTCAACAAACTTTTATTTTCAGCAATTTTATGTTTGGAATTTTTGATATCCTTAAAATTTTCAAATTCCTTTTGTAAAGAATTGTTTGCATCTTTTAGCTCAATCTCGTTATCTTTCAAAATCAAATTTTCTTCTTCAAATCTTTGAATATTATTATTGAGATGAACGAGATCAGTTTTTAATTTCAAACAATTTTCACAATTAGAATTTTCAAATTTCACAACATTTTCAAGTTTTAATTCCAAACAATGAATTTTGCTAGTCAACTCATGATTTTCAGTTTTCAAAGATTTATTTTTAGAATTGAGTTTGTCAACAGATTTGGTTAAATCCACGCACATATAAACTAAATCTTCATATGAAAATTTTTCTATCTCAGTGTTTGTTGAATCTCCATCGACTGATCCATCTGAATTTTTATTTGTAAATCCTGTTAAGCAAAACTCTGAAACTGAGTTGACATTCTGGGGTTTTGAGCTGTTGTCAGATTTTCCATACTTCGTATTGAGAGTATCCCAGATCTCCTGTGCAGATAAACAATGACAAATAAGATTAAACTATTCAGTACTAAGATAATCAAATATAATTTTCATAGCACGAGCATTGAAAGTAATATCTACACTATTAAACCCATTGATAACAACATCCCAACATTTAATATTAACAGATTTTAAATAACATCCATTTTGGATTTCCAGATTAAAAAATCTGTTCCATCGAAAATAGTTGGAGATGAACTGTGCTTACTCTCTATCGACTGACAACAAGGAAACACCATTACTCTAGAGTTAACAGAATACCTGCTCTGATACCACTTGTTGGATCTAGATTAACCCTAGAGGGGGGGGGGTGAATAGGGTTTATCACAGTTTTTTAACTGAATTAAAATTCTAACGAGATATATAATAATAAACAGATCACAGAATATAGCAGAAACAGAAATGCAGAAAATAAATCACACACAGATATACCCAGCTTCGGCAAAACCCTGCCTACTACTGCATTTCTAAGGTTTCTACTAGGTGATAGAACAGTTCTCGCATACAAGACCATGCACACTCGCAAACCCTGCTCCTATTCTAACCCTATGCTCAAAACCGTAGACTGACCGATATCCCCACAATCAGATTTCTCCTAGTTACAACCCCGTAACCAGTAACTCAGATTTTACAGACTTTGAAACTGACAGTCAACACTCTGACTGATATCCTAGACTTTACAGATCTAGACACTGTTTCAGTTCGGTTACAAAAGAAATTTAAAACAAAACAATAAAAGCAAAAACAAATTAAACTTGAAAAACCCTAGGATTTAAAGAAAGGGGTCATCCCCTTTAACAAAATTGATTGGCCCATTTGCAAAGTGTTGCACCCGTGTTCATTTTGTTAGCCCGATCCCTCCTTTCACTCTTCTGCTCTGGAAAATAAAAATGGCGACAGGGCGATTTGAAAACTAGGGTTTTCTGAATACCTCTGGATCGAAATTGATTGCTTGATGGATTGATTGTCGTGGTTCTCTGATTCCTTCAACTTGATGATGTTGATCAATTCCTTGCTTCACTGATTTGGGATTGCGATCGAATTCTGCTGAAACTTGTGAGTTGAATTTATTTAACTCTTGCTTTGAAAATGGTTGAATTTATTTTTGTGGGTTTAGATCTATCTTCCTGTAATGTAAATGCGTGTATAAATAGGGTAAATGAAAAACCCTAGTCTCTGATTTCATCGTATGATCTTGAGCCGATTTGTGAACTTCCTCTTTTGATTTCCTCGAATGAATTTGAAAAATTGTTGCCTTGAATAATTTGCGTGATTGTTGGTTATGAATTCTGACATGTTTTTGACCCTCAAATAATCTGCTGAATTTACAGTTTTCCAAAAAGAAAACTTTCGAACTAGCTGCTGATTTCTGGAAATGATTTGTTGCCATGCTCGAATTCATTCAGCCCTGATTCTTTCTCTGATTTTACTGAGCATTTAAAAGGAGAAACATGCCAAAAATTGCTTTGTGTATTTTCTGGAAAGCATAAATCTTCTTACCATATATGATTTTCTGCAAATAACGCTCTTGCCAAAAAGAAATCTTGCATGTTTAAAACCATCAGTAATTTCTTGAATTAAAGCATGATTTCAGGAAAGGTTTTCATACTTGATTTGCAGTGCCTTGTGATTTTGTGTTCAACTTATTTTAGTTCATGCACCTGCATGTATTTTGTTGGAATATGGATTGGACATGATTTTCCCATCTTGCACTTTAGCTTAACAATCTTGACATGTTTCATTTACTCAAAACTGATTTGTTGATTGCTATCATGCTTTCATACCACATTTTCTTTACTGCTGCACTTGAATACCATAATTCTTGATGCTTAAGAACTGACTTGTTTTTGTGCTCTTGTCTCGACAATATGTGCTTGTTCCATTGTAAAACTACTGTTGAAATATGATACCATTGTACATTTGCACTTAAAATTGGTGCCTTAACTTGCTGGTTGTGTCGATACATGCACTTGATAGTTTTGACCATATTGAACTTCTCGGTTGTACTTGATTAGTTTGAGTTTTTTTTAGCTGTTTGAAATACATCCTGTCCATTCTATAAGGAATGCTGTAGTTCTTCATTTAACTGAGCTTGACTATTCAGTTGCTCTTGTGCATGATGCACCACTTTGATGCTTGCTGAAATCACTGTTCTTCCATTTGGTTCATATCAAAGCATGCGGCACTGAATTTGAGCACTGATAATCATGAAACTGAGTCAGCTTTACATTCTGTACATGATTGCTTAGTCTTGATCAAGGCTGTACATTCACCATTTCTGAATTGCTTCACCCATTTTGACATTGCTGTGTACTATAGAGTTGTACATGCTCCCTGTTTGAAAAGTATGATCTGCCATGCTAAAAATTACTTGATCTTCAGTTGATCTGTCATGTTTGTCAATACGTTTTGGATGTGATCTGCTTGCATGATCACATCTGCTTCATTGCTTGACAAAAACTTGCATATGAAACATATCATTGCTGCTTTTCCATTTATGTATTGCTGAACATTTGCTGGGCTGCACTTATTTATGAACTGATTTGAACTATGCTGGCTCCACCATGCTATGTTCATGCTTCGATCCATTTCCTTGCTGGTTTGACATTGCATGAGCACACACTTGTGCTTGCTGACTTGTTAAACATTTGAACACACGTGCTCGGCCATGCTTTCACTATGCTTTACCATATATACGTTGACATGTGCTTGACAACATTTTGGGCTGTTTTGTTGAGTTGTCTCGACTTTGATTGACTTGTTGTTGCACTGAGTCGAGAAGGTATACGTGGCTACTCCTCAGTTGCTCGCTGATTGACGAGGCAGTGCACACGTGTATATATATACACGTGTGTATATGCAGTCATAAGAAAATTTTCTGTCCCTGTACATATACAAACTGTTTGTCTAGACACAAATGAATCAGGTCAAGTCATGAAAAATGATGAGAAATACACCAGAAAACTGAGGCAAATAAAATTTTAAAAATAAAATTTATATTCATATTCACATGTATTTTGAAAATTATTTTTGTTCCATATACTGTGTGTGTGTGTTTCTGTATATGGCAGGTATGAAGACTGGACTGACTGTGAAGACAGAAGACTGAAGATACAAGACAGAAGATGAAGCAATGTGTGTAAAAAGAATATATATATGAAAATGTACGACTGAGTGACTGTATGAGTGTTGAGTGACTGCATGAAAATGTACTGAAAATGTATTGAAATGAAAAATATCAGTGAAGTGTACAAATAGTTGGAGTTATAAATTTGTACTGTTATAGATATTGAAATAAAATATTATATTTAAATAAAATACTGTGTGAATATTTGAATTTCTGTATAGTCGTATTTTATTTAAATATAAATATTATATTTCTGTCTGTGGTGTAGAATAACAATACAATAACAAACACATTTGAAATAGCTTTTATTTGGTCGTTATCATCAAACAAAAATCATATAATTGTGTATACAACACCGTTATATACAACACGTACAGGAAGGAAGAAGCACAACTCTTCTCAACAGTCTAATGCATGAAGATGACGAATTTGCGCCTATGGAAAAATGGATGTCAATGCCCGATATTGGTTATGTTATTGCAACTAAATATAACATCGTCGTATTTAACATAGAATGATGGAGTGGTACTGATCTACGCCCTTCTGCTATCACATGATTGTACCAATTCTCGCATATACTCTCCAGAAATTGATAACGCACCCGAGTGTATGTAGTTGAAGATGTGCCGCGACGAGCGTTTGATGCGACAGGAGGAATAGGGGCCGTCAGAATGTTCTGAACTCTGCCGAACTGTCTAAGTACTCTGTCAGGATGGTACGGCTCTACAATATCCAAATAGAGAATGCAACCACTATACCATGATATAGGATGGAAGGGATGATAGAGTCGCACAGAAATATAAGGCTAAAAAATAACCTAGTCAAACATGAAAGTCTAAATCAATATTTCTATATGGATAAAAGCATCATTAATATTATTAACTATATAATTAATGAAGAAATTTACCTGATCAACTAGAATGTTATTCAGGAATATACGTAGTTCAACTAGTGAAGCAGCACAATCTATAGACGGATTCCATCTAGAACCACGTGGGAAATTCTCATAGTATAGTTTTGTTGATGGATGAAAGCAGTGGAAATGCTCAAAAATCCAAGACTCTAGCAAGCATAGATATCCGGAAATTTGTTTCACTCCCATACGTGTTGCTAGTCCAAGTTGCCTGTATAGAAAGGCTAGTGCTGCTGATCCCCATGAGTATGTGTTAACAAGGTTGATGTTTTTAAGTGGATCTAGAAGAGAAATGTGCACGTGAGTCTTGGTTTTATCAGAAAACAACGTGTTGCCAAGCAGAAATAATAAATACGCGCGAGCAGCACGCCTAATAGCTCGATCAGTCCACTCATCGCTCACTTCTTCAAATACTTCATATAAGGTGGACAAACTTAGTTTATGACCAACCCGGTCATTCATTTCCATCCTAGTTGCTTGTTTAGAGATTCCAAGATACTTAGAAACAAAGCTAACGGCCTGCTCCATATCATATGACCTGCTCTGTATCGGTTTCCCTTCGACTGGAATGTGTAATATAGATGCGACATCATCAAAGGTAATTGTCATCTCACCGAAGGGCAAATGGAAAGTATTAGTCTCTGGATACCGGCGTTCTACAAAAGCCGAAATCAAATTCTTGTTAACACTTTTGTAGCAAGTGCTAACAATGGGATATAATCCAGACATCTCAATAAGGGCTTTAAATCTAGAAGCGTTATCCGGAATTCTCCAATCTGATACCCGTTGAGCATGATTAACACAAGTAAGCGGTCCTCGTTCCTACACGAATTCATTTGTAATTAAAAATATGATGCAATTAAAATTCAACTACTTATAATTATAAGCCATGTACCTGATCAAGCCATATCATGGAAGCAACATGCGTATTAAAATCTTTAATCACGTCGTCGGTTTTGGTCCTCCTTTCTCATCCATATCCTCTTCAGCTTCACCCTCTTCTTCGTCTTCTTCGGCATCACTTTGTGAACCATCTCCCTCTTCTTCTTCTTGCTCCTCCTCTTCTTCGTTTTGCTCCTCTTCTTCTTGCTCCTCTTCTTCGTTTTGCTCATCTTCTTCTTGCTGACTTTCACTTTGCCTTACCACTATTTTGTACTGTTCTTCGATTTCATCATCCCTACCCAAATTCATGTCCGAACTTGTTCCTTGGGCCGTCAACTGTCTCCTTTTTCTCTCAAAAGCAGTTATTCTTACATGAGGAGGCATCTAAAAAGAAGTAGCAAACATCAAGTTAGATAAAGATTCATCATCACATTTTTTTAAAAAAAATTACAGATCACAACGCAGATTAAAAACGTGGTTCATAGGTAACCACGCAACAAAACTACGGGGGCAATCATATGACCACGTCCCGTTTTCACGTGGATAAAAGTACTTCCACGTTGAATACCTACGTGGTTATATAATTTTCCATGTACTCGTTCATCGTGGTAGCCTGAAACAATAAAAAAAAATTAACAATACCCATCGCCATCACTATTTGACTAGGTTGATTGTCTTGATCATTCAAATCGACCCGCCGGTGATTTCAAATCGAATTAAGCAGCTCAACAATTATCAAACCTAACTAACTGTAATTTAATCATTCAAATCGACATTATCTTCGAGCGCGATTGAGATTCTGGAGCGCCGGTGATTGAGATTCTGGAGCGCGATACGTTGATTGCCTTGATTTCTCCTTGGAGCCGCCGGTGATTGATGAATCCCGTTGAATCAGCCGCAACCCTAGAAGTGAAAAGGAATTGCGTTGGATGAGTTAATGGGGGATAATGTTGGAAAAGTAAGGGGCTGCTCACTAATTGTTTGGGTACACGTTTTATTTTATTTTAGCGGAGGCTACTAAAAAAAGAGGGTTGGAATAAAATTTGCCAAACAGGAATGACTACTTGAGTTTAATTTCACAGGTGCAGAAATGTTTTTAATATTTTGAGAAATGAAATGTCGTTCTCCTTTTTTCTATTTGACTGTCTCTCGCTTCCTTCTTCCTCCTCCAACCTCTACATACCTAAGTTCTTTCTCTTTTCTTCATCTTCGTCTCTCTCTTCTTCTAGAAGCCCAAAACGCATCAAGGTATGATTTCGCCAGATTTCACGATTTGGTTTTATTACGAGTGATTGGTGAAATCCTATCGTTTCTTGATTATATTTTTTATCCACCGGTTTCTCCATTGCCGGAAGATTCTCAGACGAAGCCAGTTGAAAATTCCATCTCTAAATCACCGCATTCCGTTGACGTAGGCGATACTTTGCAGGATGTTCAAGCGCTAGTTTCAGAACCCCCTCTCATGACTGGTTTTGTTGGTCTTGAGGTTGGTTAATTTCTTAAAAGTTTCTTCTTTTTCCGAAAGTTTATTTTCATCGTCCGATAATTTTAGTGTTACCCGTGTATCAAGTTATAAGTCGACTGGGAAACGAGGTAACTGCTCAAAGGAATGTGCAGTAGCAACAGCAATAGAAGCAAGAAACAGGCAATCCATGGGGAAAATTTCTCTCGTAGTCTGGTTAGGTTTAATTTTTATTTTGCTGATAGAATCTTAAGTGCTTAAGGTTCTTTTTAATTTTGGCCTGCATTGTACTGAGAATCAGGATATTATTTGTTATTTGCTGAAAATGTTTTTCTGTTTCATGCTAAACTTGTGTGCATGTCTAAACTTAATAATGCCTTCTTGCTTTCATTCACTTTGTACTCTACTGTGTGCTGGAGATTAATTACCTATTCACCAATAAGCAATATTATTTGCTTGAAATTCATTCCTGAATTAATAGTTTGTTGGTATATCAGCATCAACTAATGTATGGTGACAATGTGATACAGTTACTAGGCTTGACTGTGATGTAAAATATACAACGATAGCAATTATGTGCAGAATTTCCAAATTACTACCATTTAGATGGGCTTAAAATAACATTCTGTGTTACTAATTTCTCAATCTTGATAATTCCCAAATAGAGTTCTCACCAAAGAAGGACAAATAATCTTTAAGTTCTGATAGAATGTCCTACTCCGCTTTCTCTGGGGTGATAGGGAAAGACACATGGTTGAACATTTGATAATTTCCATGCTGATTTATACATTTATCATGGAGGATGACTATTTATATTGTAAACTGCCATTGCCATGGAAGATTTATCATGGAAGGGTCCTTCCCTCCCACTTCTTTCCCTCCTGCTTTTATCAACCTCGACTGACCTGAATTATGAATTCTATTCTGAACAAATCTTCCTCCTGTCTTTTTCAATAAAGCTACATTCACTTTCAGCTATTTTGCCATTATCTAGATATGCATTGCAACATAAATTGTAGGCACTTTTGATTCTTTGGATTTCATTCTGGCATAATGCAGGGATAAGCTTGCTTAGTTGCTGCATTCCATTTACCATTAGCTTTATTTTACTGCTTATTTGCTATTTTATATGTAGCCATTTAAGAATGTTGTTTTATTATCTTATTTAGAGACCGTTAGTTGATATTTATAAACTGCTATTGCAATTCTTTTGCTGACGTACTCCATAATAATTTCTTTCAAATATTTTTCCTACGTTATAGTTTTATTGTAGTCTGCGGTAGATAATGCATTTGCTTCATATACAAGGCATGTTTATGATCAGAAATACAAATCAGATAGTGCAAACATTGGTCTCTTAGCCTTATTAGGCACATGGATTGTTAATTGCCAGACAGAAACAGTTCCACTAGAGTTAACATTAGCCTTTTTTTTTTTTGCCTTATTAGGTATTTATGCATTAGCATGATTAGCATTTTTTTTCCTGTGCTACAAATTTGGTTGAGATTTTTTTTAATGAGAAATTATGGCAGATGCTTAGTCCATATTCAAACTTTTTAACTCATGATCGTAATTTTATTCAAGTCAATTTAAGAAAGTCGTTTTTTTTTTTTTTTTTTTTTTTCAATGCAATTTGTGATTTGGAATGCAAATTCTAGAATTTTGAATGATGTGAGAAAAGAAATACATCTTTGCATCATTTCTTAAAAATAAGAAATCAAAATATTGATTAATATGCTGAATTTAAGCTGCCTTCTGATTTAATGACAGAAAGCTTTACATGCATGAAAGGCAACAAAAGCAACTACATGGCCCTTCATAGGTAATTAATTTATGCGCAAGCTTGCACAAAATGAGATAACTGCTATTAGGAGGAAACATATTTTGCGACAGTGATTCCTTTTTGTGCTTCATGCCACTTTGTTACAAGCAGTAATGTTTCTAAGGTCATGCCAACAAAGAGAGCAAACTGCTGGTAGACTGAAATGAGAATTGTGTTGTTATAGTAGAAATACATTACGAAAGGAAGTTGGTGTAGTGTACAAGTGAGGTAATAAAGATAATCAGAGCAATGCTAGGCAGAAATACTGTGTGCTGACTTTTTGGAAGCTGTTTCTGGCAATCTGAAATGAGGTAGGCAACACCAACATGAGAAAATGAAGGGACTCCTGGTTAATAATAGCGTTTTGCTAGACAATAAAGGTGAGAAGGTGAACTGGTTCTGACTTTGTCTGTAAAATGTAGATGAAGGGAGGCTTCAATGTCTGTATCAAGATAATTGATCAATAATGAATTTTGAAAAAATATATTTGTATGAGTAATGCAAAATTAAGGATAACTAAACAACTTTGAAGCTTATTCTTCCAAATTGCACCAACAATTGATTTTAAAAATAAATAAATTAGAGAGTCCTTTTGCTTCTTATCCTTCTACTCTCTTTGGTCGTTTTGCTCCTATCTGCTGCATGTATATGGTGTATGGTTTTTTTGGTGTATGCAAACATCATGTGTGTGCATATGTATAATTTGTTTTGAATTGAAGATTCATGATTTGTTTGAAAAGAAATTTCCCTTTAAGGCTCTGTCATTTAACATAATGTATTCTATCTAAGTTGCTACCCAAATATATGGCTTAAATTTAGATGACTGAATCATCTATGTAAAGTAACAATTACCCAAATGATTTCTTTTCATCTTCCCTCTCTTTCCATCTTTTTTCTTTCTTTCTTCCGTTCCCTTTTTTATTTCCCTCTTCTTATAAAAAAAGGAACATTAAAAAAAAAAAAAAAAAGGAATGACTATTTGATGCCTCATTTTGTGAACTACTAGCCAAATGAATGTTAATTAACCTAATATTTTATTGTATTCGTAATTTCAAAATATATCAATTTTGATTAGATTAAATCGTATTAAAGTCTGTATATGTAACATGAAAAGCATTTATTAGCAGTTATACTTTTGTAGCTCTTCACCTTATTAATATCTAGGGATGACAATGGGGCGGGGCAGGCGCGGGTAGTACCACCCCATCACCCACCCCGTTGAGTGATTTTTCGCCCCGGCCCGCCCAATACCCGCACGGGTACCCATTAAACGGGTTTTAAACAAGTTGCGGGTAATGACGGGTATTCATGGGTATCCGTTATATTTATTCAATTTATATTTTAGCTGTTTATTGAAATTATTCAAAAGTACATTTGGTAATAAAAAAAAAAAAAAAAAAAACCAATACTCAAATGCTAACCTCAAAATACCAATACATATTTACACCAACATCCAGAAGAAACAACAACATAATATCCATCAAAATATCAACAGTCAGATATAAATTGTTGAGTAAAGACATGCACACAAATACCAAACAACCAATAGCAATGTTTTTTGTATTGACTATTGATAATAAATCACATTCAATACGGGCGTGGGTACCCATAGACATGGATAGCTTACTATCCGTACCCGCCCCATTAATTAACGGATATTAAAAATACTCATTTATTTTATCCAAGGATACCCGTTTAACTATCTGTTTCATGTCCGTGACGGATTTTATCCATGGATAACCGCGGGTACGAATTTTTTTGCCATCCCTACCAATATCGTATGAATTTGATTATAGGATTTACCCAATGTTATTGTTTATTAGGTTAATAGCAATGTCCAATGTGCCAATTATTTGGCATGGTACTGCGAGGATGTCCGATTAAAGACAACCATGCATCTGCATGGGGATTAACCTAGTAAAAATAATAATACAATCTAAAGGATTTGAAAATTTCATAAGAAAAAATATTTTATTGGATATAACATTTTTGGGAAAATGTATGTCTAAATACACATCAAAAATAAAAATAGATAAAGTAATAGAAACCTTAAATTCCACAGGAATAAGTTTCATAAAACCAATGAAAATAGATTCTTCTATTCTTGCTGGTCATGAATGGAAAACAGAAAATCCTAACAATTCAACAGCAAAATTAAAACCAAACAATGTTGTAACATATAATAATCCAGACAAATCCATGTCCATAAGATTCAGAGACTATGGACCATCGAATCAACAAGACATATAAACTGATGAAGAAACAAAAGAATTAAATAAAAGAATAAAAAGATAAAGTATTGTATCCAAAAGAACTTGGGATGGTCCTTGAACCATCTGAAATATATGGGTCAAAACAAATTTTAAGATCAACAAACCAGATAAAGGAAGATACATTTGTTTACACAGATGATGAAAATAATATAAGGATAAGAGAAATACATAATCTTGATGATTTTTTAGAAGATTCAAGAGAAGCAAATAAGGAAACCTCAAAACATAGTATTTTTGAAGATATAATATCAGAATTCACTGAACATATGGAACTAGCTGACCATGAGCAAAGTGCTAGTTCAGGAATAACATATCTAAATAGAAATCAAGATCAACCAATGCCTTATGATGTAGGACAACCTCCTAGACAATAAGTTGATCCATACACAAATGAAAAAAAAAAAACAACTGGAAAAAGAATACCCAATGAAACATCATTTTTCAAAAATAATTCAGTTATTCTAAATGTAATTGAATGCATCCATAGCTATTAGACACTTATCTAGAACAATGGATTGCTGCTATAGCAATAGACTATACATCAAGACATAAAAATATTAATTTTGGCCAAGAAAAGATCAGAATAGCAGAAAACTACTTAGGAGACATAGCTAAAGATATATGGAAAGCATATAAGAAAACTTTTCATAAGAAATAAACATACTAATAGCACAAGGAAGCAACATATATAATTTTGCCTACTCAATACATAGGATAATAACAGGAAGAGATGTAAATACAGGAACAATCAAACAACAAGAAGCTATTCGCAATCTTGAACGAATCCAAATTACTAGATTGGAAATTCATAATAATTTTTTTAAAAGAATTCTTACATTATGCAACTATTTCAAGAAATTATTACAGTACTGAAATAAGAAATATACTGTTTTCCAAACTACCAGGTGATTTAGGGAAACAAATACATAGGTCTCGGATAGAATATTACCAAGACAAACCGAAAAAATCTCCCTAAAGGATATGATAACATAGGAATAAGAATAACACATATAATCTCAAAATTAAAAAAGAAATGTACATGTATACAAATCCAAAGAGAGTTAAAACAAAAAAACTACAAATTTTGTTGACAAATATATACTCCACAGCAATATGGAACAAAAATTATAGATAATAAACCAAAATTTAAGAAAAGATATGCTAAAAAATATCATCTAATAAAATCAAATGCTAAAAAAACCTATCTTAATAAAGAAAAACATGTTAGAAAATACAATCCTAGAAAATCATATACAAATACCATTACATGTTTTGCTTGTAATGAGAAATGACATTTATCCTCTTCATGTCCCAGAAAACATAATCTTTTTACACGTGAATCAGACCATGCTGATTCAGTTAAAGAAGAATTACTTGAAATTGCTTCTAATGTATTAGAAAATCAACAATATATTTAATAATATCCCTAGAAGGATTAGAAGAAGAAGAACAAACAAGTTCATCAAATTACACACTAATCAATGAATTAATAAGTTTCCAAGAAGACATACCAAATGAATATATGTTTTATATGGTTAGTAAATATTTATGTACCCATAACTTCAAATTTAAAATGGGAACATTTACAACAAAATGTGAAATTTTTCCCTTGTATCCTGCCTTTGATAAAAGATACAAGTGTATAGAATGCACCATGGAAATATGCCAAATTTGCACAAAAAATAAATTTAACGTAGAATCACCAAGAGAAAATAAGATAATCTATACAAATAGAAATAAAATAAACGAAGAATGAATAAAGATCCTAGAAGAAAGGATAAATATTCTAAGCTAGAAATTGAAGGAATAAAAATAAAAATACAAATGACCGATAAAGGAAAAACTGTAATAACTAAAGAAGAAGAATTAATCACATATACAGATAACCATAATAATTCAAATAATATTGACAAACCTATCAATATTACTGGAAATTTAAAAGAATTAAGAGTTCCAACAAAAGTAAATGTAAAAGGAATTGAAATACAAGTTTTAGCATTTATAGACAGAGGAGCTACTAGTTCAACTATTTGTTACAGACTACAGTATAATACCTTTAAAATATGTCACAAAAGCAGAAAAACCAAAACAAAGTATGCAATTTGACGGAACCACAAGTATAAGTGCAAATATAGTGAAAAACATAATATAAGCTTTACAAATACTTGTGATGAATGGTCACCACAATATAATCTAAAACATTTATGGGTTCTAGAACTTAACTTAAATGGAATAAAACTAATTTTAGGATTATATTTTTTAGTAGGAGATAATGGATCCTTTTCATTTAACAAAGATTACTTACAAATTTCAAAAAAAAAACTACATTAACGTCAATACTATCAGAATATGCACTTGAGAAGCGTGATGGAGATAAAGATAAAGACAAACATAAACAAAAATATTGCAACAGCCCAATACCAGGACAATGAAAAATATTAAATAAAGAAAACGAACTAATAAATACTGATGTAGAAAATGAAGAGACAGAATTAGTCAAAAATTATGAATATAAAAGAATGGGATTTACTAAAGATATACAACTTATAAATCCAAAAGAAATAAGTAAATTATTATTAACAACTAATGACATAGACCATATTATTTCTAAACTTGAAAAATGGAAATAATAGGAGAAAGACTATTAAAATATTGGAATAAAGATTCTATACAATGCAAATTAGATACAGTCAATCATACTTAACTATAAAAACAAGATCCCCTAAGTGTGAACATGGATCATAGAAGAAATTAAAATGCACATAGAATTATTGACAAATCTAAATATCATAAGAAAATATATTCTAGACATGGAACAACAACTTTTATTGTACAAAAGGAATCTGAAAGGAAATGTGGCCACTCAAGAATGGTAATGAATTACACTAGATTAAATGACAATACCCAAGAAGATGGATATTGCATACCAAACAAAGAAGTTCTAACAAATAAAATAAAAGGAGCAAACTGGTTCTCAAAGTTTGATTTAAGATCAGGATTTTGGCAAGTTAAAATGCATCCTGACTCTATAGCTTGGAGTGCATTTACATGTAGTGAAGGGCATTATAAATGGTTAATCATGCCATTTGGTTTTAAAAATGCACCACAAATATTCCAACGAAAAATGGATAATGTTTTCCAAAATTGTAATAAATATACTTGTTTATATATAGTTGATATACTTTTTTTGTCCAAAACAAAACAAGAACACATTGCACATCTATACTGTGTTAAAATTAATCGAAGCAAATGGTTTAATAATATAAAAAAAGAAAGATAGAATTATTGAAAAATAATATAGAATTCCTAGGAGCCAAAATTGCCAACGAAACTATAGAATTACAACCACATATAATAAGAAAAATATTATAATTTCCTGATAAGTTGGATAATCTAAAACAATTGCAAGCCTTTTTAGGACTAATAAACTATGCTAGACCATATATAAAAGATCTTTCAAAATATGCTGGTCCTTTATACAATAAAGCCAGCCTAAAAGGAAATTGAGGTTTTAACATAGAAGATATAAAACAAATTCAAGAAATAAAAAATTTAGCCCAAAAATTAAAACCTCTAAGCTTACCGTCATATACTGATTACATAATAATCGAAACAGATGGATCTTCTCTAGGATGGGGAGGAATTTTATTAAGTAAAAATAACATATATGATAATAAATCTACTGAAAAAATATGTAGATATACCATAGGAACATATAAAGAAAAAGGATACATGACATCTCTAGACTATGAAATTTTGGCAATAATACATATTTTAGAATCTTTCAAACTTTTTATAATATCACAAAAAGAAATCATAGTAAGAACAAATTGTGAATCTATTATCGAATACACTGAAAATAAAAAGGAAAGAGGAACCATTAATAATAGATGACTAAAATTTAAACATGCTATATAAAATTATGGAACTAATATTTGTTGGGAACACATCAATGGAAAGGATAATTTCTTACCAGACCAACTGTCTAGATTATTAAGATAATTATCAAATACTAATAGTTAAATTTGCAGATAATGGAAGAATTAGATTCTACAAAAGCCTCTGCTAACATACAAAACAAATCATTTTGTCATAAAGGAAAAGATTACAAAACAACAACAACAAATAGTCCTTGACAATATATGGAACATGAAGACTCCCAAAGAATCAAACAAACATAAGCTAAGTGTATTATATACCTTAGTAGATATCTTCACAAAAACAATAAAGACAAGATTTCTCTATTATGCACTATTTACTGGCCCTGATGCTGGTATATATACAACATGGGAACAAATGATTCCAAAAAATAAAATTCTTGGAACAAAATCCCAGATATGTGCAACCACTATACAAAGGATACAATACATTTGAACAAGCTACAAGTGAGCTTCAAAAACGGTTCGAAAAAGACTATGTTGTTTCTGAAGATATACAAAGTATCTCACAAATATCCTTAGGCAAACGAATTAAAGATGAGCTTCCTGAATCCTCTTTAGCTATAAGCCTCAGACCAAAAAAATCCCTCATTTTCCCATATAATAAAAGCCGTAGAACCTAACAAATTAACCACCTAGACAAACCACAAATATCCAAACCTAAAGCTAGAAGCCTATAACACTACCAAACTTCTTAGAACAATTGAAAAGAGAGTTATACTTCATACAACATCCATTAGAACTTTCTCCCACAAACTTCAACCAAGCCTGCAACTTTTTCTCTAGCATTTCAAGAACAAAAATAGAAGGGCCACAAATCTATTAGGAAATTTTAAGAAATTTCAATATCCCATGCACAAAACAATATGAAGATTGCCTCAGCACACCCACCAATTGCTCATGCACAAAAATCTATGCAATACTACAAATCAGCCTAAACCTCACAAAATACAACAAATATCTTATATCCATAAAGGAATTACATATGATCCAAGTATGATCATAAATTATGGTTTGAATAAAACAATATACTTTGACAATGAACGGATTCAGGAAGGATTACCTGAACCTATTGGAAATATAGTTGAACACTTAATAAATGTTTTGGTCATAGATATATGTATGGATTTCAAATCCATTCAATGGCATTTTGGAAAAACAATTTTGAACCCACAAAACACATAATCCAGATTAAAGCAAGATTTTTAGACCCTGATTATGAAGATTAAGTGGAAAATTTTGTCTAAAAAAAACATCCATATAAATATCAATGAACAAACATATAAAAGATACAGAGCGTCAAGAATTGTTGATGACCAAGGTTGGGATAATGAAAAACTAAATTTTTAGGCAGAAACCCTGTTGTAACGTCCTAGATTTTGAACGTTAATTATGAATATTTAATCCTGTTTTAAATATTTATATAATGGATTTTTACATCGAATTTAATTACTAAAACTAAGTTTGAACATATAAATTTATATTTTAATTAAAATGAGCTCGTAACGTTGCGGTAGTTCGTAATATTGCGTTCTGAACTTTAATTGAATATACATGATCTGGTATAAGTCGGATTTCTGTCAAACAAGAAACGTTTAAATCTATTGGATTGTGATTTTCTACTGAAAGAGAAAAATCGAGATTTCATTATATAAATTGTAAGGTATTAATTTTCAAATAGTCGCTTTGAATCATTTTTAAATTTTAGCGATTTATTTAAAAATATAAAATGATTTTAATATAAATAGAGAATCGTTTTATCCGAATTTTTGAACGTTGAGTTTTGAATCTATAATTGGTTTAATTTGAAATTATATGTTATTCCATTTGAATATATTTGGTGTATTAATCACTACAACAAAATGACCCTATTACAACGGTGGAACACCGTTGTAATATACATTTTACAACGATGGGCAAACCGTCGTGTATTAAGAAGTTGTAATAGACTAATATCTTTTACAACTTTTTTGCAATGTTGCAACAACGTTGTAATATGTATATTTTACAACTTTTTTCCACGGTTGTAATAAACTTTATTACAACATTTATGCACCATTGTAATAAAATCTACTACAACTGTTATGCACCGTTGTGATTGACATTTGGGTTTTAAAAAAAATAGACATCTTTTGCAACTGAAAAGAACAATACACTAAATATGGCAATACTCCATAAGCAAAATCCGATATTACAGTTATTTGCAAACTAATTTATAAAAATAATCAGATATTTAGTATTACAAACAATAAGTTTTAGACAACATTTCGTACATTATTACATACTTGACCGTTACAAAGCAACTTAGTACAAGCACAAGTTATCCACAAAAAATTGCATATCCTATGGGAGTACACTAGTCGAAGACAAGGAAATCTTTACGCCATTTATCTTTTTTGTGCTAGTTCACTGCAGTGATCAAACCTATTGCATAAGAATATGTCTGTTGTTAGAAAAAAGAACAAAAAGTGTTTTTTAAGCCAACGATACCAAAACTTAACAATAATGCTTAACGTACCTGATAGCATAAACTACATGTGGTCCAAAGCCCCTTTTTAAACAATTGGTTGTTGCACAACTTCTAAAAAAAGAGCATCTGCTTGTTTACCGCACATAACAAAATCAAAATTTAATACAATAAGATATATTTGTTTACATGCATGTTTACCACACATAACAAAGATCTCTTCTCAATAACCATTCTACAAATTGTGCATTTTATATGCCACCTAGAAAATATAGAATAGGATCGTTGTAAAATGTTATAGAAGACTTCTAATTTATGTCTATTGAAATTACATACAAAATCAAAATTTAATGCAATAAGATATGTTTGTTTACATGCATGTTTACCGCACATAACAAAGATCTCTTCTCAATAACCGTTCTACAAATTATGCATTCTATATGCCACCCAGAAAATATAGAATAGGATTGTTGTAAAATGTTATAGAAGATTGCTAATTAATATTTATGAAACTGAGAGTGACTAAATACATGTTCAAATGATCATATTGAGTTCAGATCTATGTAAGAAAACCATATATACAGGAACAGTGGTATGATATTTAATATTTAATAAGAAAGCTACAAACCCAATGTGAATAGGTAATACAAGGTAGATGCATACCTTTTTGAAGGGTTCGTTGTCAATGTTTGGTTGTTCACCTTCACATATCCTATGTGTTTCCGGTTCAAAATACATCCACAAATTGTTGAAGATTTTGAATCAATACTTGTTTGCATTAACATCTAAGTTATCATACATTGTAAGCGGAATCAAAATCTCCAACTATAGAAAGGGGATTTTTTGTATAAGCATTTATGCAAACACTTCTTATGCAACCAACTTAAACATCTAAGCCACAGGAAATTTTGACAGCTTCATTACATCCAACCGCCCGGACGTTATCACAGCCTTTACCATTATAATTCAACACATCCAATAGATCACTAAGATGTATTCTTAAAAAGAAAAGAAAAGGAAATAACGAAATGTAATTCATAAAAGAACCAAATGGAAAGAAAAAAACCAGCACCAATGTTATTCTGAAAAGCCACTAGCTTTTACACAAACACACCCAATGTAATGTAATTTTGAAAAGAAGCAGCAGTAAAAGCGATAAAAGGACTCACCTTCAAATCCTCAAGCAAGTAGCCGAAGCCCTTCTGCATCGATTTGGATGTGTGGTCAGTGGCTCAGGCGTAGGTTTAAGATGTGTGGTCGATTTAGGCGAGGGGAAACTAGGGAGCAAAGGCGACTTGCTTTCTGGTGCAGATCTGTTGTGAGGAGGAACAAGGCAGCAAGAGGAGCAATGGCAGATGCAACGTAAGGCTAAGAGGAGGGTGTTTGATGGTGGGGCGAGAAGCCAGTCGGAGGCTTAATCCGAAGGTGGAGCTCCGGTTTTCAGGTGATGGGGATGGCTTGATAGAGAATTTTTGATGAGGAAGAAGAAGGAATACAAAGAAACGTAAATTTAAGGAAAGTTAGTTTTGACTAAGGAGATAAGTGGTAAACATATGTTAATGTTTGGGTTTGGCACTGAAAATTTACGCTTGCTGCTAAATTTTTTATTTTGGAGCCAAAACGAGATTTTGTTTTGGAGTCAAAAGCATCTTTTACCACTAACAAAAAAAAGTTGTAACATTTCATTGTTTTCTAACCTACGTAATATTTCATTGTTTACTGATCGATTAAACACTCTCAACAATCGAAGCCAATTTATAGACTTGATAGTCAAGATTCGACGGTTAGTCCAAAAATTCCAACAACTAAATGACGACGAGTGGGATAATTTGAAAAGGGGCGTGACCAATTTACAGATTTTATCCAATGCATGAAGTCTAATTATTCGTTAATTGTTATGTATATATTACCAATTATCAATCATTAAATATTTAATAGTAATTATTAAAAGCTAATTACTATTCATTAATAATTATATTTATAATTAATTATTTAATATTTCAAATTAATTATTATTATTTAGTAGCCAAAATTGTTATTAGTTGCCAAATTATATTTATTAAAATTTCTGAAATAGTTACTACCAAATCAAATATTACTTATTAATAATAGTTATTATTTAGCTTTTACTTATTTCTACTTAGATATAATAGATTAATAATTATTAAAAGCTTATAATGTATGTTACTAATTATTGATTAATAAGCAGTTAACATACATTAACTATTAAAAATAAATTACTACTTATTAAATAATTATTAATAAATATTATTGGTTCCTAAGTTTATTATTAATTATTATTAAATATTAATATAATTAGTTATTAAATATAGATATTATAAACATGAAGTTTGTAATAGACATCTATTACAACTAACAAAATTAAAAGTTGTTAAAAAACGTTTATTACAACTTTAGGGAATTGACAGTTGTAAAAAACATTTATTACAACGGTGCTTTTGCCACCGTTGTAAAATTAAAGTTGTAATATAGTGTTTTTATTGTAGTGAATATTGAACTGAATTATTTTAGAATTTATTTATAATTTATCAATATTATACAAACCTTGTAAATACTCATTTTCAAACGATCTCTATTTTCGACGAAACAAATTTTATTGGAATACTTATAACTAGTTATTGCTGGATTTCCAGTTTGGGGTCAATTAGAGTTGTTTTATGGGTAGACGCAGTTTAAAGGTGAATCAATGAATAATTTGAAATAAAATAGCGTCCTTTTTGCAAATAGAGTCTGTTTTCAACGAAATTTATTTCATTGGGACAGGAACATCAAGACATAGTGGTGCGACCGTTTTCGTTGCATTTGGAGTTAGTGCGTAGTCATAGGAAATTAAACTGTGGTTGTAATCTTGTGTGGGTGCATTATATATTAATTTTATCTTATAAAAACCTTCCCACCATACCATTCTTTCACTTGTGTGTGCAAGTTTACTTGTGTAAAATTTAAAAATAAAAGAACATAAATCCCATTTCCTTTCTTTGCAAGCTACGCAACATTTCCTTAGTAGATACACTTCCTAAATTACGTCTCTTGTAAGCCACCAAACACCTTTCTCCCCAGCTTCTTAACTTCACTTATATATCTGTTCCTCCATCTTTTTTGTGGCCGTTTCTTTACATTCCTCCCAGCAAACCAAGAAAAACCAAAACTCCCCTTCATGTATATATTATAAAAAATCAAATATTCGTTTATGCTGGAAATAACCGCACACTCCACCCATATACAACGAACGACCCATATGCTTCGATTCTTTCTATACTATTATTTTCAAATCCATCATCAACACATAATTTCTTCCACTACAATGGTGATCGACTTGGCGAGTACTTGAATCTGAACAGTCTTGATCTGTTATGACGTGCTGAAGAGGCCTGAACCCTATCTGAAAGTGCTGGCAGTTTTGACTCGTTTCCTGACGAAAGGCTGGCAACTTGGGGCTCTAGGTGTTAAACAGGGTGTTGGAGGCGCTCGAGTTGGCATCGATAGATCGAAGTTCGGTGATGGGAATATGGCACTACATCGGTGGAAAGGGTTGCATACGTTTGTTTTTATCTTGGCCATCACGATTCTGGAATGGAGAAATAAAAGGGGATGAAGCAGTATAGAGAAAGCATGTAATTGAGAAATTAATTAGTTATTAATCAAGGGACTATCATCTTAATTTTACTCCTATATGTTAAACTGTAAAATGACACAAGCTTACTGTAGGAGTTGCAGTAACGAACGAAGATGAAAGGGAATACCGACTTATTTTGTTTGCTTGTGAAAATCATTTTATGGATAAGCATAAAAACCGTGATCAAAAGAAGATTAATAAGGCCGGGATTTTTCGATAAAGGATGTGGTAATGGCCACTAGTTAATGGTAATTAGAGCTAATAAACTAATAAGTAATTTATTAAGGTTTCCTATTTACTTATAACTATATATACTGATAACAGTACTGCGTTATGACGTTGGTGCATGTAGGAGATACAGCGGTCAAGAGGCGTGGGCTAGGGAATTTGAACACGAAGGAAAATGGCTTGTAAATTAAAGTAATTAATTTATAAACCTTAATTAAGGATAATTGTTTTATTATAAATCATATTATTTTTAAATGCTATACCCATGCACAGGTTAATAGAATTGAACGAAACAAATTTCATTGGAAATTTTCGTATGTGTTTTCAAGAATCAGCAACATGGTATTTTTTTGAGGGCGTGCAGAAGAAGAGTTCATGGGGAAGGAAGAATACTTGAGCATGCTTATTTATTTGGTGGGGAAGTTTCGGACGTGAGTTTGGCACATAACTGCAACATGATGGGAAAGAGGTAAATATGGAAGTAGAAATAAATGGGGCATGTGGCCTGGGCGTGGATGATAGGAATGGAAAAAGTAGATGATAGTGAAGACATTCATTGTTTCTTGGTGGTGCGCAGTGCTTTTATGGAAGGAATTTCTTGAAGGTGGAGAGCAGGTCATTGATGATGGGAGACGTTTTATGCTGGCGAAGGGGAGAATGGGCTTAAGGTGAGATGATCATGGTGGAGGTGATGCGGTGTGGCAGTTTGGTGATGAAGGAAACGTGGCGCGTGCTGAAGCTTAAATACTAGAATGAAGAAGCTTACACGAAGACAAGAGGGACATGAAAACTATGGGCCTAATTGTCTATTAACCCAAAGTAATTAACACTAATAATCTGTTTAATTAAAAAGTTAATTAGTTTAAATTTTTATTGTATGATTTTAAATGTTATAACAGGTCAAGGATTGTGAAGAAGAATGTAGGAAAGGAACATGTTCAGGATCGAGATTTTTCGCGCTTGAGTAACATTATTGAGAATGTAATTAATTTATTAATATTCTATTAAGGAAATTAATGACTATAATTAAATCATATAATTGAATTGATTATAACTAGTGCATATCTTATCAGCACCGAACCAAACATTTGCATCGGAACCGTAACGAGGAACACTACATTGTGGAGCAAATTTAGATAGAAATGGAAATAGCTGAAAATTTGAATTAAATTAAATGCTTGTTTAATTTAATTAAACTGAAGCGCTTTATTGACAATGGAAATCATGGTGAGTATAACTCACTCAGTTTATCCCATTTATATTTTATATACTTCAGGTCTAATATTTGTGTTTGTTCATTTTTGGATGATTACTGAATGTTGTGTATTTATATGTTGGCTGAAATGATTAAATTAAACATTTGTTTTAATTTAATTGAAATCACTCATTATTTTTAACGATTGTAACCAATTGAGGTAACTTACCTTGTTGGTCACATTTAATATAGTAATATAAACGTATAAATAAATAATTGGATGCTTGTATTGCTGTTATTGGTTGGTTTTTGAAATTATTGATTGAGCTGTTTATTTCCATTTATCAATGATAAATATATTGTGGTATTTAATTGAATTGATTATTTTGAGGTAACCTATTTGGATGCAGGGAACAATAGGTTGGAGCGTTGCAACAGGATTCCTTACTTGTATTAATAATTTTTTACCACATATATTGGTTATGCCTGGTTGGATGTGAAATTGAATGGAATAAACCTTATTTCCCCGTTGGGTATTTTAGTCGTTGTTGGGCCCTGTTATAACTGTCAATTATTTTAGATCGAGTCTGAAATGTTTTCAGATGTATATTCTTTTGGGACGTTGATTGCCATCAAGCAAATCAATGAAGTTAAATCATATAAAATTTATTTTTATACTGAAGCTAGATTTTTACTTATACTTTATTTAAATAGAAGTTCTATAAATGTTTATAATTGGTTTTATAAAATACTGTAAAATAATTTATATAGCGTTTCTTATGTTTTTAGCGAGAAAATTTGGGAATTAACCAAAGGAGTTAATGATTAGAAATAATTGTTTGAGGGAAACAATTAAACGATTTTTTTAAATTAATTATTTTATTAATTAATGTAAAAAGAAGAATTAGCTGAAACAAGTTAACAGACATTCTTAGGTAGATCGAGTCAAAGTTTAAGATTTGAAATTGAATATTAGAGTAACTTCTTATCAATCTAATAAAAATTAGTTTAACAAATTATAGTTTAAATGAACATGATTTCTTAAAGGTTGATTTAAAGATAAATATTGAGTTATTTATATAATCAGTTATTATTCTGATAAGATTTTTAAGGGGTTATGAAGAGATTTAAATTAATAAAATCTGAGTTTATCAACGAAAGTTATAAAACGATTTTTAGAAGACAGGCTGGAGAAGTGAAGTCCAGGCGTATTACTATTTATTCCACTGTGTATTGTATATGAGGATAGGTTATTATAACTGATTATATTGATTTTTGTACTCTGATGATTTGTAAGTACTATTTTCCAATCTCTCAATAAAGATTATTTTTATATTATATTTTGTTCCGCAGCGATGTGAGACTCTGATTCGGTGTTGGTTCTTCTTCTTCTTGTATTCTAGTTTTCCTTCTTACCTCACCCTCTTATTTCTTTCTATTAGCTTTCTAGGTTTTCGATACTTGAGTTTGGACACGAGGTGTATTAGTGTCGAAATTCGAGCGTTGAATTTTCAGGACGCTATAAGTGGTATTAGGGCTGTAAATTTTGTTCGAATGTCCGACGTCCGTTCGTGTCCGTGACCGAAATACGTCCGTCCGAGTCCGTCCGATTTTCATTTAGGACATGAGTTAGGACAACAAGATTTGTACGAGAAAAAATCATGTCCGGTCCGGGCTCGTCCGAATTCGTCCGAATTATTTGAAATTCGTCGTATAGTAGAGAGAAAATCTAGTAAAATGTACAAAATGTGATATAAATAGCAATGTCCGACCGAGTCCGACTAGTCCGATCGTGTCCGTGTCCGACCGATTTTATTTAGGACACGAATTAGGACAACGAAATTTGTCCGAGAAAAAATTTGGTCCGGTCCGTGTTCGGTCCGATTTTTTTTTAGGACAGAAATTGAACATACCTCCGTCCGGTCCGGTCCGACCGATTTACACCCCTAAGTGGTATCAGAGCTATTGGTTTAGTAACAACCTTGGCTCTGTGGCATAACTCAATAGAGATTGGGCTAGTAATACCCTGAATTGAGTTTGAATGTATATATGAGAGAGCATATTTGTAATTAAATATAAAATTATTTTTAAATTATTTTTGTAAAGGGGGTAAATTAAATAATTTTACCCAAATCATCTTTTTGTATAGAAAAAGAATTAACTCTCTCAAATAATTGGTTTGATTGTTTGAATCGTGTATTGGGTTGTTTGATTGATTTGAATAGAATTCAAATTGGAGTTGTAATAATTTAACCAGAAAGGTGAATTTCAAATATGAAATTAAAAAATAAAACATAGATGAAAAAATTAACTTGGAATTGTAACGAATCATATGAAATGAAAATACAACTTAACTTAGTTAAGTCAAGTTAATTTAGAAATGGGTTTAAAGTTGGAATTAGGAAATCAAATTAATAGTAATTAAGTGGAAGTAAATCATTAATATATTAAATAGAATCATTTACGAAATGAAACAAAATAAGTTAACCCTATATCTGTTATTTGTAATATAAATTGAGCTAAGTACAAATTACAGAAGGCCATGGGAGTTAATCTGGTTGCATAGATTGAAAAATGGGTTGGAAGGAGATGGAAGATGAGTAATTGATTTGCTTCGCAATCGAATATTGAGTTGCCCGACAAACAGGTAGACCGTAATATATTGATGGGAATGATTGATTTTACCCCTGAGTTAGGCAGCCGCTTGGCTTTCATTTTCTTTTGGTGAAGTTGAGGCCCAGAGTGGCAGTTGTAGCTAAACCGATCGAGCCACGCAGAGGAGGTCCTGGCGAATTTTTTTGAAATTTATATAGCTTAGAATATTTTTTATGATAATTATAAAATAACCATTTTAAAATGGTAACTGGGTTTGGAACTTTCTTCTTACTTAGTAATTTCGGGGACAAAATTCTTTTAAGGGGGAAAGAATGCAACTTCCCAGATTTTTGAACGTTAAGTACGAATATTTAATTCTATTTTAAATAATTATTTAATGGATTTTTATATCAAATTTAATTAATAAAACTAAGTTTGAACATACAAAATTTATATTTTAATTAAAACGAGCTTGTAACGTCGCGGTAGTTCGTAATATTGCGTTTCAAACTTTACTTGAATATAAATGATCCGGTATAAGTCGGATCCCTGTCAAACAAGAAACATTTGAATCTGTTGGATAGTGATTTTCTAATAAAAGAGAAAAATTGTGATTTCGTCATATAAATTGTAAGATATGTTCAAATCAAATTTTCAAATAGTCGCTATGGAATCGTTTTTAAACTTTAGCGATTTATTAATAAATATAAAAGGGTTTTTACATAAATAAAGAATCGTTCAATCTGAATTTTTGAACGGCGAGTTTTGAATCTATAATTAGTTCAATTTGAAGTTATATGTTATTCCATTTGAATATATTTGGTGATCATAATTTAGTGTTATTAAACTAAATTGTTTTGGAATTTATTTATATTTTATCGATATTATATAAGCCTTGGAAATAGTCGTTTTTCAAACGACATATGTTTTCAACAAACCAAATTTTATTGGAATACGTATAGCTAATTGTTGCTAGATTTCCAATTTAGGGTCATCTGGAGTTATTTTGTGGGTAGACGTAGTTTAAAGGTGAACCGCTGAATAATTTGAAATAAAATAGCGTCATTTTTGCAAACGGAGTCTGTTTTCAACGAAATTAGTTTTATTGGGACCAGAACGTCAAAACATAGCGGTGGGACCGTTTTCGCTGCGTTTGGAGTTAGTGTGTAGTCATAGGAAATTAAATTGTGGTTCAAATCATGAGTGGGTGCATTATATGTTAATTTAATCTTATAAAAACCTTTCCACCGTACCATTCTTTCACTTGTGTGCGCAGGTTTCCTTGCGTAAAAATTAAAATTAAAAGAATAGAAAACCCATTTCCTTTCTTCGTAAGCTACACAACATTTCCTCCATGCTTCTTCACTTCACTTATGTATGCGTTCCTCCATCTCTTTTGTGGCCATTTCTTTCCATTCTTCCTAGCAAGCCAAGAAAAACCAAAACTCCCCTTCATATGTATATTATAAAAATAAAATCAAATATTCGTTTATGCTGGAAATAACCGCACACTTCACCCATATACAACAAACGACCCATATGCTTCGATTCTTTCTCCCCTATTATTCCATCATCAACTCAGAATTTCTTCCACTATAAAGGTGATCAGCTTCGCGAATACTTGAATCTGAACCATCGCGATCTGTTCTGAAGTGCTGAGGAGGCCAGAACCCTATCTGAAAGTGCTGGCGGTTTTGACTCGTTTGCTAACGAACGACAGAGGCTGACAATGTGGAGTTCTGAGTGTTAGATGGGGTGTTGAAGGCGCTCGAGTTGGCATCTATAGATCAAAGTTCGGTGATGGGAATATGGCACTGCATCAGTGGAAAGGGTTAAGTGCGTGTGTTTTTTATCTTGGCCATAGCGATTATGGCATAGACAAACAAAAGGGGACGAAGCAGTATAGAGAAAGCACATAATTGAGAAATTAATTAGTTATTAATCAAGGGATTATCATGTTAATTTAACTCATGTATGTTAAACCGTAAAATGATGAAGGCATACTGTAGAAACTGCAGTAACGAACGAAGATGAAAGGGAATATCGACTTATTTTGTTTGCATGTGAAAACCATTTTCTGGGTAAGCTTAATAACCGCGATCAAAAGAAGATTAATAAGGCCGGGATTTTTCGATAAAGGATGTGGTTATGGCTACTAATTAATGGTAATCAAAGATAATAAACTAATTAGTTATTAATTAGTGTTTCCTATTTACTTAGAACCGTATATACTGATAACAGTACTGCATTATGACGTTAGTGCAGGTAGGGGATACAATGGTCTAGAGGCGTGGGTTAGGGAATTTGAACATGAAGGAAAATGGCCTGTAAATTAAAGTAATTAATTTATATACCATAATTAAGGATCATTATTTTATTGTAAATCATATTATTTTTAAATGCTATAGACCAAAAGCAAAACCTGCTATGAATTTATTGTATATTTTAATATTTCATATAATATTTGTAGGATCTAATGTTGCTTATTCATTTTTAACTACCTTACTGGCAACTTATAAGTATAGTAATCAAGAGTGCAGTAAGTTTATTGTTAAATTAGAAATTAGGAATCTATCCTCATATATTTTTCAGAGTCCTCTAATTTTATATTTAACATCTTGTAGTTTTCCCTATTAATAATACTCATTATAGATGTTTATTTCATCGTCATATATTTCGAATGAGTTGTAAATATAATATTTGTAATTATCATTTTCTTCTTTTAGTTCCTTTTTTTTAATATTTTGTAATATTCATTACATATCATATCTACCATTCTATATGTTACTTGTGTTTTTGTATTATTCTCCATCAAATAGAAAGTATGATTAAGATTTTTAACTATCTTGTTAATATTTATTTTTGGATCATCTATTAGTTCTATTTTCTAAACAATTTGATAAACATATCAAATTACTCTATTTATTTATATATCTATAAATTTTCCTAGATATCAGTATTCTTATTTTCAAGTATTTTAAATGTAGTACCAAATACATGTTATTAATTGATTACTAAATTGATTTAAGCAGCAGAACAAAAAGAGTGGTATAAGTCCCTTACATTTGTTTTATCAAACTAGTTCTTGGACTTGCTTGACTAAGTCCATTTATGGTACATAAGCGACGTTTATTAACTATTGATAAATGGTTAAGTAAGCTCGTAAGCTGTGAGACACCCGATTTTTGCTTATTCGGTTATTGTTCGAAAGTATATAGCAATTGTTGACTAGTTTAATCGTATTTGTAGTACCATCTGCCCATGCAAGTTATTTAGTGTTTATAGGCCCATTCATCGTTTGACGTGTTTATTAGCTCGTTTGCGGATTAATAGGAATTTCACACCTAGTTGTAGAGGGCATCTAACTATATGAATTACAAGCAAAGGATTTCCAAATAACTAATTCTATTGGGGAGGCATTCAATTATGGGTTTATATGCCTACTTTTAGAGGGCATCTATTTTCGTGCATGCATGACTGGTAAGCTAACAAGCTTTCCAAATTCTGGTGATATTTTCATAACATCATTTCATTATATGTTATTTCTAGATTTCATATTTTAACTTCTAGACTTATATGCTTAGGTTTCACCTCGAGAACTTTCAAAAATAACTGCATTTATATGCTAGTGTAAGAATATTATTTGGCAAGCACATAATTTTAGGTCGATTTTTATACTTATACCATCGTGTTATCACAATGTTTATGTAATTACATGAGATTCATTTCATTATGTTCACCCACATTATACTAACGATTCACTATATAGTAAAATAACACATTTACTGTTTATAATACTTCGGTGAAATCGAAAAATCTTAAGGCACTCATCATGAAGCTACTAGGGTGGATCTCTTGCTAATTAGTTAATTTGTGTTCATGCTATCACTTTATTTATATTAATATACATATTAATGTTATAATGTATCTTACTAAGATAGAATCCGTTATACTTATCAGTGTAGGATGATGTAGTTTTGCGTATTATGGACTGTTATGGCTTCATTTTGATTTAAGATGCTTTATACCTATTTTATATGTCCTATCTTGTACCAGTTCGTATTCCTCTTATATTTGTGCTATGTGTTTACTGATTCTGTGACTGTATACATTTCCCATTTTGTTCGAAGCTTCTAATTATAGCGATTGCAATATTTTAAGCCTAGATTGAGTATATTAACTCCTTTTTTGGATGAAAATAGTAACACCCTCATCAACGTACCAATGCCAGCCTAAAGCAAAGTTTATGGGTGGTGTCCCATAACCAACATGTTAGAAAATTTTCAAAACATGGTTTTGGACATGGGGTTTGTTTTTGAAGAGGGAAAAAAGAAGGAAGAAGAAATGGGAAAGTATATTTATCCCATATTGTGGAAAATACGTAAGTATGTAGAGTATATCAATAGCCTTCTAATGAAGATGTTGGAGCCTTGGATCGAACCGGGTACGGGTCGTTACCAATATTTTTGGACAGTTTTTTATAAAACTGAAACGGGCCATATTTCGACCCATGAACCCTAATATCAAATCAAATCCGGGCGGGCGTCAAATTTCAAAACAGCAACATTCCAGAAGTGTTGCAAACGAGAGATGGTATGTTTCAAATTTGAAACAAAAATGACTGTTGCAAACAGTCGCGACGGTTCATGAATGGACACATCCCTCCGCTGGCCATAAATACCAATGCCAGAAAACCGTTTTATTTTCGAAATCGTCTTCTTCTTCCTTAAAACCTTTCTGCGACGCCATTAAATCGTTATGATACTGTTCAAATTTGTAACGCTTCTAAAGCGTTTCAATTTAGAAACCACTATAGTTAGTTTGCTTCTTTCTCGTCTTCATTCTCTTTGATTGTTGCACCATCAGAAATATAAAATCATAATGCTCTTGATCGGATCAAAGTCATACAAACTTTGAATTAGATTGCGTTGTTCCAAGGCTTTATTGAATCCCGAAAGTCGATAGTTTGATAACCTGTTTGTACGTAGTGGGTTGAGCTATTATCTGAAAGAATCTATTCTATAGATCCTTAAAGTCTGAAGTACGACAATCATATTCCTCCATTAGTCTCAAACCACTAAATCCCCAACACAACACTATTCTCTGCGCTCTAGACAAAGCTACCCTGTAATGCTCTTTTTTAGGGACTCGTGGTGGGGGATTACATCTTAGTAGCATAGCCGAGTTCAAACAAAAATGAGATGCACAAAACAAGAATCCTTGCCTAGGACAGTTTTAATGACCGTCCTTTCGAGCATATTTTATTTCTTTTACTTTTCTTTAAATCTTATTTATCAGGAAACATGACTCTTGAATAATTTATTCCCTCTTTTATTCTTAATAGACGCGTTGATGGCTAACAGAGGTATAGGATAATGCTCTAGTGCTCGGCAGTCTAGTAGTCCGCACTTGAAGGGAGTACATATGTCAGCGATCAGTCCATGGAAAATTTCTGCAATGCCTAATCTTTTTGTTCGCCTTCATCTCTTCCCCACAAGTTATGGTTTTCTTACTGATGTAGGGACCTTGCATATTAAATAATAAAGTAGTACAAAGGTCTAAAAGATATTTTTGAGGTCGAGCCTAGGTTGAGGACATACGAAAGTATATATATTCACATGGATCTGAGATAGATATAGAGTGCAAGTGGCTTATAATTAGCTCTACGAGCGAGAATTATATTGGTATGAGGTATTGGTAACAAATGTCCACGAGTCAACCCTGACTAAGGTGTGTTTTAAAGAACGTTTTCAGTTGAGGTTTGTGTTCGTGTCGGAGAAGGGACTTTAGCAAGGAGGTTTATTGATTTGATACAACAATAATTATCAATGATAGGGTATAAGGCGAATTTTGAGTCTCCGTCTAAGTGTAGGGTAGAGTACGCTAATATCTTGCTTAAAATGAACCAAAATTTTGTATATGGATTGAAGAAGTATTCTCGAAAAGCCTTATATTGTCACTGAAGCTTTCATATAGAGAATTAGTGGACTTGGTTCTTAGATTGGAAGCAAAAGAGAAAAACTAGACAATAGCGATAAAGTGGATAAGAAGGGATTCAACCTAAGAAAAAGTCGCATGTTAATAAAGCAAAACCTTTCCATCAGAATAAGAAGGAAAAGAAATAAGATTTTGATTCTAGAGGCATGCAAATGGCATGTGGAGACTGCTTTGAATGTAGCTATAAAGATTGTTTTATCAAATGATTGCCCAAGGCCACTTTTTTATTTCAAGAAAGAGGCATATTATTCAATCATGTGCAAGAGCTAGTAAGAACCAGGATAAGGGAAACTTGTAAAAGCTTTATGTGGTGAAGACATTTATTGGAATTCCTATTGACAATCTCACCCTTAATTATCTGAATTGAATTGGAAAATAGGATTGTAAATTCAATCAATTGATTTTTAGATTTAACTATATGGATACTTATACCTTGCTTTGGGGTTTAAAGTAACAATTGGGTTCTTTGAATGGAATTTCATTTATAGGGAAATATTGAATTTAATAGGTGAATTTATAGAACTTAATTTATGCTAGCTTTCTTATGAGCATGTTCCGAGATCTAGTCGAGATGTGGGATACTACAGTGTCGATAGAAATTCTTAAATGATTTTATGAGACAATCAGATATGTTGTTCATAATAAAAATAAGGGTGAATTTATTTTTTTATTTACTGGGTTTAAGTGTAAATGTAAAAAATATTTTTATTCCCTTAAATTAGTGTAATATGTTGGAACCAGACTAGCCCACAACAAAATTTATGGGCGATTTTCCAATTTTTTTTACATTATTGGATCTTTACTTGGTTCATAAAGACTAATTATTAGATTATTTATAAATTTATTTTAAACAAGACCATGTACCATGTAATATGTTGAGTTCTATAGTTACTATAATGATTTATCAATTTTTAAAATATTAAACTTGAACTTTAATGTAATAAATATTTTATGTATAACAAGTTGTTCGAAAATCAATTATTATTAATATAAAAAAATATGGAAAAAAACAAAAATTTTGAATTGCATAACTCATATGATATATAAATAAAAGTCAAAGATTTTGAAACCATATGCATATACACATTATATATATATATATGTAATTATATAAGTAAAATATACACTAATATATATATATATATATATATGTGTGTGTGTGTGTGTGTGTATACACATACATACATATATATATATATGAATTAATATATAAATAAATTATTATGAGAAAATTCAAATTTTTGCAGTAAAATACATTTATTTAATATTTAAATTACAAAATATAATGATCAATTCATGCACATACCAAACAAATTTGTGATAACTACATCTTACGTACAAAAACCTCACCTAACATATATATATATATATATATATATATATATATATATATATATATATATGAAAGAGCTCGTTAATGCACCACAGAATATAATGTAACTACTATAATATGTATTAAAAATACCAATTTGTGATACCTTTGAATCCACATACAAGCAATGAATATCCTTTTAAAGTTGTTCCTGATCCGCCAGGTTGCTAATTCAGAGTCAACGATCTTTTTCCATTACGTAGTAATTTATTAAATAAAACTAAATTTGAGAAATTTAGAGCAGAGAGAGATCATTGTATTGGTATCAATAATATGAAGATAGGCCGCTTAAAAGAATAATATGAAGTGGCTTTGAAGATAGGTATATATAAAGCTTTGTTTATAGAGATACAAAGAAAACTAGTTTACTAATTCCCTCATGATCATAACCTTATATATCCTACATCATGCCACATGTTTAAATGTTCCTTTATCCATTTATAGATACCAAAATGGATAATTATCCATCATGGGTCTTATAAATTTTTTGGGCCTAAGTTAAACATACAATTATATTTAATTATCGTGCTATGGATATCTTATATCGATTAATATATTTATAACTATTAAAAATACATGCAACACTATATTTCCTTCACAAATCGTATTTAATATTTTTTAACTAAAACATCACAAATATCAAGTAATTTAATTAATTTGTAATCAAACCGACCGTTAGGGAGGTTTCCCTACTATAAGACCCAAAATCAATTTGTATATGTCAATAAATTACGGCACCATATTCGTGCACGACATTTTTTCTCCGTGTTTTCTTCTTTTCTCTGATTTATTCAATTCCAATTCTTTCTCAACCCCATTTTCTCCTTCGCGACTTCTTCCCTTCATCTTTACGTCACCATATTCCTCTTTTCGCACTTTCGTAAAACGCGGAGACTCTTTCTCTCATGATTTGTGTTTCTCTTTTCTCTTGAATTTTTCCTCCAAGAGAATTTTTGGATCTCTCTCTCTTTCGTAAAACGCGGAGGCTATTTCACCAAATTTTTAACAAAATTCTCAGATTACGGTCCTGGCCTTCATCAGATTCTGACGAAATCATTTTTATTCCAGATTTACTTTAACCGAGATTCCAAGCTTTCAAAGCAAAATTCCATAACTAGAGTTTCCAGTTATTTTACTTGGAAGAGAAGGATGCTAGGGTTTTAGCAGTCATCTCCGTTGTCCATCTCTGTCCAAGACGCCTGTTCCTACAGAATCTTTTTTATTTCTAGGGTTTCAGGAGTTTGAATCTTGATACTGACTGATTATGTTGGCCCTACGTAGAGCTTCAATCCCTCTTAGGTGAAACCCCCCTATACAGTTTACGTTTTATAGTCATTACGTTGTAGCTATTACTCTTTAATCTTATTAGTATTGTTATGGGAGTTCTTTTTAATCTTACAATGAATTTTGAACTTACCACTGCACTATAATAACGTTTATTTACATTTATTATCAAGTAAAATGTTAAAATATGTGTAATTAGGACAGTGTAAAGAAGTTACTCGCAGATGGTATATATGGCAGAGTTAAAATTATAAAAAATGCAATTTGAAGTTTGAAGTTTTTGCTGCTAATGTGTACTTCCAATGATAATTTTTATAAGTAGCGTATGATCAACGAGTCAGGAAAATGTTTTCCAAGTATTCAAATGGGCCAGGGCCGTAATCTGAGAATTTTGTTGTAAGCTTAAATGCGCTTTATGAATGCACAGTGTTCTGTTTTTTTTTTTCACAAAAGAATTTCAGCTCTAAAGAATAAATATGAGATTCTGGAAATATGTTATCTTTTGTATACTTGTGAACTTATCCAACGATACAGTTTACATGGTTGTTTCCAATTTTGTGGTAATCATTTGCTCTCACCTAAAACATGACTTTTAGACAAGTGGATACGGTACATCTGAACTTTCTGAGCATCTATTGTGAACCCTGATTTCCAATTTCACTTTGTTTACAACCATTACTATTCTCTGTACAATGTTTTGTTAGCTTGGTCGATATTGATTGTTTTTCCTTTTCGTATGGGATTTGCCAAAACTCACTGTTTTGTACTTTGAACTCCCATCCACATGTTTTAAAGCATCTATTTTACTGATTAAACTCACTGTTTTGTACTTTGAACTCCCATCCACATGTTTTAAAGCATCTATCTTACTGATTTGTTTCTTTGTGGTTATGTTGATAGTAAAGTGTGGAAGACAGTAAAATGGGAAGCCTTGTGTGGTATGTATCTGAATTTAATTTTAGTATAATTCTCAGATTGTCCTTTAATTTGATTGCCCTTGGTTTTTCGTATAATCTCACCGCAATATCTGGCTTCTTCTTAGTATGTTTATTTAATCTTTTAGAAAAAAGATGCAATAAAGTTATTTTGTTTGTTTGTTTTTCTTAATCTTCTTTATATGATGGCCTTGGCATTGTCTACATGATTTGATTGTAGCAGTAAAATATTTTGAATAGCAGGATTGAGTTTTAGTTTAGTCATTATTAAGTCGAGCTAGACCATTTTTATTATTTAGTTGAAGTCATTGGTAACGTATTTTTGGCCTTTATTGTTAATTATTGTTGAGATCAGCCGAAAATGATTTAGGCTGAGTTTCACACTTTAATTTGGTTGTAAGTTTAATTTATTCTGAAATTAAAATCATCTTTACATTCATTCATCTTAAAATCATCTTTACATTCATTCATTTTGCAACTAGTGTTTAGAAAATTTTCAAGCTCATTGATTATTGGTCGAAGCTATTTCACCAAATTTCTATAGTTTATTCTTTAGTGCATAGGCTTTTGCTATGGACTACGTTAGGATTATGGCAGAGCATGTACTCTAGACTGTATATTCGAACTTAATATTTCTATGAACACTAAACATTGGTTTAGCTAATCATTTATCCTCTATGACTCACTAGTTCTTTTGTGAAGTTCTGTGCATCAATTGCACAAAATTTTCTATTGTTCCCTTAAAAAAAATCACGGCCAAGCGGCTCTTATTCAATTGTCCTGTTCTTTGCCATGGTATTAACTTGTTTTTCATAAAATTTCATTTAATCAAATTTGTTAAAACTTCATCATGAATATATACAAATATGTCATGATAAAATTTAGGAGTTACTATATGTCCATGTCAACTAGCTTATTTGTAAGCCTAAGATATTCTCTGCAAGCATGCTTATTTATAATACCAAATGATATTCATTTAAAAGATACTTGATACTTTGACCAACACATTGAAATGTTGAGTATAAAAAGGACACGCCTTCAAATTGGCAGCACCTGTCTCTTTCTACAAAAATGCATGGTCTACCCTGTTAGTTTAGCCCATCTCTATGATTAATGATGGCAGCACCCTTTATCCTCATCAAATATAAATGGTGTTCATATTGTGTTAGTTTAAGAATTAAAGGTAATAAAGCGTTATCTTTCATATGAGTTATTTGGCCATTGGTACTATACTTCATGTCAACATCAATTCCTATTATTATGTATTTGAGCTATGTTTATTACGACATATCATCTGGTGGATAATTAATAAATAAGAAATTCCAAGATAGAATTTAAAAGATGAAAACTGGAGTTAACTCTATCATTATATAAAAAAATTGGTTTATGTTACTGTGCTAATCATGTGTTAATCTATATCTTATGTAAGTTGGTCGTTTTAATTTTGTATAGAAAATTCCAGGTGTTTGAACTAAGTTTCACATTTTGCATCATTCAGAATTCACTCCTGACATGTATTCTTTCGGCAATACCTAAAGCTGATTTACTATTAAGCATAATGCAAACTGCCCTTTTTAAGAGAAATACAAACGGAGTTCATATTGTGTTGGTTTAACAATTAAAGGTAATAAAGCATTATTTTTCAAATGAGTTATTTGGCCCTTGGTAATATACAACTTCATGCCAACATCAATTCCTATCATTATAAATTTGAACTATGTTTATAACGACATGTCAATCTGGTGGATAATTAATAAATAAGAAATAAGAAATTCCAAGATAGAATTTAAAAGATGAAAACTGGAGTTAACTCTATCATTATATTCAAAAAAAATTGTTTATGTTACTGTGCCAATCATGTGTTAATCTATATCTTGTGTAAGTTGGTCGTTTTAAATTTTTATTGAAATTCCAGGTGTTTGAACCGAGTTTCACATTTTGCATCGTTCAAAAATCACTGCTGATATGAATTCTTTTGACAATACATAAAGATAATCTACTATTAAGCATCATGCAAACTGCCCTTTTTAATTTTGCACAGAACAGTTGAAATTTGACTAAATTGGCCAGTTTTGAGGTAAGATGAAGCAAGCTTGACTTGAGCGAATGTAGCATGGTTGCAAGGCAAAACAATCTTGATTCAGCGATGGATATTTGGAACATAAAAACTATAGAATAACTTTGGTGATGAGTAGACGAAGTGAACAGAATGAGTTGTTGCAACTGACTGGGTGTGACTTCTACTAAGGTATTTTTTTGTCTTTATTTTCCTATTGTTAAAGTTACAGATGAGGTTAAGGGAACTGTTTGATAGTTATAAATTTATAGTTACACATGATAGAGTTAACTCCAGTTTTTAAAGATAGTAGATGGATTATGTTGTATTTATCATGTATTAGATGCCTGAATTGTTGATATGAAAGTTGAAGGAATGTGATTGCCATATAAAACTCTGGAAAAATGATTTAATGGGTATACAAATTATGTAACTCAATTTCATAACTTGAATAACTTTAATGCCTGTACACTTAACTTTAATGACTGATAAAATAGTACATGGTGCTTGTTTTTATGCTTGTCATGTTAGAGGCTGCCATCACTGCTGACGTGTTTCTGAACAAAAACTGGGAATAGGTACTTAATATTATTCCATTTCTTGGTCAATTTGCTCATTTCTGCAATCACTATATAACTGCTCCCAGATGATAGGTACATTTCTTATTTTCATGATCAGGATTTTACGGAAAATAAATAAGGGAGATTTGGCGCTTTGAAAAAGTTTGTGGAATCAAATTTTGATATGTGCAAATGGGTAGGCTTGGGTATCGTCGGGGCACAGGTAACATATTATTCATTTGCATGATTTTTGCAACATTGACTGATTGCTATACGTTCTTAATAGTCAACCTTTAGAATGTATCAATTTTCCTTTTATCGTTCAAATTTAATCTTGGTTGTTAAGAATCATTCTCATGATTGCCAAACTGTTAGAATACAACAATCTCAAATTTATCTAGTTTCAAAACAAACCAACTGTAAAACCATGCTAAAATTGTCAATGCTTTCTGTCAAGCGAGTAGCAATTCTTCTTTTTCGGCTTCTTTGTAGCATTGACTTTAGTTAATGTTTAAAACATCGACTAAGTTAACAGACCTGTTAAAATTTATTATCTGTGCGCCATTAATTGTCAAATGCATATCTTGTAGTGTTACGAGACGTTGCGTAAATTGCCTTATCGGCAAACATTGATAGATTGTTTAGAGTTGCTTCAAATGCATTCCTCGTAAAGAAATTTTTCTAACATCGAGTATCTTTGCATCTATGATTTGGTTATGATTGATAATATGGGCTTTATGATATATGATTTGAGTTACGTTCTGAAAATCTTGGCCAGTCTCAATTGTTGATGTAAAAATTACATTTTGAACATCCATTTCTATACAGGTGTTGTCAATTTTCCAAGCGATGGTTCTTAGAGCTGTTGGGTCGAGCAGTGGAAGCTACTACAATAGCGATAATGACTACATACATCCCTACAAGGCTTCCTCTCTTGAGAAATCAAGTGCAGAACTCTCCATATTCTCAAGTTCCTCAGCTAATTTCAGTCAATGATTCATGGAACATGAAGGTAGATGAAAAGGTGCACCATATCATTTTTAATAGCATGTTTCCAGTTATTATATTTCCAATTTGTAAAAAAAATGTTTCTTTTACTCAGTTTGGCAGGGCTTAAAGCTGCTTAGAAGCTTATTACCGATGGATGCGATGTTTTTCGTTTATTTGACACAGGAAAAACTGTTATTTGGTATTAAATAATAACAGGGAGAGATTAAATTAAAGTCTCACAGTTGATAACGTTGCGTATGTACAGGTTTTCTGGTTACCGTTTACTTTTAGTTTATTTCATATTTTCATAATGAACTTGAATTTTGTACAGGTATAACAATATAGCATGAGCGTTGAATCAAATGAAAGATAAGAGCTCTAGGTGGAGTTGAAGAAAAGGAGACAGTATTTCTACCTTCTAGACTTGTTGAGTTAGAATGGTGGTTGTCACGCGACTTCGTGGTCATTCTGATATAGTTGTCCCTTTAATTTTTTAAAGACAATTTTAAGGATGTATCCATTTGCCAAGCTAAAGTGGATTTTCAAATAAAAAATGACATGTGAATAGATAGAAGATCCTGAAGCAATGAAGTCTGATGCATTGATTTTCAGTTCTATGCATATAAAAAGACTTTTGAGTATTTTTCAGCGTCATAATAAATAGGTCTAAAGTGTGATTCAATTTCATAGTTTATGTATATGTATTGATTTTTTGCTAAAATCTAACTTACAATAGATTTTAATAAATAATTTTATATTTTATGTTAGACACTTCAACGGTCGGTTTTTTCCACCGTTGTGCGGTAATACTAGTAGTTATAAACTAATTAAATCGTTTGGTAGTGAGGAATTCATCGTTTCGATTGTGTGACTCTTGAATGTAAAGTTGTTCAGCAATTAACTCGAACTATTCAAGTGTTAACGTTCGCATGTTAAAAGGCAGTGTGTCATTTTGGCTAAATTTATTGCTTGCTTATGTTTTGTGAAATCTTGTGGTAGTATAAGATGCATTATCCAGATGTGATGATAACTTACATCAATTCTTTTCATCTAAACAATATCATTTTGGATTTATGGAATCTAGTAATAATCAAACTTCTAGTATCGGCCATACTCAACTCAGTAGTCCTAATATAAAGTCTGCGGTTCAATAAATATATTTATTATTAACGAAAATGCTACGGCCAAAGATTTTAACTTAAAGTTGACTTGAGTACAAACCTCATACGATAGGAGATGGATCCTTCCTTAAAAAATGCTTCGCTTTCAATATTTCTATTTGATCCAACTATAATCACTCGATGGACATCACACCATGATTTGGCTATAATTAAATTGGAGATTTCATATTAAAGATCCATATTATTCCTAAGATAAGAGAACTGCGTAAATCAGTCATATTGATGTTTTTTATTTGACCTTAGTTATATTAACCCATAAAAACCTATAAGTGAGTCGTTTCATAACTATCTATTAAGTATTAGTATGTAACCTCGAGATGATCCCAGTAGTCATGAGTAACATACTACCTAACATTTTTAGAGCATTATGTACTTTAGCCTCAAACGATACATCGATATCCAGTCTCGATGTATCTTGATTAAGAACATTTAAAATGGTATATTTATATTCATCATACTATATTACTCATGATTGCAACTCTTTGTAACTACTACTACAAAATATATCGCTTCATGATTTTCTACTGAATATACCTTTATTTAAATTAATTAATTAAGGTAAAATATTATGTCAAGTATACTACGTTTTATTTTGAACAAGACTTGTTAACAAGTAAGATACGTGTGACTAATTACATAATTGTCTTATGGTATACCCCTAGCTCTGTTAATCTCCCATTTGCATTCGGGGATCAATTATGGAATCTCATTCTAACTTTTCCAATTGGCTTCTTGCAAATCGATCGTGTTTATTTCTTAATAAATGAGTATGCTATTATATTTTAATTATCTACTCTATTAGCTAGGTCTCTCTGACATTGGTAAATTGCTTTATCCTACGGAATGATTTAGAGCATATTTCTCGACTTTAAATGAGATTAAAGTTTTACTACGAGCTATATAGTGACATTGTTACTGTATAACAATTTTATGATATTATTAACATTTGGAGTTACCCTTAGCTCAGTTCGCAACACTATTCAATGAAATTTATTTACCCTTTATATAGAATCAACCCCAATGTTTTATTATAGAAAATTTTCAGCTTTAATATTCTTAATTTGAATTTATTATTGACATTCTATACTCAATATCAGTTATGTAGTTTTGAGTCTAGTTACTCCTTTATAAGAATTTTATTATTTTTGAAAATAATTCTCTGTTATTATATAAATATACAAAAACACTCTGCACTACCACTCATTGACCCGCACTTGGATTTAATTTTACTTCCTGTATCAAAAACATAAACAGATCTTGATGTAGTGGACAATGTAATATGCTTGATAATTCCTATTGCTAATGTATAAGGGACTTATCTCATATGGTCTATATTAACAATTTTAGAAGATTGCCTTGTATATCATTTGGGCCGCTCCCAAAATATTTTATACTCACCATAAAAGATATCATTTACAATTCGTAGAGCATGAAAACAAGTAGGGTTGGTTTCAACATAAGTACATTTTTTAAATTAACACCGTGTTAGATTAGAAATATCCATGTACTGATTTAATAACACATGCTTCCCATGCATTTTGATTATTAAGAAAACTGTTTGGTATACTTGTTCAATTTTGATGCTTATTGAAATATACGTTCGTACCAGTTCATTAATCACATTAAAAATACTTATAAACCAAAGTATTGCTCCCATTGACATCATGACTTCTAGTTGTTGTGTGCAAACCATCAATTCTAAATTGCTATTTCAAATTTTCCATTTTGACACATATATACCAAATCACAAATAGTACTACTATGTGATACTTTTCGTAAGTAAATCCAAAAAACTTGAGCACATCAAATGATGAATCAGTTAGTTCAATTTCAACAATTGAAATTTACAGTAATATTCTTATTGGTATGGCTAGTTACATTCTAACTGTTAGAGATAAAGATAAATATATGTTGCCTTTATTTGGTATTGCATTAATTTGGAGTTATATTTGTTATCGTATTAATTAGGGTCAATATTTGGTATAGAATTATTTATTATAATTGACCCAATTATATGCTCTAGAATATTCTTATCTAGATAAACCATGTATAAATAGAGACAATGTTTAGCATTGTAAATCAATAAGCAATCAATAAAAATGTAGCCTTTTATATTTTACAGTTTTATCTCTCTCTCCTCTCTGGATCAAATTCTAACATGGTATCAGAGCTAGATTGCAGAGCTGAGAGAATTAAAAGAGAGAGAGAGAGAGAGTCGAATTGTTTCGAGTCCCGTTTGGATCGAATTGTACTGGGTTTCACTTCTTCCATATTGATTCCAGCAGCCACACCAGGGAGTTTGTGTTGCGCGACATTGATTTAAGATTCGGGTTATTGGCAATTACAATTTGGTTAAAGGTGAAATCTTTTCATTTCTCCTGATCCTAAAAGATCGAATAATATATCTAGCTTTGGAGAACAAAGGAGTCTTCTTACTCAATTGTTCCAGGAACTTGACGGTCCTAGTGAGCCTATCTCCGCTTTGACCTACTGATATAGTGAGCCAATCTCATTGGATTCGAAAGCTTCTTCTCCGATGCCATGGCGAAGTCTCAGGAGTGGCTGGCGGCATGATGATTGATTTAGGGCATATGAAGCTTTGATTTGGTTCAGCCGATGGACTCCCAGTGGCTTCCGTTAGTTCTGGCTAAGGGTGGTTATCGTATTTTTATGCTATAACGTATTGGGGAGGTGTTTGTTCGTGGTTATTGAGCTGATTTTGGGGAAGTCAATTTAGGGCTAAGTTTGTGGAAATAGGGGGTGCAATAGTTGATTGGAGGCGTAAATTGGCAGCTGAGACAGGTCGCAGATTTTTAGGGCTAGGTGTAAAAAAAATGCGGTGTTATTGAGTAGTGGTGGTGTTTGCAAATGTTCTTATTGTAGTGGTTTATGGTGTTGAGGCGAGGGTGTTGATTGGTTTGTTGTAGGCTGGTTTAGGTGGTGAACTTGAGGCGGTTCAGTGCATAAGTGTGGATGATGGTCCGACTGTCAATGTATGTGTGTTTGTCTGAAGTGTGGTTGTAGTTTAGTGAGTGGTATGAGTTTTGATGATGGAAGAATGGTATTGAAGGTTGAAGTAAAGGAAAGACTGCTGGAGTTTGGTCTATATGGGTGTGGTTTGTTGCTGCTTTGTCGATGGTGGACCGGGAAGCGTGTATGTTGGAGTTTAATGCGAATTGTTTGACTGTTTGGTTATGGGTAGAGGTATTCGTTTGGTATATATTGTATGGAGATGATGGAGATTGTTATAGGCTTGGTAAAAAAAATTAAAAAAATAAAGAAAGAAATAGTAGGATGCTTGTTTGCTGAATTGGATTGGTGCTAGCTAGGTGATTGTGCTATTGCCTCATATGCTTAGTTAGCATGCAAGAAATCTTTCTCTTTTTAGGTGTTGTTGTCAAATTCAATAAGCAGTTTTAATTAAGATATGTAATGTTTTCTTTTTTTTTTTAGTTTGTCCAAATCATTGTTTCAGTCCCTGTGCTAAAAAAATGGCGATACAATGATTGCTGGTGTTTGTCTGGCGTTGATGGAGAAGTTTAGCTGTCTTGGATGGATTGTTGTATGTGATGATGATGGAGTTTGTTTGGTTATGAAGATGGAAATGGATGGTGTTGAATTGTGTGGACTGTGTTGACGGTGAAGCTTGTAGTTGTGAAGTTTTTTTTGGAGGTGGTTTGTTTGGAGTTTTGGTTGAAGATGGACTATGTTGAATTGTAGTTGTGAAGTTTTGTGTGGATTGTGTTAAGATGTGTTGAAGAGTCTTAGAGATGAGTGATGGTGACGATGGGTTGATTGTGTTGTTAGAGAGTAACATTAGTTTGAAGTTGTTTGTTGTTCATTTGATGTCTGTATCGGTAACCCTGTTTATTAGGAGGGCAACTGACGTTGATTGAAGGTGGTATATGGTACTGTAAGGTATGTTTGGAGGATGCAAACATATGCTGATTCATCCCTATTGATTTGGTTTTCGTTTGATATGTTTGGAGGATGCAAGCATATGCAAACTCATCCCACTTTGGTTTATTTTGTTTTCTTTGTATGTTTGGGGGATGCAAACAAACAAACACATCCGGGTCCAGTTTTGTCATTTGCCGCTCAAATCTTTGGCTTACCGATCAGGTTGAAGATTGTTGATTTGTTGTTGAGTGTTTGGTATTTGGTGCTTGGAGTTTGGTGTTGCTCTCTGACAATGTTGAAATGGTTGCTCGATCTTGCTACTCTTCATTTTATAGCTTCTATTTGGCAAACTCACGATTCTCCACATCGTGAGTTTGAGGGGGATGATAGAGATAAAGATAAATATATATTGCATTTATTTGGTATTGCATTAATTTGGGGTTATATTCGGTATCGTGTTGATTTGGGTCAATATTTTGTATAGAATTATTTATTATAATTAACCCAAATATATGCTCTAGTATATTCTTATCTAGATAAACCATGTATAAATAGAGGCAAGGTTTAGCATTGTAAATCAATAAGTAATCATTAAAAATGTAGTCTTTTATGTTTTACAGTTTTATCTCTCTCTCTCCTATCTAGATCAAATTCTAACACTAACAACATTTGCCTTTCTCCAAAAAAAACATATTGTGGCCAATGGTTCATATGCCTTTGGACTTGACTGTCAAAATCATATTTTGATAAAATATTTGAAACTGCTTTAGATCTATGCATTATACCATATCATACAGTCAATAATCTAAATGGTTAAATTAAATAACAAGGATTATTTATATTTTTCGGCATCGACAAAAAAACATAGTTCTCCTCGATGTATGAGAATATTTATTAGACGTTCTAATACTGTAATGGCCCGTGTTTTTGGCCGTCAAATATTTAATTTAATTTATTATTTTAAATATTATATTTGGAATATTAATGGAATTTAATATTTAATTCGACAATAAAACAAATTTTGAACGTTATAATTTTTATATAATATAAAACGAGCTCGAAATCGCGCGGTAGTTCGTAATATTTGGTTTTGAACTTCAGCTGAGAATACATGATTCGATATAAGTCGGATTTCTGTGAAACAAGAAACGTTGGAACCGTATTGACGATAATTTTCATATGAAAGAGAAAAATCCAGATTTCATGTTTTAAATAGTAAGTTATGGCCAAATCAAAATTTGAAATAATCGCTGTGGAAATCGTTATTAAAATGTAGGCCTTTAAAATAGCCGTTTTGCAAACGGGCTTCGTTTTCGGCGAAATTAGTTTCATTGGGACAATATCATCAAATTATTGTCAGAAAATCAAATTGCATGGCAAACCGATGTCATGTGCGACCACGGTAGCCGTAAACGCCCATTCAATTTATATAGCGCATAATTAAATCAATTCAATTTAATATAGAGATATTTGAGTGTAACTTGAGCAGACGATCGAATTAAGCCACGGAACCAACTCCGTTGAGTTCGTATCGTCGATTAGAGTCAGGATAGGTATATCGTTTGCTATTTTTGGAGACCGGATAATTTGGCGTTGAAAAGTGTATTGCGGTGCGCGGTAAAAATAGCCTACCAGGGAAACAGTCTCAGAATGCGACGAAACTGGTGCCGTTGGGTTCGTATTGATTAATTATTATAAGATTTGAAAGTTTCAAGTTGATTGGATTTATCCAGTGATCATGGAAAAATTAAACGCGTGTTTATTTCTGGTTTTATAAAGGATTTTTTTTTCAAACGATGTCAGATTTCGATGAAACTTGTCCTATTAGGTCCGGAACATTTTTCTATGCTAGGATTAGCATTTTTATCAGAAAACAGAAGTTGATTATGGTTAGTTTTTCGTGTTACTTTCAACATGAAGTTTCGTTGAATTATAATAATATAAATTCTATCCCACCCTATATATACAGTCACGTTTACCATAATTATCGGTCAAAGATGGTTTCTCGTGCTCAACAGAAAACCAAGCTGCCACCATCGTTACTTAACAAATGAAATTTACTCCATCGTCCTCCCTGTTTTCACTCGAATACTTCAATGAATCAAAGTACTTCCGAAAGTAAACTTATAGAGTGGACCGAGCTCTATACTTTGGACGGAGGCGATCACCTCCGGCGATCTGAGGCGACGACTGGAGGCCCTGAAAGCCAGCAAGGCTCGTAGCATATTTTTGACATTCGGCAGCACCTGGCGAGGCGGGATTCGAGCCGAGGAGGGGATGGACTGAGGCATACCGGTGGGTGGTCATCGATCAGGCCCCGACAAACCTAACGACGTGCATTAGTGAGCTTTTGGTGGACTGCGTTGGTCGTTTCCAGCGCTGGAGGAATTACGTCCGACCTGGGTTCCTATTAGTAGAAAGCAAGCCATTTGATTAAAAAAAGTAAATTTAAAGTATTATTAGTTTTATAATGGTATACTTATAATAATTAAAATGGATGTAGGGTTTTCAAACAGGAACAAGACGCAAAGGGGGAAAACAACGAAGGCCTGGGGTAAAATTGCAACGGCCGACCTTTAGATTGTCAAAAACCACGGTAGTAAGAATGGGGAAAAACAACAGATGCGGGAAAAATCGTACAAACCAAGATACGGTGGAATCATCTCGACAAGGTCTACGCTATGGAATGGAATTGGACACTATTGGAATCAACTGGAATTTTTAATTAAATTAAACAACTGTTTAATTTAATTAAAACGAATCGTTGACAACAGAATCGAAACCAAAGTGAGTTAAACTCACTCAGTTTTCCCCCTTTATATTTTATATAAATTGGGTTTTTATTTTGTGTGCTCTGTTTGCTAATGGTTAACTGTTTACAAAATTTATATTTATTTGTTGATTTAACTGATGAAATTAAACCGTGTTTAATTTCAGTGAAATACCAAATCGTTATTTTAACGATTGGTCCTAATAAAGGTAACTTACCTTATTGGTCACGTTTATTTATAAACGTGTTTAAATTGTGAATTGTTTGCATTTCTTGTGGTTGCTGTTAAATGGCCGTTGTTTATTATCAGTTAAATGAAACTGAATGATCTGGTTTGTGATAACCACTTTGGATACAGGGAAGAACAAGTTGGAGGGATCCGACGGGATTCCTCAATATAGTATTTATTTCATATTATCAACATATGAACTGTCCTGTTTGGGGTGATTGCTTTGATTGTTGATTGTTGACTGAAATTTCAACATTTGTTAGTTTAAACCAATGGGCGGTATTGGTTGGATATTTGGCAGCGTATGGCCTATAAAATCAATCGTTTTATAAATATTGATTCACCGTCAGGTGAGTCGATAGAGATGAAGTTATAAAATTTATTTGATAACTGGAGATAGAATTTTAAATATATTATTTTAAATAAAGTTTATAAAAAGGGAAATAAATAAAGATTTTATTAAAGACTTTGATTATTATTAAATTGATTTCATAAAGTCAATTCTGATGTTAATCCGATTTGTAAGTACAAGGATGAGGAAGAAATCGAATGGAAAAATTTGGATAATCGTTTGGTAAAGAAAACAATTAATGGAATTATTTAAATTAACTGTATTTTTAATTAGTTTAAAGTGAGGACTAATTAGAATCGGTTAATGAGATAATCGAGTTTTGAGTTAATTAAATCGACCAGTTTGAATTGAAATTGATTATCAAATTTATGTGTTTCGATTAAATTAGTTTAATGAATACTGTTTAAATGTAAATATAGTTTTTAAGCAGGATTTACTATTTATTTTAATTAATAAAGAAATTAACTACTAATGTAGTTAATGATTGAAATAAATTATTATTTTAATTTATAATAATTTAGGAATTACTTTTCAAAAGTAATCGAAGTGAAATGAAATCAAATGGGATGGTGTAAGGGGTCTATGAATGAGTTTTATATTTAAAACCCGAATTTTTATAACAAAGTTATAGAGAGAAGTTGAAGTGAATACGAGAGAGTAAATTAAATGGTTGCTTAAAAGGAATTGAGAACAAAAGGATTTATATAAAACCAGGGTCATGTAAATGAGATTTTAAGTGTAAAAGCGTTAATATTAGATTAACGTTATTTGAAATTGAAATCAAGTAAAAAGGGGAGAATTGAAATAAGATTTCCAAAGTGGGGAATGGTAGAATAGATTGAAAGGAGAATTAAGTGAGAATTGAATATGGTTATAAGTTATTTTACTACGTAATACAAAGAAATGGTTTTGAGAACATTTGTATATTTATTAAGGATCAAATATCGTATTTTTAAAATAGTAAAAGAGTTAGAAGTTTAATTAAGCAAGAATGAACTAGTTTGTTTTTAATTAAAAGGGCCAAGGGATGCTGAATACTGAACCAGTGAACTCATTGGTGTGTCATGATTGAAACACTGTATATTTTGATAGTTAAATCACCGACTATCAAATCTGTCCAATATGATGGTTGGTATGGAAAGACCGGGATCAAATTTATATTCGAAAACCATTCCGACCAACAAATACGTGAAGATATCAGAGGATGATCGAGATGGAGCATTGAAGACCGTGGATTTTCATAAACGGAAGAACCACTGATATTCTATGTCTGACAAGCAGAGATAAGCTGTGATTCTATCGTGGTTGGAATCTACGGATTGCAGGGACTTCTCTCTACTGATCCATGGGGTGATACCTATATTGGATGCAGTAGGAGAGTGCCTTCGGTTCATCATGTTCCTAGATGACTTGTATGGACGGATGTCTGATAGAATACTTCCAAAGGATCACGTACGTTGATTTCTTCAAACTTATCATAGTTGGTGGCGGAGAATAGCCGTTCTCTTAGCTTCTAACTAGAGTATTTTTGTGGACGTCAATTAATGATATCTGACGGATCTGACGATGTGGCATTCAAAGTGAATAATGACCAAGTGTTCGAATGTTAAACTTTGACCTCAAGCCTCATCAACCGGGAAATGACAAAAATCGGGCAGGTAGCATGGCTATGTGGGTCGCTCCCATTAGGGTGTATAATCACCTATCTAGAGAAAATCCTATTTGCTTCTTTAATCTGTATTTCGATGTTGTCCCTTTTCGAGAGACGGTTGCTGATCCCAACCGTCGGTGATATACATTTGATACACTCAAGCGAAATGAGTGGTCGGTCATGTGTGGGCCGGGTTACAAGATGTTCTTGTTGAGCCCCGTGTATTCGCCTCTAGAGATACACTATCGGCAGGTGGTCCCATACCTTATCATAGTCGGAATCCAATCTCCAACAAGTGCTCGCGGTTTTGTTTGTATACTATATATGTAGAGCGTGAGATGCAAGCGTTCTACTAGATTTCTATTTACTTGTATTTAGACATTATTATAATATCAGACAAGATATTGGTTTCAAAAATGTTTTGGGTTATCGTAAGGTAAAAACTGTCCGTATTTATGTTTGGATTTGGTCTTACGATTATCCTTTTCTTTGGAAAGATTTTGAACTTTAAAAATCAAGTTGTGTGATATCCTTAATACTGTGCAAGTTTTTCTCACTCTGGTTCACCAGACTAACCCGGTGTTTTGTAAATGCTCGAGTTAGCCCGGGGTGTACAGGTTCAGGTTATCGAATGTTGTGAAGAGACGAGCTGGAGATGTTTAGACGTATGATATTATATAGCTACTATTCCGCTGTGTGTTGAATATGGGAACAGGTTATTATAACTGTCCCGTTGCGTGATGTACTCTGATGATTGTAAGTATTTTTAAAGCTCTCAATAAAGATTTATTTCTGTATTATATTTTGTTCCGCTATAATGTGAGACTCTGTGTTGTTTCTTCTTCTTCTATTCTAATATTTCTTTTTTTTCTTATCTCACCCTCTAATTTCTTTCTAATAACTATCTAGTGTTTTCGGTGCTTGGAGGGTCGGCATGAGTTACGGTAAAGGTATTTGTGTCAATTTTCGGGGCCGAAAATCCTTGCGTCGTTACAAATACAATTTAGCACATTTTGATTAGCTAATTTTATTTCACCTTATAGTAATCAGTTTTATCCTTCGATAGTTTCAAAATCCATTTTATTACTAATAATTTCTCAAAGAAATTCCTTTAATATGAAGTTTGTATTTCTTGTGTTTCATAATGCAGTGGATAAACGCTCATGAATGTTTTATGAATTGCCTCTTACATTCAATTGATTTGATTTTAAATTACAAAATTTATGTTCTAAATATAAATATGTCATCTAATGGAATTCCTTCCAAAAATCCCTTTTAAGAGATTCTTATACAAACCGTTATAGAAATACTATGTGCATCCTTTCAATCGCATAACATACGAACTCATTGGCTTAGTATACATTGGAGTATATTATAAACCCTTATTTTGCATGATTTTGTAAACTATTTGTTACACCCTGATATTCTAGTAAAAGAAGATAAAGGATAAACTTACAACAATAAGTGGAAATTCACCATTCACATGAGAAGTTAAAGAAGGACATGACCTTTTCATCTTTCCACCTGTTTACCTTATAACTTGTCACATGATATCGTGTCATAACAACACCTTTTTTCTTGACATTCAACACATGGCATCAAGGCCTTGTCACATATCAACATTGTCAAGGCTTATTACTCAACATCAATGCCAATAGACGAGAAGTTTGTTACCACTCCAAGATTATCGGCCTTATAGATAAGGAGACATTGTCAACAGTATAAACTCATAAAACCATGACAACTGGAATCAGCGATAGAATGGTCTTATGGCACACATTAAAGGAGACTTTACTACCATCAACCTTGATTCCTAATCCCCTACCGTACTTGTTTGCATAATTCTAACTCTACGACCTACATAAATGAGCAACAAGAGCCTTAGTAACTCAATCGACAAGAACGAAGCCAAATGCAAAGATGATATGACAAGGCTATAAATAGAGGCGGAGTGTGAAAACCCGTAACTTCCCCGGTGAGGGAAGCGCGGATAGTTCGAGAACAACACACAAAGGAACGCAGACGGAAGAACATTTCAATGTATATTACAACAATTCCATCAGAATACAAGAATATACAGAGTATAAATCAATATTACACAGAAATATCAGAGATTTAAATTATATTTAAATACATAGCAGCGGAAAATAATACAATACACAACTAGAAGAGATATACGGATACAAAGCTTTCCGGATATCGTTCCAGCTGTAAACCAGGATCCTGTGAATATAAATCTGCAAAACCAAAACTACTAGCTGCCCGTGTCAAAATAAGGGCACCCAAGGTTTAGGTTAAAACAATAAACTCCAGGTCAGTCATGGGACTGGTGTGAGAACTAAAACAGTTATTTAAAACTTTACTTTAAATCAGATATATCAAGGTACCACGTCGTATAACACGGAACGGGTTTACTCCCAAGAACACCAGTGCATAAAACAAACAGCGCAATGCTAAATAAAGAAAAATGAAGCTATTATAAGACCCACGTCCCATCACACAATGCAGCGCAAGCCGGAGGATAGGGTTTTTACCTTATAATAGCAAAGAATGCTTGATACGTTTAAAACAAATCATTTGATACTATTATCAGTGTATAGTGTATAAAACAACTTCAAATCATAAGTATCAATCATAGGCGGCATAAGCACCCCATCCCACTATGTCGCCATACTAGGCTCTACAAATAAAACCGCAAATGTCACGTATTTGGAAGTTGGGTTATCATTTATGGTATGAACTGAGGCAAAAGATAGTCCTCTACCGATTTGAGACCGTCTAGTCCGAGTCTCAGGAACAGCCACAACTGCCCCTTGGATCGTCAGGGCCGGTCCACACGGAGTGGATTATAATGCCTGAACAATACGTCTCTCCACCCTATGGGGTGTAAATGAGCCAATAAATGACTCCATCGGACCCGGATCGTCCGATCAAACCGAGGCGCCTCGCAACAACAACAACCACATAAGTCAAACTCGTCAGGGCATGTAAAACCACTGACGCCACTTCTAACTAGAAAGAAAACGCATGCCCCCCTGAGGTCCTTCTCCCGTTTTTAGTTCATACCGGTTGTGAAACTCGTGAAGTAAACATTACACAAAGCTACGCCACAAAGGTCGTGCTTCGATCATCAACCACAAGACTTTGCTTTTCAACAGAAGCCTTGATCATTTGCCACTTAGGCATGCCACACAGGCAATTCACTCTATGCGTTTGATATCCATCATTATATAACCCCTGAGCTCGTACGTCTCAGAGAAGGGCGTTAAGCAAGAGAATAAATTCTCCGCCGCCAAACCGAAATATATTTAATAGAAATCAATCACACAGACTAAAATCCAATGTCAGACACACAGTCCATTTACAAGTCCGTTCTGGGTCCGAACGAAACCGGAGGCACCTAGTACCCCGCATATCCATTGATCTCCAAGTACGTCTGGACGATCACCAACTGTTTCCGTCTTCTTCGGTGTACATCCCAATCAAGATCATCAGTAATCACCCAAACGACGTGAAGACCTCCGATCTTCGACCACCGTCTTCATCTTCGACTTATCGTCGTATTAGTTATTCAGAATGGGATAAACCCGGTCTTTCCGAATAACTCGCGTATATTTTAAAAAAGTGTTACACAAACACAACATACGCCTCATTCCAATTCATCAGTCACTAACCGTAAATTAATCAAGAGAATAATTCCCCAAATATTAACCCCGAAGGCCGAAACCAACATCAGATCAATATCCAGAAAACCATTCTACTTAGCTAACCGACAGTTAGTTTCTAAATTTCACATTCATAGGGAAAGGTTCCCATTAATTTTATCAAAGATAAATTCCTCGAATTTATTCTTTAATTTTCTTTTGAATTTCGATTCAACTAGTCGGGATTAACGAACCTTACCGAAGTAATCATTTGTTTTAATTTCCCAATCCCAACCTATTCATCCCATGAAGTAAAACTAGTAATACTTCATATCTAACACCACGGTGCTATCAGTAAATTCAATTACCATTTCACGTTCAAATCTAATTAAAGATTTAACTATCGCCTGGAGCAAAACTGGTGATACTCCATTCTCGATCATTTCAATCTAATTAAAGATTCATTAAAACTCCACTTAGCTTTAATCTGTGACTGGGTTAAAGAATCAGTGTCATTTAAAACACGGTTCATGATAAACCCAAAATCACATCACATTTCAATCTGTCCCCGACCGTAAATTAGCAAGTGAGCAATTCCCTAAGTATTAACCCCGAAGGTCGAAACCAACATCAGATCAATACCCCAGAAACCATTTAACTTAACTAATCTCCAGTTAGTTTCTGATTTTCTTAACTCCTTTGGGTCTAAGAACAATATTATTGAAGATACCGTTCACGACAACCCAAAATCACGTTCCATTAATTATCAGGTTAAAGAACAAGTGTTATTTAAAACACTGTTCACGATAAACCCAAAAATCAATATCAATTCAATTCCAATTAAATATTATTTAATTGGTACACTTCATTAAATCTAAATAAAAAGATTTAATCTTTTCTCTACTGGGCTTAAGAACGGTGTTAATGAAGACACCATTCACGACAAACCCAAATCACATTTGATATTCAATACAAGGCTCTGAATAGAAAATATATCGGCTTATATTCAATATCAAATTCTACAACCGACAAATATCATATTGGAAATAACGATATATATATATATATATCTTTCAAATTTCCATAACAACATCTGTATAATCACGAAATCCAACATCGAAATATTTCGAAGACAATTTCGATTCAAATCCATTCCAATGCAATTATTGGAAATTCTGGTTATTTTCAACTACCATTTCAAATCCAATTTATTTATTTTAAAAATAAATAAATTACTATTCTAGTTCAAAACTAGTTCATTTCGATAAAAAACTATTTTTATCTTTTCAAATATGGAGTTTTTCATCTCAATTCTTTCTAAATCATTTCTTATGATTTTACACAAATTATTACTATTTTTAATAATTTTATCAAGGCCCGTACAGTCGATTTCCATCAACGGCTATCGAACTGCACTTACAGCGACCTTTTCCAAATTTTATTTGGACATAATTCCAAATCCATCCGTTAGATTTCTAATTTCTAATAATCGTTAGAAAGCTCTTTTCGATACGAACCCAACGGTTCCGGTTTTAGGAGAATCCGACGGTCGGATCTCCCGCAATATCCATTTGAAGTCAATGGTCGAAATTCGCGAACTGCCGCGGCGCGGCGCGTTCTATTCAGGCCATTATATTATATATATAATATATATAATATATACTTCATCGATTTCCTTTTAAAAACGTATTACATAAATCGTTTTAAATTCGTTTTCAAAACGATTTCAACTTCATTTTCAAATTCAAATCAAAATTGATTTTTTCCAGTATAAATTCATTTTAAATTCATTTCAAATCGATTCCAATTCAAATTGATTTCTAATTCAATTTCAGTTCTAATTCAGTTCAATTCAATTTCAATTCGAATTCATTTCTATTCAGTTTAATTCGAATTCATTTCTATTAAAAATATCAGATTTTGAAATCACTTTCGATATTCATTATAAAATGAATAAAATCGATATAAATATCGTTCACGTCAAAATGGCGTCAATCTAATCAACACGGCTTCATATATTTCTATTTTCAAATATTCTATTTCAAATATTCCTTTTTCAAATATTTCTTTTCAAATATTTCTTTTTCAAAACCGGAATGAGGCCCAATCAATTACCATATAATGTTAATTATATGGATTTTCTACGACACATGTATACAATAACAACGATGAATAATCAACCATCATCCCAAGTGCATTCTACACTGTATAAGCATCAAATATAAATATTCGACGCTTATAACAGTCTGTCAATCAATCGATCGACATACAACTAAACAATCGGGATTAGTGTACATCAAATATCATCCCAATACCCGTGTGGGGTTTCAAACAATCAAACACATATTTTATTTGTGCAGTTGGGCGATGTGTAAAATTTATCGTCCCAATCAATATCAGTCAAATGTGTGTATATAAACAAATCATCCGATCTGTTTATTTTTATTTCATTTTACATACACGTTAAAAATTCTATTCTCAACTATAAAATATTTTATTTTCATTTCACATCACAACACACAATCAACAACACATCAAAATCATACAAACAAGCATACAAGTCATCCATGGTCTGTGGACGACGGGTGTCGGGTGCTACTAAACACCGTCTGCATCTTAGTATATATTTCAACTAGAAAATTAAATTAAAAGTGAGAAGTTCTCACAGAGGATTCCACTCCGCCGTGCTTTTCTTTTGAACTGCTGAACCGTCTGGATCTGCTTGAAACTCCTATGCAGTTCTTTTCACGCTGTTCAAAATAAAAATTATATTTTTATTACTTCATTCTAACAAATAAAAATTATACTTTTACTTCATCTTCATATATATTTTCGACGCTTCATTCTATATAAAAATTATATTTTTATATATCTACTTCTAATATATAAAGATCAAATTTTTACTTTACTATATATAATAAAAATCAGATTTTTATTTCACTACATATATAAAGATCAAATCTTTACTATATATATATATATATAAAAATCATATTTTTAATATGCCACTAGTATAAAAATTATATTTTTAACCTTTCTATATGATAAAAATTATATTTTTATTATCTTCTTCACTCGACAAAAATCATTTCTTTTTAAAACTAAAAATCGCCCCTTTTTGCAATCAAAAATCATATTTTTACTGAGCTAAAAATCCTAACTTTGCTTCGATGTATATATATTTTAAAACAATTCTAATTTCAGTCATAAAATCACGTTAATTTTTATTTTAAAATCCCGTCATTACTGAATAATAATAAATAAAAATAAAAAAGGAAGGAAAGGGGAAGAACACTCACCGATTCGCGGCGGAAGAGGTTGAACGGGGTTGGGCTGCGCGCGCAGGCGAGGGGAGGAAGAAGAGGGGGCTTCAGGCGGCGTCGGGGTGGCGCGGGGGCGGTAGCACGGTGGCGCGCTGCGATTGGGGGGGCTCGATTGGGTCTCGCGGTCAAGGAAGAAGAAGGGGAGGATGGGACGCGAGAGGGGGGCTGGCCAGCGGCGGTGGCGCCTGGCGAGGGGAGGCCGACGGAAATCGAGCGGGGGTGCTGAGTGGTTTTTCGTTTTTTTTCCTGAAATGATCTGAACGGAGGGGGGTAGCGTTGACTTTGAAGAGAGGATTGGGGGGGGGGGTTGTTTAATTATTTAATTATTTCATTTCTCTAAAAAGTAACTTTTTATTTCGACCTCGAAATGAGGCTCACCGCCTGTCGTCTATAGCTAATTACCCCCATTCCGAACACAATGGGATATGTATCATAGGCTGATTCGACCGTTTCGATCAGTCTCCGTTAAAATCAACATATAAATCTATATACTGAATTTGAACGCGCATTTCAATTTACCGGGGTCACACACGAACTCTAAAAATTCCAAAAAAATATTTTCTAGCTTCGTATTGACGATACGGTCCTAACAAAACTAGTTTCGTTGAATTCTGAGACCGTTTGAAAAATGGTCAATTTCCATTCGATTAAAATCAACTGAAACTGGCCAAACGCATTTTCCTTTGCCACGCTCACATATTGATTCGAAAAATTACGAAATTTGAAACCTAGCAATAATTTGACATCATGGATCCAACAAAAGTGGTTTCCTCGAAATCCGAGATTGTTTGCAAAAATTCCATTTTTAAGGGCCTGAATTCCATAGCGACTATTCAGAATTTTCAACTGGACATAACTTTTTATTCCCGCTATGAAATCTTGATTTTTCGGATTCGTTGGAAAGATATTCTCTATTAGATTCCAATATTTTTGGTTTCACTAAAATCCGGTTTATTTTGCACCCGGTATGTTCAATTGAAGTTTGAAATCGAATTATCGAACTACCGCGCCATTTTCAATTCCTTTTATAATTATAAATAATTATTTAAATTCTAACGACGGTCTATATAATATATATGTTCGAATTATATTCAAAATAAATTTCTCGTCGATATTATTTAAAATAATTCATTTTAAATATTCAAATTTCGCTAAAATTGCCAAAATAAAAATTTTAAATTGGCCCAGATTTCCGGGTTATTACAATCTCCCCCACTTAAAACTTTTCGTCCCCGAAAAAGAACGAAGACGAAAGTTGTTTAACAAATCAACTCAACTTCCAGTGTTTTTATTATGGCTTAAGTTCTTCAACTTTTCAGTTTCTAAGAACTTTTCAAAAATTTCAAAAATTTGGCTAACACCCTAAATTTTCGAAAAATTTCGCCATAACCTCCCCTGCACCGGGAGCACGGGAAAATCCCGAAATTTCCATACAGGCCATCTGATCTTAAAAAGAAAAAGAAAAAGCCAAGCGGCTCATAAAATCATCATCACCCAAACAAAACCGTAAATTATGGTAAACATGTACCTATTTGTCGGGCAAACAATTTTATTCTTCTGCTCTAGCCTCTTTGCTAAGACCTGTTCAATGTAAGTACATGTATATGCAAGCAAATGCGACAAATTTCAATACAATTTACTATTTGATACAATTTGGCCAAACGTTCAACATTTAATTTAATCAAACAATAATCAAACAACACAACCAGCAATCCATTAATTGTTTAGCTTTTCAAATTCATAACTTTAATATACATTCCAAAAAATCAGATTTTTGATGCCAAATCACAACAATAAGCCCTATCTAGTTTCGGTTCTCACACCAGTCAATTGGAAATATATAGAAATCTCACTTTCGAAACTCGAAAATAAATACTGGCGATGGTGCCCTGTCACCAGAATTATCCCCGGGCACTAGAGTGTGATTCTATAACCATCCAATACCTTAAAACTTCGAATACACGTTTGCAAGACATATATGCAAAATCTTTATATATTGGATTGTCCAAATCAATTTTATAATAAATAATCAAATACGAATAAGTGATTCAAATTTCAAAACAAAAATTGTTTTCATTTAAAAATATACTCTTCACACTCGTTCTAGGATACTACTGATCCCATCTCTAAAGAATCATTCCCATGAGATATTACTAATCCAATTTCTAATGAATTCTTTCGTATGGTTCTAATGTGCCTTGTTCTCTGAGCTTTGTACCCGTAACTTCCCCAGTGAGGGAAGCGCGGATAGTTCGAGAACAACACACAAAGGAACGCAGACGGAAGAACATTTAAATGTATATTACAACAATTCCATCAGAATACAAGAATATATAGAGTATAAATCAATATTACACGGAAATATCAGAGATTTAAATTACATTTAAATACATAGCAGCGGAAAATAATACAATACACAACTAGAAGAGATATACAGATACAAAGATTTCCGGATATCGTTCCAGCTGTAAACCAGGATCCTGTGAATATAAATTTGCAAAACCAAAACTACTAGCTGCCCATGTCAAAATAAGAGCACCCAGAGTTTAGGTTAAAACAATAAACTCCAGGTCAGTCATGGGACTGGTGTGAGAACTAAAACAGTTATTTAAAACTTTACTTTAAATCAGATATATCAACGGACCACGCCGTATAACACGGAATGGGTTTCCTCCCAAGAACACCAGTGCATAAAACAAACAACGCAATGCTACATAAAGAAAAATGAAGCTATTATAAGACCCACGTCCCATCACACAATGCAACGCAAGCCGGAGGATAGGGTTTTTACCTTATAATAGCCAAGAATGCTTGATACGTTTAAAACAAATCATTTGATACTATTATCAGTGTATAGTGTATAAAACAACTTCAAATCATAAGTATCAATCATAGGCGACATAAGCGCCCCATCCCACTATGTCGCCATACTAGGCTCTACAAATAAAACCGCAAATGTCACGTATTTGGAAGTCGGGTTATCATTTATGGTATGAACCGAGGCAAAAGATAGTCCTCTACCGATTCGAGACTGTCTAGTCCGAGTCTTGGGAACAGCCGCAACTGCCCCTTGGATCGTCAGGGTCGGTCCAAACGGAGTGGATTATAATGCATGAACAATACGTCTCTCCACCCTATGGGGTGTAAATGAGCCAATAAATGACTCCATCGAACCCGGATCATCCGATCAAACCGAGGCGCCTCGCAACAGCAACAACCACATAAGTCAAACTCATCAGGGCGTGTAAAACAACTGACGCCACTTTTAACTAGAAAGAAAACGCATGCCCCCATGAGGTCCTTCTCCCATTTTTAGTTCATACCGGGTGTGAAACTCGCGAAGTAAACGTTACACAAAGCTACGCCACAAAGGCCGTGCTTCGATCATCAACCACAAGACTTTGCTTTTCAACAGAAGCCTTGATCATTTGCCACTTAGGCATGCCACACAGGCAATTCACTCTATGCGTTTGATATCCATCAGTATATAACCCCTGAGCTCGTACGTCTCAGAGAAGGGCATTATGCAAGAGAATAAATTCTCCGCCGCCAAATAGAAATATATTTAATAGAAATCAATCACACAGACTAAAATCCAATGTCAGACACATAGTCCATTTACATGTCTGTTCTGGGTCCAAACGAAACCGAAGGCACCTAGTACCCCGCATATCCATCGATCTCCAAGTACGTCTGGACGATCACCAACTGTTTCCATCTTCTTGGGTGTACATCCCAATCAAGATCATCAGTAATCACCCAAACGATGTGAAGACCTCCGGTCTTCGACCACCGTCTTCATCTTCGACTTATCGTCGTATTAGTTATTCAGAATGGGATAAACCCGGTCTTTCCGAATAACTCGCGTATATTTTAAATAAGTGTTACACAAACACAACATACGCCTCATTCCAATTCATCAGTCACTAACCGTAAATTAATCAAGAGAATAATTCCCCAAATATTAACCCCGAAGGCCGAAACCAACATCAGATCAAGAGAATAATCGACTTATCGTCGTATTAGTTATTCGGAATGGGATCCGTAGTAAGAGACCCCAGTATATTATTGATGAATGACCTCGATTCTTCAGATCCTCCGAACTCCTTTTCTATTCGCCCCTGGATCTATTCCTGCCGCGTCCACGTCCAAGGTAGTCAATACTCCAGCAACTAGAGCTGCATCATCTTGCTCATTATTGAGAATAGGCCTCTCCTCACACCGTACCAGTTCATCGATATGCTTCATGCAGTTTCATCTTCCGAATCCTACTTCGTCGAGTGTATAGATTTTGAAATGAAAGAGATTCCCACGTCACTCTTCTCATAACATATCCTGTTCTCAAAAGTTTTCTCCCGGATTAACCGGTTGATTTAAGACGGGGTTCTATGCTTTCACCATAGCCCCATTTGACAAAAGTGAGCTTCCCCTATATCTTTTGTAGGAATAAGATAGCAATGCTCATTCGTAAATTTCATTTCATGCTTCCGCAACTTCGCAGCTCAATATACTGGGGTGAGATCAATGGAAACTCATAAAAGCGGACGGCATTGTTCATACGATCAAAGTTCTCACTATTCATAATGAAAGAGTCTTTCATAAACTTCCTTTTATCGAGCATACATAATAGCTCTTATACGCTTGTACAGAGGCGGAATTAATATACTGCACAAAGCACCGGGAGCGCTCGACAGTTAGTTTCTAAATTTCACATTCATAGGGAAAGGTTCCCATTAATTTTATCAAAGATAAATTCCTCGAATTTTTTCTTTAATTTTCTTTTGAATTTCGATTCAACTAGTCGGGATTAACGAACCTTACCGAAGTAATCATTTGTTTTAATTTCCCAATCCCAACCTATTCATCCCATGAAGTAAAACTGGTAATACTTCATATCTAACACCATGGTGTTATTGGCAAATTCAATTACCATTTCACGTTCAAATTTAATTAAAGATTTAACTATCGCCTGGAGCAAAACTGGTGATACTCCATTCTCGATCATTTCAATCTAATTAAAGATTCATTAAAACTCCACTTAGCTTTAATCTGTGACTGAGTTAAAGAATCAGTGTCATTTAAAACACGGTTCTTGATAAACCCAAAATCACATCACATTTCAATCAGTCCCCGACCGTAAATTAGCAAGTGAGCAATTCCCTAAGTATTAACCCCGTAGGCCGAAACCAACATCAGATCAATACCCCAGAAACCATTTAACTTAACTAATCTCCAGTTAGTTTCTAATTTTCTTAACTCCTTTGGGTCTAAGAACAGTATTACTGAAGATACCGTTCACGACAACCCAAAATCACGTTCCATTAATTATCAGGTTAAAGAACAAGTGTTATTTAAAACACTGTTCACGATAAACCCAAAAATCAATATCAATTCAATTCCAATTAAATATTATTTAATTGGTACACTTTATTAAATCTAAATAAAAAGATTTAATCTTTTCTCTACTGGGCTTAAGAACGGTGTTAATGAAGACACCATTCACGACAAACCCAAATCACATTTGATATTCAATACAAGGCTCTGAATAGAAAATATATCGGCTTATATTCAATATCAAATTCTACGAACAACAAATATCGTATTGGAAATAACGATATATATATACACATATCTTTCAAATTTCCATAACAACATCTGTATAATCACGAAATCGAACGTCGAAATATTCCGAAGACAATTTCGATTCAAATCCATTCCAATGCAATTATTGGAAATTCTGGTTATTTTCAACTACCATTTCAAATCCAATTTATTTATTTTAAAAATAAATAAATTACTATTCTAGTTCAAAACTAGTTCATTTCGATAAAAATCTATTTTTATCTTTTTAAATATGGAGTTTTTCATCCCAATTCTTTCTAAATCATTTCTTATGATTTTACACAAATTATTACTATTTTTAATAATTTTATCAAGTCCCGTACAGTCGATTTCCATCAACGGCTATCGAACTGCACTTACAGCGACCTTTTCCAAATTTTATTTGGACATAATTCCAAATCCAACCGTTAGATTTCTAATTTCTAATAATCGTTAGAAAGCTCTTTTCGATACGAACCCAACGGTTCCGGTTTTAGGAGAATCCGACGGTCGGATCTCCCGCAATATCCATTTGAAGTCAATGGTCGAAATTCGCGAACTGCCGCGGCGCGGCGCGTTCTATTCAGGCCATTATATTATATATATAATATATATAATATATACTTCGTCGATTTCCTTTTAAAAACGTATTATATAAATCGTTTTAAATTCGTTTTCAAAACGATTTCAACTTCATTTTCAAATTCAAATCAAAATTGAATTTTTCCAATATAAATTCGTTTTATATTCATTTCAAATCGATTCCAATTCAAATTGATTTCTAATTCAATTTCAGTTCTAATTCAGTTCAATTCAATTTCAATTCGAATTCATTTATATTCAGTTTAATTCGAATTCATTTCTATTCAAAATATCAGATATTGAAATCACTTTCGATATTCATTATAAAATGAATAAAATCGATATAAATATTGTTCACGTCAAAATGGCGTCAATCTAATCAACACGGCTTCATATATTTCTATTTTCAAATATTCTATTTCAAATATTCCTTTTTCAAATATTTCTTTTCAAATATTTCTTTTTCAAAACCGGAATGAGGCCCAATCAATTACCATATAATGTTAATTATATGGATTTTCTATGACACATGTATACAATAACAACGATGAATAATCAACCATCATCCCAAGTGCATTCTACACTGTATAAGCATCAAATATAAATATTCGACGCTTATAACAGTCTGTCAATCAATCGATCGACATACAACTAAACAATCGGGATTAGTGTACGTCACATATCATCCCAATACCCGTGTGGGGTTTCAAACAATCAAACACATATTTTATTTGTGCAGTTGGGCGATGTGTAAAATTTATCGTCCCAATCAATATCAGTCAAATGTGTGTATATAAACAAATCGTCCGATCTGTTTATTTTTATTTCATTTTACATACACGTTAAAAATTCTATTCTCAACTATAAAATATTTTATTTTCATTTCACATCACAACACACAATCAACAACACATCAAAATCATACAAACAAGCATACAAGTCATCCATGGTCTGTGGACGACGGGTGTCGGGTGCTACTAAACACCGTCTGCATCTTAGTATATATTTCAACTTGAAAATTAAATTAAAAGTGAGAAGTTCTCACAGAGGATTCCACTCCGCCGTGCTTTGCTTTTGAACTGCTGAACCATCTGGATCTGCTTGAAACTCCTATGCAGTTCTTTTCACGCTGTTCAAAATAAAAATTATATTTTTATTACTTCATTCTAACAAATAAAAATTATATTTTTACTTTATCTTCATATATATTTTCGACGCTTCATTTTATATAAAAATTATATTTTTATATATCTACTTCTAATATATAAAGATCAAATTTTTACTTTACTATATATAATAAAAATCAGATTTTTATTTCACTACATATATAAAGATCAAATCTTTATTATCTATATAATATAAAAATCATATTTTTAATATGCCACCAGTATAAAAATTATATTTTTAACCTTTCTATATGATAAAAATTATATTTTTATTATCTTCTTCGCCCGACAAAAATCATTTCTTTTTAAAACTAAAAATCGCTCCTTTTTGCAATCAAAAATCATATTTTTACTGAGCTAAAAATCCTAACTTTGCTTCGATGTATATATATTTTAAAACAATTTTAATTTCAGTCTGAAAATCACGTTAATTTTTATTTTAAAATCCCGTCATTACTGAATAATAATAAATAAAAAAAGGAAGGAAAGGGGAAGAACACTCACCGATTCGCGGCGGAAGAGGTTGAACGGGGTTGGGTTGCGCGCGCAGGCGAGGGGAGGAAGAAGAGGGGGCTTCAAGCGGCGTCGGGGTGGCGCGGGGTCGGTAGCACGGTGGCGCGCTGCGATTGGGGGGGCTCGATTGGGTTTCGCGGTCAAGGAAGAAGAAGGGGAGGAGGAAGGGGAGGACGGGACGCGAGAGGGGGGCTGGCCAGCGGCGGTGGCGCCTGGCGAGGGGAGGCCGACGGAAATCGAGGGGGGGGGGTGCTGAGCGGTTTTTCGTTTTTTTTCTGAAATGATCTGAACGGAGGGGGGGTAGCGTTGACTTTGAAGAGAGGATTGGTGGGGTTTATTTAATTATTTTATTATTTTATTTCTCTAAAAAGTAACTTTTTATTTCGACCTCGAAATGAGGCCCACCGCCTGTCGTCCATAGCAAATTACTCCCATTCCGAACACAATGGGATATGTATCATAGGCTGATTCGACCGTTTCGATCAGTCTCCATTAAAATCAACATATAACTCTATATATTGAATTTGAACGCGCAGTTCAATTTACTGGGGTCACACACGAACTCTAAAAATTCCAGAAAAATATTTTCTAGCTTCGTATTGACGATACGGTCCTAACAAAACTAGTTTCGTCGAATTCTGAGACCATTTGAAAAATGGTCAATTTCTAGTCGATTAAAATCAACTGAAACTGGCCAAACGCGTTTTCCTTTGCCACGCTCACATATTGATTCGAAAAATTACGAAATTTGAAACCTAGCAATAATTTGACATCACGAATCCAACAAAATTGGTTTCGTCGAAATCCGAGATTGTTTGAAAAATTCCATTTTTAAGGGCCTGAATTCCATAACGACTATTCAGAATTTTCAACTGGACATAACTTTTGATTCCCGCTATGAAATCTTGATTTTTCGGATTCGTTGGAAAGATATTCTCTATTATATTCCAATATTTTTGGTTTCACTAAAATCCGGTTTATTTTGGAAGTTTGAAATCGAATTATCGAACTACCGCGCCATTTTCAATTCCTTTTATAATTATAAATATTTATTTATATTCTAACGACGATCTATATAATATATACGTTCGAATTATATTAAAAATAAATTTCTCGTCGATATTATTTAAAATTATTCATTTTAAATATTCAAATTTCGCTAAAATTGCCAAAATAAAAATTTTAAATTGGCCCAGATTTCCGGGTTATTACACGGAGGGGCATCTTTGGAGCGGTTGACCATTTTACTGCCAACTCTACGTTGTTCAATAAAGAATATGGAGCGTCTCTATACTTATGCCTTTTTGTGGGATGATAGATAACAGACTTGACTGAATCGTTCTGTGGAGTTCACGTCTAATGGGCTTAAATAAGCCCTATTATGATATAACTCCATGGATGCTCTTCATCGCTACTTTTATCTGAGATTTCATAAAAGGATTATTACTTCCATAAAAATTAAATGATGGATAACCACTTCTCTTCTCAACTTAGTCACCCTTAGATGATTCATATGAATGTTCAACATGATTATAATACTATTGAAGTTTATCGACACCTTCGATAAGCATGATTACCTCAGATGATAAAGGACTTGGAGACATGTTCCTTTTACTAATAAGTCCTTATCGACCAAGTCAATATAAATCAGAAAATTAACCAAAAATGGTCCAGTAGTTTGACAAGGCTTTCGAATATGTCAATAAGAACAGTGGAATGCGAAGTCTATCTTAATGGTAAGGATTCGTAATCAACTGGAAACCTTATCAATCAAGATGATAAGAACATATTATTGACCAAGTTGATAAGGATCATCTATATTTCATTAAACTTTGTCAAACCAGTAAGAATCATTCTAAATCTCCTTATTAGAAGCTACATATTATAAAATTTTCGAATAAATAAGGAGGGGTCTCATATCAACTGAATCGATAAAAGCACTTGTTTATGGATAGGAATTAACTATGTGTAAGTGCTTTATAATGAACTTATGGATAAGGTGTATATCACCATTTAATGGTAGAATACAATGGCTCATCGTGTATTAATATAAATGAGATACCCAATTCACATTACACTGTAGGAATATTTTCTTTGTTTATAAATTATCTTATCAAGATAACAAGGCAAAGGGTATCCCAAGTTAATTATTGTCATGGTTTTCGATAAATGCTAAGGCTGGATGTAACGACCCGCAAATCCATACTATCTGAGTTGACTAATAACACCACACGTCCAACTCAAATTGCACAGAAATACGAATCATTATTAGAAAGAAGTTAGAGGATGAGAAATAGAAAGAAAGAAAAGTTAGAATAGAATAAAAAACAAAGAACACAAATCTCACAGCGGAACGAATAAAATATATTAAATAACATAACTTTTGAAATACAAATCAGTAACTTTATATACATACCATCATCAGAGCACAACAGTTATTCCTGGAACAGTTATAAACACCTATTTCCAGATACCACATAGTATACAGCGGAAATATGATGGTCTATAGCTAACAGGTGAAGCCTCCTGCTTCAAGCTCCTCCAAGTGAATCTGTAAAATCCCGACTACTTGACTACCCGTACAAATTTGGGCACTCAAGAGTTTAGGGAAAACAAACAAAATAAACTCTGGGTCAGTCATGGGACTGGTGTGAGTAAACTCCAATCATTTGGTTAACTTTCAAAATCTTTTTAAAAGGAATGATGATCGTAAGACCGATCCACACATAAAAATGGATGGTGTTTACCTTACGATAACCAAAAATATCTTTGATGTCAAATCCAGTGATATTATAATAGTGTCTAAATCAAATAAATAACAATCTAGCGGAACGCTTGCATCTCACGCTCCACATATAATATAAAATCAAAAACCGCAGGGTGTTTATTGGAGATTGGATTTCCAACATGACAAGGTATGGAACCACCTTTCGATAGTGTATCTCTAGAGGGGAATACACTGGGTTCAATAAGAACATCTTGCAACCCGGCCCACACATGACCGACCACTCATTTCGCTTGAGTGTATCGAATGTATATCACCAACGGTTGGGATCAGCAACCGTTTCCCAAATGGGACAGCATCGAATAGAATAAAGAATGAAATGAATATATCTAGATAGGTGATTATACACCCTAATGGGAGCGACCCACATAGCCATGCTGCCTGCCTGATTTTTGTCATTTCCCGGTTGTTGAGGCTTGAGGTTACGATTACTTATCATTCATTGATAGCACAATCACTTTGAATGCCACATTGTCAGATCCGTTAATCACTAATTGATTTGCACAAATATTCTGGATATTATGCTAAGGGAATAAATCCGTTGCCACCATATGTATTTGTACAGATCAACATATTCGATCATTGGAAATATTCTGTCAGACACTCGTCCATATACGTTCGTTCTGGGATTGAACGAAACCGAAGGCACAATTTCTAATAATAGGAAAAGCCTTTGCACTATATTCCGTCTTCGATTATCTTCACATAATCTGATTCACAACACTATTACCAATACGGAGTGGTTGTCGGATAATAATCCAACCGGTCTCTCCATATTGACAACGATATTGGCAAACACTTTGATAGTCGGTTATTTAACTATTGAAGAAAAACAAACATCCATTCAAAACATCAAACAATCACTGGGCCTTTTAATTTACATTTCGTTAATTAAAACACTTCTCGATTTCCTTGTCCATATTCGTTAATACGATATTTTTGATAATCATCTTGGCCTCTTATACTATTTGGAAGACATTTCCAAATACCCACTTCTTTTATTTTCTATATTTAGAAAATATCCTTCAATAGCAGTTGGAAAACATTCCAATTACTTATCTCTTTCACGACCATTTATTTCTATACTGAGGAAATAATTATTATTATATTTTCAAATTTCCACTTACTTGGGTTAAAACGAATGTTGTATAAAACATCGTTACGACAACCCAAAATATTCCATTCAACCATCTTTTATTCAACCATTGATCTTTGAGACTGAATCTTGCTATTTATCTGTTAAAAATAAAAACGATCAAGTTGGGGTATAACTACCTCTCAGACCTTGACTTAAAACATTATTTAACTTCAAAACAGACAAGACTGCTAACTTGAAAAATCAACACCATATTAAACCAATTTCTCATTTCTAAAACGTATATAATTTTCTCTTTCTATTCTTACTCGATTTAAATTCACCGATTTTCTTTTTGTTTATAATATTCTATTTTAGTTCGTTTCCTTATCGAATTCTATATATATTGATATATTGATGTCTAACTATCAAAATTATCTTAAAAATATTCTAACTCCTTAAATTTCCGGAAAAATTCGCCATAACCTCCTTTGTACCGTGAGCATCGGGAAGATCCCCAAACCGCCACACATGCCTCTCTAATCAAAAGAAAAAGAAAAAGCCAAGCGGCTAGCCGATACAGCGCATAAAATCTCATAAGGAATTTAAACGTGTATCTTTTTGTCGGGCACTAAATTCATAAACTTCATTCTCTTCATTCCATACCTGTCTAATAAATATCTATCCATTCCCAATTTATTACAACTCAATCCGGTCAGTTTAAACTTGACTTGCTAATTAATTCTCTACTTAGTTATTTTGCCTATTTCACTTTTATATTTGAACATAACCTATTCAAAAATATTTCAATTCGCTTATAAGCTAATTGAAATCCCATTTTTAATTTACGTTTCATATTCGATTGCGAATAAACTTTCATAAATTCCATTTTCCTATTTAAGGTTAAATTCATTCTAAATTTCGACTAACTAATCCTTATTTAACTTAGTTAATTCTATTTAAAATTAAAAATATGATTTTTGTTTCAAAAATCATTTCATTTACTTCACTTGAGTTTATATTTATTTTATAATCCAAGTATGGAACTTTCTAATGGAAATTCGGATTTGATTTGCTTGAATTTTTTTATTAATTTAAATAAAATCGTTATGGTTTAATAATGGTTATAGCGCTGTTTTTCTGAAAATTTTATTTTGACATAACTCAAAATCTATTCGACGAAATCTAGATTTTTCTCTTCCATTAGAAAACTATTATCAAATTGGTACCGACGTTTTTTATTTCAAAGGATTCCGACTCAATTTGAGTTCTATATACCCCATTGAAGTTCGAAATGCCAATTTCCGAACTACCGCGCTGTGGCGAGTTCGTTTTAATTATATTTATATACATAAATGTTTAAACTTCGTTTATAATAATATCAACTCCATTCTGATATATTTATAATATATATCAAATCAATTTCCCAAGTCAAAAAAATATTTTCGATTATCAATAATTGTCGATTTTTCCTTACTCGGTAATATATTTATTTATACTTCGATCTTCTATATTAAATTCCAATTCTTTTTACAAATTATAAATCCTTTGGATCTATTTTTTATTCTGTTTAAAAAATCCACATTCTGAATATATTTCATCGTTCCCATTTTGAAATTATTTCAACTTTCTATTTTTCAATTCCCTTTGAATTTTTCCATATTCAGATTCCATTTGAATGTTATACATTCAAATTCTATTTTCAATTCTATTTGAATTTTCTATATTCAAATTCTATTTTCAATTCTATTTTTAAATTCATATTAGAATTTAAATATTCAAATTATCTCTTGATAATTAATTCATTATATTTATAAACACCATTTTATAAATTTCCTTGTTTTATATTTAAACAGGTCTATTTCGAAATCTATTTAAACTAAAATCTTATTTTGGAAATTTCTATTTATAATAACTTATATATATAACACCCAATTTATTTTTATATTCAATTTAACTTCTATTTAAATAAATTCGAATTAATTGAATTCAAATCATAAATCCTTTGGATTTATTTCAGTTCAACTTATATTCTGAACATCAGAATAAATTCCATCGTTTATTTCTTTAAAACGATTCCCCCATTTCTATTTTTAAATTCACATTTGAATTTAAATATTCAAATTGTCAAATGATAATTTTTCCACTTTATTTATAAACACCGTTTTTAAATTCATTTCACTTCTCTGCGTTATTAATTTATAAACTACGTTTATAAATTCATTTCAAATCTCGCATTATCGATTTATAAACAATGTTTATAAATTCCAATACTTGTTTTATATTCTAAACAAGTTAATATTTTTATAGCCTATTCAAAATTCAAATCCTATTTTTAAAATAGATTTCCCATTTTAAATCTCAAATATCCTTTTCACGATATTTTTATATGTCAAAATTTTGGCCCCAGTGATATTTAACAATCAAACCACTCAATTATCAACCAACACATCGTATATGATAATATATATAAAAACAAACAAATAAAAATATTTTGAGGAATCCAGTTGGATTCCTCCAACCTGTTTCCTGCATCCACAGACGTTAGCCAACATAAATAATACCCATCCTGCTTCGAGGCAGGATATCGCGGTATAGAAGGTCATCCACTAATATATATCTGTGGGGCGCATCGGGAAATCATCCGCTATGAAACTGCGGGCATCCGCTAATGAGACTGCGGGAGCAATCCAATCATCAACCCAATATATATATAATAGTCAACCCTAAATTACTAATATATTTAAATCAACCAGAAAGCATTCAAACACGCAACAACTATTATTTTTACCGAATAAAAATAATTCTAAATAACAGGCGAGTGAAATTTACTCACCATGGTTTTTATTTGCAGCTTGCTCCAATTTTATGTTAAACTGAACGATGTTCGATTTAATTTAAAATTCACCAGTTCATTCGGAAAAATCCCAAACCAATTCCAAGCGATAGCTTACGTCCTTACGAGCTCGACGACATTCGAATCTAATTTTGTTTGAATTAAAAATATATGTTATAAGCCCACGAACAAAAGCAAATGAAAATTCAATTTTAAAATCAAGATAATTACCTTAATAAACAACTAGTCCTCCCTCCATATGTTTACCATACTGCCTAGAAAACATGGAACACCCATGACCAAATTTCTACCAATCTCGACTTCTGGTTATAGTAAAAATACTGATTTCACCCAACTTCCAACATCCATTCAGACCGGAGACCGAACTGCTCCTCAATCGTCCTTGCCGTTTCCTCCTTTCCTGAACTTGCGGTTATCCGCTTCTTCCAATAAGTGACCCCTATGTCCCATCGCACTGTTTCCTTTTCGCTACTAAACCACCATCGCGACTTCGATTCCGGCAACTTGCTAGTGCTCCCATCCCCCTATCGCGGTTGATTCTAGGTCGAGCTCGACCCAAGACTGACCTCCACCTCTTCACCACGCTACTAACATCATAGTAGCACTCTTCCTCTTATAACTCCACCTACCCATTTCCTGTAGCAGTGCCAGGAGCGACTTCAAAAACTCCATCGCAACGTCGAGACTCTTACTGACCCTCAAATCGAACATCACAGTAACTTGAACTCCCCCATTACAACCAGCATCGATCTCCAATACACGCTCTGCCTTTGACCCGAAATCGAATTCGGTTATCATCTATTTGAGATTTAGGGGAAACGCCTTAGATTTATGCGGTTCTCGATTTCGGTTTGTGGAGCTAAAACAAGACACGGCTTTGTTTTCGACAGAAAAGGGATACTGCGATTTGATTTAAAAGTGAATAGGGAGTAGCCATTTTAATTACCGAAGCCTTTGGATTTCATTACTCAACCAAAAGAGAATAAAAAGAGGGGAATCGTGGTTTATATAGATGAAAGTCACTTCGGGGTGAAGGAATAGGTAGGGTAGCTTAGGTACATAAAATTAAATTTCGATTTGATTTATATTTAATTCGATTTGACATAAATAGATTTTTATTCTTTTTGGATGGATATCGATTTGATTTTGATTCTATCCACTAAAATATACCGAGGTCCATCAATTTAAACCATGAACCGCTATTTTAATGTAACCAGTGTTGTTTCAACAGTGTAACACTATTCTGAACTAACTGAATATATTTTGATATTTAATTTGAACGTAAATATAAATAACCAAAATAAATTAATACAATATAATTTAAATTCAAAAATAATTAAATTCTTTGAAATAAATTATTATTTATTATCATATATATCAAATAAAATTCCTACTTATCATTTGAATCATTTTGATTCAGTTTTTAACTTCAATTTCAATTATATTTCGAATTACAATAATTCGATATATTCTAAATTAAATTATATTCGATTATTAAATCGATAACTCAATATAAAAATTAATTTATATTACCAACTCGATATTTAAATCCATATTAAATATTAAAAATAAATCGATAAGAAATCTGGGTCGTTACATTCTTCCCCCCTTAAAATAATTTCGTCCCTGAAATTGCTAAGGTAAGAAAAATGCTACAAACCTATGTACTTTTCAAAACATACTTATGCTGAAACTCAACTCTTTATATATATATATATATATATATATATATATATATATATCTAAGTTCTACCAAAACTTTTGGTTTTTCATTCATTTGAATGATTTTCAATCATCATATTTCCATTCAATTCAAATTGAATTTGATCAATTTATTCACTTCGATCCATTTAACTTGTCTAAGTTAAATTTAATTCCAGAATTACATTCCCGGGTTTTTATTTCAAATCCTTTTGAATCACATAAATATATACAAATATTGTATAATTATTTCAAATTCAAAATATCTAAACTTTCCAAATCAACTTGTTTTCTTTCAAACAATTTTTCATCAAAAACTTTTTTAAGGTAGCAATTCATCATTTATAAACTCGAAAATGAACACTGATGATGTCGCAACCATCATCAGAATTATTTTCCAGCCACTGAAGTGAGTTTAGTGCTTTATCACTTTACGAAATCCATTCAAATTGGTCTTTATTTAAAAACCCTTTCAAAACAAAACTATTTTATTTTAATATACTTTAGAAAATATTTTCAAACTTCCCAGGATTTAAATTCCAAATTCTGGTTTGAATTAAATTTTAATTCATCTCATTTGTATATATCATCCATATACAAGTTATATTTGGTTTTATATAACCATTCTAATTTTATAATCTCATTTGATTATAATGATATCAATCAACACATCCATATAATATAATAAACACAAGTTCTAATTATTTATGAACTAATTACTTAGAATTTTTGGGTAAAATTATTTCATTTACCCACTTTAAAACAATATCATGTCGAATTTTTCTGTTCAAGTGTTTAGAAATTCCTATCGACCTTGTGGCATCCCACGATCCGATCAGAATTCATAAGCCACTCAACAGACTAGCCAACACAATATAAAACAACTTTTATATCAACTAACAAATACACACTCTCGTATATATACACTCAACTCATTCTAGGGTACTGCTGACCCTATCTCTAATGAGCACACCCCACCAAAGCCTAGGTATTCGCTCAACCTAAGCTATGATACCAACTGCAACGGCCCGCAAATTCATACTATCTGAGTTGACTAATAACACCACACGTTCAACTCAAATTGCACAGAAATACGAGTCATTATTTGAAAGAAGTTAGAGGATGAGAAATAGAAAGAAAAATTAGAATAGAAGAAAAAAACGAAGAACACAAATCTCACAGCGGAACGAATAAAATTTATTATATAACATAACTTTTGAAATACAAATCAGTAACTTTATATACATACCATCATCAGAGCATAACAGTTATTCCTGGAACAGTTATAACACCTGTTTCCAGATACCACATAGTATGCAGCGGAAATATGATAGTCTATAGCTAACAGGTGAAGCCTCCTGCTTCAAGCTCCTCTAAGTGAATCTGTAAAATCCCGACTACTTGACTGCCCGTACAAATTTGGGCACCCAAGAGTTTAGGGAAAACAAAAAAAATAAACTCTGGGTCAGTCATGGACTGGTGTGAGTAAACTCCAATCATTTGGTTAACTTTCTAAATCTTTTCGAAAGGAATGATGATCGTAAGACTGATCCACACATAAACACGGATGGTTTTTACCTTACGATAACCAAAAATATCTTTGATATCAAATCCAGTGATATTATAATAGTGTTTAAATCAAATAAATAACAATCTAGCGGAATGCTTGCATCTCACGCTCCATATATAATATAAAATCAAAAATCGCAGGGTGCTTATTGGAGATTGGATTTCCAACATGACAAGGTATGGAACCACCTTCCAATAGTGTATCTCTAGAGGGCAATACACTGGGTTCAACAAGAACATCTTGCAACCCGGCCCACACATGACCGACCACTCATTTCGCTTAAGTGTATATAATGTATATCACCAACGGTTGGGATCAGCAACCGTTTCCCGAATGGGACAGCATCGAATAGAATAAAGAATGAAATGAATATCTCTAGATAGGTGATTATACACCCTAATGGGAGCGACCCGCATAGCCATGTTGCCTGCCCGATTTTTGTCATTTCCCAGTTGTTGAGGCTTGAGGCTACGATTACTTATCATTCATTGATAGCACAATCACTTTAAATGCCACATTGTATGATCCGTTAATCACTAATTGATTTGCACAAATATTCTGGATATTATACTAAGGGAATAAATCCGTGGCTACCATATATATTTGTACAGATCAACATATTCGATCATTGGAAATACTCTGTTAGACACTCGTCCATATACGTTCGTTCTGGGATTGAACGAAACCGAAGGCACAATTTCTAATAATGGAAAAAGCCCTTGCACTTTACTCCGGTTGGGTTCGTATCGAAAAGAGCTTTCCAAAGAATATAAGAGATTTGAAATCTAATTGTTGGATTTGGAATTATGACCAAATTAAATTTGGAAAAAGTCGTTGTAAGTGCAGTTCGATGAACGTTTATGGAAATCGACTGAAAGGGCCTTAATAAAATTATTAAAAATATTAATAATTTATGTAAAATCATAATAAATGATTTGGAAAGAATTTGGATGAAAAATTCCACATCTATAAAGATAAAAATATATTTTTATCAAAATGAACTAGTTATTAACTAGATTTGAAATCCTATAATTTTTAAATTAAATAAATTGGATTTGTGAATGGTTTTAATATAACTTGAAATTTCAAACGAACGGATTGGAATGGATTTGCAATGGAAATAATATTCGGAATATTTCGATATTAGATTTTGTGATTATACAGATATTGTTATGGAAATATGGAAGATATATTTATATCGTTATTTCTATTACGATATTTGTTGGTTTCAGAATTTGATACTGAATATAAGCCGATATAATTTCTATTCAGAGTCTTGTATTTAATATCAAATGGGATTTTGGGTTTGTCGTGAATGGTGTCTTTATTAACACTGTTCTTAAACCCAATTGAGAAAAGAATAAATATTTTAATTAAGATTTAGGGAAGTTTTCCAATTAATTAATATTTAATTGGAATTGAATAAAAGAATTGGATTTTGGGTTTGTCGTGAATGGTGTCTTCATTAACACTGTTCTTGAACCCCGTGTGAAAAGAATAAATCTTTTGATTAAGATTATTAGAGTTTCCAATTATATTTAATAACTGGAATAAAATGGAATGCGAATTGGGTTTATTGTGAACTGTGTTTTTGATGACATTCGTTTTTTAACCCGATTAACAGTGAAATGTGATTTGGAATATAAATCTTTTATTAAGATCTAATGGAATTTTCCAAAGTAAAGTTTTCCAATTTAATATATTAAATTGGAATTGAATGGAATTCGATTTAGTAATAATCAAAGTGAGCTTCTGCGGAGGAAGACTATTAATATATATGGTATTTAAAAGGCTTTGTCATTATTCCATTTATATTATTAGTCGGATACAAAAATTGACATCGATTATATGTTGATCTGCTTTCCGTGAAGATTCCATGGTTAATGGAATGTGATTTTGGGTTTATCCTGGACTGTGTTTTAAATGACACTGGTTCTTTAACCCAGTTAAAGTCTGGATTACGTGTCTAGCATTGTATTTCACTACAACAAAATCAGGCTTCGATAGCAATAGTGAATAGCGTTCGTTCCAATTCCTTTAAAAATTCTCGGAGGCCCATAATACCCAATGCTATTTGAAAGGCAAATCTCGTGCTAACGCTATATACCAAAGGCGGGAGCTAAAATTATTTCGCGCGAGAAATTTCCGTGCTTTTGTCCTTCCCTCTACAAAACATCTGTTTTCTTCGTTTTCCTTTTTATCGCCACTGAGCCAATATCTCAAAAACCCTAATCAACTTTGAACCACGGAATCCCAATCCTGCAATCATCAGATCCTTTGTCATCAGCAGCCGAAGCTCTCCAATTTGAATGACCATGAATGGTACTGCTGACTTCCTTATATATTTTTCACTAATTTATTGATTTGTTAAATCGAAATTTGAAATTGCGATTTGATTTTTTTTTTTTTTTTTTGGGGTTTTGTTTGAATTCGCTATTGCTATTTAGGTTTGGAGGGCAATTTTGGTGACAAGAATTGTGAATGCCCGATTTGTTTTAAATGGAAAAGCATACAGATTATATCCCAATGATGGAAAAAACCGCCTTCATGGTTTGTCCAAACTTGTAAAACAAAAATTTATATATTACGGATTTTCTATTTTGAAAATTCTTAAAAGGTTTGTTTTCAAAAAATAGGTGGCCATAGGGGATTTAGTGCAAACTTCTGGAGTTTATCAGAAATGGGTGCTGGTGAAACTCCATGCGTCCAACTGTACTAGCATAGTTTTGATGGGGAACAAGGTGATATATTTATTTATTTTTGTTTTAATTAATTTATGTTTCTGCCTATTTCTTTATGTATAATGTCATCTAAAACATATACTATAACTCATATTGTCTTAACTGTGAGTTTTTTTTATAGTCAGATTGAGGTTTTAGAGATTACAAAGTTCAGTTTTTGGTTTTCTTGATGTAAATTATACCAAATCTGTTGATTTTAAGACTATTAACTGTGATATATTATTTACCAATAGCTCAACAATCATATTCATTTTCACACATGCATCTCTTTAAGCCTCAATTTAGTAAAAGCTGTGATCACTTATATATTTCTGCGAAGCTTCGAATTTGACTAATGCATGAACATGGACATGTACACATAATTGTGCTCTTTATCAAGATGCACTATTGTCGATAGTTCATATCGTTTCAGGTATCTAAGTTTAATAGTTGACAATATAACTCAGTTTTATATGTATTTAAACATATACAGGGATTCCAGGTGCACTGAGCATGCATGTAACATACAAAATAACATCCAACTACGAACTAAGTGCACTGGGCATGCATGAAGCGTGGTTGTGTGATGTTTAAATAAGCATTGATTTTACGTATTGAGATAAATCAGCGCTTTTTGTTTTTAATTTTTAGGCATAAACAAAATCGATTAGCAATCACTCCATGTGTGACAAACTCCATCAAGTGGTAAATGTTGCGCTATATTACAAAAAATTAATTTTGGCTGCCTTTTAGTAATTTGTGGTATAAAAATTAGCGCATAGCTTATAATAATTTAGTCGTATAGAATTTAATGCAAATAGGTATTTTTTTTATATTATGGCTACCTGATGAAGAACGTTAACGATTTATTATAGTGTATACATACTACAAGTGTTGCTTGATGGTGTTGTTTCACGATTGCAAGTCTGTGAAGGGAGTAAACTCTTTTTGTTATGCATTCATGTACAACCACTGTCTATATCTTTCTATACCTAAACAAGTATCATACATAATATTAGTAGTTTACTGATTATTTTAGTTTCATAGAAACCCTTTATCTTTATTGTTAAGTTACTATTCATTGTTCTTGTAAACTTAGCAGTTGTTGCATTTATGAAGAGTATGCCAAAAGGCAGTAAAAATGCGGTTATTGTGGACTCCTCTGATCCTATAGGAAGCATTGCCTTTGTTTTGCCCATACACTTGAAATTTTATGTTTGATACACTTGGTTATATACGTATCTTCAGTGTTAGCCAAGCTATGCAAAAAACCTATTGGATCATAAGATAAATATTCATGTAAATAGTGATTTTATATCTGCAAAAAAAAAATAATCTAAAGTGCTTATAATTTTTTCCTTTATTCAGTAATATAATTATTAGTTTGGAAAATGCTAATCAAGGCTATTCTTTTCCTTTTTCTTAGGTGAATGTTGCTTCAAGAATTGCAGTGGCCAACAAATGCAGGCATAGATTCCTCGAACTGAAAGCTAAAAGAAACTATCGATACATTGTCTTCAAAATTGATGAAAATGCTCAGAGATTCATGGTGGAGAAGTTAGAGAGACTAGAGACAGTTATGATGATTTTGCTGCCAGCATGCCAGAAGTTTAGTGTGGACGATATCTCCTTTTGTGCCAGGATGTGGTAAGTTAAATTTTGATTCATAGTCGACGTTATCTACTTTCAGTACCAAACAAGCCTATGTTACTGCTTTATGGCTTATGAAATTCCTTATATATACACTTTATTTTAGAATTTAATTTTTCTACACAAATTTATGTTTTAAGCATTATCTATGACTTATTCACTGTATTCTTATTAATTGTTCCGGGTTGTTTTATGTTTATTGTAGACTTATTGAACTTGAATCTACGTCAATCTTTAGGTTGAGACAGATTCATATGTCCAATAAACTGATTTTACATTACCTCTTATGCCTATTCCTAGGCAAACTGTGATGCATATGCATATAATTTTGTCGTTACTTAATCTAAGACACCTATTGCGCACAGGTGTTAACTGTTTTTAAACATTTCCATAATTTATTAATTCTGAGTCAGAATGGACAAACTCTATTTATATATTCCAATAGTTTTATTATAGTTGGAAAATATAACAAAGTGTCTGATTTAATAAACAATGTAATTAGTAATTGTGCAGCATGCATACAATTGCATTTTAGATGCTCATAATCAGCCAGTTTACATGGATGTGTGATTGGGATAATGGTTCGTTGAATTTTGAATAAAATCCTGAAATCTTTTTTGAATTTTGCAAATGTACAAGGTTTTTTTTAGCAGCAACCATGTCACTTTTATTGGGTACTGAGTTCACATCAATACAAAGCATCTTAAAATCACTATGATATGCAAATAAAAAATTCATACGACTATAGTGAATCCGAAATCAACTAAATTTCAGTACTGGCCATTAATCTTAAACTTCAATTATTGTAAGTGAACAACATATGCATATTAAGATATAACAAATCCATGTAATAATTGCAGTCTTATTTAAGCTCTTGTAATTGAATTTTGTTCAATGCAAATACATAGAATTTTTTCAATGCATTCATTCTCTCCCTGTGGTTTTTATTTCTTCTATAAACATCTTTAATTGAACTTATCGATTATACTTTTACAAATTGGATAGCTGCCATTAAAATTTGACATTTAGTTCATTGGATCTTGCAGGATTTACTTTTGGCAAAATAAAGCAACATCTCCATCCAAAAAGTGTGTGGTTATATTAAATGGTAAAACTTCTTAAACTAAAGTATCGATGAAATTATATGGGGTTGAAACAACGAGTGTATGTTTCAAAAAGCAAGCAGGCAAGCTCTCGCTTGTTTCAAACAACAAGCGAGTAGAAGTGGATGGAATATGAGTTGATGCAGATTAAATATTATGCTGAAGGTTTGATTGAACTTGGTATGGGGTGGGACTGTGGGAGGAATTTGTTGGCTTTGGGGTATTACAAGGAGTGGTAGATAGAGTAGAAGTTGCACATGCTGGTATTTGTAGTTGATGTGGGCCATGTTTGTGCAGGGACTTGTCAGGTTCAGTATGGGGTGATATGAGATCAACATTGGCTATAAATTGGGAGGTTTAATGGAGAGGAGGTGAAGTAGAAGTGATATGGTGTGTTGGAGTAGTATTCAAAGAAATGGTAGAGTTGAAACTACTTGAAATGGTTGAATGACTGGATTTATAGGATAAAAGAAATGTTGGTTGCATGTTAGGGTCGTGCTAAGGAGGTAACATGGGAGAAAAAAATATGGCATGGGACTGGGATTAATTGGACTATAGATTTTTTATTTGTGGTGCATTAAGCATGGGGCAATTAGTTTTAACAGGAAGGGGGACAGGTGGGAGCAACTATGGTCTTGCGAATATCATTAATGGGTTATTTGAACGAGACTTGCCAGTACTAAAAGGAGAGAGAACAACATCTAACTACAAAAGAGTAGTCAAACAAAAACGGAGTGACAAAACCTCCTGATTATCTTTCTTAATCAAAATGTTCATTCCAGCAGGCCTCAATTTTCAACTATGCTCTAGCAAAATTAGTTCGAATATAATGGCCAGCTACACCAAAGAGGATGACGTGGTTATTGCCACCACTCATCAGATTGTCCGTAACCTCGCCGTCGACAAAGTTGTCGTCGATGACATGCTCCGAATCCGCTCCACTTTCGACAACTACTTCTCCATCAATTTCAACCGGCACTCCACAGCATTTTGTGATGTTGTTTCTGCTGACGCCTCCCATGGCGGTACTACTAAAGAGTAGTAGTATGTCATCGTAGAAGCCGATGATGAGGAAGAAAATGTCGATGAAAAGCGTATCGATATCCAATTACGATTAGATCGTGCTAGCGAGGTAATATATTCACATAATTGATGCGATCCTTGAATTCCTTCAGCACATAGACGATTTAATTTGGATTGTGAATAATATTTATATAAATTATGAAGTCTTATTATGATTTGATTCAATATGCAGAATATTTGATTCAGTTAGCCATGATTAGGCTTGAAGATGAGTATTGACTAATTATGATTAGAAACACACTTCCGTTTGATGCTTCTGGAATAAATAGGTCATTTGATTCACGTTCAATGCTAATTAGATCATCGTTATGAAGCAAAGTCCTCTCTTTTAGTGTTGCAGTGAGTGAATTAATGGCTTCGCAGTAAAGTGCTTATATATATTTCGTTGAAAATTTTACACTCGTGGATATGACACAGTGAAAGTGGATGATTGCTTCTATTTTTGTCCTTGTTGCAGTTGGCTAGTATCCGTCTCAATGCCTAATGCCTAAAGAAGGAAATGCGAATATGCTGCACTCTCTCAAACACATGAAATAATTTGTGTCCGCTAAGGTAATACATTGTTATTTTTACTTATTTTTGGTATGTTTACCATTATCTCTATTCATAAATCTTCATGAAATATATCTATTGATGCAAAACAAAAAAATTGGTTGTAATTTACATTCTCTGTGCACCTTTCATGCAGTTGCACTGAAATCAGTTCAGATTCATGTTGTCTTGCCGGCTAAAGGGGGGTGTATGTATTGGTGGTTGGCAAAATATGCTCAAAGTTTTGTTGAGTCACAAAAGTCCAGTAACTAAAGAGTAGAAATAAGATTTATAGTTTTAACTCTACCATATCCTACATCGTCATCCGTAATCCAATAGATCCACGCCCGTCTGTTGAGAAATGATATGGAAATGATATCTCCACATCAGTATAACTTCTTTTAGTTATAGATCGAATGACCTGACATATGATTTCCTTCTCTAACATGTGAACTCATTGTAGCTTATCTGTCTTCTTCTCAAATATTCTTTGATTTTACTCTGGCAAGACATAGAAACTGGGAAGCACGACAAATTTACTGTTGGAAACTTAACTCGTAGTTCATCATATACCAACGAGAAATGAAACTGGGAAGCACGACAAATTTCCAACAGTCATTAGAATTATCATCATGTTTATTAACAAACAATATTTACTATTTGACTTTTTTGATTTCTGGAAATGGTTCAGGAGCAAAATGATTGTCTTTAACATGAGAAACCATACATGCGATTGAATTAAACATGGCTAATCTCTTCCACCACCTAAGTAAATCAACTAAAGATTAATGCTTGATCCGAGGATCAAACCATAAAGAGGTGGTAGTACCATTAACTATAACTCTAGTAAACAAATTACTTGTGTATCTCTACTACTCAGGGTATGTTTCATAGTAGGACAATAGGTATTGTTGATGGGAATGGAATAAAAAATTCTATGTTGCACACATTTATTCTTCGCCCATGCAGACTATAACCTGCTGTAGAACACTGGCAGCCTGACACCCATCTTCAAGGTCATCTTTAGGATAGTAGGGCTCGCTGGTTCACTGGCTATTATGTAAGTTTTTTCTACTATTATGTCTCAAATATGAGGTAGAAAGTATATAATCACGTGAAACTAGACGACAAACTCACCTCCTCCACACGATCTGCGTGTGGTGCCCGCACATGTCCAAATTGGACCACGAATTCGTTCCGTACCGGTAGTACCTCCGTTCCCCAACCCAAGCGGCCACGGCCTGAATCGGGGTCCACCCAGTCCCGCTTCCCCAGAATATGTTCTCCCCATACAGCCCCTTGGACTGCACTAGTGCGCAGTCCCGCTTCCGGGTTCGTGCGTACGACTGCGCATACAGAGCAAGGCGTGGGTCCTAGGTTAGAGGAGGGAGGTTGATGGACTGTCAGGCTGCATTTTGCGGACCCAGTAACTGGACTATCGTGGGGGAGACTGGTTTCTGGAACAGGACCTTGAGGTTGTGGAATGGGAGAAGTTGAGGAGAGACAAGGATAGTAGTAAGAGTAGAATGGGTCTCATGGTTGGTTTTCTAGCTGCCTCTGTGATCCTTTGGTGATTCTTTTATGTTTATCTGGTGTAGTTATGGTTATAGGAATCTTTTTTTTGTTTTCTTTTAAATTGGTAGTTGGGTTGAGAGCACTTTTTAAGTTTATGAGTTGGGGGAGGCCAGCATGTTTAATGATGAAGGCAACTTTAGATTTTGGTAGGTGTTTCTTTCGTTGATTTGTTTCTGTTCGTCATGATTGGTCTTTGGGTTAGCATTGAACCAGTGAGCCACTCTTTACATCCCTGCCCACGTTGTTTCCTATTTGTAGATGAGAATGTTGATTCTCAGTTTTTTCTACTGTTATGCGAGTTTCAGAACTTAAATTTGGCTCAGGAATGTTATTCATATTTCTGATACATGGAAATTTTCTTTCCATCAAGTCAATCTCAACCAACCATAACAGCGACCTTTTCTCCTTGCTATAGTGGCAAAATTTGAGTTATGTTATTTGTTAGTATAAGCTGAATCGGGCTATATGTTATATGACGCTCGACTTTATTTGCAAATTTGATAGATCAGACCATGTCAGGAAAATTCTCACTGCTATTTATTAAAGCCTTTGTGCCATGAATAATTTTAGAATAAATTATCTTTTTTGACATTGAGGGATTGTGGTTGCAGATGAGGGAATTCAAGACTGGAGTAGGGATGAGAGCAACGTGTACCAAATTGATTGTCTATCTCAGATCCATTTGCACAAGCATCGATATTTTTCTTGATTTTCGGCTGATCTTCCATTTCTGATTCTAAACTATTCAGGTTCCATGCTTATGATATATGTGTTTGTTGCTTTGTAAAGCACAGTCTCGTATAAAAAACATGGAACGATGTAAAGCACACAGTCTCTTATAAAACATGATATGAAATTATCTTTTCATGTTTTCATGTTTACAGTGGTATGTTGCTACTATGTATTATACTTCGAACTAACACCTTGATTGTTTATTTGACTGTAGCAGGACCAATGTTGCTTATGTTACGGAGGAAATATCAAAAGCAAAGCAAGTTTAAATCATTCTTTTGACTACTTTGTAAGTAATTTGTAAACAATGTGTATGAAATGATATGTTTGGCATATGAAAAGTTGTTTGAATGATGTATGAAATACTAAATTTGGATATATGAAAGTTGTTTGAATGACATGTATTAAATATTTTGTTGTAATTTACAAATTTATTGTTTTTGAGAATATGTTACATCTATATGCATATAAGAAATGAGTAAACGTATATGTGGAAGAGGCGAAAAGAGGGCAAACATGATCTATTTACCACTATACCATATTACAGCATTTTTAAAACGTTGTTGTTTACAAACGCTATAGAATCTGATCATGAAAACTTTATTATATGACTAAGCAAACGCTATGGAAATATAAAACAAACGCTATATATCATGTAAACAAACGCTATACAATCAAAAGAGAAACGCTATAAAAATTATATACAATCGCTATAGAACATGAACATAAAACGCTCTAAAAATAAAGGTCAAACATACGTAAAACGCTATAGAAACTTAGTTTTACATAGCGTTTTCGAAAATGCTATTTAAAACTGAAGGTCTAAGATAGCATGTCGTTCCATGGCGTTCTCTGAAACGCTATAGAATTATATAATAGCGTTTTTAAAACGCTATAAAAAGTCTTTTTTGTTGTAGTGTTTCGAACTGTATTGTTGATATCTGCTAAATATATATCTGTTTGGTAGCGGAGAATTTATTCTCTTGTTTAACACCCTTCTCCGAGACGTACGAGCTCAAAGGTTATATATCGGCAGAAATCAATGTTACAATGTTGATTTTCGATGCGACATGTTTGATTTCACAAAATTAAATGATCATTAATATTGATTTTTGGGAAGATTTAAACTAAGTGGAGTTTTAATGAATCTTTAATTAGATTGAAATGTGAATGCGATAATTTAAATTAACAAATCTGGGAAATGATCGAGAATGGAGTATCACTAGTTTTGCTCCAAGAAATAGTTAAATCTTTAATTAGATTTGAACGTGAAATGGTAATTAAATTTACCGATAACACCGTGGTGTTAGATTTGGAGTATTACCAGTTTTGCTTCATGGGATGAATAAGTTGGGATTGGGAAATTAAACAAATGATTGCTTCGGTAAGGCTCGATAATCCCGACTAGTTTGGACAAACCTTAATTTGGTTTGAATTGATATCTAAAGGAAGATTAAAGAATAAATTTGAAGAATTTATCTTTGATAAAATTAATGGGAACCTTTCCCAAAAAATATGAATATTTAAATAAAAGAATATTCTGAGTTGGAATGAGGCGTATGTTGTGTTTGTGTAGCACTTGTTTATAATATACGCGAGTTATTCGGAAAGGCTGGGTTTACACCCATTCTGAATAACTGATTCGACGATAAGTCGACGATGAAGATGGTTGTTGAAGACCGAAGGTATTCACGTCATTTGGATGATTAATGATGTCTTGATTGGGTTGTACACCCAAGACAAGGTAATAATTGGTGATCGTCCAGACGTACTTGGAGATCGACTGGATATGCGAGGACCTCTTTCCTGTATTGGATATATGGGACGCGGAATAAGGTGCCTCCGGTTTCGTTCAGACCCAGAATGAACTAGTAAATGGATGTGTGTTTGACATTGGATTTTATTCTACATTTGATTGATCTATATTAAAATATATATCTGATTGGCGGCGGAGAATTTATTCTCTTGCTTAACACCCTTCTCTAAGACGTACGGGCTCAGAGGTTATATATCGATAGACATCAGTTGCATGGCGTAAATTGTCAGTGTGGCATGATGAAATGCATATGATCAAGGCTTATGTTAAAAAGCAGATTCTTGTGGTTGATGATCAAAGCACGGCCTTAAAGGGCATAGCTTTGTGTATATCATCAATTCGCGAGCCTCACACCTCGATATGAGTCAAAAATGGGATCGGACCATTGGGAGAACATGACATTTCTTTCTAGCCATGGGTGGTGTCATGGTATGGAGCCCAGATATTTATATTTTTTACCTACGTGGACGATAGATAGCGAGTCGCCTCGGATATATCGGTTACTACAGAGCCGACGGATAGGTCCAATAGGACCGAGAAACGTGTGTTTAGGAATTGCCAATCCTCAAACGTAAGAGAAGACCGTAACCGATCCAAGGGTTGCCCATAGTGTGTAGTCCTGAGACATTTGCTAGAGTGTCTCGAAGCGGCGAGCAGCCTTCCCTGGCCTCGACTCATGACGGAAATCCAATTTCCAATACGTGACTTTTCGGTTTTAGTTGTAAAACTATATGGTGACATAGTAGCATGGGATGTTATGCCGTCTATGATTGATATATTTATATTTGAAGCTATTTGATACACTATGCACTTATAGTAATATCAAATGATATGTTTTAAAATGCACCAAGCATATTTGGCTATTATAAGGGAAAACTCTATCCTCCGGCTTGCGTTGCATTGTGTGATGGGACCTGAGTCTTATAATAGCTTCATTTTTCAAAAAGCATTGCATTGTTTACAAACTGTTTATGCATTGGTATTCTTAGGGGTAAACCCGTTATGTGTTATACGGCGTGGTCCCTTGATATATCTGATTTTAAAGTTTTTAATAACTGTTTTAGTTCTCACACCAATCACATGACTGACCTAGAGTTTATTGTTTTAACCTAAACTCTGGGTGCCCCTATTTCCACATGGGCAGCTAGTAGTTTTGGTTTTGCAGATATTATATTTACAGGATCCTGGATTTACGGCTGGAACTATACCCGGAAAGCTCTGTATCCGTGTATTTCTTTCAGTTGTGTTATGTATTATTTCTCCGCTGCTTTGTAATTTGATTCTCTAATATTTATCAAATGTATATTATTTATTCATACTCTATTATATTCTTGTACTCTGATGCAATTGTTGTAATAAGAAATGAAATGTTCCTTTGTTGATGTACTGATTTATTGTGTTCTCAACTCAATCCGGGCTTTCCCGTAAGGGCGAGTTTGGGTCGTTTCATCGTGGTATCGGAGCTTTGGTTTAAAGAGCTCGAGATCAAGAAATATTAGAACTGAACAGAAGAATTCAACAGAGATTGGATTAGTAATATCCAATGAGAGTAACTCGCTAGAGATAGGAATAGTATCCTAGAACGAGTGTGAAGAGTGTTATTTTTAAAATAAAAATGAAAATAAATTTTGTTTTGGCAATTTAAACCATATTATACGTATTTGAGTATTTTATTTTAAATTGATTTTGGACTATCGGTTATATAGAGATTTTAATATACATCTGATCCATGTATTTGAAGTCTCGGATATACTGGATGGATATAGAACCACACTCTAGTCGCCCGGAGATGATTCTGATGATTGATATATCATCATCAGATTCAATATTCGAGTTTCGAAATTGTGATATCTATATTTTCCACTTGGCTGGCGTGAGAACCAAAACTAGATAGGGTTATTGTTGTGAATTGGCATCAAAAACATGATTTTACATATATATATATATATATATATATATATATATATATATATATATATATATATATTAAAGTTATGAATTTGAAATTTTAATCAACTAATTGATTGATGATTGTGTTGTATGATTATTCATTTAAACTAATATAATAATGAAAGGTAAATTTAGCCAAATTGAATCAAATATTGAACTGAATTGAGAAATGTTAGAAATTACATACATGTACATATATTGAACAGGTCATAGCATGGAAGCTAAGAAGAAGAATAAAATTATATGCCCGACAAATAGGTACATTTTTACTATTTTCTTAGGTTTGGATGATTTTATGAGCCGAATGGCTTTTTATTTTTCTTGTAGATTGATGAGGGCCCTGCGTGGCTAGTTGCGGTTTTAAAGGTCTTCCCGTACAAAGGAGGTAATGGCGAAATTTTTCGAAAAGTTAGGGTGTTAGCCAAATTTTTGAAGAATTTGAAAATTCTTAGAAATTGAAAAGTTGAAGAATGAACGTCAGAATGAAAGTTGAGTTGATTAGTTAAACAACTTTTATCTCCGTTCCATTTCGAGGACGAAATTTTTTTATGTGGGGGAGATTGTAACAACCCGGAATTCAGAACCAATTTAAAATTTTTATTTGAGCTATTTTAATGAATTTTGAATATTTAAAATGATTTATTGTAAATAATAACGACTAAAATTTATTTAAATCGAAATTAAAATTTATTTTAATTATATAATGAGTTTGAAATGGCGCGGTAGTTTGAAAATTCGATTTCAAATTTCAAATTTCAAATGAATGTACATGATTCAAAATAAATCGGATTTCAGTAAAACCAGAAATATTTGAATCTGTTGAATTATATCTTTCTAACGAATGTGAAAAATTCAGTTTTCATAATTAGAATCAAAAGTTGTGTCCATTTTAAAATTCAGAATAGTCGTTATGGAATTTATATATCTTTTATATAATATATGGCCCTTAAAAATAGCCATTTTGCAAACGATCTCCATTTTCAACGAAACCACTTTTGTTGGATCCGGAATGCCAAATTATTGTTAGATTCTAATTTTTATAATTTTTGGAATAATATGTGAGCATGGCAAAAGAAACGTTTTTGGTACTTTTAGTTTGAATTTAATCGACTGGAAAATGACCGTTTTTCAAGTAATCTCTAAATTCGATGAAATTAGTTTTGTTAAGACCGTATCGTCAAAACATAGCTAGATTTATTTTTCTAGAATTTTTGGAGTCAGTATATGGCCCCGGTAAATTAAAATGTACGTTGAAATCGATTTTGAATGTTATATTAATTTATATTTTAATTTTGATGAAAACTGATCATAACAGTCGAATTGGCATACAGGACATATCCCATTGTGTCCGGAATAGGGGTATTTAGCTCGGGGCGACAGTCGTTGGGCTCGATTCAGTGTTCTAATTTAAAAAGTAACCTTTTGAAATTAAAATTAAATTAAATATAAAATTATATAATAGGGTCAAAGCCCTTTCTCTCTCACCACTCAGTCAAAAGAAGAAATTGAAAAAATGCAGCCTGTCGTTTATCCCAAACCCGCCGCCCCATCGCCTGCACTCCCTCCTCCCCACTTCGACGACGGACCACCCCACCTCAGGCGATCGGCCGCCGCCCCCCTTCAGCTCTCCCCTCTCGCTCCTCCCTCCTCTAAAATCCCAAACGCAGCCCCAAACCCAAAATTGAGCCATCGTGAGCCCTGCCTCCGACCGCCACCGACGTCGCGACCACCTGAAGCCCTCTCCACCTCCATCGAGTGCGCAGACAACCCCCCTTCCAACTGTTAGTTTTTTACAATTTATTTCGATTTATTTATGTAATTACAATATAAAAATCGAATTATATATATATATATATATTATAGCATGATAAAAATATGATTTGTGTATATATGTTATTAACATAAAAATGTGATTTTTATTGGTAATTTTGCTAAGATAAAAATGAGATCTTTATTAATGATTTACATATATATATAAAAAATTTGATTTTTATTACTTGAATAGCGAAATAAAAATTTGATTTTTAGTATTTGAATAGAGAAATAAAAAATTGATTTTTACTATTTGAATAGCGAAATAAAAATTTAAATGAATAGCATATAAAATTTTGATTTTTATTATTTGAAGTAGCGATATAAAAATATAATTTTTGTATATGAAGTAGCATTATAAAAATAAGATTTTTATAATATAATAGCAGTTTAAAAATATGGTTTTTATTATATGAATAACAATATAAAAATACGATTTTTATATATACTATAGCATTGTAAAAATACAATTTTTAATGTCTACATGGCATTGTAAAAATGTGATTTTATAATGGAAGAGAATTTATAAAAATGTGATTTTTATTATATGAATGACAATATAAAATTTTGATTTTTATTATATAATAGCGATATAAAAATATGATTTTTATTATTTGAGTAGCGCTATAATAATATAATTTATATACATAGTAGTGAAATAAAAATGGGATTTTTAAATATATAAACATCATATTAATTATGTGATTTTTACTATGAACAGCGTGAAAAAGATTGCGTTGGAATTTTGAGAAAATCCAAACTGTTCAGAAATTCAGAAATGAAACAGCGGAGTGGATCCCAAAGGTGAGAACTTCTCACTCTAATTTTGTTTACAGTTAAATATATACTAGGATGCAGACGGTGCTTAGTAGCACCCGACACCTTTGATTGAAACCATGGATGTTGTTTGTTTTGATTGATTTATTTGTTTGAATTTGGATTGGGATGTGAATGGAAGTGATTGGAATTGGTATGTGTATGGCGCGAGCCAGTATTAGGCGAGGGATAAGGCTAGACCTTATTCCGGTTCAAGTATCGCGCCTTTATGTTGCCATTTTTTTTAAATATGATAGAACAATAAAAATATCATTTTTATTGTATAAATGAACTGTATAAAATATTCATGTGTTGAAATTAATATTTGATCGTTAAAAACATATTTTTTTAACGTGTATATGAATGAAAATAAATATTCATCTACAAATCGGACGATTTGTTTATGTACACTCATTTGACTGATATTGATTGGGATGATATATTTTACACATCGCCCGACTACACAAATAAAATTTGTGTGTGTTGTTTTAAACCCCACACAGGTATTAGGATGATATTTGACATACACTAATCTCAATTGTTTAGTTGTATATCAATCAATTGGTTGACAAATTGTTGTAAGCGTTAATTATTTATATTTAATACTTTTGCAGTTGTGTAATGCACTTTGGATAATGGTTGATTGTGTATCATTATTGTTGTATACATGTATTATATGAAATCCATATAAATAACATTATATGGTAATGGACTGTGTCTGATTCCAATTCAGAGGAAAAGAATATTTTAAAATAACGAATATTTAAAATAATATTCAGTAAATGATTAGAATGTGATTTTGATGTTCGATTTGGGATGGACATGAAAATATTGAAATATATGAAGCCATGTTGATTAGATATGCACCATTTTGACGCGGACGATATTTATATCAATTTTATTCATTTTTATAATGAATATAGAAAAGGAAATTATTTCAAAATTTGATATTTTGAAAATATTATCATTTTAAATAATATAATGATAAGGAGTATTCAATTTTGATTTAATATTGAAAATGAAGTTAGAATCGTTTTAAAACGAATTTATAAATGATTTACAAAATATGTTTTAATTGGAAATCGATAAAATATATATTATATACAAAATATAATGGCCTGAATAAAACGTGCCGCGCCGCGGCCATTCGCGAATTTCGACCATTGACTTCGAACCGATAATACGGGAGATCCAACCGTCGGATTCTCCTAAAACTGGAACCAATAGGTTTGTATCAAAAAGATCTTTCTAACGAATATAAGAGATTTGAAATCTAATGGTTTGATTTGGAATTATGTCCAAATCAAATTTGGAAAAGGTCGCTGTAAGTGCAGTTCGATGACCGTTTATGGAAATCGACTGAAAGGGCCTTGATAAAATTATTAAAAATACTAATAATTTGTGTAAAATCATAATAAATGATTTGGAAAGAATTGAGATGAAAGATTCCACATTTGTTAAGATAAAAATATATTTTTATCAAAACGAACTAGTTATTAACCAGATTTGAAATCCAATAATTTTTAGATAAAATAAATTGGATTTGTGAATGGTTTTAATATAACCAGAAATTTCCAACGAATGGATTGCAATGGAAACAATCTTCGGAATATTTCGATATTGGATTCTGTTATTATACAGATACTGTTATGGAAATTTGGAAGATATTTATATCGTTATTTCCAATATGATATTTGTTGATTTCAGAACTTGATATTGAATATAAGCCGATATAATTTCTATTCAAAGTCTTGTATTTAATATCAAGTGGGATTTTGGGTTTGTCATGAATGGTGTCTTCATTAACACTGTTCTTAAACCCAGTTGAGAAAAGAATAAATCTTTTAATTAAGATTTAGGGAAGTTTTCCAATTAACTAATATTTAATTGGAATTGAATAAAAGAGTTGGATTTTGGGTTTGTCATGAATGGTGTCTTCATTAACACTGTTCTTGAACCCCGTGTGAAAAGAATAAATCTTTTAATTAAGATTATTAGAGTTTCCAATTATATATAATAATTGGAATAAAATGGAATGTGAATTGGGTTTATTGTGAACTGTGTTTTTGACGACATTCGTTCTTTTTCCCGATTAACAGTGAAATGTGATTTGGAATATATAATTCTTTTTTTAAGATTTAATGGAATTTTCCAAACTAAAGTTTTCCAATTTAATATATTAAATTGGAATTGAATGGAATTCGATTTAGTAATAATCGAAGTGAGCTTCTGTGGAGGAAGACTGTTAATATATATGGAATTTAAAAGGCTTTGTCATTATTCCATTTATATTATTAGTCAGATGCGGAAATTGATATCGATTATATATTGATCTGTTTTCCTTGAAGATTCCATGGATAATGGAATGTGATTTTAGGTTTATTGTGAACTGTGTTTTAAATGACATTGGTTCTATAAACCAGTTAAAGACAGGATTACATGTCTAACACTATATTTCGAACTGTATTGTTGATCTCTGCTAAATATATATCTGTTTGGCAGCGGAGAATTTATTCTCTTACTTAACACCCTTCTCCGAGACGTACTAGCTCAGAGGTTATATATCGGCAGAAATCAATGGTACAGTGTAGATTGTTGATGCGACATGTTTGATTTTCCAAAGTTAAATAGTCATTAATATTGATTTTTGGGAAGATTAAAAGTAAGTGGAGTTTTAACGAATCTTTAATTAGATTGAAATGTGAATTTGATAATTTAAATTATCAAATTTGGGAAATGATCGAGAATGGAGTATCACCAGTTTTGCTCCAAGCGATAGTTAAATCTTTAATTAGATTTGAACGTGAAATGGTAATTAAATTTACCGATAACACCGTGGTATTAGATATGGAGTATTACCAGTTTTTCTCCATGGGATGAATAGGTTGGGATTGGGAAATTAAACAAATAATTACTTCGGTAAGGCTCGATAATCCCGACTAGTTTGGATAAATCTTAATTTGGTTTGAATTGATATTCAAAGGAAGATTAAAGAATAAATTTAAAGAATTTATCTTTGATAAAATTAACGGGAACCTTTCCTAAAAGATATGAATATTTAAATAAAAGAATATTCTGAGTTGGAATGAGGCGTATGTTGTGTTTGTGTAGCACTTGTTTATAATATACGCGAGTTATTCGAAAAGGCTGGGTTTACACCCATTCTGAATAACTGATTCGACGATAAGTCGACGATGAAGACGGTGGTTGCAGACCGGAGGTCTTCACATCGTTTGGATGATTACTGATATCTTGTTTGGGCTGTACACCTAAGATAAGTTAATAAGTAGTGATCGTCCATACGTACTTAGAGATCGACCGGATATGCGAGGATCTCTCTCCTGTACTGGATATATGGGACGAGGAATAAGGTGCCTCCGGTTTCGTTCAGACCCAAAACGTACTAGTAAATGGATGTGTGTCTGATATTGGATTTTATTCTATGTTGATTGATCTCTATTAAATATATATCTGTTTGGTGGCGGAGAATCTATTCTCTTGCTTGACACCCTTCTCTAAGACGTACGAGCTCAGAGGTTATATATCGATAGACATCAGTTGCATGGCGTGAATTGTCAGTGTGGCATGCTAAGATGCAAATGATCAAGGCTTCTGTTGAAAAGAAGAGTCTTGTGGCTGATGATCAAAGCACGACCTTAAAGGGCATAGTTTTTTGTATAGCGTTAATTCGCGAGCCTCACACCTCGGTATGAGTCAAAAACGGGATCGGACCGTTGGGAGAACTTGACATTTCTTTCTAGCTATGGGTGGTGTCATGGTATGGAGCCCAGACATTTATATTTTTTTACCTATGTGGATGATGGATAACAAAGCGCCTCAGATATATCGGTTACTAAGGAGCTGATGGATAGGTCCGATAGGACCTAGAAACATGTGTTCAGGAACTGCCAATCCTCAAACGTAAGAGAGGACCGACCCAACCGATCCAAGGGTTGCTCAGTGTGTGCAGTCCAGAGACATTTTCTAGAGTATCTCGAAGCTGTGAGGAGCCATCCTTAGCCTCGACTCATGATGGAAATCCAATTTCCAATACGTAACTTTTCGGTTTAAGTTGTAAACCTATATGGCGACATAGTAGCATGGGATACTATGCCATCTATGATTGATACTTTTATATTTGAAGCTATTTTATACACTATGCACTTATAGTAATATCAAATGATTTGTTTTAAAACGTACCAAGCATGTTTGGCTATTATAAGGGAAAAATCTGTCCTCCGACTTGCATTCCATTTTGTGATGGGACCTGAGTATTATAATAGCTTCATTTTCCAAAAAGAATTGCGTTGTTTACAAACTGTTTATGCACTGGTATTATTGGGGGTAAATCCGTTCCGTGTTATACGGCGTGGTCCCTTGATATATCTGATTTTAAAGTTTTAAATAACTGTTTTAGTTCTCAAACCAGTCACATGACTGACCTGGAATTTATTGTTTTAACCTAAACTCTGAGTGCCCCTATTTCCACATGGACAGCCAGTAGTTTTGGTTTTGCAGATATTATATTCACAGGATCCTGGATTTACAGCTGGAACTATACTCAGAAAGCTCTGTGTCCGTGTATTTCTTTCAGTTGTGTTATGTATTATTTTTCTGCTGCTTTGTAATTTGAATCTCTGATATTTATCAAATGTATATTATTTATTCATACTCTTTTATATTCTTGTACTCTGATGTAATTGTTATAATAAGCAATGAAATGTTTTGTTTATGTTCTGATTTGTCATGTTCTCAACTCAATCCGGGCTTTCTCGTAAGGGCGAGTTTTTTTTTTTTTTAGAAAAGATTCATAGAGACTTGATCTTAACAATAACTTATGAAAAATAAATATGTATTAAAATAGACATGTAGCTTCAGCTGAGTTAGACTGCATAACCTTTCGAAAAGGTGAAACAATAGTGAACGAATAGAATGAACAAATCCTATTTTCTCCATTTTTTTCAAGCTTTTGAGAAAGGTTATGTGTAGGAAAATTTATATAATTAAAGACAATTTAGTAGAATGACTCGAGTTGTGTGCTTGAACACCGAGTAGAGCCCAGAGAAATTATCTAAGTGTGGGAATAGACTTTAAAACTTGGGTAGTAATGATTGAAAGTCTTAAGAGAGGAATTAAGAATAAAAGCGAGAAATGGTCAATATTCATTTTTTTAGAATAGAATACAAAGATGGAGGAAAAGGAAATCCAGGAAGGATATCTTCCAAGTGATTAATGTTTTGATGAAGAAAAATTAAAGATAAGTTTATATTTTGTATATATATGTGTGGAAAGAATACAGAGAGATGGATCCTGCATAAATGTAGATTTTATAAAAAATACAAGTTAAGTGAAAAATATTGGTAATTTGCACGAGAATTGAGCTCCCATGAAAATCAGTAACACAAAGGTAAAAAGATTGAATTTTTAAAGAAAAGCCTAAAACCTATATAACTGAAAGGTAGGGAAATGGACTGTCAAGAGCAAGTTTGAGATTTTTTTTTAGGGAAAATGGACTGTCAAGAGCAAGTTTGAGATTTTTTAGTGAAATTATGGCATGATTTGTAATTAATGGAAGGGGATTTTATTCAGAAGGACAAACAGTATTAAAATTTTATTCGTTAAGACACGCGCCTAAAATTTTACTCAAAAGGACAAGCGGTATTAATTTTTTCCGTCGTTCTTCATCTCGTCGCTAATTATCTCGCTCATCACCTCGTCGTTCATCATCTAGAACGATTTTCTATCCCGAAATCATTTTTAATACCAATCAAATCAAAATCCGTGGCATCTCTTACAATCGATCCTCAAACATAAATCGACCAGCAAAATCTAGGGCACGAAATCGATCTCGCGCGTATTCGATTGGTGAAATTGTTCACGAAATTAAGGTAAATTCGATTGCTATGATTCGTTTGGTAATAAATACGATTTTGTGATTTTTTTTGATTTCGTGAATTCAGAGTAGAAATCGAACGAGAGAGATGAACGAGAAAAAAATCGCTGGAAAAAGTTTTTTTTAACGGTGAAGTTAGCAGCAGCTCATAGGTATCATTTTTCTATTTTTTTTAGGTATCATTTTTCGTGTTTTAACAGTGTTATGCTTTTGTGATTATAATTTTGGTGCTATATCAGTTTTCTACATGTACTGTTGCATTAGCTTTGCAACTCAATCGAAATTATGTCATTTTAATCAATCAAAGTGGGATGTAAATATTTTTTGAACTAGTTTTCCTTCAAAATATCAAAGCAGTTTCTAGGTATCATTTTTATATTTTTGTAGGTATCATTTTTATATTTTCAACATGAATTTACATCATAGTAGTTTTTAGGTATCATTTTTATATTTTTTTAGGTATCACTTTTATAATTTCTAGCTGAATAAACATCACAGCAGTTTTTAGGTATCATTTATATTATTTTTCAGGTATCACTTTTTTATTTTCTAGTTGAATTTACAGTATTATGTTGGTATAAGTTTTGATTGTGTATGGAATTCTTGCAGATACTACATGCTGCTGGAGATTACTTGAATTCAAGACCGGAGTGCATATAAGTAAAAGTAAATGCATGAATGCATGCTTGGAATGAGGAGCAGTGTTCTATGTACGTAGATTGTGTAGGAAAAAAATGTATCATATTAAATCAGTTATGTATCATTGTAGGTATTATATGATACAAGTGAGTATTATTGTGTATTACAGAGAATAGTCTCATTTTTGTGACAATTGAATTGAATTGATTGCTATTATTATTTTTAATCAGTAGGTATTAATGTGAATAAATATTATTTTTGTGAGATTTGAATTGAGTAGGTGAGTGTTATTTTTCTTTATCAGTGGTTATCAGTTAAAATTAGTGTTGTGTATCAAAAATAGTCAATTGCCAAAGCAAACAACACAAATCTACCTACTTGCCACAGTTTTCATACACAAAGCCATAAAAATGATACCTAAAAAAATATAAAAATGATACCTAAAAACTGCTTTAATATTTTAACGACAAAAGTAATATAGAAAATGTTTGAATCACAGTTTGATTGATTAAGATGAAATAAATTCAATTGAATTACAAAGCTAGTGCAACAGAAGAGCAACAAAATTAATACAGCAACAAAAAGTAACTAAAAAAAACATAGCACAGTGAATACAGTAAAAATGATACCCAAAAATATATATAAATGATACCTAAAAACTTCTATGATGTAAATTCAACTAGAAAATACAAAAATGATACCTAAAAAAAATATAAAAATGATACCTAAAAACTGCTTTGATAATTTAAAGGAAAACTAATACAAAAAAGTTTACATCCCACTTTGATCGATTAAAATGACATAATTTCGATTAAGTTGCAAAGCTAATGCAACAGTACATGTAGAAAACTGATATAGCACCAAAATTATAAACAAAATAGCATAACACTGTTAAAACACGAAAAATGATACCTAAAAAAATAGAAAAATGATACCTAAAAACTGCTGATAACTTCACCGTAAAAAAAAGTATACAGCGACAAATTTTTTCTCCTTCATCTCTCTCGTTCGATTTTCTATGCCGAATTCGCAAAATCAAAAATAATGAAATCATCTTTACTGCCTAATAAATCAATATCCGCGGCACCTTCAATAATCAACGAAGTTTTTCAGACAAAATTAGGGCAAATCGACAAAATTAGGGCAAATCTCTTGAACGAATTCCCAAATCAGTACGCGCATGATCGATTTTAGTATGGATTTGATTTCATGCGATTTTCAGTTGAGATGATTTCGTTATTTTTGATTTGCTGATTTCGTGGAAGAAGAAATCGGAGAAGAGAGAAAGGAGCGGAATAAGAAATCAGAGAAGAGAGAAAGGGGCGACAGAAAATTGTCCTTCTAAGTAAAATTTTAAGCGCGTGTCCTTATAGATAAAATATTAAGGTCAATTGTCCTTGTAAGTAGTTTCCTGTTAATGGAATCCCTTTTTCATTATTTCTTGAAGAAAACGAAAATTCAACATATTGCCTTTCTTTATGGTAGATTAAGGACAAGGCCAAAGAATACGGTGTTACTTCATAGTGAACTAAATATCATTAGATCTATTGGGATATTGGGACCATTATTTCAGATCCTAAAAATATCGCCTGAGATCTCATTTTGGACTCCTCCCGAAACGAAGCTACAAATATCACCGTAAATCACATTTCGAATATATATTGTCCATGATATTGCAATATTGAACAATATATCGACCGAGACATGATATAGAACTATCGGTCAAGATCTTAGTTTTTATGATTAAAATTTAAACCAATGCCTAAACCAAAATAATAATTAAAAAAACTCAAATCTAGCCATGATAATATCCCGCTTTTTTATGTTTTGCATGGTAAACGACCATATCATATATTCATATATGTTCTATAATTCTTATGATTTTCATATTCATCATTTGTTTAACTAATATGTTACCTATGAAATTATGTATTTTATGTTCTAATGGTACTACACTGTTTAATGTTTCGGATCTACTTTATGTTCTTTGTTTAACAATAATTCATGTTCATGGATCATATATTTGTAAGCATTAATCAATTTGTGTTGTATTATTTTTATTTTATTTTAAACATATTGTGATTTATGAGTATGAATGTTTTTTCGTAAATTAAGGACAATGAAGTGATTTTACAATTCAAGTCTAGGTTATTATTTTTCAAATAATGGCCATGAAAATTATAGTGCAAGAAAATTAGTTTTTAACATATATCACTACAACAAAAACAGTCTATTACAACGTCATTTTTACAATGGGCATTCGTTGCCTGTTGTAATAGAGGGATATTACAACGGTCAAATAAGGTCCGTTGTAATTGATGCCCTATACAACGTCTTTTTTACAATGGACAATAAAAGCTCATCGTAATAGGACTCTATTACAACGGTTCTTTCTGACCCATTGTAATAGATGTTAATTTTACAACGTTCACAAAATGTCCGTTGTAATAGATGTCAATTTCACAACGGGCAAAAAATGACCATTGCAAAAGGTTCCAATTTTACAACGGCCAAAAAATGTCTGTTGTAATCGTTATAATGAATGTCTGATGTGAATTTTCAATAATAAATAATTAATAATCATAAAACTTGCTTTAAATTAATATTTATTATTTATTTGTATTTAATAATTTATCATTAATAGTATTATATATATTAGTCATACGTTACTAATTACTAACTGTAATATTACATTACTAATAATATTTATTATATTAATCATATGCTACTAATATTTATTAATCATTAATAATATTATATTAATCATATGTCACTAATATTTATTATTTACTAATGTTTAGTAATCAATCATTAATAACTAATTTACTACTATATAATTTGAATTACTTTGTAAAAAAATTCGAGGGAATCTTCACCATATGAAAGGATCGAATCAACATGATTTTTTAATGGGGAAATTTAACGACAAGGACAAAAGCCCACTAAAATTTATCCATAAGGACAGCCGCCTAATATTTTATCCTAAAGGACAATACACTGGAAATAAAAATCGGCCGCTGCTTTCTTCTTCTCTCCTCTCGCGCGTAAGTCGAATTCATCAATAATCACAAAATCAAAAAATTGCGAAATCATAAATTGCGAAATCACGAATTTCAGAATATAAAAGAATCGAAATTCGAAATCAAATTCAAACATCACGAAATCAAAATCGATAAGGAGAGCATTCGAAACAAAAATCGCGAGAAACAGAAACCCTAGAAAAAAATTGTCGAACAACATAAATCCATCGGAAATCACAATTGAATTGAATAGTAATATTTTTCTAATGATGGAAAACGTAGTTGAAGAAGTCGAAATTGTTGAAATAATTTTTTCGTGATTGGAAATGTTTTTTTTCATTACTAGTATAGCAGTTCGTAGGTATCATTTTTCTATTTTTTTAGGTATCATTTTTCCTATTTTAACTTTAAAACATAGCAGTAGTTTTTAGTTATCATTTTTCTATTTTTCTAGGTATCATTTTTACTGCAGTTTATGTGTTGTGTTAAACATCACAGCAGTTTTAAGGTATCATTTTTATATTTTTTAAGGTATCATTTTTAATGTAATTTTTCTTTGTTATGCTACACATTACTGCAGTTTGAAGGTATATTTTTTATATTTTTTAAGTTATCATTTTTACTGTAATTTATGTGTTATGTTAAACATCACAGCAGTTTTAACGTATCATTTTTATATTTTTATGGTATCATTTTTACTGTAGTTTATGTGTTATGTTAAACATCATAACAGTTTGAATGTATCATTTTTATATTTTTTAAGTTATCATTTTTACTGTAATTTATGTGTTATGTTCATATACGTCTTTTTTTATGTGATAATTTTTGTGATGGTGTACTGGTGCGAAATTAACACAAGAACAAAATCACATGGAAAAAACACATAACACAGTTAAAACATGAAAACTGATAATTGAAAAAATAGAAAAATGATACTTACAAACTCCATCAATGTTTTAAACAAAAACCAATGCAAAAAATGTTTACATCACTATTTGATTGAATATAATGAAATAAATTCGACTGAGTTAAAAAGTTGATGCAACAATATAACTTCAAAATTAACACAGCAATAAAATTGCAAGGAAAAAAAGCATAACACAGTTAATAATGTAAAACCGATATCTAAAAAATTACAAAATGATACCTATAAACTACAGCAACGTTTTGAAGAAAAACTAATGGAAAAAAATTATATAACTGAAACATAAAATGATAACTAAAAAATATAGAAATGAAACATAAAAGGAAATAAGTTGGACTGAGTGACGAAGTTGATGCAAAAATAAAGTTTCAAAATTAACACAGCAATAAAATCACAACAAAACTACATAACACTGTTAAAACAGAAAAAATGATACCTAAAAAATTAGAAAAATGATACCTAAATACTGGTGCAATGTTTTAAAGATAAAATAATGGGAAAAAAATTATATCACAGATTTATTGATTAAAGTGAAAAAAGTTCGACTTAGTTTCAAAGCTGATACAACAATATACTTCAAAATTAACACAGCAACAAAATCTCATGAAAAAAAAACATATAACACAGTTAAAACGGTAAAAATGATAACTAAACAAATAGCAAACTGATACCTAAAAACTGCTGCTACGTTTTAAAGTTAAAAACAAGAAAAATGATACCTAGAAAAATAGTAAAATGATACCTAAAAACTGCTGCTACGATTTAAAGTTAAAAACATGAAAAATGATACCTAAAAAAATAGAAAAATGATACCTATGAACTGTAGTAGTGGTAAAATGAAAAAAAAAATTCCAACCTAAAAAAATTATTTCAACCATTTCGTGTTCGTCATATACGCTTTCCATCGTTTGAAAAATATTTTTATTCCATTCAATTGTGATTTCGAATGGATTTTTGTTGTTCGACCTACTTTTTTTTCTAGGGTTTTTGTTACGGCTGATTTATGGTCGTGATTTTGATTTCGTGATTTTTGTCTTCGATTGAGAAGGCCGATTCTAATGTATTATCATATTTGTGATTTAAGCGATTTATGATTTCGTGATTTTGGTGATTTCGTGATAAACGATGAAATCGACAAAGACGTGAGAGAGGGAGAAGAAGAAAACAGCGGCCGAAATTAATTTTCAGTGTACTGTCCTTCTGAGTAAAATTTTAGTGGGTTGTCCTTATGGATAAAAAGGCCTTCAATTTTGTCCTTCTAAATATTTTCCTGTTTTTAATGTGTGTTATTTACATTCAGTTATGAACAATGGGTGAATGAAGTATAAGTTTGCAGCTAGCTACGAATAAGATATTTGAGAAGAGCACTTCAGGGTAATTTAATTCATGATTTTTAATTCAACTAATTTATAATTAATTGATCATTTATTGTTAATTGTGCAATATGCGTTTAATAATTATGGATTACATGTTTTTTTTGCTAATTTCATTAAATTAAAAAATTATTTCAAAAAAATTAATTGTAAAATTTTCGTTTGCTCGATTTAATTCAAAATTAAACTTAAGGACTAGTAAATTACAATTAATATTTATTAATTTATATTAAATAATTAATAAATATAATTAAGGACTAATGATTATAGGATTAAATATTACTATTAAATAATTTTCAATTAATATTTAGTATTTAATATTGATTATGTAGCAGTAAATAATTGATAATTAAAGATTACTATTGAATAATTCAAAAGCGATAACTAAAAATTATGACAAATACTTAATAATTAATAAATTATATGTATTTACTTGAAAACAAGTGAGATAATACAAAAAAATCCTTTATAATAAAGTTGCAGTATTTATTTTTCAGAATTTAATATTTAAGGAGTCAAAATTTTACAAACCATACTCAATACAGGTGTACTAAAACCAACGATAGCGACATTTATTATTTAATTTAATCAGGAAAACATGAACTAAGTATAGCCTACGTGTACACTTCAATTATCCTGTATTCACCGCGTTCTCTTATCTCAAACAACTCACCGCTTTTTTCCTAATTCCCTTATCCTAAATTGCCAACCGCTTTCACTTTTCCCAAATTGCCAACCCGCTTTCCCCTTTCCCCAATATACACTTCATCACAAACTACTGAAACCGAATTCTTCACTTCTTTCCCCAATTTGTGTTTCTACTCTCCAAATCAGGCATATGCACTGTGCACACAAATAGATATCTCATCGTCGAACCTGGACACTCATCCTGCTTGATCTTTTGCTCGCCGCATTTCTCTTTTCTTATTCCGCACAACGAGTGGTTACAATCTCCATTCTTTCTTTTGTCCTCTACAAATTCCGCATAGCATCCATTCCTCATTGTGGTCGTGTTCCTACCCAGAAGCTTCTGCCAATTTCTACTATTTAAGTTTTCTTAGATTGATGAGATGCTAGTGTTCATTCTACACAATTCACGTAACTCATTTCCTAATTTCCACGATTTTTCATAAAAATAGTTGGCTGAATCTATATTTGATGCAATTTCTGTTGGATGCAATCCCATAAAGATTAAAAATGGTTATTTTTTCATTAATTTGTACTGCAATTTACATTTGGACTGCTGTTTGCTGTTAATGATTGCATTAAAATTGCGAACTTTTTTGTTTTGCTATTGTGTAGAATTTGGACCTACTATTTGATCCTTCGGGTATATTTCTGTCATATAAATCAATAAATATTTTGAGATATCTTAAGTTGAAAGTACTGTCTTATATGTTGAAGGTTCCATGGGAGTCTGGGACGTGCTGGTGAAAAACAAATTTCAGTTTTGGTCGGAAAGGAATTAAGCAAGCAAAAACCGCTCTACTACTATTATGTTCTCTCTGCTGCAAGACCAGGATGATGTAAAGGTTTGTTCCTGCTTCCAAATCAATGGAGGAGCTGCCAGATCATTTTAATGTCAATTTGATTACCAAAGTTTGGAAACTTTACATCACATTAATGGAATCCAAATTCTATCAGGTGTACTTTCTATTGCTCATTTCTTAACTCGACACATATATTAACACTGGAATAATTATTCCATTAACAAAATAAGTGAAAATAAATAAAATCCATTATTGTATTCGTAGAAATGAGATTTGATCAATTAGCATTCTAATTTTGTATAAATAACATGGTTCTCTTCTGCTTCTTGTTGCATTTTATAAGTATGCTTCTACCAAATGTTATTTTAAGGGTGTTGCATATCTAATATAGGAAACTTTTTTGGTTATTGTGACAACAAACATAGTTAAAATGAATCAACCTTGCACTTTTACACTATGATCAACTTTTTTTGTTTCACGTTTCTAACTACCAAATGTTTACTTGTACTTTCAAAATATTATTGTAAAATATCGATGAAAAGTTTAAATGGTTTTATTTATTTGTTCAAACTATGATCTTCTTAGTGAATTGCTTACGCAGTTAAGTGTTATATGTAATTACAAGTAATTGCTATTTTTACAATAACTTCAACGTAGGGTTGGATTTAGGAAGCACATCCTGAACTTGCTTTCTATGGTTGTTTATTTTATGCTTGAGAAAATGGTTAATCTTTTGTGCAACTGATGTCAAACATGAAACATATAAGATGTGATCAGTTACTAGCTAACATATTCATGTTAACTCTGAGATTTGATTTCCTTGTGTAACATCACTAAACATTGTAATGATGATCAACCCATAAATATTTTCCTTTTTTTGATTGAAGGCACCTAAATCACACATTCACGTTGTTTACCGTTGAATTGTCATGAAAAAACATGTTAATATTTTTACAAACATTAACTCTTTAAACCTCTAAATAGATAAATATAAAAGCATGCCTTCTGATACTATACAACCCGTGAGATTCAGTTAATTTTTTCCAAAGATTAAGAAACTTTTATAGGTTTATCCTATCATGGATCCATTTTATATTTTTTTTTCACGTTAGCTTGCTTGGTCCACCCACTTTCGTAAATCACTTTTTTCTCCTTGATACATCTCATTCTCAAATTTTTTGCTTACTATCCCCTACTACATGTTATTCTAAACCGTTAAAGTTCATTGAATCAAGAACGAGAAATCACCACAACCAACTTCTCAATCATCTTAACCCTATCCCCTTTCGGCAAGTCCACCACCTTCCTCCTCCTACCTCTCACTCCCCCAAATCCAAACCCTAACACCTCCTCCATCCTTCATCCGGCCCTTCTCAGATCATTTGAACACTATTGTGCCGATAATGATATGGCTGCTTATATAGGATTTGATTTCATATATTATCCTTTTGAGATTTTGGTTTGAACTTTTCCGAGATTTTACATTGGCTCTGGATCTTCTATTGAATGGTCATAATGTTATACCTATACTGAATGTATATAGCCATCGAGGATAAATCGACTGAGAGACAAATAGCCATCGAGGATAGAAAAGTACACTGAAAGCAAAGAATTAATCACATGCCTATTCTTATATGGTCTTTTGAGAGATAACATAGCTATTGAGGGTATGCAATATTCACATTTCATGCTTATTCAATTTGGGTGATCGATTGTGTTATATTTATCAAATGGAAAGGACCGTGGGGTATGTATATTTTACGGTCATCTGTAAGTCAATCTCGGACATTGATGTGAGCATGCCTTGTATTATTACTAAGTTTAGTACATTTTGATAGTCTGATAATACTTGAATTGCCTGCATGATTATATGCATATCACGTGTTGATTGTCACTATTTAGAAATGGTCTATTTTTATGTGTATTGCTTCGAGATATATCAACACTTGAGTTGCACTTTTTTTTTAAGCAGTAAACTGTATTTTTAAATTATATACTTGGTTTTCTTTTTCAAGCATCTACTGGATTGTTATTATCCGCTGTTGTGATTTTAATCAAGTTTTTTATCAGAATTTGACAATTAACTTATGATTGGAGAAATTTTATTTAAAGCGGGATATGAATTGTAAAAAATTTAAGTTTTTTTGTGATCAATGTTTAGAAGTCGTCTAAAGCTTTGAAATTTGAAGGTAATTCATGGTTCTTTAGAGAAAAAAGTGAGAGGAAGAATGTTGCTCCATGACTGGCTAGTCATCCTAACAGCCTAGTATAATGACACATTTAAACTTGTCCACTACGATGATGTAAACTCAAATATAAGCGTAGGTGTTTGTTTTCTCACATTGCCCGCAACTTCAACCATGCACTGCCCTTACTCATATTTGTCTCGTTTAGAAATCCCCTTGATTTCACGAAGAAGGATTTCATCCAGATTACAAAATATACCTGCAATGCCTTTTCAGGTATCGTTCACCTCATAAAAAGAATTGGAACATAGGTACCTTCAAATGTTTATTTCTGATTTTATCTGGCTGTTTTGTGAATCGTAAAGTCATGCTGCCGTGATAACAAGCGATAGACCAATATATTTTCTTGACGCTTTTACGTTCGTTACTGTGTATTACACTGTATGCAATGGCAGACTATTTGCTTCCTTTTCCTCCTTCACAAGATTATAAAGTTTGGTTTCTTTAGCTTTGTTAAGGCTCCATTCCCAATTAAAAAAAACTATTTCAGCTTATGTTAAATGCCTTTATTGTAAAATAAAAACAAAAACAAAAAAGGGTAATAACAAATAGCTACATGCTTTTGAAAGTCGATATAATTACTTCCAAATTACTTCAAAAGAAATTTTTGGTAGTCAATTTATCTTTGCTTATTTAGTGACCCTTTAATACTCATTTTTTCTACTAGTTATGTAAGAGATGTCGGAAAGGGTGTTTTCCCTCTATTTTGTGTTACTTCATTCTTTTTGGGTGGGTTTCTACAATTTTTCTTCGTCATAAAATAGTAATTCTTTTAACAAGGTCAGCCAAATCTACCATAACTAGGCACAAAAAAAAAATGAACAGTTAAGGTAGACCTAACGCTTGAAAGTCAGTTTGTTTTGCATATTTAGGGACTCCTACGCAGAAGTGTTTGTTTGTTCCATTTAAAGAAATTTTTGCCTTTAAAAATAGTGATATGCTTATGCAAAATAGTGATCCAGGATAATACCAACTCTACTATTAATAAATCCATGCATGAAAGACATGATTGCTTAAACTTATCAAGGATCTTTGAAGAATTATGGACTAATTGGCTTTCATATGCTAAATCTAAAAACTAATTTTCGCTTCTTTTATTTGTGTCAGTATTCATTTTAGTTCTAGTGCAGACAAGTTATTCTCTTTCCATTAGTTTTGATAATGACAACACTATCTAATATGTTTATTCGATCTGATCTGCTACTGCTTATTGGTTTGGTTGTCCATAAACACCATTCTTTAATTAACTAGAGTACCTGAAGCCCATGTAATTATGCAAAGTAGCAACACTCATGGTTTCAAAGAGAGAATATAAAGTGGTTAGAGAAATGCATCAATTATCTCAAACAGGGCATGTTAATATGGAAGTACGAATAAAGAGGATGCAGCAGGTATGATGCTCAAGGCACAGTTTCTTAACCTTGAAAAGGTCAAGCATGAGTTGTGAACATTACAAATACACTGTGTATAATTGCAACTAATTTTTGTTTCTTTTTTGTCTTTCCTTGTTTGAATATGTTGTCATGCCTATCTAAGATAGGAGTAAAGTATGAACATAGGAAAGTTGAACACTAAATATAACCCAGACAGAAACTGAGTGAGGAGGTTTATTTATTTGGGGTCATAATTAAAAAAATTATCAATTTTTTTATTTTATATCGTATACCTTAACGGTCGGTTTCCCCGCCGTTGTATGGTAATACTAGTATGTATGACTAATTGGTTTTATTTTATTTTCTTCCAAAATTAACTGTTTTACTTGATTCAACATTCTTTGTTTATACCAGAATGCATTGTTGCCATTGCTACATTTCCAGCATCTTTGATTGACTCAAAATGGCACATAGCAACCACTAAATATTATGGTATAAATATCTCGAGGATGGAGCTCCTGGATGAAGTTCAAATAAGGGCAATCAATGTTGCAAATGGAAAACATTTACCCGGAAAGATAACATTAATGTTTGAACTCGTATGCACAGGTAATGTGTAACTTTATTGTTATATCTTCTGCTTGGAAAGCTAAGCACCAAGAGAATCTATCTCTCTACCCTATTTTACAATATATATGAAAGCACCAGGTGGTGCCTAGCTTTTATCTCTCTACCCTATTTTCCCTTTAATGTTATTTTTCACAATATTCGGCACAGGCATTGCTTATTCAGAAAATAGTCGCTGACCAGAATGGCACTGATTTTATATATGTGGAAGATTCTGAAGCAAAGGGAGAGCTATGGAAGGTATAATACTTGTTTACAGTATGCATTTTCTTTTCTTCAAAAACATTTTTGTTCATTTACTAGTTTTCATACGGTAGATTTTTTTATGTTTTACTTGATTGGATGTTGATCTTGTATCACCCCTATCGAAACTTGAATCATCTTTGTGTAGCTCTTTGAACCCCTTGAAGGTACTTTCTATAGCCTGTATATGGTTATTACCTTATACATACCCTTTGGGTTTTTGGTCTTAATTTTTAGTTGGCTACAACACTAATTTTGTAAGGACAAAATTTCAAAATAGCCTTGTTTTTAAAACTAATAGCGGATTTAGGCTAGTTTTGAAACTATTTATAGAAATAGGCTTGTTTTGTCCACCTCAGCGCTGAGGTGGCCAGTTGTTTAAAAAAAATACACGTGGGCGCACTTGTGAAGTGCGCCCCTTATAAAAATATAAGGGACAAATTTCCAAAATAGGCTTGCTTTAAAAACTAATAGCATATTTAGGCTGGTTTTGAAACTATTTGCACAAAAAGGCTTGTTTTTGAACAACTATTGCCAAAAACAAGCATATTTCTGCAAATAGTTTCAAAACTAGCCTAAATCTGCTACTAGTTTTAAAAGCAAGCTTATTTTGAAAATTTGTCCTTTTTGTAATTTGTGCGACGTTAATTATGCAGGCTTTAACGGATAAAAGCTGGAAAAACATCAAAAGCTAGCAAAAGGAGAGGATTTAGCCTGGTGGCCAAACAATAGATATTATTATTTATCGAGGTGTATGTTCTTTGTTATTTTTGTAAATATGTGACAATGTATAAAAAGAATAAATGTGCGACTTCACAAATGCTGTGAATATATAGTCTATGTTGGTTTTTAACCGTTATGAGTACAATTTGCATATATGTCGCATCAATGTTTTTTTTATAATTTTGTATAATTTTAACAACGGGCAAAAACAATTATAACAGGCGTTTATTACAACGGTTAATACCTATTGCAAAAAAATATTACAACGAGCTGTTATTTTATTGAAGGAACATACAACAACACATAAGACCGTTGTAAAAAGTATAGTACAACCGCTTGTTACCACGTTCATTTCTCATTATAAAAGAGGACATATTACAACATGGCCTAATACAACGGGCGGGCTGGCCGCTGTAAAACACCTATTACAATGGGCATTGCCTGTTGTAATAGATCTATTTTGTTGTAGTGATATTATATATTTTGAGATTGTTCCGATATGAGCTTTCAATGCCGAGATGCAGGGCCGACTATTGGAGTAGCCCAAATAGCCCACTGCCTACGGCAACCCCCTTAGCCCAGCAACCCCCTCTCATATTAAAAAAAAAAAAATTCAGAACGCAAAATATCTCACTTCCTTTCCTCAATTTCGTTTCCATGATTCCATCAAGTTCCGCCTTCTCCAAAAACCGATTTCCGCTGCTCCAAAAATTCCAGAGTTCCGCCTTCTCCAAGGATTTATGAGTTCCACATTCTCCCAAAATCTCGATCTCATTCCCTTTAGAAGCCAAACCCTACTTCTCTCTTTTCCTTGTTCACGTATACCCTTTTTCCGATTCTGAAATTGCAGTTTGTATGTAGATAGGGTTGTCAATGGATATCCGAAATCCGTCCGTATCCGCATCCGAAAATACGAAAAATATCCGATATCCGAAAAGCGGATATGGATATCCGATATCCGAAATGCTTAGCGGATACGGATACGGATATGGCAATATCTGTATCCGATAAATATCCGTCTGCTATGAAAATATATAGTTTTGTATTTTTATATTTAGGTTATAATAATTTATTATTTTATAAACAGATGGATAAAAAGTAAGTAACAAAACACATTTAAATTAGTGTTGAATTTTATGTGATTGAATGTGCTATTGTTAAATCGGTATGTTTTATCATTTATGTATTATTTCAAAATTTTCAGCTATTGTTTAGTACCAAATGAAATATGCATCATATTGTAACTTACATATTTTTAAGTTCAGATTCAGATATTTTCGGATATCCGGAAATATCCGTATTTGCTAAGCCGGATACGGATATTTTCGGATATCCGAAAATATTCGCGGATACGGATACGAATATTATTTAGTAGGTATCCACCGGATACGGATTCGGATACGGATTTTTATTTTCGGATACGGATACAGCACTATCCGCATCTGTTTGCATCCGTTTACAGGCCTATATGTAGACTTGTTATGCTTGTAATTGTGGGCTTGTAGCTTGTCCTTTTTCCAATTTTTGAAATTGCAGTTTGAAGGCTTGTAGTTCTCTCTTAATCGGACCACGTTTTTTCAATAAAGTTCCAAAAATTGCAGTTTGCAGACTTGTTGTTGTAGGCTTGTAACTTATGTTTATAAAATTTAGTTTATGTTAAATACTCAAATCGGTTTATACAAATTTCAGTCAATAAAATCTGATTCTTTGAATCAATTATTTATAAATTATTTTATTTGAATATCAAATTGAATACCAAATGTTTAGGAAATATGACGAAGAACGAAGATGATAAAAATCGAATTAGATATCGAAAACAAAACTCTGGAGCTTAAAATAAAAGAGTAAAGCAAAAGAAATACGAACTAGAAAAATCCCTGTTGGTTCAATTTCTAAGATGCTTGAAGCAAAAACCAAACAATCTCAATGTTCAACTTCAAGTTGGATTAATGAAGCAAGCGACGATAACGAAGACAATGATGAGAATGTTGAGAATAATGAGAATGCTACAAACGAAAATAATGAGGATAACACTCATGAAGAGATCGTTGAGAATGAAGTGGTCAATGTTAGCGAAGAAGACAATGGTGGCTTGGTTGTGCTTGATCTTGAAAAGGATGTTGAATTGAATTATGATCCGAGTTTATGGAAATCAATGACCGATACTAAAAGAATAATGTTGGATAAACGTGGTCCAAATAAGGTGTTGAAAGAAAATGATAAATTTTCTAAGAATGCTATTGATGGTAGGTATTTCTCTTCTAAACATTATATTGGTTTTCATCCACGTGGAGAAGAGCATGAACGGAAGTGGTTGGTTTACTCAAATGAAGTGAATATAGTATTTTTCTTTTGTTGCAAACTATTTAAAAACCCACAGAAAAAATTCAAATTGGGGAAGGAAGGAGTTAATAGTTGGCATAATATCACAAAAATATTGCGTGAACATGAAAACAATACAGAACACATTGCAAGTCTCACCAAGTGGGTAGATTTGTACAAAGGTCTTCAACTAAATGCAATATTTGATAAAAGAATGGAATGTTTAATTGAGCAAGAGAGACAATGGTGGAAAAAAGCACTAATCCGCATAATTGGTGTTGTGAAAACACTTTCTCGAAATAAATTAGCATTCTGTGGTTCAAATGAAAAGGTTTATGACAAAAACAATGGACTTTTTTTTGTCAATTTATAGAATCCATAGCCGAGTTTAACCCAACTATGCAAGAGCATCTTAGGCGCGTGGTGAATAATGGAACAAGTAACCATTATCTTAACCATGGTATTCAAAATGAACTTATACTTTTGTTGGCAAAAAGATTAAGGATGCAATGCTTGCAAAAATCTTAAGAGCGAAAAATTATTCGATCATACTTGATTGTACTCCGGATTTGAGTCACAAAAAAAAAGTCAATCATAATTAGATGTGTAGATGTTGAAGATGCTATCAAAGTAGAGGAGTTTTTTCTAGGCTTTATAGAGGTTGATGATACATCGGGTCTTGGCCTTTTTAGAACATTTGAGGCCACTCTAAAGGATCATAAGCTTAATATTGATGATATGCGGGATCAATGTTATGACGATCGATCAAATATGAAAGGTATTTCATTTTTTATGAAAGGTATATAATTTATTTTTATCTTATTCATTCAAGTAACAAATAACTTGAATTTAATATAGGTAAACACCAAGGTGTACAAAAAAGAATCCTTGATATAAATCCTAGAGCGCTCTATATTCCATGTGGGTGTCATAGCTTAAATCTTGCTTTATGTGATGTGATAAAATCATGCATGAAAGCTAGAATTTTCTTTTCATATGTTTAAAAAAAATCTATACTTTGTTCTCCGGTTCGACGCATCGATGGGAAACTCTTAGAAAATATGTAAATGGATTGTCTCCAAAACCATTTTCTGCAACCCGTTGGGAAAGTCATATAGAAAGTGTAAAGGCAATAAGACTCAACCATCAGATCTAAGAGATGCATTAACTGATATTGGAAATAATTCTTCTAAAGATGATACCATGATGGTGGAAGCTAAGTGTTTATGTCAAAATGCTTTAGATTTATGTCAAAATGCTTTAGATTTATGTCAAAATGCTTTAGAAGACTTTGAGTTCTTGATTAGTCTATGTATTTGGTACACTATATTGAATAATATTAACTGAGTTAACAAGTTGCTTCAACGTGAGGATATGGATATTGAGTTTGCCATTATAAAAGTAAGGGAACTTTTTTTTTTTTTTTTTTGAGAATTTTAGACAAAATGGATTTGAAAGCATGGTAGATGAAGCAAAAGAACTTGCGAAAGAGGTTGGCATTGAACCCAAATTTGCAAAGAAAAGGGTTGTTCATTGAAAGAGGCATTTTGATGATGATGTAGACGTGATGTTAATAAAACTCAGTCGATAGAAGATAATTTCAGGATTACTTACTTTCTTCATATAATTGATCAAGCTCTTACTTCACTTCATGATCGCTTCAAACAATTCGTACTTTATGAAGGAATTTTTGGATTTCTTTTGAATGCGAAATTCAAAACCATTGAAGATAATACATCGGAAGAGCAATGTATGGAATTAGAAGTGTTTTTAAAACACGATCAAGAGAGTGATATTTGTGGAAAAGGATTATTTCTAGAACTTACACAATTGAGAAGAATAATACCATTAGAAGTAACAAAATTAAGTGACATTCTTGATTTTAGAAGATCTTATCATGATGTGAGTGGATTTTTAAATGTATGGGTTGCATATCGAATTTTATTGACCTTTCCAGTTACGGTGGCTTTAGCGAAAAGAAGTTTTTCGAAGTTGAAGTTGATAAAAAATTATCTTCAAACCACTATGAAATAAGAACGACTAAGTGGGTTGGATATGATTTCCGTTGTTAAAGAATATTTGAACACGTTGAAGTATGATGACATAATTGAAGAGTTTGCTTCTAAAAATGCAAGAAGAAGTTGTTTTCGTTGAATAATATTAGTGTTAAAGATATGATGACATGTTTACACTTTTGGTTTTATATCATGTATTTTGTACATTGATGTGTATGTAAAAATATAGTGCGTACTATTTGTCATACTTTTGGTTTTATATTATATATTTTGTGCATTTTGTTATGTAAAAATATAGTGTAATGAATGATAATGTCATGTCTGCTATTAATTTACTGTAGTGTAATGAATGATCGTATTCAAGTTCGTAATTGTAAGCTTCTTATTATAAATGTTGTTTATTATGTCTCTGTTTAACAAATATTCAGGTCTGTGTTGTTTATTATGTAACTGCCACAAGTGCATATAAATTTGTCAAACTAATATCGTGTACTGATGCATAATGTTAATGCATTATCTGATGCATAATGCTCTGACAGTTGGCTCCACATGTCTTATTATTTGGGTCCTCTACTTATTTTTATTTTTATTTGGTACATATTATGCTTTAGGTATACATAACTGTTTACAAATTTAATGCTAATAAAGTTTTATGATGTGTACAGAAGGAAGATCCGAATATTATTTCCATGGGATGATAATCCCACAACAAGTTGGATCTTTTTTGTAGCTACAATGATGTATAACACAAGGTCAGCTTATCTAGATCAAGTAACTAATTACCAAGCGTCGATGCATTGTTGAAACCATTCAACTCAAAATTCATACATGGGAGTTGTGCAAGTTTCATTTATACGACAGGTTCTCAAACTGCAACCATCTCAAATGGCTTATCTTGGGAAAAAAATATGAGCAGCATCGTTTTCTTTATTGACTTTCAGTCCAAATTTGGTTTTAACTGCTTTTGTATTTGCTGTGCTAAGTGCAAAGTTGTTTATATTTGCAATTGTATTACCTTAGCTGCTCTTGACTTCATATATATGTAGCATGAATTAACCTTTTTGTCAGCAAATGATGATATGATGTGTGTATTGACAAGATCTGATAATGCAAAGTTTCATTCTTTTTTTTTTGTTTAAAGGCAACAAATTTGTGAACTGCCTACGACATCCAAACTGTCGGAGTCGGCTCTGCCGAGATGGAAATCTAAGACAAATCCTTGAGTTAGGCACATCTTATCCTAGATCTCCCACAATATGAGATCAAATCTCTAAAATCGCGGAGACAAACATGACCGATATCCGAGATTTAATATCTTATAGGTAACGCTAGCCTATGAGTATTATAATATTATCCATGGACAGTTGGAGGTGGCCCATTTATAGCAATAGATAGTTCAAAAACTAAGGGTACACAACATAGTTTGTAGAGAGTGGAAGATGGAAGGAAGGAGCGCCTCGGTTGTTTAGATTCAGTGGTTAGGACCTTCTTATGTCAAGAGGGACATAGTCTTGGCCTTGTAGTCCTAGTGGATAACCACATTTAGCCATCGTACCTTTTACCCAATAGCGATTGCGGTAGAACCTATATTCTTTTAGCATGGATTTGCATTCCTGTATATTATTCTCTTTAATCATTGAAAAACAGAATTGTTTATTATGACATTCTCTTTTTAGGTGCTTGTGATGGCCACTAAAAAAAGAATAAAGACATAGGAAATTGTAATTAAAATGACAATGAAAACAAAAGGATGAGTAACTAAAAGAAAAACAACAAAAATTACAAAAAGCAACAAAGACGATAATTGTAATAAATGATAACAATAAGAGAAAATAAATTCTACTAAATTAAGGTAGGGAATCTTAAAAGAATTTTTATGTAAACTTTGGAAGAAAAAAAAGAATTTCTAAATAGTGGTGACAAAAAGTTCCAAGTACGACGAAAAGGTGCATAATGGTAAATTGAAAATACATAATTTTCCATTTTCCATCTTTTTCTAACATAAGAAATTGAGTTCAGAAAATTAGATGTTTTTGAAATTCAAAAATTTAAAGTTAGTTGGTAGGGTTTAGAAGCAAAAATTGGATGAACTGCGCATTATTCAGTGAGGGTATGGGAAAAATTGAATGAATAGGTATTTTGATTTCTAAAATATTGCATTAATGTAGAAATTGCAATTATATTTAGGATATGTGCATCATATTTTTAAAGAACTTTAAAGGAAAGAGCATTCACATAAAAGGTACGGCTTAGAAATTCATTGCGTTCATAATTTTTTATGATGCATTGCACTTTGCACAAGTGGACGAATGGTTGCAAAATTGGATGTATGCACGATGGATATAAATTATGCGAGGATTACACAGTTTTACCCTTGTCGAATTTCAGGGACGAAATTTCCTAACAAGTGGGAGAATGTAATATCCCACATTTTTAATAATTAATTAGTAAAATTGTTGGAACTTGGATATGTTAGTTACAACATTAGATTCGTAGCGATTTTCTAACCAATTTACATATATTGTTTACAGAAAAAATGTTAAAACGAAGAAGTCATCACAGAATAAAGTTTTACAAACAAATAAGAAGGAAAAAAAATAAAAGGGGTCAGATCGACCCACAACCCAACCGGGTCGACCTGCCATTTGCTTGGCTGATTTCACCCAAGCATGGACACATAATGTATTCGTTCCGTTTTCGGATGACATGGCTTGATTTTATTCGTTGGTCTTGAATTTTTAGCTGATGCGGCGAGTTCCTATTGACTGAATGATGTGGCTGACCTAGATTTAATTTAGGAATCCAACAATCTAAGATCCCTAGCTTAACCTATAAACAAACCGCTATGCCTAACTGATTTCTCACTACACAATCATTTCTCCTCTTGGTTTTCTTTTTTCAAAATGTACCTGAACTAAATTTTTATGTAGAAAACATTTATAAAATTAAATATTTATATAATCTTATTTAAGGTGGGAGCCAAAGAAAAGAGCTTAGGATAACGGGTGAGTGGATTTAAATTATATTCTTTTAATAATGGTATATAGCATCGTTTATTTCCAGTTTAAATTAGGTATAGTTTAATTAGAATTATTTGTAGTAGTTTATTTTCTGTTATACTTAGGAATAGTATATTTACAATAGTTCAATTCCTATTGTGATTTAATTCGTCATTAGATTAAAGGATATTGTTATTGACACTCCCTTTTTGGTTAAGGGGCGTCACGATCAAAAATGAAAATTTGGTACAGTCCCATCGTTTTTCGATTTTTATCATTTTCGGTGGTCCTTTTCCGACTTCCTGACGTAAATTTGACAAAACTATAGCCAAAATCTGCTGAAAAGTTTAGTATCACCTTACCAAATTTCAAGCGTGACGCCCCTTAACCAAAAGTGGATTGTTAGTTTAATCAGGATTTGTTTATGTAAACGTGTAATTAAACTGTAAATTTGGGGCATTTGTGCTTATACTTAGAATCAAATTATTTATAATTCTGAAAAAGAAGGCAACGGATCTTCTTGTGTTTTAATGGGAGTTAGGTTTTCATTCGTCGCCATTGATTTCTTCATCGATTTTTTCATCTGCCTTCATTTTTCCTTTTCGCTAGTTCTCACTACCACTACAATGTCTTCCATTCCTTCTCTTTTTAACCTAGTTTTCCCCCCTTTCGGCGATTTGGGCTGCTTGTGCCTCTTTTTATTGCCCGTCGCTTCAACCTATTGTCCTTCCATATATGCTTTATACTGAGTTCTTACTCTTCGTACTCGTGGTGTTCCCATGTCAGAACCTCCCACTCTTTGATTCATTTTTACAGGTGGTACGATTGCGACTGGGTCGTTGGCCTTCCTTTTCACCTAATTTTTGATTACCCTACCTTATCTACCGTCACATGGTATGAGCTAAGCTCAACAACAGATGCTTCTCGGTTCATATTCTTGGTTTTCTCCGGTATTAGGTTTTGGTTAGCATCTTCATTGGTTTGCTGCTCGTGTTCTTTTGTTTTGGTACTTTGGTATTGTCATTTTGTTGGTGTTTCAACTTGTGTATTGAGGGTTTCTCGAGTTGTTCGATCTGAGGATATTGTGTCTTAGAGTATGTTATTTCAATGCGTTAGTGAGTGGCCTTGTTTGATGTTACTTTGTAGCTCTCCTCCCCTGTTCTTCTTCTACCACGGCGAAAGCCTTTGGCTTCTTGGTCTTAGGTTCTACAATTTTGGGTTTTCTATCATTTTTCTTTTACCACTTGCCAGTAGCATGAGGCGATAATCTGTGGTGATGGCCTCCTTGTTGTTGTGCCACTTATTTGGTTATCCCGGCTTAGAGTAAGTTTCTGATATGTCAGTTCACTAGTCAAGTTCTACGTTAGGTGATCTTCCCCTCCATCCATCTCATTCATCATGTCAGCTTCTGTTCATGCGAGCTTGTTTTTGCTTTTTTAGATAGTTGGGTTGCAATTTGGTTATGTTACTACACACCAGTTTGTTGTATGTCATTGTGTCTCTCTATGCCTCAATGCTACAGTATGGAATAGGTAAGTTTGTTTGTGCTCTGCGTGGTGCATAAGTGATTTTGTTGTATACGCAACTTATAGTAGCTAATCAATTTGATTGGCTCCTGTTCTTTTAGTTAGTTTAGTAGTAGTGGTCGGACCACTATAAAAACCGTAGCGGTGGACAGTCCACCTTAAAAGCCAAATTTAGTAAATAGACAATCTGTCTCTTCCTGTAGTAATGTATTTATTATTTGTTATAATCAAAAGTGTTACGCACCACTTTAAAAATCGGCCGGCTCTGACAAAAAAATTGTTTATAATTAAACTTGGATAAAGATAATTATTGTTGAGACAAAAGAATTGATAAAGGGGTATAAGCCCAAGTGTGTTAAATTTACAATAATTATATCAAATGTGGGAAATAATTTGAGTATGCACATTAAAATTGGAAGTTGAGAATATCCTATATTGGCTGGTTAAGAAAAAGGGATATATTTCCATATATTGGTTTGCAAGTAGTAGCAAACATAATTGCAAGAATAAAAAAAGAAGAGATTAGTGTGAAATAGGGATTCAACCATATTTACACTACTCAATAGCTCATAAATAATTAAAAGTAATATCATGCTATCATGGATTCCTATTTATAGGGCTGTTTTATATTAGAATATAGAAATAAACTTTTGTACATTTTCACTAACCAATTAACTAGGAATAATTATAACTTCCTAAAAGATAAATTTACAATGACGGTAAGTAAAGTAGTAGTATAACTGGAAGATTTTATGAAAAGAAAAAGGGGTAAGTAATCAAGTTGGACACTTAATAGTCAGAAGAGTGCAACCTATTATGATAACAGCAGAATATCATAAGCTCAGGCTAGAAACTGAGTCAATAGGTTGGGCTTAGTTCTAGGATAGGGCTAAAAAAAAGAAGGATTAAGCAAAATTTGAATGTTTGCGAGTAAATTATAGCACGAGGTTTATAATTAAAAAAAGAAAAAAAAAGTGAAAAAAATCTTATTGTAAATAAAATTTAGATCTGGGATTAACTATAATAAGCATGTAACAATAGTAGTCTGTTCCAGCAACAAATGCTGATTGGGAAAAAATAAGTGACCAACAAAGTTAATAAGCAAGCAAATAAAGTTCATATTAGATGGAACTAAGCATGTAAGGCTAGTGAGTGATATATTAAAAAAAGAAAAAGTAAGCTAAGCGCATAAAAAATGTTTAAACGCGGAAATTAATAAAATAGTGAGGTACGTTCAGAATATTTCGAATGGAGCCTGGATGAAGGACCTAACGAAGTAGATTATCGCAGAAAGTGGGAGCATGTCCAATACGTTGTTCTGTAAGACGAGAGGGAAGTTCGAGATTTTTACAGGATGTGAGGATACTTTAGGATGACCCTCTGGAATAAGCTTAACAAAGTTGCACCTCTGGAGGCAGGTCTATAGTGGTTCCATCAAGAGAGAATGCCTTGATCGCATTTTTATCAAGGGCAGTCAAAAGACTGATGGGTGACTTTAGGATTCAGCTTTCCTGGGGTAGAGTGCAGGCATCATGGTTAGGACTCAATAAGGATAGTAATCATTTGGATACCTATCATCATCAGTCAGAGCGAGAACGAGAAAGACTAGAGCTAAATCAATAGGCCAATGATCTCTCATTATCGAGACATTGACTGAAGGATACTGCCAGTTATAAGTTTAGGTTGTTTGTTGTAGAGCACAATCACATAGCTTTTGAGTGGTCTTTTAACTTGTCAACTTCAATTTTTTCTTTTGTGAAATAAAAATTTAAATAACGTTATGGATAAAGAGATAAAAATGATCAAGAAAATGTCACTTTGGGAGTTAGCTTCACTTCCGAAAAGGCATAAGGCAATTGGTGTGAAATGGGCAAGCATAAAAAGAATTCCAAAAAGGACGTGCAACTAGAGCATGTGAAGACATAAAATCAAGTAGTTAGTAACTCCATCAAGCCTCCTTAGTAAGAAGAATTTTCAAGTCGAGAATTACACCTAAAGTAGCAAAATCATGTTTCTTTCCAACAACCTCTCCTAAACTTGTTTTTGAAACTCTATTTTTTTTTCATCTTCATATATTACATCTTTCGATAGAAGTATTGATATTATCCAAACTTTCTTTATTTTGTTGTTCTTCTTTTTCATTGTCAACATCTTTGATGTAACTAATGGATCATTATTTTACTCCTTCCCTTCTTCCTCCATCATCACAATAGAGCTTTTCACGAAGTACGTGTTGTAAAATCCACCTTGTTCCAGTGTCATAGATTTTACATGAGCAATTTACGTTTATCTTCCCCTTTTTTCGATAATTCCGCTCTTGCAATTTTTAACCAATTCAATTTATTTATATGCTTCCCAAATTTTACTTTTGCATGTCATTTTAAAATACAATATGTTTTTGAGTTCGACGCTTGTACATGATGTTTTTCAAACTCCATTGATGAAAAGCAAGTATTAAAGGTTTGGATGAGAAGATGACATTAAGATTCATAGGTTCTTTTCTAATAATGGAGAGGATTGAGAAGCTATCGTACATGATTAACTTACTATTTGTTACTTACGTCATCTTCACTTACTTTATTTTCTTCATCTTTTTTTTCTATTATCCTCTACGCATTTCATTCTTCTATCAATTTTCCTCATTCAACTCCTTTAACTTAAGAAACTTTCCTGCATCTTCCGCTTTCTCACTATTTCTTTTTGTTTCCTCAGTTTTATCAATCAATTTGTATTCTACTATCATTTTTATGACATTCTCTCTATATACTTTCTTCAGTAAATTCCACAAATCTTTTGTGGAACTTTACTCATTGAAATTCACATTGATCAAAACATGAGCATGAAGACGATTCCATTGTAATTTTGCAAATGCTTTCTTTTATATTTATGTGCTTCCAAATTATTTGACCATTCATAGCCATCTTCGACGATCTTTCATAATTCTATGGAGAATAACTCCTCTTTCTTTTTATTACTCTATTCTTTAAAATTTTCTTTTGTTGGACTCAAGGAGGAAAGAAATTGAAATTCCATGATTTTGACCTGCATATGATGTCAATTTGTTGAAGATTTTAGAAAAAAGAGAGGAAAGAATACATGGAAGATTTGATTTATTTCTTTTTCTGCCTTTGCTTAATTATAAGCATTTGTGCTTTGTTGTTTTTTCTTACTTCAGTACAAAATTAGTCACTCTATCTTTATTTATAGCAACATAGATCTCAACTTAATAGTGGAAATGCATTTAATTATATGATTCACAATCATTCTTTAATTCTCCTTAAAAGTCTATCGTGTAGCTTTTTCTCAAATTCTCAATCAAGATGATTCTAGAGACTATCAATTAAAACAATAAACTCTAGAATCTTCTTTGGACTAAATTTTAGATTCATCAATAAAACTCATTTATCTCTATAGATACTCAAATTAATAGTGTCTAAATTAATTGATGTTTTCAAAACAATCAATTTAGACCAAAACTAAGTGTACTTCCAACTTGGATAGTCAAATATTGTACTTTAAATTTTGGTTTTCTGCTTTTATGAGTGATTAAGACGTAGATAAGGATAATAAAAATGAGCACTTTTCTTGGCAAAAGCCACTACTATTTTAAAAGTTCAAAACTACTACCCCAACATCTTTGTGTCCATCTCTCCCAAGCATTGATTTTTATATAATTATCATTAGATTTGATTTAGTGTGCCTCATATATTGATCAGATCATTAAAATCTATACCTAAAATTTATTTGAGAACAAGAAAACAAGGAGGAGGATTAGATTTCAACTGCAGTTATAGGAGTCCGCAATGAAAGGTATGCAACACCTTTCATACACAAAAATCAACACTAGCTATGACCATAGACTATTAAGGGTATTGTTAAAGGGACTCCAATTTTGGTTAAGGGAGGGACTGTAACGAACCAGAAAATTTGATGCTCGAATTTCCGACACAAATAATCCTGTGTCCAAACTCGAGTATCGAGAATCCAGAACATTAAAGAAAGAAGATAGATGATGAGAAAAGATAAGGAATAAAAATTAGAATAGAAGAAAAAGAAAAAGAACAACTCACATCGCATCGAAATAAAATGTAATACAGGAATAACTCTTTATTGAAACTTGAAATAATACTTACAATTCATCAGAGTACAGTGGCTATTTAAATCATCTGGACAGTTATAACAGTCAGTCCTCATTTCAACACACAGCAGAATAATATCTAAATATATAATACGTCTGATCTCCTCAAGCTCGTCTCCTGAAGTCTGTATCATCTTGCCTTGAACATGTACAACTCGGTCTGACCCAACTGGGTCTGACCCGAGCATTATAAACGCTAAGGTCAGTTTGAGGAACCAACGTGAGAAAAACCCACTGAATTATTGGTATCATCCATATTGATTTTAGAGTAAAAACTCATTTCGAAAGAAAGGATAATCGTAAGACCAGCCCACACATAAACACGGACGGTTTTTATCTTACGATTCCCAAAACATTTTTTTTTTGAAATCATAATTATTCTGATATTATGATAGTGTCTAAATACAAATAAATATCAATCTAGCAGAACGCTTGCATCTCATTCTCTACATATATAGTATACAATCAAAACCACGGGCGCTTATTGGAGATTGGATTTCCAACTATGACAAGGTATGGAACCACCTTCCGATAGTATATCTCTAGAGGGGAATACACTGGGTTCAACAGAAACGTCTTGCAATCCAGCCCACACATGACCGACCACTCATTTCTCTTGATTGTATCGAACATATTGTCACCTACGGTTGGTACCAACATAACCGTTTCCCGGGAGATACAAAAGCGAAAAGAAGTAACAAATATGAATATTCTCTAGATGGTGACAATACACCATAATGGGTGCGACCCAAATAGCCATGCTGCCTGTCCGATTTTTTTCATTTTCCGGTTGTGAGACTTGAGGTCATAATTTATTTATTTACTATTATAGAACATATGGACACCATTCACTTTGGATGCCACATCGTCAAATCCGCCAGATATCACTAAGTGACATCCACAAAAATATTTTAGTGTTCAAGCTAAAAGAAGTGCCCCTCTCCGCCATCAACCGAAATACTTTTGACGAAATCAACGTACCTGCTCCTTCGGAAATACTCTGTCAGACATCCGTCCGTACAAGTTGTCCTGGAACTGGACAAACCGAAGGCACTCTCCTACCCCATCTTAGGATTCACCCCATCGATCAGTAGTGAGTAGTCCTTGCAATCCATTGATTTCAACCACGACAGGATCACCATCAAAATATCTTCGGGTGCGACTCCAAAGAATTTGACAAGCAGTATTTCCGCTTCTGAAGATCCACAGTCTTCATTGCTCCATCTTCAATCAGCATCTTCCACATTTACGTATTAGTTGGTTTGGAATGGTTTTCGAATAAATTCACTCCCGGTCTTTTCGTACCAACAATCTTATTAGGCCAGATTTGATAGTTGTTTATTTAACTATCAAATAAAACAACCATTCATCCATAAAAGAAAACTGAACTTGCTGATTAAATATCCATTTTTCATTTAGCCTTCTTATTCGTTAATTTAACTTATCTTATTTTCCAATAGTTGGAATACCCATTTCTCTTCTTATACTAATATAAGAATATTCAAAACCCCTTCAATTTAAAATACTCTTAAGAATGTATCTCTCATCTCATTCATTAGTCACTAACCATAAACTAGTAAGAGAATAATTCCCAAAGTATCAACCCCGAAGACCGAAACCAACATCAGATCGACACTCAGAATATTATTCAACTCGCTAATCCCCAGTCGGTTTCTAATTTCCTTAATTCCTTTCTTGACTTTTATCAAACAAATTCCAATATCCATTTTTATTTCAAATGAGATATTCGCCTTTTCTTATATGAAGTTTGATTACATTCAAATGATTCCATTCAACTTATACACTTATATGAACTTTAAATAAACTCAGACCATTATAATCTTATAAACGTATATAAAGTTTTAATTAAATTCAAACCATGTTATAAACTTTTATATATATATATATATATATATATATATATATACACTCGTATGAAGTTTGATTATAATGTTGATTAAATTCAACATTTCACTAATATGAAGTCGATTCCATAAATAAATTTCATAAACATCTTATTGATTTATTCCAATAAACGTCATTTCATTTCAAAAATATTCGTATGTATATCATTTGTAAATTCTTACTACTCAAAATTATTATCTATAAACCATATATAAATTTCTTTAATACAACCTGTGTTAGCATCCAATCTAGTGCGACTTACATTCCATTAGTATTCATAAATTAAAATCATTCTTAATTTACTTCTAACGATTCCCATTTTCCAAAAATATTGCTTTTTACCTTTTATTCATTTCAACCATGGATAATATTCCTTAATACAAGTTCATTCGTGGCTTAACCAGCCGACCTGAGTTCATACTTGCAACTTCAAGTTGAATTCTATTTATAACTTCTAGTGAGCTATTTCGAAAATATCCTTTGTATTTTCCTTTGCAAATTGGAAAATTTTAATCCCTTTCATATGTTAGTTTCAAAACACATTTCCTCCTTCCTTCCCAAGCCACGCTTAAATTGCAATTTTCTCAAATACTTCAAAATGATGGCTTTCGCTTCTTTATAACTGTCACTTATAAAATCACCTCCTTATCTCATTTATTTAACCCAATTTTTACCTTTAAAATTACACTTATAACTTGGATCCTTAAATGAGCATAAATATTTTCCCTTAAGCTTTTACTAGTTATTATTTTAGGTAAATGTTTACTATTTATTTAGAACCTTACTCAGTATATCTTTTAAAACATTATAAAAATAAATCAAATACTATATAAAACTTCACTAAAGCTTACTTCAAAACTATTTTGGTTATATCTCAAAAAACCCCATCTCTTGTTTTAAAATACAAGATAAAGGATCGAATCCTTATAACTCATCTTGCCAAGCCGTTTTAATTCAATTCGGGTTACTATTTCGATTTCCATTTTCATCTTCACATTTCTAGCATTACATTTATTTCATAGATCATTTCAAAGTTTACAACTTTATTACTTGTTTTCATAACTTACACTTGCTCACAGTACTTTCAAATATCTTGGTTTGAGATATCTACGCCAAAATCCTTCAATTTTATGAAATATATTTTACTTGAATTCTAAGGAGAATTCAATTTAAACAACTATATATAATATTGTTAATATATATGTATATTCAATTATTATTCGATTTCCATTCTTTTTTCCCAATTTCTCATCATTTACATTTTTCTTAAATCCTGCAATAAAAATAATTCCACTCCTTAAAATGTCGCTTATAAAATCACCTCTTCACGATATTTGCTTAAAAAAATATTCACCTTTAAATTCTATTTAATTTGGATTCTAACTAATCATTTCTGTTTGGAAATAAATATTTCCCTTTAAAATTATTATTATATTTCAATTTCTGTTTTGAAATCCATATATCATTATTTGGGATATTTAAAATATCCAAAAGCAACAATCAGTGTTCTAACACATCTAAGTATACCATGAACTATCACAGGTTATAAACACATCATATAACATCATATATATGATAAACAAATAATTTAAATGTGTGGGATCCAGTTGGATCCCTCCAACCTGTTTTTCCTGCATCCACAGATGTTAGTAAACAATAATAATACCAATCCTGCTTCGAGGCAGGATATCGTGGTATGGAAGGTCATCCACTAGGGAAATCATCTGCTAATAGTACTGCGGGCATCCGCTAATGATACTGCGGGAATTATCCAATCACTAATCACAATTATTTTTATATATTATTATTATATACTATTATCACTTTATATCAATCAATTATCAGTCAACAAGCAATAAAATAAATATTGATCTATTAAAAATAGTTCAAATAATTTACTGAGTGAGTTTAACTCACCTTGATTTTCTCTAGCAAATATCCGTTAAAAATTCCATATTGTCTCAGCATACATCTTCTTCATTGTCTCGAATATTTTTATCACCTAAGATTATTTTGTTTTATTCCTTGATTAAATATTAACTAACTCCGATATATAGATAAATGAATTATTCTATGTAATTTAAATTTTTTAAAAACGTATACCTTACATTTTCCGAAATTTCCTCGACTAACCGACGAACCAAATCCCCGAACAGCTCCTGAATTCATCAGTCAGCCCCAAAACTGATATACACCACTTTAGCAGTACATCGAATCACTCACAGACAACTGCTGCAACTACTGCCTTACCATCTACTTGATGATCTTAACCTCATTGTTATGCCTTACCTAGTCAACCTGACTTCCTCCAGCAATATTACTGCAATGCCTTAAATCCACAGTCTTAACTGTGTCATCCAAACCCGCACTCTTCCTCATTTACCCGCTGCCGTACCCTAGTTCAGCCCAACGGCCATACTACTTTGCATCAATTTGAGCTTCCTCATCAGAAAAAAACCGGAAACCCTACACCTCGGTGTTGCACTCATCAACAGTACCATGTTTATCATACCATCGCGTCCAGCCCTCCATATTCATCGTCAAACATAAACTTCTCCAAATCAAATACCGAGCGCACTCCCCACAGTCACATACACAACCAATGTAGCCTCTCTCCCACCTTGTATCATTCCAGAACACTTCAAGTTTGTCCTTAACAAATCTGCACTTCCCAAATTTTAGTATGAACTCCATTCACTAAATCGCACCACCAAGTCTCCCTATCACCAGCGTCGGCCTCTTCAGGAACAACCGTGCCCCTTCCAGAAATCGCAGCTATTGTCACAACCTCAAAACCCAGATCGAACAGTTGTTCACACCCCTTCATTCGTGATTTGCCTCCTCTGTGATTTTGGGCTTCTGAGAACTTGAATTAATTGATCGTGGTCCCTAATTTTGATTTCCCCGTCGTATGTCCTCTTCGCAATAGCGTCTCACAGAAGATCGAGCTTCAGTAAATCTACAGTTTCCAATTCGCGATTCTCGATTTCCCTTTTTTTTAATTAGGTGGGTTGGATTTTTTTGTCTGACAGAAAAAGAAAATAATGAAGCAAAGAGGAAATAAAACTGCTTTAGGATGGAATGTTATTGAAGGCGATGGCCTTTATTTATAGAAGCCAATTGGGAACGATAAGGATAATGTCTTTCAGTAGGAGTTAGAATAGGAATAGCTTCGGTGTACGTTGTTGTGAAGCTTTAAGAAGAAGGAAGATTTTAGACGTGCAAATGAGAAGATGAGACGGAAGTAGCTTTACAGAATAGCCTGTGTTGGAGGAAATTAATTCGTCCCCTATTATTTAGATTTTTATTTTATTTTTTTTAACCGGTGTACCTTAAATTAAAATATCCTACGCTATCGAATCCCTATTTGAATGGAACAAACGACATTTCCAAGATTCTGCCACTATTTTGAATACATTGGAACAGTTTCCATGGTCTACTTTGACCATATACAGAAGATAATAAATTAAATTAATGATTTAACATTAAATTTGATTTATTACAAATTGACTCAAATATGAACAATTGTATTGAAAATAAATTCTCATTATCATATATATTTTCAAACTGAATTCATATAACTTTCAGAATAAACTAATATGAATTTAAATCTCGATATTATGTTAATATATATTTACACATTCAAAATTCTATTTAATTAATATAAAATTTCATTTATATCACCAATTTAATATCTAAACAAATTTAAATATTCAAAATTTGAGTTATAAAAGTACGGGTCGTTACATTCCTTCCTCCTTAAAAGAATTTCATCCCCGAAATTACTGGTAGGAAAAATAGTTGTGCCTTATTAACTTCTCATAATCCACTCATGCAACTTGACACTTGCCCCAATATCCCTTTTACTCGACCGACTCGCTAGTTTCCAATTCCACTCAGAAATCCTTAATTTCGATTAACTTTTTGTCAATTTTTTTTAACTTTTGAAATTTTTTCTAACTCCCTAAATTTTTGAAAGATTTCGCCAGCACCTCCTTTGTACGGGCTGATCGGTACAACTACGAAATGCATCTTTGGGCCTTCCCCAATCAAAAAGAAAATTAAAAAGCTAAGCTGCTTGCCAAATAGGCTCAGAAAATCCTATATTGAATTAAACATGTATCTTTTTGTCGGGCATCTCATATTTATTCTTCACACTTGCTTCTCTCCCATAAACATGTCCAATCATATACATATCCATTCCTATTTAGTCATAATCCATTTAACTTCTTACTTCCACTTTGCCAACTTACCCATTTATTGGTTTTCTCGCTTAGCTCGTTATAGTTTAAACAATTATGTTCATATATGTATACATTTTGCTTATGAATATGTCAAGTTCCATTTATACTCAAGTTCCGGGTTTTATTTCCAATTTACAAGTTCAATTAAACTCACACTTGAGTTCCAAATCTAGTTAAAATCAATTTGATTCATTTTTCATTCAATTTCTATTTAACTCAAGTTTATACAATCTGAGTTATATTCACTACCCAATATATACACACATATTCCCTTTATTTCAAGACTCGATTTAACTCAACCGAATAACATTTTGAGTCATATTCAATTATCATTACTCGAATTGGCTTTATTGCAATTCATTTCTTATTTCACTTGACATATTCAAACAATACGTGTCGAGCTTTATTTAGATTATCAACAACCAATTAATTTATATTTCAACTTGGATTCATGAATTTTCATTTTATACTGATTCAATTCTGTTTTAGTTTAGTATGGTTTTAATTTCAATCCAAATCTGCTTAACTTACTTTTCAGCCAAGTTTCAATCCATACAATTCATTACATTGGAATTTGTCCTCTTAGCTTCCAATTTACTTTCTGAATTCTGATTTTTATTTCAAACATCATTTACTTCATCTTTTGGTTATAATTAACCATTTCTATTCCATAATTCTATTCGAATTATATTCAAATCAATCAAGCAACAAAATACCAACAAAATTTAAGAAAACTATTTCTTTTATACACAAAAATAAATTTAGGCAAAATTATTTCATTTACCCGCTTTACAAAATAATATTATATCAGTTTCCAGTTCAAAATTGAACCGATCAAGTGACACAATACAAAACATTTTTATAAGATATACAAATACGCTCTCTCATATATATATATATATATATATATATATATACACACTTAAACTCAATCTAGGGTATTACTAACCCCATCTCTATCGAGTTGTGCCATAAAGCCAGGGTTATTCCTAAACCATTGCTCTGATACCACTGTAACGAACCAGAAAATTAGATGCTTGAATTTCCGACACAAATACATCCTGTGTTCAAACTCGAGTAACGAAAATCCAGAACGTTAAAGAAAGAAGATAGAGGATGAGAAAAGATAAGAAAGAAAAATTAGAATAGAAGAAAAAGAAGAAGAACAACTCACATCGCAACGAAATAAAATATTACACAGAAATAACTCTTTATTAAAACGTGAAATGATACTTACAATTCATCAGAGTACAGTGGCCGTTTAATTCATCTGGATAGTTATAACAGTCTGTCCTCATTTTCAACACACAGCGGAATAATATCTAAATATATAATATGTCTGATATCCTCCAGCTCGTCTCCAGAAGTCTGTATCATCTTGCCTTGAACCTGTACAATTCGGTCTGACCCAACTGGGTCTGACCTAAGCATTACAAATGCTAAGGTCAGTCTGGTGAACCAGCGTGAGAAAACCCACTGAATTATTGATATCATCCATATTGATTTTAGAGTTAAAAATCATTTCGAAAGAAAGGATAATCGTAAGACCAGCCCACACATAAACACAGACGGTTTTTATCTTACGATAACCCAAAACAGTTTTTTTGAAATCATAATTATTCTAATATTATGATAGTGTCTAAATACTGATAAATATCAACCTAGCAGAACACTTGCATCTCACACTCTACATATATAGTATACAATCAAAACTGCGGGAGCTTATTGGAAATTGGATTTCCAACTATGACAAGGTATGGAACCACCTTCCGATAGTGTATCTCTACAGGGGAATACACCGGGTTCAACAAGAACATCTTGCAACCCAGCCCACCAACCACTCATTTCTCTTGAGTGTATCAAATATATTGTCACCTACAGTTGGTACCAACATAACCGTTTCCCGGGAGATACAGAAGAGAAAAGAAGTAACAATTATGAATATTCTCTAGATGGTGACAATACACCCTAATGAGTGCGACCTACATAGCCATGCTGCCTGTCCGATTTTTGTCATTTCCCGGTTGTGATTCTTGAGGTCATAATTCATTCATTCATTTATTTATTATTATAGAACATCTGGCCACCGTTCACTTTGGATGCCCCATCGTTAAATCCGCCAGATATCACTAATTGACGTTCACAAAAATATTTTTGTGCTCAAGCTAAGAGAAGTGCCCCTCTCCGCCATCAACCGAAATACGTTTGAGGAAATCAACGTACATAGTCCTTTGGAAATACTCTGTCAGACATCCATCCGTACAAGTTGTCCTGGGACTGGACAAACCGAAGGCACTCTCCTACCACATCTTAGGATTCACCATATCGATCAGTAGCGAGTTGCCTTGCAATCCGTCGATTTCAACCACTACAGGAGCACCATCAAAATATCTCTGGACGCGACTCCAGAGAATTCGACAAGTAGTCCTTCCTCTTATGAAAATCCACAGTCTTCATTGCTCCATCTTCAATCAGCTTCTTAAACATTTACGTATTAGTTGGTTTGGAATGGTTTTCGAATAAATTCGATCCCGGTCTTTCCGTACCAACAATCTTATTAGACCAGATTTGATAGTCGGTTATTTAACTATAAAATAAAACAACCATTCATCCATAAAGGAAATGTAACGTCCCGTATTTTTACTGTGGAATAAATAATAAATTTAATTATTAAATATCAATTTGGCAATATCGATAACTAGAATTAAATAATATTTATATTTAATTAATATAAATAATAGAATAATATATATGTTTTCGAAATGGTCGAAAATAGCTGAATTCACAATATTATGTAAATTGGACAATTTAAAATATATAATTCAGTTTAGAATTGAATTACATTAACGAATTTATAAATGTCAGTTGAACGTATAATTTATACTATAATTATAATCGAACTCGAAACGGCACGGCAGTTCGTAAATTGGCGATTTGAAATTTAAACGAATATATAGAAGCCGTTTTAAGTCAGATTTCTGTGAAACAAGAAACGTTCGGAGATGGTGGAGTATATTTTTCTAACGAAAGTGGAGAATGGAGATTTCGTCGTATAGATTGCAAGATATGTCCAAATCAAATTTTCAAGTAGTCGCTATAGAATCGTTCATCGACCGTAACAGTTTATATGACTTAACTTCATACTGGATTAGAATTTAGACAAGGATCTTTTGAGACGTAGTAATAATTCATTTTTTAGAATTTTACTATAATTTTTAATTAATTAAATATGCAACTTTTTATTTGAAGTATTTTGCACCCTATGTCAATATTTTTTGATTTCACAATATGAGTTAACCTACCGATATTATTATATTTTTGGGATCGTGGCACCTCGCTGGACACGACTGTATTTTCATTTCTGTCCGTGACAGTCCGTACGTGAATAGAATTTTGTAGCAAGATACGTTTAAATTATTACTTAAATTAAAGTTTAAAATATACATCTATCGTTCCTTGGCTTCTAAGGATCCTACACTCCCGCCCATCGCATCATGTAGCCTTCCTCGACTGCAGTTATGTTATAGCCTATGGTACATGCAAATGCTGGAAATGAGTAAGGAGTGACATATATTATTTGATATAAATGAAACCTTTGTACATGTAACACCATACGTGTTTATATGAACGAAAGCACATACAAAGAAAAATGTATATAAGTATAAAAATGGTTTCCTTGGCCGCCGAGGATATGTAATACCACTTTCTTTTCATAACACAGCTATGTGTCTTCAAATCAAAAGTAAGGCTTCCACAAACAAACGTACTTATGCATGCTATTGTCCCCTCTTCCGCACATCTTATTTTATATAGCAGACCTGTTCAACATAGCCTATCTCTCTTTGTAAATATTAGCGACTCTATGAAGTAAAAACATATAGCTATAAGATATTAACAGCTACCCTAAGATTCCTTTTCGCCTTAACCTCACCCCCATGATACGTTTAAATCAAACAGTGCCCTACATTGAAACAAAACCAGCTACCCTGCAACATAGGCATGTGCCTAATACGTGTACGAAACTTGGGCATCAAGGTCCTTAATCTATAAATACACACAGAGTTCTCGTTCATTTCTGGAGTTGAAAACAAGATCTACTCCTCAATAAAATACAGGACCTATATATTAAAGTGCCTTATTTCAAGAGCAGCAACTCCATAATATTTTCATATGGAGCGATGCGAGTTTTCACATACTGGAAATATTTTAGTACAAGTGGAATCTGAGTTTTTGAGAGCAGGAACGGTGGGATGCATGGCAAAGGAGCGGTCTGTTTTAAAATTGGAAAGTGATTGGTTGGAATGGAAGTTACGGAGTAGAATGGATCTTGGAGTCTGTATCACATTTGTGTGCCTGAGCTCGGGCGTCTGGTGGAGATTAACGAACGGTGGTGTGGGTCTCGAGGGGCATGGCGCAGCTGGCGGTTGTTTTTGGAAGAGTTCCGCGATACACGGAATGCGAGCAGGAGATTGAGAAAGTATTGAGAGTTTTATCAGGGGCTTGCGTCCGCACGAGGAAGATTGGGAGTTAAATGTTGGTTAGAGTTTTAAATAACGTGAAGAAATACATTAGAAAAGAGGGATCGAATGTTGCATCGGTTGGTTGATATCGTTGAGAAAAGGGGTGGTGAGGATCAGGAAATGGTGCGGCAATGGCTTTTTCTGTTGTGCGAATGAGTACTAGGGAGCGGACTTCTTTTTGGGAAGAAGAAGTGAAGGTGGGTCGGGCTCCTTTCCGTTGGGCTTGGGCCGCTATATTATATATATATATAAAAAGAGTTAAAGCCCATTTCAAAAAGAAAAAACAAATTGAAGAGGAGCAACAACTTTGTAAGGGGAGGAGGAGTATACGCGGAAAGGCTAGGGCAGTGGGCCGTGGTTTTCATTGGTAAAGCCCAATTTCCGTATTTTCAAGTTTAAATTAAAATATAATTGTAGATTAACTTTAAATAATCATATAACTTGTATTTATAAAATCTTGGTCATACAGTGTCAGATTAATGAACGTTCAGATCCGTTGGGATCGTATGGATGGGAGAAACACAATGGAACTGACCAGGAGTGGATTGGTGCTCGTTACAATTTATAGCAAAATAAATTGTCCGTCTGAATCAAGCGATGGTTATCGTTATTAACGATGATCGTCCAAGGTGAGTAATCTCACTAACTCTGCTCAATTTATATTTTTATAAAATATTTTTAGAATCTATAAATGATGGTTGTTTGCTGTGTGTTGGCAGTTTGGTTGAACTGACTAGGTTGAATTGCTAGTCAGTTGATTTAAAATATAGATAACGATATAGATATAAATCGTTAATCAAATATTGATTCTGTTTAGCAGAATACTTCATAGTGAAATGAAATTGATGTTAATTTTTATTGTTTAACATCTGTGGATGCAGGGAAACAGGTCGGAGGGACCCAACTGGGTTCCTCAACATTTATTTTACTGTTTTTCATATATTATGTCATATGATGTGATATGTAATCCGTTGTTGATTTTGTATGGTTGAATGATACCGATCGTTGTTATATGGTACGTTAAAATACCATAAAGAATACTGGAATGTTAAAAAGGAAATTTTCAATGACATATTGAAAAAGAAATATTTATAAAATCAAAAGATTTTATAAAAAGAAAATAGTTATTTAGAAAATAAATAGATTAAAAAGGAATATTTATTTGTTACTCAAAATTGAAGGGAAATATTTGTAAAACATTTACAGATAAAATTGAAAAAAAAAATTGTAAACTATTTACAGATAGAATTGAAAAGGAATATTTATTTGAAAAATAAATAGAATAGAAAGAACAAATATTTGTAAATTAAATAAAAAAGGGAATGGTTAGATTATAAAAGAAGTTACTTAGAAAATCAATAGATTTTATAAAAAGAAAATATTTTATAAATAGAATTATCAAAAAGGGATTTATTTGGTAAATAAATAGATTATAAAAAGGAAATACTTGAAAAGTGAACAGAATAGTATAAAAGGAGAATTTTACATTTGAAAGGTTTAGAACTGTGCTTCGCACACGGGTATAACATGCTATGGATTTAAAGTAAAGATTTTAAATAGAATATATTCTGATTGATAGATTGGGAAGATAATTTTATAAATAATATTTTATAAATTAAATGAAATGTTTATCATTGGATAAATAGAATATATAAGTCAGGACTTATATAGAGAAGTAAGAATCGATTTCAACATCGATATTTAAACTGAATAAGCATAGAGTGAATCAAAGGAGTTAATCAGTTAGAGTTAATTAGAATGAGTTAATCGAATTAGAATTTATTGAATATTAGTTATTCAATTAGAGTTGATCGAATATAGTTATTTGAGATAGAGCTAGTCAAACATAGTTATTTAGGATGAGTTGTCATTTCGTACGACTGCTAGCGTAATTCGCAGGGCTGCAGATAGCCTACGGTGGTCGGATGTTTCCTGGGGTAATCAGGCGTAACCATTGTGATCGCTGCGATCTAGAGTCAAGCGAATGGAGGTAAATCGAATATTAGCCATCCGAAATAAAGTTAAAACATACATAGTTATTCGAATATAAATTAATCGAATATTAGTTATTAGATAGGAGTTAAATAAGTTAAGTTAATCAAGTAAGTTAATTGAGTTGAGTTAGTCAAAATGAGTTAATCAAACCGAGTTAATTCAAATGAGTTAAATCAAAGAAGTTATTCAAAATAATTTATTCGAATAAAACTAAGGGAGTTAATCGAATATAGTTTATTCGAAAAGAGATTAATCGAATGTAAATCATTCGAAGAGAATTAATTGAAATAAATCATTTGAAGAAAGTTAATCGAATGTAAATCATTCGAAGGGAGATTATCGAATATAGTTATTCGAAGAAAGAGTTATTAAATATAGTTTATTCGAAAGAGAGTTATCGAATAGTGATTATTCGAGAGTGAATTATACTTTGGAATTCGATTATATCGAATTTAGGAAAGTGATATTTACTTTCCATTTCAAATCAAGTTTTTACTTATTTGTTAATAAATTTTTGTTTGTTTAATTATCCAAATTAATAAAGAAAAGTTATATTTAAGTTAATATATATTCGAAAGCATGAAATTATAACACTAGCATTATAATCAAATGATTTTTGAAGTGGATTCGTAAATAGAATCCGAGAGTTTGCATAAGGAAGTTTGTTGAAGGGTTATAAGATGAACTTTAACCTTTTCGAGGTTAGAAATGTTGTTCAGTTAAGGTCTGAGAGGTAATAATACCCCAACTTGATTGACTTCGTTTCTAACTAAGGGGTAGTTAAGGTTCGATAGTGAAGATTGGTAAAATGAATTTAGTTAGTAAGTAAAATGGCTTGAATGGGCCAAGTGATGTTTTTATTTAAACATCAGTTTAAATCCGATAAACATGTTTGGAAATGTTTTCCCAATAAGAACCAAAAACATTTTCTAAATTTAGAAAATAAGAATTTACAAATATATAGAAATGGGAAGATGGAGAAATTAAGGATAATTTAATCTAAAAAGAGATAAATGTTGAATGATGGTTGATTGATAGAATTTCCACCTGGAAATAATATCGTTGTTTGCACGCCTATTTTTCTTTGATAATTAAATCACCGACTATCGAAGTTTTTGACCATTTTTACGTCGTCAATACGGAGAGACCGGGATGAGAATCATTATCTGAAAACCACTCTGTATAGACGTTAGCGTTGCGATAAGATAATGAAGATGGAGTTATTCAAGGGCTATCCTGTTTACAGAATAGTGCCTTCGGTTTGTCCAGTCCCAGGACAAACATGAATGGACGAATGTCCGACAGAGTATATCTAACAGATCGCATAAGTTGATCTCTTCAAATGTACTTACGTTTTGTGGCAGAGGAATTCGTTTCTCTTAGCTTTATACCCGTGGTATTTTTGAGGAAATAAATTTGTGATTTGGCGGGTATGACGATGTGACATTCGAAGTAAATGAATGTATGATCTGTCAAAAGATACCTCAAGCCTCATCAACCGGGAAATGACAGAAATCGGTCAGGCAGCATAGCTAGGTTGGGTCACTCCCATTAGGGTGTATATCACATATCTAGAGAAAATCCATTTCATTCTTTATCTATTATCGATGTTGTCCATTTTCGAGAGACGGTGGGTAGCTCCCAACCATTGGTGGTATACATTCGATACTTTCAAGCGAAATGAGTGGTCGGTCATGTGTGGGCCGGGTTGCAAGACGTTCTTGTTGAACGTAGTGTATTCGCCTCTAGAGATACACTATCGGCAGGTGGTCCCGTACCTTGTCATAGTTGGAATCCAATCTCCAATAAGCGCCCATGATTTTGATTGTATATAATATATGTGAAACGTAAGATGCAAGCGTTCTGCTTGATTCTATTTACTTGTGATTATACATTATTATAATATCAGAGAAGTATTGATTTCAAAAACTATTTTGGGTTATCGTAAGGTAAAAACCGTCCGTGTTTATGTGTGGATCGGTCTTACGATTACCTTTCTTTTGAAAAGGATTTGAAAAGTTAAACCAAATGATTTGAGTTTACTCACACCAGTCCCATGACTGACCCAGAGTTTATTTTGTTTTTGTTTTCCCTAAACTCTTGGGTGCCCAAATTTGTACGGGTAGTCAAGTAGTTCAGGTCTTTACAGATATACTTGGAGGAGCTTGAAGTAGGAGGCTTCAGGATTATATAGCTATTGTTATTTCCGCTGTGTGTAACTCTGCCTGTGTAGTTTTCTATGCAGCCTGTCCCAAGCCAGGGTAAAGGAGGAGTGTTGTGATAGGCTTGGCGAGCCAACGTAAAAACTTAGCCACTCTTATGGATATGGAACCTTATGATATATCGTTGGGGCGTAACCCTCTTAGCGACGAGCTATATCGAGGCTCAGATATGGTGTTAAATATGCAAGGGCTGAGCCGCCATTCTCTTAGTGGCGCGCTACACCGACGCCCCGGTGTAGTGATAAGTGAGCAAGGGTCCTCGCATTTTTCTCGGCAGATGCGAGGGGCAAGGAAGCTAGTCGACGATAGTAGGGTTCGGTTAGGTGTTGGAATGTAGGGTCCTTAATAGGAAAATTAAAAGAGATAGTGGATACTATGATTAGGAGACGAGTTAACATCTTGTGCGTTCAAGAGGCTAAATGGGTGGGTCAGAAGGCGAAGGAGGTGGAGAACACTGGCTTCAAATTGTGGTACACCGGAGAAGTACGTAACAAGAACGGGGTAGGCATATTGATTGACAAGAACCTTCAGAACAATGTAGTTGACGTCAGAAGACGAGGGGATAGGATCATCCTAGTTAAGCTAGTAGTTGGCGAGGCAGTTTTGAATGTCATTAGCGCATATGCCCCACAGGTAGGTCTAAGTGAAGAAGCCAAAAGGAAGTTCTGGGAAGACTTGGATGTCATGGTTAGGAATGTGCATAGTAGGGAGAAACTTTTTACAGGAGGAGACTTCAATGGTCATGTTGGCTCATCTAGCGGGGGTTTTGAGCGAGTGCATGGTGGTTTTGGATTTGGCAGTAGGAACCAAGAGGGTGAAGATATTTTGAATTTCGCTCTCTCTTTTGATCTCATGATTGCTAATACCTTCTTTAGAAAGAGGCAATCACATCTGATCACCTTCAGTAGTGGCCAACATGCTAGCCAAATTGACTTTGTCCTAACTAGAAGAGATAGTAAACGAGATTGTGTTGATTGCAAGGTCATACCTGGAGAATGTGTCGTCTCACAACACCAGCTGTTGGTATGTGTGTTTCGTCTTCGGGTGGTGAAGGATAAGAGTGCGAAGATTAGCAGGACGAAATAGTGGAAACTCAAAGGAGATGCTTCAGGTGTTTAAAGATAGAGTGATGGGAGAATGAGCTTGGAATGTGGAAGGAGAAGCAAATGTCATGTGGAATGCGATGGCAACTTGCATTCGGAGAGTCGCCACTGAGGTATTTGGGATAACAAGAGGAAGCAAGCGAGAACCCAAGGATTCGTGGTGGTGGAATGACGAGGTGAAAAAGACTATCAAAGAGAAGAAGGAATGCTACAAATGCATGTACCGTCATAGAAGCGAAGAGAACATGCACAGGTACAAAGTGGCAAAGAAGACTGCAAAGAGAGCAGTGAGTGAAGCAAGGGGAGGAGCGTACGAAGATTTGTATCAAAGGCTAAGTACAAAGGAGGGCGAAAAAGATGTTTATAGAATAGCTAGGCTACGCGAGAGGAGGACAAGAGACTTCAATCAGATTAAATGCATTAAGGATGAGAATGATAAACTTTTGGTGAAGGAAAATGAGATAAAGAATAGGTAAAGAGAATACTTTGATAAGCTTTTCAATGAAGAAAGTGATAGCTCTTCGATCGAGTTGGAAGAATTAGCCGATAGCACCAATAGACATTTTGTGCGGAGATTTCAAGAAGCTGAGGTAAAGGGGGCGTTGAAACGTATGAAATCAGGCAAGTCGGTATGGCCTGATGATATTCCTATTGAGGTGTGGAGATGCTTTGGAGATGCAGGGAAAAAATGGCTAACTAAGTTGTTCAACAATATTTTCAAATCAAAAAAATGCCAGATGAGTGGAGGAGAAGCATTTTAGTTCCAATCTTCAAGAATAAAGGAGATATTCAAAGTTGCACAAACTATAGAGGAATTAAGCTTATGAGTCATACAATGAAGCTTTGGGAGAGAGTTTGTGAGCAACGTTTGAGGAGGTTGACAAGTGTCTCTAGGAATCAATTTGGTTTTATGCCGGGAAGGTCAACCACTGAGGCAATTTTCTTGATTAGGCAACTTATGGAGAGATACAGGGAGCAAAAGAAAGATCTCCACATGGTTTTTATTGACCTGGAGAAAGCTTATGACAGAGTACCGAGGATGGATATGTGGTGGGCGCTAGAAAGGAAGAGAGTGCCATCAAAGTATATTACCCTTATTAAGGATATGTACGAGGGGGTTGTGACTAGTGTTAGGGCATGCGATGGTGAGACCAGAGACTATCCAATTAACATAGGGTTACATCAAGGTTCGGCTTTGAGCCCCTATATTTTTGCATTAGTGATGGATGAAATCACAAAAGATATACAAAGGGATATTCCCTGGTGTATGCTCTTTGCCGATGATGTTCTGCTGAATGATGAAAGTAGAATAGGGGTTAATCGACAAATGGAGTTGTGGAGGGAGACCTTGGAATCAAAAAGTTTCAGGCTTAGCAGAACTAAAACAAAGTATATGAAGTATGAGTATAGCAGTGTCAGGTCAGATGACGGAGATGTTACCCTGGCCAGTAGAGTAGTACCCAAGAAGGAATCGTTTCGATACTTAGGATCTATGTTGCAGTTTGATGGAGAGATTGATAAGGATGTTAGTTTTAGAATTCAAGCAGGATGGGTGAAATGGCGACTAGCATCTGGCATTCTCTGTGATCGGAAGATTCCTCAGAAGCTTAAAGGAAAGTTCTATAGGATAGCAATCAGACCGGCAATGTTATATGGTGCAGAATGTTGGCCTACTAAGAGGCAACACGTCCAGAAGATAAGTATAGCAGAGATGTGAATGCTGCATTGGAGCTGTGGGCATACCAGACGAGATCGGATTAGAAATGAGGATATTCGGGAAAAACTTGGAGTTGCACCTACTGAAGAGAAATTAGTCCAATACCGCTTGAGATGGTTTGGACATATCCAACGTAGACCATACGATGCACCTGTACACGCTGGAATTCTAGGTCGCGCCGAAGGCCCAAAGAGAGGTAGAGGTCGACCTAAAATGACATGGGAGGAGATAATAAAGAGAGATTTAAGTAACTGGAGTTTATCAGAAGAGCTGGTGGTTGATAGGAGTGCATGGAAATCGGCAATCCATGTACTAGAACCATAGGTTTTTTTTTAGACTTTATTTCACATTTACCGAACCTTTTTACTTTTTATTTACTATTTTAGATTTTATTTCACTTTTATTGAACATTTTTACTTATTATTATTATTATTAAAAAAAAACCTTTATCGGATGACTTTTTATTTGATTGGTTATTTTAAACCCTTTATATATATACATATTATTATCATCATTATTATTTTTATTTTATTTTAATTTTGGGTTCCATATCTAGCCAACCCCAACTTGTTTGGCATATATGGCTTTGTTGTTGTTGTTATTTCCGCTGTGTGTAAGTGTTGTACTCTGATAATGTTATTATATTGTTTTTATTGCAAAGTTATGATATGTATTATATTTTATTCGTCTGCTGTGAGATTCGTGTTTACTCTGATTGTCTTCTTCTTCTTCTTCTATTCTAATTTTCTATCTTATCTATTCTCACCCTCTAACTTCTTTCTATAAATGATCAGGTATTTCCAATGTCTGAATAGTCAACATGGTAGTTTTATGTTGATTTTCAGAGTCGAAAATCCCAGTTCGTTACAGTGGTATCAGAGCCAGGTTAATTGATTACCTTGGCACTGTGGCGTGACTCAGTAGAGATGGAGTTAGTAATACCCTAGATTGAGTTGAGTGCATATATACGAGTGAACGTATTTGTAGATTTTTATAAAATTGTTTTATATTGTGGAGATTTATTGGTTGAGTAGTTTGTGAATTCTGGTTGATCATTTTGATCCACTGTATCGATAGGAGTCTCTAAACAATCAAATACGATAAACCGACACAGTATGTTTTGAAAGAGGGTAAATGAGATAATTTTACCCAAAGTTTATTTCGATATAAAGAAAATATTTATATTCGAATTATTATAGTATATTGGATGTGTTGGTTGTTATTATAATCGAATGAGATTTATAAAAGTAAAATGGTTATATAATTAACCAAACAGAATTCGTATAAGTGTAATATGTGAAATCAGATGAATTAAATCTGAGTTAAAATCAGAATGGGGATTAAAATCCCTAAAATTTGAATAAGTGTTTGTAAACAGATTTGAGTTAAGTATAAGAAAATTTTAAAATCCTGGGAGATTTTAAATTTGTTTTACAAACATTGAGGTGGGTATTTTGAAAAGATTTCAAAATGTAAATGTTTAAATATGGGTTGATAAGTACTATAGTATTGAACTCACTTCGATAGCTGGGAAATAACTCTGATGAAGCTAGCCACATCATCAGTGTTCATTTTCGAGTTCTAAGTGATGGATTACTACCAAAAATTTTGTTTTCGAACTATTTTGGGAAAAGGAAGTTGTTTTGAATCCCAAAAGGGAATAATTTATTTTAGAAGAACTAAACTATTTAAAAAAAAACCAGGAGAGATTGTTAGAATTAAAACAAATTTAAAGAAATTTGTGAAAGCAAATATAAATTGAATTGAAATCAATTTAACTGGAAATTGAATTGGAATATGATATATTAAGTAGAATCAGATTTTGAATTGTGAGATAAGAAATCTGAAATGGTATTGGATAGGTAAGATAAGGGTTGAAATTGGTAATGGCATTTGGTTTGAAATAGAATTTGGCTTGGATACGTGAATGATTTGGTTTTGAGGGAAAAATTGGAATTTTGCTTGGAAATGCATTTGTATATGCTGACAAGGTAGCAAATGGAAAAGATATAACGATATGCCCAACAAAAAGGTACATGTTTAAGTTTCCATATCAGGTTTTATGTGCCGAATCGGCAAGCCACTTAGCTATTTGATTTTCTTTTGGATTGGAGAAGGCCTAGAGAGGCGAGTTGGGGTTTGAACTATTGACTGGTACAAAGGAGGTGCTGGCGAAAAATTTCGGAAATTTCGGGTGTTAGAATTTTTTTAGAATTTTAGAAAATTTTCGTTAATCGAAATAAATTATTTAATTGAAATCAATTAATTCAGTTAAAACTGAAGTTAAGAAGTAAACGAATCATTTTTTAACCCAGTTAATAGGGTTTGTTTCCTACTTTAGCAATTTCGAGGACGAAATTATTTTAAGGAGGGAAGAATGTAACGTCCCGTATTTTTACGGTGGAATAAATAATTAATTTAATTATTAAATATCAATTTGGAAATATCGATAACTAGAATTAAATAATATTTATATTTAATTAATATAAATAATAGAATAATATATATATTTTTTCGAAATGGTCGAAAATAGCTGAATTCACAATATTATGTTAATTGGACAATTTAAAATATATAATTCAGTTTAGAATTGAATCACATTAATGAATTTATAACTGTCAGTTGAACGTATAATTTATATTATAATTATAATCGAACTCGAAACTGCACGACAGTTCGTAAATTGGCGATTCTTACTTTAAACGAATATACAGAAGCCGTTTTAAGTCAGATTTCTGTGAAACAAGAAACGTTCGAAGCTGGTGGAGTATATTTTTCTAACGAAAGTGGAGAATGGAGATTTCGTCGTATAGATTGCAAGATATGCCCAAATCAAATTTTCAAGTAGTCGCTATAGAATTGTTCATCAACCATAACAGTTTATTTGAAATAACTGCATACTGGATTAGAATTTAGACAAGATTCTTTTGAGATGTAGTAATAATTCAATTTTTAGAATTTTACTGTATTTTTTAATTAATTAAATATGCAACTTTTTATTTGGAGTATTTTGCACCCTATGTCAATATTTTGTGATTTCACAATATGAGTTAACCTACTGATATTATTATATTTTTGGGATCGTGGCACCCCGCTGGACACGACTGTATTTTCATTTATGTCCATGACAGTTCGTACGTCAATAGAATTTTGTAGCAAGGTACGTTTAAATTATTACTTAAATTAAAGTTTAAAATATACATCTATGGTTCCTTGGCTTCTAAGGATCGTACACTCCCGCCCATCGCATCATGTAGCCTTCCTCGACTGCAGTTATGTTATAGCCTATGGTACATGCAAATGCTGGAAATGAGTAAGGAGTGACATATATTATTTGATATAAATGAAACCTTTGTACATGAAATACCGTATGTGTTTATATGAACGAAAGCACATATAGAGAAAAATGTATGTAAGTATAAAAATGGTTTCCTTGGCCGCCAAGGATATGTACTACCACTTTCTTTTCACAACACAGCTATGTGTCTTCAAATCAAAAGTAAGGCTTCCACAAACAAACGTACATATGCAGGCTGTTGTCCCCTCTTTCGCACATCCTATTTTATATAGCAGACCTGTTTAACACAACCTATCTCTCTTTGGAAATATAAGCGACTCTATGAAGTAAAAACACATGGCTACAAGATATTAACAGCTACCCTAAGATTCCTTTTTGCTTTAAACTTGCCCCCATGATACGTTTAAATCAAACAGTGCCCTATGTTGAAACAAAACTATCTACCCTACAACATAGGCATGTGCCTAATACGTGTACGAAACTTGGGCATCAAGGTCCTTAATCTATAAATACACAGAGTTCTCGTTCATTTCTGGAGTTGAAAACAAGATCTACTCCTTAATAAAATACAAGACCTATATATTGAGCAGCAACTCCATAATATTTTCATACGGAGCGATGCGAGTTTTCACATACTGGAAATATTTCAGTACAAGTGGAATATGATTTTTTGAGAGCAGGAATGGTGGGATGCATGGCAAAGGAGCGGTATGTTTTAAAACAAGAAATTGATTGGTTGGAATGGAAGTTACAGAGTAGAATGGATCTTGGAGTCTGTATCACGTTTGTATGCCTGAGCTCGGGCGTCTGGTGGAGTTTAACGAACGGTGGTGTGGGTCCCAAGGGCATGGTGCAGTTGCCGGTTGTTTTTGGAAGAGTTCTGCGATACACGGAATGCGAGCAGGAGGTTGAGAAAGTATTGGGAGTTTTATTAGGGGCTTGCGTCCGCACGAGGAAGAGTGGGAGTTAAATGTTGGTGAGAGTTTTAAATAACGTGAAGAAATACATAAGAAAAGAGGGATCGAATGGTGCGTCATTTGGTTAATATCGTTAAGAAAAGGGGTGGTGAGGATCAGGAAATGGTGCGGCAATGGCTTTTTCTGTTGTGCGAATGAGTACTGGGGAGAGGACTTCTTTTTGGGAAGAAGAAGTGAAGGTGGGTCAGGCTCCTTTCCGTTGGGCTTGGGCCGCTATATATATATATATATATATATATATATATATATGCATACATATATATATATATATATATATAAAGAGTTGAAGCCCATTTCGAAATAAAAAAAAACAAATTGAAGAGGAGCAACAGCTTTGTAAGGGGAGAAGGAGTATACGCGGAAAGGCTAGGGCTGTGGGCCGTGGTTTTCATTGGTAAAGCCCAATTTCCGTATTTTCAAGTTTAAATTAAAATATAATAGTAGATTAACATTAAATAATCATATAACTTGTATTTATAAAATCTTGGTCATACGGTGTCTGATTGACGAACGGTCAGATCCGTTGGGATCGTATGGACGGGAGAAACACAGTGGAACTGACCGGGAGTGGATTGGTGCTCGTTACAATTTATAGCAAAACAAATTGTCCGTCTGAATCAAGCGATGGTTATCGTTATTAACGATGATCGTCCAAGGTGAGTAATCTCACTAACTCTGCTCAATTTATATTTTTATAATATATTTTTAGAATCTATAAATGATGGTTATTTGCTGTGTGTTGGCTGTTTGGTTGAACTGCTAGTCAGTTGATAAATATAGATAACAATATAGATATAAATCATTAATCAAATATTGATTCTGTTTAGCAGAATACTTCATAGTGAAATGAAATTGATGTTAATTTTATTGTTTAACATCTGTGGATGCAGGGAAACAGGTCGGAGGGACCCAACTGGGTTCCTCAACATTTATTTTACTGTTTTTCATATATTATGTTTATATGATATGATATGAAATCCGCTGTTGATTTTGTATGGTTGAATGATACCGATCGTTGTTATATGGTACGTTAAAATACCATAAGGAATACTAGAATGTTAAAAAGGAGATTTTCAATGACATATTGAAAAATAATTATTTATAAAATCAAAAGATTTTGTAAAAAGAAAATATTTATTTAGAAAATAAATAGATTAAAAAGGAATATTTATTTGTTACTCAAAGTTGAAGGGAAATATTTGTAAAACATTTATAGATAGAATTGAAAAAGAAATATTTGTAAACTATTTACAAATAGAATTGAAAAGGGATACTTATTTGAAAAATAAATAGAATAGAAAGAGGAAATATTTGTGAATTAAATAGAAAAGGGAATGGTTAGATTATAAAAGAAGTTACTTAGAAAATCAATAGATTTTATAAAAAGAAAATATTTTATAAATAGAATTATCAAAAAGGGATTTATTTGGTAAATAAATAGATTATAAAAAGGAAATACTTGAAAAGTGAATAGAATAGTATAAAAGGAGAATTTTACATTTGAAAGTTTAGTCCCGTGCTTCGAACACGGGTATAACATGCTATGGATTTAAAGTAAAGATTTTAAATAGAATCTGTTCTGACTGATAGACTGAGAAGATAAATTTATAAATAATATTTTATAAATTAAATGAAATGTTTATCATTGGATAAATAGAATATCTAAGTCAGGACTTATATAGAGAAATAAGAATCGATTTCAACATCGATATTTAAACTAAATAAACGTAGAGTGAATCAAAGGAGTTAATCGGTTGGAGTTAATCGAATTAGAATTTATTGAATATTAGTTATTCAGTTAGAGTCGATCGAATATAGTTATTTGAGATAAAGTTAGTCAAACATAGTTATTTAGGATGAGTTGCCATTTCGTACGACTGCTAGCGTAATTCGCAGGGCTGCAGATAGCCTACGGCGGTCAGATGTTTCCTGAGGGAATCAGGCGTAACCACTGTGATCGTTGCGATCTAGAGTCAAGCGAATGGAGTTAAATCGAATATTAGCCATTCGAAATAAAGTTAAAACAAACATAGTTATTCGAGTATAAATTAATCGAATATTAGTTATTAGATAGGAGTTAAATAAGTTAAGTTAATCAAGTAAGTTAATCGAGTTGAGTTAGTTAAAATGAGTTAATCAAACCGAGTTAATTCAAATGAGTTAAATCAAAGGAGTTATTCAAAATAATTTATTCGAATAAAATTAAGGGAGTTAATCGAGTATAGTTTATTCGAAAAGAGATTAATCGAATGTAAATCATTCGAAGAAAATTAATCGAATGTAAATCATTCGAAGGGAGATTATCGAATATAGTTATTCGAAGAAAGAGTTATTAAATATAGTTTATTCGAAAGAGAGTTATCGAATAGTTATTAGTCGAGAGTGAATTAAACATTGGAATTCGATTATATCGAATTTAGGAAAGTGATATTTACTTTCTGTTTCAAATCAAGTTTTTACTTATTTATTAATAAATTAGTTGTTTTTTTAATTATCCAAATTAATAAAGAAAAGTTATATTTAAGTTAATATATATTCGAAAGCATGAAATTATAAAACTTACGTTATAATCAAATGATTTTTGAAGTGGATTCGTAAATAGAATCCGAGAGTTTGCATAAGGAAGTTTGTTGAAGGGTTATAAGATGAACTTTGTCTATTTCGAGGTTAGAAATGTTGTTCAGTTAAGGTCTGAGAGGTAATAGTACCCCAACTTGATTGACTTCGTTTCTAACTAAGGGTTAGTTAAGGTTTGATAGTGAAGATTGGTTAAATGAATTTAGTTAGTAAGTAAAATGGCTTGAATGGACCAAGTGATGTTTTTATTTAAACATCAGTTTAAATCTGATAAAGCAGTTTTGGAAATGTTTTCCCAATAAGAACCAGAAACGTTTTCTAAATTTAGAAAATAAGAATTTACAAATATATAGAAATGGGAAGATGGAGAAATTAAGGATAATTTAATCTAAAAAGAGATACATGTTGAATGATGTTTGATTGATAGAATTTCTACCTGGAAATAATATCGTTGTTTGCACACCTGTTTTTCTTTGATAGTTAAATCACCGACTATCGAAGTTTTTGACCATTTTTACGTCGTCAATACGGAGAGACTAGGATCAGAATCATTATCTGAAAACCACTCTGTATGGACGTTAGCGTTGCGATCAGATAATGAAGACGGAGTTATTCAAGGGCTATCCTATTTACAGAATAGTTCCTTCGGTATGTCCAGTCCAGGACAAACATGAATGGACGAATGTCTGACAGAGTATATCTAACAGATCGCGTAAGTTGATCTATTCAAACGTACTTACGTTTGGTGGTGGAGGAATTCGTTTCTCTTAGCTTTATACCCGTGGTATTTTTGAGGAAATCAATTTGTGATTTGTCGGGTATGACGATGTGGTATTCAAAGTAAATGAATGTATGATCTGTCAAAAGATACGTTAGGACCTCAAGCCTCATCAACCGGGAAATGACAGAAATCGGGTAGGCAACATGGCTAGGTTGGGTCGCTTCCATTAGGGTGTATATCACCTATCTAGAGAAAATCCATTTCATTCTTTATCTATTATCGATGCTGTCCCTTTTCGGGAGACGGTGGGTAGCTCCCAACCGTTGGTGGTATACATTCGTTACACTCAAGCGAAATGATTGGTCGGTCATGTGTGGGCCGGATTGCAAGACGTTCTTGTTGAACCCAGTGTATTCGCCTCTAGAGATACACTATCGGCAGGTGGTCCCATACCTTGTCATAATTGGAATCCAATCTCCAATAAGTGCCCGCGATTTTGATTGTATATAATATATGTGGAACGTGAGATGCAAGCGTTCTGCTAGATTCTATTTACTTGTGAATAGACATTATTATAATATCAGAGAAGTATTGATTTCAAAAACTGTTTTGGGTTATCGTAAGGTAAAAACCGTCCGTGTTTATGTGTGGATCGGTCTTACGATTACCTTTCTTTTGAAAAGGATTTGAAAAGTTAAACCAAATGATTTGAGTTTACTCACACCAGTCCCATGACTGACCCAGAGTTTATTTTGTTTTTGTTTTCCCTAAACTCTTGGGTGTCCAAATTTGTACAGGCAGTCAAGTAGTTCAGGTCTTTACAGATATACTTGGAGGAGCTTGAAGCAGGAGGCTTCAGGATTATATAGCTATTGTTATTTCCGCTGTGTGTAAGTGTTGTACTCTGGTAATGGTATTATACTGTTTTATTGCAAAGTTATGATATGTATTATATTTTATTCGTCCGCTGTGAGATTCGGGTTTACTTTGATTGTGTTCTTCTTCTTCTTCTTCTATTCTAATTTTCTATCTTATCTATTCTCACCCTCTAACTTCTTTCTATAAATGATCAGGTATTTCCGATGTCTGAATAGTCAACATGGTCGTTTTATGTTGATTTTCGGAGTCGAAAATCCCAGTTCATTACAGGAAAATTGAATTCGCTGATTAAATATCCATTTTTCATTTAGCCTCCTTATTCGTTAATTTAACTTCTCTTATTTTCCAGTAGTTGGAATACCCATTTCTCTTCTTATTTTAAATATAAGAATATTCAAAACCCCTTCAATTTAAATTACTCTTAAGAATATATCTCTCATCTCAGTCATTAGTCACTAATCATAAAGTAGTAAGAGAATAATTCCCTAAGTATCAACCCCAAAGGCCGAAACCAACATCAGATCGACACTTAGAATATTATTCAACTCACTAATCCCCAGTCGGTTTCTAATTTCCTTAATTCCATTTCTTGACTTTTATGGAATAAAAGTTCCAATATCCATTTTTATTTCAAATGATATATTCTCCTTAACTTATATGAAGTTTGATTACATCCAAATGATTCCATCCAACTTAAACACTTATATGAACTTTAATTAAATTCAGACCATTATAATGTTATAAACTTATATAAAGTTTTAATTAAATTCAAACCATGTTATAAACTTATATATATATACTCGTATGAAGTTTGATTATAATGTTGATTAAATTCAACATTTCACTTATATGAAGTTCATTCCATAAATATATTTCATAAACATCTTATAGATTTATTCCAAAAAACTTCGTTTCATTTCTAAAATATTCGTATGTATATCATTTGTAAATTCTTACTACTCAAAATTATTATCTATAAACCTTATATAAATTTCTTTAATACAATCTGTGTTAGTATCCAATTTAGTTCGACTTACATTCCCTTAGTATTCATAAATTAAAATCATTCTTAATTTACTTCTAACGATTCCCATTTTCCAAAAATATTGCTTTTTACCTTTTATTCATCTCAACCATGGATAATATTCCTTAATACAAGTTCATTCATGGCTTAATCAGTCGACCTGAGTTCATACTTGCAACTTCAAGTTAAATTCTATTTATAACTTTTGGTGAGTTATTTCAAAAATCTCCTTTGTATTTTCCTTTGCAAATTGGAAAATTTTAATCCCTTTCATATGTTAGTTTCAAAATACATTTCCTCCTTCCTTTCCAAGCCACCCTTAAATTGCAATTTTCTCAAATACTTCAAAATGATGGCTTTCGCTTCTTTATAACTGTCACTTATAAAATCACCTCCTTATCTCATTTGTTTAACCCAATTTTTACCTTTAAATTTACGCTTATAACTTGGATCCTTAAATGAGCATATATATTTTCCCTTAAGCTTTTACTAGTTATTATTTTAGGTAAATGTTTACTATTTATTTAGAACCTTACTCAGTATATCCTTTAAAACATTATAAAAATAAATCAAATACTATATAAAACTTCACTAGAGCTTACTTCAAAACTATTTTGGTCATATCTCAAAAAAAACCCATCTCTTATTTTAAAATACACGTCTAAGGATCGAATCCTTATAACTCATCTCACCAAGCCATTTTAATTCAATTCGGGTTACTATTTCAATTTCCATTTTCATCTTCACATTTCTAGCATTACATTTATTTCATAGATCATTTCAAAGTTTACAACTTTGTTACTTATTTTCATAACTTACACTTGCTCATAGTACTTTCAAATATCTTAGTTTGAGATATCTACGCCAAAATCCTTCGATTTTATGAAATATATTTTACTTTAATCTAAGGAGAATTCAATTTAAACAACTATATATAATATTATTGTTAATATATATGTATATTTAGTTATTATTTGATTGCCATTCTTTTTTCCAAATTTCACATGATTTACATTTTTCTTAAATCCCCCAATAAAAATAATTCCATTCCTTAAAATGTCGCTTATAAAATCACCTCTTCACGATATTTGTTTAAACAAATATTCACTTTTAAATTCTATTTAATTTGGATTCTAACTAACCATTTCTGTTTGGAAATAAATATTTCCCTTTAAAATTCTTATTATGTTTCAATTTCTATTTTGAAATCCATATATCATTATTTAGGATATTTAAAATATCCAAAAGCAACAATCAGTGTTCTAACACATCTAGGTATACCATAAACTATCACAGGTTATAAACACATCATACAACATCATAATTATGATAAACAAATAATTTAAATGTGAGGGATCCAGTATCCCTCCAACCTGTTTTTCCTGCATCCACAGATGTTAGTCAACAATAATAATACCAATCCTGCTTTGAGGCAGAATATCGTGGTATGGAGGGTCATCAACTATACATATTGTGGGGGCATATAGGGAAATCATCCGCTGATGGTACTGCGGGCATCCGCTAATGATACTGCGGGAATTATCCAAGCACCAATCACCGATATTATTTATATATATTATTATATACTATTATCACTTTATATCAATCAATTATCAGTCAACAAGCATTAAAATAAATTTTGAACTATTAAAAATAGTTCAAATAATTTACTGAGTGAGTTTAACTCACCTTGATTTTCTCTGGCGAATATCCGTTAAAAATTCCATATCGTCTCAGTATACATCTTCTTCATTATCTCGAATATTTTTATCACCAATGATTATTTTATTTTATTCCTTTATTAAACATTAACTAACTCCGATATATAAATAAATGAATTATTCTATGTAATTTAAATTTTTTGAAAATGGATACCTTACGATTTTTGAAATTTCCTCGACTAACCCACGAACCAAATCCCCGAACAGCTTCTGAATACTTCAATCAGCCCCAAAACCGATATACACCAGCAGTACATCGAACCACTCATAGACAATTGCTGCAACTACTGCCTCATCATCTACTTGATGATCTTAACCTCATTGTCATGCCTTACCTAGTCAACCTGACTTCCTCCAGCAGTATTACTGCAACGCCTTAAATCCACAGTCTTAACTAGGGATGGCAATGGGGCGGGTCTAGGGTCCAAACCCGCTTGACCCGCCCCTGTTTTGACCCATTTAGATCCGCCCCATAGGGTCTTCGGGGCGGGTAGACCCGCGACCCGCTTTTAGAGGTCCGGGTCTAGGGTCGGGTCTGGGGCAAGGCTAACCCGCCCCAACCCGACCCGCATGATTGAAACAACATTAAAATACTTTATAACTATAATGATTACTTGTTAATCTTCTTATTTATAGATGATTATAACTTGAATGTTATATTCTTTCAATCAACAAACTATAAAATTTTCATAGTATTAAGTTGCATTGATGATAATCATACAATAAAAACATGCATACATTTTGAACTATTATCTTACAACTCATTTTATTGTATTCTCTTATCATTGTGAATACATTGTAATATGTATATAATTTATCATTTAATGATGAAAAATATAAGTATATAAATTTGTGTATATTAGAATACAATATTATCGGGTCGTGGGGCGGGTCGGGTCAACCCTAACCCGTATGGGTTTCCGGTACGAGGCGAAATTCCAGACCCGCACCGGGTCTACGGGGCGGGTCTGGGGAGGGGTTCAAAAAATCCGGGTCGGGTCTGGGGCACAAGAAACCCGCCCCAACCCGCCCCATTGCCATTCCTAGTCTTAACTGTGTCATACAAACCCGCGCTCTTCCTCATTTACCCACTGCCATACACTAGTTCTGCACAACGGCCATACTGCCTTGCATCAATTTGAGCTTCCCCATCAAAAAAAAATCGCAGACCCTACACCTTACTGTTGCACTCATCAACAATACCCTTTTTTATCATACCATCGCGTCCAGTCCTCCATGTTCATCGTCAAACATAAACTTCTCCAAATCAAATACCGATCGCACTCCCCACAGTCACATACAAAACCAGTGTCGCCTCTCTCCCACCTTGTATCATTCCAGAACGCTTCAAGTTTGTCCTTAACAAATATGCACTTCCCAATTTTTAGTACAAACTCCATTCACTAAATCGCACCACCCAGTCTCCCTATTACCAGCGTTAGCCTCTTCAGGAACCACCGGGCCCCTTCCAAAAATCACAGCTATTGTTGCAACCTCAAAACCCAGATCGAACAGTAGTTCGCACCCCTTCATTCGCGATTTGCCTCCTGTGCGATTTTAGGCTTCTGAGAACTTGAATTAATTGATCGCGGTCCCTAATTTCGGTTTCCCCATCGTATGTCCTCTTCGCAATAGCATCTCACAGAAGATCGAGCCTTCGGTAAATCTACAGTTTCCAATTCGCGATTCTCGATTTCCCTTTTTTTTAATTAGGAGGATTGGTTTTTTTGTTTGATAGAAAAAGAAAATAATGAAGCAAAGAGGAAATAATACTACTTTAGATGGAATGTTATTGAAGGCGATGGCCTTTATTTATAGAAGCCAATTGGGAACGATAAGGATAATGTCCTTCAGTGTACCTTGTTGTGAAAATTAAAATATCCTACGCTATCGGATCCCTATTTGGACGGAACGAACGACATTTCCAAGATTATGCCACTATTCTGAGTACACTGGAACAGTTTTCACGGTCTAGTTTGACCATATACAGAAGATATTAAATTAAATTAATGATTTAACATTAAATTCGATTTATTACAAATTGACTCAAATATGAACAATTCTATTGAAAATAAATTCTCATTATCATATATATTTTCAAACTGAATTCATATAACTTTCAGAATAAACTAATATGAATATAAATCTCGATATTATATTAATATATATTTATACATTCAAAATTCGATTTAATTAGTATGAAAATTTCATTTATATTACCAATTCAATATTTAAACAAATTTAAATATTCAAAATTTAAGTGATAAAAATACGGGTCGTTACAGGGACAATTATTAAATTATTGTTCAACTGTTTAGGGGCTACCAAATAGAAATAGATTAGCCTCCCTTAAACATTTAATTAAAAATTCCAATATTAACCCCATCATCCTATTTAATGTAAACCTTAACATTTAAATCCTAATTAATAAGCATAATTTAATGAAATAAAATAGGATATATTTAACACAATGAAGATAACAACTGTAGCGATATTTTGGCAACTCAATGCAACTTAGTCATGCAAACTAAAGATATAGCAAAGCCAACTGAAAATGTGAGTGAAATACAAATAGCTGCAGTAAAATTGACATGCAAAAATTGCTTGTGCGAACCAAATATAACAATTATTTCATTGCAATACATACAACTACAACACCTAATTAAAATGAGGAGACTAGTAACATATGTGATTCTGCATATGAAGAGAATAATAAGACAGTAATTACAAACAATGCAACCAAAGATGGCATCAGTACTTAACAGCAAATTAGGGATATTGCACAAATTTAGAAGGGCTCTGACAACCTGCTTACACAATTAGCAAATAATTTATCAACCTCTAATGGAACTACAGTTGTACACATAATAAAAGGCTAGTGAATTGTAAAGCTACAAAGATAATTGGCTTTTCCTCAAACCAACAGGGACAAACTTAATTGAAAAATGGTGGAAGATAACAGTTGTAGTAATTTTACTGTAACAGTTGAAGATAATAGCTGTAAATATTACCAATTTTACTGCAACTATTCATGGTTGTCATTATTTATCAATATTGACAAATTTAATCTACATCAAGCGACCAAAAATAATCCTCACATAAATACATCGAAATCAATTTGTTGGAGATTTGGGAATATCATTTTCATTCCAACCATCATGGTAATTTAGGGATTCGATTTTGATTTTGATTTTTTTTTATTTTTTTTTTTAAATAAGAAGGTCTGCTTTGATCAAAATAGAAGAGAACGATAATGAAGGGGGAGCAAGTGTTGTTGTACGAAGGGCAGTTTAGTCCATGCTTATTTTGAAATAAAAAAATCAAACCCCACCTTAATAGTTTTTTAAAAGCGAGATCCCCTTAAAATTGTTCCCCATTAACCAAAAATGGAGTTCCTTTTACAATCCCCACTATTAATTCATATTGTAAATCAATTATCTAATATTTTACATCACACAGTTACTTCAACATAAAGCAATAACCAAAATTTGCTCGCTTGACATCACAACTATTCATTATTTCAAAATTAAAGTGCATAATATATTGTTTTAAACGTACCAAATCTCGATCACCAAGTTGTCTCGATGATCTACTAAATATTGTTGACAATTGGTGTTAAATGTCTTTGATTGTGTTAGATATTTTTATTGAACAGAAGTCTATTGTTTTAGCCTAGCGTTGTTTAAAATATGTTTAGTTAGTCAACTCATCAAAAGAAATGGAGAAATGAAGACAAACTATGCAAATCACCATACATGTCACTACTAATATTACACAGATAGATGTATCTATAAGACTATAAACATAAGCCCCAATATATAGTATAGTTTATTTCCAACGTACCATGTCCATGCATAATATCTACAATTTGACTTTCTCACATTAACATACACTCATAGTGCTGTAATTTCAAGCGGTTTACAGGGCAATTCTTATTTCTTAACCGTCATTTAAAGCATCGTCCGCGTTGGCCAATTAATTTGAAATAAAGCAACGCTGCTCTGTTGGGGGTGGACCCGGGAGTGACAACGAAGACAATCCACCTAACGATCGACATTTCAGATCACGCGTTCCATCTACAGCGTCTGCGACAAACGTTAACTGGTTAAGGAAACGAAAGGAAGAAGGGAAAAACGAACAAGAAAGGAAGCAATGAGCTATCAGCAGGCACCTCAGGATGCGTACCCTCCCCCGGGTTATTCTCACCCGCAACCTTACCCACCACCACCGCCTCAGCCAGGATATGGCCCGCCTCTGCCTTACCCGCCACCTCAGCCGGGTTACGGATCTTATCAAGGTTATTTCGATACTAATCAGTATGCTCCACCGCCACCTCCTCCTTCTTATGCTCATCACTCCCACCACCACCATGATCATCATCATGGCGACGATTCTTGCTCTTCTTTCCTTAGAGGATGGTACGATTCCTCTCTCTTCTTTGTTTTCTGTAAATTTTGCCTGTGTAGAGTGAATTGTTCTCGATTTGAAAATTTTACCTACGTTGAGGTTTGCTCAGTGTTAATGAATTTGCGTTGACTTCTTATGTTCCTTTGACTAAAGCTCATACCTTTTTCCCTATTCTTCTTCCATATGCTTGTGGGTAATATTTTAGCAGTACTAATACTAAACTTCCTTTGAGAGAACTTGATTCTTTCAGCTTGTAGAAGTTGGGAATTTTTGCCCCTTTTCATTTTCTTTATTGAACTGCTTCTTTCTTTCAGCTTGTAAAAGGGTTATTGCCACCCCTTGTTTTACTCTTCACCCCCCACTTAAAATTTTAAAAATTTTGTTCCAATTATACCCCTTAATCACTTATTAGAAATTAAGAACCATACATAACCTTAAATTTTATTGTCTTCAGCTACTCAGTTCCTATGTTGTTCAAAAATAAATCAATATGGTGAGTTAACATTTTCAACATTAATACAAACATGTCTGTGCTGTGCTGTGCAAAATGCGAAAAATATTTTCAACATGCCAGCATGCCAAAATAGAAACAAACATGCCAAGATTCTGATGCAAATGTGCTTCAAAAAGAATCCGTTCACTGCTATGAAATTTTAGGGTTTGTAAAGTAAGAGGAAGAAGTAAGAACAATGAAACAACAGCTAGAAGAAAAGGAAAAGTAGCGTGACGAAAAACAAAAGTAGCTAAATAAGATACAGGGTAATTTTGAGAACAAACGGGGTGCATTGAGGAAAAAACGGGGTGTGCGGTTTATTTTGTGATTGACGGGGGTGAAGAGTAAAACATGGGGTGGCAATAGACGCACCCAAACATAAAATTGTACTGCCTTTTGATTAAGGTATGAGGCACTCACTTGCAAGATCACTGGTTCAATCTTCGTCAACTACGTGCGCCTTAAATGTACCTAGAGTGTGTATTGTGGGTTCAATTGCAAGATTAGCTGGGTATTCAAAAAATAAAGTAAAATTAGATTTCAACATAGGCATGGAGAACACCATGATAGTTAATAAAGGCATCGTTAAGTTACAAGGACCTATTTATCTGATCCTCCACTTAGTTTTGAGCTAGTTCCTTGCTTCATCCTTCACTTTGTTTTGAGTTTTGAAATATACAGCTTATTTGGGTGATGATATATATATTAGTGAGTGATGATATGTTTTTGTTGACTGATGATAGTTCTTTAAATAGTTAAAATTTTATTCTAGTAATTTATAAATTTAAAATTTTGACTTTTAGTTTTGCTTAATTATCTTGATTCATGAAGTGGCTCTGCAAGCCTATTGACCAGTTGACATTTTTTTTCCCCCTCAATTTTGATTTGATATTTACTTAGATTTTTTTTTACCAATTATAATAATAATTGTTACTAAAAATTGAATTGGTCTGTAGAGTGAAATAAGCAAATGTTTTTTTTTTTTTTTTTTTTTTTTTTTTTTTTTTGTGGTAGCTGGTTAATATTGACATATGAGCATCTCCAACATAATTCAAATATCTTATCACATTTTTGATAGTAATAAAATGTAACCCATACGATTTCTCAATAGAAGATCAACCAGATACTTGGAACGCTTTAACCATACTGAACCTGAATACAATATCATACAACTTCATAGAAGACGGAGTTAAATTCAATTTGTAGGTGGTCATATACAAATTTAACCAATTACGGATGTTATGTATTTGTTATTAGTGTGCTTACTTTTGATTTTTGTTGTCCTTTTTCTTTAATGTTTAGTGTTGTTTGATCAGTTTTGATTATGTGTTGGTAAGTTCCATATCTACAAATATGTTTTGAATTTGAAACATAAATATGTTCAGCTTATTATTTAGTGGAAATTAGGAATGTATCCCTATTTTGAAACTTAATGCAATGCGGCTTCTTGTGTAAGTTTGCATGTAAAGCAAGTTCCTGTTTTACTGTAACAACATACTTCTGTGTGTTTTTACGCTACTGTATACTTTTATTTTAGAAATTGTAAGTATTCATGGAAAGATTCTAAAAAAAGAAAATGCTGAAATATCAGTATTTTTTGTGAATAATTGTAGATATTTCTGTAATTATTCACACACTGCACTGTATATGCTGAAAGACGGAAGAATAGATGCAGCAATGTCTGCAATTATTATAAATAATTGCAGACATATCTGCAACTATTTTACAGTGCAGTGTAAAATTATGTTACTACATGAAAAATTGCAGATATGTTTGTAAATTTTGCAAATAGTTGCATATTTTGCAGCAGTTTACTGGAGATGGAATAATTTTCATTTGTATGCAATTTTTATCATTTTTCTGATGATTTTTCTGCAGTACTTGAATGTTTTGAATAAGTGTAGGCTTTGAGTTTGAATTTTTCATGCAAATCAGCAAAAATTGCATTAAATCTACAATTTTTTTTAATATAATTGCTGCGGTGTCTGCAATTTTTTGGAAAATTGCAGGAATTTGCTAGTACATTCATATTTTAGATTTTTTTTTTTTTTTTTTTTTTTTGAATCTTTTTTTTGTAGTGTTCTTGCATGAATATGATGATGATTATGTGTTAAATTAAAATTTGAAGTTCTGTAAATTTTTACGTTTTTCTTTTGATGATTTTTGAAAAATAGGGAACTAATTTATAAAGTTTCAAGACATGGAGTTTTTTCGTATTTTAAAACTTAAATTGGGCTTGAACAAAACTGTCTCTATTATTTAACCAAAATATGGAAGTACGTAGATATCATATCTTCATAATCATTGATAATTTATTTAACTTGAATAAATTACATAATCTTTGAATATTACTCGAATTGTCAGGCATCACTAATTTAAAGATTATATGCATCATGTTAAATAAATTAGTTAGACTCTCTAAAAAAATATAGAGAGTTAAGCATACATTGAGTTAATTGAAAGAAGTCGGCTTCTTCCATTTCGTTTACCATGCTCATGTACCTTTGACAAGCTCTAGTGAGCATGACATAAGTACTTTGAGTTTTGAAAACCCTTCGTATTAACCTACAATCAAGTTGATTATTAAAAAATTCATTATGCATAACCCATAAATCTTGACTAATTTCCTCTACCATATGTCTACGTTGGTTGTGTATGATTTTATTAGCATCAAACAGTCTTGTGGAGTCGAAGTTTCATTTGTCATTGAAAATATTATAAATATTTAATGCAAAATTTCAATTAAATAGGAAGTTCGGTTTTTGCGTAACTCGAATCAAGTATCATTTGAACATCCACATGTCAATCATCCGCGATGTTGAAACAAACATTTATTTCTATTGACGATCCCCGTCACTTGTGTTTGTTTGTTTCTTTCTAAGTGTATTTATTTATGAATTAAATATTTGTATGTTTTTTTAATGTTATTAATCTAGTATGAAATGAAAACAAAATAATATGAATCGTCATCATATGATTAATATAATAATATGTAAACAAGAGTACATGAATATCATAATCATCACATTAACATCTCAAATACACTAGTCTGAAATACATGTACAATAATATTTGATATTGAAAAACAAAAATATGAATACAGAATCACAATACATCTGTGATGTAGGGAAACATCATCCATGCATATGATGTGAGTTGATACCACTCACATTATCACTGGCATCACTATTGTTATCATTGACGTCATCGAAGCCATGTGGGTCAAGTGGCAAATTATGTTGTCGAAACGGGGCTATATCTCGACCTGGTAATCATATTGATCCAAGCCTCGTATTAATCCCTTTGACTCTGATACTAGGCCGTCTAAGTCTCATACAAAATTCGCTATTCCTGTAAACAGTTTGATACACACTTTGGGTATAATAAATGCCATGCGCTTAAATGCAACAGTCATACGTTTAGCATGATTCATGTACTGAGCATTGCATGACATAAAAATATATATTATACACATATCATGGTTGTAGATGATAGTCAAGCATACGTAAACTAAACAGTCGTGCGTACCTCATGGTGAGGATATAAACTGGTAGAAGTTACATCGGGAGTGAGCTTATCTGCTGGATGATGCAGTAAATACTCAATGATCTCATTTGTAAATCGTATGCTCTGAATGCATGCTTAGGGGATCGTAACTAGGAGGTTGTGTGTATAGAGGCGATGAAAACTTAAAAGTGGATGGTGGAATATGAACTCTGCTAAAAGAGATACATGAACCAATATGATTGGAGTTCAAATCTCATATATAATCAGATAACGAGTAAGCACGTGGAGCTATTCGAGTCCAGCAGGCATCAAAATCTCTAGCTACGATAGAAGTTTCACCATCTATCCATCTCATGACCTTCATGTCAGCTATACAAGTCCCTTGGACACGAATAGGTTTGTATGTCATTCCACATAAGCTAGATCAGAAGGAATATGGATTATATCGAGGAACTGCAACCAACATCTCTTCTCTAAATATCAAATAAACAAACATGTGGAAATCTGAAAGCATATCCTACGTCTCGAAATTGAAAACCAAAAAGTAACGGGATGGTTTGCGTTAGGTAGGGCTGTCAATGAATACCTGAAAAATCTGAAATCCGTATACTCATATTAACCGTATACTCAAAATACCAATATGAGAGGATGTACCAAAATCTGAATATCCAGCTAAACTGCTGTAGCACATTTGTATCCAGAGTTATATAAAGATATCTAAGAATGACAATACCATAGTCCTAAATAGAAAGTTCATCCATATTAATCAGTTGTAAATACGAAGTTGATCCATATTAGCCAACTCAACTTGATATCTAAGTCTAATCGTGACTTTTTTGTTTGAAAAGAATGTAAAACCTAAAGAATTATATGAAGGCCACATATAACAAATTTACAAGTGCATGCATATATATATATATATATATATATATATATATATATATATATATATATATATATATATATATTTGTGTGTGTGTGTGTGACCACACCACCTAACCTCATTCTCTGGCAAACCCGGTAAATGGCACTGACTCCTCGTAGGCACTATCAAAGTGTTAGAATTTGATATAGAGAGGATGAGAGAGATTAAAACGCAAAATAATTTAATGACTGCATTGTTATTCAGATTAAAGATAGTTATGAGAATTACAAAGCTTTAAATAGAAAAATTAAATACCCTAATCCTTCCTAAACTCAAGCTAAAATAATTTAAACTGGTCCACTAAAAAAGAAGACTTGATCTAATCTAAAATAACACTTTGAATCATTCACTAAGGCTACATTTGTTTGAAACGGCTGAATGCTTAATGCTTAATGCTTAAAGCTGAATGTTGAATACTGAACACTGAATGCCGAAAGTTGAACGATAAGAGCTGAATGCTGAATAAATTAATATTGTTTGATTCTATGCTGAACGGAAAATTGATTTGTTAAAATAAGTATTACTTTGACAATATTACCCTTAGCTTTGTTTACAATGTATTTGTTCGAAATATTGTTGTTCATACGTACAAACTGTCTATGAAAAGAAATTAAAAACGTGCATTCATTCATCTATCCTAAAAAATTTATGCTTTAGTTTAAAACATACATCTTTTTTACTATCACTGTTAAAATGCTTGTATGTTTCTATCACTATTCAAAAGTCAAACAATAGTACTTATAATTATATAGCGATGTGAATCATAACATACTGAATACATTCACCTAAAAAGTAACACATATCTTACTATTCAGCACATAGCTGTCATTTCTCACACTAGTACTATAGATAGAACATAAACAATTCACTGCACTGATTAAATTGTATTGTTACATGCACCTTTTTTAGCTTTTAACTTGCTGCTGTGCTAGAATGAGATAGAGTTATGTACCGAAGTTGTATATATAAAGGAAAAGACAAGGGTATCACTGGAATGCATAGTTGAATCAGATTCAGAGAAGTGATTAAGCGACATTTATATGCTGAATGAAAAAACGTTGAATAGACTGGAAGTCACTGAACCAAATTGAACTACAAACAGCTTTCAATATTCTAAACGCTGAATATATCAGTTTTCAGAAGCTTGTTCAGCGGCACTAAACCAAAACAAATGGTACCTAACACAAAGGGTACTGAACACAGTTTGGTTAGTCAACCTGTATTCCGGTGTGCTATAAAAGTAAAAAGGTGTCAATCTTAACTTAAATCTGAATATTGAAACGTGGACGTAGAAGTCACCATCTCTCCATGTAAGTATACCACGTAGAGTTCTGTGTGTGCAAACGTGGTAATTGTAAGAAATTATTGAACGATGATGTGCATGGCCTATCCCTAAGTTGTCGAGGTATTGTTGTAAGTACTCGGCAATGCACTTATATCAGTTTCTATCTATAACTATCTAACCGGCCTATATAAATAAATTATTTAATATTAATTGTAAACTAACTAAGCCGATAAACATTTATAATTTGCAATAAACATACTTATGTGAATGTTAAAAATATGCCTGCAATGTGGCTGACATTGCACTTAGTCGATGTGCCCTCATTTTGTAGCGGCTTGTGCAAGCAATGAAGATCATCTATGTAGCAATCAGGATTTTTGTTTGTAGTTCGGTCAGATATATAACAGAAGTCACTTTGCTAAATATTTTCTTAGTCCCTATTGAAAATAAAAAACAAAGTAATTTAGCAGTAAATGAGATGCAAAATAAATGAAGTAAATTGCATCAGACAATTTTTATCAGCCAATTGGGGATCTTTGTATGATTTAATTAGTGATATAACAATAAAAGAGACAATCTTCAATTAATTTGACAATAAAAGAGACAATTTTCAAAAAAATTAACAGTAAAGGAGACAGTCTTCAAGTAAATTTAACTGTGAAAGTAAATCTTTGTATGATTCAATCCAACAAGTCAATGGATTAAAATGAGGCAATAGCTGACATGATTAGATGGATAATTACCTGCAACTCCTTGAACAAATAGGAAATTTTGATTCAACCGGATATGAAGGTTGAATTGGAAAACTTTTGACATTGGCGAAATGGAATTTTTGGGCTGCCTTGTGACTCTGATTTGTGATTTGAAACGCTGTTTTATTTTCTAAGCATTGGTTTTTTTTTTTTTTTTTTTTTTTTTTTTTGCCTTTTCGGGGCTGCAGCTGAGAAGATTTAACGGCTTTTTTAATATTCTTTTGTACTTCTGTTTTTTGGTTTGTTTGGGAAATCTTGGATGCCCACCCCATCCTGGCTTTAATATCTAAAATGGTATGTATTGCACACATCGTTGTAACGAACAACTCATTTAATAATTTTGACGAATCATGACGGCATTTTGATTTAAGACAATAAAATGAAAAATCATGAGTGAAAATTGAGAGAAATTGCCTCATATAGACGTGTTGACATAGGCGCATGTTCCATAAAGGTCTGTTATTATACATATAAAAATATATAATATACATATAACATGGTTGGAAATCTTATGGGTTGCATTTTTTTCACCATGGCAAACTGTAGTAACTTGTGTTCAGTTGGAGATGGTCTAACAATGATACTGCTGGTTTGTCAGTACGCCAGAAAAACATCTGCAGTCGGTTGTGTGCCATTACTTTTGCATGTTGGGCTTTATTGGTCCATTAAAAAGAAGAAAAATATCTTGCTTGTTACAGTAACGAATTGTGAAACGGTGACATTGCTACAATGATAATGTAGTTCTGCCGATATTTATTTGTAACAGTTGTTTTTATCAATATACAGCATGGCTGCTCTTTGCTGCTGTTGTCTATTGGAGGAATGCTGCTGCTGCTTCTGAAACAAAAGCTGCTTCTGATTAATTTGCTGTTATATACCACTGTGTGTGTATTTGCATGTAATATGTATTGTTCTTTTTTAAAGTTGATGTATTTATTATATACGTGATGCACAAAATGATTGTACATAAACTCTATTTAAAATTTAGCATATTCTGCAATTAAGCGTTTTTTTTTTCTTTTTTCTTTTTTTCTTTTTGGTTTAATGGTGATAATATAGCACTGAATCCTAGTTAAGTATAATTAAACATACAGGAAATGGATTCATGTGTCCTTATTTTTAATTTAGCTATCTTGTAATCTGAAGTTTCAATGTATAACAACTGTACAAGTACAAGTATAATGTCAATGCATTGTACCCTTTTTTAAACAGTTTAGCATATTCAAATATTTGCTTTCAGTAAAATGCTGGTTTGTGCAGTAAACTAAATGTCTGCTCGCTGTGGCTTACAACAAATAAATTTAAGAAATTTCCTTGTTTTCTTTTTCGAAAAAAAAAAGGATTTTAAATATAATTTACATTAGTGTTACAAGTCCTAGGTAGTATACTATATAGTACTTATTGATATATATCATGTAAGTTTCGAACTTGTAACTTTTTCCAAAACATTTAAACCAATGTGAATTAACATTGTTTATTTTAGTTGAAAAAGCTGACAATGTTTTAAGTAAAGGAAATAATTAGTGAGAAAGACAAACTTAGAAAAGTTAAAGGTTAAAAGGTATCAAGTTTTATTTGTAGGCCGGAGGATAAATTTTAAAAAATATTAATCTGAAAGAAAATGCTAAATATAAATAGTATTATATTCAGTTTTTACAAAAGACAAAAATGTTAGTTATAATTTGTATTATACTCGGTTTTACGTTATACAAAATGCTACTTCTATTCAGTGTCAGCCCTGGTCAAATTTGGGCTCTAGGCGAAGCCCAATGTTTTGAACAGAATTACATGGCAGACAAAAGATGGACAGGAGAAAGAAAAGCAAAATCAAGCATTTAACATGTCAGGATTCAAACTTAGAATACAGGCTAAATAATAATTGCATGCACTACCACCTAGCCAGCATCACTTTGCGTAACATTTCCTAATTGAAATCTCTTTTTACCTAAACACTTCAAAACTTTGAGGCCTCCGCCTTCCTCCTCCTCTCCTGCCGGACCCGAGGCCTTAGGCCACCGCCTAGGTGGCCTATGACCAGGGTCGGCCCTGGTTCTATTTAGCATTATTCTTCAGCATTTTTTTAAATTTTTCTTTCAATCTAAAAATGAAACTGTGTTCTTCAATTTTTTTTTTTTTTTTTTTTTTTTTTTTTTATATAAAGTTTGTCCTTTAGTCTATTTTCCACATTAATAAAGTACGATATTAATATTCTATAAATAAGAAATATATGATGGAAGTTGAGCAATTGCTCCGGAACATTATAATATTTTGAATCTTAATATCAATCACAATTATGCAAATAGCAAATCTAATTTCACCTAAATAATTCTTTTTGATGAAATGATTTCAGACACTTTGTATATTAAATGACCATGTATTGATATATAGAAAGAGCGGTTGGTTTGTAGTAAAATATGAAAGAATTGTGTTTTTTTCTCTTGACCCTTTAGATTGATAAGTCTTTCTTTGAAAACTAGATAGCATGCAGTAACCTTTCTGTTCATTCGAAATTAATATACAGTCATCTTTATATTAATTGCATTTAATTCTAATTGCATATTAATTGCATTTAGTGCTAATATATTATTGAATTAAACTATAATCAGTTAATTCCTTGCAATTATTTTCGTAAGTAAATACTTAATTTTATGTGTATTTACAATTGAACTTTTGTGGTGATACATTATTTCACTTTGAATTATTTAACTATTATATTGTTTTAGTTGTGTCTACATTTATGTTTAAAGTAATGGAATTATTTATCTTTAACCAAAATTAAATTTGATCATAGAATTAAACTCATTATTATCAATAGTAGTAGTGTAGAGAAATTATTTTAATTTATATAATTCTCTTTTTATAAATATATTTCAGAAGCGTTTACGTTTTAGCCCCATGGGGGGGGGGGGGGAGGGGGAATGTTATGTTTCATATTCCATAATTTTAATAAATATCTTTATTGTTTTTATCTTTTCAATTAGCAAACTAATCTATGTATCTTAACTAAGATGTATTTTTCAGATTTTTTTATTTTATGCTAGTGTATATTTAAGTATTTGTTTATGCTTGAAAGGTAACGTTATACATTCTATACATTATGGAGCATGATTATATAATGTACCTTGTATGGATAACAATTTGATTACGTTACAAATTCCATATTCTGTTGATATTTTATTATGCAAATAAACAATGTTTAAGGCATTAATGTCATATAATGGATTGATATATGGTCAATGTTTTCACCACAAATAAAAAAGGATAAGGGGAAATTAAGAGGTATTGAATAAAAGGTTGAAATTAAATGGAAAACGAATGTTGAGTAAAATACTAAATGTTATAGATTAGGTGAATCATGATAGATAGGATGTGTGTTTTGATAAAGTAAAGTACACAAGTAATTCTAAGGGGAATATTGAAGGCATTTGATCCGCATGATTCAAATAAAAAAATTATCTATAGATTTTGTAAAGAACTGTATATTTTAATTTTATGTAAATGGGTCTTTTTTTATAGAGTTTACTTCATAATAGAACAAATTAACTTTTATTTGTTGCATATGATAAAATCGTTATTTTTCTACAAAACACTTCTACTTCCATTTCAATATTTCCTACTTGTATGCAGATATGGATATTTATTTCATAAAGTACTCTCTTTGTTATCGTAATACGGCCAACTGTTGACCAACTTTTTGGCAAAATCCGTCGCGGTTCAGCGAATCGAAGCCCAATGTTAAGAAGCTCACTTTTCAGTATTGGTCGGTCGGCCGATAGAATGACCTATACTTCAGAAAGTCCAGAAAGGATTTAGCCCGAGCTAATTTTCTTCGAGCAACGGCATCTTGTGCCCCGGCACAAATCACTCTCCCAGACTGACCGAGTCAAGCGCTTCCTTGAAATTTGGGTCGACCAGATATCTCCGGATCTGTGTGGAAATATCCAACAGAGTCATTCAATACTCCGCCCGATTCTCAAGGCATTAAAGGTTGTCAATCACTTTCGGACAAAGCTCTACTTTTAATACACCCCATCTCAAGTGCCACGTAAGCTATAATTTTCGAGGATATTATTAATCAGCAGTGGAGCGAGTCCCACCGCCGCAACTACTTCCAATAATCGAGCTCCACGTGTCTGAGCTCCGCAAAAGAGGCAAGCCACGTGGCGGCCCGCTCAGCCCACTTCTTCACCTATAAATACCTCCGAGCTCAAAGAGGAAAAGGCCTTTTTTCGGATGTTATTATCTCCACTTAAGACTTCCAATTCTAAGCTTTCCACACGGCTAACTCCCAAAATAGCCAACTCTTCTTCTTTTCTCAAATAGAAAAAGCGTTGTACTTGTAATCAAAAGCAAATCAATACATATAAAGTAGACGTAGGCATCATCTATTGCCGAGCACTATAAAAAGTCTTGCGTGTTGCCTGTTTTCTTTACTTTATTGCATTTTGTGATTGTTATTCGTGTGCTCGGTTAATTTGGTTAACCAAGTAAACAAACTAAACCAATTTATTTTGGTCAGTTCGATTTGGTTTTGAAACTAGATCGGTATGTAATCGGTTCAAAAAAAATATTTAGTTTGGTTATCGGTTTAACCAAGTTAACCGAGCTTTTATTATATTTTCAAAATTATCGATGTTATAATAAATATTTTAGGTTAGATTAGTTATCCAAGTAAATTTTGATCATCATATATATGTCAAAATTACATTTAACAAGCATAAGAGTCGTAAATAATAATACTCTAATCATATATATATATATATATGTATATGTATATGATTTATTTCAAATTATAGTTAATGTTACTAAAATAAGGTCTAAATTATTTTAGTTCGGTTAAGTCGGATAACCAACTGAGCTAACCAAATTTAATTTTGTCGGTTTGGTTTGGTTTTCATTTTTATCGGTTTTAGTTTGGTTTCACAATTTTCATCATCGGATAAACCAAACCAATCAAACGCTCACCCCTGATCTCTAACAAAAATTCACGTAATATTATCATGTTGTATGAGCAAGAAAGTATTATATTTCCAAGCTACCGCAATATTTTCCTATTTTTGTTAATATTGTGTACGTCAAAATAAAAGGTTAATAAAATATTGTAATTTTGTTTCTTTAAATTAGTTTAGAATATTATTTAACTTTGCACATAATTTCTTCATTCTAAATATAAAATGCTATAACTATGGAGAAATATGTATATACTGAAATTTCTATGTCAAACATATTGAAATTTTTATGTTAAACATAGATAATCCACATTGAATTTATATAGCCTAGACTTGAAGATGGATAAATATGCATAACAATTTAATGTCGTATAAAGTTAATAATAGAAAGTTAATTTTAACATTTTTTGTATAAACTCATCATAATCCGAAAATATTAGGTATACTATTTGTGTTTCACATTATTTAAGTTGATTTGTCATTATATTGTTCTTAGTAGCATATAAGAAAAAGCTAATAAAAAAAAACTACAATTCACGAACATATGTTTCCACCTACTTGAAACAACATATCCAAAATTCATCGTCAAACAAAGAATGTAGTGAAGTTCGCACTAGTCTAATTGTTACTTAATAGATAAGTTTTGATTTATTAATCGTCAAACAACATATCCAAAATTCACGGACATTACAAGCTTTGTGAATTTTCGGATGGAGGCTTTGTGGTATGGTCCACGTTTCGCCTTCGTAGTATGTAAAATTCTATGTATCTTTAGTAAAACTTTATATTGTTTTTTGTACTCTGAACTTGATATTATGGAATTTTAAATTGGAAGCATTATGCAAAAGTGACATTGTTGAATTTGAAATATGGAAGTGTACCAAATACTTTTATTTGAATTGATATGTTGAATTATATATGTGATTAAAAATCACATATACATGTTATATACTCATTCATAAGTGTTGGCAATTTATGTATACCAACAGTTATAAGTGTTAGTAGGATTATGATACTGACATTTATAAGTGTTACCATATTTTATAGTTCCAACATTTATAAGTGTTAGCAATGAATATGTTTGTAACTCTTATAAATGTTACCATATCCTATGGTTCCAACATTTATAAGTGCTAGCAATGAATACGTTTGTAACTCTTATAAGTGTTACCATATCTTACGCTTCCAACATTTATAAGTGTTAGTAATGAATATGTTTGTAACTCTTATAAGTGTTACCCTATCTTATGGTTCCAACATTTATAAATGTGACCAATGAATATGTTTGTAACACTTATAAGTGTTACCATATCTTCTAGTTCCAACATTTATAAGTGTTAGCGATTACTCTGTTTGTAACACTTATAATGTTACAAATACGGCTGGACAATTCCTCACATGCCGTTGGTAACACTTAATAGTGTTACAGAAATTATTTGTAACACCTATACTTGTTGGGAATCCCCTGTTTTGGTGTAATGATACATGTAACATTCTGGATTTTCAGTCGTCTAATTTTTAACATTTAAATTTATTTTAAATGTTGAATTGGATAATAAATGGATTTTTATATTGAATTTCTCGGTTTAATAATCGATACATAATTTAATATCAAATATATTGAATAATCGTATACGAGAACGCCCCCCCTCCCCGGAAAGGTCGAACCCGACCCACGCTTTGAACTTCTTTTTTTTTTATTACGGACAGTTTCTTCCTCTTCCCTCTGCAGAGGGATATGAATAGGGCATACAAGGGGCTCGAAGGCTATGCTTGGTGAGATCTCAACTATCGGGCAAAGAATATCTCCAACTAAACCAAGTACCGGATTTGAGGTGACCACTGGTTGCTTAGGAGGGTCTATTTTATAGAATATAAATTCTGATTCATTCAGCGATTCATTTGAAAATTCTTCGCAGATATAAGGCGACCATAGGGAGGTTCCAGAGCCAAAGCCAATTGATATACTGGATTCTGAGCAATCAAAAAGATTTTTGGGCATCTGGTACCATGTAGGACAGAAGGATAAGATATTATTCCTATTGGACCAGGAAGTCACATCGTTCCTGACTGACTTTTCGTTCTAACATCTCCGGTGTAGATATAGAAGTAGGAATTTGTTGAGCGAACCACACTCCTTCATATATGTCAGGAGTCCATTGATGAAAAGGGGCTGGGGAAAGCTTGAACCCAATAAAACGAAAACAATTGAATTCACAGTTAAAACTGTATCGAAACAATTCAGGCGATTAATATAAATTCCGTATTGAATTAGAACGATAGTAATAATAATTTATTTTCAATGAATTTGATTGATTGAAATCGATTTATATTTTAAATCGATTTAATTTAACATATGAAAATGGTGATTTTTCAAATAATCTCAGAATTTGACGAAACCAGTTCAGCCAGATCCAAAATAGTGTATTATTATCAGATTTTAAATTTCATAACATTTGGATTTATCGTTTGATTATATGGTTAGAAAATGTCGTGAAATAATTAAGCTGAAGTTAATTTAAAATGTCAATTTAATATTGATATTACGTATATACGATCGAATTAAATTTCAGAATTTGTTTCATTGAATTTAGAATAGGGAATAACGTTGGAAACATCGGTCGTTACGTTGAAATAGCAGTTTAGAATTTTAAATTAAGAAACCATGAGATATTTTAGTTTTCAATTAAAGCAAAATCATATCATATTAATTAAAATCTACCCTAAGTACAGACAAGGCCTTAACATCTCATTTATTGCGCTGACCTAATCTCCTTCCTCGAGCTGTAAAACTATCTTCCGTCTTCCATATCAAGGAGACACATAATTAATGGTGTGTACTTCTGCTCCCCTTCGTTTGTTTACAAATATTGCGATAAACCCCGTTTATTTCTTTTCATTCTCGTGGAAACCAAAATAAAAAATGGCTGCTTCCTAATTACATTTAAAATTACACCGTGCTTCCCATTTCTTCTAATTGCGCTAATTCCCCTCATCTCTAAATCGTGCATACCTTCTTTCTTCAAATTAAAATCGAACCTGTTTCTTTCTCTCCCCTCGAAATTCTTTAGCAAATTAAAAGCAAATTCGATGATCCATGTAACCATATGATATCAGATTTGATAAATTCAAAGGAATTGGAGCTTTAATCCAAGGCGGTTGGTATATGGTGCGATTGAATTTGGGCAAGCTTGTCTTCAAAGGGGTCACAATGATACTGGAGGGATTGGGGATCGAATAGGGGAGTTTCATGGGTTTTGAAGCATAAATCTGTCGCACCAATACAATGCATTTCAAGAAGGTCATGATGGCCAAAATATGTACGTGCATGGTATTTAAGTGATAATGTTTTGCATCTGTAGTTGGGTGGAGGTCGAAGTCAATATAGCATTTTGCTTGTAAGAAGAAGATGATGGCAGTGAGTGTTTCGGTCATGACAATGGGAGATAGTGGCAGTCTGTGTTTTGGAATGATGGTGGAGCTTGTCTACTAGGTGTTTGAGGGAATGATGAAAAGGGTATGGACAACGATATTGGCTGATTGCTGTTTGAAGCTATTCGGGAAGTTATTTCATGGATTGGTCGAGAGTTGGAATAGTCGTAAGGTATATGTTTTAAAAAATTTAAATATTCATAGAATAGTTAATTTATTTGTTAACTAAATTTAAATGAATCATCGTTTAATCGATAAATAAAAATTTAATAATCATAGGTGCGAGGTAAATTTATTCAAGATGATTCGAGCAGATTCGTAGCCACGACGATACGACATTAAAATGAATATTTGGCAAGGAAAATCAAGGTTAGTAAACTCACCTCTGGTTCGATTATAATTTATTATAATCGATTTTTTTATTAGAAATATTTATATGCTATTTGTTGGTTGGTTGATTACATTATTGTTTATTGATAATTTGTGGTCATTATATATTGGATATTTCTCGCAGTATAATTAGTGGATGACCCTATCACCCCACGATATATTGAGTGGATGACCTTCTATACCGCGATATCCTTCCTTGAAGCAGGATTGATATTATTTATGTTGTCTAACGTCTGTGGATGCAGGAAAACAAGTTGGAGGGATCAACTGACTTCTAAAAATTTATTATTGTTTGTTTTCATATATATTATCATATATGAGGTGTTATAAAACCTCTGATTGATAATGGGGTGTCTTGGATGTTTGAATATCACTGGCCCTAAATATTGATATTTAAATATCATAAAAAAGGGATTTTTAGATTTAAAAATGAAAATTTATTTTTTGAAATAGAATTTGAATTTCGAGTAGGCTAATAAAATATTAACTTATTTTTAGTAATAAAAACAAGTAGCTAAATTTATAAACCATGTTTATAAATGAAAAGAAAAATTATCATTTGATAATTTGGGAATGTAGACTCATATGTGAATTTAAAAGGAAAATTATTTTCCGAAGAAGAAATGGAATTTCAAACGAAATTTGAAATAGAAACTTATTTTAATATTTAAAAGAAGAAATGAAATTTATAAACGATGTTTATAAATAAAAGAGAGAACTTACCATTGGATAATTTATAAATTTAAATACAAGTATGAATTTAAAAAGGGAATTGGAAATCATTTTCAAAGGGAATGATGTAATTTGTTCCAATGTTCGGAATGCAAATTGAATTGGAATAAATCCGTATGGATTTATTCGACTATGTCGAATTTATAGAAATAATTAATTCTAGAAAGAATATTGGAATTACATTAAATAAAAACTATAAATTTGAAAGTTAACATGAAAATAGATTCGATGTATATATATATATATATATATAAGTTATAATAGTAAAATTAAATCGAAATCAAGTTTCAAATGAAGTTTAAACCGGAAGTTTGTTTTAAGATATGAAATAAGGAAGTTAATTTATAAACAACGTTCATAAATGTGATAAAGTAATTTTCATCAAGTAATTTGGAAATAGATCTTTCCAAAGTAAATATGGCTTATAAAACCATATTTTTAATGGACTAGAAGGTGAGATTTTAATCGAGTTTTTGTTTTACAAGCTTTTATCTATCTCAAGATAAGAACATTGTCGATCAAAGTATGAGAGGTAATTAAAATACCCCAACTTGAATGACTTCTCATTACCAAGGGATGATATTAGTTTGCAATGGTAAAAGATTTTTTATTTCCAAACGAATTTGAATTAAATATGTAAGTTGAGTTGTAAATATTTTTATAACCGAGTTAAGAATTTGAATGAAGTAATCAACAATTTTGAATAATCGGTGTATTTAAGTTAGATTTAGGAAACTGATTTAATTTAAAACATCGAGGAATGAGATTGGAATTTATTTTATAAACGAAGTTAACGTTTATATTTGAATTATAATTAAAACGAACTCACTATGGCGCGATAGTTCGTAATTTGATGATTCGAACTTCAATTGAGTTTATAGAACTCAATATAAATTGGAATTCTATGAAATAAGAACCGTTCGGACCTATTTAATAATAATTTTCTAATGGAAGAGAAAAATCTAAATTTCGTCTTATAGATTTTGAGTTATATCAAAATCAAATTTTAGAAAAGTCACTGTAAAATCGTTTATAAACCATAACGATTATTTAATAAATAAAAAGGGTTTTGAGTGAATAAAATCTGAATTTTAATTAGAAAAATTCCGTGTTAAGTTATAAAATAAATACAAACTCATGTGGAGTGAATTAAGTGATTTTTGATATAAAAATCAGATTTTTCATTATGAAACAAAATTGATTAATGGGAAAGGCAATTTGTTAAATAAACATTGGATCGAATTCAGCTTTGGTTAAGGAAATTGAACTTGTGAAATGGAATTAGAAATTTAAATATAAAACATGAAATCAAAAATAGAATTTGATTTCAACTTGTGTATAAGCGAGTTAAAAATATATTTGATCGTGATATGTTTAAATCAAAAGCGCATTAGGCCACGAGCTAATTAAGGAAGTAATTAGCGGATTTTCTTAAAAATGATTGGACTGATTGAAATGAATTTGAAGTTAGCATATATATGTTAGACAGGTATGGAATGAAGAGAATGAAAATTATATTTGAGTGCCCGATAAAAAGGTACAAGTTTAAATTCGATATGAGATTTTATGAGCCTATTGGGCAAGCCGCTTGGCTTTTTGATCTTCTTTTTGAATGGAAAGGCCCCAGAGTGGCGATTTGTAATTGTACCGAGTGACCCGAACAAAGGAGACGCTGGCGAAATTTTACGGAAATTTAAGGAGTTAGAATACTTTTAAGACGTTTGGTAACTAGAAATCAATATAGAGAACTTGATAAGGAAACATACATGAAATATTATAAATGATCAGTGATTGTTTGATTGATGTTTGTTATTCTTCGATAGTTAAAAATCCGACTATCGAAGTTTTTGGACCATCGTTGTTAATACGGAGAGACTGTTTTAATTTATTATCCGGAAAACACTCCGTATAAGCATAGGCGTTGCGAATTAGATTATGTTGAAGATAATTGAAGATGGGGTAAACTGCAAGCGCTATTTAGTTTATAGGATAGTGCCTTCGGTTTGTCCAGATCCAGGACAACTTGTATGGACGAATGTCTAATAGAGTATGCCTAACGGATCACATAAGACAATCTTTTTGAGGTATTACGTTTGGGGGCGGAGGAATTAGTTCCTTTTAACATTTTGTACCTGTAATATTTTTAGGAAGATCAACTAGTGATTTGACGGGTTTGACGGTGTGACATTCAAAGTGAATGGTGGCCAGATGTTCTAAAAAGATAAACGCGCCTCAAGCCTCACAACCGGGAAATGACAAAAATCGGGAAGGCAACATAGCTAGTTGGGTCATACCCAAGCAGGGTGTATTAGCACCGATCTAGAGAAAATTCATTAGTTATTCTTTCGATTTCGTATCTTACGGATTACGGTTGGACGACCGACAACCGTGGGTGATAATACATTCGGTACACTCAAACTGAATGGGTGGTTGCAATATGTTCTTATTGAACCGCAGTGTATCCCTTATAGAGTACACTAATCGGAAGGTGTTCTCATACCTTGTCATATTTGGAATCCAATCTTCAATAACCGCTCTATGATTTTTGATTTTATACTATGTGCGTAGAGCGTGAGGTGCAAGCATTCTACTAGATGGTTATTTATTTGATTAGATACTATTATAATATCACTGGATTTTGATATCAAAATTGTTTTGGTTATCGTAAGGTTAAAACCATCCATATTTATAGGTGGATCGGTCTTACAATTATCCTTTCTTTTGAAAGGTTTTTCAAAGTTAAACAATATGGTTGGAGTTTACTTACACTAGTCCCATGACTGACCCAGAGTTTATTTTGTTTGTTTTACCCTAAACTCTTGGGTGCCCAAATTTATACAGGTAATCAAGTGTTTCAGGCTTTTACAGATACACTTGGAGGAGTTTGAAGCAGGAGGCTTCAGCATTAGCTATTTAGAGTTATTTCCACTGTGATGTATATGTGTTGTACTATGATATGGCATATGTATACAATACATTTTTGTATTTCAAAATTATGACATATGATACTATATTTTCTTCAGTTCTACTGTGAGATTCTGATATTTATTTTAATTCTTCTGTCTTTTCTATTTCTTTAACCCTAATGACTCGTATTTATGTGCAATTTGAGTTGGACGAGTGTTGTTTTAGTCAACTCAGATAGTATGAATTTTCGGGCCGTTACAATATATGTGTCTAAATATTGCATTTTCTTTTTTGAAGTTGATATATATGTGAATTGTTTTCTTTTTTACGCTAGTGTATCAATAATACAGTATGTTTGATCATTGATCATGAATGCTATATTTTATGCATATGTTTTTGGTTCGGGTATGAGTTGACTATTTGCTTTTGAAATGTACTTATTTGTGAAATCAGTGTTGTTTTCTAAAATAGCCACATTAATCAAGGATTCTTTATTTGTAATTTTTTTTACTATATTCGTTTTAATAGTCCATATCTTATCAAATACATTGATTGTTCCACAAATAGCATTTTGTTGAGTTGTGGTGATATCCTAAAACTAAGCAAATTTTACTTTTCTTCCACAGAACCAAATTCCATTCTTTGTACAAATCCCTGAAGGGTATTTGAGTAATTCAGAAAGATATGGTTGAAATAGTTCTTGGAATTATATTTATAATAGTAAAGTTTTGTTGCAGTATCACTTGGCTTATATATTAGATATGTTTATTGCAGTTGAAGAGCCTTTGTGCATTATTTTATTCATGGGGATCCTATGTAGAACGAAAAAAAATGTATCTTAAACTTCAGTTAATCACATAAAAGTGAACGAAATAAATGATAATTACATCTACTATATTATTATTATTCCACTTTTGATTTTGAATCTTTGATATGCATCATGAATGTCGTTCACACATGCAAATCCACTTAGAAAAATGAGGCATTGCAGATGACTAATCACGGCTATGGTATATTATTATCTTCTTGACTTTTCACTACAAACATTAAAATACGCTTCTACCTGATAAATATATAGTCTCAATTTTGTTAGCGCCTTTATAGAACATATTGGACACTATTACAGTCACTTACAATGCTACTCTTTATTCAAATCCCCAAAGGGTATCATGGAAAATTCAAAAAGACACGATTGAAACAGTTCTTTGAATTGTCATTATAAATAGTAAGGATTTTGTAATATACTCCCTTAAAACTTTTGTACTCAAGCTTAATCAGCTCAAAGCTTTGTACGTAAAGTCAAAATATATGTTGTTTGAACATAAGATTGTTAATCAAAATAACTTTTATGCTAGCTATTCCTCCGGTCTACGTGCGGGACTTTATGGTTAGTAGAAATGTCGAAATGGGACTTCATCACTGGATGGAAGATGGAAGGTTCGAGCCAGTATAAAAAATCTGGTATAAACGTTCTTATTTATTTTTCTTTATTTCAATTTTCATTTGATTATATAGTTCAATAGTGTTTACGCTCATATATGCATATCAACTGTTGTGTTATAAATCCTTATAGAATTTCATTTGGTATCGGAGCATGGCCATTTCATTAAGCATAACAAATTATGAAAAATTAAACTATAGCAAGTACTTTTTGGAAGTCAGTCAATCACGCATCTTCCATTACTCATCGGGTCTAGCAATGCATATTTCTCTACTCGTATGCGAATTTTTGTGGAAGCCAAAGGTCTTGAGATTTTGAAAGCTACTCAAACTAAGTATGAAGCATCTACCATTGAAATGAGAATTTTGTCATATGCTTTAAATGCCATAACAACCAATAATGTAAAAGCAATGAATGTTCTATTTTGTTCACTTGATTAAAAAACTAAAGTCATGTTATGTATAATTGTGATTGATATTTGGCGTATACAAGAAATAACACATGAAAGTGCAAACAAAGTTAAACAAAGTAAAATTTAAATCTAAAAAAAATCCATTTTCATTCAGGATTAAAGCTAATGAAACTATCATAAATATGTATGCAATATTATAAATGACTCAACATGATCTTATGGAATTAGGAGTTACATTCACTGAAATTGGACTTATTACACATATATTCTTTAACTAAGAAATTTTCTGATATAAAAGAATAAAATGATCCTTTCAAACTCAAAGGTGGGAAACTAGATGGAAATCTAATGTTGTACGTAAATTTGTAGACTGGAAAAGAAAATAAATTTGGATATAAAAAGTATATATAGATTTTTAAGGCAGGTTATGATGCTGAGATAATGATGAGATTGTTTTCAGTGCTACATGCTAAATTAAATTCAAAGTTCAAAAATTTCATGAAAGTATAAAATGGTGTAACTCAACTAACCCAATTGTAACACCCTGCATTTTTAATTAAATAATAAAATAAAATTTGGAAATTTTTTCAGAATTTGGTTACGGAAATAGTGTCATTGTGTCTATGGAAATTTTCTAATCAGTTTAGATCCATGGTTTGCAGAAAATGGATTTAAGATGAAAAAGTTATCTTTAAATGAAGTTTTAAAACAAATGTGAAAAATAAGATATAAGAGGAACACTAATAAGAATAATAAATACCAATGTTTTTAGTCTTGTAAACTAAAGCTTGTGTAGTTCATTTGGTAGAGGCATGTCTTTCCCATGTGAGCGGTGCAAGTTCGAGTCCCCTTAGCGTCATGTTTTTAATTTTACAAGGACAACTAAAGAATGCATATTCTAAGAGAAATATATATATATATGTACATATAAGAAAAATTATAAATATATGTGAGTATAAATATATATATATATATACACATATGTGTATATGTGTATAAAAAGTAACTTACAACCAATCAAATTGAGTAAGAAATAAATGACTGCATAATGCCGTTTTAATTTTGAAAAGAAATCAAGATTGTGGGTAAATATATATACATAAATATAAATTTTGAAATTAAATTGTAATTTAAGGACAGAAAGTAAAAAATATATATTGAATGAAAAATGGACAAGATGATAGCTGCATTTGAAATTAGAATATATATTTAAGGAAGAAATCAATGAATTGATGTCGTTAATAATGACATTAATTGAGCAGCTATTAACAGACAAAGATTTGAAGAGTCATACACACACACACATATATATATATATATATTGAAAATTGGTACTTTTTATTGCTAATAGCAACCATATACTTTGTTTATATGCCTCATCAAAACCTTATGCCCTCCTAACCTAGATGGGTGCGACATAAGGGAAAAGAGTACATATAAACGCCATATGTTCACAATACAAAACAAAAATCTATCTGCATCACAATCACTCTTTCACTAGGGTTGTATATTGGACATGACAATCCGTTGTCATGCCCGGTCTGAGGCTATAAGGTGTCCGCTCTATGTTCATACGATTCTCTTATAAGACAGAGCTTGGACACACCATTGGCCAGTCCGATCCAAAATGTTCAATGTTTTTCTATTTTTCGAACGTTGTCCGTCCGTTGTCCGGCTCGTACGTATAGTGGCCGAACTTAATGCGTGTCCGGTCCGTGTCCGTCCGAATGTCTTATAGGACAGAGGTTGGACACACCTCCGTCCGGTCCGGTCCGATCCGTTTACATCCCTATCTCTCACGCAACATACCATCACAATAACTCTCTGTCTCACAAATATAAATCAAACCAAAACATAATACACCACAAGTTAACCAGAATAAAAAAGATCAATACCCCATCTCTTCATCAAATCTAACTTCACCTGATAATGGATAAATTTATCGTCGTTATGCTTCACCAACCAAAGCACTTCTTTCTCAATCATATTCAGCCGAATTTCTTTTGGAATGCTTTTATTACTAAATATCCTTAAATTTCTCTTTTGCCATATCCGGTACATGACAATAGTATATACTACACAAGTTAAATCGAAAGTTTGGTCTTTATCTTTAAATACATTCAAGATTTTCCCATCTTCAATCTCTAATGATCCCACATTATCAATTGATAACCCAAGTTTCAAAGAAATCGACAACCATATAAATCTTGAATACTCACATTCAAAGAATAGATGCCCCACTGATTCTACATTTCTTTCACACAAAACACAGACACTCTCTTCAACAAACCAAATCTCATCAACCTCTCCTTTGTTGACAGTCTATCATTAATAGCTAAATAGGTAATGAAGGCCATTCTATTTGCATTGTTTGAGTGCCATACTACTTTAAAACAGAGCTTTCCAATTTTTTTCTCACTAACTCTACTCCATGCTTTAAGAAAAGAAAATTCACCACCATTACTCCACTCATAAAAATCCTCATGTGGACTTCGATTCAAAGATATAGCATTAACTTACTATTTAATTTCTCTAGTAGCAGCTTATATATTCCCATTAATCTTCCCATCAACAATGATAGAAGACACATATTCATCGTGTCTGTTGACAGGGGCGTAGTTGGGAATTATATGGTGGGGGTGCCAATTTTTTTTTAAACCAACAGATAAATTAATATTTGCTTAACAAACCAAAAACTTCATATATCAAATGTAAAAATAAGCATTCATTACATTTATAAGCAAAAAATAGCAACATGGGTAAAAACTTCTAGATTTGAGGTAGAAACATGAGATAAAGTAGTGGAATTTTTTCTTTTGAAAAAGTTGGTTATAGGTTTTGTTGACATTGATAGTAATTTACCTATGATCATAAACATACAAAAAACATGAATAAAATATGAGATAAAAGTGACTTAAATAAAAAATCCAAATAAAACATGTGGTGTTATTTGAGAACTAACATTTGGTTTATTTTAACTTTTGAATGAAATTAGCAAATGCAGCAAATAAATACTTCTTATACAACTATTTGTTTTGCCTTTTTTACAAACCTGCATATAATAATAGAATGGAATGTGGTCCACCTATCATTTGCTCTTTCTTATTCTTCAAATATTGTGTACTCTGACAATCCCTTAAATAAAATTAAAGATCTAAGATAAAGATAACAATAAGTTGTAACCAACATCCAACAAGAAAGCGAATATAATGAATCTAAGATAAAATAGCAACATCTTGTTCAAAATGACCATATAACAAAACAAAGGCAAACACAACAAATCATTTGGTTTATTTTAACTTCTGAATGGAATTAGCAAAAGCAGCAAATCAATACTTCTTATACCCTTCAAAATTCAAAATTAAGGCATAAGTGCCCAAGCAAAGTTAGCAAACACAACAAATCAAGATTAGGGCACAATTGCAATTTGTACAAGCACACATAGAAAATCAATTCTTAGACCTCAGAATTACACATTAAAATGTAAAAAGGAAAAATAAGAAGAAGAAAACATACTGATGGTTGTCCGCACTCAGCGGCGCTTGAAAAGGAGAAAGAAAGGAGGCTGAGCCACTGGAGGAAGATCTCAATTCATAGAGAGGTAAGATTGGAGACTGCAATTGTTTTCGTTCCAGGCTTCAAGCGCTGGAGTGGAAGAGCGAGATCTGCAATTAGAAAGGAAGAAAAAGAATGTGATTTGGTTTGTTACCCAAAATTGTGTTTAATTTTTTGTTTAAAAAAAATTTTGGGGGGCCATGACCCCCACTGGTCCCCATGATGTTACACCCCTGTCTACCGAGACTATTAAATCTAGAAAACCTCAATATATCAACAAGACATTTACTATTTATCCAAGGCTTGAACCATAGAAGAGTTATGTTTCTTGAAGTGATCACCTTATTAACAATTGCTTACCAGTAGTTCTTAATCTAAGAATTGCTTTACATGTACTAGAAGAATTGTTATCAATACGCATACTCCAAAAATGCTTACCTTTGCAATATTTCATCTACATCCATTGACTCCACAATGACGAGCTTGATAAAAATTTCCACATGAGCTTTATACAAGCTGGTTTTTTTTTAAATCAGATAGTAGTTTAAGTCCAATTCCACCTTCAGACTTTGGTAAGCAGAGTTTTTCCCAACTGACTTTGTGAGTAGATCCTCCCTAGAAAAAATCCGAACACACTGAATGCAATTTGTGAATGATATGCTCTGGCAAATGATTAACAAATAACCAATACAAAATGGTTGGAGTTAAAACTAAATGGTTCAATTCAGCTCGACCGACATAACTGAGAAACTTTGTGTCCCATGAATGGATTTTTAATTGAATTTTATGAAGCAAAGAATGGAAATCACTATAATGAATATAGTTAGAAGATATGGGTACACGCAAATATCTTACTGGAAGATGATATATCTAAAAGCCTAGTATAGATGAAACTTCATTTGTATTTCGTGCATGCAAACTGAAATATAACTTTGACTTGAGAGCATTAACTGTAAGTCCACTGTACCTTTTTAATCTATCAAAAATACCATTCAAAGAAGTTTCACAATTCTAAAGACACTTAACAAAGACCATCAGGTCATCCACATACATCAAATGAGTCACTACAGGTTCAAATTTATGCATTGGAATAAATTTATTTTGAAGAACAGCTTCATTCATACAAAAAGTAAAATACTCCATTGCAATAGCAAAGAGATAAGGGGACAATGGATCACCTTGACGAATCCCCTATTCGATGATATAAGTCCTTTTGGAGTTCCTTGAACTAGCATTGAAAAAGTCGGGATGGATATACATTCATACACAATATTTATGAAATGAATAGGAAATTCCATCTTTAGCATTATATGACAAATAAATTTCCTATTTATCATATCATAAGCCTTATGCAAATCAACCTTTACAAAGAATTTATTCACTCCTGGTTTCATAAAATCCCTTAATAATTCATGTGCTAGAAGAATATTGTCACCAATATGTAGATTAGGAATAAAAGCACATTGATTTGAAGAAATTAGGTGAGGCAAATACCATTTTATTCTATTACACAATATTTTACTATATTTTGTAAAACATGTTGCAACAAGAAATTGGACAGTATTGGGATATTTCAGTTGGTCTCTCTACTTTAGGGATTAGATTGACAAATGTGTGATTGTTACCTTTTGGTAATTTTCCAGAACATAATATATCTTGCATAGCATCTAAAAGGTCAAATTTAACCACATCCCAATGCAGCTTAATTTTTTTAGAGTTAAATCCATCTGGACTAGGGTTAGAATCATTGTGAACCGAATCAATTGCAATTTTCACTTATTCTATTGAAATGGGTTGAAGCAACACCTGTTGACCTAGCATATTGATGGTAGAAATCGATTGGAATGAAGGCAACTCTGTTTTATCATTGCCATCGAATAATCCATTGAAATAGCTAATTGCCTCTTCTGCAACTACTTCAGATTTGAATAGGAGATTACCATCAACATTAATTAAGGCTTTCAAATTATTTGTATGTCTTCGAGTGGACATTTTAAAATGAAAAAAATCTTGAATTAATGTCTCCATCTTGAAACCATAACACCTTTGCTTTTTGTTTATAACTCCAAAACTTTTCTGAACAGAGAGAGCCTACTTTGCTTCAAGCATACTTTCATACAAAGTCGAATTTCAGGGTCTGGATCACATGCAATTTCTCTTTCTTTAAATAAATCTTCAACCTCTAAAAGTAATTCATTGTCTTTTGGCCTTTCTTTATTCTATCTTTTCAGCTCCTATTTGCATGCATGTAGTTTCTGAAGAAAAATATAATTGGCATATCCCCAAACCATTCGTCTGAAGCCCTTTGGTAATACGTACATCATACCCCTCCTTGAGATGCCACTCATTTGAGTATCTAAATGGGAATCCTTTTGATGTATCAGGAATTATAAGCTCTAGAAGTAGAGGATTGTGATCACGTGAATGTTGAGATAAAGAAAGTGCTTTCATATCGGTAATTTATTAGAGACATAGATGATTTACAAAAAAAAATCTATGTTATTTGCAATACCCCTACACCTCCAAGGTAAAATTAAACCCAATTTCCTTAATCTCGATCAAACCAGACTGTGTGAGGCAATTATTAAGAGCCATGATATGCTGAAAAGAGATTGGCAATCCTCCTCTCTTATCTAAATGATATGTTCCCCAATCAATACCCATTCACCACTTATATATCCAGACTCTTGAATAATATATTGCCAAAGCAGTTGCCTATCATTAAAACTATTGCTAGCATACACAACTGAAAGAAATATAGAAAGCCCCCCTGCATTTTGAATTTGCGCAGTTAAATGCTGATTTGAAGAAGAAATTTCAGAAATAGACCAAATGTCTGCATTCCACATAAGTAAAATTCTTCCAGTATACCGTGAATCCAAAACTTTCAAAATTAATTATTGTGGAGCTTATTTTCCACCAAACCAATTGTTGGTTTGTATTGAGTCAGCAGAGATAATACATCATGCATATGATTTGATGTGTTCATCCCTCTAACATTTCATGTTATTATTTTCATTTAATATAGGTGTTTCTCCTTAAAGGCCTTTTCAGAGGAGCATTAGTCGAGATCTTATACTTATCTCTAACATTTGCAAGATATTCATCATTCTTTGAAATTCCAGCTGAAACGTCTTGATGATCATTAGATGGAGGTACCTCATTCAAATTATCTGCCACTTGTTTCAATAAATTAGTAAGTATATCACTAGATAATTCAGAGTTTAAAAAGTCCAGATCAGCTTCACCAATGTTTTTATCAACTACAGGAGATTGAGATTGAATATTTACTTCATGAGTTATCACCACTTGTAGAAGCACTAACCATGTTTGATGTTTGCTTTGCAGTCTAAGCGGGTTCTTTAGATAGCTCATAAACACTTGATTTATGACCAAACCTTTTACATTTCTCACATTGAAAAGGGACAAACTCATATTCTACTAGGATTTCCTTTTTTTCACCATTTTGCAGCATAATAGGAATTTTATCAACCAACTTAGATTCCAAGTTAATACTAACCATAATTCTAATAAATGTAGTTATTCTTTTCCTCGCCATATTCAGATCTATTCGAATAGGAACTCCTATGAAACTCGCAATCATAGAAAAAGCCTTATTTGACCACATCTTCATCTCTAACTTATACAACTTAATCCAGATCTGAACGTTAGTAGCACAATATTTCTTAAATTCATAGCTAGGAAACCATTTATACACCATAAATAGCTTTCCAAAATACGGATAAGTGAGTATTTCAAAACTAACATATAGTCCTTTACATCCTCAAATTGAACTGTATAATGAAAATCTGAAGTAATATGCACCAAAAAATTACCTCTCGGCCTCCATACTTCCAAAATATAGTCCCTTTATTTGATCACCGAATTCCTGAAATCAACTGGATGAAGAGCTATAGTATTCTTCCATGAATCTGAAGAAGCTTTAAAAATCTCTTCAGGTATATAAACATGATTTTCAAATGGTTTTGCAAATTCAAGCGATACTGAATCTAGATCGGAAGATTGAATCGGATTACTAGCGATGCCTGGAGCAGACCTCGATGTTTTTGTAGAAGGAGAAAATCTTGATGTATTGGAAGAAGGTTTAGGCAGGAGAATCGAAGGAGGAATCCCCATTGAGTCCGCCATTTTTTTATTTCAAAAAATTAAACTTCATATATATATATATGTGTGTGTGTGTGTGTGTGTGTGTGCGTGTGTGTGTGTATATGCACATAAGTTTGAAATTTAAATATTGAGTATGTGTTATAAATGGAAGAATATAAGTTACATAGCAATATTTAGCAAGAAAAGAAATGCTAGAAGCAATGTTAAACAAGAAATCAATATAGGCAAAAATTAACGTTAATGGCCCACGTCATTTAACATTATATTTTTCACTTGTATATTTCAGATTTTATTTTATTTAATCCGACAGACCAGAATCTTATGTACATCTATAAATAGACTAGCAGAGCCTAGCCTCCAACTCATATTTTCCGAGACAATGCCAAGGCTCTGCCATTTTCTTTCTTCTCCAAATCTTTCAGAAATGAGAATATTAGTATATAGGAATTATGATTCAAGTTGAAGTCAAAAACTATAGATCTATAATATAGGTGTTCATATATATTGTCAACGTGAGGTGAATCCTATGGATCTTAATAATTTAGGTTTCTTTATTTATTTCCTTCTTCTTTTAGCATCAGATTTGTAAATATGTGGTTATCTTAATATTAGATTCAATAAGAAAGACCCCGAAATAGCAGATCTGAATCAGATTTAAGGGGTGGAAAGCAGTAAGGTGAGTGGATTTAAATTATAGCTTTTGGTGATAGTATGTTTATCGTTTACATTCCCTGTTATTCCTAACGTGATAAATAATTGTAATTTATGGTAATTGCGATATAATCTATTTTTAAGTATGTTAAAAAGATTGTTGTTGCATAAATCTATTCCATTAATCTTCTGTTTGGATTGATAATTATTGTAATAAGGAAATTGTGGAATTTAAAATAAACATAAATATGTTCTTAAGATTGTTATTTAATGTCCAATTAGACATGTTGTATACCGAAATACAACAAGATTGGGAATAATGGAAAAATAATAGGTATGCCTAAATTTGTATGATTTTTTTTATAGTAATTGAAAAAGATATATGAAAAAAGATGAATTTAACATCAAAATCAGAAAATAAAGGGGGTAAATTAGTAGTGGACTGAGTTAGTTTGATTCTGGGAAAAATGGATACATTTCCATAACGAAAAAATTACTGTAAACATGGTTGCAAGAAAAGAAAAAATGATTAGTGTGAAATAGAAATTATTTCACCATATTGCACACTAATCGAATAAAATATATACGTATATCCTCGATGAAAATAAAAGAAATAGCTTGCAAATATGGATCTTGATTGATGTGCATTATGGGAATGGATCTTTACATCTTTCCACTAACCAATCTAATGAGGTGTGAAATATTTTCTTGAAAATAACGAGAATATACAAGATGGTAAATAAATGTTACAATAGTAAAAGTTTTGTTAATGTTAAGGAACCTAAGGAAAATGCGATAAACTAGGAATATAACCTATTATAGTCAATTATATGAATGAGAATATAATATAATAGGTAGTTTTGTTGTCCTAGGGACAAATGGAATTATAAAATGGGTTATAATAAATGAAAAGAGAACTTATTAATAAAAATTAGTTAAAAGAACTAAGTTAATAAGTAAACTCACAACAACAGTTGTGATAACGGTGTAAGATATGGTTATGATTAAATAAGAAAGAATATAGTAGGCTTATTATTAGTAGACTTGTAATTGAAAGTATTAAGTCTACTAATGTAATAAATAGTAAGTGGAAGCCCACTCTGGCGGCATAGGGATGAATAAAGAAAGTAAGCATCCAATTGTGAGCAAATGAACCAAGTAACTTGAATAAAAAGTGAATACTTGGATGATCAAGTTAATTGGCGATGTCATAAGGTAAAGCAAGCGCGTGATTAAAAGATTACACATAGGATCTAATAACCCAATGGCGTGCACTTGGACCAGTCTGTACGTATGAAGGTGAAGAACCTAACGGGTAGATCATCGTGGTGTCTGGTGACACGAAAGGAACACGTCTAAGTGATTATTCTACGGGACTAGGGGAAGCATACCACTTCTACGGGATATGGTACTCTGTAGGGGTCCTCTATGCGGTACGTGCTCAGGCTGTACCGATAGAGGTTTGGTCTGTGCGGTATCATTCGATGAGTACACCTTGACTGCAACTGTGGTGTGGCAGTCAGAAGGCTGTGGTAGATGGCATTGGGTGATCCGGCGGCTTGCCTCGGGAGAGATTGGTCAGGACCAAATTAAGGATAGTTGTAACACCCCGTATTTTCAGTGAACGTCAAAGTAACAAATTAAAGTATACTTAATTTTTAAGAGAAGAATTAAGGGAAACAGGTTTCGCCATTACGCTCATCTCCGAATTCTGCTTAAGATAGAGTCCGAGTTTGCGTAAATCGGACTCCGTATGAAGAAGTTGTGACCTTCAAAAGTTTCAAGGGTTTTAAATAAAATAGCTCAGGTCTAAAATTCGAAATTCAAATCACACACCCGGGCTGGGCGGGAAATTTCCCGCCCAGGACCCAGGTCGACCAGGGGGTCGACCTCCCTCCTATTTCCAGATCCGAGGACATATTCATTTTTCTGCATCTGGACGCCCGTTTTGACCAGATTCGTTGATCCCTATGCTATATAAACACCCCTAAGGCTACAGTTTTCTCTACACAACTTCATTTTGCCCATACTCTACCCTAATTCATATAAGAATAAATCAAAGATGGGGTTATGCTGCTTGTTAGCCTGCTTTGTAACCAGGCTACCCAAAGCCAGGGACTTCGGTACGAACTTACATTGATTGGCGATCACTTGAGTGGAGTGATAGAAAGCTGCAAAACTTGAATTATTCATGCAAATGTCACCGGATCGGATCCCCCCTTCGGATCGGATCCCTTCTTTCGGATTGGATCCCCCTCTCCGAATTGGATCGAAGTACCCTCTACCCGAACCGCCTGAAGTTGCACCCACTCCTCAACATGCTCCTATTTTCTAGGCTTATCATTCAGATCTACTTACACGTGGCAGACCATGATCTGGAAACGGTTTCTCCACGTCTCCCACCACTTCTCCATGACCCGCTGGATGGCTGCCATGTCACACCCAAACCGATCCCAAGAGCAACCTCCATTCGCCTATAAATATAGCATTTCGTGGAGATTTCAAGGGACTTTGGGCATTTCATTCATTCATGGTAGCCATGGACGAATTCCCCCATCAATAACCACCTTCTTCTCCAATGAAAATCAATGAATTCGGAGAGAATCATTCATTGTATTTGAGTGATTAAGTGTCAATATTCATTGTAATAGTAATTCTGGAATGAAATGAGAAACTATGAAGTGGACGTAGGCTCATTAACGCCGAACCACTATAAATTTCATGTGTTAACTGATTTTTCTTGCTTTTATTTCATGATTCCTCATTATTCTCTGCAAAATGTAATCAATTGGGTGTTAGGACCATTTTTTGGTATAACACTGCTCAAGTCCTTCGTAGACTCAAGTTAAAAGTTCAAGTAGAGATTCAAAGGCTAATTCAATGACTTCAACAACTATTTTCTAAGAATCAAATCAAATAAAAATTAGAAGAACAAATAGTCTACTTCAAGGGAGAGCTATTCAGTTTCAGAATACAGATCTCAGAATTCAAGACCGTTCTGTAATTTGTAAGTTCACGTTACTTTCAGAAATAAAAGTTAGTTGGGATTCTGACATTGTAATAAATCTGGATCTGAGATTATGCTTATTTCTATCTGTCTTTCTATATCCTTTGGATCTATCTCATTGATAATATTATGTCTATTCTATTCTTTGTCTCTTCCCTCCTTCTTCCTTTTTTGTTTTATAGCCATGCTACTACGAGCCTGAGCCATATCTCATAAGAGATGAATGTACGTTGGAAATAAAATTGGGCATAAAATATGATTTGGACATGACCAGTGCTAAAACTTGGGAAAAAGTATTAAATTGTGCATAATTGGGCATAATTGAGTTGAACTGATTTGAGGACATAACACATGTTGTATTCAAAACATAAAGTATTAGACATATGACTTGAGATTTGAGGCATAAAGTATTGGACATATGAATTGAGATTTGAGGCATAAAGTATATTGACATATAACTTGGGATTTGGGGCGTAAATTGAACTGTAAACATGTAAGTTCAAGTTATTTTCAGATTTAAACACATTATAGTGATTTTGGCGTATAATGAAATGGATTTAAGTCCATCTTTTAGATTAATTCCTATCTTTCTATTGAATCAATGATTTACATACCTAGGAAGTTATTATTCAATCATGCCTATCTTTGTTGGACACCTGATATATAATCCTTTTAGGTTCATGATGTTATTTATATCGGATCTATATGTCTATAAGGTTATTTTTGTCAGTTTTTTTCAGATCTATCTTTGTTATACCCCCAACTCTAATAGATCCGTAATCCTCTTAGGTCCAAAATATTTGATAGATCTACCATTTTAATGCCTGTTTTATGCCTTCGCTCGTTTATGTTCCTCTTTCGTCCCCTTTATTTTATGAATCTAGATTAACCTCGAATCTAGACTGAAACTTATTATATGTGCGATTGGAATGCGGGGGTAATGGGGAATTGTTTTTTGGTAATGGTGGAACATAATTTTGTAAATTATGATTTGGGGCATAATTTGTCGTTGTTGCGAACTTGGGGTAAATTGAAATATTAAATCTAGATTTGGCGCAAACTGTAAATTGGAATATTAATCTAGATGGGCGCAAAACTGCAAATTAGGGTATTAATTAAGATTGGGCATAACCATTGGTTGAGATGCCAAAGAATAATGTATATTGGGGTATTGGGGCATGACTATTAGTACAAACTTGAGAAGATTAGGTGTAGCCTATTTTGAGTAATAACTCGAAATTGAATTTGGGGGCCATAACTTGCAACTAGTTTTGTTGGGCATAACTTGAGAATTGGAATATGACTGGTTGGGATAATTAGCATATAAATCTAGACTTGGACATTTATGGAAAATGTGGCATAATATGAAATTGACAACAATTGTGAATAATTTACATATAAACTGTAAATATGTGAAAAGATGAATACGCCTAACCCGAGGTTAGATTGAGTTGTGGTGTAAAACTGCGCGGAACCGCCCGGCACATCCAATAACCACAACAACAACTATCTAATGTGAGAAATTAGTGCATCATGCCCAAGAAAAACCTGAGGTTAGATTGAGTTGTGGTGTAAAACCGCCCGGAACCGCCCGGAACCGCCCGGCACATCCAGGAATCGCAACAACACATATCTAATATGAGAGGTTGGTGCATTAATAAATCAATTAATGCTCATAAACAAGACATGCTAAGATGGATGACTAGGGTTAAGTTAATAGGAAACACTTAACCAGTATAGCATGATGAATGGGTAGGGTTAAGTAATAAGAAACACTTAACCAATATGACTTGATTTGTGGTAGGGTTAAGTTAACACAAGAAGGCAACACTTAACCAAAGTAATTATGACAAGTAGGTGGATTAAGTTAACTTGAATTGATTGATGACACTTAACCAATACAATATGATGAACACGTGGTGTAACACCCCGCCTCCGCTAGGGTCACTCGCAAAGGAATGCACTAGCTTTAGAGGGGCATTATTGGTAAACATGCACAGAAATATCACAAGACAGAACATATAAAAATAACGGAAGTAAAATCGAACTTTCATAAACATTAATAATTAAGGTCTAAAGCCTTTTACATCAGAATACATCAAAACCTGTCTTGCAATAGTAAAGAAGCATAAAGACTTTTTCATAAATTATTCCCCAAGTAAAAACAGTAAAGTAGCCATAGCCAAGAAAAGTCCAAGCCATCCATGATGACCTTCAAGCAGAAGAAGTCCGAACTAAACAACAGTGTTTCCTTCTTGTAACCTGGGGGGGAAACGGAAGAAAAGAGGCGAAACAAAACGGGTCAGTCAAAAAGACTGAGTAAGCCCTATCTACTATCAGCATAAAAACTAGTAAAGTTAACTATCATGAGAAACTGAGATGAGCATAAGCATGATGACAAGATAGATAAGCTAAATCAAAATAACAGGATGAACTACTGAACTCAGATAAACTAAGGTGTCATGATAAATTACGGTGTCAAGATAAAACAAGGTATCCCATTGTCAAGTTCCTGTCAAGTATAATATCCCCAAGATATCTATCACGTATAACATCCCATGGTATCTATCCTGTCTTTTAGCTCTGCACCTACCGTACTAGTATCCCAACTGTATCATGTGTTATCCGTGAATGACCCTTACTCAAAAGTCGTATAATGGTCCTTGTCAACCTAATATGCCGCATATATAGGTTACTCAACTCATATGTTCCTTTCCGTGTATAAGTTTAGTCCCTTGCCGTAGACCATACGGGCTTTCCCATGAGATTCTATATTACTTTAACATAGTTCCATGATCCTTAAGATCGGTTTGGACTGTTACCCTAAACCTAGCTAGGGTCTTCCAACATGAATTATCGTTTGTACAACTAGGACTTATGCTACCTAGGGCTACTAGGGATTATGCTTACCTATTGCACGTTTTCGTATTTCGATTTGGGTTCAGCCACCTAGGGCCACTAGGAATTACACTAACCGTCAACCGCGCCCTTTTTCCCACGCATTCATCGTGAATCGTTATTCCATGACTGTATGCACATGTATCACATCGTGCCATCCGAGTCCTATCACAGGGCAGACCAAGAAATACAGGACTCGGTCGGGAGCTTTCGATTTATCTGCCGATGCAGATGCTAAGGTCTGTTTTTTCTATACGTGGCTATGGTCCCACGAGACCACTCCCTCAACTAGTGAAAGACAAGACAGGATAAATCCTGTATGAGAACACAACACTGGCCAACCCACATCCAAGCCTTACCGCAACCATAATTAGATAGCAATTATGGTCTTTTGGGTGTTCTCTGCCTTTCCGTACGTACACGCTTGACCAAGGATGGTAGGTAGCCTGACGAAATGCTATCTAGGGCACGACCGTGTATCGTCGACTATCCCCTATCCATCCCCGTCTTTAGGTTGCTCGTATAGCAACCAAGGCATACTCTTGGTTCTTCTAACGCAGACCTTAACCTCTCATGAGCCTAGTATGATCACCTGGCAGCTCATAGAGGGATACCAAGAGTATCCTCACGTTCCCCGAAGCCGCTGCTTCGTTACCCAGTTCGCTGGAGCCTTTATCTAAATCAGATACTTGCTCCTACTCGTATACTTAAACGATGACCTACCGTATCAGGTTACTCATCTATCTATGAACTGGTCTAAATTTCCTTGACTAAGAATCATTACTTAGTTATTCTTCAACTAAGGTTTACCACTTAGCCTTATTCCCGTTATCCTTGTTAACTACGGTTATCCACCTAATCCTCAGAACTAGGGTTTACATAATGGATTAAGTGTCACTTAAGTTCATGACTTAACCCGTCTACAAATCATGTCAAAATTGGCTAAGTATCCAAGTTCAAGACTTAACCCTACAAACCATGCTTAAGTTGGTTAAGTATATATTAACTTGACCCTATCAAATTACTGAGTCAAATCGGTCAAGCGTATTTAAGCGATTCGTGACTTAGCCTTATCATGTTTTCACGTTAGATTGGTTAAGTATAGGTTAACTTAACCTCAATAAATTAACGAGTTAGATTGGTTAAGTATAGGTCACTTAACCATATCAAATTAACGAGTTAGATTAGTTAAGTGTTTAACTTAACCCCATTAAACTACCAAGTTGGATTAATTAGGTCTAGGCTAACTTAATCCCATTCAATTACCATGTTTAGACTAGTTGAGTCTAATCCTAACCCATCCATTAACTGTATTCTTCGGTTAAGTGTCATTAAGAAAACTTACTTAACCTTACCAAATTATCATGTTGGATTGATTAAGTGTTGGTTAACTTAATCCCCGTCCACTAGTCGTATAAAAATGGTTAAGTGTCATTAGGCAAATCAAGTTACTTAACCTACCCAACCTTGTCATGTTTTGTTAAGCATCATTAGCCTAATCAATTTACTTAACCCATTTGTCCATGTCATATTTGGTTAAGAGTCATTAATCAAATTAACTTAACCCTATCATGTGGCATTAATTACTTAATGCACCTCAACCTCTCACATTAGACTTTGTTGTGGTTACTAGTTAAGCCGGTCGGTTCCGGGTAGCTTTACACCACAACTTGGTCTAACCTCGGGTTCAAGCACAACATGACCAACTTCTCACATTGGGTCCTATTGTTTGCAACTACTAGTTAGGCCGGTCGGTTCCGGGTAGTTTTACGTTGCAAACTCAACCCAACCTCGAGTTGGCCACACTTATATTATCTAAGTGTCATGTCCATTATGTTTCCAACACATATTACAAGTTTTCAAGAATTTGGGTAGACCTAACTCAATAGGTAAATTCCCAACGGCTAGACCTAACTTAATAGGTAAATTCCCAATCTTATGTTTTCAAGCATACTTACATGTCAACTTCCATGTTATATTTCAAGTCATGTTTTCAAGTATAAACACATGTCATATTTAACGTTACATGTTGTCATGTTTATACCCATTTACCCAAATCATGTTCATGTCATTATGTTTTCCCATAATATGACCCCAACGCTTTTAAACTCGCATAATGGATTCAAAGAAGGAACTTGTCAAAGGCATGACAAAAGGGGGGGTATAAAGCCACTAGTTGAACATGGTGGCAAATGTGACATAATGTGTTCATTAACTTGCATGTTACATTCTTAAGCCTCAAAAACATGCATAAACCCAAACTTGGCACATAAGCGAATCATGGTGACAAAAGACATGGAATGATGACTAGTAACTCGCATATATCATCATATAAGGGTTATGAATTCATATGCAAGTTGACATAAAGGTTATGAGGGTTCTCATGTTGCGTAATACAACATTTCAACATAAAGGTTGTAGCTTTTAGCTCACAAGATCAAGATAATGACTTCATAAACTTGCATGACATGATAGCATGTATCATACTCAATGATCAAACCCAAACTTGCAACATGAACATTTAACTTCATAGTTAATATCTAAAAGTAGGGAAAGGGCTTACATTGCTATGAAGGCACAAAAATATGACAAAGCCCTTATGAAATCAATTAAACCCAAAATGCAAGCTCTAATAGAAAATCCCTTGAGCCAAAATGATCAAAACCCTTCCTTTATGATGCAAATACAGAAACTTGACTTGAATGCAAGCTAATGACACTCATACAAGCTTGAAAACACTTGTATGCATGGAAAATCTCTCATAGAAACAATTTAGAAATTTTATGAAGAGAGTGGAGGCCATGAGAGGTAAAATTTTGCCATAGTTTAGTTGTATGAATGAATAATGATGAATTAGGGTTAGGTTAGGGTCTTATTTATAGATTAGGCAAGTGTTTTAGGCCATAGGATTAAACCCTAGTTGCAATCTCAGCCCTTAAAATCGAATCTGGCCCCCAAGCTCAACACAATCTCAAAATGGTGCACCAGGCTAAACAACCCGGCTGGACCAAGTCGACAGCCAAATCGACAGGGCTGTCGACTTGGGTCCAACCAAGTCGACTCCCAAGTCGATAGGGCTGTCGACTTGGGTGTTCTGGCGGGATTTTTCCCGCCTGGCCCAATCTGTCCAAATTTTCAAATTCAAACTTGAATTTGAAATCTGTTTTTACTTTGAATTTTTCTGAAAACTTCGTTGGGCCTTAATCGGGTCATACGGACTCCGATTTTCGAAAACTCGGACTCTATTTCGCGTATTTTTCCGAGACGAACGCAATGGCATAGCCCGTTTCCCTTGATTCAGATTTTAGAATTAAATTCTGCCTCGATTTACATCATTACGGTTATTGAAAATACGGGTTGTTACATTCTCCCCTCCTTAAAGGATTTCGTACCCGAAATCTTCAAGTTAGGAAGAACGTATCCTACCATCAATCATCCATCTACTCAAAACATCATCCACAAGCAACCATTGTCCTTAGATGATTTCTAATGCTGTATGAATATATGCAAAACGTGTGTGTACATGTTCCTTAGCTAATGCTAATGATCAGGCCTGAATAATCTTTCTAATGCAAAATATGTATAGTGCCATGAATCCAACATGTATGCAAATAGTCCTAGTCATATAGATACTATATGCGTACACAATCATTCATTCATATGCAACAACCGCATGATAATACATTCGATTTCATCCATAAACAAGTATAAATACTCGTGCATATGCAATATGAAATGTGACCGAGTCGAGCTAGTATCTAATGTGTATTCGCGCATCCACGAGCAACCACTTGCAACCACTTGCAACCATATCAATCATAACATGTTTCAAATACATGTTTACGTCCATAGGATTCTACCTAGGATTCCCTGAAACAGGGTCGAGAAGATAAACAAGACAAACTCCTTACGGGGTTTGTAACAGAAAATAGGACCGAGAGGATGTCCACAAAAGATAGCCTACAAGTAAGCTCTACAGAAAACAGGGATCAAGGGTATACTCCCAAAAGAGATATCATGCGCGTATCTAGTCTTTGACCATCAAAGTCGTATTTCCTTGAGCTTAATTCCATTGTGCCTTGACCGTCTTTTAACTTCGCGATTTCGTAGCTTCTTATTTCCTGTTTCCATAACATGAGCTGGAACTCATTTCTTCGTCGCCTCTCGTTCCACTTGCACTTATCCTTTTTCTAGAATACTTGGCGCAAACATGACTGCGTACTCATGATCTCATGCAAGCTTTCCAAAATTCGTTAGTGAATCTTGGATCTCGTTTATATACTATAAGGTATTCCATGTAAAAGAACTTTCTCTTGAAAGTAAACAGATGTCAACCAGGTTGTCCAGCGCACTTACTAGGGTGATCTCTATAACCCATGCATAAATGAAGTAAACCATCCGTCTTATTGGCGAACACCACTCGATCGGGCTTCAAATTTCCAATAAAGGCATCAAGGGATTCTAAGTAACTAGTCATGACAGAACCTCAAAAGGTTACACGATACTTCGAGGGAATTATCAAGGCTAGTCAAAAGGTCTAACTACCCTCCTATCAAAACCGAGAGTGGCACCCCCTACCACTTCATCCCTAGAATCCATCCATCGCTTATAAACATAAGCATTATTTCCAAACTCAACACTTGGCATAGACATTCTCAAATCCAAACAAGTCATGTATAAATGGACTGATTCTCCAATAGGACTTTGACACAAAAAATGGGATTCTCTATTACGCTAGTACTTAAGGTGCAGAGACTCAACTGTCGAAGCAGACTTAAATGATACGAAAAACGAAGTCCTAACGGGATGATAGAGAAGAAAAGCTAAACCTTTAACAAGATCGTTACCCTCCTTCCGAGGTACCCTAGAAATGAGAGCATACTATTGCCCTCCCGATGATCTTGTCCTTGTCCCATAATACTTAACTATCCGCCCCGTTTTACCATGTCAAAGGTACTTTCTCGTCATGGGTTTCATTGTTCATCTTTCTCCCTCCTCTGAGGACCAAGCCATACCAACAAGTTGCTCATCCTTAAGCTCGTATCCTTTATCCTCTTTCTCACTATCCTTTCTTATAACGCGGCCATTGGTCTCTCGAGAACCACCTCCATCGTATGGAAAGCACTTTCGTAGATAGAAAAGACTAGTCGCAGTTAAAACCACTGTGACTACAGATGGAGGAAAGAAAGGAAAAGAGATTCAATTAAGGAAACAAGGATAGTGCTAATGGCCTTTGGGGAATAGCCTTTTTCTTTTAAAAGAAAATTTTCTTGAAAAAAATGCTTCTTTGTAAATGATTTTCAAATAGTTTTCAGAAGGTCTTTAAAAACTTTTGTCCAGTCTGGTAACCTTCTGCTCTGATACCACGTGTAACACCCCACCTCTGCTAGGGTCACTCGCAAAGGAATGCACTAGCTTTAGAGGGGCATTATTGGTAAACATGCACAGAAATATCACAAGACAGAACATATAAAAATAGCGGAAGTAAAATCGAACTTTCATAAACATTAATAATTAAGGTCTAAAGCCTTTTACATCAGAGTACATCAAAACCTGTCTTGCAATAGTAAAGAAGCATAAAGACTTTTTCATAAATTATTCCCCAAGTAAAAACAGTAAAGTAGCCATAGCCAAGAAAAGTCCAAGCCATCCATGATGACCTTCAAGCAGAAGAAGTCCGAACTAAACAACAGTGTTTCCTCCCTGTAACCTGGGGGGGAAATGGAAGAAAAGAGGCGAAACAAAACGGGTTAGTCAAAAAGACCGAGTAAGCCCTATCTACTATCAGCATAAAAACTAGTAAAGTTAACTGTCATGAGAAACTGAGATGAGCATAAGCATGATGACAAGATAGATAAGCTAAATCAAAATAACAGGATGAACTACTGAACTCAGATAAACTAAGGTGTCATGATAAATTACGGTGTCAAGATAAAACAAGGTATCCCATTGTCAAGTTCCTGTCAAGTATAATATCCCCAAGATATCTATCACGTATAACATCCCATGGTATCTATCCTGTCTTTAAGCTCTGCACCTACCGTACTAGTATCCCAACTGTATCATGTGTTATCCGTGAATGACCCTTACTCAAAAGTCGTATAATGGTCCATGTCAACCTAATATGCCGCATATATAGGTTACTCAACTCATATGTTCCTTTCCGTGTATAAGTTTAGTCCCTTGCCGTAGACCATACGGGCTTTCCCATGAGATTCTATATTACTTTAACATAGTTCCATGATCCTTAAGATCGGTTTGGACTGTTACCCTAAACCTAGCTAGGGTCTTCCAACATGAATTATCGTTTGTACAACTAGGACTTATGCTACCTAGGGCTACTAGGGATTATGCTTACCTATTGCACGTTTTCGTATTTCGATTTGGGTTCAGCCACCTAGGGCCACTAGGAATTACACTAACCGTCAACCGCGCCCTTTTTCCCACGCATTCATCGTGAATCGTTATTCCATGACTGTATGCACATGTATCACATCGTGCCATCCGAGTCCTGTCACAGGGCAGACCAAGAAATACAGGACTCGGTCGGGAGCTTTCGATTTATCTGCCGATGCAGATGCTAAGGTCTGTTTTTTCTATACGTGGCTATGGTCCCACGAGACCACTCCCTCAACTAGTGAAAGACAAGACAGGATAATTCCTGTATGAGAACACAACACTGGCCAACCCACATCCAAGCCTTACCGCAACCATAATTAGATAGCAATTATGGTCTTTTGGGTGTTCTCTGCCTTTCCGTACGTACACGCTTGACCAAGGATGGTAGGTAGCCTGACGAAATGCTATCTAGGGCACGACCGTGTATCGTCGACTATCCCCTATCCATCCCCGTCTTTAGGTCGCTCGTATAGCAACCAAGGCATACTCTTGGTTCTTCTAACGCAGACCTTAACCTCTCATGAGCCTAGTATGATCACCTGGCAGCTCACAGAGTGATACCAAGAATATCCTCACGTTCCCCGAAGCCGCTGCTTCGTTACCCAGTTCGCTGGAGCCTTTATCTAAATCAGATACTTGCTCCTACTCGTATACTTAAACGATGACCTACCGTATCAGGTTACTCATCTATCTATGAACTGGTCTAAATTTCCTTGACTAAGAATCATTACTTAGTTATTCTTCAACTAAGGTTTACCACTTAGCCTTATTCCCGTTATCCTTGTTAACTACGGTTATCCACCTAATCCTCAGAACTAGGGTTTACATAATGGATTAAGTGTCACTTAAGTTCATGACTTAACCCGTCTACAAATCATGTCAAAATTGGCTAAGTATCCAAGTTCAAGACTTAACCCTACAAACCATGCTTAAGTTGGTTAAGTATATATTAACTCGACCCTATCAAATTACTGAGTCAAATCGGTCAAGCGTATTTAAGCGATTCGTGACTTAGCCTTATCATGTTTTCACGTTAGATTGGTTAAGTATAGGTTAACTTAACCTCAATAAATTAACGAGTTAGATTGGTTAAGTATAGGTCACTTAACCATATCAAATTAACGAGTTAGATTAGTTAAGTGTTTAACTTAACCCCATTAAACTACCAAGTTGGATTAATTAGGTCTAGGCTAACTTAATCCCATTCAATTACCATGTTTAGACTAGTTGAGTCTAATCTTAACCCATCCATTAACTGTATTCTTCGGTTAAGTGTCATTAAGAAAACTTACTTAACCTTACCAAATTATCGTGTTGGATTGATTAAGTGTTGGTTAACTTAATCCCCGTCCACTAGTCGTATAAAAATGGTTATGTCATTAGGCAAATCAAGTTACTTAACCTACCCAACCTTGTCATGTTTTGTTAAGCATCATTAGCCTAATCAATTTACTTAACCCATTTGTCCATGTCATATTTGGTTAAGAGTCATTAATCAAATTAACTTAACCCTATCATGTGGCATTAATTACTTAATGCACCTCAACCTCTCACATTAGACTTTGTTGTGGTTACTAGTTAAGCCGGTCGGTTCCGGGTAGCTTTACACCACAACTTGGTCTAACCTCGGGTTCAAGCACAACATGACCAACTTCTCACATTGGGTCCTATTGTTTGCAACTACTAGTTAGGCCGGTCGGTTCCGGGTAGTTTTACGTTGCAAACTCAACCCAACCTCGAGTTGGCCACACTTATATTATCTAAGTGTCATGTCCATTATGTTTCCAACACATATTACAAGTTTTCAAGAATTTGGGTAGACCTAACTCAATAGGTAAATTCCCAACGGGTAGACCTAACTTAATAGGTAAATTCCCAATCTTATGTTTTCAAGCATACTTACATGTCAACTTCCATGTTATATTTCAAGTCATGTTTTCAAGTATAAACACATGTCATATTTAACGTTACATGTTGTCATGTTTATACCCATTTACCCAAATCATGTTCATGTCATTATGTTTTCCCATAATATGACCCCAACGCTTTTAAACTCGCATAATGGATTCAAAGAAGGAACTTGTCAAAGGCATGACAAAAGGGGGGTATAAAGCCACTAGTTGAACATGGTGGCAAATGTGACATAATGTGTTCATTAACTTGCATGTTACATTCTTAAGCCTCAAAAACATGCATAAACCCAAACTTGGAACATAAGCGAATCATGGTGACAAAAGACATGGAATGATGACTAGTAACTCGCATATATCATCATATAAGGGTTATGACTTCATATGCAAGTTGACATAAAGGTTATGAGGGTTCTCATGTTGCATAATGCAACATTTCAACATAAAGGTTGTAGCTTTTAGCTCACAAGATCAAGATAATGACTTCATAAACTTGCATGACATGATAGCATGTATCATACTCGATGATCAAACCCAAACTTGCAACATGAACATTTAACTTCATAGTTAATATCTAAGATTAGGGAAAGGGCTTACATTGCTATGAAGGCACAAAAATATGAAAAAGCCCTTATGAAATCAATTAAACCCAAAATGCAAGCTCTAATAGAAAATCCCTTGAGCCAAAATGATCAAAACCCTTGCTTTATGATGCAAATATAGAAACTTGACTTGAATGCAAGCTAATGACACTCATACAAGCTTGAAAACACTTGTATGCATGGAAAATCTCTCATAGAAACAATTTAGAAATTTTATGAAGAGAGTGGAGGCCATGAGAGGTAAAATTTTGCCATAGTTTAGTTGTATGAATGAATAATGATGATTTAGGGTTAGGTTAGGGTCTTATTTATAGATTAGGCAAGTGTTTTAGGCCATAGGATTAAACCCTAGTTGCAATCTCAGCCCTTAAAATCGAATCTGGCCCCCAAGCTCAACACAATCTCAAAATGGTGCACCAGGCTAAACAGCCCGGCTGGACCAAGTCGACAGCCAAGTCGACAGGGCTATCGACTTGGGTCCAACCAAGTCGACTCCCAAGTCGACAGGGCTGTCGACTTGGGTGTTCTGGCGGGATTTTTCCCGCCTGGCCCAATCTGTCCAAATTTTCAAATTCAAACTTGAATTTGAAATCTGTTTTTACTTTGAATTTTTCTGAAAACTTCGTTGGGCCTTAATCGGGTCATACGGACTCCGATTTTCGAAAACTCGGACTCTATTTCGCGTATTTTTCCGAGACGAACGCAATGGCATAGCCCGTTTCCCTTGATTCAGATTTTAGAATTAAATTCTGCCTCGATTTACATCATTACGGTTATTGAAAATACGGGTTGTTACACGTGGGATTAAGTTAACTTGAATTGATTGATGACGCTTAACCAATACAACATGATGAACACGTGGGGTTAAGTTAACTTGAATTGATTGATGATACTTAACCAATACAACATGATGAACACGTGGGGTTGAGTTAACAAGGAACACTTGACCAATATAACTTGATGGACGAACGGGGTTAAGTTAATAGGAAACACTTAACCAACATGACATGATGAATGGGTGGGTTCAGTTAACATGAATGGACAACACTTAACCAATATGACATAATGTGTGGGAGGGTTAATTACATATCGGGATGGTGGGTAATATAAGTACATATAGGCCCACAAACTTAACCGTTAAAAAAACATGCTAGAATCGGTGGGAGGGTTATGTACATCTCATGTAGGTGGGTAATGTTTGTATATATATAGGCCCATAAACTTAACCAGTGGGAAACCCTAGTAACGGGGACCCATTTCAGCAGTAACCCACATAAATGTATCATGGTACCCTGAACTAGGCAGGGTGGGGCACGATTACTGGGCTGATTATAAGCGATCAAAATAGCAGCAGGGGGTACGTCAGTGTAGGTTCCAACGGTTTACGGGCATGCACATACTCCGAAGTGGGAAAAAGCAGGCACTGGGTACCAGTAGTTATACACAGTGCATCTTGAATCGTGTCGGTCGCTATCATAAGGATTGATACACCCTATGGTGGGACCAGCACCGGGTATCTACACGCAAGAGAGGGCCGATTGACACAGACACATGGAACATTAATGCAAGTAAGGAGCCGATCGATAAGGTAGTAAGGGTACATCTAACATGTTTATGGAAATTAGGCAGATTGAGGTGGAATCCTCACGATAGATGTACACCTGAAGGCTACCACAATTACAGGGATTGGGATCACGTTACCATTTTATACAGATTACTAGTTGGGACACTAGTTAGGTGGTGTAGAGATAGATATAGAAATCAGAATAGCAAAGTAGTAGCAAAGCAGAGAAAGAGTAGAAGCGCACTCAGTTTGTCTTGTCTTATCATACCTTATGCTTATCCTATGTTATCTTGTTATCCCTGTTATAGAGGTATTGTCTTATATTCAGTTTATTCATGTCATGATGTTTTTGCCTGCTTATATGCTAAAAGTCACTGGACTTACCAGACTTATGTCTGACCCAGTTTTTTTTTGCCCCTTTTCTTCCGTCCCCCCAGGTTCACAGGGAGGAAATGTTTCCACTTAGCTCATTTTTCTTTCCAATCTCGAAGATAGTCAATGTATTGCTTTGAACTCTCTCTTACACTGCTATGACTGGTTCATGCTTTATTGGGGAATATCATTGTTGTTTTCATGCTTCTTTTATATTTGGAAGTTTTTAGATCAAGACAGAAATTCTATGTATTACTTTTAAGTATGATTGAGACAACTATTGCAAAAGCTTGACTGAACCATATTGTTTATAAAATGACTTTATTTTCCGTTGCTTTATTTGTCTGTCTTGTAATTTATCAGCATCTTTTACCTAAAATGCTCCACCAAAGTTAAGGCATTCCCTTTGTGAGTGACCTTAACGGAGGTGGGGTGTTACACTAGTAATTGTCAGATACCCGTCATTAGCAGTCAGTATGATGCGAAAAGACTAGAGCTAAACTTACAGATCTTCGATCTTTCACTATCGAGACATTGGTTGCGAGACATGCCAAATTGGATGTTGGATTCGTTGATAGAAGCACGTCACTTAGCTCTTGATGTAATCTTTCATTAGTCAAGGGAGGGGACAGGGTAGGGCCATAACCACCGTTAAAAGACAGACCATATGTGAATATCTGTATTGTAGGCCTAATGAGGCGGTCCTTTACAGATATTGAAAGCTCCCGACCAAGTTTCATGCATTGGATGCAGCATTACTACGAGACTCAGGTTATAGTAAGCAGTACATTCGTCTGAGGGTCCAAATACAAGCAATGGTTGGTGTATTGTAGACACTAGGGCATTACTCTGTGTTGAGACGTGATTCAACCTAGGAGTTCAGATATGATGGTCTATACGCTTACATGGCATAACTTGGTAGTTCTATTCCATTACGTGGCGTAACGATATAGATTTTCGTACAAAGTTTGGCGTAGGATGGAAGTTGCATTGCATACACTTCTTTGACGTGACGGCGGAGACCGTACGAGGAAGGTACTATGGGGAGTACCTTTAGATGTTGGGCATAGCTACATATGTACTACATTAGGTTTAATCCACTGGGGAGTATATGGGTACGATGTGAGTGCATAACCTTGAGTGTTGTTAATCCAAGTAACCGAATAATTAAGAAAACATAACTGAATGATATATGTATGGTTATTTTAAAATTGATAATTTGTCCATTCACCAGAACTTTGTGTTTTGACCCTCTCCTCATAATATACTCGCACGTTAGGTTTATGGAAAAGATTTAGTAGCCATCAGACATATGTTAAACAGTGTTATTATTACGGTAAGGCTATAGTTGATTATAGTATTTTATCCATTCCGCTATAAGTTGTTTTATTGAGATCCGATATATTTATTATGTAACAACCCGGAAAATCAGAACCAATTTATAATTTTTATTTTGGCAATTTAAATGAATTTTGAATATTTAAAATGATTTATTTTAAATAATTACGACAAGAAATTTATTTTGAATAGAATTAGAACGTATATATTTATTTGAATCAAAGTTAGAATATAAATATTTATTTTATTTATAAAAGGAATTGGAAATTGTGTGGTAGTTTGAAAATTCGATTTCAAATTTCATTTCAATGTACAGGATTCAAAATAAACCGAATTTTAGAAAAACCGGAAATATTTTAATTTGTTTGAAAATATCTTTCCATCGAATCTGAAAAATCAAAATTTCATAGTGGGAATAAAAAGTTATGTCCAATTGAAAATTCAGAATAGTCGCTATGGAAATATAGCCCTTAAAAATGGCGATTTTGCAAACGACCTCCATTTTTGACAAGACCACTTTTATTGGATCTGGAATTTCAAATTGTTGCTAGATTCCAATTTTCATAATTTTGGGAATCAATATGTGAGCGTGGCAAAAGAAAACGTGTTTTGTCAATTTCAGTCAATTTGGATCGACCAGAAAATGACCATTTTTTAAATGGTCTCCAAATTCAACGAAATTAGGTTTTTAGGACCGTATCGTTAAAACATAGCTAGATTTATTTTTCTGGAATTTTTAGAATCAGTATGTGGCCCCAGTAAATTAAAATGTACGTTAAAATTAAATATATATTGATTTATATTTTAATTTTAGCGAAAACTGCTTGAAACGATAGAATTGGGTTACGAAATATATCCCATTGTGTTCAGAATAGGGGTATTTAGCTAGGGGCGACAGTCGTTGGGTTTGATTCAGGGTTCGGATGGATAAGCAACTTTTTTGAAATGAAAATTTATTAAATAATATAATTCTATATATCCTCACCCCTCACTTCTCTCTCTCCCCATTGACCTTCAGTTCGAATAAAAAAATGATTGATGATTGATCCCTCCAGGCACCGCCGCTCCTCAACGTTGGCCACCGCCACCCTCCAGACCTCATCACACCCCCACCCCTTCCGTTCTCCCTTTCTCCAGTCCTCCTCGAATCCCCAAATCAATTTGAAGACCGCCGCCCCCCTGAAACTCTAACCGCTGCGCCTGGCCGCTGCGCCCCCCTCAGACCGTCGCATCCTCTCTCCAACGCCTATCTCTCTCACCCATTCAAAAATTCGAACCTTAGCTAATCCATCCACCCCAAAACAGCCACAAACCGACCACCATGGCTCAAGGTCGCCGCCGTTGATCACTGAGCACCTCCTCGACCCTCCTCTGACCACCATTCCGATTTGGGGTCTATCCTCCATCCAAAATACAATTTTCTTCAAATAGAAAAGGTATGTTTTATTTATATTTTTTTGTATGCTATTAATTTAAGCAAAATCTGATTTTTTATATATATAATATTGTTTTAAAAACATAATTTTATGAATGATGTAAAGATCGGATTTTTAACATAAAAAAGATCGGATTTTTAACATAGGAAAGATGTGATCTTTCATGATATAAAGATTAGATTTTTTTTATTGAATAAAAGTATTGGTTTTTTATATATAAATGGTTTTGAAATAAAAATATAATTTTTATATATATGCCTTTAGAATAAAAAAATTCGATTTTTATTTATATGAACAACATATAAAGAGGAGGTTTTTATTATCATGAAAGCGAAGTAAAGATGAGATTTTTATTTTCATGAAAGCGAAGTAAAAATATGATTTTTATTATGAAGTAGGCGAGATAAAAATTGGATTTTTATAATATGGCTTTGAAATAAAAATGTGAATTTTAATATAAATTGCATTGAAACAGATTGCGTTAGAATCAGAGCAGCGAATCTGAGTGACGATAGGAATGACGAAGTGGAAAGCCAAAGGTGAGAACTTCCCACTTTAATTTTATTTTCAAGTTAAAATATATACTAAGATGCAGATGGTGCTTAGCAGCACCCGACACCGTCGTCCATAGACCATGGACGACTTGTTCGATTATGATGTATTGTGAAGTTTGATTGTGATTTTGATGTGAAGTGGATAATAAAATATTCGTGTATTGAAATAAATACTGTATTGTTAAAAATATAATTTTTAACGTATATATGAATGAAAATAAATATTAATTTACAAGTCAGATGATTTGTTTATGTGCACGCATTGGATTGATATGGATTGGGAAGATAAAATTTTACACATCACCCAACTGCACAAATAAAATTCATTATTTGTTGATTGAAACCCTACATGGGTATTGGGATGATATTTGTCGTGCATTAATCCCAATTGTTTAATCGTATGTCAATCGATAGGTTGACAGACTATTGAAAGCGTTAAATTTTACAATTAATGCTCGTACAGTGTAGAATGCACTCTGGATGATGGATTGTTGTTTTCATTATTGTTATATACATGTGTTGTATGAAATCCATATAAATAACATTATATGGTAATTGACTGTGTCTGATTCCAGTTCAGAAAGAATGAATATTTTAAAATAACGTATATTTTAAAATAAGGAATATTTTGAAATAATATTTAGAAAAGAATCAAAATCTGATTTTGATGTCCAATTTAGGATGGACACGAATATATTTAAATATATAAACTGTATAGATTAGATTATTTGATTAGATTAACGTCATTTTGACGTGAACGATATTGATATCGATTTTATTCATTTTTATAATGAATATCGAAAAGGAAGTGATTTCAAAATTAATGTTTTGAAAATATTATCATTTATATATTAATGATATGGAATATTCAATTTTGATTTGAAATTGAATATGAAGTTGAAATCGTTTTGAAAACGAATTTAAAACGATTTATAAAATACGTTTTAAATGGTAATCGACGAAATATATATATATATATACATACATACATATATATATATATAATGGCCTGAATAGAATGCGCCGCGCAGCGGCAGTTCGCGAATTTCGATCATTGAATTTGAATGGACATTACGGAAGATCCGACAGTCAGATTCTCCTAAAACCGGAACCATTGAATTCGTATCGAAAAGTGCTTTCCAAAGAATACAAGAGATTTGAAATCTAATAGTTGGATTTGGAATTATGTCCAAATCAAATTTGGAAATGGTCGCTGTAAGTGCAGTTCGATGACCGTTTATGGAAATTTACTGTACGGACCTTGATAAAATTATTAAAAATATCAATAATTTATGTAAAACCATAATAAATGATTTGGAAGGAACTGGGATGAAAAAATCCATATTTGAAAAGATAAAAATATACTTTTATCGAAATGAACTAGTTATTAACTAGGATTATAATCCAATATTTTAAAATAAATAAATTGGATTTGAAATGGTTTTAAAAATAACCAAAATTTCCAATATATGGATTGGAAGGGGTTTGAATCGAAATTATCTGCGAAATATCTCGATATTGGATTCCGTGATTATACGGATATTGTGGAGGAATTTGGAAGATATATATATATATATATATATATATCGTTATTCCAAATACGATATTTGTTGATTTCAGAATTCGATATTGAATATAAGCTGATATAATTTCTATTCAAAGCCTTGTATTTAATATTGAATTGGACTTTGGGTTTGTCATGAACTGTGTTTTAAATGACACTATTCTTAAACCCAGTTGAGAAAAGATATAAATCTTTTTAATAAGATTTAATGAAGTTTACCAATTAATTAACATTTAATTGGAATTAAATTGAAATTGATTTTTGTGTCTATCATGAACGGTGTTCTAAATAACACTTGTTCTTTAACCCGATTAACAATGGAATGAGATTTTGGGTTAGTCGTGAATGGTATCTTTAATAATACCGTTCTTAAACCCAATGGAGTTAAGAAAATTAGAAACTAATTAGAGATTAGCTAAGTTGAATGGTTTCCTGGGTATTGATCTGATGTTGGTTTCGTCCTTCAGGATTAATACTTAGGGAATTGTTCTCTTACTAATTTATGGTTAGAGACTGATGAGATGGGGTCTTCAGTAGCACTGTTCTTGAACCCCATGTGAAGAGAATAAATCTTTTAATTAAGATTGTTAGAGTTTCCAGTTAAATTTAATAATTGGAATAAAATAGAATGTGAATTGGGTTTATCGTGAACTGTGTTTTTAACGACATTCGTTCTTTAACCCTATCAACAGTGAAATGTGATTTGGAATTTATAAATATTTTGTTAAGATTTAAAGGAGATTTTCCAAAGTAAATTTTTCCAATTTAACATATTAAATTGAAATTGAATGGAATTCGATTTGTTAATAATCAAGGTGAGCTTCAGTAGAGGAAGACTGTTAATACATATATACATACATATATATGGAATTTAAAAGGCTTTATCATTATTCCATTTATATTATCGGTTGGATATGGAAGTTTATATCGATTATATATATCTATCTGTTTTCCATGAAAATTCCATTGTTAATGGAATGAGATTTTGGGTTTATCGTGAGTTGTGTTTTAAATGACATTAGTTCTTTAGCCCACTTAAAGATAAGATCAATTTCTTAACTTTGAAGAAAATCAATAGCTAATGATTTTTAGAGATTAAAACTGAATTAGAGTTTTAATGGATCTTTAATTAGATTGAAATGTGAATTTGATGACTAATATTATCAAATTCAAGAAATGATCGAGAATGGAGTATCACTAGTTTTGTTCCAAGCGATAATTAAATCTTTAATTAGATTTGTATGTGGAATGGTAATTAATTTTACCGATATCACCGCGGTGTTAGATATGAAGTATTACCAGTTTTACTTCATGGGATAAATAGGTTGGGATTGGGAAATTAAACTAATGATTACTTCTGTAAGGTTCGCTAATCCCGACTAGTTTGGATAAACCATAATTTGGTTTGAATTGATATCCAAAGGAAGATTAAATTTAAACAATTTATCTTTGGTAAAATTAATGGGAACCTTTCCCAAAGGATATGAATATTTAAATAGAAGAATATTCAAAATTGGAATGAGGCGTATGTTGTGTTTTTATAGCACTTGTTTATTATATACGCAAGTTATTCAGAAAGACCGGGTTTATCCCATTCTGAATAATCGATTCGACGTTAAGTCGAATATGAAGACGATGGTTGAAGACTGGAGGTCTTCACATCATTTGGATGATTACTAATGTCTTGATTGGGCTGTACACCCAAGAGGAGGTAATAAGTGGTGATCGTCCAGACGTACTTGGAGATCGATGGATATGCGAGGGCCTCTCTCCTGTATTGGACATATGGGACGAGGAATAAGGTGCCTCCGGTTTTGTTTAGACCCAGAACGAACTTGTAAATGAATGTGTGTTTGACATCGGATTTCATTCTGTGTGATTGATAGAAATCGGTTGCATAGTGCGAATTTCCTGTGTGGCATGCCGGGATGTAAATGATCAAGGCTTCTGTTGAAAAGCAGAGTCTTGTGGTTGATGATCAAAGCACGGCTTTAATATAGCATAGCTTTGTGTATAGCGTTGATTCGCGAGCCTCACACCCCGGTGTGAACCCGAAACAGGAGAGGACATCAGAGAGGATATGCGTTTCTTTCTAGCTAGGAGTGGTGTCTGGGTTTTGCACGCCCAGATGTTTTACTTATGTGGATGATGATAGCGAGGCGCCTCAGATATATCGGCAATACGGGGCCGACGGATGGTATGGTCTTTATACAGACCAGATTTACGCCTCATAGGGCGAGGAAACGTAGTGTTCAGGCATTTTAATCCACATCGAGTGGACCAGCCCTGACGATCCTAGGCTTGTCTGCGCGCTTGCCTGGGGCTCAGGCTAGAGAGTCTCGAAGTGGTAATGACGATCCCTTGCCTTGGTTCGCAGATGGAAATCCAAATTCCAATATGACATTTTACGGTTTTAGTTGTATAATATTGACAACATAGTGGCATAGGACGCTAATGCCGTCTATGATTGATACATTTATATTTGAAGTCCTTTTCATACACTTTACACTATAATAGTATCAACATGATTTGTTTTAAACGTACCAAGCATGTTTGGCTATTATAAGGTAAAACTCTATCCTCCGGCTTGCGTTGCATTGTGTGATGGCACCTGAGTCTTATAATAGCTTCATGTTTCCAAAAAGCAATGCATTATTTGTTTTAGGCACTGGTATTCTTGGGAGGAAACTCGCTCCATTTTATACGGCGTGGTCCCTTGATTTACCAAATTTTAAAGTAAAGTTTTAATTAACTGTTTTAGTTCTCACACCAGTCACATGACTGACCTGGAGTTTATTGTTTTAACCTAAACTCTAGGTGCCCCTATTTTCCACATGGGCAGCTAGTAGTTTTGCTTTTGTAGATTTATATTCACAAGATCCTGGTTTACAGCTGGAATGATATTAGGAAAGCTCTGTATCCATGTATCTCTTTCAGTTGTGTTTTGTGTTATTTTCTGCTGCCATGTAATGTAAATTAAATCTCTGATATTTATCAAATGTATATTATTTGTTAATACTCTGTATATTCTTGTACTCTGATGTAAACTGTTGTAATAACAATGAAATGTTCTTCTGTTTGCATTCTAATTTGTCGTGTTTTCAAAGCAATCCATAATTCCCTTTATAGGGAAGTTTGGGTTGTTTCATTTTGGTATCAAAGCTTTGGTTTATAGAGCTCAAGAATAATTCACCTTAGAACCAGACGAAAGAATTCATCAGAGATTGGATTAGTAATATCCAATGAGAACGAATCGTTAGAGATGGGATCAGTAGTATACTAGAATCAGTCGGAAGAGTGTTGTTTTTCAAATAAAGATGGAAACAATTTATTTTTTTTGAAAATTTTAATTAGATTATGTGTATTTGAATATTTATTTTATATGAATTAGGACAATCCAGTATATAGAGATTTTTATATACGTCTGATCCACGTGTATTTTAAGTTTCAAATATACTGGATGGATATAGAATTACACTCTAGTAGCCCGAGGATGATTCTGATGATTGATAAATCATCATCAGAATTTATGTTTGAGTGACGAAAGTGGGATGTCTATATATTTCCGTTAGACTGGTGTGAGAACCAAAACTAGATAAGGTTATTGTTGTGATTTGACACACAAAAAAGGATTTATTTATATATATATATATATATATATATATATAAATTATGAATTTGAAAAGATAATCGACTAATTGATTGATGATTGTGTTGTGTGATTATTCATTTGAACCAATATGATAATGCAAGGTAAATATAAGCGAAATTGAATCAAATATTGGACTGATTTGAAAATTTCTTGAAATTGCATGCATATACATGTATATACATTGAACATGTCATAGCAAGGAGGCTAAGAAGAAGAATAAAATTGTATGCCCGACAAATAGGTACATGTTTACTAATTTATTGGGTTTGAATGATTTTATGAGTCGATTGGCTTTTTCTTTTTCTTTTTGAGATGAGAGGGCCTGTGTGGCGGTTTGGGGATTTTCCCGGTGCAAAGGAGGTTATGGCGAAATTTTTCAAAAAATTAGGGTGTTAGCCAAATTTTTGAAGAATTGGAAAATTCTTAGAAACTGAAAATTTGAAGAATAAAAGCCAAACTGAAAGTTGAGTTGATTAGAAAAACAACTTTCAGCTCCTTCCTTTTCGAGGATGAAAAGATTTTAAGTGGGGGAGATTGTAACAACCTGAAAAATCAGAACCAATTTAAAATTTTCATTTTGGCAATTTTAATGATTTTTCAATATTTAAAATTATTTATTTTAAATAATTATGACTAGAAATTTATTTTGAATAAAATTAGAACATATATATTTATTTGAATCGAAGTTAGAATATAAATGTTTATTTTAACAATAAAGGGAATTGGAAATGGCGCGGTAGTTTGAAAATTCGATTTCAAATTTCATTTCAATGTACATGATTCAAAATAAACCGAATTTTAGCGAAACCGGAAATATTTGAATCTGTTTGAAAATATATTTCCAACAAATCTTAAAAGTCAAAATTTCATAGCGGGAATAAAAAGTTATGTCTAATTGAAAATTCAGAATAGTCACTATGGAAATATAGCCCTTAAAAAATATTGATTTTGCAAACGACCTCCATTTTCGATGAGACCACTTTTGTTGGATCCGAAATGTCAAATTGGTTCTTGATTCCAATTTTCATAATTTTTAGAACCAATATATGAGCGTGGCAAAATAAAACGTGTTTTGTCAATTTCAGTCAATTTGGATCGACCAGAAAATGACAATTTTTCAAACGGTCTCCAAATTTGACGAAATTAGTTTTGTTAGGACCGTATCGTCAAAACATAGCTAGATTTATTTTTCTGGAATTTTTAGAATCAGTATGTGGCCCCGGTAAATTAAAATGTACATTAAAATTAAATATATATTGATTTACATTTTAATTTCAGCGAAAAATGATTGAAATGATAGAATTGGGTTACGAAACATATCTCATTGTGTTCGAAATAGGGGTATTTAGCTAGGGGCGACAGTCATTGGGTATGATTCGTGGTTCGGATGGAAAAGCAATTTTTTGGAAATGAAAATTTATTAAGTAATATAATTCTATATATCCTCACTCCTCACTTCTCTCTCTCCCCGTTGACCTTCGGTTCGAATAAAAAAATGATAAACGATCGATCCGTCCAGGCGCCGCCGGGCCCCAGCGTTGGCTACCGCCACCCTCTAGACCTCGTCGCACCACCACCCCCTCCGTCCTCCCTCTGTCCAGTCCCCCTTGAACCCCCAAATCAATTTGAAGACCGTCGGCCCCCTGAAACTCTAACCGCTGCGCGTGGCCGTTGCGCCCCCCTCAGACCGCCGCATCCTCTCTCCAGCGCTCATCCTCTCTCCCCCATTTAAAAATATGAACCCTTGCTAAGCCATCCACCCCAAAACAACCACAAACTTGCCACCATGGCTCGAGGCCGCCGCCTTTGGTCACTGAGCACCTCCCCGACCCTCCTCCGACCTATAATTTTCTTCAAATAAAAAAGGTATGTTTTATTTATATATTTCTTCATATGCTATTAATTTAAGAATAAACTGTTTTTATATATATATAATATTGTTTTAAAAACATAATTTTATGAATGATGTAAAGATCAGTTTTTTAATACAAAAAAAGATCAGTTTTTTAACATAGAAAAGATGTGATCTTTCATGATATAAAGATTAGATATTTCATTGAATAAAAGTACGGATTTTTTTAATATATAAATGAGTTTGAAATAAAAATATAATTTTTATATATATGCCTTTAGAATTAAAAAAAATTCGATTTTTATTTATGTGAACAACATATAAAGAGGAGGTTTTTATTATCATGAAAGCGAAGTAAAGATAAGATTTTTATTTTCATGAAAGCGAAGTAAAAAATATGATTTTTTTTATGAAGTAGGCAAGATAAAAATTGGATTTTATAATATGTCTTTGAAATAAAAATGTGATTTTTAATATAAATTGCATTGAAACAGATTGCGTTAGAATCAGAGCAGCGAATCTGAGTGACGATAGGAATGACGGAGTCGAAACCCAAAGGTGAGAACTTCTCACTTTAATTTTATTTTCTAGTTAAAATATATACTAGGATGCAGATAATGCTTAGCAGCACCCGACACCGTCGTCCACAGACCAAGGACGACTTGTTTGATTATGATGTGTTGTGAAGTTTGATTGTGATTTTGATGTGAAGTGGATAATAAAATATTCATGTGTTGAAGTAAATATTGTATAGTTAAAAATATAATTTTTAATGTATATATGAATGAAAATAAATATTCATTTACAAATCGGACGATTTGTTTATGTATACACATTGGACTGATATGGATTGGGACGATAAAATTTTACACATCGCCCAACTGCACAAATGAAATTCATTATTTGTTGATTGAAACCCCACACGGGTATTGGGATGATATTTGACGTACACTAATCCCAATTGTTTAGTTGTATGTCAATCGATAGGTTGACAAACTGTTGAAAGCGTTAATTTTTACATTTAATGCTCGTACAGTGTAGAATGCACTCCGGATGATGGATTGTTGTATTCATTGTTGTTATATACATATGTTGTATGAAATCCATATAAATATCATTATGTGGTAATTTACTGTGTCTGATTCCAGTTCAAAAAGAATGGATATTTTAAAATAACGAATATTTTAAAATAAGGAATATTTTAAAATAAGGAATATTTTAAAATAATATTCAGAAAAGAATCAAAATCTGATTTCGATGTCCGATTTTGGATGGACACAAATATATTTAAATATATAAAACCATGTGGATTAGATTGACGCCATTTTGATGTTAACGATATTGATATCGATTTTATTCATTTTTATAATGAATATCGAAAAGGAAGTGATTTCAAAATCTAATGTTTTGAAAATATTATCATTTATATATTAATGATATGGAATATTCAATTTTGATTTGAAATTGAATCTGAAGTGGAAATCATTTTGAAAACGAATTTAAAACGATTTATAAAATACGTTTTAAATGGAAATCGACGAAATATATATATTATATATATAATGGCCTGACTAGAACGCGCCACGCTGCGACAGTTCGCGAATTTCGACCATTGACTTCGAATGGACATTATGGGAGATCCGACCATCAGATTCTCCTAAAACTGGAATCATTGGGTTCGTATCGAAAAGAGCTTTCCAAAGAATACAAGAGATTTGAAATCTAATGGTTGGATTTGGAATTATGTCCAAATAAAATTTGGAAAAGGTCGCTGTAAGTGCAGTTCGATGACCGTTTATGGAAATCGACTGTCCGGGGCTTGATAAAATTATTAAAAATATCAATAATTTGTGTAAAATCGTAATAAATGATTTGGAAAGAATTGGGATGAATAATTCCATATTTGTAAAGATAAAAATATATTTTTATCGAAATGAACTAGTTATGAACTAGGATTATAATCCAATATTTTTAAATAAATAAATTGGATTTGAAATGGTTTTAAAAATAACCAAAATTTCTAGTATATGGATTGGAATGGGTTTGAATCGAAATATTCTGTGGAATATCTCGATATCTGTGATTATACGGATATTGTGGAGGAATTTGAAAGATATATATATCGTTATTCCCAATACGATATTTGTTGATTTCAGAATTTGATATTGAATATAAGCCGATTTAATTTCTATTCAGTGCCTTGTAATTAATATTGAATTGGCTTTTGGGTTTGTCGTGAACTGTGTTTTAAATGACACTGTTCTTAAACCCAGTTGAGAAATGATATAAATCTTTTTATTAAGATTTAATGAAGTTTACCAATTAATTAACATTTAATTGGAATTAAATTGAAATTGGTTTTTGGGTTTACCATGAACGATGTTCTAAATAACACTTGTTCTTTAACCCGATTAACAATGAAATAAGATTTTAGGTTTGTCGTGAATGGTATATTTAATAGTACCGTTCTTAAACCTAACGGAGTTAAGAAAATTTGAAACTAACTAGAGATTAGCTAAGTTGAATGGTTTCTTGTGTATCGATCTGATGTTGATTTCGGCCTTCATGATTAATACTTAGGGAATTGTTCTCTAACTAATCTACGGTTAGAGACTGATGAGATGGGGTCTTTAGTAACACTATTCTTGAAACCCATGTGAAGAGAATAAATCTTTTAATTAAGATTGTTAGTATTATATTTGATAATTGGAATAATATGTAATGTGAATTGGGTTTATCGTGAACTGTGTTTTTAACGACATTCGTTCTTTAATCCGATTTACAATGAAATGTGATTTGGAATTTATAAATCTTTTGTTAAGATTTAAAGGAGATTTTCCAAAGTAATTTTTTCCCATTTAATATATTAAATTGGAATTGAATGGAATTCGATTTGGTAATAATCGAAGTGAGCTTCTATAGAGGAAGACTGTTAATATATACGGAATTTAAAAGGCTTTGCTGTTATTCCATTTATATTATTAGTTGGATATGGAAGTTTATATTGATTATATATATTGATCTGTTTTCCATGAAAATTCCCTTGTTAATGGAATGAGATTTTGGGTTTATCATGAGCTGTGTTTTAAATGACATTAGTTCTTTAACCCAGTTAAAGATAAGATTAATTTCTTAATTTTGAAGAAAATCATTAGCTAATGATTTTTGGAGATTAAAACTGAATTAGAGTTTCAATGAATCTTTAATTAGATTGAAATGTGAATTTGATGACTAAAATTATCAAATTCAAGAAATGATCGAGAATGGAGTATCACTAGTTTTGCTCCAAGCGATAGTTAAATCTTTAATTAAATTTGAACATGAAATATTAATTAATTTTATCGATATCACCGTGGTGTTAGATATGAAGTATTACCAGTTTTACTTCATGGGATGAATAGGTTGGGATTGGGAAATTAAAATAATGATTACTTCGGTAAGGTTCGCTAATCCCGACTAGTTTGGATAAACCATAATTTGGTTTGAATTAATATCCGAAGGAAGATTAAAGAATAAATTTAAAGAATTTATCTTTGATAAAATTAATGGGAACCTTTCCCAAAGGATATGAATATTTAAATAAAAGAATATTCAGAATTGGTATGAGGCGTATGTTGTGTTTTTATGGCACTTGTTTATTATATACGCGAGTTATTCAGAAAGACCGGGTTTATCCCATTCTGAATAACTGATTCGATGATAAGTCAAAGATGAAGACGGTGGTTGAAGACCGGAGGTCTTCACATCGTTTGGATGATTACTGATGTCTTGATTGGGCTGTACACCCAAGACGAGGTAATAAGTGGTAATCGTCCAGATGTACTTGGAGATCGACGGATATGTGAGGGCCTCTCTCCTGTGTTGGACATATCGGACGGGGAATAAGGTGCCTCCGGTTTCGTTCAGACCCAGAACGAACTTGTAAATGGATGTGTCTTTGACATCGGATTTCATTCTGTGTGATTGACAGACATCGGTTGCATAGCATGAATTGCCTGTGTGGCATGGTGAGATGCAAATGATCAAGGCTTCTGTTGAAAAGCAGAGTCTTGTGGTTGATGATCAAAGCACGGCTTTAATATAGCATAGTTTTGTGTATAGTGTTGATTTGCGAGCCTTACACCCCGTTGTGAACCAGAAACGGAAGAGGACATCAGGGAGGACATGCGTTTCTTTCTAGCTAGAGTGGTGTTTGGGTTTTGCATGCCCAGGTGTTTTACTTATGTGGATGATGATAGCGAGGCACCTCGGATATATCGGCACTGTGGGGCCGATGGATGGTATGGTCTTTATACAGACCAGATTTACGCTCCATAAGGCGAGGAAACATAGTGTTCAGGCATTTTAATCAACATCGAGTGGACTGGCCCTGACGATCCATGGCTTGTCTGCGCGCTTGCCTGAGGCTCAGGCTAGAGAGTCTCGAAGCGGTAAGGACGATCTTTTGCCTTGGTTCACAGATGGAAATCCAAATTCCAATATGACATTTTACGGTTTTAGTTGTATACTATTGGCGACATAGTGGCATGAGACGCTAATGTCGTCCATGATTGATACATTTATATTTGAAGTTGTTTTCATACACTTTACACTATAATAGTATCAAAACGATTTCTTTTAAACGTACCAAGCATGTTTGGCTATTATTAGGTAAAACTCTATCCTCCGGCTAGCGTTGCATTATGTGATGGGATCTAAGTCTTATAATAGCTTCATTTTTCCAAAAAGCATTGCGCTGTTTGTTTTATGCACTGGTATTCTTGGGAGGAAACCCGTTCCATGTTATACGGCGTGGTCCCTTGATTTACCAAATTTTAAGGTAAAGTTTTAATTAACTATTTTAGTTCTCACACTGGTCACATGACTGACCAAGAGTTTATTGTTTTAACCTAAACTCTGGGTGCCCCTATTTTTCCACACGGGCAGCTAGTACTTTTGTTTTTGCATTATATTCACAGGATCCTGGTTTACAGCTGAAATGATATTCGGAAAGCTCTGTATCCGTGTATCTCTTTCAGTTGTGTTTTGTATTATTTTCCGCTGCTATGTAATGTAAATTAAATCTCTTATATTTATCAAATGTATATTATTTGTTAATACTCTGTAAATTCTTGTACTCTGACGTAAATTGTTGTAATAACAATGAAATGTTCTTTTGTTTGCATTCTGATTTGTCATGTACTCAAAGCAATCCGTGCTTTCCTTTATGGGTAAGTTTGAGTCGTTTCATATTATCTCTGTCTTTTCTACCGGATATCAGACAAGCCAACTCGAGCTTCGATAGATTGAGATTTAAAAAAAAATGGTCCGTCGATACTGGGGTTGTTACACCAATTGTGATCAAGTGCTCCGAATGCGGTATATTCAGGTGTAAGTAATAGGATTGTTTACATATGTATAAACAAAAGAAGAAACAATTTTGAAAATTTCAAGAAGAAGACGAAATCATTTCTAGTGGGATAAGAATAGTTCAGATTCTAGCTTCTTCAAACTGAGAAAGTGATAATGACATGGAAAAAGTAAATGTTTGCTTCATAGCTATTAGTGGAGTAAATTTTCCTATAATGATGTTCTAGAAATAAGTATTAAACTTGAGATAAATTAAGAAATATGAGGAAATTATATAAAGCAAGTATAAGAAAATTAAACAGAGCCGCGACAGAGATTGGTATACTTAAAGATTATAAAAGTATTTTATTAGAGGGAATAGAAATTTAACAAATATCATGTGAAAGTTTAGCTTCTCAAAATATTACTTTAACTAGTGAAGTTAAAGTTGGTAATGTTGAAAACGATAAGCTTAACAAAGAATTTTTGTGAATTGAAATGTAATTTGGATTTAACTGAAAATGAAGGTTTTGATCTAAAATAAAAATTGGACCAAGTTACTAATAATGTTTCAAAATTAACGAAGGAAAACATAGTTCAGAAAATTTGATTAAAATATTAAAATCGTCTAAAAATATTATTGTACTTCGTTTCGAGAAAGCAAAACAAAATAATCAAAAGAAATATAACACCAAAAATTTTTATAAAAAAAAAAGAATAGTACGAATGAAAATATTTCAAATTCAAAAATTATAAAAAATTGCAAACCAAAAATAAATGACAACTCATATATAGATAGTGTCTTAATAAATATTGTTCATTGTAGTAATTATATTTCTACAGGTTCCAAACCCTCTTGGGCATGACTACCTTTTTCGTCTAACACATAGAGCTGCAGATTATGAAGTGGATACTAATAAAAGTTATTATTTCATTGTAGGTACCCAAAAATAGAAAGGAGAAATGGATAGTCACTAGTGGATGTTCCGTACACATGATAGGAAAAGCGAGTATGTTTGCAATATTAAATATACGAAAGGAGGAAACATAAATTTCATAGACAACTCAAATGAAATCGGAGATGTTATCAATATCGGTATACCTACCTCTCTTTTTTATCATAAATGTGTTACTAGTTTAAAATCCAAAGAGTGGTGTTCCAAGTATAAGTCATTTATGCTATAATGGTTTTATATTATTTTTCGAAAAGATAATTATAAAATTTTGATCAAGACAAAAACTTAAATTTTAAAGGTAAAGAAAATCTAGTATCTACTTTTAATATATATATCAAATATGATAATTGTACATGTCTAGTCACCAATCACAATGATCTCTCGCTTTGGTAGAAACAGTTTTGTCATATTAATTTTAAATATCTTGATAAATTAGATAAGAATGAAGTATTAGGCGGTTTGCCAAAAATAAACTCTAAAGTTAATAATTTATGCGATGCATTTTAATGCAGAAAAAATAGAGAAAATTTATTTTGAATCTAAAAGTAAGTACCATTTGAAAAACCACAAGAATTGCTACATTTAGATTTATTTTGTCATACTCAAGTAAGATTAGTAAATCATAATATGTACCTAAGTACGATTGTTAATGATTATTGTAGATTCACTTGGACATTTTTTTTGAAACACAAAATTGATAATTTTGAAATATTTAAGAAAGATGTTAAAGTAATTATGAATTTAAGAAATTTAAAAGAGAAGTACTAGAAGTGATCATAGAGGAGAATTTGAAATGAATTATTTGAAAAAAATTGCAACAACAAATGTATTAGTCACAACTTCCATTTTTCACAAACAACACAACAAAATGGTAAAATTGAAAGGAAAAATTGGGCTTTGTAGAATTTTGCACTAATATTGCTAAGTAGTAGTAACTTAAAGAATTTTTAAACCAAAGTCGTTGCTATTACTTGCTATATACTTAATCATATATTTTTGAAATCATTAACTAAAAATGCTTATTATGATACGTTTTATGGAAGAAAAAAATCTAAAGCCCCGATTTTTTGAATTGTGTTCAAAATGTTTTTTTTTTTGAATACTAAAGATCGGTTAGGAACCCAGAAGTCGATGAAGGAATTTATATTGTCTATTTAGAATGAATCAAAGCTTATAGAGAATTTAATACAAGAACTAATACAAGTGAATAAAGTTTAAGCGTTTTCTTTTGATGAATAATTTAAAAATAAAACAAAAACAAATATGAAGAAATTATAGAAATAAACCAAACTTTTATTCTAGAAAACAATGAAATGAAGATGAAAATATGAATAATAATATGGTGTTTTTAGCCTCAAGGAAAAAATAAATGAAAATTTGTTCTATAAGGACAAGGGGCTAAAATTTTATCCATAAGGACAAATTTTAGTGTAAAGGGAGGTATTCTGGGGCATACTACAATTCCTCCCTTTACACTGAAATTTGTCCTTATGGATAAAAATTTAGCCCCTTGTTCTTATGGAACAATTTTTTGTCCATTTTTCCCTTCACATTGTTTTCTTGTAATAATAATACCAACAATGCCTTATGATCACCCCCAAGATTTCTAAAAGACCATCCTAAAGATAATAAAATTAGAGATGTAAATAGTAGAGTCACAACTAAAAACCGGTTAAATCAAATAGGCCTTACAGATTTTATTTCAAAAACTAAACCTTATAATTAGATAGAGTTGTTAAAGATAATTTTTGAATATTTGTAATGCCAAAAAAACTTAATTAATTTAAATGAAATAATGTATGAGATTTTGTAATAAGATGGGTGATCAATTAGTATTGGAAAAAATGGGTATCTAAAAATACAACTAATGGAAATGGCAATATAATTCATAATAAAGCAAGATAAGTTACTCAGGGGTACAATTAAGAAGAAGGAGTTGAGTATGAAGAAATTTTTGCACTTATAGCTTGAATAGAAGTAAAAAAAATTACTTCCATTTGCATGTAATTATAACATCAAATTATATAGAATAGAAGTTGAATTTGGTTTTTTTAATAGTTTTATAAAATAAATCATTTATGTTGGAAAACCATCCTTGTTTGTTGAAAAGATTCTAAATCATGTTTGTGAACTAAATAAGCATTATATGGTTTGAAACCAGAATCGGTGCTTGGCAAAATAGACTAAAATGCCATTTATTAAATATTGGTTTTCAAATTGGTAAAGTTGACACTACATTATTTATCAAAAAAAAATGATGGTATTTTACCAGTAAAAATTTATGCTGATGATATAGTATTTGATTCTCTAAATGAAAATATGTGTAATGATTTTTCAGATATTATGAAAAATGAAATTGAATTGTCTCGAGTGGGAGAATTGAAATTCTTTTCAATTTTATACATTAAATAGTTAGAAATGGAATTTTCATTTATAAGGAAAAATACTTCAGAGAATTATTAGAATGTACTAAAATGAATAAACTTCAATTAAAGCGACTCTAGTGACTACTATCTTGTTTTTGGACCAAAATAGGAATGGTAAGGAGTTTGATTAAAAAATATATGAAAGCAAATATATTACTACTAGTTAACCCGATATTATGATGAGCTGTTGTTTGAGTGCAGAACTTTTAGTACAACGCAAGGAAGCACGTCACTGATTTGTGATGCGAATTTTGAGATACTTAGCCAACAACAAAAATTATGAACTCTTTTACTCGAAAGGTAACCCATCCAAGTTATCTTTATATAGTGATGTTGATTTTGGAGGTTATAAGACGGACCGAAAGAGTACGAGTAGCACTTGTCGCTTCATCGATCATCGCTGTTTGTGCAGTTCGGTGGCCGTTATTGAAACCGACTGTACGGGCCTTGATAAAATTATTAAAAATACTAATAATTTGTGCAAAATCATAATATATGAATTGGAAAGAATTAGGGTGAAAAAATCCATATTTGAAAAGATAAAAATATATTTTTATCGAAATGAATTAGTTTTGAACTAGATTTGAAATAGTTTTGAAAATAATCAGAATTTCCAATATGTGAATTAGAATGGATTAGAATCGAAATTATCTTTGGAATATTTCGATGTTGGATTTCGTGATTATACAGATATGGTTGTGGAAATTTGAAAGATATCTTTATATCGTTATTTCCAATACAATATTTGTTGATTTTAGAACTTGATATTGAATATAAGTCGATATATTTTCTATTCAGAGCCTTGTATTTAATATCAAATGGGATTTTGGGTTCGTCGTCAATGGTGTCTTCAATAACACTGTTCTTGAACCCAGTTTAGAAAGGAATAAATATTTTAATTAAGATTTAGTGAAATTGTCCAGTTAATTAGTATTTAATTAGAATTGAATTTAAATTGGTTTGGGGTTTATCGTGAGTGGTGTTTTGAATAACACTTGTTCTTTAACTCGATTAACAATGGAAAGTGATATTGGGTTTACGCGAACCGTGTTTTAGATGACATTGGTTCTTTAACCCAGTTAAATACAGTATATTGATTTGTGGGAAGATTAAAACTAAGTGGGGTTTTAATGAATTTTTAATTAGATTAAAATGATCGAGAATGGAATATCACCAGTTTTGCTCCAAAGCGATAGTTAAATCTTTAATTAGATTTGAACGTGAAAAGGTAATTAATATTTACCGATAACATCATGGTGTTAGATATGGAGTATTACCAGTTTTCCTCCATGGGATGAATAGGTTGGGATTGGGAAACAAAATAAATAATTACTTCGGTGTGGTTCGCTAATCCCGACTAGTTTGGAAACCTTAACACGGTTTGAAATGATATCCAAAGGAAGATTAAAGAATAAATTTAGAAGAATTTATCTTTGATAAAATTAATGGGGACCTTTCCCTAAGAATGTGAATATTTGAATAAAAGGATATTCTGAGTTGGAATGAGGCGTATGTTGGGTTTGTGTAACATTTGTTTATTATATACGCGTGTTATTCGGAAAGGCCGGGTTTATACCCATTCTGAATAACCGATTCGACGATAAATCGAAGATGAAGACGGTTGTTGAAGACTGGAAGTCTTCACATCGTTTGGATGATTATTGATGATCTTGATTGGACTGTACACCTAGGAGGAGGGAATCAGTTGGTGATCGTCTAGACGTACTTGGAGATCGATGGATATGCAAGGAAAGTGCCTTCGGTTTCGTTCAGACCCAGAACGAACTTGTAAATGGACTGTGTGTCTAACGCTGGATTTTATTCTTTGTTAATTGATCTTTATTAAATATACATCTGTTTGGCGGCGGAGAATTTATTCTCTTGATTAACGCCCTTCTCTGAGACGTACGAGCTCAGAGGTTGTATATCGATGGACATCAGTCACATGGAGTGAATTGCCTGTGTGGCATGCCTAAGTGGCAAATGATCAAGGCTTCTGTTGAAAAGCAAAGTCTTGTGGTTGATGATCAAAGCACGGCCTGTGTGGCATAGCTTTGTGTATAGCGTTAATTCATGAGCCTCACACCTCGGTATGAGTCAAAAACGGGATAAGGACCCAACGAGTGCACGACGTTTCTTTCTAGCTATGGGTGATGCCAGTGACCTACCAGCCCTGACATTTATATACTTTTTACCTGTGTGGTTGTTGGAATGCGAGGCGCCTCGAATATATGGTCAATAACTAGCACTATATGAGCCGACGTACAGACCATTATATAGGTCCTATAGGACCGGGAAACGTGTGTTCAGGAATTGCCAGTCCTCAAAAGTAAGAGAGGACCGGCCTTGGAGGTTCCAAGGGATCGCTGTGTGTGGTCCTGAGACATTTGCTAGAGCGTCTTGAACGGAGAGGAGTTTGCCCCTTGCCTTGACTCATGATGGAATCCAATTTCCAATACGTGACTTTGCGGTTTTGATTGTAGAGCCTAGTATGGTGACATAGTAGACGGTAGCTATGCCGTCTATGATTGATACTTATGATTGAAATTGTTTTGACGCTATACACTTATAGTAATATCAAAATAATTTGTTTTAAACGTATCAAGCATTCTTTGGCTATTATAAGGTAAAACCCTATCCTCCGGCTTACGTTGCATTGTGTGATGGGACCTGGGTCTTATAATAGCTTCATTTTTCTTTATTTAGCATTGTATTGTTTGTTTTTGTTTGTTTTATGCACTGGTATTCTTGGAAGGAAACCCGTTCCGTGTTATACGGCGTGGTCTCTTGATTTACCTAACTTTAAAAATAAAGATTAATAACTGTTTTAGTTCTCACACCAGTCACATGACTGACCTGGAGTTTATTGTTTTAGCCTAAACTCTGGGTGCCTCTATTTTCCACACGGGCGGCTAGTAGTTTTGGTTTTGCAGATTTATATTCATAGGATCCTGGTTTACAGCTGGAATGATATTCGGAAAGCTCTGTATCCGTATATCTCCTTTCAGTTGTGTGTTATATTATTTTTTCGTTGCTATGTATTTAAATGTAATTTAAATCTATGATATTTGTGAATTGTGTAATATTTATTCATACTCTGTATATTCTTGTATTCTGATGGAATTGTTGTAATAAACAATGAAATGTTCTTCTGTTTGTGTTATGATTCGTCTTGTCCTCAAAGCAATCCGTGCTTTCCTTACCGGGGAAGTTCGGGTCATTTCAGAGTGGTTTCAGAACTTTGGTTTACAGAGCTCGAGACCAAGACACATTAGAACCAAACGAAAGAATTCATCAGAGATTGAGTTAGAAATATCCAATAAGAATAACTCGTTAGAGATAAGATCAATAGTATCCTAGAACGAGTGTGAAGAGTGAAATTTTTGAAAAATAAAAACGAAAACAAATTTTGTTTTGAAAGTAAAATTCAAGTATACGGATTTGAATATTTTATTTATATTGATTTTGGACAATCGAGTATATAAAAGTTTTGCATATACGCGTCATGAACGTATATTCGAAGTTTTAATATACTGGATAGATATAAATTCGCACTCTAGTCTCCCGGAGATAATTCTGGTAATGCGGCCGCATTATCAGTATTTGTGTTCGAGTTTCAAAAAGTGAGATATCTATATATTTTCATTAGACTGGTGTGAGAACCAAAACTAGATAGGGCTTATTATTGTGATTTGGCATCAAAAACATGATTTTCTATATATGTATCAAAATTATGAATTTGAAAAGCTAATTCACTAATTGATTGCTGGTTGTGTTGTTTGATTATTGGTTTGATAATTTTGAACCATTATGCCAAATTGAACCGAATTTAGAACTGAATTGAAAAATGATTACAATTGCATGCATATACATGTACTTACATTGAACAGGTCATAGCAAGGAGGCTAGAGCAGAAGAATAAAATTGTTTTCCTGACAAATAGGTACATGCTTACAAATTTATTGGGTTTGGATGATTTTATGAGCCGATTGGCTAGCCGCTTGGCTGTTTCTTTTTCTTTTTGGATTGATGAGGGCCATGGAAGGCTATTTGAAATATCCCAAAGTCCCTGGTGCAGGGGAGGTTATGGCGAAATTTTTCGAAAATTTAGGGTGTTAACCAAATTTTTGAAAAATTTGAAAAGTCCTTAGAAACTGAAAAGTTGAAGAACTTAAGCCATAAAGGAAATAATGAAAGTTGAGTTGATTAGTAAACAACTTTCAGCTTCGTTCCTTTTCGGGGACGAAAAGTTTTAAGTGGGGGAGATTGTAACAACCCGAAAAATCCGAGCCAATTTAAAATTTTTATTTTGGCAATTTCGATGAATTTTGAATATTTAAAGTGAATTATTTTGAATAATAGCGACGAGAAATTTAATTTGAATAGGATTAGAACGTATATATTTATATTGATCATTGTTATAATATAAATATTTATTTATAATTATAAAAGGAATTGAAAATGGTGCGGTAGTTCGATAATTCAATTTCAAAGTTCAAATGAATGTACAGGACTCAAAATAAATCGGATTTTAGTGAAACCAAAAATATTAGAATCTATTTGAGAATATCTTTCCAACAAATCCAAAAAATTTAAATTTCATAGCGGGAATTAAAAGTTATGCCCAGTTGAAAATTCAGAATAGTCGCTACGGATTTTGGCCTTTAGAAATAGCCATTTCGCAAACGAGCTCGGTTTTCGACGAAACCACTTTTATTGGATCCGTGATGTCAAGTTATTGCTAGGTTTCAAAATTCGTAATTTTTCGAGTCAATATGCTAGTGTGGCAAAGGAAAACGCGTTTGACCATTTTCAGTTGATTTTAATCGACTGGAAAATGACCATTTTTCAAATGGTCTCAGAATTTGACGAAATTAGTTTTGTTAAGACAGTATCGTCAATACGAAGCTAAAAATAATTTTTAGAATCAGTATGTGGCCCCAGTGAATTGAAATGTGCGTTCAAATTAAATATATAGATTTATATTTTGATTTTGACGAAGACTGATCGAAACAGTCGAATCAACCTACGATACATATCCCATTGTGTTCGGAATAAGGGTAATTAGCTAGGGACGACAGTCGGGGGGTTTCGTTTAGAGGTCGGAATAAAAAGTTGCTTTTTAAAATTAAATAAATAAAAAAATAAAAACCCCTCCCTCTCTCCTCCTTATACCGTTCAGCCCCCCTTTTTTTCAAAAGAAATCGATTTTTATAAAAAAAAAGAAAAAAAAAACACAGCGCCGCCCAGGCCCGTCACCCCCTCGCCCCACGCCACCGCCGTCCCACCTCCTCAACGCCCTCCGCTCCTCCTTTTCTCCCTCGCACCCCTCTCTCCTTTGACCGCGACGCCCCACCTCCCCCGCGTGAACCACCGAAGCCCCAGATCCGCGAAGAAACCCTGGCCGCCGTCCACCATACCCACTGCCGACAGCCACCACCTTCCCCGATGCCTGCACACCCCGACGCGCCACCAGCGAGCTCCGACACCCCCCCTTTTCGCTGAAAAACAGTGAGCATTTACTTATTTTAATTTTTGTTTAAGGCAATCGGTTTTAAAAATATAAAATCAGTTTATAAAATCAGTTTTGGCATAGATTGAAATCAGTTTTTATATATGGTTTAATTTAAAAGATAAGATTTTTATTTAAGTTCAAGACGTGATTTTTATTAAGTTAAAGATGAGATCTTTTAATATATAAAGTCGTGATTTTTATCATATGAGATGTGTAATAAAAATATGATTTTTATATAGTATAGATAATAAAAATATAATTTTTGTATAATGTAGAGTAATAAAGATGTGATCTTTATAGAAGTAGCAATGTAAAAATATGATTTTTATAGTATAGAAAGAATAAAAATATGATTTTTATATTATATAGATAGTAAAAATTTGATCTTTATATATGTAGCGAAATAAAAATCTGATTTTTATTATATATATGTTGAAATAAAAATGTGATTTTTATAGCGATGATATAAAAATTCGATCTTTATATAAGAAGGAGAAATATAAAAATATAATTTTTTATATAGAAAGAAGGGTTGTAAATATATATGGTAACAGTATAAAAATAGAATTTTTATCTATATAGTAGCGGTATAAAAATAGAATTTTTATCCATAGAGCGTAGATATAAAAATATACTTTTTATATACATAGCTACAATATAAAAATGCGATTTTTGTATATGTAGTGGCTACGGACAATGAAATTAACAAAAGGCGAGCACGAGAAGATTTCCTAGATATGAAGAGTCGTGGCGTTTGGTTTAGCTTGGGTGAGAACTTCTCACTTTAAATCTTGTTTTCTAGTAAAAATATATACTAGGATGCAGACGGTGCTTAGCAGCACCCGACACCCGTCGTCCACATACCATAGACGACTTGTATGCTTGTTTGATGTGCTGTGAAGTTTGTTTGTGATGTTGATGTGAAATGGATAATAAAACATTCATGTGTTGAAATAAAATATTTATCGTTAAAAATATAAATTTAACGTGAATGTGAATAAATAAATATTCATTTACAAACCGGACGGTTTGTTTATGTACACCTATTTGAAGGACGTTGATTGGGACGATAAATTTTACACGTCGCCCAACTGCATAAAGAATATTCAGTGTTTCTGGGTTGAAACCCCTCACGGGTGTTGGGATGATATTCGACGTACACTAATCCCAATTGTTTAGTGGTATGTCGATCGTTTGATTGACAGACTGTATGAGTGTTAATTAGTGATATTTAATGCTTATGCAGTTGTGTGGTACACTTTGGATGATGGTTGATTATTTATCGTTGCTATTATATACATGTGTTGATGATGGTTGATTAACATTATATGGTAATTGATTGTGCCTCATTCCAATTGGGAAAATGAAGAATATTATCAAATATATATATTCATGTGTTGAATAGAATAAAGAACATTCATGTGTTGAATAAAATATATATTCATGTGTTGAATAGAATAAAGAATGTTCATGTGTTGAATAAAATATATATCCATGTGTTGAAAATATTTTAAACAATAAAATTTACATCTTTATCATAATTTTATAAAATATATTAAATAACAAAAATAGTCATGTGTTGACGATACTCATGTGTTGAGAATATTCATGTGTTGAAAGAAATAAAGATCCATGTGTTGAAAGAAATAAAGATCCATGTGTTGAATAGAATAAATATTCATTTGTTGAATAGAATAACGAAGTTACTGAAATATATAAAGCCATGTTGATTAGAGATGCGCCATTTTGACGCGAACGATATTTATATCGATTATATTCGTTTTTATAATGATTATAGAAAAGGAAGTGATTTCAAAATATAACACTTTGAAAATATTATCATTTATATATTAATGATATGAAATATTCAATTTTGATTTGAAATTGAATATGAAGTTGAAATTGTTTTGAAAACGAATTTAAAATGATTTATAAAATATGTTTTGAATTGAAATCAACGAAATATATATAATATATATATTATATATATAATGGCCTGAATAGAACGCGCCGCGCCGGGCAGTTCGTGAATTTCGACCATTAACTTTGAATTGACGTTACGAGAGATCCGACCGTCGGATTCTCCTGAAACCAGAACCGTTGGGTTCGTATCGAAAAGAGCTTTCCATGAATATTAGAAATTTGAAATCTAACGGTTGGATTCAGAATTATGTCCAAATCAAATTTGGAAAATGTCGCTGTAAGTGTAGTTCGGTGGCTATTATTGAAAACCGACTGTACGAGCCTTGATAAAATTATTAAAAATATTAATAATTTATGTAAAATCATAATATATGAATTGGAAAGAATTGGTGTGAAAAATTCCATATTTGAAAAGATAAAAATATTTTTTTATCGAAATGAACTAGTTTTGAACTAGATTTGAAATGGTTTTGAAAATAATCAGAATTTCCAATACGTGAATTGGAATGGATTTGAATCGAAATTATCTTCGGAATATTTCGATGTTGGATTTCGTGATTATACAGGTATGGTTGTGGAAATTTGAAAGATATATTTATATCGTTATTTCCAATACGATATTTTTATCATAATATATGAATTGGAAAGAATTGGGGTGAAAAATTCCATATTTGAAAAGATAAAAATATATTTTTATCGAAATGAACTAGTTTTGAACTAGATTTGAAATGGTTTTGAAAATAATCAGAATTTCCAATACTTGAATTGGAATGGATTTGAATCGAAATTATCTTCGGAATATTTCGATGTTGGATTTCGTGATTATACAGATATGGTTGTGGAAATTTGAAAGATATATTTATATCATTATTTCCAATACGATATTTGTTGATTTTAGAATTTGATATTGAATATAAGCCGATATATTTTCTATTCAGAGCCTTGTATTTAATATCAAATGGGATTTTGGGTTCGTCGTGAATGGTGTCTTAAATAACACTCTTCTTGAACCCAGTTTAAAAAAGAATAAATCTTTTTATTAAGATTTAGTGAAATTGTCCAATTAATTAGTATTTAATTAGAATTGAATTTAAATTGGTTTGGGGTTTATCGTGAGTGGTGTTTGAATAACACCTGTTCTTTAACCCAATTAATAATGGAAAGTGATATTGGGTTTATCGTGAACCGTGTTTTAGATGACATTGGTTCTTTAACCCAGTCAAAGACAGTATATTGATTTGTGGGAAGATTAAAACTAAGTGGGGTTTTACTAAATTTTTAATTAGATTAAAATGATCGAGAATGGAGTATCACCAGTTTTGCTCCAAAGCGATAGTTAAATCTTTAATTAGATTTGAACGTGAAAAGGTAATTAATATTTACCAATAACACCGTGGTGTTATATATGGAGTATTACCAGTTTTGCTCCATGGGATGAATAGGCTGGGATTGGGAAATAAAATAAAAAATTACTTCGGTGTGGTTCGCTAATCCCGACTAGTTTGGAAACCTTAACATGGTTTGAAATGATATCCAAAGGAAGATTAAAGTATAAATTTAGAAGAATTTATCTTTGATAAAATTAATGGGAACCTTTCCCTAAGAATGTGAATATTTGAATAAAAGGATATTATGTGTTGGAATGAGGCGTATGTTGGGTTTGTGTAACATTTGTTTATTATATACGTTCGGAAATGCCGGGTTTATACCCATTCTGAATAACCGATTCGACGATAAGTCGAAGATGAAGACGGTGGTTGAAGACCGGAAGTCTTCACATCGTTTGGATGATCATTGTGATCTTGATTGGGCTGTACACCCAAGAGGAGGGAATCGGTTGGTGATCGTCCAGACATACTTGTAGATCGATGGATATGCGAGGAAAGTGCCTCCGGTTTCGTTCAGACCCAGAACGAACTTGTAAATGGACTGTGTGTCTGACATTGGATTTTATTCTGTGTTGATTGATCTCTATTAAATATACATCTATTTGGTGGTGGAGAATTTATTCTCTTGATTAACGCCCTTCTCTAAGACGTACGAGCTCATAGGTTGTATATCGATGGACATCAGTCGCATGGAGTGAATTGCCTATGTAGCATGCCTAAGTGGCAAATGATCAAGGCTTCTGTTGAAAAGCAAAGTCTTGTGGTTGATGATCAAAGCACGGCCTGTGTGGCATAGCTTTGTGTATATTGTTAATTCATGAGCCTCACACCTCGGTATGAGTCAAAAATGGGATAAGGACCCAAGGAGTGCACGACGTTTCTTTCTAGCTATGGGTGATGTCAGTGACCTACCAGCCCTGACATTTATATACTTTTTACCTGTGTGGTTGTTGGAATGCGAGGCGCCTCGAATATATGGTCAATAACTGGCACTATGTGAGCCGACGTACAAACCATTATATAGGTCCTATAGGACCGGGAAACGTGTGTTCAGGAATTGCCAATCCTCAAAAGTAAGAGAGGACCGGCCTTGGAGGTTCCAAGGGATCGCTGTGTGTGGTCCTGAGACATTTGCTAGAGTGTCTCGAACGGAGAGGAGCTTGCCCCTTGCCTCGACTCATGATGGAATCCAATTTCCAATACGTGACATTGCGGTTTTGATTGTAGTGCCTAGTATGGTGACATAGTAGATGGTAGCTATGCCGTCTATGATTGATACTTATGATTGAAATTGTTTTGACACTATACACTTATAGTAATATCAAAATAATGTGTTATAAACGTATCAAGCATTCTTTGGCTATTATAAGGAAAAACCCTATCCTCCGGCTTGCGTTGCATTGTGTGATGGGACCTGGGTCTTATAATAGCTTTATTTTTCTTTATTTAGCATTGCGCTGTTTGTTTTATGCACTGGTATTCTTGGGAGGAAACCCGTTCCGTGTTATACGGCGTGGTTCCTTGATTTACCTAACTTTAAAAATAAAGATTAATAATTGTTTTAGTTCTCACACCAGTCACATGACTAACCTGGAGTTTATTGTTTTAACCTAAACTCCGGGTGCCCCTATTTTCCACACGGGCAGCTAGTAGTTTTGGTTTTGTAGATTTATATTCACAGGAACCTGGTTTACAGTTGAAATGATATTCGGAAAGCTCTGTATCCGTATATCTCCTTTCAGTTGTATGTTATATTATTTTTCCGTTGCTATGTATTTAAATGTAATTTAAATCTCTGATATTTGTGAAATGTGTAATATTTATTCATACTCATTATATTCTTGTATTCTGATGGAATTGTTATAATAAACAAGGAAATGTTCTTCTGTTTGTGTTTTGATTCGTCTTGTCCTCAAAACAATCCGTGCTTTCCTTACCGGGGAAGTTCGGGTCATTTCAACTGGTGTGAGTAAAACAATTTAAAACAGTTTGAACCATTTAACGATATCTCATAAGACCACACCGTATAAAGGAACGGGTTTTTTCCCTTATGAGAATCCAAATCAATTTGATTTAACTTTCAAATCATTTTGAAAGAAACGATAATCTTTATATCAAAACTCACTGATATTATAATAGTGTCTATCAACTATAATATAATAATCATCTTGCAGAACGCTTTCATCTCACGTTTTACATACACAGTATACAATCAAAATCGCGAGCACTTATTGAGTAATGGATTTCCAACTATGACAAGGTATGGAACCACCTTTCGATAGTGTACCTCTAGAGAGGAATACACTGGGTTCAACAAGAACATCTTGCAACCCGACCACACATAACCGACCACTCATTTTGCTTGAGTGCATCGAATGTATATCACCAACGATTGGGATCAGCAACCGTTTCTCAAATGGGACAGCATCGAATAGATTAAAGAATGAATGAATATCTATAGATATGTGATAATACACCCTAATTGACAGCCAACCACTTAGCCATGTTGCCTGCCCTATTTTTGTCATTTCCTAGTTGTGAGGCTAGAGGCCACGCTTATCTCTGACAGATCACACATTTATTCACTTTGAATGTCACATCGTCATACCCGCCAAATCACAAATTGATTTTCCCAAAAATACAACGGGTATACAGCTAAGAGAAATGAATTCCTCCGCCACCATACGTACATACGTTTGAAGAGATCAACTTACGTGATTGTAACAACCCGGAAAATACGAGCCAATTTAAAAATTTTAAATTGGTTATTTCAAAGGAATTTGAACAATTGAAATAGAATATTTCAATAAAATAGTGAATTAGAAATAGTGAGTCAGTTTGAAAATTTGAATTCAAACTTTGACTGACTGTGCAGGGTGGAAAATATAACGGATTTTAGCAAACCAAAAATATTTAAATCTGTTAGTGAATACCTTTCTAACGAATCTGAAAAATCGAAATTTCATAACGGGAATCAATTGTTATGGGCGAATGAATTTTCAGAAAGGTCGCTATATAGAATATATAGCCCTGGAAAATTGGCCATTTTTCAAACGACCTCGGAATTCGACGAAACCACTTTTGTTGGGTCCGGGATGTCAAATTATTGCTAGGTTTCAAATTTCATAATTTTTGAAGCTAGTATGCGAGCGTGGAAAAAGAAAATGTGTTTGGTCAATTTCTGTTAAATTGGATCGACCAGAAATTGGCCATTTTTCAAACGATCTCAGAATTTGATGAAACTAGTTTTGTTGGGACCGTAGCGTCAAAACATAGCTAGAATTATTTTTCTGGAATTTTTCGAATCAGTTTGTGGCCCTGGCAAATTGAAATGTATGTTCGAAGTTAAAATTAAATGTTTAATACTTTAATTTGAAAAATAACTGACTGTAACAGTCGAATTGGCCAATGAAACATATCCCATTGTATCCAAAATGGGGGTATTTAGCTAGAGGCGACAGTCGTTGGGTTTGAATTGGTGTCCGTGTGGAGAAACAGTATTTTAAAATATAATAAAACCATGGGCCAATCAAAATAAGCCTTCCATTATTTAAAAAAAACGAAGAAACCCTTTTCTTTCTTCCTCGATCGACGGCGACGCGAGCTCCAACCTTCCCTTTCAAATTGACGCAGCCTCAGCCCCTTATCGCCGCCGCCACCACCATCAGTCGACGCCGCCGCCTCCCCTCTTGCAATCCGACCTACCCTCGTCACCTCCCTCCTCCCCATCGATGAGAACGAGGCCCAGGAAGTCCGACACTTCCCAGCGCCGCCACATGCGCCACCGACCACCGAACCACCCCAAACCGCCCTGCGCTGACTCCCCTCTTCTCCCTCTTCCACGTCATCACCTCCGATCATCCCCTCGTGCCTCGGTTTTCGCGAAAACCACAACCCTAGTTTTGAACCATCGTGAAAGGTGAGTTCTTTTTGATGTTTGCACTTTGAAAAATCATATCTTTATGGTATGTTGACGAAATTCGATGAAACAGGAAACATCGAGACCGCAAGGAAGCTCTCTACCACATAGAAGAGACCGCGGATTTTTAGAATCAGTATGTGGCCCCAGTAAATTAAAATGTACGTTAAAATTAAATATATATTGATTTATATTTTAATTTTAGCGAAATCTGCTTGAAACGATAGAATTGGGTTATGAAATATATCCCATTGTGTTCAGAATAGGGGTATTTAGCTAGGGGCGACAGTCTTTGGGTTTGATTCAGGGTTCGGATGGATAAGCAACTTTTTGGAAATGAAAATTTATTAAATAATATAATTTTATATATCCTCACCCCTCACTTCTCTCTCTCCCCGTTGACCTTCAGTTCGAATAAAAAAAATGATTGATGATTGATCCCTCCAGGCACCGCCGCTCCTCAACGTTGGCCACCGCCACCCTCCAGACCTCATCACACCCCCACCCCTTCCGTTCCCCCTTTCTCCAGTCCTCCTCGAATCCCCAAATCAATTTGAAGACCGCCGCCCCCCTGAAACTCTAACCGCTGCGCCTGGCCGCTGCGCCCCCCTCAGACCGTCGCATCCTCTCTCCAACGCCTATCTCTCTCACCCATTCAAAAATTCGAACCTTAGCTAAGCCATCCACCCCAAAACAGCCACAAACCTACCACTATGGCTCAAGGTCGCTGCCGTTGATCACTGAGCACCTCCTCGACCCTCCTCTGACCACCATTCCGATTTGGGGGCTATCCTCCATCCAAAATACAATTTTCTTCAAATAGAAAAGGTATGTTTTATTTATATTTTTTTGTATGCTATTAATTTAAGCAAAATCTGATTTTTTATATATATAATATTGTTTTAAAAACATAATTTTATGAATGATGTAAAGATCGGATTTTTAACATAAAAAAGATCGGATTTTTAACATAGGAAAGATGTGATCTTTCATGATATAAAGATTAGATTTTTTATTGAAAAAATGTATTGGTTTTTTTTATATATAAATGGTTTTGAAATAAAAATATAATTTTTATATATATGCCTTTAGAATAAAAAAATTCGATTTTTATTTATATGAACAACATATAAAGAGGAGGTTTTTATTATCATGAAAGCGAAGTAAAGATGAGATTTTTATTTTCATGAAAGCGAAGTAAAAATATGATTTTTATTATGAATTAGGCGAGATAAAAATTGGATTTTTATAATATGGCTTTGAAATAAAAATGTGAATTTTAATATAAATTGCATTGAAACAGATTGCGTTAGAATCAGAGCAGCGAATCTGAGTGACGATAGGAATGACGAAGTGGAAAGCCAAAGGTGAGAACTTCTCACTTTAATTTTATTTTCAAGTTAAAATATATACTAAGATGCAGACGGTGCTTAGCAGCACCCGACACCGTCGTCCACATACCATGGACGACTTGTTTGATTATGATGTATTGTGAAGTTTGATTGTGATTTTGATGTGAAGTGGATAATAAAATATTCGTGTATTGAAATAAATACTGTATTGTTAAAAATATAATTTTTAACGTATATATGAATGAAAATAAATATTAATTTACAAATCAGATGATTTTTTTATGTGCACGCATTGGATTGATATGGATTGGGAAGATAAAATTTTACACATCACCCAACTGCACAAATAAAATTCATTATTTGTTGATTGAAACCCTACATGGGTATTGGGATGATATTTGACGTGCATTAATCCCAATTGTTTAGTCGTATGTCAATCGATAGGTTGACAGACTATTGAAAGCGTTAAATTTTACAATTAATGCTCATACAGTGTAGAATGCACTCTGGATGATGGATTGTTGTTTTCATTATTGTTATATACATGTGTTGTATGAAATCCATATAAATAACATTATATGGTAATTGACTGTGTCTGATTCCAGTTCAGAAAGAATGAATATTTTAAAATAACGTATATTTTAAAATAAGGAATATTTTGAAATAATATTTAGAAAAGAATCAAAATCTGATTTTGATGTCCAATTTAGGATGGACACGAATATATTTAAATATATAAACTGTATAGATTAGATTATTTGATTAGATTAACGTCATTTTGATGTGAACGATATTGATATCGATTTTATTCATTTTTATAATGAATATCGAAAAGGAAGTGATTTCAAAATTAATGTTTTGAAAATATTATCATTTATATATTAATGATATGGAATATTCAATTTTGATTTGAAATTGAAAATGAAGTTGAAATCGTTTTGAAAACGAATTTAAAACGATTTATAAAATACGTTTTAAATGGTAATCGACGAAATATATATATATATATATACATACATATATATATATATATATATATATAATGGCCTGAATAGAATGCGCCGCGCAGCGGCAGTTCGCGAATTTCGATCACTGAATTCGAATGGACATTACGGAAGATCCGACTGTCAGATTCTCCTAAAACCGGAACCGTTGAATTCGTATCGAAAAGTGCTTTCCAAAGAATACAAGAGATTTGAAATCTAATAGTTGGATTTGGAATTATGTCCAAATCAAATTTGGAAATGGTCGCTGTAAGTGCAGTTCGATGACCGTTTATGTAAATTGACTGTACGGACCTTGATAAAATTATTAAAAATATCAATAATTTGTGTAAAACCATAATAAATGATTTGGAAGGAACTGGGATGAAAAAATCCATATTTGAAAAGATAAAAATATACTTTTATCGAAATGAACTAGTTATGAACTAGGATTATAATCCAATATTTTAAAATAAATAAATTGGATTTGAAATGGTTTTAAAAATAACCAAAATTTCCAATATATGGATTGGAATGGGTTTGAATCGAAATTATCTGCGAAATATCTCGATATTGGATTCCGTGATTATACGGATATTGTGGAGGAATTTGGAAGATATATATATATATATATCGTTATTCCAAATACGATATTTGTTGATTTCAGAATTCGATATTGAATATAAGCTGATATAATTTCTATTCAAAGCCTTGTATTTAATATTGAATTGGACTTTGGGTTTGTCATGAACTGTGTTTTAAATGACACTATTCTTAAACCCAGTTGAGAAAAGATATAAATCTTTTTAGTAAGATTTAATGAAGTTTACCAATTAATTAACATTTAATTGGAATTAAATTGAAATTGGTTTTTGTGTCTATCATGAACGGTGTTCTAAATAACACTTGTTCTTTAACCCGATTAACAATGGAATGAGATTTTGGGTTAGTCGTGAATGGTATCTTTAATAATACCGTTCTTAAACCCAATGGAGTTAAGAAATTTAGAAACTAATTAGAGATTAGCTAAGTTGAATGGTTTCCTGGGTATTGATCTGATGTTGGTTTCGGCCTTCAGGATTAATACTTAGGGAATTGTTCTCTTACTAATTTATGGTTAGAGACTGATGAGATGGGGTCTTCAGTAGCACTGTTCTTGAACCCCATGTGAAGAGAATAAATCTTTTAATTAAGATTGTTAGAGTTTCCAGTTAAATTTAATAATTGGAATAAAATAGAATGTGAATTGGGTTTATCGTGAACTGTGTTTTTAACGACATTCGTTCTTTAACCCTATCAACAGTGAAATGTGATTTGGAATTTATAAATATTTTGTTAAGATTTAAAGGAGATTTTCCAAAGTAAATTTTTCCAATTTAACATATTAAATTGAAATTGAATGGAATTCGATTTGTTAATAATCAAGGTGAGCTTCAGTAGAGGAAGACTGTTAATACATATATACATACATATATATGGAATTTAAAAGGCTTTATCATTATTCCATTTATATTATCGGTTGGATATGGAAGTTTATATCGATTATATATATCTATCTGTTTTCCATGAAAATTCCATTGTTAATGGAATGAGATTTTGGGTTTATCGTGAGTTGTGTTTTAAATGACATTAGTTCTTTAGCCCACTTAAAGATAAGATCAATTTCTTAACTTTGAAGAAAATCAATAGCTAATGATTTTTAGAGATTAAAACTGAATTAGATTTTTAATGAATCTTTAATTAGATTGAAATGTGAATTTGATGACTAATATTATCAAATTCAAGAAATGATCGAGAATGGAGTATCACTAGTTTTGTTCCAAGCGATAATTAAATCTTTAATTAGATTTGTATGTGGAATGGTAATTAATTTTACCGATATCACCGCGGTGTTAGATATGAAGTATTACCAGTTTTACTTCATGGGATAAATAGGTTGGGATTGGGAAATTAAACTAATGATTACTTCTGTAAGGTTCGCTAATCCCGACTAGTTTGGATAAACCATAATTTGGTTTGAATTGATATCCAAAGGAAGATTAAATTTAAACAATTTATCTTTGGTAAAATTAATGGGAACCTTTCCCAAAGGATATGAATATTTAATAGAAGAATATTCAAAATTGGAATGAGGCGTATGTTGTGTTTTTATAGCACTTGTTTATTATATACGCAAGTTATTTAGAAAGACCGGGTTTATCCCATTCTGAATAATCGATTCGAAGTTAAGTCGAATATGAAGACGATGGTTGAAGACTGGAGGTCTTCACATCATTTGGATGATTACTAATGTCTTGATTGGGCTGTACACCCAAGAGGAGGTAATAAGTGGTGATCGTCCAGACGTACTTGGAGATCGATGGATATGCGAGGGCCTCTCTCCTGTATTGGACATATGGGACGAGGAATAAGGTGCCTCCGGTTTTGTTTAGACCCAGAACGAACTTGTAAATGAATGTGTGTTTGACATCGGATTTCATTCTGTGTGATTGATAGAAATCGGTTGCATAGTGCGAATTTCCTGTGTGGCATGCCGGGATGTAAATGATCAAGGCTTCTGTTGAAAAGCAGAGTCTTGTGGTTGATGATCAAAGCACGGCTTTAATATAGCATAGCTTTGTGTATAGCGTTGATTCGCGAGCCTCACACCCCGGTGTGAACCCGAAACAGGAGAGGACATCAGAGAGGATATGCGTTTCTTTCTAGCTAGGAGTGGTGTCTGGGTTTTGCACGCCCAGATGTTTTACTTATGTGGATGATGATAGCGAGGCGCCTCGGATATATCGGCAATACGGGGCCGACGGATGGTATGGTCTTTATATAGACCAGATTTACGCCTCATAGGGCGAGGAAACGTAGTGTTCAGGCATTTTAATCCACATCGAGTGGACCGGCCCTGACGATCCAAGGCTTGTCTGCGCGCTTGCCTGGGGCTCAGGCTAGAGAGTCTCGAAGTGGTAATGACGATCCCTTGCCTTGGTTCGCAGATGGAAATCCAAATTCCAATATGACATTTTACGGTTTTAGTTGTATAATATTGACAACATAGTGGCATAGGACGCTAATGCCGTCTATGATTGATACATTTATATTTGAAGTCCTTTTCATACACTTTACACTATAATAGTATCAACATGATTTGTTTTAAACGTACCAAGCATGTTTGGCTATTATAAGGTAAAACTCTATCCTCCGGCTTGCGTTGCATTGTGTAATGGCACCTGAGTCTTATAATAGCTTCATGTTTCCAAAAAGCAATGCATTATATGTTTTAGGCACTGGTATTCTTGGGAGGAAACTCGCTCCATTTTATACGGCGTGGTCCCTTGATTTACCAAATTTTAAAGTAAAGTTTTAATTAACTGTTTTAGTTCTCACACCAGTCACATGACTGACCTGGAGTTTATTGTTTTAACCTAAACTCTAGGTGCCCCTATTTTCCACATGGGCAGCTAGTAGTTTTGCTTTTGTAGATTTATATTCACAAGATCCTGGTTTACAGCTGGAATGATATTAGGAAAGCTCTGTATCCGTGTATCTCTTTCAGTTGTGTTTTGTGTTATTTTCTGCTGCCATGTAATGTAAATTAAATCTCTGATATTTATCAAATGTATATTATTTGTTAATACTCTGTATATTCTTGTACTCTGATGTAAACTGTTGTAATAATAATGAAATGTTCTTCTGTTTGCATTCTGATTTGTCGTGTTTTCAAAGCAATCCGTAATTCCCTTTATAGGGAAGTTTGGGTTGTTTCATTTTGGTATCAAAGCTTTGGTTTATAGAGCTCAAAAATAATTCACCTTAGAACCAGACGAAAGAATTCATCAGAGATTGGATTAGTAATATCCAATGAGAACGAATCGTTAGAGATGGGATCAGTAGTATACTAGAATCAGTCGGAAGAATGTTGTTTTTCAAATAAAGATGGAAACAATTTATTTTTTTTGAAAATTTTAATCAGATTATGTGTATTTGAATATTTATTTTATATGAATTAGGACAATCCAGTATATAGAGATTTTTATATACGTCTGATCCACGTGTATTTGAAGTTTCAAATATACTGGATGGACATAGAATTACACTCTAGTAGCCCGAGGATGATTCTGATGATTGATAAATCATCATCAGAATTTATGTTTGAGTGACGAAAGTGGGATGTCTATATATTTCCGTTAGACTGGTGTGAGAACCAAAACTAGATAAGGTTATTGTTGTGATTTGACACACAAAAAAGGATTTATATATATATATATAAATTATGAATTTGAAAAGATAATCGACTAATTGATTGATGATTGTGTTGTGTGATTATTCATTTGAACCAATATGATAATGCAAGGTAAATATAAGCGAAATTGAATCAAATATTGGACTGATTTGAAAATTTCTTGAAATTGCATGCATATACATGTATATACATTGAACATGTCATAGCAAGGAGGCTAAGAAGAAGAATAAAATTGTATGCCCGACAAATAGGTACATGTTTACTAATTTATTGGGTTTGAATGATTTTATGAGCCGATTGGCTTTTTCTTTTTCTTTTTGAGATGAGATGGCCTGTGTGGCGGTTTGGGGATTTTCCCGGTACAAAGGAGGTTATGGCGAAATTTTTCAAAAAATTAGGGTGTTAGCCAAATTTTTGAAGAATTGGAAAATTCTTAAAAACTGAAAAGTTGAAGAATAAAAGCCAAACTGAAAGTTGAGTTGATTAGAAAAACAACTTTCAGCTCCTTCCTTTTCGAGGATGAAAAGATTTTAAGTGGGGGAGATTGTAACAACCTGAAAAATCAGAACCAATTTAAAATTTTCATTTTGGCAATTTTAATGATTTTTCAATATTTAAAATTATTTATTTTAAATAATTATGACTAGAAATTTATTTTGAATAAAATTAGAACATATATATTTATTTGAATCGAAGTTAGAATATAAATGTTTATTTTAACAATAAAGGGAATTGGAAATGGCGCGGTAGTTTGAAAATTCGATTTCAAATTTCATTTCAATGTACAGGATTCAAAATAAACCGAATTTTAACGAAACCGGAAATATTTGAATCTGTTTGAAAATATATTTCCAACAAATCTTAAAAGTCAAAATTTCATAGCGGGAATAAAAAGTTATGTCTAATTGAAAATTCAGAATAGTCACTATGGAAATATAGCCCTTAAAAAATATTGATTTTGCAAACGACCTCCATTTTCGACGAGACCACTTTTGTTGGATCCGAAATGTCAAATTGGTTCTTGATTCCAATTTTCATAATTTTTAGAACCAATATATGAGTGTGGCAAAATAAAACGTGTTTTGTCAATTTCAGTCAATTTGGATCGACCAGAAAATGACAATTTTTCAAACGGTCTCCAAATTTGATGAAATTAGTTTTGTTAGGACCGTATCGTCAAAACATAGCTAGATTTATTTTTCTGGAATTTTTAGAATCAGTATGTGGCCCCGGTAAATTAAAATGTACATTAAAATTAAATATATATTGATTTATATTTTAATTTCAGCGAAAAATGATTGAAATGATAGAATTGGGTTACGAAACATATCTCATTGTGTTCGAAATAGGGGTATTTAGCTAGGGGCGACAGTCATTGGGTATGATTCGTGGTTCGGATGGATAAGCAATTTTTTGGAAATGAAAATTTATTAAGTAATATAATTCTATATATCCTCACTCCTCACTTCTCTCTCTCCCCGTTGACCTTCGGTTCGAATAAAAAAATGATAAACGATCGATCCGTCCAGGCGCCGCCGGGCCCCAGCGTTGGCTACCGCCACCCTCCAGACCTCGTCGCACCACCACCCCCTCCGTCCTCCCTCTGTCCAGTCCCCCTTGAACCCCCAAATCAATTTGAAGACCGCCGGCCCCCTGAAACTCTAACCGCTGCGCGTGGCCGTTGCGCCCCCCTCAGACCGCCGCATCCTCTCTCCAACGCTCATCCTCTCTCCCCCATTTAAAAATATGAACCCTTGCTAAGCCATCCACCCCAAAACAGCCACAAACTTGCCACCATGGCTCGAGGCCGCCGCCTTTGGTCACTGAGCACCTCCCCGACCCTCCTCCGACCTATAATTTTCTTCAAATAAAAAAGGTATGTTTTATTTATATATTTCTTCATATGCTATTAATTTAAGAAAAAACTGTTTTTATATATATATAATATTATTTTAAAAACATAATTTTATGAATGATGTAAAGATCAGATTTTTAATACAAAAAAAGATCAGTTTTTTAACATAGAAAAGATGTGATCTTTCATGATATAAAGATTAGATATTTCATTGAATAAAAGTACGGATTTTTTTAATATATAAATGATTTTGAAATAAAAATATAATTTTTATATATATGCCTTTAGAATAAAAAAAATTCGATTTTTATTTATGTGAACAACATATAAAGAGGAGGTTTTTATTATCATGAAAGCGAAGTAAAGATAAGATTTTTATTTTCATGAAAGCGAAGTAAAAAATATGATTTTTTTTATGAAGTAGGCAAGATAAAAATTGGATTTTTATAATATGGCTTTGAAATAAAAATGTGATTTTTAATATAAATTGCATTGAAACAGATTGCGTTAGAATCAGAGCAGCGAATCTGAGTGACGATAGGAATGACGGAGTGGAAACCCAAAGGTGAGAACTTCTCACTTTAATTTTATTTTCTAGTTAAAATATATACTAGGATGCAGATAATGCTTAGCAGCACCCGACACCGTCGTCCACAGACCAAGGACGACTTGTTCGATTATGATGTGTTGTGAAGTTTGATTGTGATTTTGATGTGAAGTGGATAATAAAATATTCATGTGTTGAAGTAAATATTGTATAGTTAAAAATATAATTTTTAATGTATATATGAATGAAAATAAATATTCATTTACAAATCGGACGATTTGTTTATGTATACACATTGGACTGATATGGATTGGGACGATAAAATTTTACACATCGCCCAACTGCACAAATGAAATTCATTATTTGTTGATTGAAACCCCACACGGGTATTGGGATGATATTTGACGTACACTAATCCCAATTGTTTAGTTGTATGTCAATCGATAGGTTGACAAACTGTTGAAAGCGTTAATTTTTACATTTAATGCTCATACAGTGTAGAATGCACTCCGGATGATGGATTGTTGTATTCATTGTTATTATATACATATGTTGTATGAAATCCATATAAATATCATTATGTGGTAATTTACTGTGTCTGATTCCAGTTCAAAAAGAATGGATATTTTAAAATAAGGAATATTTTAAAATAAGGAATATTTTAAAATAATATTCAGAAAAGAATCAAAATCTGATTTCGATGTCCGATTTTGGATCGACACAAATATATTTAAATATATAAAACCATGTGGATTAGATTGACGCCATTTTGATGTTAACGATATTGATATCGATTTTATTCATTTTTATAATGAATATCGAAAAGGAAGTGATTTCAAAATCTAATGTTTTGAAAATATTATCATTTATATATTAATGATATGGAATATTCAATTTTGATTTGAAATTGAATCTGAAGTGGAAATCATTTTGAAAACGAATTTAAAACGATTTATAAAATACGTTTTAAATGGAAATCGACGAAATATATATATTATATATATAATGGCCTGACTAGAACGCGCCACGCTGCGACAGTTCGCGAATTTCGACCATTGACTTCGAATGGACATTATGGGAGATCCGACCATCAGATTCTCCTAAAACTGGAATCATTGGGTTCGTATCGAAAAGAGCTTTCCAAAGAATACAAGAGATTTGAAATCTAATGGTTGGATTTGGAATTATGTCCAAATAAAATTTGGAAAAGGTCGCTGTAAGTGCAGTTCGATGACCGTTTATGGAAATCGACTGTACGGGGCTTGATAAAATTATTAAAAATATCAATAATTTGTGTAAAATCATAATAAATGATTTGGAAAGAATTGGGATGAATAATTCCATATTTGTAAAGATAAAAATATATTTTTATCGAAATGAACTAGTTATGAACTAGGATTATAATCCAATATTTTTAAATAAATAAATTGGATTTGAAATGGTTTTAAAAATAACCAAAATTTCTAGTATATGGATTGGAATGGGTTTGAATCGAAATATTCTGTGGAATATCTCGATATCTGTGATTATACGGATATTGTGGAGGAATTTGAAAGATATATATATCGTTATTCCCAATACGATATTTGTTGATTTCAGAATTTGATATTGAATATAAGCCGATTTAATTTCTATTCAGTGCCTTGTAATTAATATTGAATTAGCTTTTGGGTTTGTCGTGAACTGTGTTTTAAATGACACTGTTCTTAAACCCAATTGAGAAATGATATAAATCTTTTTATTAAGATTTAATGAAGTTTACCAATTAATTAACATTTAATTGGAATTAAATTGAAATTGGTTTTTGGGTTTACCATGAACGATGTTCTAAATAACACTTGTTCTTTAACCCGATTAACAATGAAATAAGATTTTAGGTTTGTCGTGAATGGTATATTTAATAGTACCGTTCTTAAACCCAACGGAGTTAAGAAAATTTGAAACTAACTAGAGATTAGCTAAGTTGAATGGTTTCTTGGGTATCGATCTGATGTTGATTTCGGCCTTCATGATTAATACTTAGGGAATTGTTCTCTAACTAATCTACGGTTAGAGACTGATGAGATGGGGTCTTTAGTAACACTATTCTTGAAACCCATGTGAAGAGAATAAATCTTTTAATTAAGTTTGTTAGAGTTTCCAATTATATTTGATAATTGAAATAATATGTAATGTGAATTGGGTTTATCGTGAACTGTGTTTTTAACGACATTCGTTCTTTAATCCGATTTACAATGAAATGTGATTTGGAATTTATAAATCTTTTGTTAAGATTTAAAGGAGATTTTCCAAAGTAATTTTTTCCCATTTAATATATTAAATTGGAATTGAATGGAATTCGATTTGGTAATAATCGAAGTGAGCTTCTATAGAGGAAGACTGTTAATATATACGGAATTTAAAAGGCTTTGCTGTTATTCCATTTATATTATTAGTTGGATATGGAAGTTTATATTGATTATATATATTGATCTGTTTTCCATGAAAATTCCCTTGTTAATGGAATGAGATTTTGGGTTTATCATGAGCTGTGTTTTAAATGACATTAGTTCTTTAACCCAGTTAAAGATAAGATTAATTTCTTAATTTTGAAGAAAATCATTAGCTAATGATTTTTGGAGATTAAAACTGAATTAGAGTTTCAATGAATCTTTAATTAGATTGAAATGTGAATTTGATGACTAAAATTATCAAATTCAAGAAATGATCGAGAATGGAGTATCACTAGTTTTGCTCCAAGCGATAGTTAAATCTTTAATTAAATTTGAACATGAAATATTAATTAATTTTACCGATATCACCGTGGTGTTAGATATGAAGTATTACCGGTTTTACTTCATGGGATGAATAGGTTGGGATTGGGAAATTAAACTAATGATTACTTCGGTAAGGTTCGCTAATCCCGACTAGTTTGGATAAACCATAATTTGGTTTGAATTAATATCCGAAGGAAGATTAAAGAATAAATTTAAAGAATTTATCTTTGATAAAATTAATGGGAACCTTTCCCAAATGATATGAATATTTAAATAAAAGAATATTCAGAATTGGAATGAGGCGTATGTTGTGTTTTTATGGCACTTGTTTATTATATACGCGAGTTATTCAGAAAGACCAGGTTTATCCCATTCTGAATAACTGATTCGATGATAAGTCAAAGATGAAGACGGTGGTTGAAGACCGGAGGTCTTCACATCGTTTGGATGATTACTGATGTCTTGATTGGGCTGTACACCCAAGACGAGGTAATAAGTGGTAATCGTCCAGACGTACTTGGAGATCGACGGATATGTGAGGGCCTCTCTCCTGTGTTGGACATATCGGACGGGGAATAAGGTGCCTCCGGTTTCGTTCAGACCCAGAACGAACTTGTAAATGGATGTGTCTTTGACATCGGATTTCATTCTGTGTGATTGACAGACATCGGTTGCATAGCATGAATTGCCTGTGTGGCATGGTGAGATGCAAATGATCAAGGCTTCTGTTGAAAAGCAGAGTCTTGTGGTTGATGATCAAAGCACGGCTTTAATATAGCATAGCTTTGTGTATAGTGTTGATTTGCGAGCCTTACACCCCGTTGTGAACCAGAAACGGAAGAGGACATCAGGGAGGACATGCGTTTCTTTCTAGCTAGAGTGGTGTCTGGGTTTTGCATGCCCAGGTGTTTTACTTATGTGGATGATGATAGCGAGGCACCTCGGATATATCGGCACTGTGGGGCCGATGGATGGTATGGTCTTTATACAGACCAGATTTACGCTCCATAGGGCGAGGAAACATAGTGTTCAGGCATTTTAATCAACATCGAGTGGACTGGCCCTGACGATCCATGGCTTGTCTGCGCGCTTGCCTGAGGCTCAGGCTAGAGAGTCTCGAAGCGGTAAGGACGATCTTTTGCCTTGGTTCACAGATGGAAATCCAAATTCCAATATGACATTTTACGGTTTTAGTTGTATACTATTGGCGACATAGTGGCATGAGACGCTAATGTCGTCCATGATTGATACATTTATATTTGATGTTGTTTTCATACACTTTACACTATAATAGTATCAAAACGATTTCTTTTAAACGTACCAAGCATGTTTGGCTATTATTAGGTAAAACTCTATCCTCCGGCTAGCGTTGCATTGTGTGATGGGACCTAAGTCTTATAATAGCTTCATTTTTCCAAAAAGCATTGCGCTGTTTGTTTTATGCACTGGTATTCTTGGGAGGAAACCCGTTCCGTGTTATATGTCGTGGTCCCTTGATTTACCAAATTTTAAGGTAAAGTTTTAATTAACTGTTTTAGTTCTCACACTGGTCACATGACTGACCAAGAGTTTATTGTTTTAACCTAAACTCTGGGTGCCCCTATTTTTCCACACGGGCAGCTAGTACTTTTGTTTTTGCATTATATTCACAGGATCCTGGTTTACAGCTGAAATGATATTCGGAAAGCTCTGTATCCGTGTATCTCTTTCAGTTGTGTTTTGTATTATTTTCCGCTGCTATGTAATGTAAATTAAATCTCTGATATTTATCAAATGTATATTATTTGTTAATACTCTGTAAATTCTTGTACTCTGACGTAAATTGTTGTAATAACAATGAAATGTTCTTTTGTTTGCATTCTGATTTGTCATGTACTCAAAGCAATCCGTGCTTTCCTTTATGGGTAAGTTTGAGTCGTTTCATATTATCTCTGTCTTTTCTACCGGATATCAGACAAGCCAACTCGAGCTTCGATAGATTGAGATTTAAAAAAAAATGGTCCGTCGATACTGGGGTTGTTACACCAATTGTGATCAAGTGCTCCGAATGCGGTATATTCAGGTGTAAGTAATAGGATTGTTTACATATGTATAAACAAAAGAAGAAACAATTTTGAAAATTTCAAGAAGAAGACGAAATCATTTCTAGTGGGATAAGAATAGTTCAGATTCTAGCTTCTTCAAACTGAGAAAGTGATAATGACATGGAAAAAGTAAATGTTTGCTTCATAGCTCTTAGTGGAGTAAATTTTCCTATAATGATGTTCTAGAAATAAGTATTAAACTTGAGATAAATTAAGAAATATGAGGAAATTATATAAAGCAAGTATAAGAAAATTAAACAGAGCCGCGACAGAGATTGGTATACTTAAAGATTATAAAAGTATTTTATTAGAGGGAATAGAAATTTAACAAATATCATGTGAAAGTTTAGCTTCTCAAAATATTACTTTAACTAGTGAAGTTAAAGTTGGTAATGTTGAAAACGATAAGCTTAACAAAGAATTTTTGTGAATTGAAATGTAATTTGGATTTAACTGAAAATGAAGGTTTTGATCTAAAATAAAAATTGGACCAAGTTACTAATAATGTTTCAAAATTAACGAAGGAAAACATAGTTCAGAAAATTTGATTAAAATATTAAAATCGTCTAAAAATATTATTGTACTTCGTTTCGAGAAAGCAAAACAAAATAATCAAAAGAAATATAACACCAAAAAAATTTATAAAAAAAAAGAATAGTACGAATGAAAATATTTCAAATTCAAAAATTATAAAAAATTGCAAACCAAAAATAAATGACAACTCATATATAGATAGTGTCTTAATAAATATTGTTCATTGTAGTAATTATATTTCTACAGGTTCCAAACCCTCTTGGGCATGACTACCTTTTTCGTCTAACACATAGAGCTGCAGATTATGAAGTGGATACTAATAAAAGTTATTATTTCATTGTAGGTACCCAAAAATAGAAAGGAGAAATGGATAGTCACTAGTGGATGTTCCGTACACATGATAGGAAAAGCGAGTATGTTTGCAATATTAAATATACGAAAGGAGGAAACATAAATTTCATAGACAACTCAAATGAAATCGGAGATGTTATCAATATCGGTATACCTACCTCTCTTTTTTATCATAAATGTGTTACTAGTTTAAAATCCAAAGAGTGGTGTTCCAAGTATAAGTCATTTATGCTATAATGGTTTTATATTATTTTTCGAAAAGATAATTATAAAATTTTGATCAAGACAAAAACTTAAATTTTAAAGGTAAAGAAAATCTAGTATCTACTTTTAATATATATATCAAATATGATAATTGTACATGTCTAGTCACCAATCACAATGATCTCTCGCTTTGGTAGAAACAGTTTTGTCATATTAATTTTAAATATCTTGATAAATTAGATAAGAATGAAGTATTAGGCGGTTTGCCAAAAATAAACTCTAAAGTTAATAATTTATGCGATGCATTTTAATACAGAAAAAATAGAGAAAATTTATTTTGAATCTAAAAGTAAGTACCATTTGAAAAACCACAAGAATTGCTACATTTAGATTTATTTTGTCATACTCAAGTAAGATCAGTAAATCATAATATGTACCTAAGTACGATTGTTAATGATTATTGTAGATTCACTTGGACATTTTTTTTGAAACACAAAATTGATAATTTTGAAATATTTAAGAAAGATGTTAAAGTAATTATGAATTTAAGAAATTTAAAAGAGAAGTACTAGAAGTGATCATAGAGGAGAATTTGAAATGAATTATTTGAAAAAAATTGCAACAACAAATGTATTAGTCACAACTTCCATTTTTCACAAACAACACAACAAAATGGTAAAATTGAAAGGAAAAATTGGGCTTTGTAGAATTTTGCACTAATATTGCTAAGTAGTAGTAACTTAAAGAATTTTTAAACCAAAGTCGTTGCTATTACTTGCTATATACTTAATCATATATTTTTGAAATCATTAACTAAAAATGCTTATTATGATACGTTTTATGGAAGAAAAAAAAATCTAAAGCCCCGATTTTTTGAATTGTGTTCAAAATGTTTTTTTTTGAATACTAAAGATCGGTTAGGAACCCAGAAGTCGATGAAGGAATTTATATTGTCTATTTAGAATGAATCAAAGCTTATAGAGAATTTAATACAAGAACTAATACAAGTGAATAAAGTTTAAGCGTTTTCTTTTGATGAATAATTTAAAAATAAAACAAAAACAAATATGAAGAAATTATAGAAATAAACCAAACTTTTATTCTAGAAAACAATGAAATGAAGATGAAAATATGAATAATAATATGGTGTTTTTAGCCTCAAGGAAAAAATAAATGAAAATTTGTTCTATAAGGACAAGGGGCTAAAATTTTATCCATAAGGACAAATTTTAGTGTAAAGGGAGGAATTCTGGGGCATACTACAATTCCTCCCTTTACACTGAAATTTGTCCTTATGGATAAAAATTTAGCCCCTCGTTCTTATGGAACAATTTTTTGTCCATTTTTCCCTTCACATTGTTTTCTTGTAATAATAATACCAACAATGCCTTATGATCACCCCCAAGATTTCTAAAAGACCATCCTAAAGATAATAAAATTAGAGATGTAAATAGTAGAGTCACAACTAAAAACCGGTTAAATCAAATAGGCCTTACAGATTTTATTTCAAAAACTAAACCTTATAATTAGATAGAGTTGTTAAAGATAATTTTTGAATATTTGTAATGCCAAAAAAACTTAATTAATTTAAATGAAATAATGTATGAGATTTTGTAATAAGATGGGTGATCAATTAGTATTGGAAAAAATGGGTATCTAAAAATACAACTAATGGAAATGGCAATATAATTCATAATAAAGCAAGATAAGTTACTCAGGGGTACAATTAAGAAGAAGGAGTTGAGTATGAAGAAATTTTTGCACTTATAGCTTGAATAGAAGTAAAAAAAATTACTTCCATTTGCATGTAATTATAACATCAAATTATATAGAATAGAAGTTGAATTTGGTTTTTTTAATAGTTTTATAAAATAAATCATTTATGTTGGAAAACCATCCTTGTTTGTTGAAAAGATTCTAGATTCTAAATCATGTTTGTGAACTAAATAAGCATTATATGGTTTGAAACCAGAATCGGTGCTTGGCAAAATAGACTAAAATGCCATTTATTAAATATTGGTTTTCAAATTGGTAAAGTTGACACTACATTATTTATCAAAAAAAATGATGGTATTTTACCAGTAAAAATTTATGCTGATGATATAGTATTTGATTCTCTAAATGAAAATATGTGTAATGATTTTTCAGATATTATGAAAAATGAAATTGAATTGTCTCGAGTGGGAGAATTGAAATTCTTTTTAGTTTTATACATTAAATAGTTAGAAATGGAATTTTCATTTATAAGGAAAAATACTTCAGAGAATTATTAGAATGTACTAAAATGAATAAACTTCAATTAAAGCGACTCTAGTGACTACTATCTTTTTTTTGGACCAAAATAGGAATGGTAAGGAGTTTGATTAAAAAATATATGAAAGCAAAAATATTACTACTAGTTAACCCGATATTATGATGAGCTGTTGTTTGAGTGCAGAACTTTTAGTACAACGCAAGGAAGCACGTCACTGATTTGTGATGCGAATTTTGAGATACTTAGCCAACAACAAAAATTATGAACTCTTCTACTCGAAAGGTAACCCATCCAAGTTATCTTTATATAGTGATGTTGATTTTGGAGGTTATAAGACGGACCGAAAGAGTACGAGTAGCACTTGTCGCTTCATCGATCATCGCTGTTAGTGCAGTTCGGTGGCCGTTATTGAAACCGACTGTACGGGCCTTGATAAAATTATTAAAAATACTAATAATTTGTGTAAAATCATAATATATGAATTGGAAAGAATTAGGGTGAAAAATTCCATATTTGAAAAGATAAAAATATATTTTTATCGAAATGAATTAGTTTTGAACTAGATTTGAAATAGTTTTGAAAATAATCAGAATTTCCAATATGTGAATTAGAATGGATTAGAATCGAAATTATCTTTTGAATATTTCGATGTTGGATTTCGTGATTATACAGATATGGTTGTGGAAATTTGAAAGATATATTTATATCGTTATTTCCAATACAATATTTGTTGATTTTAGAACTTGATATTGAATATAAGTCGATATATTTTCTATTCAGAGCCTTGTATTTAATATCAAATGGGATTTTGGGTTCGTCGTCAATGGTGTCTTCAATAACACTGTTCTTGAACCCAGTTTAGAAAGGAATAAATCTTTTAATTAAGATTTAGTGAAATTGTCCAGTTAATTAGTATTTAATTAGAATTGAATTTAAATTGGTTTGGGGTTTATCGTGAGTGGTGTTTTGAATAACACTTGTTCTTTAACTCGATTAACAATGGAAAGTGATATTGGGTTTACGTGAACCCTGTTTTAGATGACATTGGTTCTTTAACCCAGTTAAAGACAGTATATTGATTTGTGGGAAGATTAAAACTAAGTGGGGTTTTAATGAATTTTTAATTAGATTAAAATGATCGAGAATGGAGTATCACCAGTTTTGCTCCAAAGCGATAGTTAAATCTTTAATTAGATTTGAACGTGAAAAGGTAATTAATATTTACCGATAACATCATGGTGTTAGATATGGAGTATTACCAGTTTTTCTCCATGGGATGAATAGGTTGGGATTGGGAAACAAAATAAATAATTACTTCGGTGTGGTTCGCTAATCCCGACTAGTTTGGAAACCTTAACACGGTTTGAAATGATATCCAAAGGAAGATTAAAGAATAAATTTAGAAGAATTTATCTTTGATAAAATTAATGGGAACCTTTCCCTAAGAATGTGAATATTTGAATAAAAGGATATTCTGAGTTGGAATGAGGCGTATGTTGGGTTTGTGTAACATTTGTTTATTATATACGCGAGTTATTCGGAAAGGCCGGGTTTATACCCATTCTGAATAACCGATTCGACGATAAATCGAAGATGAAGACGGTGGTTGAAGACTGGAAGTCTTCACATCGTTTGGATGATTATTGATGATCTTGATTGGACTGTACACCTAGGAGGAGGGAATCAGTTGGTGATCGTCTAGACGTACTTGGAGATCGATGGATATGCAAGGAAAGTGCCTCCGGTTTCGTTCAGACCCAGAACGAACTTGTAAATGGACTGTGTGTCTAACGTTGGATTTTATTCTATGCTAATTGATCTTTATTAAATATACATCTGTTTGGCGGTGGAGAATTTATTCTCTTGATTAACGCCCTTCTCTGAGACGTACGAGCTCAGAGGTTGTATATCGATGGACATCAGTCACATGGAGTGAATTGCCTGTGTGGCATGCCTAAGTGGCAAATGATCAAGGCTTCTGTTGAAAAGCAAAGTCTTGTGGTTGATGATCAAAGCACGGCCTGTGTGGCATAGCTTTGTGTATAGCGTTAATTCATGAGCCTCACACCTCGGTATGAGTCAAAAACGGGATAAGGACCCAACGAGTGCACGACGTTTCTTTCTAGCTATGGGTGATGCCAGTGACCTACCAGCCCTGACATTTATATACTTTTTACCTGTGTGGTTGTTGGAATGCGAGGCGCCTCGAATATATGGTCAATAACTAGCACTATATGAGCCGACGTACAGACCATTATATAGGTCCTATAGGACCGGGAAACGTGTGTTCAGGAATTGCCAGTCCTCAAAAGTAAGAGAGGACCGGCATTGGAGGTTCCAAGGGATCGCTGTGTGTGGTCCTGAGACATTTGCTAGAGTGTCTTGAACGGAGAGGAGTTTGCCCCTTGCCTTGACTCATGATGGAATCCAATTTCCAATACGTGACTTTGCGGTTTTGATTGTAGAGCCTAGTATGGTGACATAGTAGACGGTAGCTATGCCGTCTATGATTGATACTTATGATTGAAATTGTTTTGACGCTATACACTTATAGTAATATCAAAATAATGTGTTTTAAACGTATCAAGCATTCTTTGACTATTATAAGGTAAAACCCTATCCTCCGGCTTACGTTGCATTGTGTGATGGGACCTGGGTCTTATAATAGCTTCATTTTTCTTTATTTAGCATTGTGTTGTTTGTTTTTGTTTGTTTTATGCACTGGTATTCTTGGAAGGAAACCCGTTCCGTGTTATACGGCGTGGTCTCTTGATTTACCTAACTTTAAAAATAAAGATTAATAACTATTTTAGTTCTCACACCAGTCACATGACTGACCTGGAGTTTATTGTTTTAGCCTAAACTCTGGGTGCCTCTATTTTCCACACGGGCAGCTAGTAATTTTGGTTTTGTAGATTTATATTCATAGGAACCTGGTTTACAGCTGGAATGATATTCGGAAAGCTCTGTATCCGTATATCTCCTTTCAGTTGTGTGTTATATTATTTTTTCGTTGCTATGTATTTAAATGTAATTTAAATCTATGATATTTGTGAATTGTGTAATATTTATTCATACTCTATATATTCTTGTATTCTGATGGAATTGTTGTAATAAACAATGAAATGTTCTTCTGTTTGTGTTATGATTCGTCTTGTCCTCAAAGCAATCCGTGCTTTCCTTACCGGGGAAGTTCGGGTCATTTCAGAGTGGTATCAGAACTTTGGTTTACAGAGCTCGAGACCAAGACACATTAGAACCAAACGAAAGAATTCATCAGAGATTGAGTTAGAAATATCCAATAAGAATAACTCGTTAGAGATAAGATCAATAGTATCCTAGAACGAGTGTGAAGAGTGAAATTTTTGAAAAATAAAAACGAAAACAAATTTTGTTTTGAAAGTAAAATTCAAGTATACGGATTTGAATATTTTATTTATATTGATTTTGGACAATCGAGTATATAAAAGTTTTGCATATACGCGTCATGAACGTATATTCGAAGTTTTAATATACTGGATAGATATAAATTCGCACTCTAGTCTCCCGGAGATAATTCTGGTAATGCGGCCGCATTATCAGTATTTGTGTTCGAGTTTCAAAAAGTGAGATATCTATATATTTCCATTAGACTGGTGTGAGAACCAAAACTAGATAGGGCTTATTGTTGTGATTTGGCATCAAAAACATGATTTTCTATATATGTATCAAAATTATGAATTTGAAAAGCTAATTCACTAATTGATTGCTGGTTGTGTTGTTTGATTATTGGTTTGATAATTTTGAACCATTATGCCAAATTGAACCGAATTTAGAACTGAATTGAAAAATGATTACAATTGCATGCATATACATGTACTTACATTGAACAGGTCATAGCAAGGAGGCTAGAGCAGAAGAATAAAATTGTTTTCCTGACAAATAGGTACATGCTTACAAATTTATTGGGTCTGGATGATTTTATGAGCCGATTGGCTAGCCGCTTGGCTGTTTCTTTTTCTTTTTGGATTGATGAGGGCCATGGAAGGCTATTTGAAATATCCCAAAGTCCCTGGTGCAGGGGAGGTTATGGCGAAATTTTTCGAAAATTTAGGGTGTTAACCAAATTTTTGAAAAATTTGAAAAGTCCTTAGAAACTGAAAAGTTGAAGAACTTAAGCCATAAAGGAAATAATGAAAGTTGAGTTGATTAGTAAACAACTTTCAGCTTCGTTCCTTTTCGGGGACGAAAAGTTTTAAGTGGGGGAGATTGTAACAACCCGAAAAATCCGAGCCAATTTAAAATTTTTATTTTGGCAATTTCGATGAATTTTGAATATTTAAAGTGAATTATTTTGAATAATAGCGACGAGAAATTTAATTTGAATAGGATTAGAACGTATATATTTATATTGATCATTGTTATAATATAAATATTTATTTATAATTATAAAAGGAATTGAAAATGGTGCGGTAGTTCGACAATTCGATTTCAAAGTTCAAATGAATGTACAGGACTCAAAATAAATCGGATTTTAGTGAAACCAAAAATATTAGAATCTATTTGAGAATATCTTTCCAACAAATCCAAAAAATTTAAATTTCATAGCGGGAATAAAAAGTTATGCCCAGTTGAAAATTCAGAATAGTCGCTACGGATTTTGGCCTTTAGAAATAGCCATTTCGCAAACGAGCTCGGTTTTCGACGAAACCACTTTTATTGGATCCGTGATGTCAAGTTATTGCTAGGTTTCAAAATTCGTAATTTTTCGAGTCAATATGCTAGTGTGGCAAAGGAAAACGCGTTTGACCATTTTCAGTTGATTTTAATCGACTGGAAAATGACCATTTTTCAAATGGTCTTAGAATTTGACGAAATTAGTTTTGTTAAGACTGTATCGTCAATACGAAGCTAGAAATAATTTTTAGAATCAGTATGTGGCCCCAGTGAATTGAAATGTGCGTTCAAATTCAATATATAGATTTATATTTTGATTTTGACGAAGACTGATCGAAACAGTCGAATCAACCTACGATACATATCCCATTGTGTTCGGAATAAGGGTAATTAGCTAGGGACGACAGTCGGGGGGTTTCGTTTAGAGGTCGGAATAAAAAGTTGCTTTTTAAAATTAAATAATTAAATAAATAAAAAAATAAAAACCCCTCCCTCTCTCCTCCTTATACCGTTCAGCCCCCCTTTTTTTCAAAGGAAATCGATTTTTATAAAAAAAAAAAAGAAAAAAAAACACAGCGCCGCCCAGGCCCGTCACCCCCTCGCCCCGCGCCACCGCCGCCCCGCCTCCTCAACGCCCTCCGCTCCTCCTTTTCTCCCTCGCGCCCCTCTCTCCTTTGACCGCGACGCCCCACCTCCCCCGCGTGAACCACCGAAGCCCCAGATCCACGAAGAAACCCTGGCCGCCGTCCACCATACCCACTACCGACAGCCACCACCTTCCCCGATGCCTGCACACCCCGGCGCGCCACCAGCGAGCTCCGACACCCACCCTTTTCGCTGAAAAACAACGAGCATTTACTTATTTTTATTTTTGTTTAAGGCAATCGGTTTTAAAAATATAAAATCAGTTTATAAAATCAGTTTTGGCATAGATTGAAATCAGTTTTTATATATGGTTTAATTTAAAAGATAAGATTTTTATTTAAGTTCAAGACGTGATTTTTATTAAGTTAAAGATGAGATCTTTTAATATATAAAGTCGTGATTTTTATCATATGAGATGTGTAATAAAAATATGATTTTTATATAGTATAGATAATAAAAATATAATTTTTGTATAATGTAGAGTAATAAAGATGTGATCTTTATAGAAGTAGCAATGTAAAAATATGATTTTTATAGTATAGAAAGAATAAAAATATGATTTTTATATTATATAGATAGTAAAAATTTGATCTTTATATATGTAGCGAAATAAAAATCTGATTTTTATTATATATATGTTGAAATAAAAATGTGATTTTTATAGCGATGATATAAAAATTCGATCTTTATATAAGAAGGAGAAATATAAAAATATAATTTTTTATATAGAAAGAAGGGTTGTAAATATATATGGTAACAGTATAAAAATAGAATTTTTATCTATATAATAGCGGTATAAAAATAGAATTTTTATCCATAGAGCGTAGATATAAAAATATACTTTTTATATACATAGCTACAATATAAAAATGCGATTTTTGTATATGTAGTGGCTACGGACAATGAAATTAACAAAAGGCGAGCACGAGAAGATTTCCTAGATATGAAGAGGCGTGGCGTTTGGTTTAGCTTGGGTGAGAACTTCTCACTTTAAATCTTGTTTTCTAGTAAAAATATATACTAGGATGCAGACGGTGCTTAGCAGCACCCGACACCCGTCGTCCACAGACCATAGACGACTTGTATGCTTGTTTGATGTGCTGTGAAGTTTGTTTGTGATGTTGATGTGAAATGGATAATAAAACATTCATGTGTTGAAATAAAATATTTATCGTTAAAAATATAAATTTAACGTGAATGTGAATAAATAAATATTCATTTACAAACCGGACGGTTTGTTTATGTACACCTATTTGAAGGACGTTGATTGGGACGATAAATTTTACACGTCGCCCAACTGCATAAAGAATATTCAGTGTTTCTGGGTTGAAACCCCTCACGGGTGTTGGGATGATATTCGACGTACACTAATCCCAATTGTTTAGTGGTATGTCGATCGTTTGATTGACAGACTGTATGAGTGTTAATTAGTGATATTTAATGCTTATGCAGTTGTGTGGTACACTTTGGATGATGGTTGATTATTTATCGTTGCTATTATATACATGTGTTGATGATGGTTGATTAACATTATATGGTAATTGATTGTGCCTCATTCCAATTGGGAAAATGAAGAATATTATCAAATATATATATTCATGTGTTGAATAGAATAAAGAACATTCATGTGTTGAATAAAATATATATTCATGTGTTGAATAGAATAAAGAATGTTCATGTGTTGAATAAAATATATATCCATGTGTTGAAAATATTTTAAACAATAAAATTTACATCTTTATCATAATTTTATAAAATATATTAAATAACAAAAATAGTCATGTGTTGACGATACTCATGTGTTGAGAATATTCATGTGTTGAAAGAAATATAGATCCATGTGTTGAATAGAATAAATATTCATTTGTTGAATAGAATAACGAAGTTACTGAAATATATAAAGCCATGTTGATTAGAGATGCGCCATTTTGACGCGAACGATATTTATATCGATTATATTCGTTTTTATAATGATTATAGAAAAGGAAGTGATTTCAAAATATAACACTTTGAAAATATTATCATTTATATATTAATAATATGAAATATTCAATTTTGATTTGAAATTGAATATGAAGTTGAAATTGTTTTGAAAACGAATTTAAAATGATTTATAAAATATGTTTTGAATTGAAATCAACGAAATATATATAATATATATATTATATATATAATGGCCTGAATAGAACGCGCCGCGCCGGGCAGTTCGTGAATTTCGACCATTAACTTTGAATTGACGTTACGAGAGATCCGACCGTCGGATTCTCCTGAAACCAGAACCGTTGGGTTCGTATCGAAAAGAGCTTTCCATGAATATTAGAAATTTGAAATCTAACGGTTGGATTCAGAATTATGTCCAAATCAAATTTGGAAAATGTCGCTGTAAGTGCAGTTCGGTGGCTGTTATTGAAAACCGACTGTACGAGCCTTGATAAAATTATTAAAAATATTAATAATTTATGTAAAATCATAATATATGAATTGGAAAGAATTGGTGTGAAAATTCCATATTTGAAAAGATAAAAATATTTTTTTATCGAAATGAACTAGTTTTGAACTAGATTTGAAATGGTTTTGAAAATAATCAGAATTTCCAATAAGTGAATTGGAATGGATTTGAATCGAAATTATCTTCGGAATATTTCGATGTTGGATTTCGTGATTATACTGGTATGGTTGTGGAAATTTGAAAGATATATTTATATCGTTATTTCCAATACGATATTTTTATCATAATATATGAATTGGAAAGAATTGGGGTGAAAAATTCCATATTTGAAAAGATAAAAATATATTTTTATCGAAATGAACTAGTTTTGAACTAGATTTGAAATGGTTTTGAAAATAATCAGAATTTCCAATACTTGAATTGGAATGGATTTGAATCGAAATTATCTTCGGAATATTTCGATGTTGGATTTCGTGATTATACAGATATGGTTGTGGAAATTTGAAAGATATATTTATATCATTATTTCCAATACGATATTTGTTGATTTTAGAATTTGATATTGAATATAAGCCGATATATTTTCTATTCAGAGCCTTGTATTTAATATCAAATGGGATTTTGGGTTCGTCGTGAATGGTGTCTTAAATAACACTCTTCTTGAACCCAGTTTAAAAAAGAATAAATCTTTTTATTAAGATTTAGTGATATTGTCCAATTAATTAGTATTTAATTGGAATTGAATTTAAATTGGTTTGGGGTTTATCGTGAGTGGTGTTTTAAATAACACCTGTTCTTTAACCCAATTAATAATGGAAAGTGATATTGGGTTTATCGTGAACCGTGTTTTAGATGACATTGGTTCTTTAACCCAGTCAAAGACAGTATATTGATTTGTGGGAAGATTAAAACTAAGTGGGGTTTTACTAAATTTTTAATTAGATTAAAATGATCGAGAATGGAGTATCACCAGTTTTGCTCCAAAGCGATAGTTAAATCTTTAATTAGATTTGAACGTGAAAAGGTAATTAATATTTACCGATAACACCGTGGTGTTATATATGGAGTATTACCAGTTTTGCTCCATGGGATGAATAGGCTTGGATTGGGAAATAAAATAAAAAATTACTTCGGTGTGGTTCGCTAATCCCGACTAGTTTGGAAACCTTAACATGGTTTGAAATGATATCCAAAGGAAGATTAAAGTATAAATTTAGAAGAATTTATCTTTGATAAAATTAATGGGAACCTTTCCCTAAGAATGTGAATATTTGAATAAAAGGAGATTATGTGTTGGAATGAGGCGTATGTTGGGTTTGTGTAACATTTGTTTATTATATACGTTCGGAAATGCCGGGTTTATACCCATTCTGAATAACCGATTCGACGATAAGTCGAAGATGAAGACGGTGGTTGAAGACCGGAAGTCTTCACATCGTTTGGATGATTATTGATGATCTTGATTGGGCTGTACACCCAAGAGGAGGGAATCAGTTGGTGATCGTTCAGACATACTTGTAGATCGATGGATATGCGAGGAAAGTGCCTCCGGTTTCGTTCAGACCCAGAACGAACTTGTAAATGGACTGTGTGTCTGACATTGGATTTTATTCTGTGTTGATTGATCTCTATTAAATATACATCTATTTGGTGGTGGAGAATTTATTCTCTTGATTAACGCCCTTCTCTGAGACGTACGAGCTCATAGGTTGTATATCGATGGACATCAGTCGCATGGAGTGAATTGCCTATGTAGCATGCCTAAGTGGCAAATGATCAAGGCTTCTGTTGAAAAGCAAAGTCTTGTGGTTGATGATCAAAGCACGGCCTGTGTGGCATAGCTTTGTGTACATTGTTAATTCATGAGCCTCACACCTCGGTATGAGTCAAAAATGGGATAAGGACCCAAGGAGTGCACGACGTTTCTTTCTAGCTATGGGTGATGTCAGTGACCTACCAGCCCTGATATTTATATACTTTTTACCTGTGTGGTTGTTGGAATGCGAGGCGCCTCGAATATATGGTCAATAACTGGCACTATGTGAGCCGACGTACAAACCATTATATAGGTCCTATAGGACCGGGAAACGTGTGTTCAGGAATTGCCAATCCTCAAAAGTAAGAGAGGACCGACCTTGGAGGTTCCAAGGGATCGCTGTGTGTGGTCCTGAGACATTTGCTAGAGTGTCTCGAACGGAGAGGAGCTTGCCCCTTGCCTCGACTCATGATGGAATCCAATTTCCAATACGTGACATTGCGGTTTTGATTGTAGTGCCTAGTATGGTGACATAGTAGATGGTAGCTATGCCGTCTATGATTGATACTTATGATTGAAATTGTTTTGACACTATACACTTATAGTAATATCAAAATAATGTGTTTTAAACGTATCAAGCATTCTTTGGCTATTATAAGGAAAAACCCTATCCTCCGGCTTGCGTTGCATTGTGTGATGGGACCTGGGTCTTATAATAGCTTTATTTAGCATTGCGCTGTTTGTTTTATGCACTGGTATTCTTGGGAGGAAACCCGTTCCGTGTTATACGGCGTGGTCCCTTGATTTACCTAACTTTAAAAATAAAGATTAATAATTGTTTTAGTTCTCACACCAGTCACATGACTAACCTGGAGTTTATTGTTTTAACCTAAACTCTGGGTGCCCCTATTTTCCACACGGGCAGCTAGTAGTTTTGGTTTTGTAGATTTATATTCACAGGAACCTGGTTTACAGTTGAAATGATATTCGGAAAGCTCTGTATCCGTATATCTCCTTTCAGTTGTATGTTATATTATTTTTCCGTTGCTATGTATTTAAATGTAATTTAAATCTCTGATATTTGTGAAATGTGTAATATTTATTCATACTCATTATATTCTTGTATTCTGATGGAATTGTTATAATAAACAAGGAAATGTTCTTCTGTTTGTGTTTTGATTCGTCTTGTCCTCAAAACAATCCGTGCTTTCCTTACCGGGGAAGTTCGGGTCATTTCAACTGGTGTGAGTAAAACAATTTAAAACAGTTTGAACCATTTAACGATATCTCATAAGACCACACCGTATAAAGGAACGGGTTTTTCCCCTTATGAGAATCCAAATCAATTTGATTTAACTTTCAAATCATTTTGAAAGAAACGATAATCTTTATATCAAAACTCACTGATATTATAATAGTGTCTATCAACTATAATATAATAATCATCTTGCAGAACGCTTTCATCTCACGTTTTACATACACAGTATACAATCAAAATCGCGAGCACTTATTGAGTAATGGATTTCCAACTATGACAAGGTATGGAACCACCTTTCGATAGTGTACCTCTAGAGAGGAATACACTGGGTTCAACAAGAACATCTTGCAACCCGACCACACATAACCGACCACTCATTTTGCTTGAGTGCATCGAATGTATATCACCAACGATTGGGATCAGCAACCGTTTCTCAAATGGGACAGCATCGAATAGATTAAAGAATGAATGAATATCTATAGATATGTGATAATACACCCTAATTGACAGCCAACCACTTAGCCATGTTGCCTGCCCTATTTTTGTCATTTCCTAGTTGTGAGGCTAGAGGCCACGCTTATCTCTGACAGATCACACATTTATTCACTTTGAATGTCACATCGTCATACCCGCCAAATCACAAATTGATTTTCCCAAAAATACAACGGGTATACAGCTAAGAGAAATGAATTCCTCCGCCACCATACGTACATACGTTTGAAGAGATCAACTTACGTGATTGTAACAACCCGGAAAATACGAGCCAATTTAAAAATTTTAAATTGGTTATTTCAAAGGAATTTGAACAATTGAAATAGAATATTTCAATAAAATAGTGAATTAGAAATAGTGAGTCAGTTTGAAAATTTGAATTCAAACTTTGACTGACTGTGCAGGGTGGAAAATATAACGGATTTTAGCAAACCAAAAATATTTAAATCTGTTAGTGAATACCTTTCTAACGAATCTGAAAAATCGAAATTTCATAACGGGAATCAATTGTTATGGGCGAATGAATTTTCAGAAAGGTCGCTATATAGAATATATAGCCCTGGAAAATTGGCCATTTTTCAAACGACCTCGGAATTCGACGAAACCACTTTTGTTGGGTCCGGGATGTCAAATTATTGCTTGGTTTCAAATTTCATAATTTTTGAAGCTAGTATGCGAGCGTGGAAAAAGAAAATGTGTTTGGTCAATTTCTGTTAAATTGGATCGACCAGAAATTGGCCATTTTTCAAACGATCTCAGAATTTGACGAAACTGGTTTTGTTGGGACCGTAGCGTCAAAACATAGCTAGAATTATTTTTCTGGAATTTTTCGAATCAGTTTGTGGCCCTGGCAAATTGAAATGTATGTTCGAAGTTAAAATTAAATGTTTAATACTTTAATTTGAAAAATAACTGACTGTAACAGTCGAATTGGCCAACGAAACATATCCCATTGTGTCCAGAATGGGGGTATTTAGCTAGAGGCGACAGTCGTTGGGTTTGAATTGGTGTCCGTGTGGAGAAACAGTATTTTAAAATATAATAAAACCATGGGCCAATCAAAATAAGCCTTCCATTATTTAAAAAAAACGAAGAAACCCTTTTCTTTCTTCCCTGATCGACGGCGACGCGAGCTCCAACCTTCCCTTTCAAATCGACGCCGCCTCAGCCCCCTATCGCCGCCGCCACCACCATCAGTCGACGCCGCCGCCTCCCCTCTTGCAATCCGACCTACCCTCGTCACCTCCCTCCTCCCCATCGATGAGAACGAGGCCCAGGAAGTCCGACACTTCTCAGCGCCGCCACATGCGCCACCGACCACCGAACCACCCCAAACCGCCCTACGCTGACTCCCCTCTCCTCCCTCTTCCACGTCATCACCTCCGATCATCCCCTCGTGCCTCGGTTTTCGCGAAAACCACAACCCTAGTTTTGAACCATCGTGAAAGGTGAGTTCTTTTTGATGTTTGCACTTTGAAAAATCATATCTTTATGGTATGTTGACGAAATTCGATGAAACAGGAAACATCGAGACCGCAAGGAAGCTCTCTACCACATAGAAGAGACCGCGGATTTTTAGAATCAGTATGTGGCCCCAGTAAATTAAAATGTACGTTAAAATTAAATATATATTGATTTATATTTTAATTTTAGCGAAAACTGCTTGAAACGATAGAATTGGGTTACGAAATATATCCCATTGTGTTCAGAATAGGGGTATTTAGCTAGGGGCGACAGTCTTTGGGTTTGATTCAGGGTTCGGATGGATAAGCAACTTTTTGGAAATGAAAATTTATTAAATAATATAATTCTATATATCCTCACCCCTCACTTCTCTCTCTCCCCGTTGACCTTCAGTTCGAATAAAAAAAATGATTGATGATTGATCCCTCCAGGCACCGCCGCTCCTCAACGTTGGCCACCGCCACCCTCCAGACCTCATCACACCCCCACCCCTTCCGTTTTCCCTTTCTCCAGTCCTCCTCGAATCCCCAAATCAATTTGAAGACCGTCGCCCCCCTGAAACTCTAACCGCTGCGCCTGGCCGCTGCGCCCCCCTTAGACCGTCGCATCCTCTCTCCAACGCCTATCTCTCTCACCCATTCAAAAATTCGAACCTTAGCTAGGCCATCCACCCCAAAACAGCCACAAACCGACCACCATGGCTCAAGGTCGTCGCCGTTGATCACTGAGCACCTCCTCGACCCTCCTCTGACCACCATTCCGATTTGGGGGCTATCCTCCATCCAAAATACAATTTTCTTCAAATAGAAAAGGTATGTTTTATTTATATTTTTTTGTATGCTATTAATTTAAGCAAAGTCTGATTTTATATATATATAATATTGTTTTAAAAACATAATTTTATGAATGATGTAAAGATCGGATTTTTAACATAAAAAAGATCGGATTTTTAACATAGGAAAGATGTGATCTTTCATGATATAAAGATTAGATTTTTTATTGAATAAAAGTATTGGTTTTTTTATATATAAATGGTTTTGAAATAAAAATATAATTTTTATATATATGCCTTTAGAATAAAAAAATTCGATTTTTATTTATATGAACAACATATAAAGAGGAGGTTTTTATTATCATGAAAGCGAAGTAAAGATGAGATTTTTATTTTCATGAAAGCGAAGTAAAAATATGATTTTTATTATGAAGTAGGCGAGATAAAAATTGGATTTTTATAATATGGCTTTGAAATAAAAATGTGAATTTTAATATAAATTGCATTGAAACAGATTGCGTTAGAATCAGAGCAGCGAATCTGAGTGACGATAGGAATGACGAAGTGGAAAGCCAAAGGTGAGAACTTCTCACTTTAATTTTATTTTCAAGTTAAAATATATACTAAGATGCAGACGGTGCTTAGCAGCACCCGACACCGTCGTCCATAGACCATGGACGACTTGTTTGATTATGATGTATTGTGAAGTTTGATTGTGATTTTGATGTGAAGTGGATAATAAAATATTCGTGTATTGAAATAAATACTGTATTGTTAAAAATATAATTTTTAACGTATATATGAATGAAAATAAATATTAATTTACAAATCAGATGATTTGTTTATGTGCACGCATTGGATTGATATGGATTGGGAAGATAAAATTTTACACATCACCCAACTGCACAAATAAAATTCATTATTTGTTGATTGAACCCCTACATGGGTATTGGGATGATATTTGACGTGCATTAATCCCAATTGTTTAGCCGTATGTCAATCGATAGGTTGACAGACTATTGAAAGCGTTAAATTTTACAATTAATGCTCATACAGTGTAGAATGCACTCTGGATGATGGATTGTTGTTTTCATTATTGTTATATACATGTGTTGTATGAAATCCATATAAATAACATTATATGGTAATTGACTGTGTCTGATTCCAGTTCAGAAAGAATGAATATTTTAAAATAACGTATATTTTAAAATAAGGAATATTTTGAAATAATATTTAGAAAAGAATCAAAATCTGATTTTGATGTCCAATTTAGGATGGACACGAATATATTTAAATATATAAACTGTATAGATTAGATTATTTGATTAGATTAACGTCATTTTGACGTGAACGATATTGATATCGATTTTATTCATTTTTATAATGAATATCGAAAAGGAAGTGATTTCAAAATTAATGTTTTGAAAATATTATCATTTATATATTAATGATATGGAATATTCAATTTTGATTTGAAATTGAAAATGAAGTTGAAATCGTTTTGAAAACGAATTTAAAACGATTTATAAAATACGTTTTAAATGGTAATCGACGAAATATATATATATATATATATATATATATACATACATACATACATATATATATATATAATGGCCTGAATAGAATGCGCCGCGCAGCGGCAGTTCGCGAATTTCGATCATTGAATTCGAATGGACATTACGGAAGATCCGACTGTCAGATTCTCCTAAAACCGGAACCGTTGAATTCGTATCGAAAAGTGCTTTCCAAAGAATACAAGAGATTTGAAATCTAATAGTTGGATTTGGAATTATGTCCAAATCCAATTTGGAAATGGTCGCTGTAAGTGCAGTTCGATGACCGTTTATGGAAATTGACTGTACGGACCTTGATAAAATTATTAAAAATATCAATAATTTGTGTAAAACCATAATAAATGATTTGGAAGGAACTGGGATGAAAAAATCCATATTTGAAAAGATAAAAATATACTTTTATCGAAATGAACTAGTTATGAACTAGGATTATAATCCAATATTTTAAAATAAATAAATTGGATTTGAAATGGTTTTAAAAATAACCAAAATTTCCAATATATGGATTGGAATGGGTTTGAATCGAAATTATCTGCGAAATATCTCGATATTGGATTCCGTGATTATACGGATATTGTGGAGGAATTTGGAAGATATATATATATATATATCGTTATTCCAAATACGATATTTGTTGATTTCAGAATTCGATATTGAATATAAGCTGATATAATTTCTATTCAAAGCCTTGTATTTAATATTGAATTGGACTTTGGGTTTGTCATGAACTGTGTTTTAAATGACACTATTCTTAAACCCAGTTGAGAAAAGATATAAATCTTTTTAATAAGATTTAATGAAGTTTACCAATTAATTAACATTTAATTGGAATTAAATTGAAATTGGTTTTTGTGTCTATCATGAACGGTGTTCTAAATAACACTTGTTCTTTAACCCGATTAACAATGGAATGAGATTTTGGGTTAGTCGTGAATGGTATCTTTAATAATACCGTTCTTAAACCCAATGGAGTTAAGAAAATTAGAAACTAATTAGAGATTAGCTAAGTTGAATGGTTTCCTGGGTATTGATCTGATGTTGGTTTCGGCCTTCAGGATTAATACTTAGGGAATTGTTCTCTTACTAATTTATGGTTAGAGACTGATGAGATGGGGTCTTCAGTAGCACTGTTCTTGAACCCCATGTGAAGAGAATAAATCTTTTAATTAAGATTGTTAGAGTTTCCAGTTAAATTTAATAATTGGAATAAAATAGAATGTGAATTGGGTTTATCGTGAACTGTGTTTTTAACGACATTCGTTCTTTAACCCTATCAACAATGAAATGTGATTTGGAATTTATAAATATTTTGTTAAGATTTAAAGGAGATTTTCCAAAGTAAATTTTTCCAATTTAACATATTAAATTGAAATTGAATGGAATTCGATTTGTTAATAATCAAGGTGAGCTTCAGTAGAGGAAGACTGTTAATACATATATACATACATATATATGGAATTTAAAAGGCTTTATCATTATTCCATTTATATTATCGGTTGGATATGGAAGTTTATATCGATTATATATATCTATCTGTTTTCCATGAAAATTCCATTGTTAATGGAATGAGATTTTGGGTTTATCGTGAGTTGTGTTTTAAATGACATTAGTTCTTTAGCCCACTTAAAGATAAGATCAATTTCTTAACTTTGAAGAAAATCAATAGCTAATGATTTTTAGAGATTAAAACTGAATTAGATTTTTAATGAATCTTTAATTAGATTGAAATGTGAATTTGATGACTAATATTATCAAATTCAAGAAATGATCGAGAATGGAGTATCACTAGTTTTGTTCCAAGCGATAATTAAATCTTTAATTAGATTTGTATGTGGAATGGTAATTAATTTTACCGATATCACCGCGGTGTTAGATATGAAGTATTACCAGTTTTACTTCATGGGATAAATAGGTTGGGATTGGGAAATTAAACTAATGATTACTTCTGTAAGGTTCGCTAATCCCGACTAGTTTGGATAAACCATAATTTGGTTTGAATTGATATCCAAAGGAAGATTAAATTTAAACAATTTATCTTTGGTAAAATTAATGGGAACCTTTCCCAAAGGATATGAATATTTAAATAGAAGAATATTCAAAATTGGAATGAGGCGTATGTTGTGTTTTTATAGCACTTGTTTATTATATACGTAAGTTATTCAGAAAGACCGGGTTTATCCCATTCTGAATAATCGATTCGACGTTAAGTCGAATATGAAGACGATGGTTGAAGACTGGAGGTCTTCACATCATTTGGATGATTACTAATGTCTTGATTGGGCTGTACACCCAAGAGGAGGTAATAAGTGGTGATCGTCCAGACGTACTTGGAGATCGATGGATATGCGAGGGCCTCTCTCCTGTATTGGACATATGGGACGAGGAATAAGGTGCCTCCGGTTTTGTTTAGACCCAGAACGAACTTGTAAATGAATGTGTGTTTGACATCGGATTTCATTCTGTGTGATTGATAGAAATCGGTTGCATAGTGCGAATTTCCTGTGTGGCATGCCGGGATGTAAATGATCAAGGCTTCTGTTGAAAAGCAGAGTCTTGTGGTTGATGATCAAAGCACGGCTTTAATATAGCATAGCTTTGTGTATAGCGTTGATTCGCGAGCCTCACACCCCGGTGTGAACCCGAAACAGGAGAGGACATCAGAGAGGATATGCGTTTCTTTCTAGCTAGGAGTGGTGTCTGGGTTTTGCACGCCCAGATGTTTTACTTATGTGGATGATGATAGCGAGGCGCCTCGGATATATCGGCAATACGGGGCCGACGGATGGTATGGTCTTTATACAGACCAGATTTACGCCTCATAGGGCGAGGAAACGTAGTGTTCAGGCATTTTAATCCACATCGAGTGGACCGGCCCTGACGATCCAAGGCTTGTCTGCGCGCTTGCCTGGGGCTCAGGCTAGAGAGTCTCGAAGTGGTAATGACGATCCCTTGCCTTGGTTCGCAGATGGAAATCCAAATTCCAATATGACATTTTACGGTTTTAGTTGTATAATATTGACAACATAGTGGCATAGGACGCTAATGCCGTCTATGATTGATACATTTATATTTGAAGTCCTTTTCATACACTTTACACTATAATAGTATCAACATGATTTGTTTTAAACGTACCAAGCATGTTTGGCTATTATAAGGTAAAACTCTATCCTCCGGCTTGCGTTGCATTGTGTGATGGCACCTGAGTCTTATAATAGCTTCATGTTTCCAAAAAGCAATGCATTATTTGTTTTAGGCACTGGTATTCTTGGGATGAAACTCGCTCCATTTTATATGGCGTGGTCCCTTGATTTACCAAATTTTAAAGTAAAGTTTTAATTAACTGTTTTAGTTCTCACACCAGTCACATGACTGACCTGGAGTTTATTGTTTTAACCTAAACTCTAGGTGCCCCTATTTTCCACATGGGCAGCTAGTAGTTTTGCTTTTGTAGATTTATATTCACAAGATCCTGGTTTACAGCTGGAATGATATTAGGAAAGCTCTGTATCCGTGTATCTCTTTCAGTTGTGTTTTGTGTTATTTTCTGCTTCCATGTAATGTAAATTAAATCTCTGATATTTATCAAGTGTATATTATTTGTTAATACTCTGTATATTCTTGTACTCTGATGTAAACTGTTGTAATAACAATGAAATGTTCTTCTGTTTGCATTCTGATTTGTCGTGTTTTCAAAGCAATCTGTAATTCCCTTTATAGGGAAGTTTGGGTTGTTTCATTTTGGTATCAAAGCTTTGGTTTATAGAGCTCAAGAATAATCCACCTTAGAACCAGACGAAAGGATTCATCAGAGATTGGATTAGTAATATCCAATGAGAACGAATCGTTAGAGATGGGATCAGTAGTATACTAGAATCAGTCGGAAGAGTGTTGTTTTTCAAATAAAGATGGAAACAATTTATTTTTTTTGAAAATTTTAATCAGATTATGTGTATTTGAATATTTATTTTATATGAATTAGGACAATCCAGTATATAGAGATTTTTATATACGTCTGATCCACGTGTATTTGAAGTTTCAAATATACTGGATGGATATAGAATTACACTCTAGTAGCCCGAGGATGATTCTGATGATTGATAAATCATCATCAGAATTTATGTTTGAGTGACGAAAGTGGGATGTCTATATATTTCCGTTAGACTGGTGTGAGAACCAAAACTAGATAAGGTTATTGTTGTGATTTGACACACAAAAAAGGATTTATATATATATATAAATTATGAATTTGAAAAGATAATCGACTAATTGATTGATGATTGTGTTGTGTGATTATTCATTTGAACCAATATGATAATGCAAGGTAAATATAAGCGAAATTGAATCAAATATTGAACTGATTTGAAAATTTCTTGAAATTGCATGCATATACATGTATATACATTGAGCATGTCATAGCAAGGAGGCTAAGAAGAAGAATAAAATTGTATGCCCGACAAATAGGTACATGTTTACTAATTTATTGGGTTTGAATGATTTTATGAGCCGATTGGCTTTTTCTTTTTCTTTTTGAGATGAGAGGGCCTGTGTGGCGGTTTGGGGATTTTCCCGGTGCAAAGTAGGTTATGGCGAAATTTTTCAAAAAATTAGGGTGTTAGCCAAATTTTTGAAGAATTGGAAAATTCTTAGAAACTGAAAAGTTGAAGAATAAAAGCCAAACTGAAAGTTGAGTTGATTAGAAAAACAACTTTCAGCTCCTTCCTTTTCGAGGATGAAAAGATTTTAAGTGGGGGAGATTGTAACAACCTGAAAAATCAGAACCAATTTAAAATTTTCATTTTGGCAATTTTAATGATTTTTCAATATTTAAAATTATTTATTTTAAATAATTATGACTAGAAATTTATTTTGAATAAAATTAGAACATATATATTTATTTGAATCGAAGTTAGAATATAAATGTTTATTTTAACAATAAAGGGAATTGGAAATGGTGCGGTAGTTTGAAAATTCGATTTCAAATTTCATTTCAATGTACAAGATTCAAAATAAACCGAATTTTAGCGAAACCGGAAATATTTGAATCTGTTTGAAAATATATTTCCAACAAATCTTAAAAGTCAAAATTTCATAGCGGGAATAAAAAGTTATGTCTAATTGAAAATTCAGAATAGTCACTATGGAAATATAGCCCTTAAAAATATTAATGATATGGAATATTCAATTTTGATTTGAAATTGAAAATGAAGTTGAAATCGTTTTGAAAACGAATTTAAAACGATTTATAAAATACGTTTTAAATGGTAATCGACGAAATATATATATATATATACATACATACATACATATATATATATATATAATGGCCTGAATAGAATGCGCCGCGCAGCGGCAGTTCGCGAATTTCGATCATTGAATTCGAATGGACATTACGGAAGATCCGACTGTCAGATTCTCCTAAAACCGGAACCGTTGAATTCGTATCGAAAAGTGCTTTCCAAAGAATACAAGAGATTTGAAATCTAATAGTTGGATTTGGAATTATGTCCAAATCCAATTTGGAAATGGTCGCTGTAAGTGCAGTTCGATGACCGTTTATGGAAATTGACTGTACGGACCTTGATAAAATTATTAAAAATATCAATAATTTGTGTAAAACCATAATAAATGATTTGGAAGGAACTGGGATGAAAAAATCCATATTTGAAAAGATAAAAATATACTTTTATCGAAATGAACTAGTTATGAACTAGGATTATAATCCAATATTTTAAAATAAATAAATTGGATTTGAAATGGTTTTAAAAATAACCAAAATTTCCAATATATGGATTGGAATGGGTTTGAATCGAAATTATCTGCGAAATATCTCGATATTGGATTCCGTGATTATACGGATATTGTGGAGGAATTTGGAAGATATATATATATATATCGTTATTCCAAATACGATATTTGTTGATTTCAGAATTCGATATTGAATATAAGCTGATATAATTTCTATTCAAAGCCTTGTATTTAATATTGAATTGGACTTTGGGTTTGTCATGAACTGTGTTTTAAATGACACTATTCTTAAACCCAGTTGAGAAAAGATATAAATCTTTTTAATAAGATTTAATGAAGTTTACCAATTAATTAACATTTAATTGGAATTAAATTGAAATTGGTTTTTGTGTCTATCATGAACGGTGTTCTAAATAACACTTGTTCTTTAACCCGATTAACAATGGAATGAGATTTTGGGTTAGTCGTGAATGGTATCTTTAATAATACCGTTCTTAAACCCAATGGAGTTAAGAAAATTAGAAACTAATTAGAGATTAGCTAAGTTGAATGGTTTCCTGGGTATTGATCTGATGTTGGTTTCGGCCTTCAGGATTAATACTTAGGGAATTGTTCTCTTACTAATTTATGGTTAGAGACTGATGAGATGGGGTCTTCAGTAGCACTGTTCTTGAACCCCATGTGAAGAGAATAAATCTTTTAATTAAGATTGTTAGAGTTTCCAGTTAAATTTAATAATTGGAATAAAATAGAATGTGAATTGGGTTTATCGTGAACTGTGTTTTTAACGACATTCGTTCTTTAACCCTATCAACAATGAAATGTGATTTGGAATTTATAAATATTTTGTTAAGATTTAAAGGAGATTTTCCAAAGTAAATTTTTCCAATTTAACATATTAAATTGAAATTGAATGGAATTCGATTTGTTAATAATCAAGGTGAGCTTCAGTAGAGGAAGACTGTTAATACATATATACATACATATATATGGAATTTAAAAGGCTTTATCATTATTCCATTTATATTATCGGTTGGATATGGAAGTTTATATCGATTATATATATCTATCTGTTTTCCATGAAAATTCCATTGTTAATGGAATGAGATTTTGGGTTTATCGTGAGTTGTGTTTTAAATGACATTAGTTCTTTAGCCCACTTAAAGATAAGATCAATTTCTTAACTTTGAAGAAAATCAATAGCTAATGATTTTTAGAGATTAAAACTGAATTAGATTTTTAATGAATCTTTAATTAGATTGAAATGTGAATTTGATGACTAATATTATCAAATTCAAGAAATGATCGAGAATGGAGTATCACTAGTTTTGTTCCAAGCGATAATTAAATCTTTAATTAGATTTGTATGTGGAATGGTAATTAATTTTACCGATATCACCGCGGTGTTAGATATGAAGTATTACCAGTTTTACTTCATGGGATAAATAGGTTGGGATTGGGAAATTAAACTAATGATTACTTCTGTAAGGTTCGCTAATCCCGACTAGTTTGGATAAACCATAATTTGGTTTGAATTGATATCCAAAGGAAGATTAAATTTAAACAATTTATCTTTGGTAAAATTAATGGGAACCTTTCCCAAAGGATATGAATATTTAAATAGAAGAATATTCAAAATTGGAATGAGGCGTATGTTGTGTTTTTATAGCACTTGTTTATTATATACGTAAGTTATTCAGAAAGACCGGGTTTATCCCATTCTGAATAATCGATTCGACGTTAAGTCGAATATGAAGACGATGGTTGAAGACTGGAGGTCTTCACATCATTTGGATGATTACTAATGTCTTGATTGGGCTGTACACCCAAGAGGAGGTAATAAGTGGTGATCGTCCAGACGTACTTGGAGATCGATGGATATGCGAGGGCCTCTCTCCTGTATTGGACATATGGGACGAGGAATAAGGTGCCTCCGGTTTTGTTTAGACCCAGAACGAACTTGTAAATGAATGTGTGTTTGACATCGGATTTCATTCTGTGTGATTGATAGAAATCGGTTGCATAGTGCGAATTTCCTGTGTGGCATGCCGGGATGTAAATGATCAAGGCTTCTGTTGAAAAGCAGAGTCTTGTGGTTGATGATCAAAGCACGGCTTTAATATAGCATAGCTTTGTGTATAGCGTTGATTCGCGAGCCTCACACCCCGGTGTGAACCCGAAACAGGAGAGGACATCAGAGAGGATATGCGTTTCTTTCTAGCTAGGAGTGGTGTCTGGGTTTTGCACGCCCAGATGTTTTACTTATGTGGATGATGATAGCGAGGCGCCTCGGATATATCGGCAATACGGGGCCGACGGATGGTATGGTCTTTATACAGACTAGATTTACGCCTCATAGGGCGAGGAAACGTAGTGTTCAGGCATTTTAATCCACATCGAGTGGACCGGCCCTGACGATCCAAGGCTTGTTTGCGCGCTTGCCTGGGGCTCAGGCTAGAGAGTCTCGAAGTGGTAATGACGATCCCTTGCCTTGGTTCGCAGATGGAAATCCAAATTCCAATATGACATTTTACGGTTTTAGTTGTATAATATTGACAACATAGTGGCATAGGACGCTAATGCCGTCTATGATTGATACATTTATATTTGAAGTCCTTTTCATACACTTTACACTATAATAGTATCAACATGATTTGTTTTAAACGTACCAAGCATGTTTGGCTATTATAAGGTAAAACTCTATCCTCCGGCTTGCGTTGCATTGTGTGATGGCACCTGAGTCTTATAATAGCTTCATGTTTCCAAAAAGCAATGCATTATTTGTTTTAGGCACTGGTATTCTTGGGATGAAACTCGCTCCATTTTATATGGCGTGGTCCCTTGATTTACCAAATTTTAAAGTAAAGTTTTAATTAACTGTTTTAGTTCTCACACCAGTCACATGACTGACCTGGAGTTTATTGTTTTAACCTAAACTCTAGGTGCCCCTATTTTCCACATGGGCAGCTAGTAGTTTTGCTTTTGTAGATTTATATTCACAAGATCCTGGTTTACAGCTGGAATGATATTAGGAAAGCTCTGTATCCGTGTATCTCTTTCAGTTGTGTTTTGTGTTATTTTCTGCTTCCATGTAATGTAAATTAAATCTCTGATATTTATCAAGTGTATATTATTTGTTAATACTCTGTATATTCTTGTACTCTGATGTAAACTGTTGTAATAACAATGAAATGTTCTTCTGTTTGCATTCTGATTTGTCGTGTTTTCAAAGCAATCTGTAATTCCCTTTATAGGGAAGTTTGGGTTGTTTCATTTTGGTATCAAAGCTTTGGTTTATAGAGCTCAAGAATAATCCACCTTAGAACCAGACGAAAGGATTCATCAGAGATTGGATTAGTAATATCCAATGAGAACGAATCGTTAGAGATGGGATCAGTAGTATACTAGAATCAGTCGGAAGAGTGTTGTTTTTCAAATAAAGATGGAAACAATTTATTTATTTTGAAAATTTTAATCAGATTATGTGTATTTGAATATTTATTTTATATGAATTAGGACAATCCAGTATATAGAGATTTTTATATACGTCTGATCCACGTGTATTTGAAGTTTCAAATATACTGGATGGATATAGAATTACACTCTAGTAGCCCGAGGATGATTCTGATGATTGATAAATCATCATCAGAATTTATGTTTGAGTGACGAAAGTGGGATGTCTATATATTTCCGTTAGACTGGTGTGAGAACCAAAACTAGATAAGGTTATTGTTGTGATTTGACACACAAAAAAGGATTTATATATATATAAATTATGAATTTGAAAAGATAATCGACTAATTGATTGATGATTGTGTTGTGTGATTATTCATTTGAACCAATATGATAATGCAAGGTAAATATAAGCGAAATTGAATCAAATATTGGACTGATTTGAAAATTTCTTGAAATTGCATGCATATACATGTATATACATTGAGCATGTCATAGCAAGGAGGCTAAGAAGAAGAATAAAATTGTATGCCCGACAAATAGGTACATGTTTACTAATTTATTGGGTTTGAATGATTTTATGAGCCGATTGGCTTTTTCTTTTTCTTTTTGAGATGAGAGGGCCTGTGTGGCGGTTTGGGGATTTTCCCGGTGCAAAGTAGGTTATGGCGAAATTTTTCAAAAAATTAGGGTGTTAGCCAAATTTTTGAAGAATTGGAAAATTCTTAGAAACTGAAAAGTTGAAGAATAAAAGCCAAACTGAAAGTTGAGTTGATTAGAAAAACAACTTTCAGCTCCTTCCTTTTCGAGGATGAAAAGATTTTAAGTGGGGGAGATTGTAACAACCTGAAAAATCAGAACCAATTTAAAATTTTCATTTTGGCAATTTTAATGATTTTTCAATATTTAAAATTATTTATTTTAAATAATTATGACTAGAAATTTATTTTGAATAAAATTAGAACATATATATTTATTTGAATCGAAGTTAGAATATAAATGTTTATTTTAACAATAAAGGGAATTGGAAATGGTGCGGTAGTTTGAAAATTCGATTTCAAATTTCATTTCAATGTACAAGATTCAAAATAAACCGAATTTTAGCGAAACCGGAAATATTTGAATCTGTTTGAAAATATATTTCCAACAAATCTTAAAAGTCAAAATTTCATAGCGGGAATAAAAAGTTATGTCTAATTGAAAATTCAGAATAGTCACTATGGAAATATAGCCCGTAAAAATATTGATTTTGCAAACGACCTCCATTTCCGACGAGACCACTTTTGTTGGATCCGAAATGTCAAATTGGTTCTTGATTCCAATTTTCATAATTTTTAGAACCAATATATGAGCGTGGCAAAATAAAACGTGTTTTGTCAATTTCAGTCAATTTGGATCGACCAGAAAATGACAATTTTTCAAACGGTCTCCAAATTTGACGAAATTAGTTTTGTTAGGACCGTATCGTCAAAACATAGCTAGATTTATTTTTCTGGAATTTTTAGAATCAGTATGTGGCCCCGGTAAATTAAAATGTACATTAAAATTAAATATATATTGATTTATATTTTAATTTCAGCGAAAAATGATTGAAATGATAGAATTGGGTTACGAAACATATCTCATTGTGTTCGAAATAGGGGTATTTAGCTAGGGGCGACAGTCATTGGGTATGATTCGTGGTTCGGATGGATAAGCAATTTTTTGGAAATGAAAATTTATTAAGTAATATAATTCTATATATCCTCACTCCTCACTTCTCTCTCTCCCCGTTGACCTTCGGTTCGAATAAAAAAATGATAAACGATCGATCCGTCCAGGCGCCGCCGGGCCCCAGCGTTGGCTACCGCCACCCTCCAGACCTCGTCGCACCACCACCCCCTCCGTCCTCCCTCTGTCCAGTCCCCTTTGAACCCCCAAATCAATTTGAAGACCGCCGGCCCCCTGAAACTCTAACCGCTGCGCGTGGCCGTTGCGCCCCCCTCAGACCGCCGCATCCTCTCTCCAGCGCTCATCCTCTCTCCCCCATTTAAAAATATGAACCCTTGCTAAGCCATCCACCCCAAAACAGCCACAAACTTGCCACCATGGCTCGAGGCCGCCGCCTTTGGTCACTGAGCACCTCCCCGACCCTCCTCCGACCTATAATTTTCTTCAAATAAAAAAGGTATGTTTTATTTATATATTTCTTCATATGCTATTAATTTAAGAAAAAACTGTTTTTATATATATATAATATTGTTTTAAAAACATAATTTTATGAATGATGTAAAGATCAGATTTTTAATACAAAAAAAGATCAGTTTTTTAAAATAGAAAAGATGTGATCTTTCATGATATAAAGATTAGATATTTCATTGAATAAAAGTACGGATTTTTTTAATATATAAATGATTTTGAAATAAAAATATAATTTTTATATATATGCCTTTAGAATAAAAAAAATTCGATTTTTATTTATGTGAACAACATATAAAGAGGAGGTTTTTATTATCATGAAAGCGAAGTAAAGATAAGATTTTTATTTTCATGAAAGCGAAGTAAAAAATATGATTTTTTTTATGAAGTAGGCAAGATAAAAATTGGATTTTTATAATATGGCTTTGAAATAAAAATGTGATTTTTAATATAAATTGCATTGAAACAGATTGCGTTAGAATCAGAGCAGCGAATCTGAGTGACGATAGGAATGACGGAGTGGAAACCCAAAGGTGAGAACTTCTCACTTTAATTTTATTTTCTAGTTAAAATATATACTAGGATGCAGATAATGCTTAGCAGCACCCGACACCGTCGTCCACAGACCAAGGACGACTTGTTTGATTATGATGTGTTGTGAAGTTTGATTGTGATTTTGATGTGAAGTGGATAATAAAATATTCATGTGTTAAAGTAAATATTGTATAGTTAAAAATATAATTTTTAATGTATATACGAATGAAAATAAATATTCATTTACAAATCGGACGATTTGTTTATGTATACACATTGGACTGATATGGATTGGGACGATAAAATTTTACACATCGCCCAACTGCACAAATGAAATTCATTATTTGTTGATTGAAACCCCACACGGGTATTGGGATGATATTTGACGTACACTAATCCCAATTGTTTAGTTGTATGTCAATCGATAGGTTGACAAACTGTTGAAAGCGTTAATTTTTACATTTAATGCTCGTACAGTGTAGAATGCACTCCGGATGATGGATTGTTGTATTCATTGTTGTTATATACATATGTTGTATGAAATCCATATAAATATCATTATGTGGTAATTTACTGTGTCTGATTCCAGTTCAAAAAGAATGGATATTTTAAAATAAGGAATATTTTAAAATAATATTCAGAAAAGAATCAAAATCTGATTTCGATGTTCGATTTTGGATGGACACAAATATATTTAAATATATAAAACCATGTGGATTAGATTGACGCCATTTTGATGTTAACGATATTGATATCGATTTTATTCATTTTTATAATGAATATCGAAAAGGAAGTGATTTCAAAATCTAATGTTTTGAAAATATTATCATTTATATATTAATGATATGGAATATTCAATTTTGATTTGAAATTGAATCTGAAGTGGAAATCATTTTGAAAACGAATTTAAAACGATTTATAAAATACGTTTTAAATGGAAATCGACGAAATATTAATATTATATATATAATGGCCTGACTAGAACGCGCCACGCTGCGACAGTTCACGAATTTCGACCATTGACTTCGAATGGACATTATGGGAGATCCGACCATCAGATTCTCCTAAAACTGGAATCATTGGGTTCGTATCGAAAAGAGCTTTCCAAAGAATACAAGAGATTTGAAATCTAATGGTTGGATTTGGAATAATGTCCAAATAAAATTTGGAAAAGGTCGCTGTAAGTGCAGTTCGATGACCGTTTATGGAAATCGACTGTACGGGGCTTGATAAAATTATTAAAAATATCAATAATTTGTGTAAAATCATAATAAATGATTTGGAAAGAATTGGGATGAATAATTCCATATTTGTAAAGATAAAAATATATTTTTATCGAAATGAACTAGTTATGAACTAGGATTATAATCCAATATTTTTAAATAAATAAATTGGATTTGAAATGGTTTTAAAAATAACCAAAATTTCTAGCATATGGATTGGAATGGGTTTGAATCGAAATATTCTGTGGAATATCTCGATATCTGTGATTATACGGATATTGTGGAGGAATTTGAAAGATATATATATCGTTATTCCCAATACGATATTTGTTGATTTCAGAATTTGATATTGAATATAAGCCGATTTAATTTCTATTCAGTGCCTTGTAATTAATATTGAATTGGCTTTTGGGTTTGTCGTGAACTGTGTTTTAAATGACACAGTTCTTAAACCCAGTTGAGAAATGATATAAATCTTTTTATTAAGATTTAATGAAGTTTACCAATTAATTAACATTTAATTGGAATTAAATTGAGATTGGTTTTTGGGTTTACCATGAACGATGTTCTAAATAACACTTGTTCTTTAACCCGATTAACAATGAAATAAGATTTTAGGTTTGTCGTGAATGGTATATTTAATAGTACCGTTCTTAAACCCAACGGAGTTAAGAAAATTTGAAACTAACTAGAGATTAGCTAAGTTGAATGGTTTCTTGGGTATCGATCTGATGTTGATTTCGGCCTTCATGATTAATACTTAGGGAATTGTTCTCTAACTAATCTACGGTTAGAGACTGATGAGATGGGGTCTTTAGTAACACTATTCTTGAAACCCATGTGAAGAGAATAAATCTTTTAATTAAGATTGTTAGAGTTTCCAATTATATTTGATAATTGGAATAATATGTAATGTGAATTGGGTTTATCGTGAACTGTGTTTTTAACGACATTCGTTCTTTAATCCGATTTACAATGAAATGTGATTTGGAATTTATAAATCTTTTGTTAAGATTTAAAGGAGATTTTCCAAAGTAATTTTTTCCCATTTAATATATTAAATTGGAATTGAATGGAATTCGATTTGGTAATAATCGAAGTGAGCTTCTATAGAGGAAGACCGTTAATATATACGGAATTTAAAAGGCTTTGCTGTTATTCCATTTATATTATTAGTTGGATATGGAAGTTTATATTGATTATATATATTGATCTGTTTTCCATGAAAATTCCCTTGTTAATGGAATGAGATTTTGGGTTTATCATGAGCTGTGTTTTAAATGACATTAGTTCTTTAACCCAGTTAAAGATAAGATTAATTTCTTAATTTTGAAGAAAATATTTAGCTAATGATTTTTGGAGATTAAAACTGAATTAGAGTTTCAATGAATCTTTAATTAGATTGAAATGTGAATTTGATGACTAAAATTATCAAATTCAAGAAATGATCGAGAATGGAGTATCACTAGTTTTGCTCCAAGCGATAGTTAAATCTTTAATTAAATTTGAACATGAAATATTAATTAATTTTACCGATATCACCGTGGTGTTAGATATGAAGTATTACCGGTTTTACTTCATGGGATGAATAGGTTGGGATTGGGAAATTAAACTAATGATTACTTCGGTAAGGTTCGCTAATCCCGACTAGTTTGGATAAACCATAATTTGGTTTGAATTAATATCCGAAGGAAGATTAAAGAATAAATTTAAAGAATTTATCTTTGATAAAATTAATGGGAACCTTTCCCAAAGGATATGAATATTTAAATAAAAGAATATTCAGAATTGGAATGAGGCGTATGTTGTGTTTTTATGGCACTTGTTTATTATATACGCGAGTTATTCAGAAAGACCGGGTTTATCCCATTCTGAATAACTGATTCGATGATAAGTCAAAGATGAAGACGGTGGTTGAAGACCGGAGGTCTTCACAACGTTTGGATGATTACTGATGTCTTGATTGGGTTGTACACCCAAGACGAGGTAATAAGTGGTAATCGTCCAGACGTACTTGGAGATCGACGGATATGTGAGGGCCTCTCTCCTGTGTTGGACATATCGGACGGGGAATAAGGTGCCTCCGGTTTCGTTCAGACCCAGAACGAACTTGTAAATGGATGTGTCTTTGACATCGGATTTCATTCTGTGTGATTGACAGACATCGGTTGCATAGCATGAATTGCCTGTGTGGCATGGTGAGATGCAAATGATCAAGGCTTCTGTTGAAAAGCAGAGTCTTGTGGTTGATGATCAAAGCACGGCTTTAATATAGCATAGCTTTGTGTATAGTGTTGATTTGCGAGCCTTACACCCCGTTGTGAACCAGAAACGGAAGAGGACATCAGGGAGGACATGCGTTTCTTTCTAGCTAGAGTGGTGTCTGGGTTTTGCATGCCCAGGTGTTTTACTTATGTGGATGATGATAGCGAGGCACCTCGGATATATCGGCACTGTGGGGCCGATGGATGGTATGGTCTTTATACAGACCAGATTTACGCTCCATAGGGCGAGGAAACATAGTGTTCAGGCATTTTAATCAACATCGAGTGGACTGGCCCTGACGATCCATGGCTTGTCTGCGCGCTTGCCTGAGGCTCAGGCTAGAGAGTCTCGAAGCGGTAAGGACGATCTTTTGCCTTGGTTCACAGATGGAAATCCAAATTCCAATATGACATTTTACGGTTTTAGTTGTATACTATTGGCGACATAGTGGCATGAGACGCTAATGTCGTCCATGATTGATACATTTATATTTGAAGTTGTTTTCATACACTTTACACTATAATAGTATCAAAACGATTTCTTTTAAACGTACCAAGCATGTTTGGCTATTATTAGGTAAAACTCTATCCTTCGGCTAGCGTTGCATTGTGTGATGGGACCTAAGTCTTATAATAGCTTCATTTTTCCAAAAAGCATTGCGCTGTTTGTTTTATGCACTGGTATTCTTGGGAGGAAACCCGTTCCGTGTTATACGGCGTGGTCCCTTGATTTACCAAATTTTAAGGTAAAGTTTTAATTAACTGTTTTAGTTCTCACACTGGTCACATGACTGACCAAGAGTTTATTGTTTTAACCTAAACTCTGGGTGCCCCTATTTTTCCACACGGGCAGCTAGTACTTTTGTTTTTGCATTATATTCACAGGATCCTGGTTTACAGCTGAAATGATATTCGGAAAGCTCTGTATCCGTGTATCTCTTTCAGTTGTGTTTTGTATTATTTTCCGCTGCTATGTAATGTAAATTAAATGTAAATGTAAATGTAAATGTAAATGTAAATGTAAATGTAAATGTTCTTTTGTTTGCATTCTGATTTGTCATGTACTCAAAGCAATCCGTGCTTTCCTTTATGGGTAAGTTTGAGTCGTTTCATATTATCTCTGTCTTTTCTACCGGATATCAGACAAGCCAACTCGAGCTTCGATAGATTGAGATTTAAAAAAAATGGTCCGTCAATACTGGGGTTGTTACACCAATTGTGATCAAGTGCTCCGAATGCGGTATATTCAGGTGTAAGTAATAGGATTGTTTACATATGTTTAAACAAAAGAAGAAACAATTTTGAAAATTTCAAGAAGAAGACGAAATCATTTCTAGTGGGATAAGAATAGTTCAGATTCTAGCTTCTTCAAACTGAGAAAGTGATAATGACATGGAAAAAGTAAATGTTTGCTTCATAGCTCTTAGTGGAGTAAATTTTCCTATAATGATGTTCTAGAAATAAGTATTAAACTTGAGATAAATTAAGAAATATGAGGAAATTATATAAAGCAAGTATAAGAAAATTAAACAGAGCCGCGACAGAGATTGGTATACTTAAAGATTATAAAAGTATTTTATTAGAGGGAATAGAAATTTAACAAATATCATGTGAAAGTTTAGCTTCTCAAAATATTACTTTAACTAGTGAAGTTAAAGTTGGTAATGTTGAAAACGATAAGCTTAACAAAGAATTTTTGTGAATTGAAATGTAATTTGGATTTAACTGAAAATGAAGGTTTTGATCTAAAATAAAAATTGGACCAAGTTACTAATAATGTTTCAAAATTAACGAAGGAAAACATAGTTCAGAAAATTTGATTAAAATATTAAAATCGTCTAAAAATATTATTGTACTTCGTTTCGAGAAAGCAAAACAAAATAATCAAAAGAAATATAACACCAAAAATTTTTATAAAAAAAAGAATAGTACGAATGAAAATATTTCAAATTCAAAAATTATAAAAAATTGCAAACCAAAAATAAATGACAACTCATATATAGATAGTGTCTTAATAAATATTGTTCAGTGTAGTAATTATATTTCTACAGGTTCCAAACCCTCTTGGGCATGACTACCTTTTTCGTCTAACACATAGAGCTGCAGATTATGAAGTGGATACTAATAAAAGTTATTATTTCATTGTAGGTACCCAAAAATAGAAAGGAGAAATGGATAGTCACTAGTGGATGTTCCGTACACATGATAGGAAAAGCGAGTATGTTTGCAATATTAAATATACGAAAGGAGGAAACATAAATTTCATAGACAACTCAAATGAAATTGGAGATGTTATCAATATCGGTATACCTACCTCTCTTTTTTATCATAAATGTGTTACTAGTTTAAAATCCAAAGAGTGGTGTTCCAAGTATAAGACATTTATGCTATAATGGTTTTATATTATTTTTCGAAAAGATAATTATAAAATTTTGATCAAGACAAAAACTTAAATTTTAAAGGTAAAGAAAATCTAGTATCTACTTTTAATATATATATCAAATATGATAATTGTACATGTCTAGTCACCAATCACAATGATCTCTCGCTTTGGTAGAAACAATTTTGTCATATTAATTTTAAATATCTTGATAAATTAGATAAGAATGAAGTATTAGGCGGTTTGCCAAAAATATACTCTAAAGTTAATAATTTATGCGATGCATTTTAATACAGAAAAAATAGAGAAAATTTATTTTGAATCTAAAAGTAAGTACCATTTGAAAAACCACAAGAATTGCTACATTTAGATTTATTTTGTCATACTCAAGTAAGATCAGTAAATCATAATATGTACCTAAGTACGATTGTTAATGATTATTGTAGATTCACTTGGACATTTTTTTTGAAACACAAAATTGATAATTTTGAAATATTTAAGAAAGATGTTAAAGTAATTATGAATTTAAGAAATTTAAAAGAGAAGTACTAGAAGTGATCATAGAGGAGAATTTGAAATGAATTATTTGAAAAAAATTGCAACAACAAATGTATTAGTCACAACTTCCATTTTTCACAAACAACACAACAAAATGGTAAAATTGAAAGGAAAAATTGGGCTTTGTAGAATTTTGCACTAATATTGCTAAGTAGTAGTAACTTAAAGAATTTTTAAACCAAAGTCGTTGCTATTACTTGCTATATACTTAATCATATATTTTTGAAATCATTAACTAAAAATGCTTATTATGATACGTTTTATGGAAGAAAAAAAAATCTAAAGCCCCGATTTTTTGAATTGTGTTCAAAATGTTTTTTTTTGAATACTAAAGATCGGTTAGGAACCCAGAAGTCGATGAAGGAATTTATATTGTCTATTTAGAATGAATCAAAGCTTATAGAGAATTTAATACAAGAACTAATAAAAGTGAATAAAGTTTAAGCGTTTTCTTTTGATGAATAATTTAAAAATAAAACAAAAACAAATATGAAGAAATTATAGAAATAAACCAAACTTTTATTCTAGAAAACAATGAAATGAAGATGAAAATATGAATAATAATATGGTGTTTTTAGCCTCAAGGAAAAAATAAATGAAAACTTGTTCTATAAGGACAAGGGGCTAAAATTTTATCCATAAGGACAAATTTTAGTGTAAAGGGAGGAATTTTGGGGCATACTACAATTCCTCCCTTTACACTGAAATTTGTCCTTATGGATAAAAATTTAGCCCCTCGTTCTTATGGAACAATTTTTTGTCCATTTTTCCCTTCACATTGTTTTCTTGTAATAATAATACCAACAATGCCTTATGATCACCCCCAAGATTTCTAAAAGACCATCCTAAAGATAATAAAATTAGAGATGTAAATAGTAGAGTCACAACTAAAAACCGGTTAAATCAAATAGGCCTTACAGATTTTATTTCAAAAACTAAACCTTATAATTAGATAGAGTTGTTAAAGATAATTTTTGAATATTTGTAATGCCAAAAAAACTTAATTAATTTAAATGAAATAATGTATGAGATTTTGTAATAAGATGGGTGATCAATTAGTATTGGAAAAAATGGGTATCTAAAAATACAACTAATGGAAATGGCAATATAATTAATAATAAAGCAAGATAAGTTACTCAGGGGTACAATTAAGAAGAAGGAGTTGAGTATGAAGAAATTTTTGCACTTATAGCTTGAATAGAAGTAAAAAAAATTACTTCCATTTGCATGTAATTATAACATCAAATTATATAGAATAGAAGTTGAATTTGGTTTTTTTAATAGTTTTATAAAATAAATCATTTATGTTGGAAAACCATCCTTGTTTGTTGAAAAGATTCTAAATCATGTTTGTGAACTAAATAAGCATTATATGGTTTGAAACCAGAATCGGTGCTCGGCAAAATAGACTAAAATGCCATTTATTAAATATTGGTTTTCAAATTGGTAAAGTTGACACTACATTATTTATCAAAAAAAAATGATGGTATTTTACCAGTAAAAATTTATACTGATGATATAGTATTTGATTCTCTAAATGAAAATATGTGTAATGATTTTTCAGATATTATGAAAAATGAAATTGAATTGTCTCGAGTGGGAGAATTGAAATTCTTTTTAGTTTTATACATTAAATAGTTAGAAATGGAATTTTCATTTATAAGGAAAAATACTTCAGAGAATTATTAGAATGTACTAAAATGAATAAACTTCAATTAAAGCGACTCAAGTGATTACTATCTTGTTTTTGGACCAAAATAGGAATGGTAAGGAGTTTGATTAAAAAATATATGAAAGCAAAAATATTACTACTAGTTAACCCGATATTATGATGAGCTGTTGTTTGAGTGCAGAACTTTTAGTACAACGCAAGGAAGCACGTCACTGATTTGTGATGCGAATTTTGAGATACTTAGCCAACAACAAAAATTATGAACTCTTCTACTCGAAAGGTAACCCATCCAAGTTATCTTTATATAGTGATGTTGATTTTGGAGGTTATAAGACGGACCGAAAGAGTACGAGTAGCACTTGTCGCTTCATCGATCATCGCTGTTAGTGCAGTTCGGTGGCCGTTATTGAAACCGACTGTACGGGCCTTGATAAAATTATTAAAAATACTAATAATTTGTGTAAAATCATAATATATGAATTGGAAAGAATTAGGGTGAAAAATTCCATATTTGAAAAGATAAAAATATATTTTTATCGAAATGAATTAGTTTTGAACTAGATTTGAAATAGTTTTGAAAATAATCAGAATTTCCAATATGTGAATTAGAATGGATTAGAATCGAAATTATCTTTGGAATATTTCGATGTTGGATTTCGTGATTATACAGATATGGTTGTGGAAATTTGAAAGATATATTTATATCGTTATTTCCAATACAATATTTGTTGATTTTAGAACTTGATATTGAATATAAGTCGATATATTTTCTATTCAGAGCCTTGTATTTAATATCAAATGGGATTTTGGGTTCGTCGTCAATGGTGTCTTCAATAACACTGTTCTTGAATCCAGTTTAGAAAGGAATAAATCTTTTAATTAAGATTTAGTGAAATTGTCTAGTTAATTAGTATTTAATTAGAATTGAATTTAAATTGGTTTGGGGTTTATCGTGAGTGGTGTTTTGAATAACACTTGTTCTTTAACTCGATTAACAATGGAAAGTGATATTGGGTTTACGTGAACCGTGTTTTAGATGACATTGGTTCTTTAACCCAGTTAAAGACAGTATATTGATTTGTGGGAAGATTAAAACTAAGTGGGGTTTTAATGAATTTTTAATTAGATTAAAATGATCGAGAATGGAGTATCACCAGTTTTGCTCCAAAGCGATAGTTAAATATTTAATTAGATTTGAACGTGAAAAGGTAATTAATATTTACCGATAACATCATGGTGTTAGATATGGAGTATTACCAGTTTTTCTCCATGGGATGAATAGGTTGGGATTGGGAAACAAAATAAATAATTACTTCGGTGTGGTTCGCTAATCCCGACTAGTTTGGAAACCTTAACACGGTTTGAAATGATATCCAAAGGAAGATTAAAGAATAAATTTAGAAGAATTTATCTTTGATAAAATTAATGGGAACCTTTCCCTAAGAATGTGAATATTTGAATAAAAGTATATTCTGAGTTGGAATGAGGCGTATGTTGGGTTTGTGTAACATTTGTTTATTATATACGCGAGTTATTCGGAAAGGCCGGGTTTATACCCATTCTGAATAACCGATTCGACGATAAATCGAAGATGAAGACGGTGGTTGAAGACCGGAAGTCTTCACATCGTTTGGATGATTATTGATGATCTTGATTGGGCTGTACACCCAAGAGGAGGGAATCAGTTGGTGATCGTCCAGGAAACGTGTGTTCAGGAATTGCCAGTCCTCAAAAGTAAGAGAGGACCGGGAAACGTGTGTTCAGGAATTGCCAGTCCTCAAAAGTAAGAGAGGACCGGCCTTGGAGGTTCCAAGGGATCGCTGTGTGTGGTCCTGAGACATTTTCTAGAGTGTCTCGAACGGAGAGGAGCTTGCCCCTTGCCTCGACTCATGATGGAATCCAATTTCCAATACGTGACATTGCGGTTTTGATTGTAGTGCCTAGTATGGTGACATAGTAAATGGTAGCTATGCCGTCTATGATTGATACTTATGATTGAAATTGTTTTGACACTATACACTTATAGTAATATCAAAATAATGTGTTTTAAACGTATCAAGCATTCTTTGGCTATTATAAGGAAAAACCCTATCCTCCAGCTTGCGTTGCATTGTGTGATGGGACCTGGGTCTTATAATAGCTTTATTTTTCTTTATTTAGCATTGCGCTGTTTGTTTTATGCACTGGTATTCTTGGGAGGAAACCCGTTCCGTGTTATACGGCGTGGTCCCTTGATTTACCTAACTTTAAAAATAAAGATTAATAATTGTTTTAGTTCTCACACCAGTCACATGACTAACCTGGAGTTTATTGTTTTAACCTAAACTCTGGGTGCCCCTATTTTCCACACGGGCAGCTAGTAGTTTTGGTTTTGTAGATTTATATTCACAGGAACCTGGTTTACAGTCGAAATGATATTCGGAAAGCTCTGTATCCGTATATCTCCTTTCAGTTGTATGTTATATTATTTTTCCGTTGCTATGTATTTAAATGTAATTTAAATCTCTGATATTTGTGAAATGTGTAATATTTATTCATACTCATTATATTCTTTTATTCTGATGGAATTGTTATAATAAACAAGGAAATGTTCTTCTGTTTGTGTTTTGATTCGTCTTGTCCTCAAAACAATCCGTGCTTTCCTTACCGGGGAAGTTCGGGTCATTTCAACTGGTGTGAGTAAAACAATTTAAAACAGTTTGAACCATTTAACGATATCTCATAAGACCACACCGTATAAAGGAACGGGTTTTTTCCCTTATGAGAATCCAAATCAATTTGATTTAACTTTCAAATCATTTTGAAAGAAACGATAATCTTTATATCAAAACTCACTGATATTATAATAGTGTCTATCAACTATAATATAATAATCATCTTGCAGAACGCTTTCATCTCACGTTTTACATACACAGTATACAATCAAAATCGCGAGCACTTATTGAGTAATGGATTTCCAACTATGACAAGGTATGGAACCACCTTTCGATAGTGTACCTCTAGAGAGGAATACACTGGGTTCAACAAGAACATCTTGCAACCCGACCACACATAACCGACCATTCATTTTGCTTGAGTGCATCGAATGTATATCACCAACGATTGGGATCATCAACCGTTTCTCAAATGGGACAGCATCGAATAGATTAAAGAATGAATGAATATCTATAGATATGTGATAATACACCCTAATTGACAGCCAACCACTTAGCCATGTTGCCTGCCCTATTTTTGTCATTTCCTAGTTGTGAGGCTAGAGGCCACGCTTATCTCTGACAGATCACACATTTATTCACTTTGAATGTCACATCGTCATACCCGCCAAATCACAAATTGATTTTCCCAAAAATACAACGGGTATACAGCTAAGAGAAATGAATTCCTCCGCCACCATACGTACATACGTTTGAAGAGATCAACTTACGTGATTGTAACAACCCGGAAAATACGAGCCAATTTAAAAATTTTAAATTGGTTATTTCAAAGGAATTTGAACAATTGAAATAGAATATTTCAATAAAATAGTGAATTAGAAATAGTGAGTCAGTTTGAAAATTTGAATTCAAACTTTGACTGACTGTGCAGGGTGGAAAATATAACGGATTTTAGCAAAACCAAAAATATTTAAATCTGTTAGTGAATACCTTTCTAACGAATCTGAAAAATCGAAATTTCATAACGGGAATCAATTGTTATGGCCGAATGAATTTTCAGAAAGGTCGCTATATAGAATATATAGCCCTGGAAAATTGGTCCTTTTTCAAACGACCTCGGAATTCGACGAAACCACTTTTGTTGGGTCCGGGATGTCAAATTATTGCTAAGTTTCAAATTTAATAATTTTTGAAGCTAGTATGCGAGCGTGGAAAAAGAAAATGTGTTTGGTCAATTTCTGTTAAATTGGATCGACCAGAAATTGGCCATTTTTCAAACGATCTCAGAATTTGACGAAGCTAGTTTTTTTGGGACCGTAGCATCAAAACATAGCTAGAATTATTTTTCTGGAATTTTTCGAATCAGTTTGTGGCCCTGGCAAATTGAAATGTATGTTCGAAGTTAAAATTAAATGTTTAATACTTTAATTTGAAAAATAACTGACTGTAACAGTCGAATTGGCCAACGAAACATATCTCATTGTGTCCAGAATGGGGTTATTTAGCTAGAGGCGACAGTCGTTGGGTTTGAATTGGTGTCCGTGTGGAGAAACAGTATTTTAAAATATAATAAAACCATGGGCCAATCAAAATAAGCCTTCCATTATTTAAAAAAAACGAAGAAACCCTTTTCTTTCTTCCCCGATCGACGGCGACGCGAGCTCCAACCTTCCCCTTTAAATCGACGCCGCCTCAGCCCCCTATCGCCGCCGCCACTACCATCAGTCGACGCCGCCGCCTCCCCTCTTGCAATCCGACCTACCCTCGTCACCTCCCTCCTCCCCATCGACGAGAACGAGGCCCAGGAAGTCCGACACTTCCCAGCGCCGCCACATGCGCCGCCACATGCGCCGCCGACCACCGAACCACCCCAAACCGCCCTGCGCTGACTCCCCTCTCCTCCCTCTTCCACGTCATCACCTCCGATCATCCCCTCATGCCTCGGTTTTCGCGAAAACCACAACTCTAGTTTTGAACCATCGTGAAAGGTGAGTTCTTTTTGATGTTTGCACTTTGAAAAATCATATCTTTATGGTATGTTGACGAAATTCGATGAAACAGGAAACATCGAGACCGCAAGGAAGCTCTCTACCACATAGAAGAGACCGCGGATTTTTCTGAGTCATCTACGATTTTTAGCACTCCGAAAACCAATGTGAGAAATCTAAATTAAATGAATTTGAATGGAAAATGTCGTGTATAAATTATATAAGCGAAATATAAATTACACACGTGTTGTATACCTCATGTACATGCATTGTGTAAGCTATATAAGTGAAGTATGAATTATACATGCACAGAATAATTAGTATATGTGTTGAAATGCAAGTGAAATATAGCAATAATATATATATCTATATATACTCCCCTCGTCCACAAACCATGGACGATATTTATTGTTGTGAATTGGTGTGAAATATTGGATGAAAAATGCGAATGGTTGAATAATTGTTTGTGGTTGATATTGATTAGTTGTGGTTGAAAAATACCCATTGGTGATTGGAATGAATTGGAAAAAATTGTGGAAACAAAAATAAAACATGCCGCCTGCGTGCGAATTAGATGCATGAATCCCCATTGTCAAAAATCACGAGATTTTAAGGTAGAGCGAGGAGCTGTACTAGGGACGGTGCCGGTTTTAACTACCCTGCCGTTATGCTGCCGAAATTTTGAATAATATTCATGTGTTAGAATTATTTTCATATGTTGAAATTATCTTCATGCGTTGAAATTAAAGTCATGTGTTGAAACTATATCCATGTATGGAAATGTTCATGTGTTGAAAAGTGATGTGTGAAAATTAAATTCATGTGTGAATGAATGAAGTGTTTAAACAATAAAAATCACATTTTTATAATATATATGAGGTATGTAAAATATTCGCCTTATATATAAATAGTTTCAACAATAAAAATTTCATCTTTCTTATATGAACAACCTATATAAAATATCCATGTGTGGAGGTGCTCATGTGTTGAGAAGTGTGTGTATTGAAAAAGTTCATGTGTTGAGTAAAAAGATTGAACAATAAAAATTACATTTTTATTGAAACTATGAAGTGTTGAAAACATTCATAGGTTGAATAAATATTTTAAATGATAAAAATATCATTTTTATCATATATGTGATATGCTAAAGATATGCGAGCGTTGAAATTAATATTTGTGAAAGAAATATTATTTTTAACATGCATAGGAACTAAATAAAATAGTCATGTGTTGAAATATATTTTAGTTCGCCAAAATTATCAATTTTGAAATGTGAAGTGTTAAAAATAGACACTTGTTCAAATAAATATGCATGAGTTGAAATATTCATTAATTAGCTAATGATATGATTTTTGCCTATGCATGCAACATTAGAATGAATGGTGTTTTTAAACCAAATTGAATCAAATATGAAGTTGAATAGAAAATGATAAGTGATAAGAATTGTATATATGTACATGCATATTTGTGGAACAGGTTATAGCAAAGAGGCTAGAGAAGAGGAATAAAATTTTGTGCCCGACAAATAGGTACACATTTACTGTTTTGTTTGGGTGATGATTTTATGAGCCTGTTGGCTAGCCGCTTGGCTTTTTCTTTTTCTTTTTTACATGAGACGCCCGTGTGGCTATTTGGGAATTTCCCCAGCCTCTCCTGTACAAAGGAGGTTATGGCGAAATTTTCCAAAAATTAAAGGCGTTAGTGAAATATTTGAAGTGAAAATGATATAGGAATTTTTGAATGAACTATATTTATATAAATATATAAATATAAATAAAATTAAAACGAAACGTGGCCATGCAGTTCGTGTTTTGAAACCGTGATTTCAAACGACTAGTGCGGGAAATCCGACCATTGGATTTTCCTGAAACCGCAACCGTTGGGTTCGCCTTGGAAATATCTTTCCAACGACACCAACTTTGTGAAGATCCGACGGTTGGATTGTCTGGAATGTTTAATTCAAATTTGAAGAAAAACAGCGCCAGAAACGATTATATTTATATATATATAAATATAATTAAATTAAATCGAATAACGACGCTGTAGTTTGTAAATTGAAATCGTAACTTCAAATGGCTAGTGTGGAAGATCCGACCGTCGGATTTTCCCAAAACTGAAACCGTTGGATTCTTTTTGAAATGATCTTTGTAATGACATAAAATTTGTGAAGATCCAACGGTTTGATTTTCAGATATGTGTAAAACAAATTTATTGAAAAACAGCGCCAGTGCATCGACACGACCTGAATCGTCGTTTAATTAAATATGGCCGTTTTAAATAAATAAAAAAGGCGATATATCGTAATAAAATACTATAGATGATATAGAGTGGAAATAAACCGATTTTGTTGTGTTTGCTTAATATGTGATGGTTGAATGCATTTAACATGAAAATTATATCTAAAGAACTGAAATGTGAATGTTGAATAGTCCAACCATGAGATAAATTGATTTGAAAATCTAAATATACGTGGGTTATTTGAAAAGGCCGAGTTCATCTCATTTCAAATAATCGATCGACGTTGAGAAGTTGAAGAGTCGAAGACGGTTGAAGACCGACGATCTAGGATTGATATTTATGATTGAATTTGCTTTTAAAAAATATATGCACTAGTAATAATATCAAACACTTTTGTTTTATACGTATGAAGCATTTTTGGCCATTATAAGGTAAAACTCTATCCTCCGGCTTGCGTTGCATTGTGTGATGGGACCTGAGTCTTATAATGGCTTCATTTTATAAAAAAGCATTGCGATGATTTAATCATTTACTTTATTTCATGCACTAGCACTCATTGGAGTAAACCCATTCCGCGAAAGCGGCGTGGTCCTTTGATTTGCCTTATTATTGTTGTTAATAAGTTAAGTAGATTTCTCATACCAGTCTCACGACTGACTCGTAGTTTGTTTCACCTTGCAAACTCAGGTGCCCTCATTTTCACATGGGCAGCCTAGTTACAGGTATCTGGTGCACTTTTGGCTCATGGCGAGGCTTGACTACACCGTGTTGACTTCGACTCTTACCGCCATTATTGTATATATATTATGATTCCGCCATTGGCGATGTAGACTGATATTTATTTTGTGTACTCTTTATGTATGATTCTGCCTCGGGCGATGGTGACTGATTATGTATCATTATGCACTAAGTTGTATCCTGCACTGTGCTCTCTGATGTGATGATATCTATATGATTCCGCTATCATATGTGTGTAAATTATTCTATTTTATGTTTATGCTATTATCTGTGATCTGCTAATGATGATTAATGTGTTATATTCCAATGATTATCCTTAACACCGTGTCACGGGGTTTTGGGATCGTCACAGCTGGTATCAGAGCTTTGGTTAACCTTAGTTCTGGAGTCTAACACAGTAAACACTTCGTCAAATTAGAATCAGTAGTATTCTAAGGCGAGTAGCTCATTAGAGATAGGACTAGTAGAGTCCTAGAATGGGCCAAGCAGAATAGAAAAAACAATTGGATCAGTCCATCGTTATATTTCCTTAGATTTTCTGCTTAACCATGCAATAAATTATCATTTCTGTAAGCTGACTCTTTTCTTGCTTATGCAGAACTTGAAAAATGGCTACCAGAGCAGCCGCCACTAGAGGAGGCCGTGCCGACCGTGCCAGAGGATGGGGAGAAGCCCCAGTTGAAGAAGGACCTTTGATACAACCCCCGGCCGCTCAATAGTTCGAGCTAGACCGCATAGCTAAGAGATACAAAAACCTAGGAGGCAAGATCTTCTCGGGAATTAGCACAGTAATAGAGGCCCTTGCATGGCTCAAAACATGCGAGAAAATACTAGAAGGCCTAAGGCTTGGAGATCAAGATAAAGCTATTATGGGTGCCTGGCTTATGCAAGAACAAGCTGAACTATGGTGGGAATCTCTCACTGCCGGGAATAGAGAAGCTGGAAGAACCTGGGACGGATTCAAAGAACTCTTCAAAGAGAAATATGTCCCGGAACAAGCACTAGAACGAATGCACGATGACTTCGCCAACCTCCAGCAAGGGGATCTTTCAGTGCAGGATTATCTGAATAAATTTACATAGTTATCCCCCTATGCTCCGGAGCTTGTCACCACTGCAAAGTCCAAAAATAAGAGGTTTATCCTTGGGCTAAAGCGACAGTATCATGATAGAGCCATGGCCCACGTCAAGCTGGAATTTAATGAATTGGTGGAAATGACATGCAACTACGAAGACCTTGACCAAAGGCATCTGGAGTAGGATCGCGCTAAAAGTCAAGCTGGAAACAAATGCAAACCTGCTGGGAATCAAGCAGAGTCAAGCCAAGCAGCATCCTCAAAACCTCAGACTGGCAAGCCGCCAAGAGGAAGCTGCTATAACTGTGGCAAAATGGGGCACTTCTCTAATGTGTGCACAGCCCCGAAGAGGCAAAAGACAAATTCACAAGGTTCAAGCCAGGGTTCTCAGAACCCTCGCTCCTGCTTTAATTGCCGCAAGACGGATCATCTCGTCAAAGACTGTCCTTTGCTGAAGAAGGCCGCAGTAGCTCTCGTATATGACGGGTCGAGCCCGCCAGCTGCTTCGAAGGAGCAGGTAAACCCGATGTTTTGGGAGGTACCCTTACAATTAAAAATATTCCTGTCTCTATATTGTTTGACACGGGTGAATCACGTAGTTTTATTGCTAGTAACACAGTGCACAAATCAAAGTTAAAACAGAGAAAGCTTAAAGAATCGGTTGAAGTAAATAATCCGATAGGAGGATCTCTTATTCTCAGTTCATATTGTAGAGTGCCAGCCTTTTATTCTTCCTACAAGTTTCCGTTTGATTTAATAATCATGGATTTTCCCGAATTCGATATCATTCTCGGGCTTGATTGGTTAATGAAATATGAAGCCGAAGTAAATTGTGCAGAAAGAATCGTTAAAATTCGAACGAAGCTTGGGTATATTACTGTACCATGCCATGGTTCGAATCCAGATAGAGAAGAATTTTGGTCGGCATTAGAAGTTATCCCCACTTCTATAGAAAAGATTTCTATTGTTAGAAACTATGTGGATGTGTTTGAAGAAGTCGAAAACTTACCTCCGCAAAGAGAAATAGAATTCAGAATCGATCTAATTCCCAATGCCAGACCAGTGGTACATCCAATTCGCCGAATGACTCCCAGAGAAAAAGAAGAATTAGGCGATCAAACTCGTCAACTGTTGTGGAAGGGTCTAATCAGACCTAGCTTTTCTAATTGGGGTGCAGCTGTTGTGTTTGTCCCAAAATCAGACGGTACTCTTCGATTGTGTGTTGATTACCGAGACCTCAACAAACAGACGCTCAAAAACAAATACCCATTACCCTGCATCGACGATCTGCTAGACCAATTAAATGGGGCGAGAGTATTTTCCCGAATGGACCTAGCCATAGGTTTTCATCAATTGAGAATAGCAGAGGAGTGTGTTCCTTTGATAGCTTTCAGAGGTCCAGACATATTTTATGAATGGTTAGTAACGCCGTTCGGCTTGTGCAATGCTCCAGCATACTATGTCGATCTAATGAATAGAGTGTTCAGAGGAGTTCTGAATAAATTTGTCCTCGTATTCATCGATGATATTTTAATCTACGCCAAATCAAAACCCGAGCATGAAAAACACTTAGAACAAGTATTGGAGATTCTAAGAAAGAACGTCTTCAAAGACAAATTCTCTAAATGTGTCTTCTGGCAAGAAGAAGTGAAGTTTCTTGGCCATGTTGTGTCAAAGAAAGGGATTTATGTAGATCCAAGCAAAATAACAACGATTCAAGACTAGAAACAACCCACTAAACCAACAGAGGTTAGAAGTTTTATGGGGTTGGCTAGTTATTATCGAAAGTTCGTTAAGGATTTTTCGAAAATATCCGGTCTGTTAACGAAGCTCACGAAGAAGCATGAGAAATTTAAGTGGACTTCCGACTGTGAAGAAGCTTTTCAGGAATTGAAATCGAAACTGACGACTGCTCCAGTGTTAACCATTATTGATGGCAATCAGGATTTGACGGTTTGGGCAGATGCTTCTATTAGAGGTCTTGGTGCAGTGTTAATGCAAAGAGGCCAAATAGTCGCTTATGCAAGTCGCCAACTGAAACCGCATGAGAAGAATTACGTAACTCATGATCTTGAGTTGCTAGCTACCGTTTTTGCGTTGAAAATCTGGAGGCATTATTTATTGGGAGAGAAATTCGTGCTATACACAGATCATCAATCATTGAAGTATTTATACACCCAGAAAGATCTAAATTTGAGACAGCAGCATTGGATAGAATTTCTTGCAGCGTATGATCTTGATATCTTGTATACGCCGGGAAAGGCTAACGTTGTAGCAGATGCGCTTAGTAGAAAAACCGCAATCCTTGCCAATCTTATAATTACGCCTGGCTTGATTGATATGATATGTGCTCTCCAGAGGAATGATTATTTCATTCAAAGGATCAGAGGGAGAATCCAGAAGGGAGAGCCCTCAAGTTTTCAGATAGATAAAGAAGAAGTTCTGAGATTGAAAGGGAGAATATGTGTTCCCAACATTCCTGAGCTCAAAAGAGAAGTGCTAGAAGAATGCCATAAATCTAAACTTTGCATTCATCCAGGTGTGAGTAAAATGTACAACAATATCAAACGCACTTTCTGGTGGAAGGCAATGAAGAGGGATATTTCTTTGTATGTTAGCAGATGCCCTACTTGTCAATTGGTCAAGAGCGACCAACAGAAGCTAGCTGGATTATTGCAACCGTTGGAAGTACCAGGTTGGAAATGGGAACAGTTTTCCATGGATTTCATAGATGGTTTGCCGCGAACCAGGAAAGGTAATGACAACATTTGGGTAATCGTAGATTGCTTCACGAAGACTGCCCATTTTATACCTTTCAGATCCAATAGAACCGCTCAAAGTCTAGCACAGATATATTTCAAAGAAAACGTTAAGCTGCATGGAATTCCCATCAGCATAGTCTGTGATAGAGACCCAATATTTGCTAGCAAATTCTGGGAGGTTTTCCAGACAGAATTGGGAACGAAACTGAATATGAGCACCGCTTATCACCCTTAAACAGATAGCCAGACTGAGCGGGTGAATAGAATTCTAGAAGATTTATTGCGGGCTTGTATAATTGATTTTGGTGGGTCATGGGAAGATCACTTGCATTTGGCAGAATTCTCATATAACAATAGCTATCAAGCAAGTTTGGGAATGTCGCCATTTGAAGCATTATATGGCAGACCGTGCAGATCTCCAGCATGTTGGGTAGAACCTGGCAACAGACTTGTGTTAGGACCCGATATGATTAGAGAAGCATTTGATAAAGTCGACTTCATCAAAAAGCCATTGAGAACCGCACAAAGCCGACAGAAAAGTTATGCAGATTCTAGGAGAAGAGATTTGACATTTGTTGTTGGTGACCATGTTTATTTGAAAGTTTCTCCGATGAGAGGAGTAATCAGATTTGGCAAAACTGGGAAGTTGGCACCGAGATTTATTGGTCCCTTTCCTATACTTGAACGAATTGGAACTCTTGCTTATAGGGTTCAATTACCAGATTGGTTGCCTGGAGTGCATGATGTATTTCACGTATCACAACTTAGAAGACATGTGAATGATCCGAATCTTATTGTAGAAGAAGTAGCGCAACAGGATATAGACATAACTCTAGAATTAGAAGTCAGAAGAGAGCCATTAAAAATTGTTGGCAAAGAAACTAGAGAACTAAGAAGCAAAAAGGTTCATTTAGTTAAAGTGCAGTGTAGTAGTGATCCTAGAGACTGTACTTAGGAGACTGAGGAAAGCATTAAGCAAGCTTACCCCAAATGCAGAGTGGACATCTCTGACTAACTCCAGTGCAAGGTACCTGTACAATACTTTGCATTTACATTTTGTTTCCTACTTTAATGTTGTTTCCTTTTCGAGGACGAAAAGTTTTAAGTGGGGGAGATTGTAACAACCCGGAAAATACAAGCCAATTTAAAAATTTTAAATTGGTCATTTCAAAGGAATTTGAACAATTGAAATAGAATATTTCAATAAAATAGTGAATTAGAAATAATGAGTCAGTTTGAAAATTTGAATTCAAACTTTGACTGACTGTGCAGGGTGGAAAATATAACGGATTTTAGCGAAACCAAAAATATTTAAATCTGTTAGTGAATACCTTTCTAACGAATCTGAAAATCGAAATTTCATAATGGGAATCAAAAGTTATGGCCGAATGAATTTTCAGAAAGGTTGCTATACAGAATATATAGCCCTAGAAAAATGGCCATTTTTCAAACGACCTCGGAATTCGACGAAACCACTTTTGTTGGGTCCGGGATGTCAAATTATTGCTAGGTTTCAAATTTCATAATTTTTGAAGCTAGTATGCGAGCGTGCCAAAAGAAAATGTGTTTGGTCAATTTCTGTTAAATTGGATCGACCAGAAATTGGCCATTTTCCAAACGATCTCAGAATTCGACGAAACTAGTTTTGTTAGGACCGTAGCATCAAAACATAGCTAGAATGATTTTTCTGGAATTTTTCGAATCAGTTTATGGCCCTGGCAAATTGAAATGTACGTTCAAAGTTAAAATTAAATGTTTTATACTTTAATTTGAAAAATAACTGACTGTAACGGTCGAATTGGCCAACGAAACATATCCAGTTGTGTCCGGGATGGGGGTATTTAGCTAGGGGCGACAGTCGTTGGGTTTGAATTGGTGTCCGTGTGGAGAAACAGTATTTTAAAATATAATAAAACCATGGGCCAATCAAAATTAGCTATTCATTGTTTAAAACAAAAACGAAGAAACCCTTTTCTTTCTTCCCCGATCGACGGCGACGCGAGCTCCAACCTTCCCCTTCAAATCGCCGCTGCCGCAACCACCACCAGTCGACGCCGCCGCCTCTCCTCTTGCAATCCGACCTACCCTCGTCACCTCCCTCCTCCCCATCGATGAGAACGAGGCCCAGGAAGTCCGACACATCCCAGCTTCGCCACATGCGCCACCAACAACCGAACCACCCCAAACCGCCCTGCGCCGACTCCCCTCTCCTCCCTCTTCCACGTCATCACCTCCGATCATCCCCTCGTGCCTCGGTTTTCGCGAAAACCGCAACCCTAGTTTTGAACCATCGTGAAAGGTGAGTTCTTTTTGATGTTTGCACTTTGAAAAATCATATCTTTATGGTATGTTGACAAAATTCGATGAAACAGGAAACATCGAGACTGCAAGGAAGCTCTCTACCACATAAACGAGACCGCGGATTTTTCTGAGTCATCTACGATTTTTAGCACTCTGAAAACCAATGTGAGAAATCTAAATTAATTGAATTTGAATGGAAAATGTCGTGTATAAATTATATAAGCGAAATATAAATTACACACGTGTTGTATACCTCATGTACATGCGTTGTGTAAGCTATATAAGCGAAGTATGAATTATACATGCACAGAATAATTAGTATATGTGTTGAAATGCAAGTGAAATATAGCAATAATATATATATCTATATATACTCCCCTCGTCCACAAACCATGGACGATATTTATTGTTGTGAATTGGTGTGAAATATTGGATGAAAAATGCGAATGGTTGAATAATTGTTTGTGGTTGATATTGATTGGTTGTGGTTGAAAAATACCCATTGGTGATTGGAATGAATTGGAAAAAATTGTGGATATAAAAATAAAACATGCCGCCTGCGTGCGAATTAGATGCATGAATCCCCATTGTCAAAAACCGTGAGGTTTTAAGGTAGAGCGAGGAGCCGTACTAGGGACGGTCCGGTTTTAACTACCCTGCCGTTATGCTGCCGAAATTTTGAATAATATTCATGTGTTAGAATTATTTTCATATGTTGAAATTATCTTCATGTGTTGAAATTAAAGTCATGTGTTGAAACTATATCCATGTGTGGAAATGTTCATGTGTTGAAATGTGATGTGTGAAAATTAAATTCATGTGTGAATGAATGAAGTGTTTAAACAATAAAAATCACATTTTGATAATATATATGAAGTATGTAAAATATTCGCCTTATATATAAATAGATTCAACAATAAAAAATTCATCTTTCTTATATGAACAACCTATATAAAATATCCATATGTGGAGGTGCTCATGTGTTGAGAAGTGTGTGTATTGAAAAAGTTCATGTGTTGAATAAAAAGATTGAACAATAAAAATTACATATTTATTGAAACTATGAAGTGTTGAAAACATTCATAGGTTGAATAAATATTTTAAATGATAAAAATATCATTTTTATCATATATGTGATATGCTAAAGATATGGGAGCGTTGAAATTAATATTTGTAAAAGAAATATTATTTTTAACATGCATAGGAACAAAATAAAATAGTCATGTGTTGAAATATATTTTAGTTCGCCAAAATTATCAATTTTGAAATGTGAAGTGTTAAAAATAGCCACTTGTTCAAATAAATATGCATGAGTTGAAATATTCATTAATGAGCTAATGATATGATTTTTGCCTATGCATGCAACATTAGAATGAATGGTGTTTTTAAACCAAATTGAATCAAATATGAAGTTGAATGGAAAATGATAAGTGATAAGAATTGTATATATGTACATGCATATTTATGGAACAGGTTATAGCAAAGAGGCTAGAGAAGAGGAATAAAATTTTGTGCCCGACAAATAGGTACACATTGACTGTTTTGCTTGGGTGATGATTTTATGAGCCTGTTGGCTTTTTCTTTTTCTTTTTGACATGAGACGCCCGTGTGGCTATTTGGGAATTTTCCCAGCCCCTCCCGTACAAAGGAGGTTATGGCGAAATTTTCCAAAATTTAAAGGCGTTAGTGAAATATTTGAAGTGAAAACGATGTAGGAATTTTTGAATGAACTATATTTATGTAAATATAAATAAAATTAAAACGAAACGTGGCCGTGTAGTTCGTGTTTTGAAACCGTGATTTCAAACGACTAGTGCGGGAAATCCGACTATTGGATTTTCCCGAAACCGCAACCGTTGGGTTCGCCTTGGAAATATCTTTCCAACGGCACCAACTTTGTGAAGATCCGACGGTAGGATTGTCTGGAATGTTTAATTCAAATTTGAAGAAAAACAGCGCCAGAAACGATTATATTTATATATAAATATAATTAAATTAAATCGAATAACGACGCTGCAGTTCGTAAATTGAAATCGTAACTTCAAATGGCTAGTGTGGAAGATCCGACCGTCGGATTTTCCCAAAACTGAAACCATTGGATTCGTTTTGAAATGATCTTTCCAATGACATAAAATTTGTGAAGATCCAACGGTTAGATTTTCAGATATGTGTAAAACAAATTTAGTGAAAAACAACGCCAGTACATCGACACGACCTGAATCGTCGTTTAATTAAATATGGCCGTTTTAAATAAATAAAAAAGACGATATATCGTTATAAAATACTATAGACGATATAGAGTGGAAATAAACCAATTTTGTTGTGTTTGCTTGATATGTGATGGTTGAATGCATTTATAACTAAAGAACTGAAATGTGAATGTTGAATAGTCCAACCATGGGATAAATTGATTTGAAAATCTAAATATACGTGGGTTATTTGAAAAGGCCGAGTTCATCTCATTTCAAATAATCTATCGACGTTGAGAAGTCGAAGAGTCGAAGACGGTTGAAGACCGACGATCTTCACATTGGATGGATGGGCGCTACTGATGCTCGTGATTGGAGTAGCTACCGTGAAGGAGCTGAAGTAGTAGCCGTCCAAACATACTGTTGATTGTACGGATATGCGAGGAATTGGTGCCTCCGGTTTCGTTCAGACCCAGAACGGACTTGTAAATGGACTGTCTGTCTGACATTGGATTTTGTTCTGTGCTGATTGATCTCTGTTGAATATATATCTGTTTGGCGGCGGAGAATTTATTCTCTTGCTTAACGCCCTTCTCTGAGACGTACAAGCTCAGAGGTTATGTATTGATAGAAATCAGTCGCATGGAGTGGATTGCCTGTGTGGCACGCCTAAGTGGCATATGATCAAGGCTTCTGTTGCAAAGCAAAGTCTTGTGGTCGATGATCAAAGCATGGTCTGTGTGACGTGGCTTTGTGTATAACGTGGATTCGCGAGCCTCACACCTCGGTATGAGTCAAAAACGGGATAGTGACTACAGGGAGAGAACGACGTTTCTTTCTAGCTAAGGTGGTGTCAGTGACCTACCAGCCCTGACATTATATATACTTTTCACCTGTGTGTTTGTTGGAATATGAGGCGCCTCGATATAGGTCTGTAAGGACCGGGAAACGTGTGTTCAGGAATTGCCAATCCTCAAAAGTAAGAGAGGACCGGCCCTGAAGATCCAAGGATCATAGTGGGGTCCTGGGACATTTGCTAGAGTGTCTCGAATCGGAGAGGAGCTTGCCCCTTGCCTCGACTCATGAAGGAATCCAATTTCCAATACGAAATATGCGAATGTGATTGTATTACTAGTATGGCGACATGATATATGGTAACCATGCCGTCTAGGATTGATATTTATGATTGAATTTGCTTTTAAAACATATATGCACTAGTAATAATATCAAACACCTTTGTTTTATACGTATGAAGCATTTTTGGCCATTATAAGGTAAAACTCTATCCTCCGGCTTGCGTTGCATTGTGTGATGGGACCTGAGTCTTATAATAGCTTCATTTTATAAAAAAGCATTGCGATGATTTAATCATTTACTTTATTTCATGCACTAGCACTCATTGGAGTAAACCCGTTCCGCGAAAGCAGCGTGGTCCTTTGATTTGCCTTATTATTGTTGTTAATAAGTTAAGTAGATTTCTCCTACCAGTCCCATGACTGACTCGTAGTTTGTTTCACCTTGCAAACTCGGATGCCCTCATTTTCACACGGGCAGCCTAGTTACAGGTATCTGGTGCACTTTTGGCTCATGGCTAGGCTTGACTACACCGTGCTGACTTCGACTCTTTTCACCATTATTGTATATATATTATGATTCCTCCATTGGCGATGTAGACTGATATTTATTTTGTGTACTCTTTATGTATGATTCCGCCTCGGGTGATGGTGACTGATTATGTATCATTATGCACTAAGTTGTATCCTGCACTGTGCTCTCCGATGTGATGATATCTATATGATTCTGCTGTCATATGTGTGTAAATTATTCTATTTTATGTTTATGCTATTATCTGTGATCTGCTAATGATGATTAATGTGTTATATTCCAATGATTATCCTTAACACCGTGTCACGGGGTTTTGGGATCGTCACAATGATCCATTAAATATACTCTGTCAGACATTCTTCCACACAGGTAGTCCTGGGACTGGACAAACCGAAGGCCCTATTCTGTAAATCCATCTTAGGCAATTTCTACCTTGGATTTGATAGAACGACCCTTGCACAAAATTCGTCTTCAATTATCTTCATCATATTTGATCGCAACGCTAACGCCCATACAAAGTGGTTTTCAGATAACGAATCTGATCCCGGTCTCTCCATATTGACGACGGAAAAATGGTCAAAAACTTCGATAGTTGGTGAGTTAACTATCAAAGAAAAACACATGTGCAAACAACGATATTATTTCCAGATGGAAATTATATCGATCAAACATCATTTAACATTTAACCCTTTAGTTCATTTTTCATCTCCTTTTTCCATATATGCAACATTTCCTATTTTCTAAATTTAGAAAATATATATTATTAACATTGGGAAACATTTCCATTTCTTGTTTTCTATATTAGAAAACATTTTTGATTCTTATTTGGAAAACATTTCCAAACTCCTACATTTGGATTTAACGGATGTTTAAATAAAACATCGCTGTGCCAACTCAAACCATTACACTCATTAACTAATTTCACTTAACTAACCTTCACTGTCGAACCTTAACCATTCCTTAGTTAAAAATGGAGTCAATCAAGTAGCGGTATAACTACCTCTCAGACATTAACTGAACAACATTTCTAAGCTGGAAATAGACAAAGTTCATCTTCTAAATCTTCAACAAACTTCCTTACGTAACTCTCTTTCGAATAAATCTCTATTCGATAACTCTATTCGATTAACTCTATTCTATTAACTCTATTTGATTAACTCTATTGGATTAACTCTATTGGATTAACTCTAATCAATTAACTCTGATCAATTAACTCCTCTCGATTAACTCCTTTCAAATAAACTATATTCGATTAACTCCTTTCGAATAAACTATATTCGATTAATTCCTTTCGAATAACTAATATTCGATAACTCCTTTCGAATAACTAATATTCGATAACTCCTTTCGAATAACTAATATTTGATTAACTAATATTCGATTAACTCCTTTCGAATAACTAATATTCGATAACTCCTTTCGAATAACTAATATTCGATAACTCCTTTCGAATAACTAATATTCGATAACTCCTTTCGAATAACTAATATTCGATAACCCCTTTTGAATAACTAATATTCGATAACTCCTTTCGATTAAACTCTATTTGATTAATCGATGACTCCTTTCAAATAACTAATATTCGATAACTCCTTTCGAATAACTAATATTCAATAACTCTTTTTGAATGATTAATATTTGATAACTCCTTTCGAATAACTAATATTCGATAGCTCCTTTCGAATAACTAATATTCGATAACTCCTTTCGAATAACTAATATTCGATAACTCCTTTCGATTAACTCTATTTGAATAACTCTAGTTTGATTTAACTCTAATCGATTAACTCTAACTGATTAAATCTAACTGGTTAACTCGAACTATTTAACTCTATCTGATTAGCTCTAACTGGTTAACTTTAACTGATTAACTCTAACTGGTTAACTCTAACTGGTTAACTTTAACTGATTAACCCTATCCAATTTACTCTTCGTCCATATTCAGTTTCAAATATCGATGTTGAAATTGATTCTTACTTCTCTATATAGACTTATATATTCTTTTTATCCAATGATAAATATTTTTACTTAATTTATAAAACCTTATTTATAAATTAATCTTCTTACTTTATCTATTAAAACAGATATCTCTTAGTTGTTCGCTATGAATTCATATTCTGTTATACCCGTGTGCGAAGCACGGGTCTAAACCTTCCTAGGGTTAAATTCTCTTTTTATACAATTCTATCCATTTTTCAGGTATTTCCTTTTATAATCTATTTATTTTCTAAATAAATATTTCCTTTATAATTCTATTTATTTTCTAAATAAATATTTCTTTTTATAACTCTATCTATTTCATTAATAAATATTTCCATTTATAATCTATTTGTAAATGTTTTACAAATACTTCCTTTTCAATTCTATTTGTAAATGGTTTACAAATATTTCCTTTTCAACTCTATTTATTTAACAAATAAATATTTCCTTTTCAATTCTATTTGTAAATGTTTTACAAATATTTCCTTTTCAATTCTATTTGTAAATGGTTTTACAAATACTTCCTTTTCAATTCTATTTGTAAATGGTTTTACAAATACTTCCTTTTCAATTCTATTTGTAAATGGTTTACAAATGTTTCCTTTTCAATTCTATTTGTCAATGGTTTACAAATATTTCCTTTTCAATTCTATTTGTAAATGGTTTACAAATATTTCCTTTTTCTATTTGTTTCACAAATATTTTCCCTTTTCTATTTTTCTTTGATTTTATAATTTTCTTTTATAAAATTCTTTTCCTTTTATATATAAAATCCATTGATTTTATATAAATAATTCATTTTCAAAATACACTTTGAAAATCCCTTTTCTACATCCCAATATTTCTTACAGTATTTAAAATACCCAAATAACGATGATCGATATCATTCAACACACGTAATCAACACAGATTATATATCACATCATATGTTACAATATATGAAAAACAGTAAAATAAATGTTGAGGAATCTGGTTGGATTCATCCGACCTGTTTCCCTGCATCCACAGATGATAAACAATATAATTAACATCAATTTCATTTCAATATGAAATATTCTGATAAACTGAATCAATATTTGATTAATGATATATATATATATATATATATCGTTATCTATAATTTCAAACAATCAATCAACAATTCAATCAAATGTTCAACACATAGATATCGATCATCATTTATCAGTTCTAAAAATACGTTATAAAAATATGAACTGGTAGAGTTGGTGAGTTTTACTCACTTTGGCAGTTCATCGTTAAATAACGATAAACTGTTGTTTGATTCAGATCAAACAATTTATTTCACCATAAATTCAAACAAGCTCCAATCCACTCCTAACTAGTTCCATTTTGTATTCGTCGTCCATACGATCCCAACTGATCTTGTTTCGTCAGATTCCGATACTGTATGAATAAGTTATTCAATTTACAAGTTATACGTATTTGAATTTTAAAACTAAACTTAAATGAATAAAAAGGATGGGCCTCACCCCTTCTCCTAATCGGCCCACCACCACATAAAAGCCCACCCACCTCACCTTTCTTCCCCAAATAATATCGCAACCTGGAGCTCTCTCTTATATAAACCCGTTTACCATGCTTTTGACCTCCCTCCACCGCTACCTCGTCCACCGACAGACCTCGTAACCACCTCCAAACGCCATCCCTTCGCGAACCCTACCCGACCATCCCCATCAGATGGAACTCGCTCCCCCCGGCTACGACGTGACCTGCTGCTCCCATTTGCGACCATGACTGTCGCATCCTCCCAAAGACCACCGGAGTTCCACCAAAAGACCTCACCTGATGCACCTTGCCACTCTGAAATCAACCATCACCCCGATTTGGCCTACAACTCACCACGTCGACGTTGGGTTTGAGCCCTAGCTCCACTGTCGAAAATTGGATCAACACAAAACAGGTTTGAACCCCAAACCGAGCACACCATCTTGAAGCTAAAGAGCACATGAACTCAACAGATTAAATGAGAATGAATATCGTTAAGTATTGATGTTGTTTTAATTCCTATAAGTGGAGATATCATTGTTTTAAGTGGCGGCCTATTTCTTTTGCTGAAGTAAGGATGAACGGTTAGGTTATAAGAGAAGGTGGGGTTATTTATAGAGAACAAAGGTGGAGATATTTTGTTAGGATATTTTGACTTAGATATTTTATATATTATGATCCATTATATTCATGTCACGCTTTAAAAGCTCGTACGACTCCATATCAAACCTGAATGTCATGAAAATTGACATTCCACTATATTTCTATATTTCAGACTCAACAAAACTGGTTTTATCGAATTCCGACTCCGTTTGCTTACACAGCGTATTTTTAACCGTTAAAATATCGACTGTTTTTCACATTAAAAATCCGTACGACCACACACTGACTCTAAAAATCACGAAACTCGAAATCTAACAATAATTTAATATTACAGATCCAACAAAATTAATTTCGTCAAAAACGAAGCTCGTATGCAAAACTGGCTATTTTTAAAGCTCTAAATAACCCTTATTTTAAATATAAATATATTTAAAAATAATTAGATTAAATATTTATAAATAAATATTATCGTATATATTCACAATATATATCATACAGCTCCATAATAAATATATATATATATGGAGTTATAACTCGATATTTCAAATCCGGGTCAAATGGATATTCAATTAAAATAGAAATCCTTTTATAAATCGTTATAAATTGTAAAGTAATTCCATTGCGACTTTTCTAAAATTTGATTTGGACATAAATCAAAATCTACACGACGAAATCCTGAATTTTGTCTTCCACTAGAAAAATATACTTCACCAGCTCCTAACGTTTCTTGTTTCACAGAAATCCGGCTTAAAACGGACCATGTTTATTCAGTTGAAGTTAGAATCGGCAAATTGTGAACCGCCGTGCCATTTCGAGCTCGATTATAATTATATTATAATTCTACGTTCAAACTTCGTTTATATAATCTATTCGTTATCGTAATTCAATTTTAAACTGAATTATATATTTTGAATTGTCCAGTTCACACAATATTGCCATTTCAGCTAATTCTGATTATTTCAGAATTAAATATAATATTTAATTATTACCTTAATTAAATATTCAATAGTTATTTTAATTTAAACCATTTAAATTACCAAACCATATTTTAAATAATTAAATAAAATTAATTGTTATACCGTATAAAAATACGGGTCGTTATATTCCTCCCCCCCCCCCCTCATCTTGCAGAATGCTTTCATCTCACGTTCTACATACATAGTATACAATCAAAATTGCGAGCACTTATTGGGTAATGGATTTCCGACTATGACAAGGTATGGAACCACCTTCCGATAGTGTACCTCTAGAGAGGAATACACTGGGTTCAACAAGAACATCTTGCAACCCGGCCACACATGACCGACCGCTCATTTTGCTTGAGTGTATCGAATGCATATCACCAACGATTGGGATTAGCAACTGTTTCTCGAATGGGACAGCATCGAATAAATTAAAGAATTAATTGAATATCCCCAGATAGGTGATAATACACCCTAATTGGCAGCCAACCACTTAGCCATGCTGCCTGCCCAATTTTTGTCATTTCCCAGTTGTGAGGCTAGAGGCCACGCTTATCTCTGACAGATCACACATTTATTCATTTTGAATGTCACATCGTCATACCTGCCAAATCACAAATTGATTTCCTCAAAAATACAATGGGTATACAGCTAAGAGAAACGAATTCCTCCACCACCAAACGTACATACCTTTGAAGAGACCAACTTACGTGATCCATTAAATATACTCTGTCAGACATTCTTCCATATAGGTTGTCCTGGAACTGGACAGACTGAAGGCCCTATTCTGTAAATCCATCTTAGGCAATTTCTACCAAGGATTTGACAGAACGATCCTTGCACAAAATCCGTCTTCAATTATCTTCATCATATTTGATCGCAACGCTAACGCCCATACAGAGTGGTTTTTATAATGAATCTGATCTCGATCTCTCCATATTGACGACGGAAAAATGGTTAAAAACTTCGATAGTCAATGAGTTAACTATCAAAGAAAAACACATGTGCAAACAACGATATTATTTCCAGATGGAAACTATATCGATCAAACATCATTTAACATTTATCTCTTTAGTTCATTTTTCATCTCCTATTTCCATATATGCAACATTTCCTATTTTCTAAATTTAGAAAATATACTTTATTAACATTGGGAAACATTTCCATTTCTTGTTTTCTATATTAGAATCTTATTTGGAAAACATTTCCAAACTCCTACATTTGGATTTAACGGATGTTTAAATAAAACATCGCTATGCCAACTCAAACCATTACACTCATTAACTAATTTCACTTAACCAACCTTCACTGTCGAACCTTACCCATTCCATAGTTAAAAATGGAGTCAATCAAGTAGGGGTATAACTACTTCTCAGACCTTAACTGAACAACATTTCCAACCTCGAAATAGACAAAGTTCAATTTCTAAATCATCAACAAACTTCCTTATGTAACTCTCTTTCGGATAAGTCTCTATTCGATTAACTCTATTCTATTAACTTTATTTGATTAACTTTACTGGATTAACTCTAATCAATTAACTCTTATCAATTAACTCCTCGATTAACTCCTTTCAAATAAACTATATTCGATTAACTCCTTTCGAATAAACTATATTCAGTTTAATTCCTTTCGAATAACTAATATTCGATAACTCCTTTCGAATAACTAATATTCGATAACTCCTTTCGAATAAACTATATTTGATTAACTCCTTTCGAATAACTAATATTCGATAACTCCTTTCGAATAACTAGTATTCAACAACTCCTTTCGAATAACTAATATTTGATAACTCCTTTCGAATAACTAATATTCGATAACTCCTTTCGAATAACTAATATTCGATAACTCCTTTCGAATAACTAATATTCGATAACTCCTTTCGATTAAATCTATTTGAATAACTCTAGTTCGATTTAACTCTAATCGATTAACTCTAACTGATTAACTCTAACTACTTAACTCTAACTGGTTAATTCTATCTGATTAACTCTAACTGGTTAATTTTAACTGATCAACTCTAACTGGTTAACTCTAACTGATTAACCCTTTCCAATTTACTCTTTGTCCATATTCAGATTCAAATATCGATGTTGAAATTGATTCTTACTTCTCTATATAATTCCTGACTTATATATTCTATTTATCCAATGATAAATATTTTTACTTAATTTATAAAACCTTATTTATAAATTAATCTTCTTACTTTATCTGTTAAAACAGATTTCTCTTAGTTATTCGCTTTGAATTCATATTCTGTTATACCCGTGTGCGAAGCACGGGTCTAAACCTTCCTAGGGTTAAATTCTCTTTTTATACAATTCTATTCATTTTCCAAGTATTTCCTTTTATAATCTATTTATTTTCTAAATAAATATTTCCTTTATAATTCTATTTATTTTCTAAATAAATATTTCTTTTTATAACTCTATCTATTTCATAAATAAATATTTCCATTTATAATCTATTTGTAAATGTTTTACAAATACTTCCATTTCAATTCTATTTGTAAATGGTTTACAAATATTTCCTTTTCAATTCTATTTGTAAATGTTTTACAAATATTTCCTTTTCAATTTTATTTGTAAATTTTTTACAAATATTTCCTTTTCAATTCTATTTGTAAATGGTTTTACAAATACTTCCTTTTCAATTCTATTTGTAAATTATTTACAAATATTTCCTATTCAATCCTATTTGTAAATGGTTTACAAATATTTCCTTATCAATTCTATTTGCAAATGGTTTACAAATATTCCCTTTTTCTATTTGTTTCACAAATATTTTCCCTTTTCTATTTTTCTTTGATTTTATAATTTTCTTTTAAAAAATTCTTTTCCTTTTATATACACAATCCATTGATTTTATATAAATAATTCATTTTCAAAATACACTTTGAAAATCCCCTTTCTACATCCCAGTATTTCTTACGGTATTAAAATATCCAAATAACAATGATCGATAACATTCAACACACGTAATCAACACAAATTATATATCACATCATATATTACAATATATCAAAAACAGTAAAATAAATGTTACGGAATCCAGTCGGATTCCTCCGACCTGTTTCCTTGCATCCACAGATGTTAAACAGTACAATTAACATCAATTTCTTCAATATGAAATATTCTGATAAACAGAATCAATATTTGATTAACGATTTATATATATATATCGTTATCTATAATTTCAAATAATCAATCAGCAATTCAATCAAATGGTCAACACATAGATATCGATCATCATTTATCAATTCTAAAAATGCATTATAAAAATATGAACTAGTAGAGTTGGTGAGTTTTACTCACTTTGGCAGTTCATCGTTAAATAACGATAAACTATTGTTTGATTCAGATCAAACAATTTATTTCGCCATAAATTCAAACGAGCTCCAATCCACTCCCAACTAGTTCCATTTTGTAGTCGTCGTCCATACGATCCCAACGGATCCTGTTTTGTCAGAATCCGATGCCGTATGAATAAGTTATTCAATTTACAAGTTATACGTATTTGAATTTTAAAACTAAACTTAAATGAATAAAAAGGATGGGCCTCACCCCTTCTCCTAATCGGCCCACCACCACATAAAAGCCCACCCACCTCACCTTTCTTCCCCAAATAATATCGCAACCTGGAGCTCTCTCTTATATAAACCCGTTGACCATGCTTTTGACCTCCCTCCACCACTGCATCGTCCACCGACAGACCTCGCAACCACCTCCAATCGCCATCCCTTCGCGAACCCTACCCGACCATCCACATTAGTTGGAACTCGCTCCTTCCGGCTACGACGCGACCTGTTGCTCCCCCTTAGCGACCATGATTGTTGCATCCTCCCAAAGACCATCGGAGTTCCACCAAAAGACCTCGCCTAATGCACCTTGCCACTCTGAAATCAACCATCACCACGATTTGGCCTACAACTCACCACGTCGATGTTGGGTTTGAGCCCTAGCTCCACTGTCGAAAACTGGAGCAACACAAAATAGGTTCGAACCCCAAACTGAGCACACCATCTTGAAGCTAAAGAGCACATGAACTCAACGTATTAAACGAGGATGAATATCATTAAGTATTGATGTTGTTTTAATTCCTATAAGTGGAGTTATCATTGTTTGAAGTGGCGGCCTATTTATTTTGCTGAAGCAAGGATGAACGATTAGGTTATAAGAGAAGGAGGGGTTATTTATAGAGAACAAAGGTGGAGATATTTTGTTAGGATATTTTGACTTAGATATTTTATATATTATAATCCATTATATTCATGTCACGCTTTAAAAGCTCGTATGACTCCATATCAAACCTGAATGTCACAAAAATCGACATTCCGCTATATTTCTATATTTCGGACTCAACAAAACTGGTTTCGCCGAATTCCGACTCCGTTTGCTCACACAGCGTATTTTTAACCATCAAAATATCGATTGTTTTTCACATTAAAAATACGTACGACCACATACTGACTCTAAAAATCACGAAACTCGAAATCTAACAATAATTTAATATTACGGATCCAACAAAATTAGTTTCGTCGAAAACGAAGCTTGTTTGCAAGACTGGCTATTTTTAAAGCTCTAAATAACCCCTATTTTAAATATAAACAAATTTAAAAATAATTAAATTAAATATTTATAATTAAATATTATCATATTTTTTCACAATATATATCATACAGCTCCATAATAAATAAATATATGGAGTTATAACTCGATATTTCAAATCCGGGTCAAATCGATATTCAATTAAAATAGAAATCCTTTTATAAATCGTTATAAATTATAAAGGAATTCCATAGCGACTTTTCGTAAATTTGATTTGGACATAAATCAAAATCTACACGACGAAATCCTGATTTTTCTCTTCCACTAGAAAAATATACTTCACTAGCTCCTAACGTTTCTTGTTTCATAGAAATCCGACTTAAAACGGACCTTGTATATTCAATTGAAGTTCGAATTGCCAAATTGCGAACTGCCGCGCCATTTCGAGCTCTATTATAATTATATTATAATTCTACGTTCAAACTTCATTTATATAATCTATTCGTTATCGTAATTCAATTTTAAACTGAATTATATATTTTGAATTGTCCAGTTCACACAATATTGCCATTTCAGCTAATTCAGATTATTTCAGAATTAAATATATTATTTAATTATTACCTTAATTAAATATTAAATAGTTATTTTAATTTAATCCATTTAAATTACCAAGCCATATTTTAAATAATTAAATAAAATTATTATTATTATACCATATAAAAATATGGGTCGTTACATTTTGGGTCGCGTAGGACAGCATCGACAAGACAGTTTTTTGAACACTAGATGGATCCGTTGAGTGGCTAATTATGTCATTTAGGCTGATAAATGCGTCTACATATTTTGTGGACCATATGAGTAGGGTTTTCCATGATGTTTTGAACAAGTTTTTAGCATTTTATGCTGATGATATTTAGGTATTCCCTAAGAGGGAAGATAAGCATGTTGTTCACCTTGAGGAGGTTCTTTGTACACTTCGAGTGCATCGGTTAAACGCAAAATTTTCAAAGTGTCATTTCTGGTATGAGTGGTTCATTTCTTGGGGGCATATTGTTTATAAGGAAGGTTTAATAGTGGATCCTACCAAGGTGGTGGCAGTAAATGAGCGGAAGGCCCCTAAGAATGCTACTGAGATGAGGAGCTTTCTTGATTTGGCGGGATATTTAAAGTTTATTAAGGATTTTACATGGATTTCAGCACCTCTTCACCGAGAAGAATTTGGCATTCGTGTGGGACATAGACTGTAAGGATTCCTACATTGGATATAAGAAGACTCTAACTAGTGCACTGTTGTCGACACTTTCGAATGGATCTAAGTTGTTTGTATTATACACCGAAGCATGTGGGACAAGCTTAGGTGTTGTATTGATGCAAAAGGGTTGGGTAGTATATTGTGGGAATATATAGCTAAAGACATACGATAGGAACTGCCCTACCCACGATTTCGAGTTGGTCATGATTTTTTTTGCACTCAGATCAAGGAGGCATTATCTACTAGGTGAGAGGTTCGAGCATTACACAGACCATAAGTCCATGTAGTATCTATTTTCACAAAAGATCTAAATCTAAGGAAACAACATCAGATGTAGTAATTCTTCAGATCATACGATTTCAAGATAACTTATACTCCAGGTAAGACGAATGCAGTTGTGGATGCATTGAGTATGAAGAAGGTACTTTTGAGTCCTCTGTTTGTAGAGGAAGAGTGGTTGGAGTTCAATTCTATTTTTGATTTTAGACCCTCTACGGATGATACCCCTGTATTATTAACATCATTAGAGGTTCAGTCTACCATGATGGATCGGATTAGCTCAAAGCAACAAAAGGATCCTGAGCTTGTGGATAATTCGACCAGATTGATAGAGGAGAATCATCTGGGCATTTTCAACGATATTCTGTGGATGGTAAGGGTTGACTATGAAGAGATGGAAGGCTTTGTGCCCCTCGCACTGGTAATTTTGTGAGTGCGGTATTAGTGGAGGCACACCACTCGTGGATGACCATCCATCTCAATGGTGATAAAATATATATGGGTACAAAGATAGTGTTGTATTGGAGCAGAATGAAAAGGGATATCGCTGAGTATGTGGTGAGATGTTTGGTTTGTCAAAGAGTTAAAGCGGAGCAATGGAAGCCTAGTTGATTTATCCATCCATTAGATGTCCATAGTGGATGTAGGTGAGTATGTCCATGGATTTCATTGATGGTTTCCCCGAGTTAAGAAGGTTAATACCAGTACTTGGATGGAGTTGACGGGTTGATGAAAAAGCACTCATTTCATCCCAGTCGAAAGTAAGAGGACTGTCGCTTGAGCGACATCGTTATACATGAGAAAGATTGTTCAGATCCACGATATACGTTCCAATATAGTGAGCAACAGAGACTTGATATTTACCAACGAGTTTTGGAGGAGCCTACAGGAGGCATAAGGGACTCAGTGTAGATTAAGTATGTTCTATCACCCTAAAACCGAGGGAAAAACTTAGAGGGTGAATAAAGTTCTTGAGGATATTTAGATTGTGCATCTTAGACTTTTTAGGTACTAGGGGGTGCACCTATCTATAGTAGAGTTTGCCTATAATAATAGCTTTCAGATGAGTATAAGGATGACTATCATCCTTCTTAGGCACTTTATGATCGACCAAGAAGATCTCCTTCATGTTGGCAGGAGATTATAGACAAAATGCTACTTGAATGGATGTCACTAAGGAAATCACAAAGAATATTGATTTGATAAGAAAAAGGATGAGATGGCCAAAGACGTATTTCATGTCTTTCACTTGAGGAAGTACATACATGATTCAGCTAAGGTAGTTAGTCCCAGTCAGTGGAGATCTAGTGAGATGAATTAGTTCATCGTGTACCTGCTCTAATTTTAGAGCATGAGGTGAAGCAACCGAGGAACATGGAGGTTAAGATCGTGAAATTTCAGCGAGGAGATAACACAGAAGAAGCGATGTAACGACCCATATTTTATTAAGAAATATTTAATATTTAAAATAATTTATTTTAAGAATTAACGACTTGGAATTTATTTAATTTCGGGTTCAAACGTATAATTTATAATATAATTAAAAACGAGCTCGCAGCAGCGTGATTGTTCGTAATATTATGTTTTGAACTTTAAATGAATGTACAGGATCCAATAAAAGCTAGAATTCATTGTAACATGAAACATTAAAATCAGTGGGACTATAGTTTTATTACAAAAATGAAAAATCGAGTTTTCATCTAGTAGATTGTAAGTTATGTCCAAATCAAATTTTCATAAAGTCGTTATGGAATATTTTATAACCATAATGATTTGAATAATAAATAGCAAGGGTTCTTGTATAATATGAATGTAGTTTAACTCAGAATTAGTAAATACTTAGTTGGAAGTTATATGTAATCCCATTAGGACATATATATACATACACACACACACACACACACACACACACATATATATATATATATATATATTTATATATGATAATTAGTTTACCATTAAATTGAATAGTTTTGGAATTAAATAATATTACCTTAAAAATTATCATTTTGCAAAATACCTCGGATTTCGACGAAACCAATTCTATTGGATTCGTAATGATAAATTAATGCAAGATTCCAGATTTCGGGCCAATCGGAGTAAGTATGTGGTCGTGCAAGATATAAATAATAAATCCATAATTTATGCTCTAACGAGCAGTATTTGGGGAAACAGACTCGGATTTTTACGAAAAAAGTTCCATTTGGACTGTAATGACAAACCATACCTACATATCAATTTTTACCACGAACTAAGTTCATGCGTGGCGGTACGAATATTAAACATTTAATAATATATAGCGATAGTTTATATATTAATATAAAATCAATTACTTCACATTGAAGCTACCCTACCTTCCCTATAAGTACCATACCCTTCCCCTTAGTCCAGTCATTTCTCCTCCTCCACATTTGGCAGCCGCATATTTGCAAATAAGTCCTCCTCTTTGTTTTAAAGTTTATCTTACAAACCGTAGAGAATTAGCCGAAGTCACCAACATCAAAGTTGGAGTACTTGGTGAGGGCTACCAGCTGTAAAAATTTGGTAGCAAATAGGTGACGGAGTTCGCCAGAATCTTGGTTCAAAGGTGAACATTTAGGGTTCGATTTTGTAGAATAGCGTGCAAATGGTCGAGAATTAGATGAAGTGGCCAACTAGAAAGTTGGAGAGGTAGATATGGCTACAATTTTGTAGTAGGGGGTTTGGTCTAAGAATTCTTATGGTGGCCGTGGCGATGACATGAACAGAGGTGGACGATTTTCGTGGACAGCGAATGGATTTTGGGTGATAACCGTCGATAGAGGCCGAACTAAGCAAGGTGGTCAACAGGTGAATGGAAGGGGGAGTGAGGCGCGCCTAACAATGGCAGGCCGATCGACTATGGTTGCGCGATGACGAAGAATTGGGGCCTAAACACATTTTCGTTCAACCTCGAAATTGGAGTCGACAGTGGTGAACTGGGCGTGGCGTTGGTAGGTGTGGCGGCGCAACGAAGTTGGCGGTGGGATTAGGTCGGTCAGAAGTGCACCCACGTGGCGACACGAGGTAATAGGTATGGGGGAACGAGTTTTGAATGATGGAAGGGGAAGGTGATTAAAAAAATTAATTAAATTCATTATTTGTTTAATGTTCGAACGATTATAACTCATTCATACAATCTCATAATTGGACGAGACTGGATTCGTTGGAACCGTGGAGTCGAGAGCTTAACAACAAACCGATTTGGATAGATTTAGAGCTAGTTGGAATTATGGGTTAAATTAAACCCACGTTTAATTTAATTCAAAAAAGATTGTTATTATAACGATCGAAAACCAATGTGAGAACTCCCTGAATTGATTTAAAAGTTATTATATTCTTATTTGATTACATGTTGATTGCTTGTGGTTGCAATGGTTCCTTTGTGATTGATGGATGTTTATTTACAGTTTTATTTATATTGTTTTGTACATTTAAGCGTTAACAATTTGAAACGCTTATCTTATGAATATTGTGTGATGGATGATAAAATTGTGGTTGTTACTATTATTGTTTACACAATTGACACCACGAATATGAAATTATATGGGAATTGAGTGAGTCGAGTTCCACTTGAATTTTAAATGAATAATATATTCATTTAAGTGAAATAAGACGTAAAAATGAAAATTGGATTTTTATATCCGAAATGATTTGGAAATGAAGTTAATAAGATTTCAAACACCTATTGAAAAGGTTGAAATTGACCTGAAATTAAAAATGACTTGTTCTAATTTAATATTATTTTTGAATTGTAAATTCAAAAGTGAATTCGAGTTAGATGTATAATTGACGTTTATAAATCAAATCTAGTGCTTCAATGATCTTATTTATTTTTATAATGGATTTAAGGAAAGTTTGGAGTTCAAAATATTATATTTTGAAAAATATTATTATTTTGGTATTATAATAATATAGAATATTTAATTTTGATTCAAAATGGAATTTGAAGTTTGAATTTTTCTTAAACGAGTTTATAAATATTTTATAAACTATGTTTGAATTTAATCGGATGAGTTCTACATTAATTTATAATATGGTTTGAATAGGACGTGTCACGCAGCGATAGTTTGCCAATTTCAACCATAAACTTCAAACGAGAATAACTAATGCAATTTAAATCGGATTTCCCTAAATCTGGGAATGTTAGATTTCTATTAATGATAGCTCTCGTATGAAAGAAGAATTTTGGAATTTCAACTTATAGATTTAAATTTATGTTCAAATTTATTTTTGAAATGGTTGTTGTAAACGCAGTACGAAATCAATCAAAATTGTAACGGCCCGAAAATCCATACCATCTGAGTTGACTAAAACAACGCACGTAAAACTCAAATAATACAGAAATACGATTCATAAGGGTTAAAGAAAATAGAAACAGATAAAAGAAGAATGGAAACAACAACGCAGAACCTCACAGCAGAACGAATAAAATATATTATATAACATAAACTTTGAAATACAAAATTTTGTGTTAGATAAACATACCATCATTAGAGTACAATATAACATTTGATACAGCGGAAAATAACTCTAAAATATCTAACGGTGAAGCCTCCTGCTTCAAGCTCCTCCAAGTGTATCTGTAAAGCCTGAAACACTCGACTGCCCATACTAATTTGGGCGCCCAAGAGTTTAGGATAAAAACAAGCAAATTAAACTCTGGGTCAGTCATGGGACTGGTGCGAGTAAACTCCAACCATATTGTTTAACTTTGAAAAATCCTTTGAAAGAAAGGGTAATAGTAAGACCAACCCACACATAAACATGAGTGTTTTTACCTTACTATAACCAAAACATTTTTGATATTAAAATCCAATGATATTAAACTAATGTCTAATCAAGTAAATAATAAAATAGTAGAACACTTGCATCTCACGCTCTACATGCATGGTATAAAATAAAAAACCATAGGGCGCTTATTAGAGATTGGATTCCAACTATGACAAGGTATGGGACCACCTCCCGATCAGTGTACTCTAGAGGGGACACTAGGGTTCAGCAAGAACATCTTGCAACCCGACCACACATGACTGCCCACTCATTTAGCTTGAGCGTAGCGAATATATTGTCACCCATGGTTGTCGGCCATCCAACCGTATTCCGTAAGATACAAAACTGAAAGAAGAACAAATAATGAATTTTCTCTAGGTCGGTGACAAATATACCCTGCTTAGGTATGACTCACCTAGCCATGTTACCTACCCGATTTTGTTCATTACCCAGTTGTGAGGCTTGAGGCTACGTATATCTGTTTAGAACATTTGGCCATCATACACTTTGAATGTCACATCGTCAAACCTGTCAAATCATTAGTTGATCTTCTTAAAATATTACAGGTATAAAAGCTAAGAGAAACGAATTCCTCCGCCACCAGACGTAGTATTTCGAAAAGATCATCTTATGTGATCTGTTAGGAATACTCTGTAAGACATTCGTCCATACAAGTTGTCCTGGGTCTAGACAAACAGAACAGCTCTTCCATTTCAATCCATCTTCCATTATCTTCAGCATAATCTAATTCGCAACGCCTATGCCTATACTGAGCGGTTTAGGGATATTAAATCCAACCGGTCTCTCCGTATTGATAAGGATGGTAAAAAAAAATCTTTGATAGCGGTGATTTAACTATCAAAGGAAAACAAACATCCATCAAACAATCGCTAGCCCTTTCTGATTAATATTCTATTTTAAGTTTTCTTATCGAATTCTATATATTGATATATCGATTTCTAGTTATCAAAACTTCTTAAAAATATTCTAACTCCTTAGAATTTCAGAAAATTTTGGCAGCGCCTCCTTTGTACCGGTCAATTGTTCAAACCCCAACTCGCCCCCTCTAGGCCCTTTTCATTCAAAAAGAAAATCAAAAAGCCAAACGACTTGCTTAATAGGCTCATAAAATCTCATATGGAAATTTAAATATGTACCTTTTTGACGGGCACTTAAATTATAACCTTCATATTCTCTTCCTACTCTTCATCCCATACCTGTCTATCATATATTCAACCATCCTCAATTTATTTCAAATCAATTCAACACTTTTTGCTTTCCATTCGCTAATTAATTTTCTAATTAGCCTCTTTGCTAAATTTTAACATATCACGTCCAAATATATTTGCATTCACTTATATACAATTTAACTCAAATTCCTTACTCGATTCCATGTGTTAATTCAAGTTTCATATCTAAATTTCCAATTCCAATTCACTTAAACAAAGTTAAATTCACTTAAACAAAGTTAAATTCGATTCAAACTCTATTAACTTATTTCCTTTGAAATTAGTTAACTTCATTCGCTAATTAAAAATCTGATTTTTTATTCCAAAAATCTTCCCATTTACTCGACTTAAGTCCATATTTTTTTTATAACTCAAATTTGAGTTTTTCTAATGGAAATTCAGTTTTTCATTAATTCAAAACCCTTTTAATTTATTTTATAAACGTAATATTTTAAAATGATTATTGCTCTGTTTTTCTAAAAATTTGATATTGACATAACGCAAAATCTAAAAGACGAAATCAAGATTTTTCTCTTTCATTAGAAAACTACCATTTAATAGGTTCAAGCGTTTCTTGTTTCATCACATTCCAACTTACACCGAGTTCTATATACCCAACTGAAGTTTGATTCGTCAAATTGTGAACTACCGTGCCACAGCGGGTTCGTTTTAATTAAATTTAATATAGGCATATAAACTTTGTTTATTAAATCAAGCTTCCAATTTAAACTCCATTTGAAACCAACTTCCAAATTATCCAACGATAATAAATATCATATGTAATGTAACTTCCTTTTTTAATGATTTAAAACAAGTTTCATTCCAAAATTCATTTAAAATTAAATCCTACTCTGCAGAAAGTAAATTTCGTTTTTTATTTTACATTCGAAGATATTTTATAACTTAACTTATAAATGTATAAACATAGAATCTATTTCATATTTAATTTAGATTATAGCTTCTAATTAATACAATTTCAATATTCCTTCTGAAAATAGTTTATTTTATTTATTTATTTTTATTCGACGTAGTCGAATTCGAAATCATAAATCCTTATGGATTATTTGAATTCAGTTTACATTCCGAACGTCGGAATTAATTTCACCGTTTCTTTTTGGAACGATTTCAAATTACAAAACTCTTTTTAAATTCATACTTGAATTTAAATTTGTAAATTACCCAAATGAAAATTTCACTCCTTTGTTTATAAACATTGTTTATAAATTCCACTTCTTGTTTTAAATATTTAAAACAAGTTCCTAGTTCAAATCTCATTTGAAATCCAATCCCCATTCCGGAAAATATAATTTCCTTTTTAAATTCAGACTTGAATTTAAAATTTAATATTATCAAACGATAAATTTTTCCTTTCCATTTATGATATTGTTTATAAATTCAGCTACTGGTTTTTATTATTAAAAACAAGTTAATATTTCTATATTCATTCATAATTCCATTTCCATTTCAAAAAGAAAATTCCCCTTTTTAAATTCAAATATCTCTTTTTGATATTTTAAAATATAAATATCTAGGGCCAGTGATATTCTAATATCCAAACGCACAAATCATCCAATCAATTCACACATCACACATAAATATGTAAACAACAGTAAATAAATTTGAGGAATCCAGTTGGATTTCTACAACCTGCTTTCCTGCATTCACAGATGTCAGACAACATAAATAATACTAATCATGCTTCATGGCTGGACATCGCGGTATAGAAGGTCATTAACTCATATATTGTGGGGCAATAGGGTCATCCGCTAATGATACTACGGGCATCCGCTAATGGTATTGCGGGAAATATCCAATTCATACATATATATATATATATGTGTGTGTGTGTGTGTGTGTGTGTATAATAGCCACAACCACCAAGCTAAATAACGAACATATATGATCTCAATAATTCAATAATTCATGCATGCATCCAAGCAACCAATAATTAGTTTTAGTGATAAACTAAACTTTTAAGTGAGATTTACTCACCTTGATTTTCCATTTTCGAATATCCAATGAAATGTTGTATCCTCACGGCTATAAATCTACTCGATTCATCTTGAATAATATTTATCTCGCAACTATGATTATTAAATTTTAATTTATTTATTGAACACTTATTAAATTAACTATTAACAAAAGAATAGACTAATTCTTCTTCATATTTTAAATTTCATAAAAACATATACCTTATTGTTCAGCAGTTCACTCGACCAGACCATGAACATACCCTTAATCCGCTCCAAAACTGCAATCATACCCAAAACCAAAATCAATGAAAACCCTAACAGCACCATAATATTATATTGGTTTGATTATATACTTAAAACAAATAAATAACACATATTATAGTTACCCTTTTCCTCTCGTTCTTAAATGTGGCTGGTCTCTGTTGCAATCCAGATTTCCAGCAGTAATTCGAACCCACAAAACATCTGATGGTTCACTATCTTCTTTACCTCCACCACCGTAAAAATCAACACATCGCTCCAAAGGAAACCCCTCTCGTCATCACAATTTGGTCATCCGACATCACATAATTCAAACCCCTTTTAGAAACGCATCATTACAAAATCAATTTACCACAAATCGAAATGCCCTACAGGCTCTCTCAGGTTATCGCTGCCTGAATACTCGTCCTCGAACCTTCTATACACAGCACGATTTGAAGACGCGGTGCCTTCTGGTGCCACAGTCCCTTCGAACTCTCCCTTCCAACTCAAGATGACTTCCTCAATTACATAAAAATTGCGGCTTTTGATTTCATCAAAAACCAACCTTTCCCCAACTTCAATCGCCAACCGCCATCTCCGTTAACCACCGGAGTTCCCCTTATCGATGTCAAACTGACCCCTCCGTCGTCTTGAGTTCACTAATGAAGTCTCCTTCCATTTCTAACCCCACATGACACATCGCGATCAAATCTTCTTCGACTGTACCAAAGTCGAGCGACTCCAAATCAATCGCATCTACACTCGATATCCTGATTTGAAGGTCTAGAATTTGATTTCCTCTTTCCTTTCTTGTGAGCTTCAAATCATAGGATTAAGTCGCTTAAGAGGGAGACGCGATTTCATTTTATTTTTTTTGAAGGTGAATAAGGGAACGGGTTTTTATGTTGGAATTAATTGGGGAAATCGAAATAAAGATGAGAAGGGAGGGATTGTTACTTATAGTTGAAACGAGGAAACATTGTACGCGCGCCATTAATTAGCTGTTTCTTTGATATTGAACATGGAAGCAGATGTTTGAGCTCGAGGAAAACTTGTCTGCGCGATAGAACAACACAGGTCGGCTGATATACATATATATTGATTATTTTTATTTGGTTTTTAAAATAATGCTCCAAAATATCTTGTTGTCTCTAACTCGCCACCCCGAACCACTATTTAAATATAACGACCGACATTACCCGATTATAACATTGTTTTGGACTTAACGGAATGGGTTCTAAAATCTTATTTGATTATATGCATGAGATATTAATTTAAATTGACAATTTAAATTAAATTGACTAAAATATAAATCGATTTCAATTAGTTAAATTCATCGATAATAAATAATTATTATCATTCTAATTCCAAATAGAATTCATATTGACTGACTTAATCATTCCTTTCATTCTCGTATATGGTTATTCAATATTTTTGATATTAAATCGTATACCGATTATTAAATCAATAAATTCAATATAAAAATCCATTTATTATTCCAATTTCAATATTTAAAATACATTTAAATATTCAGTATTAAATGGCTAAAAATATGGGATGTTACATTCCTTCCCCCTTAAAAGAATTTCGTCCCTGAAATTACTAAGGCAGAAGAAATGTTATAGACCCGTTAACTTTTCAAAACTCACTTGTTATAACTTAGTATTTCATATTCTATAACTCAAATCCCATAAAACTTTAAGTCTTCATGGAAATATTTAATTTCCCATTGCCTGTTAAAAACCTTCAAATTGAATTCAATTTGAAATTATCTCTTTTATCTTTACAAAATTTTCAAAACTTTCGAAATTTCTAACTCCCTAAATTTTGGAAAATTTTGAGCAGAGTCTCCCCCGTACGGAGGAGCTTTTGCAATATACCAAAAGAGAGAAAAAAGTATACATCGACCCTCATGCTTGGAAAACAGTTCATATATCCTAATTTGGTATTTTTGCGTAGGCGTACCTTATATAAGCGTTTATTTAGCGTGCATGCTTAGCGTATAAGCAATCTACATATCCAAAATCAAGCCAGGTAGCTCCATGCACCTGTACTTACATAATTTAAACTTATGAGTCTAGTCTACATTGATTTAGAATATTAAACATATGAATCCAATACCAGCAAGTTATATTATGTATATTAAACACGTATATGCTAATACAAGTCCAGTTATTAAATATATACCTTATTTTATTTAGATTACACACCATATATGCTTACGTTCATTTAATTCAAATGATTTCCAACCAATTCATTCACATTCCACTCATATTTCATTCATATGTATCAAATTGATTTAATATCAATTTATTTGTTCCGTTTATGACAACGAAGATTTTTCTGTGCATATTTGGTATTATCTGGTTAATATAATAACCACTCTTTTTTTCTAGCTTTTAATTGGTTTCAAATCAATTCATCAGCTTCACTTTACTAACTCAATTAATTTAACTTGCATAGGTTAAATTTTAAATTCAAGAACTCAAATACCCGGTTTTATTTCAAATCCTTTTGAAACCATATAAATATATACACATATATTAATAATCATCTCAAATTCAAAACATTTGAATTTTTTTCAAAATAACTTGTTTTCTTTCAAACAAATCCCCATTGAGAATTTTTTTCTCCTAAGGTAGCAATCCGTCACTTAGAAACTCGAAAATGAACACTGATGATGCTGCAGTCATCATTAGAATTATTTTCTAACCACTAAAGTGAGTTCAGTGCTTTATCACTTTCAAAACCCATTCAATATGATTTTTATCCAAAAATATTTCCAAAACAAAGCTATATTGTTTAATATACTTTAGAAAAATATTTTCCACTCTTCCGGGATTTAAATTTCAATTCTGGTTTGAATTCAATTTAATTTCATCTCATTCGTATATATTATACAAATTCTATTTGGTTACCTATAATCATTTCAATTTGATAATCCCATTTGATTATAATAATGACAATCGACATATCTATATTATAATAATTTACAAAAAAATATTCTTTTCATATAAAAATATGTTTTTGGCAAAATTATTTCATTTACCCTATTTTTAAAACATATGGTGTCGAATTACTTTGCTCAAGTGTTTAGAAACACCTATCGATACAATTGTACATTCTACACCGACGAGAATTCATAAACCTCTCAACAAACCAATCAACACAATATAAAACAGTTTTTATAACTAATACATACGCTCTCTCATAATATACAATCAAACTCATTCTAGGGTACTATTGACATTATCTCTAATGTGTAAACTCCTACCAAAGCTTAAGTGTTCGCTCAAGCTAAGCTCTGGTACTAACTGTAACGACCCGAAATCAATACCATCTGAGTTGACTAAAACAACACACGTCAAACTCAAATAATACAGAAATATGAGTCGTAAGGGTTAAAGAAAATAGAAACAGATAGAAGAAGAATGGAAATAACAACACAGAATCTCATAATGGAACGAATAAAATATATTATATAGCATAAACTTTGAAATACAAAATTTTGTGTCATATATATATATATATACCATCATCAGAGTACAATACAACATTTGATAGAGTGGAAAATAACTCTAAAATATCTAATGGTGAAGCCTCCTGCTTCAAGCTCCTCCAAGTGTATCTGTAAAGCCTGAAACACTCCACTACCCGTACAAATTTGGGCACCCAAGAGTTTAGGATAAAAACAAACAAAATAAACTCTGGGTCAGTCATGGGACTGGTGTGAGTAAACTCCAACCATATTGTTTAACTTTGAAAAATCCTTTGAAAGAAAGGGTAATAGTAAGACTAGCCCACACATAAACATGGACGGTTTTTACCTTACTATAACCAAAACATTTTTGATATCAAAATCCAGTGATACTATAATAATGTCTAATCAAGTAAATAATCAAATTATAGAACGCATGCATCTTATGCTCTACATAGATAGTATAAAATCAAAAACCGCAGGGCGTTTCTTGGAGATTGGATTCCAACTATGACAAGGTATAGGACCACCTCCGGATCAGTTACTCTAGAAGGGATACACTGGGGTTCAGCAAGAACATCTTGCAACCCGGCCACACATGACCACCCGCTCATTTAGGTTGAGTGTGGCGAATATATTGTCACCCACGGTTGCCGGCCATCCAACCGTAATCCGTAAGATACAGAATCGAAAGAAGAATAAATAATAAATTTTCTCTAGATCGGTGACAAATATACCCTACTTGGGTATGACCCACCTAACAATGCTGCCTTCCCGATTTTTGTCATTTCTCGGTTGTGAAGCTTGAGGCTACGTATATCTTTTTAGAACATCTGGCCACCATGCACTTTGAATGTCACATCGTCAAACCCGTCAAATCACTAGTTGATCTTCTCAAAATATTATGGGTATAAAAGCTAAGAGAAACGAATTCCTCTTCCACCAGACGTAATATCTCGAAAAGATCGTCTTATGTGATCTGTTAGGAATACTCCGTCAGACATTCGTCCATACAAGTTGTCCTGGGGCTGGACAAACAAAACAACCCTTCCATTTCACTCCATCTTCCGTTATCTTCAGCATAATCTAATTCACAATGCCTATGCCTATACGAAGTGGTTTTCGGATATTAAATCCAACCGGTCTCTCCGTATTGACAACGATGGTAAAAAAATTCTTTGATAGCGGTGATTTAACTATCAAAGGAAAATAAGCATCCATTAAATAATCACTAGCCCTTTTTGATTAATATTATGTTTTAAGTTTTCTTATCGAATTCTATATATCGATATATCAATTTCTAATTATCAAAACTTCTTAAAAATATTCTAACTCCTTAAATTTTTGGAAAATTTCGCCAGCACGTCCTTTGTACCGGTCAATAGTTCATACCCCAACTCACCTCTCTAAACCCTTTCCATTCAAAAAGAAAATCAAAAATCCAAGCAGCTTGCCTAATAGGCTAATAAAATCTTATATGGAAATTTAAACATGCACCTTTTTGTCGGGCACTTAAATTATAACCTTCATATTCTCTTCCTACTCTTCATCCCATACCTGTCTATCATATATTCAACCATCCTCAATTTATTTCAAATCAATTCAAAACTTTTTGCTTTCCATTCGCTAATTAATTTTCTAATTAGCCTCTTTGCTAAATTTTAACATATCACGTCCAAATATATTTGCATTCACTTATATACAATTTAACTCAAATTCCTTACTCGATTCCATGTGTTATTTCAAGTTTCATATTTAAATTTCCAATTCCAGTTCACTTAAACAAAGTTAAATTCGATTCAAACTCTATTAACTAATTTCCTTTGAAATTAGTTAACTTCATTCGCTTATTAAAAATATGATTTTTTATTCCAAAAATCGACCCATTTACTCGACTTAAGTCCATATTTATTTTATAACTCAAATTTGGGTTTTTCTAATGGAAATTCAGATTTTCGTTCATTTAAAACCCTTTTAATTTATTTTATAAACCGTTATGGTTTAAAATAATTGTTGCGCTGTTTTTTGAAAATTTGATATTGTCATAACTCAAAATCTAAAAGACGAAATCAAGATTTTTCTCTTCCATTAGAAAACTATCATTTAATAGGTCTGGGCGTTTCTATTTTTATCACATTCCGATTTACATCGAGTTTATATACCCAGTTGAAGTTCGATTCGTCAAATTGCGAACTTCCGTGCCACGGCAGGTTCGTTTAATTTAATTTAATATAGGCGTATAAACTTTGTTTATTAAATAAATTCCAACTTCATTTCCATATAAATTAAGCTAGTTTTTCCCAATTCAGTTTGAAAACTCTGATTATCCAAAATCATTGATATTTTCCATATTAAATTCATAATTCCATTGTAAATTTATTTACAACTCAAATCTCTATATTAAATCCCAATTCACTTGGAATTATATTATTTATAAAATTCGATATAATCGAATTCCAATTATAAATTCCTTTTATGGAAATAATCGATTAATTCAGCATCTCTTACCATACAAACTAATACCATCTCTTAATAATAGTGAAGTCGTCCAAGTTGAGATGGATAAGAGCTTGTAATATACATTGTCATTACTTACCATAAAAATAATCTCTTCTACCTCATTTAGAAATACGATTTTTAAATGCCATTTCTTATATTTGGGAAATCCATTTTCAATTTAACCAATGCAAATTTATTCATTTCATTTATAAAACATGGTATATAAATCAACTTCCTTATTTTATATCTTAAACCAAGCTTCCAATTTAAACTCCATTTGAAACCAACTTCCAAATTATCCAATGATAATAAATATCGTTTGTAAAGTAACTTCCTTCTTTTTATGATTTAAAACAAGTTTTCATTCCAAAATTCATTTAAAATTAAATCCTACTCTACGGAAAGTAAATTTCCTTTTTTTATTTTGCATTTGAAGATATTTTATAATTTAACTTATAAATGTATAAACATAGAATCTATTTCATATTTAATTTAGATTATAGCTTCTAATTAATACAATTTCAATATTCCTACTGAAAATACTTTATTTTATTTATTTATTTTTATATGACATAGTCGAATTCGAAATCATAAATCGTTATAGATTTATTTTGAATTCAATTTACATTCCAAACGTTAGAATAAATTTCATCGTTTCTTTTTGGAACGATTCCAAATTATAAATCTCTTTTTAAATTCATACTTGAATTTAAACTTGTAAATTACCCAAATGAAAATTTCCCTCCATTGTATATAAACATTGATTATATATTCCACTTCTTGTTTTAAATATTTAAAACAAGTTCCTACTTAAAATCTCATTTGAAAACCAATCCCCATTCTGGAAAATAAATTTTCCTTTTTGAATTCAGACTTGAATTTAAAATCTAATATTATCAAACGATAAAAGTATCCTTTCCATTTATAATATTGTTTATAAATTTAGCTACTTATTTTTATTATTAAAAACAAGTTAATATTTCTCAGTTCATTCGAAATTCCATTTCCATTTCAAAAAGCAAATTTCCCTTTTTTAATTCAAATATCTCTTTTTGATATTCTAAAATATAAATATCAAGGGCCAGTGATATTCTAATATCCAAACACACAAATCATCCATTCAATTCACACATCACACATATAAATATGTAAACAATAATAAATAAATTCGAGGAATCTAATTGGATTCCTCCAACCTGCTTTTCTGCATTAACAGATGTTAAACAACATAAATAATACCAATCCTGCTTCATGGCAGGATATCGCGGTATAGAAGGTCAGCCACTCATATATAGTGGGGCGATAGGGTCATCCGCTAATGATACTACGGGCATCTGCCAATGGTACTGCGGGAAATATCCAATATATATATATATATATATATATATATATATATATATAATAGCCACAACTACCAAGCTTAAATAACTAACACATATATCATCTCAATAATTCATGCATGCATCCAAGCAACCAATAATTACTTTTAACGATAAAATAATTTTTTAAGTGAGATTTACTCACCTTGATTTTTCATTTTCGAGTATCCAATGAAATGTTGTATCCTCGCGGCTATAAATCTACTCGATTCATCTTGAATAATATTTATCTCGCACCTATGATTATTAAATTTTAATTTATTTATTGAACACTTATTAAATTAACTATTAACAAACGAATAGATTAATTCTTCTTCGTATTTTAAATTTCATAAAAACATATACCTTATTGTTCAACAGTTCATTCGACCTGTCCACGAACATACCCTTAATCCGCTCCAAAACTGCAACCACGCCCATAGCCAAAATCAATGAAAACCCTAACAGCACCATAATATTATATTGGTTTGATTATATACTTAAAACAAATAAATAACACATATTATAATCACCCTTTTCCTCTTGTTATTAAATGTGGTTGATCTCTGTTGAAATCCAGATTTCCAGCAGTAATTCGAACAAACAATACATCTGATGGTTCACCATCTTCTTTACCTCCACCACCGTAAAAATCAATACATTGCTCCAAAGGAAACCCCTCTCATCATCATAGTTTGGCCATTCGACATCACATAATTCAAACCCTTTTCAGAAATGCATCATTACAAAATCAACTTAGCACAAATCGAAACGCCCTACAGGCTCTCTCAGGTTATCGCTGCCTGAATACTCATCCTCGAACCTTCCATACACAACACGATTTGAAGACGCGGTGCCTTCTGGTGCCACAGTCCCTTCGAACTCCCCCTTTCGACTCCAGGCGACTTCCTCAACTACAGAAAAATTGTGGCTTCTGATTTCATCAAAAACCGACCTTCCCCCAACTTCAATCGCCAACCGCCATCTCCGTTAACCATCGGATCTCCCCTTATCGACGTCAAACTGACCCCTCCGCGGTCTTGAGTTCACTAACGAAGTCTCCTTCCACTTCTGACCCCACATGACACATCGCGATCAAATCTTCTTCGACTGTACCAAAGTCGAGCGACTCCAAATCAATCACATCTACACTCGATATTCTAATTCGAAGGTCTTGAATTTGATTTCCTCTTTCCTTTCTTGTGAGCTTCAAATCGTAGGATTAAGTCGCTTAAGACGGAGATGCGATTTCATTTATTTTTTTGATGGTGAATGAGGGAACGGGTTTTCCTATTGGAATGAATTGGGGAAATCGAAATAAAGACGAGAAGGGAGGGATCGTTACTTATAGTTGGAACGAGGAAACATTGTACGCGCGCCATTAATTAGCTGTTTCTTTGATATTGAACATGGAAGTAGATGTTTGAGCTCGAGGAAAACTTGTCTGCGCAATGGAACAACACAGGTCGGCTGATATACATATACATTGATTATTTTTATTTGGTTTTTAAAATAATGCTCCAAAATATCTTGTTGTCCCTAACTCTCCATCCCGAACCACTATTTAAACATAACGACCGACGTTACCTGATTATAACACTATTTTGGACTTAACGGAATGGGTTCTAAAATCTTATTTGATTATATGCTGGAGATATTAATTTAATTTGACAATTTAAATTAAATTGATTAAAATATAAATTGATTTCAATCAGTTAAATTCATCGATAATAAATAATTATTATCATTCTAATTCCAAATAGAATTTATATTGACTAACCGAATCATTCCGATTTAGTTTTGATTGTGAATTAAATTGTTTTCATTCCCGTATATGGTTATTCAACATATTTGATATTAAATCGTATATCGATTATTAAATTGATAAATTCAATATAAAAATCCATTTATTATTCCAATTTCAATATTTAAAATACATTTAAATATTCAATATTAAATGGCTAAAAATCTGGGACGTTGCAGAAACAGCCATATAAAAATTATTAAAAATATGGAAAAATATGATAAATCATAATAAATTATTTAAATATATTTGGAAAAGAAATATGAAGTTTTGAAAAATATTTTGATTTTTGTGTTTTCAGCCTAACTTGCTGAATACGGTAAACGACGTTTTCAATGTTTAAAGTTTAATACTGATTATGTAGTTTCCAAAGTTATTATATATGGTTTATAGAATTAATAAATTATTTGGAAGGTAATTTGACTTGATTTTAATTAAGGTCGAAATATGGTCTGAATAGAACTAGTTGCGCAACGATAGTTCGCGAACGTTGACCATTAACTTCAAATTGACGTATCTGGAGATCTGAGCATTGAATTCTCCTGAAATGAAAAGATTTTGTTTCATAATGAAAGAGTTTCCAAATGCAAGAGAAAGTTAAAAGTTACAATTGTTTGATCTTGAAATAAGTTGAAAAAAGATTTGAATAAATTGGATTTGGATAGAAATGATCTTCGTATATTTGGTATTGATTATCGCTGTGTAGATGTTTACTGTTTGAGGAATTTGGAAGATTTATATATCGTTATTCCACTTATAGTATTCCTTGATTACGAGAATTGGCGTTGAATATAAGGGGATATAAATTCTGTTTAAATCTTATATTTAATATCGACGGATTTGGGGTTTGTCGTGAATGGAGTCTTCAATAACATCGTTCTTTAACCCAGTTGAAGGAGAAGATGATTTCTCAAGATTAGTTGAAAAGAAATCTTTATTTGATTTGATTATAAGGATCTAATTTAAGAGTATTCCCTTACAAATGATAATGGGAACAAGTTTGAGAATCGCTTAAAAGAAGATAAGCGTGTTTTCCGTGTAAGCAATAAGATTAAGAAATTGTAAGTACGATTTTGGGTATGGGATAAACATGTTTTCCCGTATAGACAAGTGAAATCTTGAATCAGATTTGAAATGAATTAAGGTAATCAAACTTACCGGAATACGAGGGGTATTAGATATGGAGTACCACCAGTTTTTCTCCATGGGATGAATAGGATGAGAATAAGATAATAAGTTGAGAAATTATCCTTTTCGAGAGATTCAATAATCTCGATAAAACGTAGAAAACTCCATTTGAGTTGAATTTATGAAATGAGATTTTATAATCTTTTGGAATAATTTCCATGAAAAGATTTAAACAACTGTTTAAAGAATATAAATCTTTGATAAGATTTAGGGAAGCAAATCCCAATGTAAAGAATGATTCGAGTAAACGAATGTTCCGAAATGGAATGGGACTCATGATGTGTTTATGTATCAAATGATTGTAAATATGTGCTAGATATTTCAAAAAGACCAGGTTTCGACCCATTCTGAATAACTATGTGACGGTTATTGAAAATACTGAAGAGGTGACTGAAGACCGGGGATCTTCACATCGTTTGGATTATTGCTGATGTATCGATTTAAAGGTACACACCTAAGACGAGGTTATAAGTGGCAGTCATCTAGACATACTTGGAGATTGTTCGGATTTGCAAGGGCCTCTCTACTTTAGTGGACGAGGAATAAGGTGCCTTCGATTTTGTTTAAACTTAGAATAAACTTGTAAATGGATATGTATCTGACGTTTTATTTTACAACATAAGCAATTGGTTTCTATTGATGATATATCAGTTGGTGGCGGAGGATTTATTCTCTTAGCTTAACACCCACCTCTAAGACTTATGTACTAAGCGGGTTATCGCCGATTATATGTTGTGAATTGACCATGTCGCATGTTAAGTGCTGAGCTGATCAAAGCTTTTTGTTGAAAAACAGAGCTTTGTGGATGATGATCAAAACATGATTGATATAACATAGCTTTATGTTAAAACGTAACTTTAGAGTCTCCCAACCCGTGAATGGCCGAAAACAAGATGATGGACGGTTGGGATAAGGACATATTTTTCCTTCTAGCTTAAAAGTAACGCTATCAGCTATCTTATGGAGCGTAGAAAAATTTACTTATATGGATGATAGATCGAGGCTCCGTGGAATTTCAAATATGACCGGGGGATGTTATGTTCAAGTAAGATCATAACCATCCAGTTAGTGCTGACCAGCTCTGTCTCTCCGAAGGATCATATGTGAGTCGCGGGACATCCCTCTAGAGGTGTTCCTAACAGTTAAGGATCAAATGGTTGCTTTTCGGCAGCTCTCAAACCCGATTCCATTTTTACTAGGACTTCTTGTGACATGACAGTCTAATGTTTACTCAGTCCTCTTTTTTTCGAAATCACATTTTCGCGTCCCTTCCTTTCGCCTCTTTTCTTACTTTGGGTCCGTCTATTTCCACCCCACTAATTGCTCTTCACACCCCGGTTAATAATTTAAAATTTCAATACCCATTATGCCCTTTAATAATATTTTAGAAACTTATATACTTATTTACAATATATGCAGTATAATCAAACTTATTTTGGTAATATACTTATTTGCAGTATAATCATTTGCAATATATACCCAAAATTTCATCCAAATTACCAATATTTAAATTGTTTTTAGTACATCAAACTCATCATAGGTTCAAGAATAAATAAGATTGTTTTGTATGAAACTAAGATGATTTATATATACTCTATGTTTATGTTTATGTGCATGTATAATTACCAAAATTTAAATCGTACTTTTTTTTTTTTTTTTGAAATCTAGGGATTTGGAAACTGAAGATAGAGAGCATACGATGTATTGATGAAAAAAAAAAGGGTAATTTGGATATAAATGGGGTGAGAAGAGTAAAAAATGGGGAACTTTTTTTTATAAAATTACTGGGCTGTTAACAGCAAATATTGGGGCGTCCGCGTCAATGAACAGACCCCTTGCTTTTTACTGCTCCTCTTCCCCCTTCGCCTTCGTTTTCCCTTCCCATCTCCTGCCTCCGTCCGTGCTCAATCGTTCCTTTCATGCCCACAATCTCAGTAGCAACTTTACCTCTCCTTGCCGTTCACGCACGCTGCTCTGTAGATCCTAGGTATCCTCCCTGCCTCATTTTTCCTTTTTATTTCTGAAAGTTGAGCTTTCCTTGCTCCAACTTCAACTATTAGGCGACATGGTGTTTTATTAGTCAAGCCAACTATGCTATTCAATTGTTTATCCTACTTAGGGTAAAATCCTAATTTGTTCTTCTTGAATTGATATCTAAATTGCTAATTCGTCATCTCCCCTTCAAGATCTCATTTTCAGCTACATGTGCAGAAACCCCAAATATCCATTCCAACATGAAGGCAAGGAAGTGGCGTTGTCGTCATCTTCTCACACATACGGAGTCGCGTACATATGGTAAGTTTTTCGTTTTCGCTATTTTGGTTTAAATTTGGTCATTTTGATTTTGATGAAATTTTGGCTGTCTATGCAAGAAGCATATTGAGCTTAGTTTCATTGCTTTCGCTTCGCTGCTCCACCTTCTTCCTATTTCATCGACCCTAAACAATAGGCACCTCATCAAATTGCGCCTACTCCACCTGCGGTTAATTTGATTTCCTCATACCCCTTTGCTCCATTTCCTCTTATTTTAGCCAACCTAGATAATAAAACTACTCCACTCTGTCATCGGCTGGATTCTCTGCCTTCACCGTTGAGCAAAACCATCAATATTACCCGATTCAGCCAGTTCCATGCTTGGTTCCCATCACTAGCACTGCTCTTCATTTTTTTTTTTAAAATCATTTCTATTAGATGTTAGGTACTTTTACTGCATTATATTTATTGTCTTGAATTGATAATATAATGATCTATTAATGCATCCCATGTGAAACTAGAAGTTGCTCAAATCAAGTCACTCAAAGCTCCTTCTTCACGACGCTCCAATTTGAAGAACGTCTATCAATGGACCTACGGTGGAGAAATATTTAGCTATACAGTTTCATGATTGACCTTTTTTTATATGCCTTCAGTGTCCCATGTTGTTATAAGAAATCTTCTTTCAGTTAATTTAACCGCAAACTGTCTGGGATTTCATTTAAAGACTAAAAGCTCTGGTAAAGCTTTAATGACGAAGCTAACTGTTTGGACAGCTATTTATCATAATATTATTACAGGACCAGATTATCGTCAACTTGAATGACCGTGATTGCTATCGGAAATATCTGGTTTTTAGAATTTTTATTTACAGATGTGTCTAACAGATGCTACATAGACTAAGCTCCTTCAAATTATATAAATTGTTAGGTATTAGTTGCAGTCTTATCACATTATAGATATGTCTGCTCCAGGTGTCCGACCAACACTTCTCCCATTAGAGGAACTTCTTCCCTTTACCATATGCTTTTTGAATATGCAAGTTCCTTCGCACTAATTTTTATTAATTAACTTCATGTTTATGATTATTTTTCTTTGGTTAAATTTGTACTTAATTTTATGTCCCTAACTTATTTTAGACACCAATTTCTTTAGGCACTAAAAATAACATGTATGTGGGAATTACTTTTTAAAGAAATTATAATTACTATTGTGATTCTTAGTTAGGTATGTATTATATAACTGGACGTATGGAATTGTTGCTTAATTTGATGCTAATATGCCTAGAATAAGAAACCAATTTTTACCGCCTACTGTCTGCTAAATATATTACTACCGCTGCCATCTTTGTTTTACTTGATAAAATAATAGTGCGATGAGATTTTTTGTAATGGTTGCATGTTTATGTTTTGTTTATGATATGTGTAAATTTTTACTGAATTCAACGATTTTATTTGTACTTATGATCCATTTAATCTCATTCCTGTTATGATCAACTTAACAGTAAAGTATGTCATTTATAACTTTGTGTTGTTTTAGACTTATGAAGGATGTCTATATTAATGTAGAGCTTTAGGCATCATTATTAATTCGTAACAGTTATCTTAATTTATGTTTTGTTCATTTGTAGTCTTATGCCTGTAAACGACAGTGTATATGTAATGAATTGGTTGTTTATTTGCAAGTGCTTACATTATTGTTAATGTTGCTACCAAGTCAATACATTTTTATTAGTTCATTTCTTCTTTTCGATCTAATAAAATTTTGTATTATTATAAAATATTAGCTACCAGTTCTTCATTTTGGTGTTTAAGGTGGATGGTACATACTACATATTGATAAAACATGAGGTACAATTATTGAATCTAAGGTTTTATAAAATTGACATGTTTATCCAATACGCTAATTTGAATATGCATTATGTACCCACTTCAACAAAATAGCAATTAGCAGTAAATTAAAAGTCCTTCATTAGTACCATTTATCATATATTCAAAGAATTTTGCAATCATGAATTATTAAATTTATTATGGAAATGTGCAAAACGATGCTAGGGAAATCTATGCCAAGTACTATACTTATTATCTGTTGTGTTAGTTTTATCTTAATATGAATTCACTAACCTGTGATTGTAGGCATTTTAATATCGCGACATGTTATCAGTGGCATGGATGATTTTGAATTAAGCTGTAAGAATCTGAGAGTGAATCTAAATTGGAAATATAATGAAAGTATGTATGCTTCGTTTATGCATTATAGTGCACAAAAAAAAAATGTCAAATACTTCATCCAATTATAGAAGTGGGAGTGGAATCTACGCTACGTAGTAATTACAACATTGGAGGCCTAATGGAATTTAAGCTAAACGAGGACAATACTACTATATTGAGATCATTATGGGGCCACTTTGCAAGTAATACAAGGTAAAATTATTTTATTTCTTAATTGATAAGTTTGGAGATAACAACAGATTTGATGATAAAAAAATATTCAATGTATTAGGTTTACCGGCATTGTCAGATAAGTAACTAATTAACATGCTTATATATGATTATGACTCCTACAAAATTTCTTCTATAAGTGAAATTTGTTTTGTCGACTAACCTCATAATATCATTTATTATATCTGCTTATTTTTATTTCAATTGTTGACTTTAGGTTCATGTAAATTTTGGTGTATACATTATTCTAAAGTCTGGGTACTTTGATTACTTTGAATGAAATCAATCCAGTGACTAAATGAATAAAAATAATAATATAATATTTATGAATACTTTAATTTTTTTTGTGTATAAACTGTATGATTATCCTTAATTCAATGCATTAACATATTATAAAGCAAATGATGTTTTTAGTTTCTTCCCAAAATAATAATGGTTTAAGGATTTTTGGTGACGTGAAGCAAGCTTCAAGAGCTTGGTTTGTATGCGAACACATAGTTATTACTTCATTCATATTGGGGTTAAGCATATTTATTACTTTCACGTGATTCAGTCTTGGGTATATTCCTGTTTTTTCTAGCGTTCATTGACCGCTTATATTTCAACCTCATTTAGCATGCAAATTTTTTTATACCAAAAAGATTAACAATTTATAATCATCGACAATAATTTAGCATATATTTCGGATTGTTTCCCGTTTCTTTCTTAAAATACATTTTTATGTTGTTGCCATTCTTTTAGAAGGTATGCTCATTGTTTGTTGCTTCGATTTATGTGTTACATGCATTAAACATTGGTTAATTCATGAGTTATAGCTCAGTCTCATATTTACAGTACTCTACTAAAGTGAATGCAAAAAAGAAGTTATTCACTTATTTGTTCTTAATAAAGACAAACATATATATAACTATCTACACACACACGTGTGTGTGTGTGTGTGTGTGTGTGTGTATGCAGGTTAAAACCTCTAAAAAGCAATAAAGGAAGCATATGACACTACCCATATAATGCATCTCAGATATGTCATATCTATTTCAACTGGTGTATAAGCAGCAATATATTAGAATTTCAAAATTGCCATAAAATGGAAGTAAGCTTGATTCACGCTTAACTTTATTTTGGATGGATTATTCGCTAATGCTAATTTCTAATTAAAGAAATATAATTGTGCAAAAAGTTATTAGTCATTAACTATTGCATGTTGTGGGAAAATTGATGATTGCATGAGCTTGACATTCGGATTCTTTGTCTTCATTGTATTTTAAAATTTCACTTGCCATGAACATCTTCCATTATGTGATTCATATGTCAATGATAGTGTGATTGATAGATATGAATGTAATTTTATGTTATTTGGAATCTACAAGATGTTGCCTATTGCAGATATGTCATATTTGAACCAGTTGCTAAATTCATTCTCTTCCTGGCTGTTAATGTTAGCAAGCAGGAATGTTGATTTTTTTTCCTAAATACGGAGTGGATAGGCAACAATTATGACTCATTTACCGGTTTTTGATTGCCTTTTTATTTTTTTGGGCCTTCCTGCCTTGATTACTCCAGCACATAACTATAATTAGTAAGCTACTCATATATTGCAACTCAAATGAGCAGTTTACTCAAATGACATGCAATGTTTTAAATATCACCAATAAATTATGCTTTCCATTTAAATTTGTTAGTCTTGATTTGTTTTATGTCTACTACAATTTTGCACTTTTTGATATTTGGTGTATTTTACTTTAATTTAGAATGGTTAATGGAAGCGTGGATACTCTTTTGTTATATAACGTAATTACTCTTTTTTTCTTCTGCTGACAAGGTGCAGTGAATAGTGGAGCCATATTGAATAAGGGGTTCTTTATCATAAGGCACTTATATTCAACTGGCACATTGTAAGGTAACTATTTTTAAGCTTGAATTGTTGTTATAGTGTTACGGCTATGTAAGCTTATTCATAATAATATATGCTTATGCCTTTTATCTTCTATAATCATATTTGCAATATGTAATTTATATTTTTGATATTTACTCTTCTAAAAATTAGTAATTTGAAATAGAATATAAATGGCAATGAAGTGAAACAGAATATCATAAGTAAGTCGTATCTCCTATGAACAAAGTTTCAATATATATAATATGACAAATAGTAAATGAGTTAAAAGTTAAATTTTCCTCAATAATTTATATAGAGCAATATGCTTACGAAGAGTAAGAATATTTATTCATTATTAAAATAACTTATATAAAGAATTTTTGATAATACGCCTAACATGATTTTTTTGGTTATGTTCAATTATGTTATACATGATTCTTTTTTTCCATATATAAAGTTTATAGTTGGATACAACCATTAAATGGGACACATTTTGAAGGGTAGTAATTTTTTGTATATATGAAAATCCAAAGGTTAAATATGTACATCAGTGCTGAATTTTGGTACTAAATCATAAGTTTGTTATTCGACATCCACTTGCATTTTCTTTATGCATTGTATTTTCTGTGAACTTTGTTACTCCATACTCATTTTAGCTTTAAATATTTTATTCTAAGGCTTTTGGATCAGTCAATAGAAATTGATTCCATTTGTGATTTTGACAAAGCAGGCATTCAACATGGAGGAATGTTGTCAGTGACAATCTACTTGATTTTTAAAAGAATATTTAAAAATGGAATGTTATGCATATAAATCCACTTAACTACACCATATATTTCTCTTTTGGAACCATAGTTGTTACAATTTTTCGACAGGAAGTACAATTTGCTTTCATATGTAAAAATTATATTACTATCCAAATTATCTATCATTGCAATCCTCAATAATTTTAATTAAGCGCTACACAATTTTCAACATATTCGTCGCCTTTTTTCCTCAAGCTGGGAGTTACGATAAACTCCGCATTATTTCATCTTGGCAATTAGGTTTCTACTGTCATGGAAAATTATTGATTTTCATATTGAACCTCAAGATGGTTTCATACGAATTCATCCTCAAAAAGTATAAGTTATGAAATGCGTGTCTTTTAATCTTTATGTCTTTTTTTTTTTTTTTTTTTTTTTTTTTTTTTTTTTTTTGGAGAGTTAACTTGGTTATTCTTATGTATTAGTTTACCTCAAAAATTTGTATTCTCTTAGGCTTAATTTTTTCCCCTTTTATACACTCGGTATGTTTTCTATTGTTATTCGATTCAAAGTACCTTTTACTAAACTGCTTTTATTTATTTAGTGTGAAAACTTTGTAATCGTTATATGGAACATCTTCTTATTTCTACTTTTTATTTGGACATATGTCAATTTATATTACACACTTTTATTTGGAATACCCATGTGACTTTTTGTCATGACTTAGCATTATAAAGACTTAGAAGGGAACATGGAAGCAATAATCCATTTCACGAGGAAGTATACATTGTAGGAGAATTTCCACTTCAAAGAATTAACAAATTATAGATGTTTGGATGAATTTCATGTGACTAGCACGAGTTCATCTAATTTAACAGAGAATATTTTAATATTTGATATATTAACAATGTGTTTCAATACACAAGGCATTGTTGAAATTTAGGATCCAACATGGTTCTACTATGTTAAAAGAAGGGTATCTAGGAAAATTGATAGTACTATTCTCGGATTAACCGCATTTTTATAGAAATAAGCATACATGTAAGATAGGCAATGAAGTCAAATAAAATTATAGCTAAAGAAATATTAGATTACTCAACACTGGTTTAGTTAATCATTCAAACAAATTCAACCAACCTACAAATATGTAAACCACTATTCGTTGCAACTCAAACAATGTTAATTTATCTCATTTCTTCAACATACCAGAATGTATTGGCCATTTTAATAGGAATAAAGACCAAATATTTTTTGATATATATCTGAAAATACTCAAACATTCAGGTTACATTCGATTCCATTTTGAATTTTATGTTGTATGTTTTCAACATACATTACAAAACATGAAAAAAGCAAAAGGGTGGATTTGTAATTTTAAGCCATGAAAAGTGGTAGTAGGGAAATGCATTGTACTGTTTTCCAGGCTTTTGTTATTCCTTTAGAGACAGATTTTTTGTTTTTGTTGTCTTATATTTTATTTTCCAAATTGGTTGTCTCAAAAAAATTGTGCCTTGCACATTTTCTTGGATCGAAAACCAAAAATGGACCCTTGGATATGAAGGTTTTTTTTATATATTCCTCTTCTCATATTTCCTTGAGATTACAAGCTTTCATCAATTAAAGCCTATCTAATTTGTGCATATTGACTCATGACAAGCCTCATAAGCTGCATTTACACCATTATGATTTTCTAATTACACTTTTAATATTATCTTCATTTTTTTAGTAAACGCAAGAAATGAATGAAATATCATAGGGGCCAAAATAAATATGTATAAATGCAACAGATCAATGCACTAATTTGTGCCTGTTTACATAAGAAAGTAAGTTCTTTTTATACTACCTGCAACATAGTTGCTGTGAAATATAATTAGCATCAGCCTTCAGTTTCCCAGTCATGGTTATACAACTACTTCCACATTTGTCAAATAACCATAGTATTTACAACCATTTTTCTTTTCAATTGTTATATATAATGTGAAATGGAATGAACCCTATATTTTTTTTACAATGGAAAATATATTTGAGCTGCACAGTCACAACGCCCCGAGCTCCTACAAATGCCTTTTTTGCAGTAGGAGTCATGGGAGATTATTGGCCTCTACAGTGAACAAGCATGGCTCACATTAGTGAAAATTATAGAAAGTGCATACAGTGGTACGTGACAACTAACCATAGCTAATGGCTACTGAATTTGGGTGACATCATGTTTGAAGAGTGAGAGTTAAAGGTAAACTTGTTCATATTGTTAGCCATATTTTACTATATGTTAGATTCCTTTATAGAAGTCCTATGAGGAAGGAAAATATTTTTCTATCTGCCTTACTATCATTTTTTTCGAAACCCAATAAATTATTATTGTCATGGAATAGTGCAACCATAGATTAAGGAAGATGAATATACAAGAACTTCCTAATTTTCCTTTTTTAAACATGCGCGCACACCTGCTATTGTATGTGAACAAGACCCAAACTTTTTTTAGAGATTTGTTTTCAATAGTTTGAAAATTTGAGTGCCAGCTATTATTTACTAGCATGCACAATTTTTTTAGTTGGAAATTCCAATTTGGAGCGTGTGCACAATTATACTTAACTATTATAGAATCTAGATGATTATGTTTGTGTATCTTGGGGCAAAGCATCTATTTTTATATTAATTGATTTTCCATCATTCTGGGTAGTGGAAATTTATTGGATGTAAGTATATCATATTTTGCATATCTGTTCAAGTACTAATTTCATTGCCTAATTTAGTATGCAAGCTAAGAAAAAAAAAATAACTACAATAGAAGGCCCTATTAATGTTGCTATTTTCTTTTTTCTTCCTAATTACTAAACATGTTGAAATCCATTTGGTGTATATAGCTAACCTTTCTACAGGAAAAAGGCCAAATATTGAATTTGCAACGTACTTTTCAAGTGCTATCACAAATGGAGAATTGTCTGAATATTGTACTTGGGATGTGTTTGCATAGATAACCAAGGACGGTTGTTTTTCTGGATTCGACAATGATGACATGGACTTCTTGCTCTAAAAATAAGGGGCTTCAACCATGTAAAGGGGTTTCTTCTTCCAGATGCATGTCTCCATGTCTTTACAACTTTTTATTAATACTTAGTGCCATAATTGTTAATGGATACATGCTTATAAAAAGTTTTTTTTTTCTTCCTTTAATGTGCTTTTTGATGTTGCTGTAATAATGAGTGATGAAATGGCACAGTTTCACTATTGCGTGTGCCTAAAAATGACAAATATAAATGTGTTTTACTTCAGCTTCATGTTGCAGTGTTGCACTTTTTGCTGAAAAGTTGCACTATTTAGTGTGTGATGATGAATAGATCGATTCTAGGCGAGTAAATAACTTTTTACTAACAATAACATGACATACCCAGGGTCAAAACATACTCTAGATTACTCTAAGTCCGTAGTAGTGCTGGCAATTATCATAATAATGCCCGTTTGCATATATTCCAAGTTGTGACTACAGGGGTTCATTGTTTATTTGAGGATTACATGTCATTGTGTTCCATTGTTAAGTAATTAGCTAATAACATGGTCAGCACAATCGTTCCTTGAAGCATTTACTACTTCCAAAGTTCTTGAATTTATAGTAGTTTTATAAATAATAAATCAACATTACTAGGAATAACATAATAAATAACTTGAAAAAATAACATTTAAAAGATTACGTAGTTATTAGAAAAAATATGCAACCTTAGTTGCAAGACTTCTAAAGAATTCCTTACACTGACAGTTGCCACAAATACTTTAACACATGCAACATTGCAACTCTACATTTCTGGCTTTTCTACAAGAAAACCAAATAATCGGACGGTTAAAAATATAGCTGAAGAAATTACTCATACCCCGTATGTGAAACACGGGTTCACACAAGTGTAACTTAATAGCCAACATAATGGGATGGGACATTATGCGAGCAGAATTATACATTTACTTTGAAAGTGATTTTGACATTATGCACTAGTAATAATAAAAGAGATTCTGTGTATCAAGCATGTTTGGTTATTATAAAGTAAAACGCTTTCCTTTGGTTTGCGCTGCATTGTGTGATGGGACATGAGTTTTATAATAGCTTCATTTTTCAAAAAGCATCGCGAGTAGTTTATAATTGGTATTTCTGCAGAGAAACTCGTTTTGTCTTATATGGCGTGGTCCTGTGATTTACCCAACTTTAAAATAAAGTAAATAACTATTTTAGTCTTCATACCTGTCTAATGAGTGATCCGGATTTTATTGTTTCCTACATAAACTTTGGGTGCAATATTTTCCACACAGACATTCTAGTAGTTTTGGTTTGCAAATATTTTATACAGAAGGTGCTGGATTGAAACTAAAGATGTGTCCAGAGCATTTTATTTCTTCAACTGAGAGTTTATGTTTTCCGCTGTATACATGATACATTCTGATATAGTTATTTCCATTGTGCATGTATTTATTATTTCACTTTGATGTAAGTTGTACTCTGATGTAAAAGTTATTGTAATGATAATGAAAATTTTGTTTTGTTCGGTTCTTATTAGTCGTATACCCTTAGTTAAAGTTTCGAGGATTTTTGCCATTTGGATCGAACTTGTGTGGTTTATAGTCTATTCGAAAGGTAGGAATTTTCGGGCTATTACATTTGGTATCAGAGCTTGGTTTTATACAAAGGTTTGGGGTACGACTCGCTTGAATAGAAGGAAAGAACTCATCAGAGATAGGATTAGTACTATCCTATAAGAGAGACCCATTAGAGATAAGGGTTACTAATACCCTAGAATGAGTTTGAAGAGTATTATATACAGATGAAAATGAATTTGCCTATATATAAAAATGTATTTGGTTTTGAAAGATTATATATGGTTAACCTACCTAATTATCTTATAATAAGAGTTTGAGTATTTGACGTTGAGGTTGGACTATCAAGTATAAGAAGATTTTGAATACATGCCTTGTAAACGTACATCCGAAGTCTCTTAAATATACTAGATAGATACATAATCAACTTCTAGTCGCTGTAGGATAATTCTTTTGATAGCTTGAGCATCATCAGTGTTTATTTCCGAGTTTCGAAAGTGGGATGACTATATGATTCCAATTGAAACGTCAAGATATGCTTAAACCCATTTAGACAAGTGTTTGAAAATAATTTGAATAACCAATATAAAGGAAAGAATTGCCTTAAGCTAAGAACTTGGTTAAAATTTAACGTTTGTAGTTTGACAAAAATGATTAAGACGATTTGAGATTTAAATTTAACTAATACAAGTTAAATAGATTGCATAGATAAACGTATATCAAACGAATTAAAATTTAACTTAAATGAAGTTAAATAGAATTGGAATGATAAGACCAATATAAGAATGAAAAATAAATAACGTTAAGTCAAATTTAATGTTAATGTTGAATTGAATTGGAAAACAGTTGGAAATTTGACGTGTGTGTGTGTGTGTGTGTGTGTATACATATATATTGGACATGTTATTGTGTGGGTTAAGAAGAGGAATAAAATTGAATGCCCGACACAAAGGTACATATTAGTATATCTATTGGGTTTAATGATTTTATGAGCCGATTGGCAGACCGTTTGCCTTTTGAATTGGTGTGGGCCTAGGGAGGCGGGTTTGTAGTTACACCGATTGAGCCATACAAAGAGGGTTATAGTGGAATTTTTCAAAAATTTAAGACGTTAGCTTAGTTTTGAGAAATGAGAAGTTCTTATAAACTGAAAAGTTGAAGAACTTGAGTTTGTTAGTTTGAAGGCTGAATTGGTAAACCAAACGACCTTCAGTTCCGTTTTCGATTTCGAGGACGACATCTTTTTAAGTGGGTGAGATTGTAATGACCCAGATTTTATTAAGAAATATTTAATGATTATTAAATATTTAAAACGATTTATTTTAAGAATTAACAACATGGAATTTATTTAATTTCAAATTTAAATGTATAATTTATAATATAATTAAAAACGAGCTCGCAGCAGCACTGTAGTTTATAGTATTACGTTTTGAATTTTAAATGAATGTACATGATCCAATATAAGTCAGAATTCATTGAAACAAGAAACGTTCAAATCTATGGAACTATAGTTTTCTAACAAAAGTGAAAAATCGAGTTTTCATCTAGTAGATTGTAAGTTATGCCCAAATCAAATTTTCAGAAAGTCGTTGTGGAATCGTTTATAAAGCATAACGATTTAAATAATAAATAACAAGTGGTTTTATATAATACGAATGTCGTTTAACTCGAACTTAGTAAATATTGAGTTGGAAATTATATGCAATCCTATTAGGATATATATACGATAACGATAATTAGTTTATTATTGAATTAAATAGATTTAAAATTAAATAATATTACATAGGCCTTAAAAAGTGTCATTTTGCAAACGACATCGGATTTCAACGAAACCAATTCTATCGGATCCATAATAATAAACTACTGTAAGATTCCAAATTTCGGGCCAATCGGAGTTAGTATGTGGTCATGTGAGATATAAACGCTCAATGTTAATATGTATGTATAATAAATCAATAATTTAAGCTCCGCTATTTGAGAAAATAGACTCGGATTTTGATGAAACAAGTTTCAATAGGACCGTAATGACTAACCATAGCTACATACCAATTTTCACCACGAACAAAGTTCATGTGTGGCGGTACGAATATTAAACGTTTAACGGTATATAGCGATAGTTTATATATTAATGTAAAATCAGTTTCTTCACATTGAAGCTACACTACCTCCTCTTTAAGTACCCTACCCCTTAGACCAGCCATTTATCCTCCTCCGCATTTAGCAGCAGCACATTTGCAAATAAGTTCTCCACTTTTTTTTTTTAATTTTATCCCTCAAACCATAGAGAATTAGCCAAAGTCACCAACATCAAGGTTTGAGTAATTGGTAAGGGCTACCTCCTATAAAAATTTGGTGGCGAATGGGTAAAGAAGTTCACTGGAATATGGGCTCGAAGGTGAACGTGTAGGATTTGGATTTTGTGGAATAGCATGCAAACGGTCAAGAGTTAAACTGAGTAGCCAATTAGGGTGTTGGAGAGGGAAGATAGGGCAACTACTTTGTAGTAAGGGGTTTGGTCCAAGAATGCTTGTGGTGGCTGTGGTGAGGACATGAACGGAGGTGGACGATTTTCGTGAAAACGAAATTATTTTGGGTGATAGTCGTCGATAGAGGCCAAACCAGGCAAGGCGGTCAACTGAAGAATGGAAGGGAAGTGAGGCACGCTGATGGTGGCAGTAGGGTTGGCTATGCTGCGTGATGGCGAAGAATTGGGGCCCAAAGTCATTTCCATTCAATATCAAAATTGGAGGCGATGGTGGCGAACTTGGCGAGGCGGCAGTCGGTGTGGTGACGCGGTGGAGTGGGCGAGCTGATGATGGGGTTAGGTCGGTCGGCGGTGCACCCCCAGTGGCGGCGCGAGGTGACGGGTGAAGGGGAATGGGTTTTGAAACAATGGAAGGGGAAGGTGATTAAAAAAGTAATTAAATTATTTATTTATTTAATGTTCGAACATCAATAACTCATTCATACGATCTCAAAATTGGACGAGACTGGATCCGTTGGAATCGTGGAGTCGAGAGCTTCACAATAAAACAAATCTATATAGATTTAGAGCTTGTTGGAATTTTGGGTTAAATTAAACCCACAATTAATTTAATCCAAAAGATTTTGTTATTATAACAATCAAAAACCAATGTGAGAACTCCCTAAATTGGTTTAAAAGTTATAATAATCTTATTGGATTATATATTGATTTCTTGTTGTTGCAATGGTTGCTTCGTGACTTATGGATGTTTATTTACAGTTTTATTTATACTGCTTATGTACATTTAAGCATTAACAATTTTAAACGCTTATCTTATGATTGTTGTGTGATGGATGATAAAATGTTGTGGTTGTTGCTATTATTGTTTTTACAAATGACACCATGAATATGAAATTATCTGGGAGTTGATTGAGTCATGTTCCATTAGGATTTAAATGAATAATTTATTCATTTGTGTGAAATAAGATGTAAAAATGGAAATTGAATTTTTATATTTGAAATGATTTGGAAATGACGTTAATATGATTTCAAACAACTATTGAAAAGGGTTAAATTGACTTGAAAGAGTATTGAATTAGAAATGACTTGTCCTAATTTAGTATTGATTTTGAACAGTAAATTCAAAAGTGAATTTATGTTAGAAATATAAACGACATTTATAACTCGAATCGATTGTTCCAATGATCTTATTTATTTTTATAATGGATTTTAGGAAAGTTTGGATTTCAAAATATTATATTTTGAAAATTATTATTATTTTAATATTACAATAATATTGAATATTCAATTTTGATTTAAAATTGAATTAGAAGTTTGATTCATATTTAAATGAGTTTATAAACATTTTATAAAATACATTTGAATTGAATCAGACGAGTTTTATATTAATTTATAATATTGTTTAAATTGGATATGTCGCGCAGCGATAGTTCGCGAATTTCAACCATAAGCTTCAAACGAGCATAACTAATGCAATTTAAATTGGATATACCCGAAACTGGAAACTTTTGTTTTCTATTAGTGATAGATTTCAAATGAAAGAAGAATTTTGGAATTTCAACTTATAGATTTCAAATTATGTTTAAATCTATTGTTGAAAAGGTTGTTATAAACGCAATTCGATGACCGTGATTGGAAATTGATCAAAATGGCCGTATAAAAATTATTAGAATTATGGAAAAATTATGATAAACCATAAAAAGGGATTTTAAAGAAATTTGGGAAATAAATATGAAGTTCTGAATAATATTTCAATTTTTATGTTTTCAGCCTAACTTGCCGAACACGGTAAACGACATTTTCGATGTTTAAAATTAAATACTGATTATATAGTTTCCAAGGCTTTTATATATGGTTTATAGAATTAATAAATTATTTGGAACGTAATTCGACTTGATTTTAAATATAAGTCGAAGTATGGTCTGAATAAGACTAGTCGCACATCGATAGTTTGTGAACGTCGACCGTTAACTTCAAATTGACGTACCGGAGATCCGACCATTGGATTCTCCTAAAACGAGAAGCTTTTGATTCGTAATGAAAAAAATTCGAATGCAAAAGAAAGTTAAAAGATCCAATGGTTAGATCATGAAATCAGTTTGAAAACAAATTTAAATAGATTGGATTTTGATAGAAATGATCTTCGGATATTTAGTGTTGATTACCATTGTGTAGACGTTTACTGTTTGAGGAATTTGGAAGATTTATATATCATTATTCATAACACCAGAAAAGCCGAATTGTCATGCTTATAACCGTGAGTAAGTAGTATACTCACGGTTATAACCGTTAAGCCAATGTGCGTTGGTAATTTTTATCACGCATGTTATCACGGTTATATCCGTGACAAATACCAACACATATTATCACAGTTATAAGCGTGATAAAATCTACTTTCCTAACGGTTATAAACGTGATAATATTTAATTTCCTAATGGTTATAAACGTGATAATATTTATTCTTCTAACAGTAATAAGTGTGATAATATTTATATCACTTATTCTTCTAATGGTAATAAACGTGATAACAACCATAATTGACAACAGGATATTAATCACAATTTATTGAGCATACAAAAAACAGTACATAGCAGTATGCAATAAATTTCATTTCTTGAAGCATACATGGCAAAGTACAACCTAGAAGAAAATTAATTACAACAAACATCAAAATATCATTTTAGATTTGACAACAATGTTTACTTTCCATTTCCAAATTACATTTTCTTTTCAATGTTACATTTGACTGACTTAATCCAGAAACATGGTCATTTAAAAGGTAAATACATTTGTAGACATATATTGGTGAGCTTCCCTGATGGCACACTAACTTCAAGGGTGGAGAATACACATACGTTTTCTGGCCCAAGTAAACTCTTTTCTGCAACCTACATTATAAATTTACATCATTTTTAAAGGATATCAATAAACATGCTGGGTGCAAAATGCCATCAATACTAAGACACTACCATAGAGTGAAATGGCCAAATATACATGAGCAACATAAATAAAATGCAAATAACTGCTACATGAGTGAATTTTAAAACTGAGCTCAGTTCAAACTTCATAGTCAGAACATGAATGGCCTTAAGGGATATAACAATAGCGAAATCCTTTCAGACAATAGCATGTAATATAACAATCAATGGATACAATCTAAACTTGACATTGATGAAGAATTGTTTTGTATAACGCCCGAGAAACTGACATGTATTCATAGGTTCTCCCCGAATCAGATATAGTAAATAAAAGTACAAAAGATTGTATAACATAAGACAGCCGCACAGTATTGATATAGATTTCAAGGAACATACTCATGGACCACACTAGCATCAAAATTTTCATTTGCATTACCTACTAATTTCAAATTCATAAACAATAAGGCTTTCATTCAACACACATCTGCCAATAATATTGGTTTTTAAATAGAAACACTTGTGTGCTACACATATTTTCTATTATTTTTCATTTAGCACTACAATAGAAACAAATGCAACCATTCAAGCCCAGTAAACATCTGGAGAACAGAGCTCTTGAAATTAATTTGTGTAGGATATGCTTATATGTATATTTATATCAACAAAACCATCAAAGCTACTGAAACACCTGTAATAAGTCCCACTGATGCAAGAAGCCTCGAACTGAGGTTATTGCAAGAAGCCTCGACTTGGGATTATATAGCTGAGCTCGGTTCGGTTTTCAAACTGAGCACGCTCAGTTTGAACTGAACCCGAGCTCAAGCTCAGATTGAACTAAGCTCCTGCTCAGTTTGAACTAAACCCGAGCTCAAGCTCAGAATGAACTAAGCTAATTCAAGCTCAGTTTTTAAGCTCAGTGTGAAGAAGGGTGCTTATGCTAAATGATAGTTTTCTAAAAAATTATAGATTACCTTTACAACGTCATCGAAGCCCTCAGCCTTCTTCAATAGTTTGTGCTTCAAGAACGCTGGCATGTTGATTTCACTTAATACATAAAAAGACATATGACTATTATACAAATAAAATAGTAGTAGCAAGTAATAGAACTCAGAGAAAACAATTCATTGGGGTTACCTTTGGTATGTGCTGAGAACCTTCAGTTAATTGTTTCGTGCCTTCTCTGCATCCAAACTCCCAGTTATATCATTCGGAGTCTAATAGCATATGCAAAATAATATGGAACATTAGAACCACACCAACTGTGCATGTATTTTTTAACAAAAATAGTAAATGAAAGTTTTTTTGTGAAGGGTATGTTTACCCAGTTGAGATTCTATGATATTGTCACGTGACAGTTGAGATTTTATGTTTACACAGTTGTACTTACCATCCAACTGAAAACGAATAACAATCATTGTTAACATATAGTTAACACCGATCCACATACTTTATTAACAAAGTGGTAGGTATAAGCCCACTCACGTTAAAACAGAGCATGCTTAACTTTTTCTATGTGTATAGAGCTATTAATAGAGAAACACATATTTTTCACTAATACCGACTGGGTTATGATTATTGTAATCAAACAGGTAGAATTTTTTTCCCTTTTTTTGATAGGATCGGATATTTGTTGTGTATAAAAGATGAAAAGGACAAACACGCATGCTATACATTGGCAAAGATCACGAATTTGTCGGGTGGATGATAAATACAATATCCTCCAACCTCAACTCATGTACATGTGATGATCGAACAAATGAATGCATGACTGGTGCTATATATGCACAGGAAACGGCAAGTAATTAAATTGCGGTTTTACTTGTCAAAGCGACCTATTGTACGGTTATACTGTACACCAACCTAAAACAAACTACAGTGGTGGACAGTGAAGAATTTTGGTGAGAAATGAGATTAACTAAACAGTAAACTGATCGGTAACATGAAATGCACTTTTTTTAAGTGAGACAAACACAATAAAAAAGCAAAAGAAGTGCAACATAAAGAAAAAACAGAACATAAACTGATAGCAAAGAGGAAAGTTGAAAACAAAACAAGGAAGGCAAAACTTTTTTTTTTGATTGAAAATGCAAATTTTTTTCCCTTTTCAAGCATAAAATAAATGCTTGCCGATTGACTGTAATGCGCATAAAATAAATGCTTGCCGATTGACTGTAATGCGCATAAAAGCTTGCAAACAGCCTAAATGGAGTATATGAGATGTACTAAGAAACAAGGATGGAATAGAATAGGTGATGTATTAAATATGCAACTCGAAATTATACTTAAAACATAATTATGCTTTTATTATTAAACACATAGGTTTATGGAGATATATGATTTAATTATTACATAACTGAGTTAGCAACTCAAAATTAAGCAAACCACACTATGTACATGTATTACATGAAAGCACCTTTAAGTCAGCTGTTATTTATTTGTGTGTTTTCATTTGTATAAAAGGGTATGTTTTTCTTTTCTTTTGTTTTATGCTTTCAACATATATATCAAGGAACATCACAATCAAGCATCATCGCACATTGGTATTAAAATAATATTTCTAACGTTGGTGTTAAAATAACAGTAAATCAAGATGTTGAACACCTCAAGTTACAAGAAGTGCTACATATCAAAATTTTCTCTACTTACAGTGATCATATTGCAATAAATTAATAATACTTTCTAAGTTTAATATCCGAGGGTAGTGAAAAGAGTAAAGAATCGCCCTTGAGCTTAAAGCAGGATTCATAACCAAATGGGCTGGTTTCTGTTAAAAAATGAGTATGATTTGGTTCCTTAAAAAACAATTAATCAATGTTTAATGAATAAAGTGTCACCCTTCGGTAAATTAAGCCATACTATTTACTTGTATTATGAAAGTCTATTGGTCAAATGGTGGTGTTAATGATATTTAATGAAGTATATAAAAACAAGTATATAAAGATAAATATATTAATTATTATATAACTAGCCTGCATCCAAAAGCTAAACATAGTAGTTTATTTTTATCTTCATAAATGACAGGAAAACCATATAATGCAAAATATCATTTTTGGTTATGTCATAAAAAGCAAGCAATATAAAGAAACACAAATGAAACACATACTAAAATTTCTTAATAATCTAATTACATACATTTGTTTGAAAGCAACCATATAATCACGAACCAGCATAGACCGATTCCTAGGCACACTTGCAAGGCAATCAGATGGCAACAAACATACTTTCACCAGACCAGTCATCAGTACCATACCTGCGACGGCAAAGCCCAAATTTTCAATACTAGACTACCAACAATCATCTACAATAAAAATTATAATACCAACACTAAAAAGGAACAAAACTCAAACACCCCTGTTGCACAAGTAGTAAGCTAAAAAAGGAACTCTACATGAAACCCAAAAGAGAAAGACTAGAGTGTATTTTTAATCCGATTAACACTAGCATCTGATTTTTTTTACTACTGTTAAAGCCTGCATATTCAAAATAATAATCAATTTAAAAAACAAAATGAAAAAAATGTGATACTCTCCTGAATCGAGCAACGCTCTGTTTATTAAAACTGAGAAACTAAGTGTTCTATAAAAAGTTCAGTTTCAAAATTAGCACAGCAAAATTTCAAAACTGAGTGCAGGCTCAGTTTCAATGACCGAGGGCGACGCTTAGTCTAGATAACAGAGCCCAACGCTTGGTTTCCATAAATGAGCCAGGCACTGTTCTAAACTGAACTGAGCCAAGCTAAGTTCTGAACATGAAATTGAGTGTCACACTCTATTATTGAAACAAAGCCTGCACTAAATTTTGAAACTGAGCCTAGCTTAGTTCTGAACTGAGCTAATCAGTTTCAATAAATAACTAGCAGGCGGCTTGTTTCCATAACCGAGCAAGACATAGTTCAGAATTTTAGATTAAATTTTGAACAAATTAGATTATAAAGGACAACATGAATGGCCTGCCTCTACCTAACTACTCCGCAAAATAAAAACAGAATGAACCCATCTCAATTTGGTATGAAGAAATAGTTATCCCCCAATGGTAAGGCTTAAGGGGTGGAGTGTTAAAGACAATATTAAGAGTCATGATGTGGTAATGCTTCTTACATCAAAATGCATGATTCTTGTACAATGAAAGCTAAAATTGCAGCAAGTAGGTAGGTGGAAAATTGCTCCCCATAAAGGATATATATGCATATCAATAGGAATTATGAAATAAACGCTAGCTGGTAAGAAAAATCCCCAGACTGTCCAATCAAACCTTGATTATCAAGTTAGATGCAAATATAGGCCAAGCTTACATTTTTGGAAATTAAGAAATATATTATTTTAAGGGTATATAGGTATGCATAGACATAAAAGGAACCTTAAAAGAGTATTCTCTTATTCAAACATTGTCGGGAATAGGTTTAATTTATTTATAGGCGTAGATAGTGGAAATGATGTTTATATGAGAAGTGGTGGCTAACATTAAAGCACTAGATAAATGGTTCAAGAACACTGTAAGTTAGATTAGAATAGGCATGTACTGAAATTCAATAAGTCACTAATAACATCCTTCGTGAGCAAACTACCTACATATAGCAAATCTGCAGAAGAATCTTAACAAACATATAATTTTCTGAATCGATTTAAGCATTTCATCAAACAATTTGCAGGTAATACTGATGAATGGTGAAAACAACTATGGTATCCACATACAAAAAAAAAAATAGGAATAGGTAGTAGATGAAAAGAATAGCCAATTCCTGTGGAAATAAAAAAAATACTTAAACTGATTATTGTTTCTAAGTAGAAAATGTAAACGATTAGAGATTAGAAGTCACATGTAAAAGGATCGATGTGAAATGGAGTGAAACGAGACTAATGATACATCTAATATTAACTGCTTGCATTTGAAATACAGACCTGAAACCCATGAACTCTACACCGTGTTATCCAATACATGACCTCATGATATCAACTGTCACAATTCCTGCCTGAGTTGCGCTGACAACGCCATAATTCCATGGCAAACAATATGCATCCAACGCACCAATAGAACTGCCCTACTAGTACAAAGTAGTGTAGTTCACTATCACTAGCTACCTAGGTAGATCAAAGTGCTACAATAAAAGAAAAAGAACCCATTAGATAGTTGGCAAGAATCTAGCGGCATCATACCCATTTCGATGTTCCAAAATCAAGTTATCCCGCCAAAACCAAATTACCCTACTAAAAAGATTACCTTGAGTTTATCCCCTCTAAATTCGAGTTATCAATCCATGCGTTACACGGTTGAAGCTATAGGATGAAGCATGTAATGAAAGTAGTCAAACTCGGTTCAGTTTCCATAACTACCACACCCAATTTTGAAACACAAAACAAATTTAGATTTAGTAAGGCTACTAAGGACATCGAAGAACTTATCTTTTGCATTGCTTAGACTGATCTATAGATTGCAAATTGCAAATTATAGATATTTGATTATAAAAACTAGATGAAAGATTCAGATTCAGAAAAGAAAAAGATAGAAATGAATTATTCTCGAGTAAATATAACGGAAATCAGCTGCAATACTATTTGATTTCATAGCTAAGATAGGATTCCTAGTTTATTTACAATCTGCGATTCGAAAATAAAAATATATACCTGGCGAATATGGTGTTGGAACGTGGCAGAGGTGGAGGAGTTGATGAACGCAGATTGGATTTTGAGGCGGAAGTTGAAAAATGAAAACCCTAGATAAATTTTTAGATCTGCAAGAGTATGAAGTTAGAAGCGTGACAGAAGGAAGAAGTAAGAACAAAAGATGAAATGACCAATCTATCCACTATACTTTGAAATCCTCGCAAAATTCGAAATGTCATAACGAAAATAACCGTGATAGTAGATTATAACAGAAATAACAGTTATTAATTCACCACGGTAATAACCGTGACAAATTCATACGAAAAAAGTGTGACAAAATGACCAACCTGGTGTTGTGATTCCACTTATAGTGTTTGTTGATTACGAGAATTGGTGTTGAATATAAGGGGATATAAATTCAGTTTAAATTTTAAATTTAATATTAACTGGTTTGGGGTTTGCCGCGAATGGTGTCTTTAATAACATCATTCTTTAACCCAATAAAATGAGAAGATGATTTCTAAAGATTAGCTGAAAAGAAATCTTTATTTGATTTTATTTTAAAGATTTTATGAAAGAGTTTTCTCTAACAAACGATAGTGGTACGAGTTTGAGAATCTCTTAAAAGAAGATAAGTGTGTTTTTCATGTAAGCAATAAGATTAAGAAATCATAAGTACTATTTTGGGTTTGGGATAAACATGTTTTCCCATAAAGACAATTTAAATCATTAATAATATTTGAAATGAATGAAGGTAATCAAACTTGCCAGAATACTATGGGTATTAAATATGGAGTACCACCAGTTTTGCTCAATGGATGAATAGGATGGGAACGAGATAATAATTTGAGAAATTACCCTTTTCATCAGATTCAATAGTCTCGATAAAGCAGTGAAAACTCGATTCGAGTTGAGTTTGTGAAATGAGATTTTATAATCTTTGAAATGATTTCCAAGGAAAGATTTAAACAAGAATTTAAAGAATATAAATCTTTGATAAGATTTAGGGGAGCAATTCCCAATGTAAAGAATAATTTGAGTAAACGAATGTTCCGAAATGGAATGAGACTCATGATATGTTTACGTATCAAATGATTGTAAAGGTGTGCTAGTTATTCCAGAAAGACCAGGTTTCGAACCATTCTGAATAACTATGTGATGAGTACCTAATATACTGAAGATGGTGATTGAAGACCGGGGATCTTCACATCGTATGGATTATTGCTGATGTATCGATTGGAAGGTACACCTAAGACGAGGTTATAAGTGGCAGTCGTCCAGACGTACTTGGAGATTGTCCGGATTTGCAAGGGCCTCTCTCTTTTATTGGATAAGGAATAAGGTGATTTCAGTTTCGTTCAAACCTAGAAAGAACTTGTAAATGGATATGTGTCTGACATTGTATTTTGCAATATAAACAATTGGTTTATATTGATGATATATCAGTTGGTGGCGGAGGATTTATTCTCTTACTCTTAGCTTAACACCCACCTTTGAGACTTATGTACTCATAGAGTTATTTATTAATAGACACCGATTATATGTTGTGAATTGATGATGTTGCATGCTAAACGTTGAGCCAATCAAAGCTTTTTTGTTGAAAAGCAGAGCCTTTTGGATGATGATCGAAGCATGGTTGATGTAGCGTAGCTTTGTGTTGAAATGTGACTTCAGATCCTCACAACCCGTGAATAGTCGAAAACACGATGATGGACGGTTGAGATAAGGATGTATGTTTCCTTCTTACTAAAAAGTGATGCCATGGTATGGATCTCATGCAGGTTTACTAATGTGATTGATTGATCGAGGTGCCTCAGAATCATCAAATACGATCGGATAATGGTCAGTTACGACCGATGGACATTATGTTCAAGTAAGATCCTAATTAGCCTGTTAGTGCTGACCAGCTCTATCGCTCGGAAGGACCATATGTGAGTCGTGGGACATCCTGCTAGAGGTGTTCTGAACACTTGAGGAAGATCCCTTGCCTTGGTCATTGATGGAATCCAACTTCCAGTACGAGCTTTGCATTTTCAGATGTAACCTAATAGCCAACATAATGGGATGGGGCGTTATGCGCGCTAAGATTTATACATTTACTTTTGAAAACGATTTCGACACTATGCACTAGTAATAATAAAAGAGAATTCTGTGTATCAAACATGTTTGGTTGTTATAAGGTAGAACTCTTTCCTCCAGTTTGCATTGCATTATTTGATGGGACTTGTGTTATAATAGCTTTATTTTGCAAAAACATTGCGAGTAGTTTATGATTGGTATTCATGTGGAAAAAATCTATTATGTGTCATATGGCATGGTCCTGTGATTTACCTAAGTTTAAAATAAAGTAAATAACTATTTTAGTTCTCTCACCAGTCCCATGACTGATCTAGAGTTTATTGTTTTTCACCTAAACTCTGGGTTTCCATATTTTCCATACGGGCAGTTAGTAGTTTTGGTTTGCAGATATTTTATACAGCATGTGCTGGATTGAAGCTAAAACTGTGTCCAGGGCATTTTATGTCTTTCGCTGAGAGTTTATGTTTTCCGTTGTATGCATGATACATTCAGATATAATTATTTCTGTTGTGCATATATTTATTATTGTATTCTAATATAAGTTGTATCTGATGTAAAAGTTATTGTGATGATAATGAAAAAGTTGTTTTGTTCGGTTCTTATTAGTCGCATACCCTTAGTTAAAGTTTCGAGGATTTTTTCCATTTGGATCGAACTTGTGTGGTTTATGGTTGATTTGAAAGGTAGGAATTTTCGGGCTATTACAAATGACGCGGGAGGCTGAAGACAAGATGTGTATTTCCTATCCTTTTATTTTCAATGGTACGCTTTGAATTTTTTCCATTGTTAGTTTTTCCTTTGAATAGGTCCTTACTTTTCATATCTTTTGAATCGGTAGATATTAGGATATAACCTGCGGATGATAGCATTTATTGCAAACATGTTAAAAGAACATGTTATGTATGATGTACGCAAGTGTTTTCTGTTGGATGCAGTTGGATGCATATATACACATAAGGCACTATTAGAGATCAGTTAAATTAGGATACCAAGCATATGGGTATGTATGCATTTTTACTTTATTTTCATGATTATTATAAAAGGGTGATTATTATATGATTGTTGCATATGGGCGATGATTATAACATGCATATAGAACTATCTATTATCACTAGGATATCTACATACATTTAGATGCAGGCACAAGCATATTTATGTAAAAAGAAGGTCAACTGAATCAGCAGACGCTTAATATTTTCATTAGTTAGGGACATATACACCACACTATTGCATAATAACATAAATTTCATTAGAAAACTTAAGGATAATGAATTCAATGGTAGATGGTTGAGTAGATGGATATAGAAATTGGTTGTAATTACATATCTCATCTTCAGTCTTTGGAGATTTTGGGGATGAAAGCGTTTAAGGAAGGGAGAATGTAAAACCCATAAAATTTAAGTAGTAATAATTAATTAAGAAATAAATATAAGCTTTCTAAATTGTCAAAATTTTGCTTCGGGAGTTACACCATCGAGTCCATGACAATTTTCCAAGCAAATTATGTATACAACTTATCGTAATCGAAGGTAGTATGGAGTAGTTATTAAAGAAAGAAGAAACAAGAACAATTCAGAAATTACTAAATATGAAAGAAACAAAATACGTACACACAGTTCGACCTGACCTTATATAGGTTTATCCATATGTCAACCCATGTAGGATGAGGGTTGACCCGTATTTTTCACTTGGACAATGATTCGTCCAAGCGCGAGAAAATTTCGAGATTTATAAATTTTAAAGCGACGTGGTTAAATCCGGTGCCTTTTTTCGAAAATTAAGGGCTGAAATTAAAAATGTGATGTGGCTGGACCAGATTTAACCTTCAAATCCAATGATCCGAGATCCTTAGACTTCACTATAAATAAAGCCGTAGGCCTAACTCTTCATTCACAATACAAATCTTTTTTCCCCAGGTTCTCTCTTAACTGACACGAACCTAAAATTTAAATTTTTCTTTGGAAAGAGATTTGTAAAAATATGAAGTATTATTAATCAACCTTTAGACGGGATTTGGGCAGGTAGTGCTTGCTCTAAAAGCTAAAGGATACAGTTTTTCTTACAGTTTTAGTTGTTTTTCTATAAGTTAGTTTTTGTAAGTATGTTTTAGTTTTTCTTGTAGTTTTTAGTAAAGTTTTTTTGTAAGTTATTTCCTATAAGTATTTTTATATCTTTTTCTTACAATTTCATTTTGTTAAATTCTATAGGTCAGCTTTTCAGTCTTTTCCACTTAGCAGTTATTTTATTCCTATCATTTCTTTATAGTTTTCAGCAATGGTTTACATCTGTTCCTAAAATGCCTAGATCTATAAATGTTAGTTGTGAATACACTTTTAATCCTCTTTTTTAGCATGAAAATTAGAACAAATGTAAACTTCGCACATATAAATTAAACAAAAGACAACTAAATTTACGGTAAATACATGTAAAAATTATAGATCTATAACATATAGGAATCAGACTAAATCTGGAAATTTGTAAAAATTTACAGTAAAATTATGTCAAGTGTTGTAATACCAAAAGAAACAGAAAATGGGTAGATTATTATGATAATTGTATTAACATGTTAGAAAATCATAATAAAAAACTACTATGATAAAAGTATAATATTATAAGCTTAGGTTAAGGAATGGGTCAATAAGTTCAGCTAAGATATGGGATTGAGCCAAAAAAAGAAACTTAAGTCTTCGATTAAGTAAATTAATAAAATCCAAATTTAGGATTGAGTCAATAAATAGAACTCAGGTCAAGGATTAAGTATCAGTGTGTAACACCCCGTATTTAACTACAATAATGAGGGTAAATTAAATAATAATTAATTTAACATACAGAACTAAGGGAAATGGATTACATCATTGCGTTCACCTCGAAATTCTAGTCAAGATTGACACCTGGTTTGCGTAAATCAGATAACGTATAAAGAAGTTATGGACGGTTGAAGTTTGGCGGAAAGAGCAGAAACAACTGGCGCACTTGACAAGTGCGCTAAGGCATTTTTACACTGGCACACCTGTAAAGTGCGCCCATAGTAGTTTTTGGGTATCCAAACCTTTTTCAAGTGGGTGTCGACCTATGTCCTGATTCACCCTAGGCTGAGGTGGCATTCGAATTCTGGAGGCTGGCAACTATAAATATATCTTCATTTCATTTCTCTTGTTTTCTCATACTAAAAACAATGGAGGCCAGATGTCGTCAGTGCTTGAACTGAATCTAACCCTTTCTTCTTCTACAAATCAAGCGCCTCAAGTATAGATATAAGATTCAAATTTCAGTTTTCTCTTTCAATTCCCATAGATTCGATCCTTGTGAGTATAGTTACTTTTAGGTTTAAATGATTAAAAGTAAACATGTTATGATTATGACTTGGATATACACCTATGATTAAATCATATTGGATTTATCGTATTTTGTGAATCTATAATATTCTACGGCTTGGATCTCAGTATTTATCATATTAGATCTATTGTAAATTTTGAATCTATGATATCCTTGGATCATAGTACTTTGCTAGATCTACTTCTATAGATCTAATTCACTTGTGATGTCATATTTGGGATCTTAACTTGTACTATGTTAGATCTATTTTCTTTAGATCTAATCCTTTTGTGGTTATTTCATCATGTCACATATGTGGATCTTACCTTTTCTCTATATTTGTGGTCAATTTGGGATTATCATTTTATGGACAGTTAAACCTTTGTTTAGATCTAGATCAACATGTTGTGATTAATTGAGATCTGTTATTATTGGACATATGAATTCTTATTTGGATCTGCTCATCCTAATTATGTTATATCTAGTTTTATCATTACCCTTTTCACTAGATCATGTCCACCCTGTTATGGTGTCAATTACATGTCCATGCCAATATGTATGTATACGTTCACCTTATCACCATGTTAGTATATATTTATGCCAGTCATGTTAGAACATTCACTTTTGTAATTACCTTTCCCTTTTATCGTTTATGGCTAGGCTATTATCTAGCCTAGGCATGCCGCCAATTTTGTTAGTTCGCTAGTTAGAGAACGAGGGGAAAAGGTTAATAGTGACATAATTTGAATATAAATGTAATTGGACATATAATACAATAATTGGGCAAAGTGGGCATTAACACCTATAAAGGCACAGGTTTAATTAATTGATTAATTCATAATGAATGCCTAGGACTACAATTAGAAATTGTAACTGCACTTATGACATGAGGTTTGGTTGCATTAGTGGTGGAAGTCTGCCTGGACCTGACTGACATATCCAGCATCCACTAATGTTGAACCTAAGCCCTAAGTGCACAAATACGAATCGGGCTGTGACACGAGGTTAGGCCCAACTTGTGGAAGAAGTCTTCCCAGACACGACCGACATATCCGGCATCCACAAGTTATAAGCCTAATGTGAAAGGTCCAGCCCAATATAACCATAATTGGACATGGTAACGAATCGAAACACTTAACCTAGTTGAATCCATAGGGATTGTATGAACATGTTAACCTGATTAAGGGTTAAGTGGAAGGGTTAAGTATATCTTGGGTTGGTGGGTAATATTGGTAAATATAGGCCCACAAACTTAACCTGATTGGGTTATGTAATTAAAAACACCATTAGGTAAACATAACCAGTGGAAAACCTAGTAGTGGGGATGTAAGATAAAGGGGAGAGCTTGCATCATTTGTGTGGGACCCATTTAAGTCAGTAACCCGTACCACAGTACCAAACGAATACTCCGAACTAGGTTGGAGTAGGGACATGCTTACTGGGATGATTGTAAGAGATCCAAATGTGAATGACGGTGTTGGCAGCGCAAACCAAATGGGCCATGTGCGTGCATGAGCCGGCCCGAAGGGGATATGACACTAGTAGATATGGTTGTGCACATCACCGAGGGGTTGCCACTTTAGGACGTAATACATCCTACTGTGGGGCCGACACAGGGCATCTACGGAGTAGGGAGCCGATCGATTAGGGTAGTTAGGGTACATTTAGACTCTGGTAAGTTTAGAAGTTTGGCATGGGGGTTGCCTGTGGATTGTATGGGGTTAAAATCTCTTACCAGAAAGTACGCCTAAGTCTACCATTGTATACATGTTGGGGATCATCATATTTTGGTTATACTAGTATTAGTGCAGAGAAATCTTTAGAAAAGCGCAGTATACCCTATCATGATGAACCTGTTTACCTTGTCATTCCTGCCTTTTATGTAGTTCTCTCTCTTATCCACTTTATATGCCTATCATGTTACTTTTATTTATTTACTTGCTAAAAGTGACTAGGCTCGCCAGACTTTATGTCTGGCACTTTTTTGTTTCTTCTTCTTTCTTCCGTTTCCCCTCCCCCTCAGGTTCTCAGAGCGGGTATACTCAGGCTTGACCGTGATTGTGCTTACCTTTGTTGGAGCTACTTTGACATATGGCTGAAGCTTTTATCCTTGCTACTATGGCTATGCTTTATTTTTGGAATTATGCTTTTTATGTACTTTGATGTTTTAAAGTACAAGATAGTAGTTTTTATGATGTAATGGTTTATGTGTATTTCAGATATGTGATATTTTTGGACCAAGATGCTTTATTATGAATAAAGTTTCAAATTCCGCTGTTGCTTTTATATGTGTCTTGTTATATTTCTGTTTCTGTTTACCTATAACGCTTCACGAAACTTAATGCATTCCCTTACTGAGTGACATTAACGGACGTGGGGTGTCATACTTGGTATCAGAGCCAGGTTACCAGATTAGATAAAAGTTTTTGAAAACTATTTTCAAAATGGGTTTTCAAAGAAAGCATTTTCAAAAAGAAATGTCTGTTTTGAAAAACATATTTCCCCAAAGCCATATGTAATATCCTTCAGTCCTTTATCTAAATCTCTTCCTTTTTCTTTTCAGCATGTCTGGGGAACCAAACATTCCTAATATCCAAGAGGGTGTTACGACACCAGGATGGTTCCATAGGTATCTGGAGGCCACGGCGCCTGCCGAAGGCCAAGGAACTCCCCCAGCTGCACCAGTCATTCCCCCTCCAAGAGCAGATAATTTCGCCAAGATCTGCAAAGACTTCTGTGCTATGTGAGGGAAGCCATTCCATGGGAATGAGACATTCGTAGAAGCGCGGAATTGGCTCAAGGAGACTGAGGACTTGTTCGTAATCTTTTATGTAGAGGATAGAAGGAAGGTTCAGTTAGCCGCCTTGCTACTGAAAGACGAAGCCTCATTTTGGTGGGAAGTCACCCAAGCTAGACGTTCGGTGGAAACATGGGATGATTTTAGACAAAGATTTGAAATGAAGTTCCTTTCTCAGGCTGAGAAAAGCATGCAGATGGAAAGATTCTTGACACTCAAGCAGGGAAACATGATGGCAAAAGAATATGTTAACAAATTCAACCGACTAGTGATATTTGGGCTGGAACTAGTTGATACTCCGCATAATAAGGCATTACAATTTGTTAAAGGTCTGAATGAACCCCTTCATGGGTTGGCAATGTCCCATATTCCAATGGGTGCTACTTTTGAAAGGTTTTTGTGGATATGACCTTGATGCATGAGGAAGACAAGGGAGAGAAGAAGGAAGTAAAGGATGGGGAAACAATGCAAAATAAGAAGGTCTGGCCCAAGAAGGGACAACAACAACAGCAGCAATAGAAGAAAGGTGGAAAGAACGACAAGGCTAAGGATAAGATGAAATGCCATAATTATGGGTGAGAGGATCACCTGGTCAAAGACTGTAAGAAAAGGAAGAACGCTTGCTTTAGCTATGGAGATACTAGACATTATTCTAGGGAGTGCCCAAAGAAGCACGGACAATGTCAGAAGGCAGGGACTTCCACGGGGCAGATGAATGCTCTCGCTGCTAATGTTCCAGAAAGAGGTAGGAAAGTTTCCGTGAAAGGTTTGGTTTCTCTTTCCAGTCAACCTATTAGAAATCTTTTTGATTCTGGCGCTTCACATTCATTTATATCTAGTTCTATAGTAGAGTCTTTGCACGTAAATACTATTATGGTAGTGGATCTCGTAGTTGTCTCAAACCCTATTGGAGGTTCGGCTCATTTATCCATGATTTGTCGGGGTTTGAGAATATCTATATTGGGCGTCGGATTCGAATGCGACGCATATGTGCTTGGGTTCATGGGCTATGGGTTGATTCTAGGGATAGATTGGCTTACCGGGTATGTTGCCATTCTGGATTGTGAAAGGAGGGTTGTTAAGCTTCTGACTTGTCATGGTAAAACCTTCGAGATTTCATGTGACCCACAAGGGTCTGTCATGCTTATCTTTCTAGAGCCACTCGACGCATCTATCAATGATATGCGATCTATTCCAGTAGTTCATTAGTATTCTGATGCCTTTGATGAGGTTAGGGGTTTACCCTAAGGCGTGAGATCGATTTCCGCATATATTTGGTGGACAATGCAAAGCCAGTTGCATTTCTCGTGCGCCATATGGCTCCAAGAGAAAGGAGGGAGCTCAGTAAACAAGTAGGGGAGCTACTTGAGAAAGGATTTATTAGGCGAAGCATTTCTAAATTGGGTGCCCTGGTGATATTCGCAACTAAGGCAGATGGTTCGCTTCGCTTATGTATGGACTATAGGGATTTGAACAAACTCACTAAGAAGAACAAGCACCCACTCCCGAGGATAGATGATTTATTTGATCAGCTTGTTGGTGCTTCAGTATTCTCTTAGTTACAATTGGCCATGGGGTTCCTTCAGTTAAGGATGGCCAAGGACAGTATCGATAAGACTGCTTTTAGGACTCCAGACGGTTTCTTTGAGTGGCTCGTTATGCGTTTTGGCTAACAAATGCACCCGTCTATTTGTTGATTTAATGAGTAGGGTGTTTCGCGAGTTTCTGAACAAATTTGTCGTTGTCTTTGTTGATGATATCTTATTCTTCTCAAAGAATGAGGAAGAGCATGCCTTGCATATAAGGGAGGTTTTGAAGACCCTCCGTGTGCACCAACTTAAAGCAAATTTCTCCAAATGCCATTTTTGGAGAAAAGAGGTGAGATTCTTAGGGCATGTGATCTCCGAAGAAGGGATAGCTGTAGATCCTACAAAGGTGGTTGCAGTGCAAGATTGGCAGATTCCTAAAAATGCAACCAAGGTGAGAAGCTATCTTGGGTTGGCAGGTTATTATAGGAAGTTCATTACGGACTTCGCAAAGATATCAGCCCCACTCACCAGGCTGACAAAGAAGAATTTGGCGTTTTCATGGGATATAGATTGTGATGTTGTTTTCCAACGACTGAAGAGGGCTCTGACAACAACCCCACTCTTGAACCTGCCTGATGGGAGTTAAGTATTTACCGTTAACACTGATGCATGTGGTACACGGCTTGGTGCATTTCTGATGCAAGAAGAGAAAGTAGTGTGTTATAGGGGTAGACAGTTGAGAATTCATGAGAACTACCCCACCCATGATCTAGAGCTTACTGCCATAGTATTTGCACTTAAGACGTGGTGCAATTATTTACTTAGAGAGAAGTTTGAGTTATACACTGATCATAAATCTCTCAAGTATCTATTCTCGTAGAAGGATCTCAATTTAAGGCAACAAAGATGAATGGAGTTCCTACCTTCCTATGATTTTGAGATTGTTTATACCCCTAGCAAGGGTAATATGGTGGCAGACGCACTAAGTAAGCAGAGGATGGCCTTAAGTCTTTTGTTTGTGGAGAGGAAGAGCTTGGAGTTCATCTCAACTTTTAATTTTAGACCCTCCATCGAGATTTTGCCTGATTTGTTTGCATCGTTGGAAATACAACCAACTCTTATGGATCAGATAGGAGCTTCGCGGCAAGGTCACCCATAGATTTTAGACATCATGGAAAAGCTCAGAAAGTGGGAGACTTCTAGTCAGCTCAGTAGATATTCCATAGATGAAAAGGGGTGGCTGCGACGAGATGGAAGACTTTGTGTTCCTCAAACTAGAAGCTTGATAAAGGTAGTTCTAGAAGAAGCCCACCATTCTAAGATGACCATCCATCCAAGCAGTGATAAGATGTGCAGAGACATAAGGGTTTTCTTTTGTATGGGACGAGGAAAGATGTGGCCGAATTTTTTTCTCAATTTTTAGTTTGCCAACAAGTTAAAGCTAAGCAAAAGAAGCCATGTGGTATACTTCATCATTTAGAGGTTCCGTAGTAGAAATGGGAGAGCGTCTCCATGAACTTCATAGATGGTTTGCCTAGATCAAAGAAAGACAACACCACTATTTGGGTAGTAGTGGACAGATTGACTAAGAGCGCTCATTTCATTCCAGTTAAGAGTAAGAGGATGGCATCATGGTTGGCAGCAATTTATGTTTGTGAGATAGTTCTTCTTCATCGAGTACCTTCCAGCATTGTGAGTGATCGTGACCCCATCTTTACCAGTAAATTTTGGAGAAGTTTGCAAGAAGCATTAGCTACACAGTTGTGTTTGAGCATCGCTTATCATCCTCAGACCGATGGGCAGACAGAGAGGGTGAACAAAATTCTAGAGGATCTTTTGAGGATGTGTATCCTAGACTTCGGGGGGACTTGGGAAGAGCACCTTCCTTTAGTAGAGTTTGCATATAACAACAGTTATCAAGCTAGCATTGGTATGGAACCCTTTGAAGCATTGTACGGATGACCATGTAGATCACCAACTTGTTGGTAGGAATCTATAGAAATATTATTACTTGGACTATATATGGTTAGAGAAACGTCCGAAAAGATTGACCTTATTCGGCGACGGATGAAAACAGCTCAATATAGGTAGAAATCCTACGCAGACAAGAGAAGGACTGACATCGAATTTGAAGTGGGAGACTTAGTTTTTATCAAAGTATCAGCTCTGAGGAATGTGGTTCGCATCGGATCGGTAGGGAAGTTGGCACCTAGTTTGTGGGACCGTTTCCCATAACCGAGAGGATTGGCCAAATGGCATTTAGAGTAAAACTCCCAGAATATCTATCCAGTGTTCATGATTTTTTCCACGTTTCTCATCTGCGCAAATGTTTACATGATACCGCGAAAGTTGTTGAGCCGTGTATATTGGAAGAGGTAGAGTGGAACGTGAGGCGACAGTCATGTGATTCCCTACCCGTATTCTTTGATCAAAAGTTAAGAAGCTACGCAATAAAGAGATCAAGTTAATAAAGGTTCAGTTGGGAGATAATCTAGAGGATGCGACTTGGGAGACCGAATACAAGATTCGTGCTTCGTACCCTTTCCTTTTCGAGGGTATGTTCTTAATTCCTTTTTCCAAAGTTTTATCTGCACTTGTTTCTATCATTTGAATATATCCTATCCATAGTATTTTCGACCTTTAGATAGGAATCCTATGGATGTAAACATGTGTTTGAGACATGTTATGTTTGATGGATGCAAGTGGATGCAATTGTTTGCTAGTGGCTGCTTGTGGATGCATATACACACACATTAGGCACTAGATTGGCTCAATCACTCTCATACCACATATGGATGTGTGTGCATTTTCTTTTCTTTCATGGATGGAAATGGATGTATTAGCATATGGATGTTGCATTTGGACGAATGGGTGTGCACACATATAGAACTCACCTATTATAATAGGATTATTTGCATACATATTGGATTCATGACACTAACATACATTGCATTAAGGAGGCCAACTGAATCAGTAGATCGCCTGATTGTAGCATTAGTATTGGGACATATACACACACCTTTGCATATGTTCATATAAGCATTAGAAAATTTTAAGGACAATGGATGCCTGTGATTGGTGGATGAGTAGATGCATAATGGATGATAGGATACATTCTTCTTAACTTGGAGATTTCGGGGACGAAATCCTTTGAGTAGAGGAGAATGTAACACCCCGTATTTAACTACACTAAAGAGGTTAAATCAAATAATAATTAATTTAACATCCAGAATTAAGGGAAACGGATTACATCATTGCGTTCACCTTGAAATTCTGGTCATGATTGACACCTGGTTCGCGTAAATCGGATAACGTATGAAGAAGTTATGGACGGTAGAAGTTTGGTGTAAAGAGCAGAAACAACCGGCGCACTTGACAAGTGCGCCAAGGCATTTTTACACTGGCACACCTGTAAAGTATACCCATAGTAGTTTTTGGGTATCCGGACCTTTTTCAAGTGGGTGTCGACCCATGACCCGATTCACCCTAGGGCTGAGGTGGCTTTCGAATTCTAGAGGCTAGCAGCTTCTTCATTTCTCTTGTTTTCTCATACTAAAAACAATGGAGGCCAAAAGCTGTCAATGCTTGAACTGAATCTAACCCTTTCTTCTTCTACAAATCAAGCGCCTCAAGTATAGATATAATATTCAAATTTCAGTTTTCTCCTTCTATTCTTATAGATCTGATCCTTGTGAGTATAGTTACTTTTAGGTTTAAATGATTAAAAGTAAACATGTTATGACTATGATTTGGATATACACCTGTGATTAAATCATATTGGATTTATCATATTTTTTGAATCTATAATATTCTATGGCTTGGATCTCAATATTTATCATATTAGATCTATTGTAAATTTTGAATCTATGATATCCTTGGATCTTAACTTGTACTATGCTAGATCTACTTCTATAGATCTAATTCACTTGAAATGTCATATTTGGGATCTTAACTTGTACTATGCTAGATATACTTTATAGATCTAATTCACTTGTGATGTCAAAATTGGGATCTTAACTTGTGCTATGTTAGATCTATTTTCTTTAGATTTAACCCTTTTTTGGTTAATTCATCATGTCACATATGTGAATCTTACCTTTTCTCTAAGTTTGTGGTTAATTTGGGATTATCATTTTCTGGACAGTTAAACCTTTGTTTAGATCTAGATAAACATGTGATTGATTGAGATCTGTTATTATTGGACATATGAATTCTTATTTGGATCTGTTCATCCTAATTATGTTAGATCTTGTTTTATCATTACCCTTTTCACTTGATCTGTTTTTATGTCCACCCTGTTATGGTGTCAATTACATGTCCATGCCAATATGTATGTATATGTTCACCTTATCACCATGTTAGTATACATTTATGCTAGTCATGTTGAAACATTCACCTTTGTCATTAACTTTCCCTTTTATCATTTATGACTAGGCTATTATCTAGCCTAGGCATGCCGCCAATTTTGTGAGTGCGCTAGTTAGGGAATGGGGGAAAAAGGTTAATAGTGGCATAATTTGAATATAAACATAATTGGACATGTAACACAATAATTGGGTAAAAAGGGCATTAACACCTATAAAGGCATAGGTTTAATCAATTGATTAATTAATAATGAATGCCTAGGACTACAATTAGAAATTGTAACTGCACTTATGGCATGAGTTAGGTTGCATTAGTGGTGGAAGCCTGCTCGGACCCGACCGGCATATCCAGCAGCCACTAATGTTGAACCTAATGTGAGAGGCCTAAGTACACAAATACGAATCGGGTTGTGACATGAGGTTAGGCCCAACTTGTGGAAGAAGTCTGCTCGGACCCGACTGACATATCCAGCATCCACAAGTTGTAGGCCTAATGTGGGAGGTCCAACTAATTATAACCATAATTGGACATGGTAACGAATCGAAACACTTAACCTAGTTGAATCCGTAGGGATTGTATGAACATGTTAACTTGATTAAGGGTTAAGTGGAAGGGTTAAGTACACCTTGGGTTGGTGGGTAATATTGGTAAATATAGGCCCACAAACTTAACCTGTTGGGGTTACGTAATTAAAAAACCCATTAGGTAAACATAACTAGTGGAAAACCTAGTAGTGGGGATGTAAGACAAGGGGAGAGCTTGCATCATTTGTGTGGGACTCGTTTCAGTCAGTAACCCATACCACGGTATCAAACGAATAATCCAAATTAGGTCGGAGTAGGGACACCCTTACTGGACTGATTATAAGAGATCCAAACGTGAAGGACGGCGTTGGCGATGCAAACCGACCGGGCCATGTGCGTGCACGAGCCCGACCGAAGGGGATAAGACGGTCGTGACACCAGTAGATATGGTTTTGCACATTACCGAGGGGTTGTCACTTTAGGACGTGATACATCCTACTTTGGGGCCGACACAGGGTATCTATAGAGTAGGGAGCCGATCAATTAGTATAGTAGGGTACATTTAGACTGTGGTAAGTTTAGGAGTCCAACATGGGGGCTACCTGTGGATTGTATGGGGATAAAACCTCTCACCATAAAGTACGCCTAAGTTTGCCATTGTATACAGTTCGGGGATCATCATATTTTGGTTATACTAGTATTAGTGCAGAGAAATCCTTAGAAAAGCGTGGTATACCCTGTCATGATTATCCTGTTTACCTTGTCATTCCTGCCTTTTATGTATTTCTCTCTCTCTCTCTTACCCTCTTTATATGCCTGTCATGTTACTTTTATTTATTTACTTGCTAATAACTAGACTCGCCAGGCTTTATGTCTGACCCTTTTTTGTTTCCTCTTCTTTCTTCTATTCCCCCCCCCCAGGTTCTCAGTGCGGGAATACTCAGGCTTGACCATGATTCTACTTACCTTTGTTGGAGTTTCTTTGACGTATGGCTCAAGCTTTTATCCTTGCTGCTATGGCTATGCTTTATTTAGGGAATTATGTTATGTACTCTGATGTTTTAAAGTACAAGACAGTAGTTTTTATGATGTAATAGTTTATGTGTATTTCAGACATGTTTTGTTTTTGAACCACGATGCTTTATTATAAATAAAGTTTTAAATTCCGTTGTTGCTTTTATATTTGTCTTGTAATATTTTTGTTTCTGTTTACCTATAACGCTTCATGAAACTTAATGCAATCCCTTAGTGAGTGACATTAACGAACATGGGGTGTCACAGGGTGGGAGCGCAATTTGGATTTTGGTTGTTAGGACCCGTACCAGCTGCATTCGTTGTTAGGTCAAGGACTGATGATCTCAGATCTGGTATTGAGATCGGGCACACATATGCCGAAGTAGGTATATAAGTGAATAAATAGTTGGGGCACTAATTAGGCACTCAATGTTCTCTGTGCATGCAAAATCGATTGGGGATTACTACGTCCATGTGCTAATTATGTATTTTGTTGGTGGATTGACGAATGGTGATTCATGTTAATACAGTTTCACGATTGGAAGGTTTACTGTGGCACACTACCATGCTAAGAAGTGGTAAGCTGCCACGCTAAGAGGTAGTAGGTAGGAAAATTCGATTGATGGGTAGAATTAGGAAAATTTATATTAATTAGATTTGCAGAAAGATTTGCAGAATAATAAAAAAAGTGCAAACAATTGAAAAATTCATTTAATCTTAACCAGAAAGTAACCCTGTCTCATCTAAAAATATTAAGTTATGCAACCCTGTCTCATCTAAAAATATTAAGTTATGCACATACAATTTCCTTAAAACACTAAAATTATTGTTAAGTCTGTTCCATCTATCTTTATTAATCATGCTAATAATAATTTATTCACTATACTTCATGTCTGACTCACTCCTTTTTCTTTCATTTCCTTCCCTATTAGGCTTGCGTGGTTGGTTCCGATTTCATGGAGGATCATTCTTGGAATCTTCGACCTTGTTGCTGATGTATTCTTCTTCTATTTTACATCACACTCTATTGGGTTGCACTGTTGACATTGAGAGAGATGATTTTTACATTGTTCTCTGATATTTTATGACACTATGTATTTTTTTTTGCAAGACAAGTGTGGTTTTTGGGATTTGTTATTTTATTTGAAGTGGAAGTTATTTTTGGAAATAATTAGTTATGTTTTTATATTGAATGTTTTCGCTGTATTTTTTATGTCCTGTAAATCTTAGTATATGTTATTAGCTTCTTTACACATATAACTCTCCACTTTCCTTGGTGTAACCTTATTCTTCGGAATGCTAAGGGCCACAGGGTACTATAAATTGTATATGTGAAACATACACTTTTAGATTATAGAAAAGATGTAACAACCCGAGTTCCGACAGACCGATTTTTTTTCAAAATTCTAATCTATCGATACTCATGTTGGTTTGCTCCGGTATCCTACAGAAAAGACAGAGACAAAATACGTCAAAGCTCAGAAAATATCTCATAGCGGAATGGATAAAACATAGTATAATCAAAGTATAGCCTTACCGTGTTAATAATACCCCCTAACTAGTATCCAAAGCTATCATGTCTCTGCCACAAATCTAACCGGCGAGTATGTTATGAGGAGGAGGTCAGAACACAAGTTCTGGTGACTGACTGGATTTAAACTATACACTTTGGATAATCCTACATATATTGTTCAATCATATTTTCTTATTTATTAGGTTACTTGGGTTAACAACACTCAAGGCTTACACACACGTCATACCCATTTACTTCCCAGTGGATTAACCTAATAAAGTATATATGTAGTTACCCCTCAATATTGAGGTACACCCCATGGTACCCCACTTGCACGGTCTCCACCGTAATGCCATAGAAATGAACGCAGTCCCTCATCCTACGTTGAAATGACGTACGAAACTCTACATAACAATGTTACGTTCTGCATATATCTGTCAATACTACGCTACATAAGCGTACGGACTTCCACCGTCGATCTAATCAGATTTCATATCGGAGTAATTCCTTCAAGTCTATGACACACCACCCGGAGCAGACATGCATGTATCTAGACTACTCCACGTACGTTTCGTCAAATGTATTCGATGCCTTAATCGCACATAATGTGCACCGAGTTCCATGAAGGGCTATACAAGAAACACGGAACTAAGTCGGGAGCTTTTCCATATCTGTACAGGCCCGTCTTTAAGAGACTCAAAATACAGATATTCCTAGGTCTGTTTTTCATGGTGGCTATGGCCCCACCTCGGCCCCTCCCTCAACTAGTAAAGACTACAAGAGCTAGATGACTTGCCCCTAATAAACAATCTAAACATCCAGTTGGCGTCTTCCCTCTACCACCGTACCTCGATAGTGAAAGGTGAATGGTCTATTGGTTTTAGCTCCAGTCTTTTCGCATCCCACTAGCTGCCGATGATGGGTACTCGACGATCTACTATCTCTGTTGGTCCTGATCTTTGCATCCCCATTGAGGCAACCGCCGAATCACCCTAGTGTCACCACGTCACAATGTTCTGAGTGCAAAGCTACTTTTGCCGTCAAGGCCCACCCACCTGGTAATTACGCGCAGACCCAACCTCTGAGGGTACAGCCTAAACATTTGCCACCGCACAAAGGGCTACCAGGGCACCTTACGTATCTCAGGAAGCCACGTGCTTCCCCTTCCATTCCTTCGGAGCCGGCAGAATAATCAAACGAACATGCGCTCCCCTCGTGCCTTATTACACCATGATGATCTACCCCGTTGGGTTATTCACCCTCAAATGTGCGGACTGGTTGAAGCGCTTCCTTTTAATATGTTATTAGGCCCTATGTCTAAACATTCCTTCATGTGCTTGCTTTACCTCATCAGGTTTTCATTTAACTTGGTTTTTCCCATTCACATTGACTTATTATTCAAGTTACCAAGTTCCTCTTGCTTATTAATTTCAGTCATATAACTTAGCCCATTTAAGTTTATTAATAAGCCCACAACATGTTATTCTCTAGATTGTGGTCCAAGGTCTATAATCCACAATCCCTTTTATATTCTTGTTTGATTGAAGGTTACAATAACATGTTCTACTTAATCTGTAATTAAGTATATCTCAATTCACATGTTTTCTATTTAACATGTCACTTATCATTTACGATTAAATATAACTTATTTCACATAAGTTTGCCTCACCCTTTCCTATTTAATCATAATTCCATCTTCCATTGTCACTACAACTTATCGTTGTTTACTTATTAACTTAGTTTTTTTAACTAATGTCCATTAATAAGTTTCTCTTCTCATAAGTATAACTTATGTTGTCCTCATCCATAGATTTCAGATTCTTGTTCTTATATGTAACTTAATTTATAGTTAAGTACAACTTATCTCCTTATATAAGTTATTCCGTTCCCTTTATCGTTTATTATAACCTAACTTATAATTTCCACTTGTCCCTAGGACAAACGTAAACATGTTATTCTTATCAGCAGAATTCATACTTCCAAGTTTACAGATTATTTAATTTATAATTAAGTACAACTTCTTACATTTCATAAACTTTCCCTCTTTTCTCTGCTTATCACAAACAACTGGTTTTAGTTTTCCCCATTTACTGATTACTTAATTTATAATTAAGTGCCACTTATCTCATTTCACCAATTGTCTCATCTCCTTACCAGTTTGTTATAACCTAAGTTATAATCTTCACTTGTCCCTGGGACAAGTCTACCTATTATACAACACTCTCATTAATGCAATTTATTTATAATGGGTTATTATCATTCCTCGTTCATTCCATTCCTTTTTACTGTTGTAACTTTCTTTCAATTCCATTTATTTCCATTAATTACAATTAATGTTGTTTATCAGTCCTGCTATTTACATACATACATACATACATATATATATATGCACTAAACCTCTCACATTAAGCCTACACTTGCGGATGCTGGATTTGTCGGGCGGCTCCGGGCAGACTTCTTCCACAAGTTGACTTAACGTTGTGTCTTAGCACTATTACATGTTTTATTTATGCACTTAGACCCCTCACATTAGATTTTCCACTTGTGGATGCTGGATGTGCCGGAGGTTCCTGACAGACTTCTACCACAATTGTAATATAATCTCATGTCTAAGCGCGGTTACAGTTTCCTAATTACTGTAAATTTTAGGCATATTGTCCTTTTCACATGTTTGCTATAGTCTAATTTACATGTCATCAAATTATGCCTATATCATGTCGCATGTCCTTTTTAACACGTATTTAATTCTATCCTGATAAGTGATCATTTAATTGGGTAATTGTTCAAATCCAACAAGCTAACATGTCATTTTCTCAGTTCTACATCTAATAATTCAAATACATAATATACCACAAGTGAATCATGTAATTATAACAACAGTGGTCGCTACTCATATTCTAACAAGTTTGTTTTTCAACATGTAAACATTCAACAATTTAACTGATTCAACATATGAATTTTCCAACATATTCATATTAATATCTCAACTTGTTATAACAACATCTTAACACTTTTAATTACTTTGGCAAATTCACATTTCATGAAAACGGTGAATGCTAAATGATAATATATCATTATCTAAAATGATATAACTTAGATCCACTCACCTCATATGCTTTCCAAATCCTGGATCTAGTCCAGATCTAGCATTCCATGGTTTTTCCCTCAATTGGATTCAGAACCTAACAACCATCGATCTACAATCTTTACTAAAAGAAAAAGGAAGGAAAAAAAAGAGAACTGAAATAGACCAGATCTAGAAAATTACCTCACTTCGATAAGAGATCTGAACACCTTCTAATTGGTTTTCATTCTTTTCCTCCAGATCTAGATTCAGAATTTTCCAAAACTAATAGTCTAATTTTTCTGAAGATATCTGAGGAGAAAATGGTAGAGCTTCTGCGTTGTCTCAGAAGTATGAGACTTAGGTTAGCTCTACATGATTATTTATAGGTGTTCAACAACGTATTGGTCAAGAAACGAGTTCACGTTCAAAAACCGGAATTCCACCCAGATCTGAATACGGGTCGACCCCCCTCTTATGGTGTCGACCCCCGGGTCGACCCATGGGTGACCCCCGGGTCGACCCATGGGTGACCCCCAAACACCCCGGGTCGACCCAGCGGGTCTCGGGTTAATTCTATTGCACGTATACAAACTTCTACGCTTAATAACTTCTTCATACGATGTCCGTTTTACGAAGCTAGGTGTCTATCTTAACCAGAATTCCAAGATGGACGCAATGGTGCAGTCCGTTTGACTTAATTCTCATTATTTAATTAAGTTATTCATATTTTATTATCTTAAAAATATGGGGTGTTGCATTCTCCTACCCTTAGGAAATTTCATCCCCAAAATTTGATAAGGGTAAAATCAAATAACCACTCGAATAATATCCATCCATCATATGCGCATCCAATTTTTGCAAAAATTGTGCTCTTATGCAAAGTGAAATACAACATAATAATGCATGTATGCCTAAGCGACACCTTCTATGTGTATGCAAGTTTTTCAAAAATCCTTTTTAAACTATGATGTTCACATCCTAAATATATAGGCAGTTCTACATGAATGCAATATTTTGAAAATCAAAATGCTTTTTCATCTAAATTTTCCCACACTCTTTGTAACAGCCCGAATTTCCGTACTTTTTGATTTTACTAATGCACCACACGTCCAACCCAAATTGCACAGAAATATGAATCATTAATGGAAAGAAGTTAAAGGATGAGAAATAGAAAGAAACGTTAGAATAAAAGAAAATGAAGAACACAAATCTCACAGCGGAATGAGTAAAATATATTAATAACATAACTCTTGAAATACAAATCAATAACTATATATACATACCATCATCCGAGCACAACAATTATTCCTGGAACAGTTATAAACACCTATTTCCAGATACAACAAAGTACACAGCGGAAATATGATAGTCATAGCTAATTATCGAAGCCTCCTGCTTCAAACTTCTCTAGATGAATTTGTAAAATCCCTACTACTTGACTGCCCATACAAATTTGGGCACCCAAGAGTTTAGGGAAAACAAAAAAATAAAACTCTGGGTTAGTCATGGGACCGGTTTGAGTAAACTCTAACCATTGGTTTAACTTTTAAAATCCTTTCGAAAGAAATGATAATCGTAAGACTGATCCACACATAAACATGGATGGTTTTTACCTTACGATAACCAAAATATCTTTGATATCAAATCCGGTTATATTATAATAGTGTCTACATCAAATAAATAGAAATCTAGCGGAACGCTTGCATCTCGCGCTCCATATATAATATAAAATAAAAAAACCACAGAGCGCTTATTGGAGATTGGATTCCGACTATGACAAGGTATGGAACCACCTTCCGATAGTGTATCCCTAGAGGGGAATACACTGGGTTCAACAAGAACGTCTTGCAACCCGGCCCACACATGGCTGACCACTCATTTAACTTGAGTGTGCCGAGCATATTATCACCAACGGTTGTGATAAGCAACCATTACCGAAAGCATACAGCAACGAAATAGAATAAGAAGCAATTGAAATTTCTCTAGATCAGGTTATAATACCCCTAATGGGAATGACCCACATGGCCATGCTGCTTGCCCGATTTTTGTCATTTCCTGGTTTGATGAGGCTTGAGGTCACAATTTCCTTCTAGAACATTTTGTCACCATTTACTTTGGATTCCACATCATCAGACATTTGTCTATATAGGTTGTCCTGGGACTAGACAAACCGAAGGCACCGTTCTATTAATCCATCTTGGATAATTTCTACCTAGGATTAACAGAGCAGCCCTTACATTTTACTCCGTCTTCACTCATCTTTAGCATAAGTTTATTCGTAACTCTTATGCCAATACGAAGTGGTTTTCAAATATTAAATCTGATCCTGGTCTCTCCATATTGACAACGGAGGTATAAAGTAAATCAAAACTTTGATAGTCGGTGATTTAACTATCAAAGGAACAACCATACCATCAACGGTCCTATTTCCAAATGGAAATTCTGTCGATCAATCATTAAGCAACACTGGCCCCTTTACATTCAATTCCTTATTATATTATCGATTTCGAATCCCTTTTTTCCTCTTTTGGATCCTTTCAAAGCTCTATTTTCTCCCTTGATTTTTGGAAAAACCATTTCCAATATCCTAATTTCCTTATTCAAGAAAATATCTCTTATTCCAAGTAGAAAACATTTCTAAATATTCACGAATCCTTATTTTCTATATTTAGAAAATATACCTTATTAATATCGAAAATATTTCCATATTCCATTTCTTAATTCCTCGTTGACCAATTCATTTTATTTTCTTTGGGGTAACATTACAAAATCTTTTAAATAAACCCGACGTTATAAAAATATCGTTATTATAACTCAAACCATTTATTATTTATTAGCTAACCATATTGCTAACCAATCTTCACTATCGAACCTTGACCATTCCTCCATCAATCATGAAGTCAATCGAGTTGGGGTATTATTACCTCTCAGACTTTAATTGAACAACATTCTCAACTTTGAAATAGTCAAAGCTCATCACTTCCAACAAATATCGCTTACGCGACTCTCGGATTCAATCTAAGAATCCACTTCTTTTACGAAAAACTTTGATTATAACGGTAAAGTTATAATCGCGATTTCCAAATATTTGATTTCCAAAACATTAATTTTAACGGTAGCGTTAGAATCAATGTTTAGACTTATTAAACATTTATTATCATGGTAGCGTTAGAATCGCTGTTTAGACTTATAAAACATTTATTATAATGGTAGCGTTAGAATCGCTGTTTAGACTTATAAAACATTTATTATAATGGTAGCGTTAGAATTGCTGTTTAGACTTATAAGACATTTATTATAATGGTAGCGTTAGAATCACTGTTTAGACTTATAAAACATTTATTATAATGGCAGCGTTAGAATCGCTCTTTAGACTTATAAAACATTTATTATAACAGTAGCGTTATAATCGATGTTTCCTAATATCTGGTATATGAAATATAACTTATACTTATTAATTTCAATAAATTAATTAATAAGTAAATAAATAAATAAATAAATTTGATTCAAACGAAAAGTACAAATAACTACTTCCCTAAATTTGATATGATTGAATTCCAATAAATAACTTATTCGGATACTCTCTATTTGATTAATATTCCGAACTTCGGAATAAATCTTATTATTTCAGGTTAACCCAATTTTCCTTATGATCATTTCCATTCGCAAAACATTTGCTTTTAATCATTTTTTATTCTCAAACATCAGTATCTTTCCTTAATAGGAATCTAAACTTGTTTGATAATTCTAATTTAAATAATATATTAAACTATTTGAAAACATGGAATTGTATTTCCATAGCTATAAATATTGAAATATTCACTTCTTAATATATTTCATTTAAATAATAGTTTATACTAAATAGAATTCAAATATCCTTCCTAAATTAAACCATTATAATAAAAACTCGACCTAATCAAAGTATAGTTATAAACCCTTGGATTTATTTCAATTTGTTTTATATTCCGAACTTTGGAATAAAATCCAACGTTTTCTTTCGAAAACGATTTCCATTCCCCTTATCATTCAAATTTCTATTTGAATTCACATTTCCAGCCTAGGTTTCTTTTTTAGATGCTTTCATTTGCAAAATATCTATGCTAAACAATTATTCACTTTTATTGAGAATAATATTTCTTTTTTACATAATCAAATCCATTTGATTTTGTCATAACAAATCCAAATTTCATTTATAACTTCTATTTACAATTATTTATAGAAAATTTCGTTATTAATTTCAAACATTTATAATCTTGTTTATAATTTCCTTTATAATTTGCTAAGTTCAAATCTCATTTCAAATATTGGTTTCAACCCGATTTCCACTATTCCATATAAATTTAAATTTGAATTTATATTTCAATTTATCTAATGATAGATAATTCACTTAATTTACAGACTTAATTATAATTCACCCCTTATTTTATCCATTTAAAACAAGTTCTTATTTCCAATTAATTCGAAATTAAATTCTATTTTAGAAATAAATTCCCTTTTGAAATCTCCAATTTATTTCTATATTTAAAAATATATATAATTTTTTAATTACTAAAATTCAAGGGACAATGATATTTAAACACAACAAAATCAATCACGGTTAATATATCACAACATACGTCACAATTAATGCAAACACAAAAATATAAATGTTGAGGAATCCAGTTGGATCCCTTTAACCTATTTCCCTGCATCCACAGATGTTAATCAACATCAATAATATTAATTTCACATCAATATGAAATAAACAGATCTAATAATCAGCCAACACTATAACTATATCAGCCATTTCAACCAATTTTCTCAACCATTCTTCCAAACAATCAACACACAGTATAAAATTACTATAAATATATTCAAAACTCGTTTATATAAAATATAAACGAATCAGAGTTAGTGAGTTTACTCACCTTGTTTTGCAGTTGATGATTCTGCTATTGTTTCGTTTAAAATCAAACATACGTTTTATTTTATCGTGAAATATTTGTAGCTCCGTCCTCCGTGAAATCAATTCCATAATGTAGCTTTCGTTGCTACCATTCCACCATAAGTGATGACATTCACTTCTGTTCACAAATGACATTAACATGATCGTTACAAGTTTCTATACAATTAAATGTCATTAGTTAATGTAATTATTAACTTTAATTTACCTTAATTCTAACCTTTTTTCTTGCGTTTATACTCTGTTTCCAATTCTTCTCGTTATTGTTTACAGGAGGCCACTCCCTTTGTTTCTTCCTTAAACTTCTTTGTCCAGAGCATGTATCCCCCTTCACGCAAATTACCATTATTATTTTAATTACTAATTAACATCCGTTAATTACCATGTCAATACACTAATCCCTTGTTACTTCTTCTCTGCCAAATGCTACTCCTGTACTAAGAACGCAACCCGTTGTTTCACCATTTCATGTTCTGCTTTACAGAAACCATCCTCCATCTTAAACCAATATATCACGTTAACACCGTTCTTCCTCTTTTCATTATATATATGAACCTATTCCTGTGTATTTCTTCATAAATGCCATATCCTCCTCATGCCATAACCGAAACACAACTATTCCTCCCTTCCTCATTCGTTACTTCAATATTCCCACAAACCTTAACCACCAACTACCATCCCTTTTTAGTATACTTTGTTTTACCCAGAAAACTTCAATGCCACGGCCCATCTTCACATACGTGATTCATTTCCCGCCCTCTAGTTTGCATCGAACTGTCTTATTTGGCCACCACCAGTAAAGTCATGACACAGAGTGCTGCCATAACCAACCAAACCCTATGCATATGCTCGCTTCCTCCTCCCGTTCGCTATGCCAAACCCCTTTTCCCCTCCGACACTACCGAACTCCAGCACCACTCACTTAAAGTCCATGCTGAAGAAATTGATGGGAACAAACATCGAGCGGTGTAAAACTTGTGTGAGGTGAAGGTTTGTGCTGACAAGAGGCTAAAGGATTCGAAAGCACCCATTTTATTCGAGATTTGATTTTTAATCTATTATTGAAGATCGTTGTTTTGCTGAAATGAACAAGAGAGAGGCCTTGTTATATAATATGAAATACTTGGGCACCACATATATAGGTTGTTTAGGCTAGGATAGGGTTTGCATGTGTTTTCATTAATTTGCATGTGCGTTAACATAGCGTGGGTTGTATTATCTCCACTGTAGGAATGTGCTTTGTCAGAATGGGAAAAGAACGAATGGACATATATATTTTTTCAAAGAGTTGGCTTGACTTTAAGGTTTTCTGGGTTATAGAAAGAAGACAAGATCCCATCATCTTCAAAGTGAACAAATGAAGAACAGTTGTAAGACTTGGGTAAGAAAATCAAAAGGAAATGATAAGATTTTGGACAGTTTTTTTCTTTTTCCTTATATATATATGGCATATAGCCAGAAAATTTGACCACTGTACAGAAAGTAACATGCAAGAAATGTTCCCTTTGGATTTTCAAGGATCGAAAAGAGATTTGTACTGATATTTAAAACGATTTGGCTATGATTTCTCTCCTGATTTACTGGCCGAAAATTTTGACTTGGTGCAATAAAATTTTAAGTGGGATGCTGAAATGATCTTGCGAGCTTACGGTCAGTGTATAAATTTTTTTTATATGTATTAATTAGTCAAGATGCAACCTTTGAATGGGATATGCTGAGATTTGATGAAAGATATTGCAGAGATTTCTCTTTCTTTTCATGCAAAAATGTTTGACTCAAAGACATGCGCCTCAGATTTAGTAATGATCTGACAAAGACTTACTGGATTTTATTTTACTGTTTGAAAGTTTCTTTACACAAATAAGATAAGGTGAAGGATGCGCAAAAGATTTTTGCTGCTATTTTGCCAAGATTTTGTTTTAGACTTTGTTGAGGTTTTATGAAATCGATGTGTAGTTTTAAAAGTGATCCTTATCTTTTATATACGTGTAAAAGAAAATTATGGCTTTGGACTCGAAATAAAATACCATATCGATTTTATTAGGCTTGGCAGTAATTCTAAGATCCAATAGAGTAAATATCGAGATTAAATTCGAAACTGTGGAAAGTTTATATGTTCATAATAAATTGGCTAAAAAATATGGGTCGTTACATTCCTTCCCCCTTAAAATAATTTCATCCTCGGAATTGCTGAGCAGTAAAAATGTTATAACTCTAACTCCTCATAACCTACTTAGTTGAAATATTATATTTCGTAACTTCATAACCCAGTTCTTACCCACCTTCAAATTCTCATACCAATACTCGACCATTCATAATTCTTTCCAAATGACCTATCCACCATTTTTTGGACAATCCATTATCACATTCTTGTCTTCAATCCGTACGCTCTTCTGCATATCCACACCCATTCCAATTGATTTTAAATCTATTTATCAATTTCATTATTCCACTTAAAATTTTATTAACCAATTCTGGATATTTTATTTCTATTACAATTAACAACTCGATTTTAAATTATCAAACAATTTCTTGAAAATTTTCTAACTCTTTCAATTTTCAAAAATTTTCGCTCAATCGGTACAACCATAACTCGTCTTTCTAGATCTTTTCCAATCCAAAAGATAATCAAAACGCCAAGTGGCTTGCCCCATAGGCTCATAAAATCGTCAAACCCAAGTAATATTGTAAACATGTACCTTTTTGTTGGGCATAAATTCTATCTCTTGCATTTTCTTCCATTCAATACCTGCTAAATTTCCATATATCCAATTCCAATTGGTTCCAAATCAATCCAATTTATAGTTTAATTCACTAACCAATTTCCTAATTAGTTTGCTTCCATTCTATAATTCAAATCTGGTTTCCAATTGAGTTCCGATTTCACCGCAATTGCACACTATATATTCAACTTGTTTATGCATAAGTCGAACCATTTTAATAATTCAAATTTCAACATTTTTATATTTAATTTCATTTGGGATCATCTCCAATCCATAATATAAACATTCACATTCATTCAAATTGATGTTAAATCAATTTATTCTCTTTCACTTTACAAACTACTTAGTTTAATTTCCAATTCGATACAATTCTGTTCAACTTAAGTTAAATTAAAATTTTAATCTATTTAATTTACTTTCACTATTTTAATTCATTTAACTTGTACAAGTTAATTTAAATTCTACAGTTCAAATTCCCGGTATTTATTTCAAATTCAGCTCGAAATCATAATTATATACATATATTTATAATCAAATTAATTCAAAACATTCGAATTTCTAAAACAACTTTGCCTTCCTCAGGCAAATTTCCATTTACTATGGTAGCAATCCATCACTTAGAAACTCGAAATTGAATACTGATAATGTCGTAATCCATTATCAGAATTATTTTCTTGCCACTGAAGTGATTTCAGTGCTTAATCACTTTTAAAATCCATTTAAAATCATTCTTATTCAAAAATTCTTAAGTAATGTTATATTTATTTTTAAAAGTACTTCAGAAAATATTCCAAACACTCGGAATTTTAATTCCAAATTATGGTTTGAATTTAATTCCAGTTCATCCTATTCTTACACATTATCCATATACAAATCAATTTTGGTTATATATAACCATTTCAATATTTTATAATTTCATTTGATTGTAATAACAATCAGCACATCCATATGCTATAATAATTCAAAAATGATTCCTTTTATATCAAAATAATTTCTGGGTAAAATTATTTCATTTACCCATTTTAAAACAATACTGTATCGAATTGCTTTGTTCAAGAGTTTAGAAACACCTATCGATACAGTTGTACATTCTATATCGACCAGAATTCATAAACCACTCAACAAACCAGTCAACACAACATAAAATAATTTCATATCAAATCTAAAAATACGCGCTCATATATATACACTCAAATTCAATCTAGGGTATTTCTAACCCCATCTCTATAGATTCATGCCACAGAGCCTAGGTTACTACTCAACCTTCAGCTCTGATACCAAGTGTGACGGCCCAAATTTCCGCACTTTTTGAGTTGACTAATGCACCATACGTCCAACCCAAATTGCACAGAAATACAAATCATTAATGAGGGGAAGTTAGAGGATGAGAAATAGAAAGAAAGAAAAGTTAGAACATAAGAAAATGAAGAACACAAATCTCACAGCGGAACGAATAAAATATTTTAATAACATAACTTTGGAAATACAAATCAATAACTGTATATATGTGCCATCATCAGAGCACAACAGTTATTCCTGGAACAGTTATAAACACCTATTTCCAGATACAGCAAAGTACACAGCGGAAATATGATAGTCATAGCTAATCGTCGAAGCCTCCTGTTTCAAGCTTCTCTAGATGAATCTGTAAAATCCCTACTACTTGACTGCCCGTACAAATTTGGGCACCCAAAAGTTTAGTGAAAACAACAAAATAAAACTCTGGGTCAATCATGGGATTGGTATGAGTAAACTCCAACCATTGGTTTAACTTTTAAAATCCTTTCGAAAGAAATGATAATTGTATGACCGATCCACACATAAACACGGATGGTTTTTACCTTACGATAACTAAAATATCTTTGATATCAAATCCGGTGATATTATAATAGTGTCTACATCAAATAAATAGAAATGTAGCGGAACACTTGCATCTCACGCTCCATATATAATATAAAATCAAAAAACTGTAGGGTGCTTATTGGAGATTGGATTCCAACTATGACAAGGTATGGAACCACCTTTCGATAGTGTATCTCTAGAGGGGAATACACTGGGTTCAACAAGAACGTCTTGCAACTCGGCTCACACATGGCTGGCCACTCATTTAACTTGAGTGTGCTGAGCATATTATCACCAATGGTTGTGATCTGCAACCATTACCGAAAGCATACAGCAGCGAAATAGAATAAGTAGCAATTGAAATTTCTCTAGATCAGGTGATAATACCCATATTTGGAATGACTCACATGGCCATGTTGCCTGCCCGATTTCTGTCATTTCCTTGTTTGATGAGGCTTGAGGTCACGATTTCCTTCTAGAACATTTTGTCACCATTTACTTTGGATTCCACATCGTCAGACATTTGTCCATATAGGTTGTCCTGCGACTGGACAAACCGAAGGCACCGTTCTATTAATCCATCTTGGGCAATTTCTACCTAGGATTAGCAGAGCAACATTTGCATTCTACTCCGTCTTCACTCATCTTTAGCATAAGTTGATTCGTAACGCTTATGCTAATACAGAGTGGTTTTCAGATATTAAATCTGATCTCGTTCTCTCATATTGACAAGGGAGGTATAAAGTAAATCAAAACTTTGATAGTCGGTGATTTAACTATCAAAGAAACATCCAAACCATCAACGGTCCTATTTCCAAATGGAAATTCTATCGATCTTTCATCAAGCAACACTGGCCCCTTTTCATTCAATTCCTTATTATATTATCGATTCCAAATTCCCTTTTTCCCTCTTTTGTATCCTTTCGAAGCTCTATTTTCTCCCTTGATTCTTGGAAAAACCATTTCCAATATCCTAATTTCGTTATTCGAGAAAATATCTCTTATTCCAGCTAGAAAACATTTCTAAATATTCACGAATCCTTCTTTTCTATATTTAGAAAATATACCTTATTAATATCGAAAATATTTTCATATTCCATTTCTTAATTCCTCGTTGACCAATTCATTTTATTTTCTTTGGGGTAACATTACAAAATCCTTTAAATTAACCCGACGTTATAAAAACATCATTATTATAACTCAAACCATTTATTATTTATTAGCTAACCATATTGCTAACCAATCTTCACTATCAAACCTTGACCATTCCTCCATCAATCATGAAGTCAATCGAGTTGGGGTATTATTACCTCTCAGACATTAATTGAACAACATTCTCAACTTTGAAATAGTCAAAGCTCACCACTTCCAACAAAACATCGCTTATGCGACTCTCGGATTCAATCTAAGAATCCACTTCTTTTACGAAAAACTTTGATTATAACGGTAACGTTATAATCGCTATCTCCAAATATTTGATTTCCAAACCATTAATTGTAACAATAGCTTTAGAATCGTTGTTTAGACTTATTAAACATTTATTATAATGGTAGTGTTAGAATCGCTGTTTAGACTTATAAAACATTTATTATAATGGTAGTGTTAGAATCACTGTTTAGACTTATAAAACATTTATTATAATGGTAGCGTTAGAATCGCTGTTTAGACTTATAAAGCATTTATTTTAACGGTAGCGTTATAATCGCTATTTCCAAATACCTGGTATATAAAATATAACTTGTACTTATTAATTTCAATAAATTAATTAATAAGTAAATAAATAATAAAATTTGATTCAAACGGAAAGTACAAATAACTACTTTCCTAAATTTGATATGAACGAATTCCAATAAATAACTCTTATTCGAATACTCTCTATTCGATTAATATTCCAAACTTCGGAATAAATCTTATCATTTCAGGTTAACCCAATTTCCCTTATGATCATTTCCATTCGCAAAACATTTTCTTTTAATCGTTTTTCATTTTCAATATCAGTATCTTTCCTTAATACTAATCTAGACTTGTTTGATAATTCTAATTTAAAATAAATCTTAAACTATTTGAAAACATGGAATTGTATTTTCATAGCTATAAATATTGAAATATTCACTTCTTAATATATTTCATTTAAATAATAGTTTATACTAAATAGAATTCAAATATCCTTCCTAAATTAAACCATTATAATAAAAATCTGACTTAATCAAAGTATAATTATAAACCTTTGGATTTATTTTAATTTGTTTTATATTCCGAACTTTGGAATAAAATCCAACGTTTTCTTTCGAAAACGATTTCCATCCCCTTATCATTCAAATTTCTATTTGAATTCACATTTCCAACCTAGATTTCTTTTATAGTTGCTTTCATTTGCAAAATATTTGTGCTAAACAATTATTCACTTTGATTGTGAATAATATTTCTTTTTACATAATCAAATCCATTTGATTTTGTCATAACAAGTCCAAATTTCAATTTAACTTCTATTTACAATTATTTATAAAAAATCTCATTATTAATTTCAAACATTTATAATCTTGTTTATTATTTCCTTTGTAATTTTCTAAGTTCAAATCTCATTTCAAATATTGGTTTCAACCCGATTTCCACTTTTCCATATAAATTTAAATTTGAACTTATATTTCAATTTATCGAATGATAGATAATTCACTTAATTTATAGACTTAGTTATAATTCACCTCTTGTTTTATCCATTTAAAACAAGTTCTTATTTCTAGTTAATTCAAAATTAAATTCTGTTTTGGAAATAAATTCCCTTTTAAAATCTCCAATTTATTTTTATATTTAAATATATATATAATTTTTTTTATTACCATAATTCTGGTGATAGTGTTATTTAAACATAACAAAATCAATCATGGTTAATATATCACAGCATACATCACAATCAATGCAAACACAAAAATGTTGAGGAATCCAGTTGGATCCCTTTAACCTATTTCCCTGCATCCACAGATGTTAATCAACATCAATAATATTAATTTCACATCAGTATGAAATAAATAGATCTAATAATCGGTCAACACTATAACTATATCAGCCATTTCAACCAATTGTATCAACCATTCATCCAAACAATCAACACACAGTATAAAATTACTATAAATATATTTAAAACTCGTTTATATAATAATATAAATGAATCAGAGTTAGTGAGTTTGCTCACCTTGTTTTTCAGTTGATGATTCTGCTATTGTTTCGTTTAAAATCAAACATATGTTTGATTTTATCATGAAATATTTGTAGCTCCGTCCTTCGTGAAATCAGTTCCATATTGTAGCTTTCGTTGCTACGATTCCACCGTAAGTGACGGCATTCACTTCTGTTCACAAATGACATTAATATGATCGTTACAAGTTTCTATACAATTAAATATCATTAGTTAATGTAATTATTAACTTTAATTAACCTTAATTCTAACCTTCTTGCTTGCGTTAATACTTAGTTTCCAATTCTTCTCGTTATTGTTTACATGAGGCCACTCCCTTTGTTTCTTCCTTAAACTGCTTTGTATGTATCCCCATTCACACAAATTACCGTTATTATTTTAATTAACATCCGTTAATTACCTTGTCAATACACTAATCCCTTGCTACTTTTTCTCTGCCAAATGTTACTCCTGTACTAAGAACGCAACCCGTTGTTTTACCATTTCATGTTCTGCTTTCCAAAAACCATCTTCCTTCTTAAACCAATATATCACGTTAACAACCTTCTTCCTCCTTTCGTTATATATATATGAAACTATTCCTGTGTATTTCTTCATAAATGCAATATACTCCTCGTGCCATAACCGAAACACGACTACTCCTTCCTTCCTCATTCGTTACATCAATATTCCCACAAACCTTAACCACCAACTTCCAACCCTTTTTAGTATACTTTGTTTTACCCAGAAAATTTCAATGCCGGGACCCAGCTTCACATACGTGATTCATTTCCCTCCCTCCAGTTTGCATCGAACTGTCTTATTTGGCCATCACCAGTAAAGTCGCGACACAGAGTGCCGCCAAAACCAACCAAACCCCATCCACATGCTCGCCTCCTCCTCCCGTTCGCTACGCCAAACCGCTTTTCCCCTCCGACACTACTGAACTCCAGCACCACTCACTTAAAGTCCATGCTAAAGAAATTGATGGGAACAAACATCGAGTGGCGTATAACTTGTGTGAGGTGAAGGTTTGTGCTGATAAGAGGCTAAAGGATTCGAAAGTACCCATTTTTATCTGAGATTTGATTTTTAATCTATTATTGAAGATCATTGTTTTGCTGAAATGAACAAGAGAGAGGCCTTGTTATATAATATGAAATAATTGGGCACAACGTATATAGGTTGTTTAGGCTAGGATAGGGTTTGCATGTGTTCTCATCAATTTGCATGTGCATTAACATAGCATAGGTTGTATTCTCTCCATTGTAGGCATGTGCTTTGTCAGAATGGGAAAAGAACGAATGGACATATATATATTTTCAAAGATTTGGCTTGACTTTAAGGCTATCTGGGTTATAGAAAGAAGACAAAATACCAAACATTTTCAAAGTGAACAAATGAAGAAAAGCTGGAAGACTTGGGTAAGAAAATCAGAAGGAAACGATAATATTTTAGACAGTTTTTTTTTTCTTTTTCCTTATACATATATGGCGTGTAGCCAGAAAATTTGACCACCGTACAGAAAGTAACATGCAAGAAATGTTCCCCTTGGATTTTCAAGGATCGAACAAGAGATTTGTACTGATATTTAAAACGATTTGACTATGATTTCTCTCCTGATTTACAGGTCGAAAATTTTGACTTAGTGCAATAAAATCTTAAGTGGGATGCTGAAATGATCTTACGAGATTACGATCAGTGTATACATTTTTTTATATGAGTTAGTTAGTCAAGCTGCAACCTTTGAATGGGATATGCTGAGATTTGATGAAAGATATTGCGGAGATTTCTCTTTCTTTTCATGCAAAAATGTTTGACTCAAAGACATGTGCCTCAGATATAGTAATGATCCGACAAGGCCGTATTGGATTTTTTTCTACTGTTTGAAATTTTTTTTACGTGAATAAGATAAGGTGAAGGATGTGCAAAAGATTTGTGCTGCTATTTTGCCAATATTTTGTTTTAGACTTTGTTGAGGTTTTATGAAATCGATGTGTATTTTTAAAAGTGATTCTTATATTTTATATACATATAAAAGAAAATTATGGCTTTGGAATCCAAATAAAATGCCATATCAATTTTATTAGGCTTAGCAGTTGTTCTAAGATCCAATAGAATAAATATCGAGATTAAATTCGAAAGTGTTGAACGCATATAAATTTATATGTTCATATTAAATTTGCTAAAAAATACGGGGTGTTACACTCTTATTGAGTAAGAGCGTAGTTCATCCAATTGCTGCATCCAAAATCCTATCAACCAACTTTATTTCTCGAATTTTAGAAAAATCTAATTTTCTAAATTCGATTTTTTATGTTACAAGAAGGTGGAAAATGGAAAATTTCACATCTTCCATTTTTCTTTCATATACCTTTTCCCAACCGTACATGGATTTTTATGTAACTATTTATAAAGATTTCCTATTTTCCTATCCAAGTACATCCCACATAACAAAATTTACTTTTGTTACTGCTTTTCATTTTCGTCTTATCTTGCAATTTTTTTCTTATCCATCTTTTCTCATAATTTGTCATGTTTGTTGTAACGACCCGGCTTTTTGACCGTTTTTCGCCGGTAATTAAACCAACTTAAACCGTTCATAAAGACGGATAGTTATGGGTACTTACATATTTGAACAAAAAATAATAGAACTTTTCATTACCATAATATAACATCAGAGTTGCAAGGAATACATCAGAGTACATCGATTACACAGCGGAAGGGATACTAACTCAGTGGAAGAATCCAAATGGTCCAAAACATAATAGCTCCAGCTAAAACCGGAGTCCTGCTCCAACCAACTCCAAGGCTAAATCTGCGAACCAAAATACTAGCTGCCCATGTAAAAATTATGGGCACTAAGAGTTTAGGTGAGGGAACAATAAACTCCAGGTCAGTCGTGGGACTGGTGTGAGAACTCAAAACAGCTGTTATTTAGGATTCATTTTAAAGTTGGGTAATTCAACAGATCACACCGCTAACGAGGAATGGGTTTACTCCATATGAATTCCCGTGCATAGAAATTCGCTATGACTTTTGAAAAATGAAACTACCATAAGGTTTCGCAGCACACACACATTGCAAACACACACATGGGCGAGATTTCTCCTATTGATAGTAAAAATTGCTTGATACATGAAAATTCTCTGATATTATTATTAGTGCATAGTGTGAAAACAATTTCGCAAATAAATGTATTAATCTAAGCCAGCATAATGCCCCATCCCATTATATTGACAATCCTACTGGTAGCAGGCTATATAACTGAAATCGTATAGGTTCGTAGTAGGAATTGGATTTCCAACAAATGGCTAGGCTAAGGAACTTCCTTATCGAACCTATGGATACGCCTCTAGAAGGACGCCTCGAGAACCAAATCACGCTCTCTACCAACACGAGGCTGGGTTACCTCTTAACTGGGTAACTTAGAGCACACCTCAGTATATCACTTCCCGGTCATTACCAACCTTTAAAACTGAGGCCTCGCAACACCAACATCCTTATAAATAGAAGTTATCCACATAAGTTGATACCTGGGCTCCATACCATAGTACACCTTTTATCTAGAAGGAAATGACTACCCTTAACCTCGCTGCATCTTTCCTGTTTTATCCATTTACTGTGTTGTGGGGCTTGCCAAGGTCATGATATACACAAATCTATAATTAAACAAGCCATGCTTTGATCATCCATAGCTCATCGCATATCTTAAGTATGACACATTATCCATTAACAACGCATCACTGAATTCCAGTGTATAACCTCTAAGCTCGTACGTCTTAGAGAAGGGTGTTAAGCAAGAGAATAATTCTCCGCCACCAAAAAGATATATTTTGATAAAACAGTGCTACACAGTTAATTACAATGTCAGACACACAATCCATATAATTTCGTTCTGGGTCTGAACGAAACACTAATCCAAAAATCTCCAAATGTGTTTAACCTCATACCACTTATAACCTCGTATCGGGTGGCCTACCCAACCAAGACATCAGCAATCAATCTAAACAATTCAAAGAATCCCAGTCTTCATTCGTCAGTTTTCCAAGTCTTGAATTTCTCCATAACGTCGTATTATTACTTGGAATGGTTTTCGAACATATATTCGATTCCAGTCTTCCCAAGTAATAAGCGTACTTTTAAAATCAGTAGCTATGGACTATACAAGTTTCTCAATTCAAATCTCCTTTCCAAAACATTATCAATTCATTTCAATTTAAGGTTGGATTTATTCAATTCCCGTAAATCCCGTTATCGTCTTAACTTTTTCTTGAAATTCAATATTCATTTCCAACCTTATATTTCAAAAACCAAATCCATTTATTCGTCGTTATATCTTTCCATAAGCTTCAATACCACCAAATCTTAATTTGGATTCAAATCTCCATTTATGGTAATTCAAATGATTGACATTTCAAATATAAGTTTAAAACAGAATTTAATCGACTTATATTTGATATCGATTCACAAACTCGGGCAAACACCATCAGAATTTGGATATGAATATAGTTTACTATTTCCGATAGTATTCGTCCAATCCTGGAATTTCATATCGAATATCCGATGACTAACTCTATTCAAAATTTATTTCCTTTTTTATTAAAATTTCCAAATCTTACTTACCATAAATTTCATACCATACATTTTAAAATCTTTTAACGTATAAACAAACCCTTTTCCCATAATTTAAACAATGGTTCATGGTTTAAAATCTTCAATTTCAATCATTTCAAAGAAATGGTATAACAACGTTAAAAGCGTAACGGAAAGCGCTGAGAAATGGCGATTTAACCATATAAATCCATCATTTTCCATTTCAAGTCCATTCGATTAAAAATGATCAAGTTACAATCATTTGAAATTTAAAATCAATATAAGCCATGTAACGCTTTTAGATATAAATCTCCAAATTCCTCTCTCCAGAATAGATTAAATTCCATAACCTAGATTCAAAATCATATTCTGAATTTCCTTTATCTTTCTATTCCAATTTCAAAATATCTTTATTTCAAAACCCATTATTTGAAATTTAAATATGAATGGTCACTATGCGACATTTATTAATTTAAATTCTAATTTATATCTAATTTTAAACAATTTCAAATTATATTTTGTATTAACCGTCCCGTCCGTCGGATCTGTTAGGGATAGCCAGGGAGAGCAGGAAACTATATTTCCAAACCCAAGCCTAGACACTATCCTCTCTGTCATCCTAGAACGTTCTGGTATATTATAAACAAAAACATTGTCAATATATATTTAAAACCATTTTCAAAATTTCAATCTCATTTCGAATTAAACTGGACTTAAAAATAGTATTTTAAAAAATCAATCTTCATTTGTATGCAAGGAAGAATATTGCTCGTAATTTCCAGTATGAGATCCTCCTGCTGCACGGGGAGAAGGAGAGATTGGCCATCTTGGACTTGAACCAGAGACCTCGCCCTCTTTATGATAAACAGATTCATTTTGCAAGTTCGATCAATCAATAGTATAATTCCACAACTACAGTGTGTATGTGAATTCAAGCAACAATAAATCAACCATATACATCTGATGAACATGATTTATAATCAATAAGCAAACATTTCAGCTGTGCACAAGCGCTATGGTCAATAACGCTTATCAGTGTTCAGTGTGCTATCTATACATTCATTCAAACAATAACATCCATATAATTTATCATAGCTAATTATTCAACCACTATCAATTTAAATAAATAATTTAAATTAGGAGTTCTCACCATAATAGCTGCAAAATCTTCATTACTAGAGCGAACAAGCCAACGAACACTAATACCGCTACTCGTACTGCTTTCAATCCACTTTTATTAGTTGGCGGTGATTTTTCTGCTAATATATATGTATTGGAATTGAATAAATAACAATGCTCGTTATATGTTGTTATATATAAGGACATTTTGTTTTATTTTTATTATAATTTATACTTAATAAGAATTACCAAAATTATATATCAATGGATTCTATTTTCAGATGTGATTCTAACGGATCTAACGGCAAGTAAATCAGATTTAAAACGAGTAAGGTATGAGTGTTTATAGTTGTGAACTAAAATAACTTGAATTACAATGAAAATAGATCATACCCAGGCCCAAAGCCCAAATGCTCACCACACACAAGCTTGGCCCACTGCTCCCCTTCTTCTTCCTTCTCATGTTCTCTTTTATTTCATCCCTGGAAACCCATAGACGTGCACGGTGCACCATCACTTTCTCCATTAAACTCCATTCTGAGATCACCAACAAACTCGTATTCACATCCTCACCCCACTGCACTACATCACCCAAAGCTTGCCACCTCCAATCAAAATCCGTTCGTGGCCTGGAAGCAAAAATGCTGCATGCTAGTATCAAAGTCACGACACAAAACTCCACCGAAATCCACCAATCTTTACCACATCGAAGCCTATTCTTCCCTGACCGCCACGCCATAGCCCGGTTCGTGAATCGTTGACTGATTCTCCGATCATCTCCAACCCTGATTTCGAACATTTCCGATCATCGATATGGAATCGCATCGAAATCACATGAAAAATACTACATACTCTGTTGATCTCAATAGCGCAGACGACATCGATCGATTCTTCGTGAATTGGGAGATATTCTTTTTCAAATCACTGAACCCATTCTTGTCCATTCTCTGATTTTAATCGATTTCTTTCTCTATTCTCAATGGAAACTTGATTTGTCGATTTGTAAAAATAAAAAATGATGATCCAGACGTTATTCGCATAGATCATTTTTATTAAAATTGAATAGATTGAGAATTATGGATTTTTAATTGGATGGAAACATGAATTTACATTTGCTGGAAATGAAGAACAAGAAGAAGTATACTACAGAAGATGCAGATCGTAGTAGTGATCTTGTATGGAGGGAGATATGTGTTTATATAGGCTCAAAGAGGTATTTCAGTCATTGAATCAAAGGACACATGGAATTCAATAGGAAATCATCTTCAAACAACAAAGGAGACACATGGTATTCTTCATGAATTCTATGACATGCATGTAGACATCAATAAGGACACATCATCCTTGATCTTATCCTAAGGCATTAGTAAATTAATTTAAATTAGCAACAAAGTTGTAACACTTTTAATTGTAGCCAAAATTTGCCATACTTATTAGTGTAACCATCTTATTACCTAAGGTACAACAAAATATAACTTACTAATATTTTAAAAATATTTATCTATTTAAATTACCAAAATTCATACTTAAAAATAGTCTAAAACAAAATGCTTACAAATCCAAATAATCTTACCTATCGATATAGAAATAAAAATCATTCTTGTACAATTTCAAAAATAAATTATCCTTTACCAAAATCATATTCTATATTAATATTATCAAAATCATAAAATATCATTACTTATTAATCCTGGAATATTTATAAAATCTTATAAATTGAATATAATTTCTTAAAATAAATTTTCCTATACAAAAATCATATTTATAAAATAAACAAGACACTAATTCAGTATTAAAAATTTATTTTAAACCTTATAGAAATTAATTTATATACAAAAAAATTAAAAATCCAAATTAAACTTAACTAAAAATTCTGGGATATTACATTTGTTGCTTCACCGAATTCGCTTTTTCCTTTTTAGTTGTACCATTTCTCTTTCCTTAGCTTATTTAATCATATGATCTTAGTTTAAATTTAAATAAGCCTTCTAGTATTTCAACTAAAACAGGAGAACAAACACTCTACACAGCTACTACTAAAGGCCAAGAATCTCGGGACTATGTCCCCATCAGACAAACAAGTCCAAACTATGGGATCCACGACAGGTTTAGGTGTTACCCTAACTACCCAACAAGAACAAAAATAATGGAATGATCCCAAAAGAAATGAAATAATAGGTTTTACCCCTAACATGAAAATTAGCGATAGCATCTAAACACTTACTAGCCCGTTTTACTATCTAGTAGTAACTACTAATTCTAGCTGTGTACCAACCATTATTTTAAGCAACACCCTAGGCTTTTCAATGCTTATGCATTCTATAGGAACTTATTATTATTCCAAGATAATTCTCGCTATTGACTTCATAGTCTCAAAACTTTTCCCGTCTTCCCTAGGCATTAATCCTCACCTACTCCATAAAGTGGATAAGAGAGATACATCATAAAAGGCAGGTATGACAAGGATAACATGATAGAGTATACTACGCTCCTCTACTGATTTCTCTACACCAATACTATTGACTTATTAACAAGATGATCCTCTATAAGCATAAGATGGTAGACTTAGGTGTACTTCCAATGAGAGGTTTTCACCCCTTACAATCAACAAGCAGCCCAACATACAAGAGTTACCCCTAAGGGTATTAACAGGCTCCCCAACATACCAGAGTCTAGATGTACCCTAATTGCTACCCTAATCGATCGGCTCCCTACTCCGTAAATACCCTATGTTGTCCCCACAGTAGGGTGTATCACTTCCCAATGTGGCAACCCTTCATTTTCAGGATGTGCACAACCATATCTACAAGTGTCATAGCGTCTAAACCTCCTCTGCCGGACCCATGCACACACATGGCCCTGTCGGAATGTGCCGCCCACACTGTCCCCTATGTTTGGATCTCTTAAAATCAGCTCAGTAAGCGTGCCCCAACCAGACTTAGTTCGGAGTACTCGTATGGTACATATATAAGGGTTACTGACTGAAACGGGTCCCACACACAAGATGATACAAACTTCCCCCTGCGCTTGCATTCTCATTAGTTTTTCCACAGGTTATACCATACCAAAGTAAAAGATTGCATAACATCACAGGTTAAGTTTGTGGGCCTATATCTATATAAATATTACCCACCCACCCAAGATTTACTTAACCTACCAACTGTTTCAACAAGTTTACTTAACCCCTACTCAAGTTATATGTTCATACAATCCCTATAGATTCAACTAGGTTAAGTATTCCAATTCATTACCATATTCATTTATGGTTATAATGTGCTAGACCTCCCATATTAAGCCTATCACTTGTGGATGCTGGATATGCCGGTCGATTCCGAGCAGACTTCTTCCATAAGTCGGACTTAACCTCGTGTCTTGGCACGTCTCGTGTTTATGCACTTAGACCCCTCACATTAGATTCACCACTTGTAGTCGCTGGATGTAACGGCCCGTATTCATTGTAGTTAGATATTTAATATATTTTATTATATTAAATATTAATTCGGAATTATAAATGGATTTATATTATATAATTTGTTTATATAACGAAGATTCAACGTATATATATATATAATTCGAACTCGTAAACATCGCGATATTTTGTAATTTACGATTTGAAATTCAGGTATATTGGTACGAATATAAAACACCCAACAACAATTGATAATGAAATTGAATAATCATACGAGATAGAGTGTTCAAATCAATGTGTTGCTTAACTTATGATGAGGCCCATGCTTTGCACACGAGAAATTGTTCGATATATTATATAGGCCTTAGAAATTGTTTTCTTTTCAAACAACCTCCGTTTTCAATGAAAAAAGTTTTGCTGGAATACGTGTGCTAAATTATAGCTAGATTTCCAGTTTGGAGCCAATAGAGTTATTTTATCCGTGCATGCAATTCAAGGGTGAACCGATAAATTAAAATAATGTCGATGTGCAAATGGAGTCCGGTTTCAACGAATTTCATTGGAACCGGAACGTCAAGACGTAGCGGTGTATTTATTTTAGTTGAATTTGGAGTTGGTACGTGGCGATGTGTATATTTAACCAGTCACGTAAATGGCGGTAGAATTTAATAACCATTTATCAACAAATGCACCAAAATCAAATTAGAGTAACATACATAAGGACTTCTACCCTTAGCAAATGAAATAAAATATTTTGTCGATCCTGTCCTATTAGCCTAAAATACAAAATGCAAACTGTAAAATATTTATAAGAAACCACAGAATACCTTTTTCTTATATTTCCTCCTGTGCATACCTACCTACTTTATTTCACCTCAAAGTAATAGAAACTACACAGGTGCTACTCTAAACTAGGGAAATAGATATTTTTCCTCACCCAAATACATGCACATGGTGTATATGCAAATGCAGACCTATAAAGTGAAAATCCATGCTGTCCCATTTCAAATAAAATATGCATGCCGTATATATATATGCAAATATACAGGCCGTATGAAATAAAAACTCTATCCCTGTTAAATTAAAAACACACAGTGGCATACTCTAATTTACATACAACCTACTTGCTACATGCTTAAGATAAATTGAAGATCACGCCTAGCTGGTTTGTGCAGTGTGCACATGCAGATCATATCAATATATATAATTATATATTTAAATAGAGAATGCAACAGCTCCCCATTTGTTTTCTACAGCTACTCCCGGTCAAATGGTGAATAGAAAACACATGCTATTCTATCCTAGCCATCCCCTCCATCCCGCATTTTCAAATCAAAACAGCAAATCCTTCCTGCATCGACCTAGACTATTTTCTTTCTTCTTCAATTGTTATAGCCATATCCATTATAGCACAACCTATGATGCCCAGTCTACACATTTATGCTCTGTGTTGTCAAAGATAACAGCTAACCCTATGTATGATATGAAAACTCGAGGCAGACTACTCTATTCACCTTCCTGCTTAACTTTTCAAATCAACGAACGTGTGAATCGAAAGCCTAGCCTATACGTCCTACCAACCCTAAACCTTGGAGCCCAAGTATCCGCACATATATATAACGCACGCAGTTTCTTCTTTCAGCAAACCCAAAGTGAGCTTCATGACAAAACTCACTTATGAATAGGAAAATATAGGAAGAGAGTATGCAAGGCAAGGGAACCTAGTGGAGTATGTTACTAACGTGAAGAAGGCAGTGCAGACTAGAAGCAGGCGTGTGGGATAAAACGAAGAGAAGTGGCGTGTGTTGGAGGGGGACAGTAGGACGTGAGAATACATGGAAAATGGGGAAGTGTGAGTAGCAAACAGAAGTTCCGTGGGTATTGAAGTGGAGATAAGGAACATGAGTAGCAGGAAGAGAGCCTGGGCACCGGGTGATGGAGCAGTTGAGGACTGGCGCCGAAACAGTGAAGTTCTGGACATGGGTCATTCTGACGGGGTAGTTGAAGTCTACAGGGTTGTCGATGGGGTGGTGCAGTCCATGCATGGTGAAAGACAGTGGCATGAAGTTGTGATTTCACATGGGAAGTTTACCTTGCGGGTTACTGTGTATAGTCCAAGCAGCCACTAGTGATGAGTAGGTGTGATTCACGGTTTGAAGGGAGCTTCGTGGGTTTGGCAAACCAATGGAAAAGATGTAGCAGTGCAATGGTGAGGAAGAACAATGCAGAGGGGTGCTGTGTTTCATGGTGTAGTACGGTGGAGTGGGCTAAAATTTTTGAAAAGAAAATAGAAACGTAAAAGAGCATGAGTTTCTTTTAAGTACTGGGAGTGAAACGTTGGGAGAAATACATGGCGCAGCATGTGTTAATCTTAATGTGGATAGCAAAAACATATGGAGGTGGGCGACTTCGTGACTGGAAGGAAGTTTGGGTAATGGAGTGGTTGTAACCAAGAACGACAAAGTGACGGTGGAAAGAAAAACAATGGAGACCAGGTGGGAAGTCTGTAGGCGTGATGTTTTGAATAGGAGGAGGGTTTAGAACTCGACACATGGGTGGCAAGGGGTTTCTTCGATGGTCGGGGGTTTGGCCGATGGCCTTGTGTAAGGGTGATGGTTCTAAACATGTTCAATGGAAGTAACGGAATTGGATGACACATTAGGCGACGGGTCTGTATCGGCAAGCACAATATTATGGAGCCGTTTCAGACAGAGATGAAGGCAGCCAGAATTTTCAGTTAAATTAAAACGCTGTTTCAATTTAACTGAAAACAAACGGTTTAAGTGACAAACGAATCAAGGTGAGTTTACTCACTCAGTTTTTATCCCACTAATATTTATATAAGTCAGGTTTAATTTGTGTATGTCATGGTTGTTTATTTTGGATGATTACTGCATATATTGGTTGATATTGACTGAACTGTTTTAAATTAAATGTTTGTTCAATTTAATTGAAAACGATCATTATTTAACGATCGTAACCAATCAAGGTAACTTACCTGACTGGTCACGTTTATAATCATATAAACGTAAAAAAGTAGAATTGGATGTTTAAATTACTGGCTGATTATTTGAATTATAATCATATTTGATGTAACGTATTTGGCTGCAGGGAAAATAGGTTGGAGGGATCCAACTGGATTCCTCAATTATATTATATGTTATTTAGTGTCATATCATCATTATATGAACTGTTCTGATTGAATGATTGATTCAAGTGTTGATCATTGACTAGAAATTTAACGTTTGTTTGTGTTAACCAATGGGCAGTATTGGTTGAGTAATTGGCAGTAGTTGGCCTAAAAATCAATTGTTTTATAAATAGCGATTTACCGTTAGGTAATCGACAGAGATGAAATTATAAAATTTATTTTTATAACTGAAAACGGATTTCCAAATCTATTATTTTGAATAAAAATATATTAAAAGAAAATAAATATCTATTATTTACCATTTAAGTTTATAAGTGGTTATTAAATGGTTTTATATTGCAAATGCTGATATCAATCAAATGTGTAAGAAAATGATCAGAAATTAACATAATGGTAAAGAATGGATTAATTATTTCTAAGAAACATCTAAATGAGATTATTTAAAATAATTATATTATGGGAATTGGTTAATGAAATAACTATAATTGAGTAAACTAAGTCGACCGTATAATTAAGATTGATTATTGGATTAGTTTGTTGGAATTACCCTAATGAAGGGATTTAACGGATATTTGTTTTAATTTTAGAAAAGTTATAAAAAGGGAATTTAATATTTATTTTCAAGTAATAAAGGAGGTAAATTATTATTTTAATTAATAATAATTTATGTGATTATTATTTAAATAAGTAATCGAGTTGTAATGAAATGGAGTTATATTATGAAAAGAGTTTATGAATGGGTTATATTAAAACCCGAGTTTATGAATAAAAGCTATAAAAAGGATTTTAACAAATACAATGGTGTTAGAATACATGATTACTTAATTTATAAAATTAAGTAAAAAGAAGTTGGGATAAAGATAAGTTATATTAAAACCAAGTTTATAAAAGAGGCGTGAAACTAAAACATTAGGTTTGAATTAAACATACTAAACAGTGAAATTAAGTGAAACGAATGGAATTGAATGAAATTTCAAGGCGGGAAATGGTTGAGTGAATTAAAAGTGGAATAACATGGGTTGATAAGGAATTAAGATAAGAATTAGAAATTAATTGGAGATTAATGAGTTGAATGACTTCTTGAGTATCGGTCTGATGTTGGTTTCGACCTCCGGGGTTGATATCTGGGATGTTGTCCGCTTACTATTTTTCGGTTAAAGACTAATGAATGTTGAAGTAATAAGAATATAGAGAGATTTTGATAATAAAACGATGTTACGAGATTCAAGGAATAAATGAGAGGAGTTTGAATAAGTTATTAAAAAGGGGACGTGTCAGTAATTGTTTCGAGAAATGAAACAAAGGAAATAGTTTTACCCGAAATTTTATTTAACCCAAAGTGAAAATAATAAATATGATTTAAATTTTAAAGTAATTAAATGATTTTAATAAGTGAAACGCTATATTTGAAGTATTAAAATATTTAAGAGTTTTAAATTAACATTCGTAATTATTTTTATTTAAAAGGGCCAAGTGATGACGAGTATTGAACCAGTGAACCCATATTTATCTCATGACTGAATAATTGTTTATTTGATAGTTAAATAACCGACTATCAAATCTGACAAATATGATTGTTGGTACGGAAAGACTGGAATCGAATTTATATTTGAAAACCATTCCGAACCGGCGAATACGAATTGTCGAAGATGCAGCCAGAAGATGGAGCAAGGAAGACCGTGGATCTTCATAAGCGAAAGAACAACCTATCGAATCTCTCTGGCATGCATCCAAAGTTATTTGATTTGTGATTCTGGCGTGATTGGAATCTGCGGATTGCAAGGACTACTCGCTACTGATATATAGGATGATTCCTAAAATGCTGTAGGAGAGTGACTTCGGTTTGTCCAATCCCAGGACAACTTGTGTGGACGAGTGTCTGACAAAGTATTTCCGAACGGATTACGTACGTTGGTTTCTTCAAACGTATGAGGTTGGTGGCAAAGAAAGGAAATTTCTTTAGCCTAACAATCTGAGTATTTTTGGGGAAATCAAATAGTGATTTCCGATGGATCTGGAGATGTGGCATTCAAATTGAATGGTGGTGTGCTATCCAAGAAGTAATTCAAACCTCAAGCCTCACAACCGGGAAATGACAAAAATCGGGCAGGTAGCATGGCTATGTGGGTCGCACCCATTAGGGTGTATAATCACCTATCTGGAGAAATTCCTCTTGCTTCTTAAATCTATTGACGCTGTCCCTTTTCGGGGAATGGTTGTTGATCCCAACCGTTGGTGATATACATTCGATACACTCAAGTGAAATGAGTGGTCGGTCATGTGTGGGCCGGGTTGCAAGACATTCTTGTTGATCCCAATGTATTCTCCTTTAGAGATACACTATCGGTAGGTGGTTCCATACCTTGTCATGGTCGGAATCCAAACTCCAATAATCGCTTGTGGTTTTGATTGTATACTATATATTTGGAGCGTGAGATGCAAGCATTACGCAAGATTGCTATCTATTTGTATTTAGACATTATCATAATATCATAATAAGATATTGATTTCAAATTGTTTTTTGTTATACTAAGGTAAAAACCGTCTATATTTATGTGTGGATTTGGTCTTACTATTATCCTTTTCTTTCAAAAAGATTCCGAACTCTAAAATAGAGTTGGATGATTCCCCTTAAACTATGCGAATTTTTTCTCACTCTGGTTCACTTGACCGACCCGGTATTTGTAATGCTTTGGTTAGACCGGGTTGTACAGGTTTAGGTTATCGGATGCTGCGAAGTCCAGAGACGTGTTGAAGGAGTTTAGGCGTATTAATATTTATTCCGCTGTGAGTGGTATATGGGGACAGATTATTATAACTGACCAGATTTGTTAATGTACTTTGATGATTGTAAGTTTTATTTAAAGCTCTCAATAAATATTTATTTCTATATTATATTTTATTCCGCTGCGATGTGAGATTCTGTGTTGTTTTGGTTCTTCTTCTTCTTCTATTCTAATAATTCTTTCTTTCTTATCTCACCCTCTAACTTCTTTCTAATAACTATCCGATGTTTTGATACTTGGGTTTTGGCAAGTAATACGTGATTCATGTATTATTGTCGAGATTCGGGCATCGAAACTGCTGGGTCGTTACAGTGGTATCAGAGCCATTGGTTTAGTAATAACCTTGGCTCTGTGGTATAACTCGATAGAGATGGGGTTAGTAATACCCTAGATTGAGTTAGAGTGTATGTATCTGAGTGCGTATTTGTAAATGTTATAAAAATATTTTATATTGTGTTATTTGATCGGTTCAATTTTGAACTAGCAATTGACACGATATTGTAATCCTAGGCATTTCCATTATTAACCAATTATTCCTACCTCGTGTCCAAGTACGGTTACAATTTCTAACTACTGTAATCCTAGGCATTTCCATTATTAATCAATTATTCCTATGTCGTTATAGGTTTTCATGCCCCTTACCCAAGTTATGTTCATAATGAACCATACACCCCAAATTAAGGTCTTTATTCACAAGTTGATTTATGCCCCAAATTCATTTTCATATATTTCGTTCAAGTTATGCCCAAAATTCCAATTACAAGTTATGCCCCAATTTTATCATTTTCCCCTCGTTCCCAATTTAATGCGTTCGCATATTTCAGCGGCATGCCTAGGCTCGAAGGTAGCCTTCCTATATAAAAATAAAAGGGGAAAATGTTAAGGGAAGAGGACAAAAATGATCATACTAACAAGGTGGACATATAATGGCAGAAACATGCATAAACATATAGCGACATAATGACAACATTGGCATATAGGAACAGATCTGATGAACATGTGACAATAGAACTGATTCTAACATAATAGGGACATCATAAATAGGCATAATAAGATCTAAACAATGGATATCCAACTAGTAACATATGTGATTTAGCCACAAAAATAATAGGAATAGTCATGAGGTGATCTAAACAGTGAATTAGATCCATAAACAATGGCAGATTTGACATGATAAATATGTGTTAGTTAAGATCTAATTTCATAGTCATGTCGGAATAACTTAGATAAACAGGTCATAGCATATCTGATATGATTCACAGTCACAAGCATAGATCCAAATTATAGTCATGTCAATAATTACTTTTTAATTATTTAGATCTAAAATTAACATAGACTCACAGTGTTTGGATCTAAGAAAAATAGAAGAAAGGTTGCAGATGTTGAATCACAGATCTAAACTCTAGTTGAATGTTGAAGACAATTTGGGCAGAGACAACATCTAGTCCTCCATTATTTTTGGTGTAGAAAAACTTAAGAAATTAGGCCATTTATATAGCCATCACCAAACTCTAATATTTCCAAATCTGCCGCAGAGGGGTCAACCCCCTTTATGGGGTCGACCAGGGGTTGACACCCCCTTGATGGGGTCGACAGCCTTAGGAAGGAATTTTCCCACTTCCCCAAATTTTGCGATTTTGAGCTGTTTTGAATTTTCTAGACATATTTTATTCATATATATTCTCCTTATGCGTATACAAACTTCAAACCTTAATAACTTCTTCATACATTGTCCATTTTATGCAAACCAAGTCTATTTTGACCAGAACTTTGAGACAAACGAATGGCGCAGTCTGTTTCACTTAAATCTGAATATTAAATTAATTATTCTTTAATTTATCATCTTTTAGTGTTGTTAAAATACAGGGTGTTACATTCTCCCCTACTCAAAGGATTTCGTCCCCGAAATCTCCAAGTTAAGAAGAATGTATATCCTAACATCCACATCCATCTACTCATCCACCAATCATAGGCATCCATTGTCCTTAAAAGATTTCTAAAGCTTATATGAACATATGCGAAGGTGTGTGTATATGTCTCAATACTAATGCGAAGATCAAGCGGTCTACCGATTCAGTCGACCTCCTTAATGCAATGTATGTTAGTGCCATGAATCCAACACGTATGCAAATAATCATATTATAACTTGTAAGTTCTATATGTATGACAAAATCATCCATCCAAATGCCACATCCATATGATCATACACCCATATTCATCCATTAAAAAAAATGCACATACATCCATATGCAGTATAAGAGTGATTGAGTCGATCTAGTGCCTAATGTGTGTGTATATGCATCCATAAGCAACCACTAGCAAACACTTGCATCCACTTGTATCCATCAAATATAACATGTCTCAAGCATATGTTTACATCCATGGGTTTCCTACTTAAAGGTCAAAGATTTGATTGATATGATATACTCAAATGGTAGAAACAAGCATAAATAAAAGTTTTGGAAAGGAAGTTAAGAACATACCCTCAAAAAGAAAAGGGTACGAAGCACGAATCTTGTCTTTGGTCTCCCATGTTGCATCTTCTAGGTTATCTCCCCACAGAATCTTTATTAACTTGGCTTCTCGGTTGCGTAGCTTCTTAACTTCTGATCCAAGAATACGGGTAGGAACTTGCCTAACTGTTGCCTGCCGTTCCACCTGTACTTCCTCCAATATACTCGGCTCAACTATTTCTGCAATATCATACAAGCATTTCTGCAAATGGGAAACGTGGAAAACATCATGAACACTAGATAATCTCTTTGGTAACTTTACTCTATAGGCCATTTGGCCAATCCTTTCTGGTATGGGAAATAGTCTTATGAATCTTGGTGCCAATTTCCCTACAGATCCAAAGCGAACCACATTCCTCAAAGATGAGACTTTAATGAAAACCATGTCTCCCACCTCAAACTCAATGTCAGTCCTTCTCTTATCTGCGTAGGAATTTTGCCTGTCTTGAGCTACCTTCATTCATATGCAGATAAGATCAATATTTTTGGACATCTCTCTAACCATATCCGGTCCAAGTAGAAGTTTTTTTGTAGATTTCCACTAACAAGCTGGTGATCTACAGGGTCGTCCGTACAATGCTTCGATGGGTACCATGCCAATACTACTTGATAACTGTTGTTGTGGGCGAACTCTAGTAAAGGAAGGTGCTTTTCCCATGTCCCTCCGAAGTCTAGGATACACAGCCTTAAAAAATCCTCAAAAACTCTGTTCACCCTTTTTGTCTGTCCATCTGTCTGAGGGTAATAAGCGGTGCTTAAACACAACTGTGTACCTAATACTTCTTGTAAGCTTCTCCAAAATTCACTGGTTAAAATGGGGTCACGATCACTTACGATGCTAGAAGGTACCCCATGACGGACTATCTCACGAACGTAAACTGCTGCAAACCATGTTGTCTTCCTCTTACTCTTAACTAGAATGAAATGAGCGCTCTTTGTAAGTCTGTCTACTACAACCCAAATACTGGTGTTGACTTTCGTTGATATAGGAAAACCATCTATGAAATTCATAGAGATGCTCTCCCACTTCCACTGCGGGACCTCCAAAGGATGAAGTAAACCACCGGGCATCTTTTGCTCAGCTTTGACTTGCTGGCAAACCAAACATTGAGAAATAAACTCCGCCACATCTTTCTTCATCCCAGCCGAAAAGAAAACCCACTTCATATCCCTATACATACACGGATGAATAGTCATCTTAGAATGATGGGCTTCCTCTAGGATTGTCTTTAAAAGGCTTCCAATTTGGGGAACACAAAGCCTCCCACCTCGTCGCAACCAACCTTTATCGTCTATGGAATATCTACTGAGGTGACTAGAAATCTCCCTTTTACTGAGCCTGTCCAGGATGTCTGAAATCTATGGGTCCTCTTGCTGTGAAGCTCCTATCTGATCTATAAAAGTAGGTCACACCTCTAGTGATGCAAATATTCCAAGTAAAAATTCAGTGGAGGGTTAAAAGTCAAAAGTCAATATAAACTTCAAGCTTTTCCTTTCCACAAACAGAGGACTGAAGGGCATCCTCTTCTTACTCAGTGCGTCTGCCACTACATTACCCTTGCTAGGGTATAAGCAATCTCGAAATCATAAGATGCTAGGAACTCCATCCACCTTTGTTGCTTAAATTGAGATCCTTCTACGACAACAAGTACTTGAGATATTTATGATCGGTGTACAACTCGAACTTCTCTCCAAGCAAATAATGACACCACGCCTTAAGCGCGAATACTATGGAAGCTAGCTCTAAGTCATGAGTAAGGTAGTTCTTCTCATGATCCCTTAGCTGTCTACCCCCATAAAATAATACCCTTCCCTCTTGCATCAGAACCGCACCAAGCCCTGCACCATATGCATCAGTGTAAACTGTAAACAGTTTGTTTCCGTCGTGCAAGGTCAAGACTGAGGCTGTTCTTATAGCCCTCTTCAATCGTTGGAAAGCAATATCACAATCCATGTTCCATGAAAACGTCAAATTCTTCTTCGTCAGCCTGGTGAGTGGGGCTAATATCTTTGCGAAGTCCTCAATGAACCTCCTATAATAGCCTACCAAACCAAGAAAGCTTCTTACTTCCGTTGCATTCTTAGGAATTTTCCAATCTTGAACTGCAACTATCTTTGCGGGATCTATTGCTATCCCATCTTTGGAGACCACATGCCCTAGAATTCTCACCTCATTTCTCCAAAAATGGCATTTGGAGAATTTCGCCTTAAGCTGATGCGCACGAAGAATTTTCAAAACCTCTCTTAAATATTGGGTATGCTCTTCCTTGCTCTTTGAGAAGATTAAGATGTCATCAACAAAGACCACGATGATTTTTTTTTATAAACTCCCGAAACACGCTACTCATCAGATCAGCAAAATTGGTGGGTGCATTCGTCAACCCAAAAGGCATAACGAGCCATTTAAAGAAACCATTTGGAGTTCTAAAAGCGGTCTTGTCTACACTGTCCTCGGCCACCCTCAACTGATGAAACCCCGTGGGCAAGTCTAACTGAGAGAATACTGATGCACCAACAAGCTGGTCAAATAGATCATCTATCCTCGGGAGTGGGTGCTTATTCTTCTTTGTGAGTTTATTCAACTCTCTATAGTCAACACATAAGCGAAGCGAACCATCAGCCTTAGTTGTGAATACCACTGGAGCACCCCATTCAGACATGCTTCACCTAATAAATCCTTTCTCAAGTAGTTCCCCTACTTGCTTACTAAGCGCTTTCATTTTTCTTGGAGCCATATGGCACACATGTAATGCAATTGGCTTTGCATTGTCTACCAAGTATATATGAAAATCGATCTCGCGCCTTGGAGGTAAGCCCCGAACCTCCTCAAAAGTATTAGAATACTCACGAACTATTGGTACAGATCGTAGATCATCAATAGATGCGTCAAGAGACCCTAGGAAGTTAAGCATGGCAGACCCTAAGGGTCACAAGAAATCTTGAGGGTCTTCCCACGGAAAGTCAAAAGTCTATCGACCCTACTCCCGCAATCCAGAATGGCACCATACATTGCTAGCCAATCCATCCCTAGAATCAAACCATAGCCCGTAAAACCGAGCACATATGCATCGCACTCAATTCAACGCCTAACACAAATATCCTCAAACTCTGACAAATCATGGACAAATGAGCCAAACAACCAATGGGGGTTGAGACAACAATGGGATCCACTACCATACTAGTATTTAAGTGCGGAGGATCAACTATGTTATCATATATAAATGAATGCGAAACGCCAGAATAAAAAAGAGTTCTAATAGGATGATCGGAAAGAGAAATCAAACCTTCCATGGAAACTTTCCTACCTCAATCTGGAGCACTGATTGCGAGAGCATGCACTTACCCTCCATAAGCTCCTGCCCTTTGACCTTGTCCTTGCTTCTTCGGGCACTCCTTAGAAAAGTGTCCGACCTCTCCACAACTGAAGCAAGAATTATTCCTTCTTTTGCAGTCCTTGATCAAATGACCCTCACGTCCGCAATTATGGCACTTCCTTTTATCCTTAGCCTTGTCATTCTTATATGGGTTTATAACTTGTTCTTACCTATAAGGTCGATTCAGTCTCTTACTACAAGGTGCAACTATCTACTCTATTCTTAATCTCTACAACTTTGTCCACCCACAAATTTTTCTCTACTCAAATTATGCCTATATTATGTCGCATGTCCTTTTTAACACGTATATAATTCTATCCTGACATGTAATCATTTAATTGGGTAATTGTTCAAATCCAACAAGTTAACATGTCATTTTCTCAATTCTACATCTAATAATTCAAATAAATAGTATACCACAAGTGAATCATGTAATTATAACAACAATAGTCGCTACTCATATTCTTACAAGTTTGTTTCTCAATATGTAAACATTCAACACTTTAACCCATTCAACATATGAATTTTCCAAAGCATCTTAACACTTTTAATTATTCTAGCAAATTCACATTTCACGATAATGGGGAATGCTAAACGATAATATATCATTATCTAAAATGATATAACTTAAATCAACTCACCTCACATGCTTTCCAAATCCTGGATCTGGTCCAGATATTACATTCCACGGTTTTTCCCTCAATTGGATTCAGAACCTAACAACCATGGATCTACAATCTTTACTAAAAGAAACAGGAAGGAAAGAAAAGAGAATTTAAATAAACCAGATCTAGAAAATTACCTCACTTCGATAAGAGATCTGAACTACTTCTAATTGGTTTTCATTCTTTTCCTCCAGGTTTAGATTTAGAATTTTCCTAAACTAATAATCTAAATTTTCTAAAGAAATTTGAGGAGGAAGAGGAATGGCTGAGCTTCTGCGTTGTCTCAAAATATGAGACTTAGGGCCGGCTCTACAGGCTTATTTATAGGTGTTCAACAGCGTATTTGGTCAAGAAACGAGTCCATGTTCAAAAACCGGAATTCTGCTCAGATTTGAATAGGGGTCGACCGCCTTCTTATGGTGTCGACCACGGGGTCGACCAACGGGTCGACCCCCAAACACCCTGAATCGACCCCCAGAATGGGGCGGTTCAGCTCTTGGGTCTTCCAATCGCTATTTTTGAATTTTTTAAATATTTTTATCTGTTTGTATATATATAATTCTCTTGCGCGTGTACAAACTTCTAGTCTTAATAACTTTTTCATACGATGTCCGTTTTACGCTAACCAGATGTCTATCTTGAGCAGAATTCCGAGACGAACGCAATGGCGCATTCCATTTTACTTAATTCTCATTATTTAATTAAGTTGCTCATATTTTTATAAATATAGGGTGTTACATTTTCCCACCCTTAGGAAATTTCGTCCCCGAAATTTGATAAGGTTAAAATCAAATAACCACTCGCATAATATCCATCCATCACGTGCGCATCCAATTTTTGCAAACATTATGCACTTATGCAAAGTGAAATACAACATAATAATGCATGTATGCCTAAGTGGTACCTCCTATGTGTATGCAAGTTTTTCAAAAATCCTTTTTAAAATATGATGCTCAAATCCAAAATATACTGGTAGTACTACATGAATGCACTATTTTGAAAATCAAAATGCTTTTTCATCCTAATTTTCCTACACTCTTACTGAGTAAGAGCGTAGTTCATCCAATTGCTGCATCCAAAATTCTACCAACCAACTTTATTTCTCGAATTTCAGGAAATCTAATTTTCTAAATTCGATTTCTTATGTTACAAAAAGGTGGAAAACGGAATATTTCACATCTTCCGTTTTTCTTTTATATACCTTTTTTCAACCATACTTGGATTTTTATGTAACTATTTATAAAGATTTCCTATTTTCCTATCCAAGTACAGCCCACATACGAAAATTTTCTTTTGTTACTGATTTTCTTTTCATCTTATCTTGGAAATTTTTATTCTTATCCATCTCTTCTCATAATTTATCATGTTTGTTGCTTCACTGAATTTGTTGTTTCCTTTTTAGTTGTACCATTTCTCTTTCCTAAGCTTATTTAATCATCTGATCTTAGTTTAAATTTAAATAAGCCTTCTGGTCTTTCAACTAAAACAGGAGAACAGACACCCTACACAACTACTACTAAGGGCCGAGAATCTCGAGACTATGTCCCCCTTAGACAGAAAAGTCCAAACTATGGGATCCACGATAGGTTTAGGTGTTACCCTAATTACCCAACAAGAACTAAAATAACGGAACGGTCCCAACAGAAATGTAATAACGGGTTTTACCCCTAACATGAAAATTAGCAACAGGGTCTAAACACTTACTAGCCCGTTTTACTATCTAGTAGTAACTACTAATTATAGCTGTGTACCAACATTTATTTTATGCAACACCCTAGACTTTTCAATGCTTATGCATTCTACAGGAACTTATTATTATTCCAAGATAATTCTTGCTATTGACTTCATAGTCTCAAAACTTTTTCCGTCTTCTCTAGGCATTAATCCTCACCTACTCTATATTTCTAAAACACGGTTTGGCCTTTTCATTTATTTTTTCTTCCAAAAATTAAAAGTGTCAAAATTTTATTTTCCTCTTAAAAACTTGCTTTTGCCAAACCATAAAACATGTCATCTTTAAAAAAATGCAATTCATTTTTTTTCTCAAATCTCAAAAACTAGAGTAGATAAGGACAACTATTCCTCGATCGGGTTTATAACTTGGTCTTACCTATAAGGTCGATTCAGTATCTTACTACAAGGTGTAACCATATACTATATTCTTAATTTCTTCAACTTATTTTGTCCACCCACAAAATTTTCTCTTTTAAACAATTTATCAAAAATGATTGTCAAAAGAATAGAGACTTCAAAACTTCCTTTACTAAGGATTCTTGTATGAAACATAACAAGAAAACTAGCGAGCTATGTATGCTCTATGATATGCACCTTTTACTGAGAGAATATTACTTTAGACAAAGTTTTCGCAAGAAATCACTATTTACAAAATATACCCCATTTTACTTCAAACGCCAATATGTACTTTACATATTTAAACAATAACTTTAAGATTAAAACCTGAAAACGCCATAACTATTTTCCCAAAACTTTAACAATTTCAAGTTCTTAAAAGTTAACAATGGAGTTAGACTCAGAGCGGGTTTCCAATTTTCTAGGCTTTCCTAGACACTCCCACAAGGTCAATTCTCTCAAATATATATATATATATATATATATATATATATATATATATATATATATCTTCCTAATCCATTTTTCTCTATTTAACCTTTTCCAATTTATAAGGTTTTACTGTCAAATCCACTAATGCAAAATATTAGCATATGGAATCCTCCTTTCTCTATTTCAAAACGTATTGTACATTCCCCACCCAAATTTCATAAGGGTCTTAAATTTCCATATTCATTCCTTTAGTGTACAAACAGTCATCCCAATTCCTACCATCTTATAATTTTTTTCTTCTATTTAGTGGGTTCCTCTATGGGTCTAGGTATATATATATTTATATTTTAAAAAATACAAATGCGTTCACTCACTATCTGTACAGGAATCCTAAACCTAAGCTCTGATTCCAAATGTAACAACCAGAGTTCCGACAGACCGAATGTTTTTTAAAATTCTAATCTATCGAAATTCGTGTTAGTTTGCTCTACAGAAAAGACAGAGACATAAAATATGTCAGATCTCAGAAAATATCTCATAGCGGAATGGATAAAATATAATATAATCAAAGTATAGCTTTACCATGTTAATAATTCTGCCTAACAAGTATCCAAAGCTATCATGTCTCTGCATAAAATCTAACATGCGAGTATGTTATGAGGAGGGGGTCAGAACACAAGTTATGGTGAGTGGATTTAAACTATACACTTTGGATAATCCTACTTATATTGTTCAATCATATTTTCTTATTTATTAGGTTACTTGGGTTAACAACACTCAAGGCTTACACACACGTTGTACCCATGTACTTCCTAGTGGATTAACCTAATATAGTATATATGTAGCTACCCCTCAATATTGAGGTACACATCATGGTACCCCACTCGCATGGTCTCCACCGTAATGCCACAGAAATGAACGCAGTCCCTCATCCTACACCGGAGTGACGTACGGATCTCTACATAACAATGTTACATTCCACATATATCTGTCATTACTACGCTACGTAAGAGTACGGACTGCCGCCGTCGATCTAATCAGATTCCATACCGGAGTAATGCCCTCAAGTCTGCGATACACCACCCAGAGCAGACATGCATATATCTAGACTGTCCCATGTACGTATCGGCAAATGTATTTGATGCCTTAACCACACTAATGTGCAGGAGTTCCGTGGAAGGGCAGTATAAGAAACACGGAACTCAGTCGAGAGCTTTTCCAAATCTGTACAGGCCCGTTTTTAAGAGCCTCTAAATACAGATATTCCTAGAGTCTGTTTTTCATGGTGGCTATGGCCCCACCTTGGCCCCTCCCTCAACTAGTAAAGACTACAAGAGCTAAACGACTTTCCCCTAACAAACAATCTAAACATCCAGTTGGCGTCTTCCCTCAACCACCGTACCTCGATAGTGAAAGGTGAATTGTCTATTGGTTCTAGCTCTAGTCTTTTCGCATCCCACCAGCTGCCGATGACGGGTTCCCGACGATCTACTATCTCTGTTGGTCTTGACCTTTGCCTTTCCGTTGAGGCGACTACTGAATCACCCTAGTTTCACCATGTCACAACATTCTGACTGCAGAGCTACTTTTGTAGTCAAGTGTAACGACCCAGAAAATCTGAACCAATTTAAAATTTTTAAATTGGCTAAAATAATGGATTTTAAATATTTAAAATAAATATTTTAAATAATGGCGATGAAAACTGAGTTTGAATCGACATTTTAAAACGAATATAATTAATTATAATTATATATAGAATTGAAAATGGCGCGGTAGTTCGATAATTCGATTTCAAACTTCAATTGAATATACCGGGTGCAAAACAATCCGGATTTTAGTGAGACCAAAAACATTAGTATCTAATTGATGATATCCTTCTAACGAATCTAACCAATCGAAATTTGATAGCGGAAATCAAAAGATATGTCCAGTTGAAAATTCTGAATAGTCGCTATGGAATTCAGGCCCTTAAAAATGGACATTTTGCATACGACCTCGGATTTCGACGAAACCACTTTTGTTAGATCCGCAGTGTCAGGTTATTGCTAGGTTTCAAATTTCATAATTTTTCGAATCAATATGTGAGCGTGGCAAAAGAAAACGCGTTTGACCAGTTTCTGTTGATTTTAATCGACTGGAAATTGGCCATTTTTCAAACGGTCTCAGAATTTGACGAAACTAGTTTTGTTAGGACCGTATCGTCAATACGAAGCTAGAAAATATTTTCCTGGAATTTTTCTAGTTAGTATGTGGCCCCGGTAATTTGAAATGTGCGTTTAAAATTCAATATAGTGATTTAAATGTAAATTCAAAAGGAAACTGATTGTAACGATCAAATCAGCTTGCGATACATATCCCATTGTGTTCGGAATGGGGGTAAAACGCTATGGGCGGCAGACGGTGGGCCTCGTTTAGAGGTCGTACGTAAAAGTCAACTCTTTGCTAAATTAAATAATTAATAAATAAATAAATAAATAAAAAAATCGTTTCCCTCCCCCCTTTATCTTTGTTCTGGCCCCCCCCCTTTTTCATTTCGATTTATACAGAGGAAAAAAAAAAAAAAACCTAGACATCGACGCCACCGCCCCCTGACAACCCACGACCGCCGAACCCTACCGCCCTCCGATCTTCTCCCCCCCCTCGTCCTTGCTCTCGCCCCCCATTCGATCGAAGCCATCGCGTTCGAACCTGGAAGCGCCCCCTCCGTTCGAAGCAGCCCTCCGTTCAGCCACCACCGTTCGAATCGAAGCGCCGCCCAGTTCGAGAAGCACCGACGTCGATCTGCCAGAAACCCCCCTTTTTGTCTGTAAGTATTTTTATTTTATTTTATTTTTAAATTATTAAAAACTGGAATTTTTTTTAACTGGAATTTTTCTGGAATTTTTTTTTTGTATTAAAAACTGATTTTGTTTTTAAAATAAAAACTGGTTTTGTTTTAATATTAAAAACTGATTTTTAAAGTATAAAAAAAAAACTGTTTTTAAAAGGATTAAAACAGATTTTATAAAGATTAAAACTGATTTTGTTTTTATAAAGATTAAAACTGAAACTGTTTTTAAAAGGATTAAAACAGATTTTATAAAGATTAAAACTGATTTTGTTTTTATAAAGATTAAAACTGATTTTGTTTTTAAAAGGATTAAAACTGAATTGATTTTTATAAAGATAAAAACTGAATTGATTTTTATAAAAATAATAAACTGATTTTGTTAAAAATATAACTATTTTGTTTTAAAAAGATTAAAACTGTTTTGTTTTAAAAAGTAGTTTAAAACTGAATATTTTTAAAAGTAAGAAACTGAATTTTATAAAAAGGAAAAAAAATTGATTTTGTAAAAGAATAAAACTGATTTCTTTTAGAAAAGTAGAAATCATATTTTTATATGTTGAAAGCAAAAGTAAAAATCATATTTTTATATGTTGAAAGCAAAAGTAAAAATCATATTTTTATATATTGAATAGCGAAGTCAAAATTCGATTTTTATATATTGAATAGCATAGTAAAAATTCTATTTTTACATATGCAGAGAATACGGGTGAAAGCGACAAATAGGCGAAGATTTCTATTAGGAAGATTCGTGCAGTTGGATAGCTATTGGTGAGATTTCTGATTTAAAAATTCATGTGTTGAATTTGAAAGTGAATTGCTATATATAAATATATATATATATATATACGCCCCTCGTCCACAAACCATGGACGATATTTATTGGTTGAAATTGTTGTGAAAATTGAATGATTGTTTGGGATTGTTTGAGATTGATATTGGTTGATTGTGGTTGAAAAATACCCGTTTGTGGTTGTGAAATATTTGGTTGAAACCACTTAGGATTAGTTTGTGGAAATGAAATAAATATATACATGCCGCCTGCGTGCGAACTAGATGCATGATTCCCATTGTCAAAAATCGCGAGGTTTTAAGGTAGAGCGAGGAGCCGTACTAGGGACGGTCCCGGTGTAACTACCCTGCCGTTATGCTGTCGAAATTTTGAATAATATTTGTGTGCTTGAATTATTTTCATATGCTTAAATTATATTTATTCATTGTATAGAAAACATTCATGTGTTGAATTGATATTCATTCGTTGTTTAGAAATTCATGTGTTGAATGGTATTCATATTTTGAAATAAATTGTTCGATAACAAAAATCACATTTTTATCTATATATAAAAACTATTGAAAACATTCATGTGTTGAATTGATATTCATTCGTTGTTTAGAAATTCATGTGTTGAATGGTATTCATATTTTGAAATAAATTGTTCGATAACAAAAATCACATTTTTATCTATATATAAAAACTATTGAAAACATTCATGTGTTGAATTGATATTCATTCGTTGTTTAGAAATTCATGTGTTGAATGGTATTCATATTTTGAAATAAATTGTTCGATAACAAAAATCACATTTTTATCTATATATAAAAACTATTGAAAACATTCATGTGTTGAATTGATATTCATTCGTTGTTTAGAAATTCATGTGTTGAATGGTATTCATATTTTGAAATAAATTGTTCGATAATAAAAATCACATTTTTATCTATATATAAAAACTATTGAAAACATTCATGTGTTGAATTGATATTCATTCGTTGTTTAGAAATTCATGTGTTGAATGGTATTCATATTTTGAAATAAATTGTTCGATAATAAAAATCACATTTTTATCTATATATAAAAACTATTGAAAACATTCATGTGTTGAATTGATATTCATTCGTTGTTTAGAAATTCATGTGTTGAATGGTATTCATATTTTCAAATAAATTGTTTGATGGTAAAAATCGCCTTTTATCGACTATCTGAAACGTGTAAAATAATCTGGTTTTAAAAGAAATGGTTTTATGATAAAAATCCTATTTTTATCACTTATATGAACGATATAGAAAAATAGTGTCTTTGAAATGAATTGTTTTACAATAAAAATCACATTTTTATTGTATGCATAAATCGTTGAAATGTGAAGTGTTAAAAATAGCCACTTGTTCAAAATAAACATATACGAGTTGAAATATTCATTAATTAACTAATGAAATGATTTACGCCTAATTATGTAACGTTAGAATGAATGGTGTTTTTAAACCAAATAGAAATCAAATATGAAGTTGAATAGAAAATGAAAAATGATATGAACTGTATATATATGTACATGCATATTCATTGAACAGGTTATAGCAAAGGGGCTAGAGAAGAGGAATAAAATTTGTGCCCGACAAATAGGTACACATTTACTGATTTGTTTGGGTGATGATTTTGAGCCTGTTGGCTAGCCGCTTGGCTTTTTCTTTTTCTTTTTGAGATTAGAAGGACCGGGACGCTATTTGCGATTTCCCGACGCTCCCGGTGCAGGGGAGGTTATGGCGAAATTTTTCCAAAATTTAAGGTGTTAGAAAATTTTTTGAAGTGAAAACGATATTGAAATAGTTGAATGAACTATATTTATATAACTATATAAATATAAATAAAATTAAAACGAAACGAGGCCGTGCAGTTCGTATTTTGAAACCGTGATTTCAAACGACTAGTACGGGAAATCCGACCATTGGATTTTCCCGAAACCTCAACCGTCGGGTTCGCCTTGGAATAATCTTTCCAACGGCCAACCTTGTAAAAATCCAACGGTCGGATTGTCCGGAATGTTTAATTCAAATTTGAAGAAAAACAGCGCCAGAATCGATTTTATTTATATATAAATATAAATAGAATTATATTTAATCGAATAACGACGCTGCAGTTCGTATTTTGAAATCGAAAATTCAAACGATTGTACCGGGAGATCCGACCGTCGGATTTTCCCGAAACTGGAACCGTTGGATTCGTTTTGAAAAGACCTTTCTAATGATGTAAATTTTGTGAAGATCCAACGGTTAGATTTTCAGATATGTGTAAATCAAATCTGAAGAAAAACAGCGCCACGGCCGCCTTATGGCCCGAAGCGTCGTTTTGAATAAAATGGCTATTTTAAAATAAATAAAAATAGCGATAAATAGTTATAAAATATCGTAAGCGATATGGAATGGAAATAAACTGAATTTGCTTGATTTATGTGATGTTTGATGGTTGAATGTGTTTGGTGTGAAAACTATATAAAGAACACAATTGGTGTTGTCGAATAATTTAACCATTGAAATAAATCGATTTGAAATTCTAAATATACGTGAATTATTTGAAAAGGCCGAGTTAATTCTCATTTCGAATAATCGACCGACGATTGAAATTCGAAGATGAAGACGATGGTCGAAGACCGGAGATCTTCACCTCGTTTGGATGGTAACCGAGGTCCTGATTGGGAGGCATCCCGAAATATGGATAATGAGTGGTGATCGTTCAGACGTACGTGTTGATCGAAGGGTTTGCGAGGTATTTAGTGCCTCCGGTTTCGTTCAGACCCAGAACGGACTTGTAAATGGACTGTGTGTCCGACATGGGAATTTGTTCTGTGTGATTGATAGCCATCAGTTGCACGGTGTGAATTGTCTGTGTGGCATGCTAAGATGCAGTGATCAGGGCTTCTGTTGAAAAGCAAAGTCTTGTAGAGATGATCAAAGCACCGCCTGTGTGGCGTAGCTTTGTGTATAACGTGAATTCGCGAGCCTCACACCCCGGTATGAACCTAAAACGGGAGGAAGGACCTCAGGGAGGACATGCGTTTCTTTCTAGCTAGGGTGGTGTCAGTGACCTACCTGCCCTGACATTTATATACTTTTCACCTATGTGGTTGTTGCTGTTGCGAGGCGCCTCGGTTTGATCGGACGATCCGGGTCCGATGGAGTCATTCGTTGGCTCGTTGACGCCCCAAAGGGCGGGGAAACGTATTGTTCAGGCATAATAATCCACATCGGTGGACCGGCCCTGACGATTCAAGGCTTGCCTGCGCGCTTGCCTGAGACACGGGCTAGAGCGTCTCGAATTCGGTAAGGACTATCTTTTGCCTTGGTTCATGACGGAAATCCAATTTCCAGATACGACATCGTGCGGTTTCGATTGTATATATACATTTGGCGACATAGTGGCATGGGACGCTCATGTCGTCTATGATTGATAGTTATGATTTGAAATTGTTTTCAAAACATATAAACACTAGTAATAATATCAAATGCCTTTGTTTTATTCGTATCAAGCATATCTTGGCCGTTATAAGGAAAAAACTCTATCCTCCGGTTTGCGTTGCATTGTGTGATGGGAACTGAGTCTTATAACGGCTTCATTTTTATAAAAAGCATAGCGATGTTTAAAAGAAAGATTTATTTTAAAGCACTGGCAATCCAATGGAGTAAACCCGTTCCACGAAAGTGGCGTGGTCCTGTGATTAGCCAATTATATATATGTGTTGAGTGGATTTCTCATACCAGCCCCATGACTGACTCGTAGTTTGTTTCACTCTCAAACTCGGGTGCCCCTTTTTCTACACGGGCAGCCTTGTATTCAGGTTTAGCTGGTTCTTTCTGGATAGCTGGAGCTGAAGATGGATTCTATCATTTATTTCTTTTTATGCTGTTCAGCTCCTATTGTACATATTTTGTTTATTTCCGCTGTAGACATTTATGTATAGCTGGACTGTATTTGTACTAAGTAAGATCCTGTATACTGTGTAACTCTGATGATTACTTTTATCCAGTATATTTTGTTGTTCATTATGGTGTATTTATTTAATTCTGTTCTGCTATTATCTGTTTCTGTGTTATATTCCAAAAGATAACCTTGTTTCCGTGAGAACGGGAAATCGGGTCGTCTCATCAAGGCCCACCTACCTGGTAGTTACGCGTAGACCCAACCTCTGCGGGCACAGCCTAAACATCTGCCACCACACAGAGGGCTACCAAGAGCACCTTATGTGTCTCAGGAAGCCATGTGCTTCCCCTTCCAGTCCTTCGGAGTCGTCAGAATAATCAGATGAACGTGCCACCCCTCATGCCTCATGACAACACGATGATCTACCCCGTTGGGTTATTCACCCTCAAACGTGCAGATTGGTCCAAGCGCCTCCTTTTAATAAGTTATTAGGTCTTACCTCATCAGGTTTTCATTTAACTGGGTTATTCCCATTCACATTGACTTCTTATTCAAGTTACCAAGTTCCTCTTGCTTATTAATTTCAGTCATATAACTTAGCCCATTTAAGTTTATCAATAAGCCTACAACAGGTTATTCTCTAGATTGTGGTCCAAGGTCTATAATCCACAATCCCTTTTATATTCTTGTTTGATTCAAGGTTACATTAACATGTTCTACTTAATCTATAATTAAGTATATCTCAGTTCACATGTTTTCTATTTAACATGTCACTTATCATTTATGATTAAATATAAATTATTTCATATAAGTTCGCCTCATCCTTTCCTATTTAATCATAATTCCATCTTTCACTGTCACTACAACTTATCGTTGTTTACTTATTAACTTAGTTCTCTTAAATAAGGTCCACTAATGAGTTTCCATTCCCATAAATATAACTTATGTTGTCCTCATCCGTAGATTTCAGATTCTTATTCTTATAAATAACTTAATTTACAGTTAAGTACAACTTATCTCCTTACATAAGTTATTCCGTTCCCTTTATAGTTTATTATAACCTAACTTATAATTTCCACTTGTCCCTAGGACAAACGTAAACATGTTATTCTTATTAGCAGATTTCATACTTCCAAGTTTAAAGATTACTTAATTTATAATTAAGTACAACTTCTAACATTTCATAAACTTCCCCCTTTTCTCTGCTTATTACAAACAACTTGTAACAAACCAGAATTTTTGACAATTAGAATATAAATTAATAAATATTTATGGTGGATTTTTATATAGCATTTGAAATTCATTTTGAACATAGTTGAACATGATTATTATTTGGATGTATAATTTGGACTTTAAGTTTTGAACATATAAAGAAAATTCAATTTTGTAGATTTAATTTATATATATATATATATATATATGTGTGTGTGTGTGTGTGTGTGTGTGTTAAAAGAAACATTTTTAACATTGTTAGATAATTTGAACTTATTAGAATACTTAATTTTGAATTAGGTTTTAATGTTAAAGTAAATATTTATATTTTGCATGAAATTTGTAATTTATCTATTTGAATGTAATTTGAGTTTACTTCGTTAAATCTTTTGTAAATTTATATATGGTTTGCCTTGAATTCTTTTCATTTAATTTTAACATAAATGTTGGTCGAAACTTAGAGTTTGAATTTGAGTTAATTTGCCTACGGTTTATTTGTATTTGGCTTTTACATTCTTCGTTGTATTCTTGCTCTTTGTATTTATAATATTCTACTTTTGACTTAATTAGTGTCTTTAATAGTCACGGCAGTTTTACTCTTTTTAGCTTATACTCTTATATTAAACATATTTTGATTTACCTATTTAAACTAGAAGTATTTCTTTTATTCAAATATAAAATTTTCTGCTTCACTTTAATTATGCTTTCGAAATTATTTATATTTAATCATATTACTTAGATTTACTAAGATGCTAAATTTTGTGTTTTATCTCCTTTGTTTGCTTAAACTCCTTTTGCATCAGATTCTATTTTGACTAAATTTAATTGTATTGTAATATGAAAAAAGCTTTAAATTTTAAATTTAAATAAAGAATTTTATTTGCGTGATAAAATGACAGTTACATAATTTAGTTTTAATTTGAGAACTTGAAGTTAAAATGTGGTTTTAGATATAAGTCGGATTTCTAAATGTAACTGTTAATTAATTTGTCTTATATAAATAGTTAAGTGTAAATTTATTTCAAACCATAATGGTTAAATATACGGTTGATGTACTGAACGAATTGAAATACATTGTGAAAAATGAAAATCGTGTATTTACGTTTAAATTTTCATTTGTTAAAAATTCTTAACGTGTTGTCCAATTTAGCGCGTATCAATCGCTAGTATCGTTGTTGCATCGTTCGCTTGTAATACTTCGTTCAAACTGCATTTTTTTCAGCCCACTGTTTTAGTTCAAATGCATATCTGAACAAAATACGGTTTATAATCTCACTTAGGATTTGGGCGATGGAAAATTTTCTTCACTTGTCTTTGCCGCTCTATTGATCATACCATGTGTTATCCTTTATCCAGACTTTGTCCCCTTCGTTGTGTTATAAAACACGGTACCCTTTTTCACCGTAGAACATAGAAAAAGAACAAAGCATTCTTTATCTATTCTTTAAACTGTTGAATCCCATTTTCCCCAATTAAATTTCCTTCATCCAAATCAATAATCGTTTATCACCAAATCTCTCCACAAATCAATACTTCCTCACGAAATAATTTTTCCCTAATTTATGAAGTCATGGCTCCGCCTTCATTGTGCCACTCGTCAAGCCAAATTGCCACTGACCTTCGCAATGACACTCAACCGCGACTGCACCCAGATATGCGGTTAGGTCCTCCTTTTCGTGTAAATCCGGAAGCCCTTTCGACGCGCCTACCATTTTCTTGCAACTCCTAGAATCACGCACACCCATTTCCAATGTTCTTAGCAGCCCTGTAACTCTGTCGTCCGTTGTTGGAGCTGCTGTTTTCGTTTCCCCAAGTCAGTCAAACCACTGTTCGTCCATCTGCACGGCGTAGTGTTATCACCGCCGACAAATGTAAGTCTTCTTACGATTAGATTTGTTTCAAGTTACCACTTCGAATTCACTAAGTATAATTCGTTGCGTTTTAGTGCTTGCTCTCAATTTATTTGGATGCCTTAGCATTTTTAGTTCTTCATTGTTGAGTTTACATGTTCATGCCTAAGTAAACTACATGTATTTACTGTATATTCCGATGGTTTGCACACTTGTGTTTATTTTAGTATATAGTGACCGACCATGTTACACATTTCACCTGTTGTGCTTGTGGGGCTTGCGTAAATACCATATAACACATGCACCCTTTTTCGTTTTGTATAAGGGATGGTCAATGATATTTTCCCCTTTGACATAGTTTTTAGGCATAAACCACTCGACCAGTTAACTAATGGTCTATCTTTAGGTTGCCATTCCAAAAAAAAGGGGTCCATTATGTTGCTGGATTCATGAGAAAGAACATGAAACTAGAATCCATATATTGTCCCATAGATATATGAATTTGCAACATTGATTTACACCAGTAACTCCACCTTATTTTCATGTCACATATTGGAATTTATACCCATAAAATACCGGAGTACATATACATAATTCGGCTGCTAAAGTTCCAGTTGTTGCCACTATCTTTCATATGCCTAAACTTGTCTGTTTAACCTGGTTTATCTGACTAAAGATACACGACTCATATATTTTGGGTGGGAACTGTGAAATGATTTTGAGTTTGTCTTTTTAAGATATACTACACTTTTAGCTAAATACTTTTGGGAACATTAAAGCTTGCTGATGTATACATATTAATTACTAAATTTCTGGAATAAATGGACATAGTAAATTAACATTTAGGACCTGCAAAAATCAAGAATTTACATAATAGACCATGGTTAAGTATACACCATACTGTAACCTGTTCCATGCATAACTCGGATTTCATAAGCTCTTGCTTACGTCGTTACTTTCTTGGTAGTCACTGTAGCCTTCCCTTGCTTATGCTAGTGTTTCGGTTCAGAGCTGGCATAAGAATTGTATCCGTATGCAGTGCGGGTTTTGTGTGTCCATGATGTCTATATTTTTGGCAGTATGGGTTATTATGCTCACACGCACCGATTCAGTTAATTTGAATGCATTCATTCCATCCCGTCATTTGCATACATTAGTCCAGTTAATTCGTTTGTAGGAAGTAATCCAATATATATATATACATATATATTGCTACATCAAATTTGGACATATTATTACCATGCCTTCTGCCATTCTTTGCTGCCATCCATCTTATTTTGTCGCATGTAAGTATTCTGATCTACTATGGTATAGTTTTTGGCAGTTCACATGGTTAATGGATCGTATTATTTAATATTTCGTTGGGATTAAACTAATTATATTTAGTGTCTATCAAAATGTACTGACTTGAAATAAGTTTAATCCTGACTCGGGTGTTTTGTGTATTTTGCATGGACACTCTTGCTTGTTAGTCGTAGCGTGAACGTGATAAGGGGCTCTCACCATGTGTTTGGTGGCGAGCAGTGGACTCTCACTCCTACATATCCCTAAGGGTTTGGTCGTGAACTCGAGAGGGCGGCCATAAAAGCAAGTATGTGGTACCAATGTAATGCCACGACGGAGGATAGCCGTTGGATGGGGGTTGAAAAGCCTAGTCTCGTTACAGCTGGTATCAGAGCCAGGTTCATACAAAGCTTGGCTTATTCGGTTTAAAAACTCATTGGAGATAAGGTAGAAATACCTTAAAATGAGCAGAATTGATGCTAAGATTAGCGGATTTCATTAAAATTAAGTATTTTGGAAGAGATTTTGGAAAATAAAATATTTTGAAGAAGAATTTGGAAATAAATATTTAAAGAAAAATATTTTCGAAAATAAAAGCTTCTTTTGAAATTTCCAACTCAAAAGCTTTATGGTATAAATTTTTCGAAATCGTTCGTCAAGGGGAAAAAGAAAAGATTCTGAAACTAAAATAAAAATTCGTGATTAACGAATTGGTTATACTAAGTATTTTGGGATTTTATGGGAAAAAAAGAAAAATCAAAGACAAGTACGGATTTTTGAAAAATATCTTGAAATTTGACGAAGCGGGGTTGACGATATTCGGTTGAGGAACGACGGTTGGAACGTGAGTTGAAACGGTATCGAAATTGACTCGGATCAGACTAAATTTGGTAATATATTCTATCTCTATTGTTTGAAAGTAATCTTATTTTGTTAATTGTTTCATGCTAATACTATTTACATTAGCTGTAATCCATTGTTTTATTTAAGCTACTTTATCAAAATTATTCATTTTATATGTATACTGAGGTTCCTACCTTTCTAGAATTATTTATATTAATTAATTTATTTGAAATTGTTATTTTACTAAAACTGTTGTATTTAACTTTTATATAGTATCTTCTTTATTTTGCTTAAATTCTTTTATATTTATGCCTAACATCCTATTTTGACTAAAGTATTAGTATTTATAGTATTTTAACTATTGCTTTATTTAATTTGACTATTTTTTTATATTAAAACTATCGTTTATTTGATCAGGACCATATTACCGTTTAATTCAGCTATTATCTGTTCTCTATTTGTCCTAAATTTAATTTTTTTTTCTAATATATTTTTGTTTATTGAAACCTATTTCCAAACGATTTATTCTATCAAATGTTTTATCGCTTGCTCGAACCATTTTACTTTAAACTATGTTGCATTTGACTATATATCTGGTTTATAATATTTGAAGCTTTTATCTTATCCTTTATGCAAACTTTTTCTATTTTAGACTACTTTTTATTCGAACCATTTAAAAGTAAATGCGGATCGATCCGACACTACAAGAAAAACTGTAAATAGCGATAGATTTTTAGCAGCAGAACACTCCGTCGCTAATAGCGACGGATTTTCGTGGACATTGTAAGAGATAATATTAGATTTTCTATTTCTATTTGTTTTAGAATATTACCGCCGTTTTTAATTATCTGTCGCTAAACCTTTACAAATTATGTCATTTTACCTTCGGAAATTTTTCGTTGCTAATTTCCATTGCAAATGGAGACAGTTTACCGACAAAGATTTGTTGAAGCTATTCTATAGCTGATTTCCGAGGGATTTGCAAGGGATAGTTATGTTAATTTTTTTTAAAAATGTTTTACTGTTATTTTTTATAATTATAAATATGTTTTTGTATTTAATAATTATTTTTATTAAATTTTCGAGAAAACTATTTTATTAGTTTTTATTATTAATTGCTTATGGTAAAACTGATTAAACTTCAACTTTTATTGTAAATCGTTGTTGGCTCCAAAATGCTGAAATTTCGGCTCTAAAATACTAAATTTTGGGCTCCAATCTCTGAAACATTTTGTGTTCCTCCAAGTATTCCACGTTTTTGGCTGTACAATACTTATCAAATTGAATTTTTTGGAACTTAAATTCCTAAATTCAATTCAGTTTCCTTCATTGAAATCCTTTCTCTACCATCCCATTCTTCCATCAAATTTGCTTTCTCCATTACACTCCTCTTCTTCCTCCGTGCCTCGACTGATTCCAACTCTCTCTGTCCTTCTACTACAACCTTCATCGATCACTTTCTCCAAACTATCCGCATCCAGATTTACACTGACTAAACCCTAGCCTCCAAATTTGAAACCGACCTGGAAATACCTCAATGAATCATGAGAAAGATCCTCAACTAGACCCGTGTGGAGTACATCAACCACATGCTTCTTCAAAATGTTCGCTTGTTTTCAAAATTCACCAGGTTTGAATTCTTTACACTATTTTGGAGTAAATAATTTGTAACAACCTGCATTCTACGCATCGGAGGATCGTAGAATATTTATTTCTTTCTTATATGAAGGCATGTGGTCATGTAACTTTAGGAAGCGACTATTGGGGTCATTTCCCAAAATCATGATTTTTGCCGATTTTTAAATGACCGTTTTGCCTTTAGCTGGTACTGTTTTGGCCATAAATTTTGAATGGAAAGGAATTTTGACCTGAAACCACTTCCATTAGATTCGTTTGATGGTTTACCTTTCCGTAAAGTGGTCATAATAGCCAAACGGACTTACATTTGGGAGATATGGCTGAAATAAGGTTTGGAAGGTGAAAAACTGCTTAACCGGGCCAAATAGGGTGATTAGTAAATAGGCCCATAATCCATTTCGGGTTTAGGGTTATGGGGAGGCTGAAAAGAGTTAGAGATTCATTCCATTTTAGTTTTCTAGACTCCACTTACCTCTTAGAAGCCCTAAAAATGGCCTCCAACCTCTAAATCACCCCAAATCACTTTCAAACCAAGGATTAAGCTTAGCAACATCAAATCAAGGGAGATCTTCACCAAATCAAAATTAGAGCTGCTGATTTGCATTGTTATTCGCGCCCAAATAGAGATTTATTTCAAATCTAAAGTTTATTTGTGGCTAAGGTGAGTGATTTGCATAGTTCCTCACTAATGATGGTAAATTAAGGGTAATTAGTGTTAATTAGCGAATTTAAGCATGATAAAATTCTGGAAAAATATCTATAAATTCTTAAATGATGTTTTAGACCTCTTATATTAAATTGGGTTAATTTGATTAAGTTTTGCTAATCCTATCATTAATTATGCTTGAACATGTTTAAGGGAAAATATGGGGTTTTGGCTATGTTTGATCCATTTTAACCTATCATATTGATGTTTGGTGTTTGAGGTCACTTTTACTTGTTGCTATGACTGTATGGTATGTTTTGTGATTGATTAGAATAGATAGAATGGTTGAAAACGTCGTCGAATGGAGTAATTTTCTCGTTGGAAAAGTTGTAGAAAAACAGTGCAGGTTTTCGGATCGGATCGGAGGAATGGGCTCGGACCGGATAGAGGACTGGGCAAGGGATCACCGAACCGAACCGAGGCTTGGCATAAGGGGAAAGTGTGGCAAGAAGGAAGGCCACAATGGTTGAACTGGGATCGGATTGGAGCGGATGGGAATAGGAATGGGGATCGGATCGGACTAGAAGATTAAGCAAGGGGCGGAAGGAAGACAGTTGGCGAACCGACCCGATGTGACATGGAGGACCCGAACCGACCCGATGTGATATGGAGGACCCGAACCGAACCGACGCACTGCTAAGGGACTTGGAGACCTCCGACCCAAACCGAAGCACTTGTAGGATACCAATCCGAACCGATAAAGAAGAAGGACAGAGATCCGAACCGACCCGATGATGACCCATAACCCGAGATGCAAAGGTAGTCCAAATGGAAGTTAGAGCTCAGGATCCAGTTGGGAACCAATGAGTTCACTTCATGGTTGGGCTTTGCTGCGGGACGTGTGCTAAGGATTTGTCGACGTTCATAACTTCGATTCACCACTGAAAAGGGATGATGGGCTACGTATCAGTGCAGTAAAGTCATCACGACTCGAGGGGAAAAGTGATCGTAGCAGGACTACGTATCAATGCAGTAGAGTCATCACGACTCGAGGGGCAAAGTGATCGTAGTAAGACTATGAGCCTGTGCAGTGGAGCCATTGTGACTCCATGGGGCAGAGTGGACATAGTAAAGGATTAGTAAGGCTATGAGCTAGTGCAGTGGAGCCGTTATGACTCCATGGGGCAAAGTGGACATAGCGAAGGATTAATGGCTATGGATCAGTGCAGTGGGGTCATTGTGACTTCATGGGGCAGAGTGATCATAGCAAGGTATTGGGTGATCGAAGTGGTGGATATCGTATGCTTTACGCACTGAGTGAGAGATGTGAGGATGGTTGCTATGTTTGATTGTTTGCCATCACTATGACATGCACACCCCCACCCCCGTTATCTTTGCACTATATGTTAGTGGCACCTCAGAGTGTTGTACAGTATGTAGTGCTAACTCTTTGGTTGTAGGTCCAGGTTCAGGTATGGTTTAGTATACCTGTCATTGTTCTGTTTAGCTGCTTATCGCTCATACAAGACTTTTTGTCTGACCCAGAGTTTTATGTCTCTTCTTATTACTCTGGGTGCTCACATGAGCAGACTAGAGACAGGTTAGCTGGTGATGCGCGAGTAGCAGATTCGGAGGTGAGCAGGAGGCTTCCATGTATGATATATATATATTCTCCCTGTGACGTTGCTGGTCCCTACTTTGGGCATTAGTAGTGTACCCTTCTTGTTTCGCTTTTTGAGACAGTTTTTAAAAGTTGTAATAATGTTGGCTTTGGATCATAAGCTGTACTTTGGATTTTCCGCTGCTATGATAGTTGTTTTCCGCTTATGCACTGTCTCACCTGTTTTATGTCAAGTATGTTGTTATTATATTTTGTTCTATGCGTTGTGAGACATTCTGCAGGTTCCTTGTTGAATCCTTGTTTTCTTTCTTTCCTTTTCTGACGACCTTCCCGTGCTAACTGGACATGTGTACAGCGCACTTGTGGAGTAAATGTCGGTTGGTGCGGGGCGGGTTGTCACATTTGGTATCAGAGCTCTAGGTTGCGTAGTTAACCTAGGGAAAGACACTAGGGAGAGATAGTACGTATATGAGAGAGCGTATTTGTGATTACTTTGGTTTTTAAAAGCTACATATGTATACACTATTAGTATAGCTAAGGATGAAGTTGCACTGCACTAGCACCACTATAGAGATGATTAATCGTTTTCTCTTTACAGATTGAATGATGAGCCGATATTCAAGAGGTGCTGGCAGAGGAGCCAATAATGGGAATGCTCCTGACATGAGGGCGATGTTTACTAACCTCATGAGAGAAATGCTTAGGGATGTGCAGGGGGCAGTTCCCAATCCCAGTAATGGTGGTGGTCCAGTAGTGCAAGCGCCTAGGGCCGATTTCGCCAAGCTGTGCAAGGATTACACTAACCTTGGTGGGAAGCTGTTCCACGGAACGGAGTCGGCCACGGATGTTCAGGATTGGTTGGATAGCTGTGATCGTATCTTCGCCGACTTGGGTATCGAGGAAGCGGTGAAGAGAAGGCTAGCGTCTCGTCAACTGCAAGGGCGAGCGATGAATTGGTGGAATGCTATTAAGACAGCTACTCCAGAGGATCAGGTTACTTGGGATCAGTTTAAGGCTCGCTTTAGCGACAAGTTTATCCCAGCTGCTCAGAAGTCGGAATTGTTTAGGAAGTTCTTGGAGCTTAAGCAGAATGGTAGGGCAGTCTCTGACTATATTGCTGAGTTCGACACTTTGTCGAAGTATGGACTATCTCTTATCGATACTCCTGAGAAGAAGAATGAGAAGTTCATTACTGGTTTTGGATGGATACTTGGGGGAAAGGCTTATTAACCACATCGATGAGACTTTCGGAAAGCTTTGAGATCATAGAGTCTTTACCCCAAGTCAAAGACTGAGGTTGCATCTGCAGAAGGGCTGAAGCCGCAAGCAGGCGGTGGAGGCAAGAATAACACTGAGAACAAGAGGAAATAGAACCAATCTAAGGATGGCCAGAAAAAGAGCAAGAAAGATGTTGAGTGCTTCAGCTGTGGTAAGAAGGGCCATTATGCCAAAGAATGTCGGGCCAAGCCAGCGGATAGGAAGTGCTACAAATGTGGCCAAGTGGGACATCATAAAGATAAATGTCCACAACCTCTTAAAGAGAAGCAGATTGTGAAAGCATATGCTATCGGTGCTATTCCTTCTTCGTCGAATGCCCCAACTGCGGCGAAGAAAGGAAAGAATGTCGTCATTCAAGGTATGCTTTCTATTTATAATGTACCCGTTCGAGTTTTGTTTGATACTGGGGCTTCCTGTTCCTTCATATCTAGTGACCTGGTAGATAGGTTGGGACTGGAACTCGAGATAGTCGATAGACCGTTGGTTGTGACGAACCCGATTGGTGGTTCGACTAACCTTAGTATGATTTGCCGAAATTTGGTCTTATCGAGTCATGGATGTATGTTTGTGATTGCTTTGTTTTGGGCTTTACTGGGTATGACATTATATTGGGAGTCGATTGGCTCCAAAGATACGGGGTGGTGGTAGATTGTGAGGGCTTTTTGGTGACAGTTAGGGCGGATGATGGGCGGAGGGTAGTGTTTGGTAGTCTACCTAGTGATGGGGTAATGGCTAGTTTTATAAATTCCCTCGACATCCCGCATGATGAGTTGTCAGATGTGCCCATGGTTGGCCAATATCCAGACGTCTTCGAGGAAGTGACCGGATTTCCACCACACCGAGAGATTGAGTTCCGTATTGATTTAGTGAAAGATTCCAGACCTATAGTGATGCCACTTCGTCGTATGGCACCAAGGGAGCGGTGAGAGCTCGGGGTGCAAGTAAACGATCTTTTGAAGAAGGGGGTTATTAGAAGAAATGTCTCCGAGTGGGGAGCACCAGTTGTGTTTGCCACTAAGGCAGATGGTTCCCTTCGTTTGTGTGTGGACTATCGCGAGTTGAATAAGGTGACGAGGAAGAATAAGTATCCTCTACCACGAATAGATGATTTGTTTGATCAACTAGAAGGATCAAGAGTGTTCTCCCAGTTGGACCTCACGACGGGATTTCATCAGCTTCGAGTAGTGGCTGAGAGTGTTCCGAAAACGGCATTTAGGACGCCGTCTGGATTCTATGAGTGGTTGGTCATGCCATTTGGGTTGACCAATGCACCAGCGTATTTTGTGGATCTTATGAATCGAGTATTCAGAGATCAGTTGAATAAGTTCATTCTTGTGTTCGTAGATGACATCCTTGTTTACTCGAGGACAGAGGAAGAACAAAAGGGGCATTTGAGGATAGTGATGGAGGTGTTGAGAAAACATCAATTGAAAGCGAAATTTTCTAAGTGTCACTTCTGGAGGAGGGAAGTGAGATTCTAGGGCCATGTTGTTTTAGAGAATGGTATTGCCGTGGACCTTGCGAAGGTGGCTACGGTACAGGATTGGCCTACGCCCAAGAATGCGACAGATGTGAGAAGCTTCTTGGGGTTAGCTGGATATTATCGTAAGTTTATCCAGGACTTCTCCAAGATAGCTGCACCGTTGACTCAGTTGATTAAGAAGAATCAAGCCTTCATCTGGGACGGAGTGTGTGAGAATGCATTCAAGAGTCTAAAAGAAAAGTTGACGCGTGCGCCAGTATTAGTCATTCCTAAAGGGAATGAAGAGATGACGGTATACACGGATGCTTGTGGTACCGGACTAGGTGCTGTATTGATGCAAGGAGGTAGGGTTGTAGCTTATGCTAGTCGGCAATTAAAGCCGCATGAGAAAAAGTATCCTACCCATGATTTGGAACTGGCAGCGATCGTGTTCGCGTTGAAGATGTGGAGACATTATCTCTTGGGAGAAAGATTTGAGTTGTTTACCGATCATAAATCGTTAAAGTATCTCTTCTCCCAGAAGGATCTGAATCTCCGTCAGAAGAGATGGCTAGAGTTCTTGGCCTTGTATGATTTTGATATCGCATATACACCTGGGAAGGGCAATGCGGTGGTCGATGCCTTGAGTAGGAGACATTCCAGTATAGGGGCTATGTTTCTTGAATGGAAGCAACTGGAGTATATCGCAACGTTTGATTTCAGACCAAAGTGCGAATTGGATCCAGAGATATTAGCTAGTTTGACGATCAGACCCACCTTGATTGAGCGGATTGGTTCCAGTCATAGGGACGATCCTAATCTATTGGAAATCATCTCCAAGTTAGAGATGAACATCGATGGTGAGGAGATGAATTTGTATGGGTTGATCGAAAAGGATGGCTTCGAAAGAATGAAAGACTAGTTGTACCCAACGTGAATGGTTTGAGAGATGAAGTGCTTAGGGAATGTCATCACTCAAAATTGTCTATACACCCCGGTGGTGATAAGATGTATCGAGACATGAGACAGACTTACTACTGGGAAGGAATGAAAAGAGACGTTGGGAAGTTTATATCCAAGTGCATGAATTGCCAGCTAGTTAAAGCCGAGCAAAAGAAGCCTAGTGGTTTATTGCAACCATTAGAAATTCCCGAATGGAAATGGGAGCAAGTCTCGATGGATTTCATTGATGGTTTACCAAGGACTAGATCGGGACATGATAGCATTTGGGTAATTGTGGATCGATTGACTAAGAGTGCAAGATTTATACCAGTCAAATCGACCAGAACGGCAGCTAAGTTATCAGATTGGGCTAATAAAAACCACATTGAATCACCTTTTCAGCGGTTTTCGTAGGACCAAAATGTCCACCGCACGCATGATCATGGCAGAACGAGAGAACACTCCTAATTTCGCTATCAGGAATGCATCGACGAATGATTTGGTCCGGACAATACTTAAAAAAGTATGGGTCATCCCAATAGAAGTATTTAACTTAGGACAGAAATTTGTATTTATCTTGTTTGGACCAAAGAGAGGGAGTTTCCTTAATGACTAGATAGTTCACTATGTCGGCGAACCAAGGATCGATTGGAACAGAAAGGATTTTTCATCAGGAAAGTTTTCGTTGATTGGCAAAGAAGATGGTGCGTTCGAAAAATGAGACAAGTGATCGACAATAACGTTATCAGATCCTTTTTTATCTTTGATTGTAAGATCGAATTCTTGAAGTAAAAGAATCCATCGAATTAAGCGTGACTTAGCATCCTTTTTAGCAAAAAGGTGTCGAAGAGCAGAATGGTCAGTGTAGACCATGATATGAGAACCAATCAAGTAAGATCGAAACTTTTCGAGTGCAAAAATGACAGCTAAAAGTTCTTTTTCGGTGGTCGTATAATTGAGTTGAGCGTCGTTCAAGGTCATACTTGCATAGTAAATTACGTGAAGGATTTTGTTGATGTGTTGTCCTAAGACAACACCAACCGCAAAGTTAGAAGCGTCACACATGATTTCAAATGGTAGTTCCCAATTGGGCGAGCAAATTATCGAGGTTGAAATGAGTTCATTTTTAAGATGTTCAAAAGAAGCAACATATTCAGAGTTAAAATCGAATGGGATGTCCTTACCTAGGAGAGTAGTCAAAGGACGAGCAATTTTGCTGGAATCTTTCACAAAGCGTCGATAAAAGCTAGCATGCCCAAGAAATTAATGAATGTCCTTAATGCATTTTGGAACGGGTAGTTTTGAGATAACGTCAATTTTCGCTTTATCTACCTCAATGCCATTATTTGAAATTATGTGTCCAAGGACGATGCCTTATTTGACCATAAAATGGCATTTTTCCCAATTCAACGTTAAGTGTTTTTCTTTACATCAACTTAAAACAAGTGCAAGATGATGTAAGCACGAGGAAAACGAATTGCCAAAAATTGAAAAATCATCCATAAAAACTTCAAGAAAGCATTCGATCATATCAGAAAAGATGCCAACCATACATCGCTAGAAAGTCGTAGGAGCGTTGCAAAGTCCTAAAGGCATACGTCGATAAGCGAAGGTACCGAATGGACATGTGAAAGTCATTTTCTCTTGATCTTCGGGAGCAATTGGAATTTGGTTATAGCAAGAATAACCATCAAGAAAGCAATAGAATTCATGATCGGCTAAACGTTCGAGCATTTGATCAATGAAGGGAAGAGGAAAGTGATCTTTACGTGTTGCAGCATTCAATTTTCGATAATCGATGCAAACTCACCAACCTGTTTGAGTCCGAGTAGGAAGAAGTTCGTTTTGTTCATTTGCGACGACGGTAAGTCTGGACTTTTTAGTAACAATGAGGCTGACCCATAAGCTATCAGAAATGGGGTAAATGGTACCGTTGTTAAGAAGTTTAAGAATTTCTTCGCGAACTACTTCTTTCATCTTAGGGTTAATCCTACGTTGTGCTTCACAAGTGGGTTTGTCTTCGTCAGTTAAGTGGATACAATGTTGAACAATTACGGGGCTAATTCCCTTGATGTCAGAAATAGACCAACCAATTGCATCTTTGTTTTTAGAAAGAGCTGAAAGAAGAAAAATTTCTTGATCATGAGTTAAAATTGATGAAATTATGACAGGACAAGTTTCATTATCAACTAAGTAGACATACTAAAGGTGATTGGGAAGAGGTTTAAGATCCAACTTTGGTGGTTTCTCGATCAAAGAACTTGGTTGAGATTCGGGCTCAATTGAAAGCGATTCAAATGGAAGCATGTATTCGACTTCATTAGGAGCACCTTGGAACAATTTTTCATTCTCGGCCTTACATTCATCATTAAGGTCAATCGATTCGTTTTCATAATTGTCATGAATGGCATTAACTTCCAAGGTTTGGTGACATGATTCATTCGAACGACTCTCAAGATTGAAAATATTAAGATCTAGAGTCATGTTTCCAAAAGAGATTTTCATTAAACCATTGCGACAATTTATTAAAGCATTTGAAGTAGCCAAAAAGGGTCAACCTAAAATCAATGGAATTTGACTCATTGGATTATTACAGGTTGAGTTCCAAAATGATGAAATCGACAGGGAATATGAATTGACCAACTTTGATGAGTACATCCTCGATTTCTCCGACGGGTTTCTTAATTGAACGATCAGCAAATTGAAGTTATTTACGTTGCTTTAAGTTCATCCGAACCAAGTTGTTGGTAAATGGAATATGGAGTCAAATTGACACTCGCACCCAAATCAACTAGGCATTTGTTAATTGCTTTATCTCCTATCGTGCACGAGATCATAGGGCAACCAGGATCTTTGTATTTAACAGGGATCGATTGGGTCAAGACTTCGCTAAGTCCGACGGCTAAGAAGACTTTCTTGGGTACATGAGTGTGTCGTTTTTGGGTACATAAGTCTTTAAGAAATTTAGCGTAGGTGGGGACTTGTTGAATGATGTCAAGAAGAGAGATGTTAACTTTCACTTGTTTGAAAATTTCCAACATCTTTTCCATTTGGTCGGAATGGTTTTTTTGGTCGAAGACGATGAGGAAATGGAATACGAAACTTAGTAGGTCGGTCTACTTGAGTAGGAGAAGAATTAGACTCGGAATGTGGATCAAGTTCATTCGTGGTTTTAGAAGAGTCGAGAGGAAGATCCGGTACATTATTCGGGTTTTCAATTTGATTATTGATTTTCTTACAGGATCGTAAAGTCGTAATAACATTCAATTGATTTAGATTGCTATCCTGAATGACATGAGCTTGGTTTGGATTTGGATTTTTTCTCTTGGGGTTTGGAATGGGTTCACTCGAGAAAGTGCCTCTTTCCTGTTCACTTACGGATGTGGCTAACTGACTCATTTGTATTTCAAGTTTAACGATCGATTGACTCGTGGTTTGCATGTACAAAGTCAATAAATTTTCCAAATTCTTATTTGATTAGATATTTCGAATCGTTTCTTTAGCCAATGTTTCGAGACTTTTCTCAATTAAAGTCAATCGTTTATCGTCTTGGGAAACGAATGATTGTTGCGCTTGGTTCTGAGAAGGTGGCTCAAAATTTTGAAATTGATTTTGAAAAGGAGCATTCGAAGGATTATTTGAAGATGGTTGAAAAGGGGGTCGAACCAAATTCGAATTTGGGTTGTTTTTGGTCCAAGAGAAGTTAGGATGATTTCTCCATCCAGGATTGTACGTTGGAGAGAATGGGTCATTCCTAACTTTATTAAACGCGTTGAGTTGTTCTAACGAAAGTGGGCATTGATTGGCAATGTGGTTAGGATCGTTACATTTGTAACATGAAGGTTGAGAAGTTTGACCTTGATTCATTTGATTTGATGAAAGGACGTTATCGAATTTGTTTAACATCGCGTTGATTTCCGCTTCTACGGCCAAAGTAGATGAAGATCCTACCGAATGAGCACTGGATCGGGAATAAATTGATTTCTCATTAGAGCGTTCCCATTGAGATGATTTTTCAGCCAAGTTTTCGAGAAATCACCAAGCGGCATCGTGATCTTGGGCTAAATAGTTTCCTTGGCACATTGATTCGAGCATGGTTCGAGAGTTATTTTCGAGTCCATCATATAAAATTTGACAAAGAGTCCATTTTTCCAAATTGTGATGTGGAAATTTGACTAGAAGTTCTTTAAATCTTTCGAAATATTTTGCAAAGGATTCACCCCAAAACTGATGAAAATTAACGATTTTGTTTCGAATTTTGGATATTTTTCCAAGGGGTAAAATTTCTTAAGGAAAACTTTCAACCCACGTTCCAATTGTATTTGAAGGCAAGCTATACAACCATTTTTCGGCGTAATCGGTAAGTGCAAATGGAATTAACCTAAGTTTGATTCCATCATCTAGTTGTTGAAATTTCATGATTGCACAAACTTTTTCAAATTTGGTTAAGAAAATGTAAGGGTCATCACGTTCAAAATTACCAAATTTTGGAAGAGTATTTACGTGATTTGAATGAATTTCAAAGTGGTTACCCGTTGGGCGGGCAACATGATGCAAAAAGGAATAGAAAGTTGATCGCGAAGATACTATCCATAAGAGTTCGAGTGGGGTTTTCTTCGCCTTTGGCTGAAGGGACGTTCTTTCGAACTAAATGATTAGTGGAAGAGTCACATGTCCAACGATTCGTATTAGTGTCATGAGTCCAAATACTCAAGCACTATCGAGAAGAATAAGAGAAGAAGAGAAAGAACAAATTTGAGAAGAGAATAGAAGCGAAATCTTTTTTCTTTACAAAGTAAGAATTTTCTTTTTTTTGTTTTTTTTTGGTTAAAGAAAGAAGAAAAAAACAAAGAAGGAAACAAGATGTTAAAAGTTTTTACAAAAGGATTTTTTTGTTTTTGATTTTTGATTTTTTTTGGTTGTTTTTTTTAAAGAGAAAGGAAAGCTGATTTTTACAAAATGAAAATCTTTTTTTTTTTGTTTTTTTAAGAGAAAAATGGTTTGATGTACAAATGAAGATGAATTTTTTTGGATTTTTATTTTTTTCTAATTTTTTCGTTTTTTAATATGCATGAATCTAGTGCAACTAAATGAATGCAAAGATTAACTACAAATTTTTTGTCCTTAGTGGCTCCTAAGCCGAAATTATAAAGTGACATGTTTGATTACTTAAAACAAAAGATTTCTCAGCCAGGTTAGGGACAGGAGTTATCGGTGCATCAAGAATCACCTTAGAAATGTAACCGAAGGTTTAAGTACCTTCATAATAGCAACCGATATAATATTTACGAATCACCGTAATATTTATAAGCGGTTATTTATCTATCGTAGTCTAGACACCAAAAAATAATTCGTTACAAATATATCAACTATCACAATATAATTAAGCCCTAAATGAGCCCGTGACTCCCTTAAGTCCAACGACTAACCGTTATTATTAGTCTGATTCTACGATGATATGCAATTTTCTGGGGTAAGGAAGGGTAATGAATTCCCCACCTTATGTGAATTGGAGTGTGCCCTTAAGAAAAGAAAATAAAATGATATGAATGCAAAATAGAAATTAAACGTGATATTAGCAATGCAACCATGAATGACTTTTTATTTTGTTTTTGGATTTTTTATGCCAATGCGAGCAAAAAACAATGCAATTAAAATAAAGGGGTTAAAACACGATACCTGAGCGTGCAGACTCTATTAGCAAATTTTTTTAAGCAGTAATTTTTTTAGCAAGCAAGCGCAAATAAAGCGAGACCAGGCAAAGCGATCCAACAAAGCAAAGCAAGCGATTCCTTATTTTATCTACTTTGACTACCTGAAAAGGAAGACGAGATATAAACAATTGAAAGGAGAAAGTTTTTTTTAAAATAGAAAATCAAAATAAAAACAAAATAAAACTAAAAACAATAAGAGGGAAAAACAAAATAAAATGCAAAGGAAATGTTGTTTTTTTAAAAAGAAATGAACGAAACAACCACACTAAAAATCTCAAAAGAAAAATAAACCAATCAAGACAAGCTATCCAAAACCCCAAGAGTAACAAAACAAAGAAAACTAAAACTCCTTTTTTAAAAAAAAAAAAAGAGGAAGAAGATATAAAACAAAAGATAATACAACTTGGTCCACTTAAAATAAAACACGGCAATTAGTTCTAGAGTGTTCTTTGAAAATCCTAAGCGAAGAGGGGAGAGTTCGATTTTGGTTTTCGTGGACTCGGTTGAGGGCAGAGGGTTCGTGAAATTGAGATTTTGAGGAAGTGGCGATTTGTTGATGGACTATTCTAACAGTTGTGTTGGAGTTCAGATTTGTTGTGGGTGATTGGTTTTAATTTTGGCGAGGTGAACACTGGTGAAGATCAATTGCAGGTGGGGGAGTTTGATATAGTTTTGAATTGGTGACTTGGGGCTCGGGAGTATTTGGTTTAAGGATGCGAAGATGGCGTTGGTGAATTGGATTCAGGCGCTCAGAAGTGATTTTTGGTGATGGATTTCATAGGCGGCTTGATCGCGATGCACAAGCGAAGGTCTATCTGGAGGAATTGAGGGTTTCGGTGGGCGATTTTGGGGTTCGAGTGTATGTAGTGAATTGCGGTGATTAGAAGTATGCCAGAATTAGGCAGAGGCTGGTTTGTGGGGTTCGAAGTGTAACTTGGAGGGTGGAAGGTTTGGTATTTTGTTTGTTTTTAGTGGTGCGGTTTGGGATGGGATAGGGGTTAGGAGTTGATTTGCAATAGGAGTCGAAGAGATTGAATTGGGATTTGGTTGGTCTTGGGTGGTGACTGTTTTGGAAGTGAACTTGCGTGTGTCAGTGAAAGGGAATACTGATGGTGAGCTGAAGTAGGTTTTGTGGAGTTTGTTTTGGCGGTTAGGATGTGTTAAATTGAAATGGTTGTAGGGAGAGTTCGGCAGTTTGTGGTTTTAATGGTTGATCGAGAGTGGCAGTTGTGTTCTGGTGCTAGTGGTTTGATGGAAAAGTAGTATGGTGATGTTGTGAAGTGGGAATGGTTGATGTAGACACAGGGAGGTAGAGGAGTGTTGTTGTGGCTTGCTTCAGTTTAATGGTTGTTTGTCAAGAGTGGTGGAGGAAAAGATGATGGCTAGAGTGGATTTGGTTGGGTTTGAGTTTGTGTTTACTGGTTTGGCCGAGTTTTAGCAATCACAAAATGTGAACTTGCTTGTGGTTTTGAAGAATTGAAGTGAACGTTGTCTAGAATGTTGTTGTGATGAAATGAGATTGTAAAAAATGTTATTAACTCAAATTTTGATTGATATGTAAAAACAAAACCACTGAAGTGAAATAGTGCACCTTCCTTTCTATGTAAACAGAAATCTGGATGTAGCAAGAGTCTTTTTTTTGAAACAGAAGGAAAAATGAGCACCCTCTTTAAAGTGAAATTGAAAGGATGGTAAAAAAGAAAATGAATGCCACTGTTTTAACAAAACTGAAACAGACTGGAAGAACGAACAGAAGTGCACAATGAACACAGTTTAAAAAAAATGAAAATTAACAAATAAACTGAAATGAAACAAAACACAATCCAACACACACGACAGAAAAAATGAAACAACAAAGAATCAACACAAACAAAAGAGAAACAAAATACAAAATCTAGAACAAGAAAACAAGTTTTTTTTAGAAGAACAACAAACAAACACACAAACACAAAACTACTAAAATAAACAAAAACAACAAACACAAAATGCAACACGCACAACACTGTTTTCTTAAGAGAATCAAACAAGAAAAATAATTCGAAGATTAAAATCAAAATTAAATTCTACCCCGGACAACGGCGCTAAAAACTTGTTCGCAAAACGATTATTCTATCACTTAGAAAACCGTCGCATGAAATACTGTAATAATACTGCAAGAGCACGGCGTACAATTGTTAGTACGGAGTGAGTACGGGTAGATCCATGGGGAAAGAAACAACTTCAATCTTACTCAATCAAATTAAACCAAACTTTGGATTGTTTACTAACAAAAACTAAAGAAAACTAGCAACTAAGTTGAGGGTTAATATGAGATTAGAGAGCAATTTAGAGGTAAATCCCCTCTCATATTTATGTAAATCAACAAAAGTACAATCTATGATCTCTATTTTTAATATTAAGTGATATAAATGTTGCATTTACCATAAGTGTAGTTTATTTATGTTATTAGTTAACATAACATAAACTATCAAACTATAACACAACACTTAAACCACTCATTGTTCTCATGAAAATGACAACATAGCAAAATCTATTTTAAGTATGATCTATTCACTATTGTAATTAGTCACATAGATCATTGAATTTTGTTCTTGCTTATATTTCATAATCAAAAACCACTTAGCAAATATTGATGTAACTTGTGTTTATATTGAATAAGAATAGCTTATTTGCAAATGCAACATAAGCTATCAAACTCATATGTATAAACTTACATCAATATCCACTATCAAGAAGTACAAAATGAGAGATCACAAATCATATAAATGTTGAACTTACATAAAATTAGGGAGCTTCATTACCCCTAAATTGTAGGGGCTTAGCTTCTAATGTATGTTATCAAATTAACACATGTAAGTTTCAGCATTGGAAAAGAAAGCAAAATGGAAGATAATCTAAATAGAACAAGAAAAGAACTAAACTATGTGCATGTAAATAAATTTAAACTATGAACATGAAGTAGAGAGCATGTAAATAAATCTAAACTATGAACATAAAGTAGAGCATAGAAATTAAAAGAAACATAAGATAGACAAAAAAGAAATAGGCTTGGAAGCCATTTTTATTTATTTGATCACTTACATTTTCATATGCTAAAAAGAAGATACAAAATACATGAAACATAGGGGTATATATACATGATCTAAAACCCTAATCACTTTCCTTGGGAATTCCCCAAAATGCCCATTCATGAAGCTTCAAATTGATACTAGCCACTAATATGTCATGTAGAATGCATGAGGCCTTTTGTCCCATTCAATAATATGAAGCTTAAGAGCAAGTGGGCTACTTGAAAGATGGGCCCTCCACTATCCATAAGATGAATTAATTCTTTGCCTCCTCTTATGTATGTGAATGCTTTCCTTCATCTCTTCATGTGTATATATCATTTTAGCTCCTAAATTCCTACAAGAGTTAATAACAAGGAACAAGTAAAAGATTTCACAAATTAAAAGATGCACAAGTGACCCCCTTTTTTTTCCAAATTAAGCGATGATTTTGAAAATATTTAAAACATGGTTTGATCATACAAAATACCCAAAAATGTTCATTAATTAAACTAAACAAGAATAAATATGTGAATATAAATGTCCATTTTTACGTGCACATCACGCCGCCTACAGAGAGTCGTTCGCTCCAAACCGAGCCTATAACTTAACTGCCAGCAAAGGCAATACATATGTCCTTAGAAATACGGGGTTAAGGCTCCCTTCACTTTTGGAATGGCAAATGATGTCCCAAGAAATCCAATAGTGACGATAAGCATTATCCTTTTTGCTTTAGAAAAAGGATGATGCCAAAGAGTGATAAGAACGGAAGAAGCAAGTAGGAGTCATAGTTGCAAAGACATACGACCCTAAAGAGTCAAGGATAGACTTGATGAGAACAAGTCTACCTGTTTGAGATAAAAGAGTCACAACGAATGATCTTACTCCTGGCTTTGTCACCCAGGGGGTCGAAAATGGCATTGAGCTTCTGACCTCGATGAAGAACAATACTTAGATAAGGCAAGGGAGGCGGCCTTGAAACATGTGAAGGATTCGGTATAAACGGATCTTACTAGAGACAAGTCATGTGCAAGCATGAAAAACTTTTAGCATAGTTAACAAGTTGGGTCGATCACCTCTCGTACTGCTAGATGAGGCAAAGGAGACGGCGGACAAAGCGATGACTACCATTAGTGGAAATGATAATGTCGTCAGCGAAAGATAAAGAAGAGATTAGAGGGCAGACCTAGGAATGCCAAACTTCTGAATCTGACCTGCTATCGTAAGTGAATTAATTCATGCACGAAAGCCTCAGCAGCAATAATGAAGAGGGTTTTGGACAGAGGGTCTCCCTGATGAAGTCCGCTTCCTGCCTTGAAATACCGGTTTGTCGACCCGTTAAGGAGGAAAGAAAACCAACAGTTGGATATGAGCCTCCAAATAACATCGATAAGGGGTTCTGGAAAGTCGAAAGCCCTCAGAACCTTGATGAGAAAAAACTAAGACATGCGATCATACCTCCTAAATAATGGTTAAGCTCCCCGCTTAATATCCTTTTTTTAGTACTCCCCTTTTTGAAAATTTATTTCATGAACAAAGAAAATTCTTTTCCCTTTTGTAGATTTTTATCTTAATCCCATCATTTCTGTTGCATTGCATGTACCGGTTTCTTCTCTATTTCATTTTGCTATAGCCGAAGAAAGAATAGTAACAATTCTTTTGTAGATGATAGAAAATTCCTATTACAAGTTAGATGCAATGAAAATTAACAATGATACAATGGATTAATGGTCAGGGAAGTGAAAGAAAACTAGCATAATTCCTTGAACCTTACAGGTGCAATAAGTCAAAAAACAAACGCATTTCCTTCTTCCAAATTACAAGCTAAAGAAAATACTTGCAATCCACTAATGAACCCATGCTTACTTGCTAGGTATTTGGAATCATATTCCTTAGCTTTTTGTCTTCCAATTCCATTTGCAACTGTGAATTAAAAATGCAATGATTAATGTATCTTCAAATGATTTCTAAATGATAACAGCTCTTGCATTCCAAGATGATGAAGCTTAAAAAGATCTAAAGTGAGTGTCCTCAAACTTTTAATTATGAAAATTGGAAATGAATCTCTTGAATAGTGAAGCTAGGATAAACATTATGGAAAATGCACTATCAAATGTTTTTAATTTTTCAAACCGCACTAGCTAAAAGATAGACAAAAAGGAATACAAACTGCTCGGGTTACAAGCTTACATTGTGAATATATCCAATCTGAAGTTTAATTTCTGAATATGTGTGTGTAACATAGTCTACACACTTCATAATATTTTGTGGAAAATATTCTTTTAAACTTGAACATGATTTAACATCAAGATGTGTGTTATAGTGAAAAGTTCAATGAAGATTTTATCAGTTTATTATGGAAGTACCGAGCTACCTTGAAATATTGAACTGCTTTAGTAGTTACCATGCTAATGTGCTAAATTCATGGCCAAAGGTCGATTACATTCTGAGTTTGGATAAAACATATTAATTCTCCAAAAAAATTGAATTTATTTGAAAGTAATTTGTCATTATTTACGAATTTACACCATAGTGTGGACCCCAATGGTACCTATAGTAGAGTATTAAATGTCCAGTTTCACTTTTTATTTGCTAAATTGTCATTCATATCTTGATATTTAGGTCGATAGACTAGGTAATAACTTCGCAGACAAGTCCAACTAGTAGCTGTAACACCCCGAATTTCAGTTAATACTAACATTCACAAACTAAAGAATAAATAATCCTAGATGTGGGAATTAAGGGAAACGGGTTGCGCCATTGTGTTCATCTCAGAATTCTGGTTGAGATAGAGTCCGAGTTTGCGTGATTTGGAGTCCGTATGACCCAGTTATGGCCCAACAAAGTTTTCAAAAAAATTCAAGTTCAAAAACTAGAGCAAAATTCGAAATTCAACACACAGGGGGCAAGGCGGGAAAATTCCCGTGCAGGCCAAGTCGACAGGGGTGTCGACTGCCCAGTCGACACCGCCCTAACCCATGTCGACTGCCCAGTCAACACGGGTGTCGACCTGGGTACTCGGCCAGGTTGGCCTGGGTGCAGTCTGAAGGGGTTTGGGCTGTGTTTTGGGGCTTGTGACGAGATTTGATGGCTCTAAACTAATCTAGGGTTAATCTAAGGGCATAAACTACATCCTAAATCTATAAATACACCCTAAAACTACCCTAATCCATACTAAAAATAGATACAACGTCATCATGCCGTCAAAATGCAACTTAGAAGGAGCCTCCACAAATTAGAGAGGAAGATAGCTTCTCAAATCAACTTCTAATCAACTCTAGCAACTAAATCTTCTTCATAGGAGTTCTAATCAACAAGTTGTGAGTTTCTATGTCTTTAGCAAGCAATTGCTAAACTAATTATGATAGGATGTAATGAGGTTATGGTTATGAATGTGGATCAATGTAAGTTATGTTATCATATGCTATGTGCTCATGATGTTAGTTATGCAAGTTTTATGCTATATGTCTATGATGCTAGTTATGCAAGTTTTATGCTATATGTTCATGATGCTAGTTATGCAAATCACTATGATAAACATTGATCCATTATGACACCATGTTATGCAAGTTTGGTGTTTGATTATATGCAAGTTCATATATGACATGTTATGCAAGTTTGGTGTTTGATTATATGCAAGTTCATATATGACATGTTATGCAAGTTTGGTGTTTGATTATATGCAAGTAACATGTGCAAGTTTACACCTTTGTATGATATGCATACATATGCAAGTTTACTCCTTTGTATGTCATGCATATATATGCATGTTTACCCCTTTTTATGATATGAGTAACATATGCAAGTTCGTCCCTTTTTAGACCTATGACATGTATGCAAGTTTATCCGTTTATGATAGGTCTATGACATGAATATCTATGCAAGTTACCCTCTTTATGACATATGTGATTCATGCAAGTTTGGGTTGATTATTTATGCTAGTTGGGTTTGATGCTATGGTCATATATGCAAGTTGACACCTTTGAAACCCATGTTGATGCTAATGTTATGCTAAGTTGAACCCATTGTATTTGTGATGAATCTTCCCTTTTAAGTATGTCATGTTAGCGTATTACGTGGGGAACGATGGGGTTAATACTCATGTTAACAAAATTGTGGTGAAATTGGTATGATGTTGCATACCATAAGTGGATGGACATAATTGAGTCAATTATGTACATCATTAAATTGGAATTAATTAGGTAAAATTAATTCAAAATATGGGGGTGATTAATTAGGTGTAATTAATCGACTAAGACACGAGGTTGGACCCTTTTGTAGCAAAAGACTGCCCGGACCCGACCGGCAAATCCAGCGGCTACAAATGATTGGCCCAATGTGAGAGGTCTTAGGCATAAACTAAATACGTGACAAGTGTAAAGACACGAGGTTAGACTCGGTTATGGCGTAAGGCTGCCCGGACCCGACCGGACAATCCAGCTGCCATAAAAGATAGTCTAATGTGAGAGGTCTTTGCAAAGGTTACGGTCTTAATCAATTAAGAAACACTTAACCAGATAAGCATGTAGTGGGGCATGAGGGGTTAAGTGGGTGCCTTGGGTGGCATATGGAAAAATCTAGTGGTTGCCTTGGGTGGCAATAGAAAATACGATTAGAATACTTAACCAAAGTGGAAACATGTAATTAAACATGATTAAAGGGTTAAGAGGGATACACTAGAGGGAGCAAGCTTAGGTGGGTAGCTTGTGGGGGCCCATTTCAACCAGTAACCCATATGTATCTTTGTGGGCTCGACCCATGTCGAGGACGGGACACGCGTACTGGGCTTGACTATAAGAGGCCAAAACGGGTTAGCGGAGGCAACGCAAGTCCAACGAGTTTCATATGCGTGTGTGGACCCGGGCTGGTAGGTAAGACGTTGTTGCATCGTGTAGGTATAAGCCGTGCATCAGTGTTGGTATAGGGTTGCCACTTTAGGGAATGATACACCCCACTGTGGGACCAGCACGGATATCTACGTTAGGGAGCCGATCGCTTGGGGAGTAGTGGGTACACCTAGTGGAGATAGGGGCAGACGGCACCTATGTGGTCAGCTAGGGGTACACGAAACTACTAGTTAAATTTTCTAAGTCCTTGGGTGGGATCAACCTTTAAGTTAGGAATGACTGGTGTGGTGCAGTTTAGTAATTATCCTTGGGTGGGTAGATGCGTCTTTACCGTTATCTTGGTTCTTCCTATGTCTAGTTGGCTGCTTAGTGTAGTCATTTATCCCCAGTCGTTATCGTACCAAGTTTATATCATACCCTAATTACTTTAACGATTGTATTGTTAAAGTTATAGGACTCGCTCAGACTTATGTCTGACCCCGTTGTTTTTATATTCCCCCCCCCCTCAGGTCCTCAGGTTGGGCCTAGCACTAGTGGGCTTTGATCAGATTGCTTTATCTATCTTTTGGAGCTTGGACCGTTGATGTAAAGCTCAGCTTATCTTTTCTATTATGGCTATTAGTATGTAGTGGGATTATGTACTTATGTTTTTATCGAGATGGGTATTTTGTACTTGACTCTTGTTGGTTTTTGATATGTAACCAAACATGTTTACCTTCTGCTGCAATGAAATGATGTTTTAAATTTCAAGTATTACTTATATCTGTCTTGTTGTAATTTTTCTGTTCTATATTCACTTAAAATACTCCACCGAAGTTAAGGCATTCCCTTAGTGAGTGACCTTAGCGGGTGTGGGGTGTTACACGTGGTATCAGAGCTAAAGGTTACCAGAACAGATATTTTTTTTAGAAAAACTATTTTTCTAAAAACATTTTTGGAAGAAGTATTTTCAAAAACATGTCTTTTAAGAGAAAAGTTTTTGAAAGAAAAGCATAATCCCCAATAGCCATATCTTTATCTTTCGAATTCTCCGTTTTGAATCTTTCCTTTTTCGTTTCAGCATGGCTGAAGATCTTAACTTTCCAGAGGGTGTGACGATACCAGTATGGTATTGGAGATTGATGGAGGCTAGGGCCGCCGCTGCGGGTCCAGCAAATGTTCCTCCACCACCAGTCGCACCCGATCTTCCTCCCCCTCCTCCTCCTCGTGCGGATACTTTTGCTAAGACTTGCAAGGAATTTAAGGCTATGGGCGGGAAACCTTTTCAAGGATCAGAAACTTTTGTGGAAGCTAGGGATTGGCTTAAGGAAACAGAAGAGTTGATAGACATCTTTGAGATGGAAGAAGGAAAGAAAGTCAAGTTAGCTGCTTGGTTAATGAAGGGTGAGGCCTCGTTCTAGTGGGAGGTCACTAATGGAGAACGCCTAGTTGACTCTTGGGCGGATTTCAGGCAAAGGTTTGAGGCGTAGTTTCTTTCACGTGCGGAAGAAAATCTTTATATGGTAAGGTTCTTGACATTAAAGTAAGGAAACTTATCAGTGAAGGAATATGTCAACAAGTTTAATCAGCTAGCAAGATTTGGCATAGACATGGTGAATATACCGGAGAAGAAGGCTTTGAGGTTCGTTAAGGGCTTGAATGAACCGATGCATGGATTAGCTATGACTCATATCCCTATGGGGGCCACCTTTGAGAAGCTAGTAGACATGGCACTCATGCATGAGGAAGAGAAGGGTCCCAATGCTAATAAGGCACCCGAGAAGAAAGGAGATCAGAAGAGACCTCAACAACAACAGCAAAACAAGGGTGGGAAAGGCAACGGTGGCAAGGGAAAGAAGAAGTGCTTCAACTGTGGGACACCAGGCCACCTCAGCAAAGATTGTCGGAAGAAGAAGAAGAAGACTGGCTGCTTCCACTGTGGCGAAGCAGGGCATCTAGTTAAGGACTGCCCTAAGAAGGGGCAGAGGACGGGATCTACCTCAGGGGGACAGGTGCAGGCTCTTATGGCACCAGGTCAGGCAAGGGGGCATGTTCAGGCTCTCACGGTTCCACCGATTCAGGAAAGAGGTAGAACTATTTCCGTTGAAAGTCTGGTTTTTCTGTTTGATCATCCTGTCCGTACTTTATTCGACTCTGGCGCATCGCATTCGTTTATATCATCATTATTAGTTGTGTCACTGCACTTAGACACCAGTCTAGTAGATGATCCCTTGGTTGTTTCAAACCCAATTGGGGGCTCCACTATTTGTCCATGATATGTTTGGGTTTGAAGATTCCCATACTTAGCATTGAGTTTAGATGTGATGCTTTTGTTTTGGGCTTCACGGGCTATGGGTTGATTTTGGGCATGGACTGGTTATCCAGTAATGGTGCCGTTCTTGATTGCGAAAGGAGAGTTGTTAGGCTCATGACCCGCTTGGGTAACACTCTCGAGATTTCTTATAATCCCATGGATTCTATTATGCTAAGTTATCTTGAATCGCTTGACGCTTCGGTCGAGAGTTTGCGATCTGTTAGAGTGGTCCGGGAATACTCGGATGTGTTTGAGGAGGTGAAGGGCTTACCTCCGAAGCGGGAGATAGACTTCCGAATATATCTGGTGGACAATGCTAAGCCAGTATCTTTGCTAGTGCACCAAATGGCTCCTCGTGAGAGGAGGGAACTCCATAAGCAAGTAGGGGAGTTGCTTGAGAAGGGGTTCATAAGACGAAGTATATCGGAGTGGGGTGCTCCAGTAGTTTTTTCCACGAAGGCGGATGGGTACCTCAGACTTTGTGTAGACTATAGAGAACTCAACAAACTTACAAAGAAGAATAGACACCCATTGCCGAGGATTGATGATCTCTTTGATCAGTTGGTTGGCGCCTCAGTGTTTTCGCAGTTGGACTTAGCCACGGGGTTTCATCAGTTGAGAGTGGCTGAGGATAGCATAGACAAGACTGCCTTTAGGACTCCGGATGGTTTCTATGAGTGGATGGTGATGCCCTTTGGTTTGACGAACGCCCCTGCATACTTTTTTGATTTGATGAGTAGGGTGTTCGGGGAGTACCTTAATAAGTTCGTGGTGGTCTTTGTGGATGACATCTTGGTATTTTCTAAGAGTGAAGAAGAGCATGCCCTACATCTTAGGGAAGTGTTTGAGACTCTTTGAGCGCATAGCCTTAAGGCTAAATTCTCTAAATGTCACTTTTGGAGGAAGGAGGTGCAGTTCTTAGGGCACGTGGTCTCTAAGGAAGGGATAGCTGTGGATCCCGCTAAGGTAGTATCCATCCAAGATTGGAAGGTTCTGAAGGATGCTACCGAGGTGAGGAGTTTCTTGGGGTTGGCTGGCTACTATAGGAAGTTTATCAAGGACTTCACGAAGATATCAGCCCCATTAACTCGCTTGATGAAGAAGAATCTAGTTTTCACATGGGACGTAGATTGTGATGATGCATTCCAACGGTTAAAGAGAGCTTTAACCACAGCTCCAGTCTTAGTGCTGCCGGATGGGAGTAAGCCATTTGTTTTTTATACCGATGCTTGTGGGAAAGGACTAGGCGCAGTCTTAATGCAAGAGGGAAGGGTAATAGCCTATGGGGGAAGGCAGTTGAGAGTGCATGAGAAAATTTACCCTACGCATGATCTAGAGTTGGCCGCTATTGTTTTTGCGCTTAAGACTTGGCGCCATTATCTTCTTGGCGAGAGGTTCGAATTGTTCACCGACCATAAATCTTTGAAGTACTTGTTTTCTCAGAAGGATTTGAACTTAAGACAGCAAAGGTGGATGGAGTTCTTAGCATCCTATGATTTCGAGATAGCGTATACCCCTGGCAAGGGTAACGTGGTGGCGGACGCCTTAAGCAGAAAAAGGTTGTCCTTGAGTCCATTGTTCGTGGAACGACGAAGCTTGGAATTTATCTCGATGTTTGACTTCAGACCTTCCGTTGACTTTGTACCCGGTTTGCTAGCATCCTTAGAGGTCAGACCTACTCTTTTGGGACAGATTGGCGAGGCACAGCGGGACGACCCACAGTTGGTTGAGTTGGTAGAGAGGCTCATAAGGGGGGAGTCGTCCAGCCATTTGAGTAGGTACACCCTAGATGATAAGGGGTGGTTGCGTAGAGATGGTAGACTTTGTGTACCGCAAGACGAGGGTTTGAAGAAGGCTGTTCTTGATGATGCACATCGTTCGAAGATGACCATTCATCCCGGTGGGGACAAGATGTACCAAGACATGAAGCGAGTTTTCTTTTGGGCCGGTATGAAGAAGGATGTGGCCGAGTATGTCGCTAGATGTTTGGTGTGCCAACAAGTAAAAGCGGAGCAAAAGAAACCCGGTGGGTTGCTTCACTCATTGGAGGTTCCGCAATGGAAGTGGGATAGCGTCTCGATGGATTTTATCGATGGATTACCGAGATCGAGGAAGGGTAATACGGGAATTTGGGTTGTGGTAGACAGACTTACTAAGAGCGCCCATTTTATACCCGTGAAGAGTAAGAGGACTGCTCCATGGCTAGCTTCAGTCTACATTCGAGAGATAGTTCGGTTACATGGTGTACCTTCTAGCATAGTGAGCGATCGAGATCCTATCTTCACTAGCGAGTTTTGGAAGAGTTTGCAAGAGGCGGTAGGGACTCAGTTGTGTTGGAGCACCGCATATCATCCTCAGACGGACGACTAGACCGAGAGGGTGAACCGTATTCTAGAAGACCGTTTGAGGCTATGTATCTTAGATTTTGGAGGTACATGGGAAGAGCATCTTCCATTGGTGGAGTTCGCGTATAATAACAGCTTTCAGTCTAGTATTGGTATGGCTCCATTCGAAGCTCTTTATGGAAGGCCTTGTCGATCACCTACATGTTGGTGGGAATCTACGGATAAGATCCTGCTTGGGCCTGATATGGTTAGAGAGACTTCGGAAAAGATTGATTTGATTCGAAGAAGGATGAAAGCGGCGCAAGACAGACAGAAATCCTACGCGGATAAGAGGAGGACAGATCTTGAGTTTGATGTTGGGGACATGGTCTTTGTCAAAGTATCTCCATTACGGAATGTTGTTCGCTTCGGGTCCATTGGGAAGTTATCACCAAGGTTTGTAGGGTCGTTTCCTATTAAGGAAAAGATTGGACAGATGGCATATAGAGTAGAGTTGCCCGAGAGACTTAGTGGTGTACATGACGTATTCCATGTGTCGCATTTGAGGAAGTGCCTACATGAGACCGCGGAGGTGGTAGAGCCGAGCTTGCTTAGAGAAGTGGAGGTAGAGCGTGATGCGACGATTCGTCGAGCTCCTACTCGCATCCTTGGGTCAGAGACTAGGAAGTTGAGAAACAGAGAGGTTCAACTAGTCAAAGTGCAATGGGGAGACGACGAGAGCAACGCTACTTGGGAGACAGAAGTGAAGATGCGTTCTTTGTACCCATTCCTTTTTGAGGGTATGTCTTTTAACTTCTCCTTTATCTCTTATCTTGTGCTTATCTTATCTTTAGTATGTCCTCTCGTTAGTACTTTTGACCTTTAGATAGGGTAAACCTATGGTTGAAACAAGTGTTTGAGACATGTTATGTATGATGGATACATGTGGATGCAAGTGTTTGCTAGTGGTTGCTGGTGGATGCATATACACACTAGATCGGTTCAGTCACTTCATATTGCATATTGCATATAAATTGTGTGTATGTAGCTAGTTGATGGATGTATAAGGGTTGCGTTATCAAATGGATGATGCATTTTTATTGTGAATGATTGTGCACTCATGTAGAAATAGTATGTGTCGATAGGGTTCTTTCGCATACATATTGGATGCATGGCACTATCATGGTTTGCATTAAGGAGGTCAACTGAATCAGTAGACCGCCTGATTTTGCATTAGGCAGGGAACATATACACACATTTTTTGCATATGTTCATACGTCATTAGAAATTTTAAGGACAATGGATGCCACTGTTTGATGGTTTAGTAGATGGTTGTTTGGATTGTAGGATACGTTCTTCTGGACTTAGAGATTTCGGGAACGAAATCCTTTAAGTAGGGGAGAATGTAACACCCCGAATTTCAGTTAATATTAACATTCACAAATTAAAGAATAACTAATCCCAGATGTGGGAATTAAGGGAAACGGGTTGCGCCATTGTGTTCGTCTCGGAATTCTGGTTAAGATAGAGTCCGAGTTTGTGTGATTTGGAGTCTGTATGACCCAGTTATGGCCCAACAAAGTTTTCAGAAAAATTCAAGTTCAAAAACTAGAGCAAAATTCGAAATTCAACACACAGGGGGCAAGGCGGGAAAATTCCCGCGCACGCCAAGTTGACACCGCCCCAACCCATGTCGACTGCCCATTCGACACGGGTGTCGACCTGGGTACTCGGCCAGGTTGGCCTGGGTGTAGTCTGAAGGGGTTTGGGCTGTGTTTTGGGGCTTGTGACGAGATCTGATGGCTCTAAACTAATCTAGGGTTAATCTAAGGGCCTAAACTACATCCTAAATCTATAAATACACCCTAAGACTACCCTAATCCATACTAAAAATAGATACAACGTCATCATGCAATCAAAATGCAACTTAGAAGGAGCCTCCACAAATTAGAGAGGAAGATAGCTTCTCAAATCAACTTCTAATCAACTCTAGCAAGTAAATCTTCTTCATAGGAGTGCTAATCAACAAGTTGTGAGTTTCTATGCCTTTAGCAAGCAATTGCTAAACTAATTATGATAGGATATAATGAGGTTATGGTTATGAATGTGGATCAATGCAAGTTATGTTATCATATGCTATGTGCTCATGATGTTAGTTATGCAAGTTTTATGCTATATGTCCATGATGCTAGTTATGCAAGTTTTATGCTATATGTTCATGATGCTAGTTATGCAAATCACTATGATAAACATTGATCCATTATGACACCATGTTATGCAAGTTTGGTGTTTGATTATATGCAAGTTCATATATGACATGTTATGCAAGTTTGGTGTTTGATTATATGCAAGTTCATATATGACATGTTATGCAAGTTTGGTGTTTGATTATATGCAAGTTCATATATGACATGTTGTGCAAGTTTGGTGTTTGATTATATGCAAGTAACATGTGCAAGTTTACACCTTTGTATGATATGCATACATATGCAAGTTTACCCCTTTGTATGTCATGCATATATATGCATGTTTACCCCTTTTTATGATATGAGTAACATATGCAAGTTCATCCCTTTTTAGACCTATGACATGTATGCAAGTTTATCCCTTTATGATAGGTCTATGACATGAACATCTATGCAAGTTACCCTCTTTATGACATATGTGATTCATGCAAGTTTGGGTTGATTATTTATGCTAGTTGGGTTTGATGCTATGGTCATATATGCAAGTTGACACCTTTAAAACCCATGTTGATGCTAATGTTATGCTAAGTTGAACCCATTGTATTTGTGATGAATCTTCCCTTTTAAGTATGTCATGTTAGCGTATTACGTGGGGAACGGTGGGGTTAATACTCATGTTAACAAAATTGTGGTGAAATTGGTATGATGTTGCATACCATAAGTGGATGGACATAATTAAGTTAATTATGTACATCATTAAATTGGAATTAATTAGGGGAAATTAATTCAAAATATGGGGGTGATTAATTAGGTGTAATTAATCAACTAAGACACGAGGTTGGACCCTTTTGTAGCATAAGACTGCCCGGACCCGACCGGCAAATCCAGCGGGTACAAATGATTGGCCCAATGTGAGAGGTCTTAGGCATAAACTAAATACGTGACAAGTGTAAAGACACGAGGTTAGACTCGGTTATGGCGTAAGGCTGCCCGGACTCGACCGGCAAATCCAGCTGCCATAAAAGATAGTCTAATGTGAGAGGTCTTTGCAAAGGTTACGGTCTTAATCAATTAAGAAACACTTAACCAGATAAGCATGTAGTGGGGCATGAGGGGTTAAGTGGGTGCCTTGGGTGGCATGTGGAAAAATCTAGTGGTTGCCTTGGGTGGCAATAGAAAATACGATTAGAATACTTAACCAAAGTGGAAACATGTAATTAAACATGATTAAAGGGTTAAGTGGGATACACTAGAGGGAGCAAGCTTAGGTGGGTAGCTTGTGGGGGCCCATTTCAACCAGTAACCCATATGTATCTTTGTGGGCTCGACCCATGTCGAGGACGGGACACGCGTACTGGGCTTGACTATAAGAGGACAAAACGGGTTAGCGGTGGCAACGCAAGTCGAACGGGTTTCATATGCGTGTGTGGACCCGGGCTGGTAGGTAAGACGTTGTTGCATCGTGTAGGTATAAGCCGTGCATCAGTGTTGGTATCGGGTTGCCACTTTGGGGATTGATACACCCCACTGTGGGACCAGCACGGATATCTACGTTAGGGAGCCGATCGCTTGGGGAGTAGTGGGTACACCTAGTGGAGTTAGGGGCATACGGCACCTATGTGGTCAGCTAGGGGTACACGAAACTACTAGTTAAATTTTCTAAGTCCTTGGGTGGGATCAACCTTTAAGTTAGGAATGACTGGTGTGGTGCAGTTTAGTAATTATCCTTGGGTGGGTAGATGCGTCTTTACCGTTATCTTGGTTCTTCCTATGTCTAGTTGGCTGCTTAGTGTAGTCATTTATCCCCAGTCGTTACCGTACCAAGTTTATATCATACCCTAATTACTTTAACGATTGTATTGTTAAAGTTATAGGACTCGCTCAGACTTATGTCTGACCCCGTTGTTTTTATCTTCCCCCCCCCCTCAGGTCCTCAGGTTGGGCCTAGCACTAGTGGGCTTTGATCAGATTGCTTTATCAATCTTTTGGAGCTTGGACCGCTGATGTAAAGCTCAGCTTATCTTTTCTATTATGGCTATTAGTATGTAGTGGGATTATGTACTTATGTTTTTATCGAGATGGATATTTTGTACTTGACTCTTGTTGGTTTTTGATATGTAACCAAACATGTTTACCTTCTGCTGCAATGAAATGATGTTTTAAATTTCAAGTATTACTTATATCTGTCTTGTTGTAATTTTTCTGTTCTATATTCACTTAAAATACTCCACCGAAGTTAAGGCATTCCCTTAGTGAGTGACCTTAGCGGGTGTGGGGTGTTACAGTAGCATTCAGCCATATAAGTTCACCCAATAAAAAAACATTGAAAATATCACTCTATGGGTTTATATAACAAGTAGTAAACCTAGAGTACTTTGTTCAAATTAAACTTGAAAATTTTAAAGCTCTACTATTGCTTCTTTGAATGCTCTTGGGTGTGTTTTCCTTATGCATCCCTTTATGTGTTAAATTTTCTACAAGGGAACTAAAAGTTTGAATTGCACAATTAACATTATAATTGTCCATTTTCAGATCCAAATTTGAAGTAACCTTCCAGTTCAGTCTGCAATTGATTCTCCATATTAATGACTATAGTTCGAATTTTTTGACCAAGTTTTGGTTCTATGAAATGATTTGTTAGTTTTGTTGAATTTCCATCTCATTTGTACTTTATTTCCTACTTCCACTTTGAAACAATATTTGATGCTTTTATTAAGTAGTCAGTCTGTTGTGCAAACAATTTTTGCACTTTCAGTTCTTTGTACAATATTTGGTGATGTATTCATGCAATATCGGTGTTAAATGAAGTTCTTTGATTGTTATATTTTTTACTTTGTGCGTTGTGTTGTTTTATGTACTATAACAATATTTTTCTTGTCTAATTGATAGAATATTTGATGTTTCTAAGGGCTATAATGGGTGGATCCTAATTAATATGAAAGGCAGTTAGGGTAGGTTTAGTTTCGAGAAGATTTGGATGAGTTCAATCTGGGCTATCCCCTGATATTAGGCACACATTCCTATTTAAACTTATTATTAATATTAAGTCCTAAATAAAAGAACCGTTGACATAGACATGGTGTACATGCATATATGTCATTTATAGTTGTTAATTGTAATCATTTTAAAACCATTTTTTAAAAATAGGAATTAGTCTTTTCGAAAAATTTAACGTGTGTTTATTTGAAAATAATGAAAAACTACAATATTTTATTAAATTATAATGGAAAATAATAGTATATTTATTTAAATTAAAAATCTAAACGGTCGGTTTTCTTACCATTGTGTTGTTATACTAGTCAGTAAACATCTATCTCTAGTGTAAATTTTTTATTTTCCGAATTACTATAATTTTGGATGTATTATTCCCTTATCTAGATGCAATACACTAACTTTTTAGCTAAGTATGATCTTTGCAGTATTTCCATATTTTCAATCGTTTGACCTCAATTTTCATATAGCTGGATATACTAAATATTTTTTCACTGCCCAAACACTATTCAAAATTGTAGTATTGTCAAATGTTTGACCTTGAAATCTAGATACATAAAATTGCTTGTTTTTATACTACTTGCTCTCTAATTCATAATGTGACTAAGTCGGATGTCCACCTCACAAATTTAAACGTTTGATCAGCGACAAGTTCATTTTTTAAAACATCCTTTTAGCACTCCACCCTGACTTATTCTCAATTTTCACTCACAAATTTTCTCCCCAATGCTTAGAAACCGGGTTCCTAGTTTTATAAATCAATCAAATGACATCAAAACTGTTTGGTAAATGAGCAAAAAATGGACAATTAATCTTTCCTCTATACGCCTATTCCCAATAAACATAAGAAAATATCTTGGTTTGGTTTAGATATGGCTTAATTATTGGATAAATATATGAAGAAACAAAGAAGGAAAGAATCCATGAAGGACTGTTCAATTGCTTACAAAATTTTGTTAAAGATGGGCTTAATGAGCTCACCGATAAAGTCCATGTATCCACCTTGATTGTATATGATGACAAAAAACTAATATCGATCCTCTTGCTATATACATACTCTATGCAAACCAAGGTAGTTGTAATATATTGAAAGCTCAAGAGATGACGAGGGATGGTTATGGAGTAGCGCTTATTGGAAAGTTGTTAGTATAATGTAAATCATTTTGTAACTGCACTTGTTGTGGAATAGAAGGAATTGATATTGATAAACTAGATAATTAACAACGTAAGCAAAAAAAAAACTATAGCTGATGAAATTCAGGAAGATTCTATGTCGGAATGGAAGGTATAGATTAATCAATACAGTTATTTCTCTCCTAAGAAGCGATGAACAAATCTATGAGAATGATCGCGAGGCTCTATTTTCTGTATTTGGTTAAATAAAGGTTGATTAGACCAAGTTTATAAATCATGAAACAAAGAATTTTTGGCTTGGGCGATGACTAACCATCTTTTATGCACCTTATATTATATGACCCTTTTTGTTCTTTTGGGTCGACATTATATCATCAAACTATGAATCAATATCCATGAGATATACTGGAAGATAGTTCTTTAGTTTTATGCATTCTCCCCCTACTTTGTCTTGCCATATTATTTATGATGAATGGACACTATGACAAAGTCAACACATGAAAATTTATTCTCAACTACCGATTCAAACACCATTTCCTCCATGATCTCCATTTCCTACTCCATTGTGGAATAAGACCGTGCATACTACTCCGAAAGAGATAGCCATGATTATGACCACATCCAAATCCAAATGAATCTTTGATAGACTTAACTCACCATAATCATTGGGATCACAATAAATAATCAAAAGACGTTGGAGAAAAAGTTAAAGTAATTTAAGATACCGTTTTCGATTAAGATAAGGAAAATGGGTGTTTCCATCATCGCTTATGAAATTAATGCGAAAGGTTAGAGGTAAGTCCAGATCTACTTCAACATCTTCACCTTTTCATAACCTACCTCTGTCTCAAGTTTCTGCCTTACCTTCTCATGCATTTGTCCACAGTGTTAGATATACTCATCATTCTAGAGGTAATACTATAGTACCAGAACAACAATGATGATGAAGAAGAATCAATATGATGACCCAATATACCCAAGAAACAATACAATATATTCTATTTGAAGGTCAATCTATAACGGAAGCTGTGGTGGAAACAAGTGCTTAGAAGCAATGATCTGGAAAGTGGTAATAAGATCGTTAGCTTATTATGAGTACTATGAAAACAATAAAGGCTTAAACTACAATAATTTCTCGGTAAGCTTATGAGTGCTTTTAAATTCTAGTTTCTGAAGTTATTTAGACCACTATTATATGCTATGTTTATTTTGTTTGCATAACTTTTATGATAATGTAGGCATTCGGTTGATGTAGTGTAATGTTACTTTGAATTGTGTGACCAATATGTGATGTTTTAAAGATGAAAAATTGTGTTGTGTTACCTAAATGTAATGTTTTATCTATGTGATAATGTTTTAAAGACATATCTTATCATTGAATGTTTTTTCTACTTTTTGATCTCTTATTTATTCTTTTTTATAATGACCAAGAATGTGATATATGCATTTGCATATTGATAGAGAGGATATGTTATAGTTAGAGGGGATCTTCTTATTTACTTTTGAATAAATATTTGAATAAGGTTATATAGTTGTCATCATTAAGAAGAAAGGGATAGCCAAACCTCTCAGATTGGATTTTGTTGACAACAGTTATACAATCATATCGTAGATTTTATCTACTAATATATATATATATATATATATATATTAAGTAAGTCTTAAGCACACTGGGCATCGGAGAATCGATAGAGCTGAAATGGATAATTACTAAAAAGTTCAACATATGGAAAAATCGTTGTAAGGATCATATTATATTATTGTTTTAAGAAATTTGTACAATACTCATTAAGCGATATGAGCTAATATATTCATGTTAAATATTTTATTCACTCAAATCAAGTATTTAAATGAGTATTGAAATTCTTACAAGTTCATACATCTAGGAGAAATTTCAGACAACCGAGATCATGCCTTTCGAAATTCAAATTCTCGACTTTGTTTTCTTCAAAAGACAAATTTTTAGGTATGAAATCCGATATCAAAAGTTTAATGTGGGAAAACTAACTTTTTTGAACTTTTTGTTGATACCGAAATTTTCTCAACCAAACTATTTGTATGTTTAAATCACTTTCAACTACTAAATTTTGAAAAGATGTGTCTCTTCTTCTTTATTGAAAGCAATAATTTATGGATGGATTTTTCTAGAAAAGTACAACTCTTGAAGGTAACCTTTTATAAAATGTAAATATATTGTAGTTGTTAGACTTTTTAAAATCAATTCTTACTTTTTATTTCTCATATCTCTTACACTTTGCATTCTATTACTTTCAAAGTCACAAACTTGCTTTCAATATCACTATTATTTGTTCTATAGTATTGGTGAATTATTTCCTCAAAACTCACGTGCTTATACCCAAATATAGGAAGCTTTGTACTATAAGTCAAAATCAAAATTGTTTGAACACAAGATTGTCGAGTCAAGATTTCTTTTCTACTGCATATTCAACTAGGCTAAGTGAATATGCTTTTGGTTACTGGAAATCTTATGGGGGATCTGGCATTGGATGTAGGACAGGAGGTCTAACATGCTCTTCTTACTTTTTCTTTCTTTACATTTCTGTTCATCTGATTATATTGCACAATAGTGCATATATGTACATATATACATATATACGTACCAATAGTTTTATATATCCTTATATACTTTCAAATCCAATATTTTTTCTCTTAACGACTCTTTTAATGGTTTATTCTCTCTGAGTAACATTACGATCCCTAATATTCTCTGCTTATTCTCTGGCTTATTTTTCTTTCGCTTGTTCTACTACTCTTCACCTGACTTACTCTTGGCTTCGTTAGCAAGGCTCTCCGATTTTTCCTACTGTCTTTGGATTTTGGGGATTAGGGTTTTCTCTTGATGGTTGCTGGTGTCGATTTTGTGTTTCATGGGGTCTTTCTTCGTCCTTGTTCCGATTTAGGGGTTATTAAGGTGGTGCTAGCTCTGTTACGCTACGGCCCAATTTCCGTTTATGTGGACGGTTTCTTGACTATCGAGGTTCATGTGTCGTTGCTAGACTCTTTCGTGACACTCAATTGACATCGATTTGTGGTTATCGTGGATGTTGTCTTGGAATTGTCACCATGTTTCTCTGGGTCTCTTACGACGCCAGAATTTATTCACCTTGGGTTGGGCAGTGGTGTTGTTCCTCTTTGTGGTCCGCAGGATGGCTCTTCGTTTGTGCCTTTATCGAACAATGGGGAGTTCACCACCCCGTTTGTGCCGAGGCTATCATTTATTTATCGTGGTGGCCATGCCCCCAGTTGCTCTAGTGATGGGCTTCATGGTCGGTGTTGTTTGTTGCGATGTTGCAGTATTAAATGGTCTGGATGTCTGCTCCATTGTTTCGCTCGTTGGTTATGAGGAGGTGATGACCCATACCCAACACCGGACACTGAGTCGGCATTTCAGTTCTTTGTGTAAGTAGGTTCCTCATCTGTTTGGTCAGAGTGAAAGTACCTGGTTTCACTCTAGACGTTGTCGCCGATCTAGGCGGGCGAAGAAGGCAACCAAGGGTGGCTCATCTATTTCTTCTCCTGTTGATACTTCGTGTGTTGGTTGTATTGTTAATGGTGAAGATGTGGGTGCTCAAACCCCATGTCCACTAGTTTTACTCAATAGCTTTGAGGCCATTACAGCATATGATGATTCGTCTTCGTGGCACCACTTATTGGAGTTGGCGTAAATATTGCATTGCAAGTTCAGTTTGCAGCGTTGCACGGCCTATCAATCTGTGCCTTCATGTGCAGCCAGAGCTTTCTGTTCTTGGTGAGGCAACGTAGATTAAGCTTAGTCGGTTTGTGGTCCATTGTTCTCTTTACTTTGAAATGGTTGCTTATATGCTGCGGCATGTTCGTTTTTTGTTGATATTTCTGTTTCTGTTTTATTACTGCATTATGCCCTTTATTTGGGTTTGTGTATCGTGTGGATTCCATGCATGAGCTAGTCACCTCTTGTGCATTAGTTTTGCCTACTGCCATGCCTATGCAGCTCAATGTATTGCAGAGAGCTTTTTCTCTCTAGGCTTTGTTGGCCTTTTGGGTCTGTCACCTTTTATTTGAGATTGTGGTTATTTTGGGTTCTTCTCTTGGACCTATTTCGGCTGTCATTGTGTTGTTGTGTTTTGTCATTGCATTGGTTCGCTTGGCTCCGCGCCTTGCCATTGATTTTTTGAGCAAGCATTTGCTTGCTTGGCTTGCTATCGAGCCTCTTTTTCTTTCTGTTGATCATGTCGTTGAGCTTCTGCTTGCGTGGCTATTCAGTTGTTATGATTTGGTATTGGGGGCATTTGGGAATATCAGTGTTAGTTTTGTGGATCATCGTGTTGGTTGGATGGTCAAGTCACAACAAGGCCTTTTTTGTGTCGTTGATGATTCTAATTTTTTAGGTTTGGTTTGCTGGTTTCTGCTAGATTAGTCGGTGGTTAGATTGGGATTGGAATATTCGGGTTGGGTGATCTCCCAGTTGTAGACGTATAGCGGATCCTATGTTGGTCAACTATACAGTTTACCAGGGAGGTTGCCTCCCAGTGGTGTCTATACCATATGTAGACTGTCGGCGTTTCGTATTGGGGTCTTTACCTTTGCGGGATTGTCAATCTAAAGATAGTTTGACGTTGGTAAATTTCACATACGAATTTTTGTTGCATCATTCGAGCAACCCCATATTTTTTCCATCGGTTGGTATTACTGACCCATTGTATCCTGCTTGACCCACTGATTGTCCCATGTCCTCTGTCTCTGCTTCTTTCCCCTTCTTAGTAAAGACGATATAGTGATCACCAACGATCGCATATCTCGATTTACTAAGAACTCTTGTCCGACGTGGACTGGTGGTTCGTGATCTGTCCCTTTGTCGGCTTTCCCTTCTCGCTCCTCGCGTCATAGAACGAGAGTGTTTCCTCTCACTCCCCGCACCATTCACACTTGCTCCGTAGCGGCATCTAAGTAGATCTTTAGATCTACTCGACATACACTTTATCTTATCTGAGTTGTGTTTGGGTGCCCCCTCCCTTGGGAGCTTCTTCCTTTTTATTTTGTTTGAATTTCTCTCCTCTTCTTTTTCTTTTTTTGAATGAGGAATTTCTTGTTTCGGAATGTTCGTGGTATAGGCAACGATGCGTCAATGTATAGGCTTAAGAACATCATTAGGAAGCATGTTGTCTACCTGGTAGCACTTTTGGAGTCTTTTATGGGTCTAGAAGAGGTCACCAGGTCGGCATTGTCTCTTAGCTTTGGGGTGCCTTAGCCAATGTGTCTGGAAAGATTTGGATTCTTTGATCCAAAGACGTTGTGGTTCACTCTGTTTTCGACTTCGTTCAGCTTCTCTCAGTGGCTTGTTCATTTCCTTCTCTATCCTCCTCCTTTCTCTTCTAGGCAGTTCACGCAAATGTGATCGGACAGAGAGGTTGACTCTTTGGTCTGACATCCTCTCTCTTTCTAAATTGAATTTTGCAATCTCGGTCTTAGGAGGAGACTTCAATGTAGTCGCCTTCCAAGCAGAGAAGCAAGGAGGCATTGTTGTTAACCGTTCAGCGGTAGCGGATTTAACGCCTTCGCCATTTAGCTCGGGTCTTACGAGGTGTCTTTCATCGGATCAGATTTTGCTTGGTGAAATAACCAGGAAGTTCGTAACCGGGTTCTTTCTAGACTTGACAGAGTCTTCGGCTCGGAAGGTCCGTTCAACCTTCCCTTCTCGTTCTCCGTTACCCATTAGCATTGTACCTTCTCGGATCATGTTCCAATGATTATTCGTTGCTCTCTCTGGTCCTTCTTTTAGGTTCCAGTGTATGTGGAGATCTCACCACACTTTCCATCGGGTAGTGGCTCCCCTTTTGTTGCATTTTCTCATAAGTTGAAGCATCTAAAGGCCTACCTAAAGGTTTGGAATGTGAAAGTTTTTAATAATATATTCGACCATGTCAGGGCGGTCGCAGAGACTCTTATATTAGCAGAAACGTCCTTTGATGATGATCCCTCTTCTGAAAACAAGGAGGCATTGGCGCTTGCCCAGTTGGCCTTCTCGTTGGAGCTTCGTATCAAGAACGCCTATCTTTGCTAGAAGGCGAGGGTCAAGTGGGTGGTCGAAAGTGATACGAACTCCAAGTCCTTCCACTCTCCCATTCGTAAGAAGAATAATCTTCTTATGATTCACCAGTTCAACACTCCGATCTCTCTAAGGCTTCCACTCTGGAGGAAGTCAAAAAGACTATTCTTCCTCTTTTCCAATTCTTTTTTGGTTCCCCATCTATGTCAATTTCTAGTACGGCCTTACTAGCTTTCATCCCATGGTTGGTACTTCCTTTGGTGAGTATTGATCCTGTTGTACCTCCTTCCTCGAAATAAAGCTTCTGTCTTTCCATTTTATAAGGATAGTGCAAGCGGGCCTGATGGCTTTAAAGAGGCCTTTTTCCAGAGTGTCCGGGCAATCATTCAGTCAAACTTTTGTCTTGCTATTCGATTTTTCTTCTCTGGTGGAGTTCTCCCTCAACGTTGGAATTCCACCAATTTGGTTCTTATCCCGAAACGCAAAAATCTCCGTTCGTGCGTGGATTTTCGTCCAGTCAGTTACTGTTATTTCTATAACAATGTTATCTCGAAGGTTCTAGCAACTCGGCTAGCTTCGTTACTTAAACGTATCATTTCCTCTTCTCAGGCTAGGTTTGTAAAAAGACGCTTGATTATGGATTATGTCCTTTAAGCCCAGGAACTGGTTTCTCGGATCGATCAGAAGGTCAGAGGTTCTAATGTGGTCATTAAGATAGACATGGCTAAGGCTTACGATCACATGTCCCAGTTTTTTATCATTAAGGCTCTGAGGGCATTCAACTTTCCGGAACCCCTTATCGATATTATCTGGAGGCTCATTTCCAACTGTTGGTTTTCCATTCTCATCAACGAATCGATCAACGGGTATTTCAAGGTGGGAAGGGGACTTCGTCAGGGAGGCCCTCTTTCCCCTTCTCTTTTTGTTATCGCTACCGAGGCTTTCGTACGTGGGTTACACTCACTTACAATAGCGAGTCAGATTCAGCGGTTTGGAATCCCTTTGGATTGCCCACTTATTTCTTCGCTATCTTTTGTTAACGATATTATCATTTTTACGAATGGCAGTCGTCGCTCAGTCTATCATCTTCTTAGTATCATCAGTAGTACGAGAGGTGTTCGGGACAACTCGTTAACTCGGCGAAGATTTGCTTCCTCCTGGCTAAGGACTCGTCTCAAGTTAGATCTTCTTGGATTGAAAGCTTCATTGGTTTCAACTATGCTTCCCTTACCTTGGTATTGTTCTATACAAAGGTCGGAAGCTCAACGCCATTTTCGATCCCCTGACTGATAAAGCCAGTGGAAAGATCATTTGTTGGAATGTGTCTCTTCTTTCTCAGGTAGTTAGACTGGTACTCATAATGTCTGTGTTAGACTCTATAGGATCGCATGTCTTTGCTGCTATGACTCCTACTTCTTCCTTCTCTCACTCTTATCGCTCATTGGCATAGTCCTTTTTCTAGAGTAAAAGTGACAATGTTAATCGCCACATTGGATATCTTGGGACATTATTTGTGATCCCAAAAGTAAGGGGGGTTTAGGCTTCCAAAATCCAAAGGATATATGTACTGCCTTTGCTTGCAAGTTATGGGCTCGGTTTGAAGCGATTGATTCCCTTTAGGTGACGTTCCTCCACGCCAAGTACCATAGACTTCAGGGAGCAAATTTCTCTGGTGTCCCATCATATGCTAGTGAGACGTGGAAATGGATGTAATCCGTGAATTCCTTTTCTGACTCACGTAGTGGTTTGTCCGAATGGGATGACCGCCCTTTCTCGATTAAGGCGGCGTGGAGCTCGAAGAGGACCCTATCTCCATGTCTCCATCTCTTTTTTTCATCTGGGTTGTATGATTACCTTCGAAGGTCTCTCCGTTTATGTGGTGAACCCTGCATGAAGGGTTACCAATAAACGAGAGCCTCTAGAGGATTGGCATCCCATTAGTGTCCCATTGCAGACGTTATGGAACTGGTGACATATAATCCATTGATCATTTGTTTCTCTAGGGTTATTCTGCCAGAACGGTTTGGAATTACCTTGGGAGCTTGGTTGGTCTCCGAGGTAATGTGTCTTCTCTTGTTGATTTACCGAGATACTGGTAGGCTGGCATCTAAGGTAAATCTATTTGTTTGATTCTTCTTCGCCTAATTGCTTGTCTTATCTACCGGCATATCTGATACTCTCGGAATAAGGCAATATTTGACGAATTGCCAATCGACGCTCCTGCCATCATCAGAAGGGTAAGGAATGATGTATTCCTAACATTTCATGGTACAACGTTCAAGGGTACATTTGGCTCCCGATCGAGGAGATTGGCCAGTACCTTTGGTGTTACATCACTACCGCCCAACCCTAGGGCGGGCATTGGTTGAACCCTTCTTATTTATGAAAGCGAGCTCCATTCTGCTTTATTCTCCTAACACCTTCATCTTTTTTTATGATGTTTTCTAGTACTATAGGTCCTGGATTTACAGGTTCTCATTGGTTCGAGTAACATTGGGTCTTTAGGTTTCTGGCAGGGCAAATTCGAAGCTGGAGCTTCCAAACGGATCTCTAGAGTGCTAGATTTTTGGCTTGACTGGTCCCTTTCATGGATCTCCGCCCTTTCTTATATGGAGCTCTGGAGTCTATGGCGTCTTCTTTGTGACTGGCGAATGGCTTATTAGAGTTTGTTCAGATTGTCCTCTGATATGGGCTACGACGATCATCGTTTGAATTTAAGTTTTACTTATGCTCTTTTATTCTTATTTTGTATGTGCACAGATTCTGTAGTCAATTCTACAAATCTATTTTTGTGAGTCGTTGGAGAATGGTTTGATTCTCCCTTTTGTTATATGTTTGCATATATATATATATATATATATATATATATGTATGTATGTATGTATGTATGTATATGTATATGTATATGTGTGTGTGTGCGCGCGCGCGCGCGCTTATTTTGTTAACAAAATCCGTATATACTTTTAATGGCTTCATAGACGATGGATAAGTCTGTATCATTTAAATTATACACAACTTCTAATTTGTGTTACCCTATCATAATTTCACTTTGACGTTTAGTTTGCATAATAAATCGAAATGAAAATATTTAGTCGTTCTTACCATGCTAAGTATAATATATACCTTATGTTTGCTCAATAAATTCATATAGTTATCATATTTAACCTATTCGGTATATTAACAATACTAAACATAACACCCTAGCTTATGTTTACTCAACCACTAGAGTATGCAAGTAATCTATTAGTATATATAGTAGATGACAACATTATATTAAAAATACTTGTCTTCGGTACATTATCTTAAGTGATATCGACATATGAATTAATTAATTTCTTATGAAATACCATCATAACTCATGTGTCAGACACATTTGGAATCTCGTTATACATATATTTATATAAGCATTTATTCCTTTGTTTTATTTAGGCTTTCTTTAATGTTCCACCTTTAGTTTACACATTCATATTACATAAGTATCGTTGTTATACGACTATTGTATTTTAGTTAGATTATTTAATAATCTTACATATAACATTATATTAATTAAATCATATTTTAATAACTTTTAATTAATTGTATATTATTCAATTTTAATATATTGTACTAAATACTCGTATATTATAAGAGTTATAGTAATACACATACATATCATACATATATATATATCTGTGTGTGTGTGTGATTTCAATTTATTAATTAACTATTAGTTAAGTTATTTATCTAAACAATTTTACCTAAATTTTATTAATCTTTAATATTACTTTAATACATAAATACATACATACATACATACATACATACATATATATATATATATATATATATATATATTGTCTTAAACATTTCAAAGAAACATAGTATACATTATGATATATTATACATGTGTATATGTATATCATTTAATTAATTTAATACTCTTATTAATCTTACTAATAAATTTCAACTGTAAAATTAAGTAATGTATATTTTAAAACATTTTAAAATTTTCAGATATATTACAACTTTTATAATATATATGTGCTAATTTAATTTTTAGATTTTAAATCAATATTTTTAACTTTCAAAGCAAAATTGAAAATTTTCCGATGTCTAATTCAAATTGGTTCTTTTATATATAGGAAACCTTTGGGCTTACATATCTGTTTAGGCCATGGATGGTCAGATAAGGCGGAGTACTTAATTATATAAAGATAATTCTTCAATGCTACCTTTTTAGATACCACACTATCTAAGTTTAAGCATAATTAAATAGCCCTAACATGACCAATATAGATTGCATAAGCTATTAGATCAAGAGACCATTGCTAAAACTAGGTCGTCATGCAAATGTCAAAATAAATCCAATGATTTGATCTTAAATTGGGACCTTGTAGTGTAAATTCATTTAATTTTTTGCATTTTTTGCTAAATAAATCAATATTTTATTTAAATTTATAAATAAAGTTTTATTTTATATTATTTGTATCATATTTTACATTGTATGTATCATATGCACATAGGCATGTGTGTTTGCATATGCAATAGAATGACAGTACATGGTCTGATATGCGTACGTGAAAATACTAAGATTTACACCACAATAGGCATGTTAGCTCCTCTTATATACAAACGGATTGTCTAAACCTATATATTTATACGCATAAAATTACTTATATATTTTGTAAGGCTAAAATTGTCAATATTTATGTGTATAAAGAAATAATTATTTAAATATTATAAAATATTAATCGTAAATGGTTTACTTAAAGCATTCACTAAAATACATATACATATATTGAGACGACCCAAACTTTCCCATAAAGAAAAGTCCAGATTGCTTTGAGAACATGACAAATCAGAACACAAACAGAAGAACATTTCATTGCCTATTACAACAATTTACATCAGATTACAAGAATATACAGAGTATGGATAAATAATACACATTTAATATACATCAAAGATTTAAATTACCTTTAAATACATAGTAGCGGCCAAAAAATAATACTAAACACAACTGAAAAAGATAAACGAATACAGAGCTTTTCGAATATCATTCCAGCTGTAAACTAGGATCCTGTGAATATAAATCTACAAAACCAAAACTACGAGCTGCCCGTGTGGAAAATAGGGGCACCCAGAGTTTAGGTTAAAACAATAAACTCTAGGTCAATCATGTGACTGGTGTGAGAACTAAAAAAATTATTTAAAACTTCACTTTAAAATCGGGTATATCAAGGGACCACGCCATATAACACGGAACGGGTTTCCTCCAAAGAATACCAGTGCATATAACAAAACAGCGCAGTTCTTTTTGGAAAAACGAAGCTATTATAAGACTCAGGTCCCATCACACAATGCAACGCAAGCCGGAGGATAGGGTTTTTCCTTATAATAGCCAAATATTCTTGGTACGTTAAAACAAATCATTTGATACTATTATAGTGTAAAGTGTATGAAAACAACTTCGAATATAAATGTATCAATAATAGACGGCATTAGCGTCCCATGCCACTATGTCGCCAATAGTATACAACTAAAACCGTAAAATTTCGTATTGGAATTTTGATTTCCATCTGTAAACCAAGGCAAGGGATCGTCCTTACTACTTCGAAACAATCTAGCCTATGCCTTAGGATCAGAACACATCGACCCTTGGATCATCAAAGCTGGTCCACACGGAGTGGATTAAAAGGCCTAAACTCTGCGTTTCCCCCCTGTGAGGCGTAAAATTGGTCTGTATAAAGACAATACCATCCATCGACACCGCAGAGACCGATATAACCGAGGCGCCTCCCGATCCATCATCCACACAAGTAAAACATCTGGGCGTGTAAAACCCAGACACCACTCCTAGCTAGAAGGAAACGCATGTCCTCCCTAATGTCCTCTCCCGTTTCTGGTTCACACCGGGGTGTGAGGCTCGCGAATTGACGATACACAAAGCTATGCTATATTAAAGCCGTGCTTTGATCATCAACCACAAGACTCTGCTTTTCAACAGAAGCCTTGATCATTTGCACCTCAGCATGCCACAGAGGCAATCCATGCTATGCAATCGATGTCTATCAATAACACAAAATGAAATCCGATGTCAGACACACATCCATTTACAAGTTCGTTCTGGGTCTGAACGAAACCGGAGGCACCTTATTCCTCGTCCCATATGTCTAATACAGGAGAGAGCCCCTCGCATATCCATCGATCTCCAAGTACGTCTGGACGATCACCACTTATTATCTCGTCTTGGGTGTATAGCCCAATCAAGACATCAGTAATCATCCAAACGATGTGAATACCTCTGGTCTTCAACCACCGTCTTCATTTTCGACTCATCGTGTAACAACCCAAATTTTTCGGTTATTTAAAATCGAATATGTAGGTTTGTTTTAAATATTATGGTTGGAATATTAATGGATTTATATATTGAATCCATTATTAAACATCAATTAAACATTTAAATTTATATTTAATTTAAAACGAACTCGAAACGGCGTGGTAGTTTGTAATATTGAATATTGAATTTCAATTGAATATACAGAATTCATTTTAAGTTGGAATTCTGTGAAACAAGAAATGTTAGAATCAAATCGATTATAATTTCCTAATAAAAGTGAAAAAATCAAGATTTTAGTTCATATATTGTTAGTTACGTACAAATCAAATTTTCCAATAGTCGCTATGGATTTCGATTATAAACGATAACGTTTATTTAATAGATTATAAAAGGATTTCTTTATTTGAAGGTCGTTTAACTCAAAAATATTTATGTTGAGTTATTATTCTAAATTTATTTAAATCTTTCTACCCTAAATGCACATGCCGGTACAAATGCAAACCAAATATTGAGTGGACACTACAGTGGATTTGAAGCTAATCACTCAAGATGTTAACGATCTAAAGAGAATCTCAGATCCGAAGCACCCTTGTTTTCGTTTAATGGGCCTATAATGAATAATAAATCAATCTACATAAAATAATATATGCCTAAATGTATTCAGATCCAACTCGGCCCAATTACGCGGTTCAGTCCAATGTATATCTGGATGTGTAAATACTGCATGTTCTTTATCTTCCTAAAAAACAAAAAGTATTCGTTTCACCTAAATACAAACAAGATTCAATCAAACTTTTGTATCAAATTCGTATTCATATCATAGAATCCAACTATTTGATATTTCCTTTATCTTTGCCCATAACCTTTCTTTTTCTCTGAGCAAGCCTATCTAATAATAGTACATAGCTATCTACTGCAACTCTAATTAAAAGGCCACATGCAAACCTGCCAAGCAGTCCCTATATAACACCACCTATGAAATGAGAAATCAAATAGCTAGCCTACCCTACTGTTTCCCTTCAAGCCCAGTAATACACTAGCTTAAGTGCCAAGGGAAGATTTAGTATAGTAGCTATACCATAAGACAAAGGACAATGTCCAGATCCAGCTAATATTTTCCTTAACCATATTCACCACTCATGTCTATTTGAAAAGAAAACTCAACATATCTCTGTTGAGAATTAATCTCAAGCATTTTAGCCAAGTTTTTAGGAATAGAAAGAGTCAAATCTCTATTATAGCGTGATTAGTAATAATTCAAATTTATGATCCTATTTTTATTGAGAGAGCTTTTAAAGTCGCTATTATTTAGGAAAAGATATTTTTCCATAAATATTTAGATATTTCCTAGAATATTGCAAATCTAGAATGGTCTATTGTATGCTATAAATAGAAGAGCTCTCTCCTTATTTGAATAAAGCAAAAGTGAATAAAAAAGAAAGAAATAAAAAAAAGTAGAGTTTTTATTTTCTTGCAGTATTTGTTCTCTCCTTCTGTGTTTGCTATAATTCTCAGAGACTATCCAGTAGTTCATATAGTTAACAAATTAGTATCAGAGCTAGACAAATTTTCAACAAATTGGTATCAGAGCGCCAGGTTGAAACTATGGCATTTTTATTTCTTTCGACGTTTGTTCTCACAAAAGAAAACTTCGAAGAGTGGAGTAACAAAAAGAAAGAAGAATTGATCTCCAAAGGATTATGGGAGATTGTTGAGTGTGGCTACGAGTGGCCAAAAGATGTTAAAAATATGACGGAGAAAGGGAGTGAGGCATTTACAAGGTTGAGATGGAAAGACCATCAAGCTCGTGTTGTTATGTGTGAGAACGTTGATGAAGAAGCTTTCAACCATATTATTGGAGAAGAATCTGCAAGAGATTCGTGGAAATTACTGAAAGAGGTGTACGCAAACAAGGAGGCTCTAATGGAAAATAAAGAAGACGAGGCTGATTGTATGGCTCTGAAAAGAGTAGAGCAGGAGGAAGCTGTTGACAATCAAGAATTCGCTGAGGAAGTCATAGGAAAAATGGATAATGATGAGATTATTAATGACAATGATACAAAAATTGATGATATAATGAACGTAGAAGAGGCAAGACAAAGAGCAGCCGCTGAAGCAATTGCAAAACAAGAACGGGCAGCTGTTGATAAAGCAAATGCTGAAGCACGATTGCGTACAGAAAGAGCCGCGGTTCAGAGGACTGCCTCAGAAGCAAGAGAAGGAGATGCAGACCAAGTTGAGGAGGCACTGGTAGTGAACAAGGAAAAATATAACGTACTTGATAGCAATTTTAATGAGGACGAATCTGATGATGTAGAAGAGATTCAGGCTGTTGATATAGAAGGCAAGAATAAAAGTAACACTAATGATGATGTTGTTGAGAAAGAAGTAGATTTGAAAGATACTGAAGTTGGGCTTGATGCAAATAATGCCATCATTGTTTATAGGGCGGTTGAATCAAATGAAGTAGGAAAAGAAAATACAGCTAAAGTTGAAGAAAGACGTGACTAGCTAAGGTCTGGTATTGATTTGAATTCATCGGACTATGACAAACAGAAGCTGCAAGAGCGGTTGACAAAATTATCTGGTGGTGTTACAGTTCTAAAAATTAGAGGAGCGAGCGAAGCTGAAGTTAGTGCGAAGAAGGATAGAGTTACCGATGCCTTGAATGCAACTAAAGCTGCTGTGGAAGAGAGAATTGTGCCTGGAGGTGGTGTTGCCTTGCTGTATGCATTTAAAGAACTAGCGAACTTGCAAACAACTAATTTTGACCAGAAAATTGGTGCTCAAATCATTCAAAATGCTTTGAAGATGTCAGCATATATTATTACTACGGATGTTGAAGTAGAAGGTGCGGTTGTTGTTGGCAAGCTTTCGGAGCAGGATCAAGCTGACGCTGCTAAAGGTGAATATGTTGATGTGGTAAAGGCTGGTATTATCGATTCATTGAAAGTGATCAGAACTGCATTAGTAGATGCTGCAAGTGTTTCTTCACTAATGACAACAACAGAAGCTGTGGTGGTAGAGCAACCCGAAGATAAGAAAGCGAGAAAAGAAAAGCTGATGAGAAAGAAAGTTTGGACGATTACTATACTTTTACCAAAACATGTGAGATATAAAGGAATCAAAAATCTGCAATCGAAGAATCCAATTCACCACGAAAGGAGGAAACACATAGATGTTCGTTTTCATTTCATCTGGAAGCATGTCAAGAAAAAGGATGTGCAGCTGAATCATGTTATGAGTCGTGATCAGGTAGCGGATATCTTCGCCAAACCATTGCCAAAATTGTTATTCAAAAATTGCAAGACGGTGATTGGAATAAAGGATGGTAGATGCTTGAGCTTAAAGGAGGGATTTGTTGAGAATTAATCTCAAGCATTTTAGCCAAGTTTTTAGGAATAGAAAGAGTCAAATCTCTATTATAGCGTGATTAGTAATAATTCAAATTTATGATCCTATTTTTATTGAGAGAGCTTTTAAAGTCGCTATTATTTAGGAAAAGATATTTTTCCATAAATATTTAGATATTTCCTAGAATATTGCAAATCTAGAATGGTCTATTGTATGCTATAAATAGAAGAGCTCTCTCCTTATTTGAATAAAGCAAAAGTGAATAAAAAAGAAAGAAATAAAAAAAAGTAGAGTTTTTATTTTCTTGCAGTATTTGTTCTCTCCTTCTGTGTTTGCTATAATTCTCAGAGACTATCCAGTAGTTCATATAGTTAACAAATTAGTATCAGAGCTAGACAAATTTTCAACAATCTCTTCATGTACAGATACAACGGACACTATATCAAGTACAACAACAAAGATAAGTTAGGAAGGACATATTGTATACTGTGAGTTGGACCATACCAAGGACAATGAAGATATATAAAATTCGGAAGACACACTTTAGGTCACACCAAATACACAGACATTTGAATAAAGTGTCTTGATCTGAATACAAAGGAAATATGCAAGCCTATAGGCTAATAGAAATGGGAGCACTCACAGTTTAGTATATCTAATCAGTAAAGTACACAGTATACCCAAGTCTTTCCCTTACCCTATTATGCAGCATATTGAAAATCAAACCCACGTCTTCAGTACAACATGAAGATATAAGATATAAGTATAAATCCTATCAGCTGCTAATGAAAGTATATACACAGCTAGCAACCTACCTTTCTGTCTTCCTCATTTGTTTACACGAAGAGACTTCACCTCAAAATAGCGACCATCTTGTGTCTATCACCCTCACGCATAAATCTAATTACAGCCTTGGAAATGTGAGGACCTGCAGACCTCTCTACCACCCTACAAACCCAATGCCATGCACTCCACACCTCAAACCGTGATACACAAGGACTTCACTTTATAAATACGGATCAGCGGTTCATTTTCATCCTTACAAATCAAATTTCTCAATTTAAAAATAAGAGAAAAATAGTATATCCCGATTCTTGATGGAATTGTCCTCCATCCAATATGCTTAAATTAGAGTTCGGCCAGGGGTTTGATCGCTATATGTAAACCAGCGAGGTACATGATGATAAAGATGAAGCTCATCAGCGATGGAGGCGGTGATAGGTTGAACAGAGTTGGACGTCGGATCCCTGGTAGTAGGACCCTCGATGTGATGGAGTTTAGTGGGTTTTGAGGAGGCGTTTGTTGTTTCTGGCGGTTATGTATTAGCTGCTGGAGGAGATGGTCGCAGGTCGAGGTTTCCAGTGATAAAGGGGGGCGACAATTGTTCATCAGTGGGCCATGGCAATCATTAGAAGGTGGTGGTACATGTAATTGGAAAAGAGAGTTGAGAAGAGAGAGGACGTTGGTCTGTGCGTGATCAGTTCATAAGCGGTGGCAGTGTCAGACGGAGGTCCGATCATCGGACGGTGGCAGGGGGTTAGGGGACTCATGCGTGGTTTTTTGTGAGAGCAGCATGTCTGGAATATATACATGGAGGCGGAGAAAGAAGTGAAGAGTAACTGTTTGGGGAAAGTGGGGAAGATGTAAAGGAGGGGTACTGGGTCGTGCTTTCCATTACTGAGCATCGCGGGTTCTTGCATGGTTTCAAAACGTGAAGAATGTGATGGTGGGTAACTGGGTATGCATGGAATGACGTGAGGATCAGAACAACATGGGGGAGCAATGTGAGAAGGAGAGTCATGTGGGGAGGGACGTTTGGCTAGTACAGAGGTTGGCTTTTTGGTATTTAAAGAAATTTATATTAAAAAATAGAAAAGAAAGAAACGAAAGGAGAACAGAAAGATATGGGATGAAGAAAACAAGGGTGCTAATTCTTGTTTTAAGAAGATAAACAATTGATGCATGAAGCAACAAGAGGCAGGTCTGAGAAATTTTGAGAGGACGTGGGTTTATTTTATGGGCCTTGGGCCGGTTTTGTCTTAAAAAGAAATATACGAAAGCATTAAAAAAAGAAGTGGGAGGAAGTTTCGAACCCAAACAGGAAAATGCGCATTATTTTGGGATCTGAGGAAGAAGAGAACCAGTATGGCATGGAAGTAATAAAGTGGTAAGGCCATTTATAGTTAAAATTAAATATAAAACTTGTTTTATAACCTTGTCAATATGATATTATACTCGTACGTTATCAGAATTAAACGAAGTTGGTCTCGTTGGAACTGTACGAACAAAGACATCGAGGTGGAGCTGGGTTGGTCAGCACGGGAAGCTACATAAAACTTTAATAAAATTAAACACGTGTTTAATTTTATTAAAATGACTCGGTTAGTCGACAATCAAGGTGAGTTAAACTCACTCAGTTCTCCCACTTATAATTATTACAAGTTGGGTTTATTATTTGATTGCTGTGGCTGCTAATTATTGGTTGTTTTTTATGATTGTTTAAATATTGTTAAATATTATCATATCGGTTATTTAAATTAAAAGGTTGTTTAATTTAAATGAAATGACATCATTATTTTAACGATGGTTTCCAAACAAGGTAACTTACCTTGTTGGTTACGTTTATAATAATATAAACGTATTAGATTAAATTGCATGCTTGAATTATTATATTCGGTTGACCGCTATTAGTTGAATTGATTATTTATCTGTATATGATCATTATATAAACTGTTGAACCCATATGATTAGATTATTGAATTGGTTATTGACTGTTAAACCCAAATTCAACATTTGTTTGGTTACTAACCAATGGGTGATATTGGTTGAGGAATTTATATCAGATGGCCAAAATACAAACTATTTCATAGAGATTGATTTACTGTTAGATGAATCAATATAAATGAAGTTATGAAATTTATTTTATAACCGAATATAGATTTTTAAATATATTATTTTACTTGGGTTTATAAAAAGGAAATAAACCACCAATATATACATTGATTATTTTAAACACGAATTACCATTTTTGGTACCAAAATCTATCCATGTGCGAAGCACGTGCCTCATATCAATTATTAAATAAAGATGAACAAGACTGATTATTGAGTGAACGGATATTAATGTGATGTTTAATAACCGAGGTTAATTATTTTAAGAAGCAATTTACAATGAGAATATATTAATTCGAGTACTATTTATTTAATAATAATCAAATGGAATTATTTAAATTAATTTAATTTGAAACTAAATTTAAATGAAAAGACAAACTGAGATTTGATTAATGAGTTAATCATATGTAGAAATTGAATTATTTAATTATTAATGGATGGATAATTAAACCATTTATAAATGTTGTTGAATGATGATCAAAGTGGTATCTTGAGATTTAAAGTGTATAAATGAAGGGTTATGAAGTTTAAAACCATTGTTTGTAGTGAAGTGATGTTTAATTAAGTTTATATAAATAATAATATAAGTTAAGTTTAATTCAAACTTTAAATTTAATCCTTATTGAGGTTTATTTCATCCAAGTTGGACGGAGTTATAAAACCCAAGATTTATTGAATGCGTTACTGGAACAAGTTATTAGAAATGGTTTATAAATGTAATAAAAATCCAGGATATGAAATTAAGAATATAGAACCTACCTGGAGATTAGTTGAGATAAATTATTTTCTGAACATTGATCTGATGTTGGTTTCGGCCTTCGAGGTTGATATTTAGAAAATTATTTTCTTACTGATTTACAAGTTAGGAACTAACAGAGATATGAAATAGGAAGTACAAATGGAAACCCAAGTTTGAATTAAAGAGCTGAAGCGAGTTGAGTAAAAAGAGATGTGATATAGATTCGTTATATTAATAAGAGATGAGGTTCCAACAGGTATAACTAAAAAGGAATTTGTTTTGATATTGGAAAAGAATATGGAGTTTTAGTATTACAACTATTATTTATCTTAAGATAAAACATTGTTGGTCAAGGTCTGAGTGGTTATTAAAATACCCCAACTTGAACGACTTCAGGATTATCGAAGGATGATATTAGTTGTAATAGTGGCGATAGTAAGAGTAATTTATTTTGAGAAATAATAGTGTAGCGTTATTTGAAGAGTTTGGATTCCAAAATAAAAAGAAATGAAAAGGGCTTGAAATATGAAATGGTATTTTCATAATAAAGAAACAAACAAGGTTTGCGAAAATATAACGATATTTTGAAAGTAAGAAGACGAGGTTTGGAATGAGTTTATTCTGAAAGGGAAGCGACGATTATGGTATTAAAATAACGAAACAAAGAGAGATATTGTAATGATGGTTTACGATGATAAGTAGAACCGATTTTCCAAATGATAGATAATATGTAGCAAATGTTTGAACGATATTTAAGATATGATTTTAGGATAAAAAAATTCAAGTATATAAATGAAATGATTAAAGGATATTAACATACTAAAACTAATATATTATTTTAATGGCCAAGTGACACTATATGCTAAACCAATGGATTTTTTTATGATTGCTAATTTTGATAGTTAAATAACCGACTATCAAAATCATACCCAATGCGTTGTTGGTATGGAAAGACCGAGATCGAGTTTATTCGAAAACCATTCCGACCAACAAATACGTAAACGAAGAAGATATCTGAAGCTGATCGAGATGAAGCAATTGAAGACCGTAAATCTTCATGAATGGGAGGACTATTGTTGGATTTCTCTAGCTGATCCCTAGAGATATTTTTACAATGCTTCTGTCAGGATTGAAATCTACGGATTGCAAGGACTACTCGCTACTGATCTATAGGGTGATTCCTAGGATGCAGTAGGAGGGTGCCTTCGGTTCATCCTGTTCCTGGATGACTTCTATGTGAACGGTGGCCAGATGTTTCAAAAGTCGATTATAACCTCAAGCCTCATCAACCGGGGAATGAAAAAAATCAGGCAGGCATCATGGCTATGTGGGTCGCACCCATTAGGGTGTATAATTACCTATCTAAAGAAATCCCTTTTTCTTCTTTAATCTATGATGTTGTCCCTTTTCGGGAAACGATGGGTAGCTCCCAAACATTGGTGATATACATTCGATATACTCAAGCGAAATGAGTGGTCGGTCATGTGTGGGCCAGGTTGCAAGACGTTCTTGTTGAACCCAGTGTATTCGCCTCTAGAGATACATTATCAACAGGTGGTTCCATACCTTATCATAGTCGGAATCCAATCTCCAATAAGCGCCTGCGGTTTTGTTTGTATGCTATATATGTGGAGCGTGAGATGCAAGCGTTCTGCTAGATTCTATTTATTTGTATTTAGACACTATCATAATATCAAAATAAGATATCGATTTCAAAAATGTTTTGGGTTATCGTAAGGTAAAAACCATCCGTATTTATGTGTGGATTTGGTCTTACGATTATCCTTTTCTTTTAAAAGGATTTTGAACTTTAAAACCAAGTTGGATGATATTATAAACTTAGAGAGTTTTTCTCACTTTGGTCCATCAGACTGACCCGGTGTTTGTAATGCTCGGGTTAGACCGGGTTGTACAGGTCCGAGTTATTGGATACTACGAAGTTCAGAAGACGTACTGGAGAAGTTCAGACATATAAATATTTTTTCGTTGTGTGTTGTATATGAGGACAGATAATTATAACTGTCCATATGTGTTGATGTACTCTGAAGATTGTAAAATTTTATTTCAAAGCTCTATATAAAGTTTATTTATATATTATATTTTGTTCGGCTGCGATGTGAAACTCTGTGTTGTGTTGGTTCTTCTTCTTCTTCTATTCTAATGTTTCTTTCTTTCTTATCTCACCCTCTAATCTCTTTCTAATAACGTTCCGGTGGTTTCAAAGCTTGAATGTTCGACATGGTGTTTTTTGTTGATTTTCGGGTCGAAAATCCCCTGTTCGTTACACATCGCCGATTCAGTTACTCAGAATCGGATAAACCCGGTCTTTCCGAATAACTCGCATATATAATAAACAAGTGCTACAAAAACACAACATACGCCTCATTCCAATTCAGAATATTCTCTTATTCAAATATTCTTATACTTTGGGAAAGTTTCCATTAATTTTATCAAAAATAAATTCTTTAAATTTATTCTTTAATCTTCCTTTGGATATCAATTCAAACCAAACTAAGGTTTATCCAAACTAGTCGGGATTAGCGATCCTTACCGAAGTAATCATTTGTTTAATTTCTAATCCCAACCTATCCATTCCATGAAGTAAAACTGGTAATACTTCATATCTAACACCACGTTGTAATCGATAAAATTAATTATCATTTCACGCTCAAATCTAATTAAAGATTTAACTAGAGCTTGGAGCAAAACTGGTGATACTCCATTCTCGATCATTTCTTGGATTTGATAATTTTAGTTATCAAATTCACCTTTCAATCAAATTAAAGATTCATTAAAACTCCAATTCAGTTTTAATCTCGAAAATCATTACTTAATTATTATTCCAAGTTAAGAAATTAATCTTGTCTTTAACTGGGTTAAAGAACTAATGTCATTTAAAACACAGCTCACGATAAACCCAAAATCACATTCCATTAAAAATGGAATCTTCATGGAAAAACAAACCAATATATAATCGATATCAATTTCTGTATCCGACTAAAATTATAAATGGAATAAGGGCAAAGCCTTTTAAATTCCACATATATTATCAGTCTTCCTCCATAGAAGTTCATTTCGATTATTATCAAATTGAATCCCATTCCATTCCAATTTATTTTATTAAACTGGAAAACTTTACTTTGGAAATTCCATTAAATCTTAGAATAAAGATTTATAAATTCCAAATCACATTTCACTGTAAATCGGGTTAAAAAACGAATGTCGTTAAAACACAGTTCACGATAAACCCAGTTCACATTCCATCAGTCTCTAACCGTAAATTAGTAAGAGAACAATTCCCTAAGTATTAATCCCAAAGGCCGAAACCAACATAAGATCAATACCCGGGAAACCATTCAACTTAGCTAACCTCCAGTTAGTTTCTAATTCCCTTAACTCCATTGGGTTTAAGAATAGTGTTAGTGAAGACACCGTTCAGGACATACCCAAAATTCCATTTCATATTAAATACAAGGCTCTGAATAGAAAATATATCGGCTTATATTCAATATCAAATTCTGAACTCAACAAACATCGTATTGGAATAACGATATATATATCTTCTAAATTCCCCCACAATGCCCGTATAATCACGAAATCCAATATCGAAATATTCCGAAGATAATTTCGATTCAAATCCATTCCAATTCATACATTGGAAATTCTGGTTATTTTTAAAACCATTTCAAATCCAGTTTATTTATTTAAAAACAATTGGAATATAATTCTAGTTTAAAACTAGTTCATTTCAATAAAAATCTATTTTTATCCTTTCAAATATGGAATTTTTCATCCCAATTCTTTCTGAATCATTTATTATGATTTTACAAAATTGTTGCTATTTTTAATAATTTTATCAAGGCCCGTACAGTCGATTTCCATAAACGGCCATCGAACTACACTTATAGCGATCTTTTTCCAAATTTGATTTGGTCATAATTTCAAATCCAACCGTTAGATTTCAAATTTATTGTATTCGTTAGAAATCTCTTTTCGATACAAACCCAACGGTTTCGGTTTTAGGAGAATCCGACGGTCGGATCTCCCGTAATGTCCATTCGAAGTCAATGGTCAAAATTTGCGAACTGTCGTGACGCGGCGCGTTCTATTCAGGCCATTAAATATATATATATATATATATATATATATAATACATATATTATATATATATTTCGTCGATTTCCGTTTAAAATGTATTTTTTAAATCGTTTTAAATTCGTTCCCAAAACGATTTCAACTTCATATTCAATTTTAAATCAAAAATTGAATATTCCATATCATTAACATATAAATGATAATATTTTCAAAACGTTATTTTTGAAATCAATTCCTTTTCAATATTCATTATAAAAATGAATAAAATCGATATAAATATCGTTCGCGTCAAAATGGCGCATATCTAATCAACATGGCTATATATATTTAAATATATTCGTGTCCATCCCAAAACGGACATCAAAATCATATTTTGATTCTTTTCTGAATATTATTTTAAAATATTCATTATTTTAAGATATTCGCTATTTTAAAATATTTATTCTTTCTGAATTGGAATCAGACACGGTCGATTACCATATAATGTTATTTATATGGATTTCATACACACGTGTACACAACAATAATCAAACATAGTCAACCATCATCTAGAGTGCATTCTACACTGCATAAGCATTAAATATAAATATTTAACGCTTACAACAGCCTATCAACCTACCGATCGACATACAACTAATTATTGGGACTAGTGTAGGTCACAGATCTTCCCAATACCCATGTGGGGTTTCAACTAACAAATACTGAATATTATTTGTGCAGTTGGGCGATATGTAAAATTTTATCGTTCCATTCCATATCAGTCAAATGGGTGTACATAACAAATCGTCTGATTTGTAAATGAATAATTATTTTATTCATATTCACATTAAAAATTACATTTTTAACGATAAAATATTTATTTCAACACATGAATATTTTATTTTCTGTTCCACATCACAAACCAAATTCATATAAATAAATCAATCCAAACACACAATCAAACAAGTCGTCCATGGTCTGTGGACAACGGGGAGCAGTTCATATATGCAGTTATGAAATAAATAGCTGTAAGAAAATAATTTTGGTGAGGAGTTCTCACCTTCGGTATCCACTCTTCCATTCTCTATTTCTGAACGATTCGGATTTGCCTAAAATTCCAATGTGATCTTTTCCCACTGTTCATAGTAAAAATCACATTTTTAATATGATGTTTATTTTTTAAAGAACCACATTTTTATATTGGCACTTCTTATATAAAAATCATATATTTTTACAATGCTTCTTTCTATATACAAATTATATTTTTATATCTCTACTCCTTATATAAAGATCGAATTTTTATCGCTACTTCATGTATATAAAAATCGAGTTTTATATCGTAATTCATATAATAAAATCATATTTTTCACTCGCAATTATCTATATAAAAATAACATTTTTATATATAAAGATTGTATTTTTATTTCACTACATATATGATAAAAATCAAATTTTTATCACAATGCTATATTTATAAAAATCAAACTTTTATTATAATGTTATACATACAAAAAAATTCATCATTATAATGCTATATATAAATTTAAAAATCACATCTTTAACATGATGTTCACATTATAAAGATCATATTTTTATTCTAAACCATTTCTATAAAAAAACATATTATATGGCTACTATATATATAAAAATTGAATTTTTATTACTAATTCATGTATATAAAAATCGAATTTTTATCGCTAAAAATTATATTTTTACATGACGAAAAATCATATATTTTATTAACTAAAAATCGGATTTTTCTAAACTAAAAATCTTATCTTCATATGATTTCAAAATCATATCTTTTCCTTTCAAAAAATTGTAACCTTTCTTTATATATTTATCTAAGGCAAAATAATATTTTTCTTATTGCTTCATATACGTAAAAATCATATTTTTAACCTCATAAATGAATAAAAATAAAAAAGGAAAGCTTACAGGTGGTGCTGAGGTGGCGGGGAGGTGCGCATGCGGTGTTTTGGAGGTGATGATGGCCTTTAGATGGACGGGACGGCTCACATTACGGCGACGTTCTTTGAAAAGGGGGAAACTAGAGTTTTTGAAGGTGAAAGGAGGTAGAAGTGGCTGACGGCGCGGTGGGAGGCCGGAGGGGGAGGAGATGCGATGGTCAGGCGGATGTAGGGTCCACAACAGTCTGGTTGGTGGTCCACCGTGGATGTTTTGGGGGGTTTTGGGCATGGGGTTTCAACAGGGAAAGAAGGATGAGGGCGTCGGCCTTGGAGGGAGGAGAGGGCGAAGGGGATCGCCTGAGGCAGCGGTGGCCAGCGCCGGTGGCGCGGTGGCGCCAAGAGGCTGGGTGGTGGCCGATTGATTTGAGTGGTTTCCCTTTTTTTATTTAATCTCGTATTTGACTGAGGGAAGAGAGAGTGGTGAGGGAGAGCTGTATATTTATTTATTTAATTATTTTATATTTCAAAAAGTTGACTTTTCTTTTGAACATCAAACGAGGCCCAATGACTATCGTGCTAGCGTATTATCCCCATTCCGAACACAATGGGATATGTTTTGTAAGCCAATTCGGTTGTTACGATCAGTTTTTCTTTAATTAAAATATAATTCAATGTATATTTAATTTGAACGTACATTTTAAACTACCGGGGCCACATACTGACTCCCAAAATTCCAAAAAAATAAATCTGGCTACATTTTGATGATACGGTCCTAAAAAAACTAATTTCTTCAAATATGAAGATCGTTTGAAAAATGGTCATTTTCTGGTCGATCCAATTTGACTAAAACTGTCAAAACACGTTTTACTTTGCCACGCTCACATATTGATTCCAAAATTTAGGAAAATTGGAATCTAGCAATTTTTTGACATTCCGGATCCAACCAAAGTGGTCTCATCGAAAACGGAGGTCGTTTGCAAAATCGCTATTTTCAAGGGCTAAAATTCCATAGCGACTATTCTGAATTTTCAATTGGGCATAACTTTTTATTCCCGCTATGAAATTTCAATTTTTTGGATTCGTTGGAAAGATATTTCAAACAGATTCAAATATTTTTGGTTTCGCTAGAATCCGGTTTATTTTGAATCTTGTACATTCATTTGAAACTTGAAATCGAAATTTCAAACTACCGTGCCATTTCCAATTCCTTTTATAATTAAATTAATATTTATATTCTAACTTCGATTCAAATAAATATATACGTTCTAATTCTATTCAAAATAAATTTCTAGTCGTTATTATTTAAAGTAAATCATTTTAAATATTCAAAATTCAATAAAATTGCCAAAATAAAATTTTTAAATTGGTTCTGATTTTCCAGGTTGTTACAATCTACCCCACTTAAAATCTTTTCGCCCTAAAAAAGGAACAGAGCTGAAAGTTGTTTAACTAATCAACTCAACTTTCAGTTTGGCTTTCATTCTTCAACTTTTCAGTTTCTAAGAATTTTCAAATTCTTCAAAAATTTGGCTAACACCCTAAATTTTCGAAAAAAATTCGCCATAAACTCCTTTGTACGGGGAGCACTGGGAAAATCCCCAAACCGCCACATAGGCCCTCTCATCTTAAAAAGAAAAAGAAAAACCAAGTGGCTAGCCAATTGGCTTATAAAATCATCCAAATCCAATAAATATAGTAAACATGTAACTATTTGTCGAGCATACAATTTTATTCCTCTTCTTTAGCCTCCTTGCTATGACATGTTCAATATATATGCATGTACATGTATGCAATTTCAAACAATTTCCAATTCAGTTCAATATTTGATACAATTTGGTTATATGTACCATTCTTTCACATAATGGTTTTATTAGATAACAAATAATCATAAAACACAACCATCAATCAATTAGTGAATTAATGTTTCAAATTCATAATTTTTATATATATTAAAATCCATTTTTGATGCCAAGTCATAATAATAGACCCTATCTAGTTTTGGTTCTCACACCGGTCAATTGGAAATATATAGATATCTCACTTTCGAAACTCGAACACGAATGCTGACGATGATGCATCATCATCAGGATTATCCCCGGGTGACTAGAGTGTGATTCTATATCTATCCAGTATATTTGAGGCTTTACATACACGTGGATCAGACGTATATTAAAATCCTTATATACTTGATTGTCCAAATTCAATATAAATAAATAATCAAATACGCATAATAAGATGTAATTTTCAAAACAAAATTTGTTTTCAATTTTATTTGAAAACAACTCTCTTCCGACTCATTCTAGGATACTACTGATCCCATCTCTAATTAGTCATTCTCATTGGATATTACTAATCTAATCTATGATGAATTCTTTTGTTTGGTTCTAACGTGTCTTGTTCTCCGAGCTTTGTAAACCAAAGCTCTGATACCAAATGAGATGACCCAAACTTCCCAATGAAGGAAAGCCCAGATTGCTTTGAGAACACGACAAATCAGAACACAAACAGAAGAACATTTCATTGCCTATTACAATAATTTACATCAGATTACAAGAATATACAGGGTATGGATAAATAATACACATTTAATATACATCAGAGATTTAAATTACATTTAAATACATAACAGCGCAAAAATAATACAAAACACAACTGAAAAAGATAAATGGATACAGAGCTTTCCGAATATCATTCCAGCTATAAACCAGGATCCTATGAATATAAATCAACAAAACCAAAACCATTAGCTGCCCGTGTGGAAAATAGGGGCACCCAGAGTTTAGATTAAAACAACAAACTCCAGGTCAGTCATGTGACTGGTGTGAGAACTAAAACAGTTATTGAAAACTTCACTTTAAAATCGGGTATATCAAGGGACCACGTCGTATAACACGGAATGGGTTTCCTCCCAAGAATACCAGTGCATATAACAAAACAGCATAATCTTTTTTGGAAAAATGAAGCTATTATAAGACTAGGTCCCATCACACAATGCAACGCAAGCTGGAGGATAGGGTTTTACCTTATAATAGCTAAATATGCTTGGTACGTTAAAACAAATCATTTGATACTATTATAGTGCAAAGTGTATGAAAACAACTTCGAATATAAATGTATCAATCATAGACGGCATTAGCATCCCATGCCACTATGTCGCCAATAGTATACAACTGAAACCGTAAAATGTCGTATTGGAATTTGGATTTCCATCTATGAACCAAGGCAAGGGATTGTCCTTACCGCTTCGAGACAATCTAGCCCATGTCTCAGGACCAGAACGCATCGACCCTTGGATCGTCAAGGCCGGTCCATATGGAGTGGATTAAAATGCCTGAACACTGCGTTTCCCCACCCTATGGGGCGTAAAATTGGTCTGTATAAAGACCATACCATCCATCGGCTCCGCAGATACCATATAACTGAGGCTCCTCCCTATCCATCATCCACATAAGTAAAACATCTGGGCGTGCAAAACCCAGACACCACTCCTAGCTAGAAGGAAATGCATGTCCTCCATGATCATGTCCTCTCCCATTTCTGGTTCACACCGAGGTGTGAGGCTAACGAATTAACGCTACACAAAGCTATGCTATATTAAAGCCGTGCTTTGATCATCAACCACAAGACTCTGCTTTTCAACAGAAGCCTTGATCATTTGCATCTCAGCATGCCACACAGGCAATCCACACTATGCAGCCAATGTCTATTGTAACGACCTGCAAATTCGAACCCTTTGAGTTGACTAAATACAATACAAGTCTAACCCAAATTGCACGAAAATATGAATCATTAATAGGAAGAAGTTAGAGGGTGAGAAATAGAAGAGATAGAAAATTTGAATAGAAAAGATAAGGTAGAAGAAAGAAATGAATAACATCAAATCTCACAATCACAGCGGAATACAATATAATATAGATATAAACTTTTGAAAATACAAAACTATATCTGAACTTACATACAACATCAGAGTACATCATATATACATCACAGCGGAAATAAACTCTATGTATATCTAACGTTGAAGCCTCCAGCTCCAAGCTCCTTCCAGATCATCTGTAAAATCCTGAACTACTCAATTGCCCGTACAAATTTGGGCACCCAAGAGTTTAGGGAAAACACAGAAAAATAAACTCTGGGTCATTCATGGGACTGGTGTGAGTAAACGATTTTGAACAGTTTGCTTAACTTGGGAAAATTCTTTTGAAAGAAAAGACAATCGTAAGACCAATCCACACATAAACACGGATGGTTTTTACCTTACGATAACCCAAAATATATTGAAATCATAACTATACTGATATTATAATAATGTCTAGGTTTTCCACAAATAAACTAAAATCTAGCGGAACGCTTGCATCTCACGCTTCACATATATAGTATACAAACAAAACAGCTTGGCGCTTAGGGATAATGGATTTCCATCTATGACAAGGTATGGAACCACCTTCCGGTAGTGTATCTACAGAGAAGAATATACTGGGTTCAACAAGAACGTCTTGCAACCCGGCCACACATGACCGACCACTCATTTTGCTTAAGTGAATCGAATATATTGCCACCTACGGTTGCTAGCAAAATAACCGCTCCCGGGAGATACAGAATTGAAAAGAAGTAACAAAATGAATATTCTCTAGATGGTGACAATACACCCTAATGGGAGCGACCCACATAGTCATGCTGCCTGCCCGATTTTTGTCATTTCCTGGTTGTGAGGCTTTAGGTTATAACTTACCATTGGATATATCCCGTTTTCATTCACTTTGAATGCCACATCGTCAAAGCCGTCAAATCACAAATTGACTTTCCCAAAACCATGGGTAAAAAGCTAAGAGAAACGAATTTCTCCGCCACCAAACATAGTTTTGAAGAGATCAACTTACGCGATCTGTTAGGTATACTCTATCAGACATTCGTCCATACAAGTTGTCCTGGGTCTGGACAAACCGAAGGCACTATCCTATAACAGAACAGTCCTTGCATAAACTTTGTCTTCAATTTGATTTTATATTAATCAACGCCTAGATCGAACCAAAGTGGTATTTGGATTTCATTTAGAAAACCAATCCCTGTCTCTTTGAATCGATGAATGTTAACATCTTTTAGGGTCAAGCGATACTTAGAGAAATCAGATCAACATATTTCATGTGTGTTTCTATATCCTTAATTGATTATTAAGACTTATCTACTGAAAATATTTTACATATAAGTTTCCAGATTCCAACAATAGTTTGTATAAGTTAATATAATAAGATGTGGCTAAACAAGTTAACTGAGTTATGTCACAATATTAAATCAAATCAAAAAATCAATTATCACAACGGATCTGGTCTATCATAATTCAAATAAACATCGTTTATCAACTGGTTGATCTTGGAAAATAATCTTTTCCAAATCATAACTATCTAATATTTAATTATGTTTAAGAATCCCCTATATTTATCATATTATCATCCATACTTCAATATATATACGATTATAAATATAATTACTATTTTATTTCCTTAGATGAATAATTAATTCACTATATATATAATTAATTTAAATATATTTTTAAAATGGAAAGTAAACGTTATTTCCTCAATCGATTATCAATTCAGGATCCCTTATCGATTCATTTCTATATCCCATTTATTTTTGAACTTCAAAATAATCTTATCGATACCAATCTTATCAAATTCCTTTTTACCGAAATCCCTAACAACCATTCTCGTCTACAAACCATTTGCTTCTCAAGTTATTCACTTTGGATTGTGAATATTATTTCTAGACTTGTTTACCATATCAACTCGATTTCATTACTAATCACTAGAACAAAGTTAAATTATGTTCCTATTCACATGAATTTCCCTTATTTCGATTAATCACCGTTGATTCAGCTTTTAAATCATTTACTTGATTTAATACATATTTATCGACCTAAGTCGATTAAATAACATTTCATTTCAAAATATTATAGTACAATATTATTATCGATCAGTCATCACAACATATTGTTAATTTCAGTTTAACAATACGACTTGAATCAATTATCTGGATTACATTCTAGTTTTAACTAATTAGAAAATAATATAAATTCAACTATATATATTTTTATGTAATTCTAGCAATGTACACTCTTGTTCAGTACTGCTGACCATCTGCCATTTGTCCCCTTTAGATTTCATCATTCGATACTGGCACTGCTTCCCTTTCATTTTAGACGGATTTATTTTCTGTTAGTTGCGTATTTATATATATATTTTTAATATTAGATTATACCTTAAAAAGGGAATCCTTTATTTTATATCCTATGATTATTATCCCTTCCCTTTTAAATTAATCCTCTACTTTTCTTTTCATTTTTTTCTCTACAATTTTATTTCATTATTTCCTTTTCTTTAATTTAATTTTCTTATGGCCCAATAAGGCCCACTCCCTTCCCATCATTTTCCCTTTTCTTTTTAACGAACCCAAGCCCAAAAGTTCAGCCCACTAACCATTTCTTTACTTATTTATTTTGTTCTTGCCTGGCATATTTCTTCGATCCACCTTCCAGTGCCAAACGCAGCCAACCCTATGCCATGATCTTCCCGTTTAATTCATCACCAAGCCGCAGTTCCTTCCTTTCTGCTACTTTCCCTCTTCTCTCTTTGTTTTCTTCCCTCATTTTGTCACGCCAGGCCTATACGCCATAACCCCATAAATTTACCTGCTTCACTTGATGTCCCCTCTTCACTTCTATTCCTTCTTGCGCTACCAATCATCTACAGCGATCCATTTTCTATACTACCACCGAGACTGTTGTGCGTTGACTGACTTGGCCATGCTTCCCCTTCCTTTTCCTTTACCTTGATCTGCCGATGCCCCCTCCTTTTACACGGTTTGTCCACTTACTCCATTTCCCCTCATAATGCACGCAAATGCACTGGAGCTGATGCACACACCATCCGACCATCGATCATCCATCCGCCCCCATCTATGCGTGTCAACTACCTGAAACCACCAACGAGCTAAGTTTCACCTCCACTCACCTGCATCCAATTCTGATGCTTCCCTCCACCTCCTACTTCACAATCATGATGGTTGAAAGTTTTAGTTGCAAGACTGCTTACTGTGTTTGCCCAGATTTAGAATTTATAACTCACTGTTTAACTTGTAAACAGAACTCGATTTATAAATGTAAGATTTACTCTAAAAATGCAATTTTCTTTGTTATGTGAATTATTGGACTGTTAAGTTGATAGTAACCATAAGTCTATATAAAGAGGAGAACAGTAGCCAATGTATATAATAGGGTATTTGTTAACACCATAATTTTAGTTGTTGTACTTCAAACTTTATGGGCCTGAACTGTGTGTAATTCATGTAATGTCTGCGACTCAAGTTTCTATAGTTCAATGTCCGGGATCATATACATAATGTTTTCATATGCATAACTCCCCTTTAGAACCCATTTACCAACATGAAACTGATAATTACAAATCAGTCAAGGTACATGTTACAGCCCAACAGTTAGCTGTTAGTAGATCCAGCATCACAAGGGTGACCGTTAATTAATTACCCTTTTTAACAAATATTTCTATAGACACATTTAAGAGATTGAAGTCTGTTCCCAAAAATCATTGGAATTAAGGAGTTGATGATTTTTAGTATCAAATGTAATGGCTTGTAACAGGGGTTTACAAATTTTGTTTACTCACAAAAGTTCACTATTCTCGTTCTAGGTTTACATTTTAATTCCTGCATCATTTAGTGATACTTCAAAAGTCATGTAACCAGTTCAATAAGCATGTATATATTCATTCATCAGATCATAGTTCAAAACTTAGGAATGCTTACTAAAAATTTATATTTCTTGCCATCGTCCGAGCCTTCGTTCTTGAACCAATACACAGTCATTTTCACAGAAAAACAATGCATTTTTCAAAACTTCTTGCTATTCCAATTTCCACCATTGGATCCTAAGCCGTGTCATCCATTTACATCAACGATTTGTTTGATCGGATCACTAACGTGTCTTTTTGGCGAGAAGCTATAGTTTAAAAGATTGAGTTATTTGTGAGAGGGTTGACAGTAAGGCAGAAGTGTTGGACACAAAAATGGGATCATCTAAAAGAATGAAACTTAAAACTTAAGTGGTTGTACTCTTCTGATCTAAAGAGTTGAAGGGATTATATACTAACTTAGGAGAATGTTGCGAGTTGCCCTAAGGTTTCTGGGATGCTACTGACATGCTTACAGTAAAGCCACACTCGTTGACATGTAGTTTTACAAAATACCTTGCAGCATCCTGAAATACTTGGATCAACCCGACACATATACATTCCTAAACAAGAAACAAAAGGTGTGTTTACTCACTAAACCATCTCACTGTTTTGGTATTACAGAGCTATATTTTTTTCAGTTCAAATATTTTGATCCACAAATATTCATATTCAGATATGTATAAGTGTATCTAACCCAACACGAATCAAACATCCATCAAATAGCATTAGTTTTAGCCTTACAGGAAATTTGGAGAAGAGTTTGTTCACCAAAATGTCCTCTGTCCTTATAGTTTTCCAACATAACACCATTCAGATAATATCAACTTTATTACGGCCATTTAACTTCAACTAACATCCATAAGTTCACACATATATATGCAGTTAAGATTCGACCCTTGTCATCTCATACAATAGGAGAGGGAAAAAAAGAGTTTACTCACTTTTGTATTACTGCCTTTTTATCATTTAAATACTACCACTTTACCATTAGCCTTTTAACTTCAGCAAACAATATAAATCCATATGTATACTGACCTATATGCCATCTTAAATTAACTGAAAATACATAGAATAGGAAACAAAATGGTTGTTTACTCACTTTGGGTTGCTCTCTACCCTGTTTTTTTCCCAAGTTTCCCATCCTTGTTATACTGTCTCAGCCATTAACTTCACTTCTAGTCTAAAATGTTCAAGATGGCTGCTAAGTTATGGAGTTGCACTGCTATTTCGGGGTACTTATAGGCGAAAACAGTGTGGGATTCAAAAGGTTGACAGGGTAGGTTTTTAGGTTGTCTTGTCATGATGGAGTTGATATTTTAGCTGCTGTGATGGCTAATTGAAAACATTTTTGGAGTTGTCTAGTTGATGGGCAGAGCAGCTAAATTTATAGTTGTTTTCATCTACAAATGCATGTGCACTGATTGATGGAAATAAGGCTATGTATCCATACTCTTCAAATAACTGGGCACGACCATGTGCTCTGATGTGCATATCCTCACTACGTTTATGTGCAGTAGTCAGGTTTTTAGAGTAGGATGTGGTAGCTGTTGCTGTACCCTTCTATTTTTGATTGAAAAGGCATAGCTAAGTCTACTGTTGTGGTGCAAGAACATGTGCAGATTCATACTTGGCCCATAAGTAATTTAAACTATGAATATATTTACTGTTTGAATTCATTTCATGGCACAACATCCCATATATCCACTGTTATGAAGCTTCAATTCATGTACAAATACATGTTTTCATTTAATGCTTTGATCCTAGCATTCCAGGCTATACATGCCTAGGTGCTTGTAGTTATTTCTTCATTTAAAAGCAATCAGAACTGTTAATTTGATTTGATTCTTCAATGTGTTTGTGTATTACATGGAAAATCAAACAATATATTCTTTTTTTATTCAATTTAAGATACTTTCACTAAATTCTATTATATGACAAGTTTAAACTTATAAGTATATATGTGGAGTAACAAAATATTAGGTACAAATATAACGACCCGAACTTCCCCGTGAAGGAATGGGCGGATTGCTTTGAGGACAAGATGAATCAGAACACAAACAGAAGAACATTTCGTTGTTTATTACAACAATTCCATCAGAATACAAGAATATACAGAGTATGAATAAATATTACACATTTACTAAATATCAGATATTACAATAAATTACATAGCAGCGGAAAATAATACAAAACACAACTGAAAGTAATTGTAAAACGACCCGAACTTCCCCAGTAAGGAAAGCCCGGATTGAATTGAGAACAAGCTACATCAGGACGCAAACAGAAGAACATTTCATTGTTAATTACAACAATTCCATCAGAATACAAGAATATAGCGAGTATAAACAAATAATATACATCAGAAAATATCAGAGATTTAAATACATTACTACAACGGAAAAATAATAAAATACACAACTGAAAGAGATATACGGATACAGAGCTTTCCGAATATCATTCCAGCTGTAAACCGGGATCCTGTGAATATAAATCTGCAAAACCAAAACTACTAGCTGCCCGTGTCGAAAATAAGGGCACCTAGAGTTTAGGTTAAAACAATAAACTCCAGGTCAGTCATGTGACTGGTGTGAGAACTAAAACAGTTATTAATCTTCATTTTAAAGTTAGGTAAATCAAGGGACTACGCCGTATAACACGGAATGGGTTTCCTCCCTAGAATACCAGTGCATAAAACAACAGCGCAATGCTAAATAAAGAACAATGAAGCTATTATAAGACCCAGGTCCCATCATACAATGCAACACAAACCGGAGGATAGGGTTTTACCTAATAATAGCCAAAGAATGCTTGATACGCTAGATTTCATCTTTTATTATTACTATAAGTGTATAGTGTCAAAACAATTTCAATCATAAGTATTAATCATAGACGACATGGGTACCATATATCATGCCGCCAATACTAGGCTCTACAATCAAAACCGCACATGTCACATATTGGAAGTTGGATTTCCATTTGCGAACCAAGGCAAAAGATAGTCCTCACCGATTCGAGATGCTCTAGCCCGCCCCTCAGGAACAGAACGCATCGTGCTTTGGATCGTCAGGGCCTGTCCACCGATGTGGATAAAATTTAAACCCTGGACACTGTGTTTCCCCACCCTGTGGGGTGTCAATGAGTCCACTGACTCCATTGGCTCCACATAGTCACCGATATATCCGAGGCACCTCGCAACAGCAACAACCACTTAAGTCAAACTCGTCAGGGCATGTAAAACCACTGACGCCACTTCTAGCTACAAGGAAACGCATGCCCTCCCTAAAGTCCTCTCCCGTTTCTAGTTCGCAACCGAGGTGTGAGGCTCGCGAATCAACGTTACACAAAGCTATGCCACACAGGCCGTGCTTTGATCATCAACCACAAGACTTTGCTTTTCAACAGAAGCCCTGATCATTTGCCACTTAGGCATGCCACACAGACAATTCACTCCATGTGATTGATATCCAGCAATATATAACCCCTGAGCTCGTACGTCTCAGAGAAGGGCGTTAAGCAAGAGAATAAATTCTTCGCCGCCAAACAGATATATATTTAATAGAAATCAATCACACAGACTAAAATCCAATGTCAGACACACAGTCCATTTACAAGTTCGTTCTGGGTCTGAACGAAACCGGAGGCACCTTGTACCTCGCATATCCGTCGATCTCCAAATACGTCTGGACGATCACTAACTGATTCCCTCCTCTTGGGTGTACGGCCCAATCAAGATCATTAGTAATCACCCAAACGATGTGAAGACCTCCGGTCTTCGACCACGTCTTCATCCTCGACACCACGTCGAATCAGTTATTCAGAATGGGATAAACCCGGTCTTTCTGAATAACTCGCGTATATAATAAACAAGTGTTACACAAACACAACATACGCCTCATTCCAATTCAGAATATTCTTTTATTCAAATATTCTTATACTTTGGGAAAGGTTCCCATTAATTTTATCAAAGATAAATTCTTTAAATTTATTCTTTAATCTTCCTTTGAATATCAATTCAAACTATTCGGGATTAGCAAACCACACCGAAGTAATCATTTATTTTATTTCCTAATCCCAACCTATTCATCCCATGAAGTAAAACTGGTAATACTTCATATCTAACACCACGATGTTATCGGTGCCATTTCACGTTCAAATCTAATTAAAGATTTAACTATCGCCTGGTGCAAAACTGGTGATACTCTATTCTCGATCATTTCAATTTAATTAAAGATTCATTTAAACTCCACTTGGTTTTAATCTTCCAAATAATCCCTATCAATGATTATTTAACTTGGGAAATCACATCCTGTCTTTAACTGGGTTAAAGAACCAATGTCATTTAAAACACGGTTCACTATAAACCCAAAATCACATTCCATTCCAATTCAATTATTGAAACTTCTGGTTACTTTTAAAACCATTTCAAATCCAATTTATTTATTTCAAAAATAAATGATTATAATTCTAGTTCAAAACTAGTTCATTTCGATAAAAATCTATTTTTATCTTTTCAAATTTGGAAATTTTCATCCCAATTCTTTATAGATCATTTCTTATGATTTTACACAAATTATTACTATTTTTAATAATTTTATCAAGGCCCGCACAGTCGATTTCCACAAACGGCCATCGAACTGCAACATCGACCTTTTCCAAATTTTATTTGGGCATACTTCCAAATACAACCATTAGATTTCAAATCTCTAATATTCATTGGAAAGCTCTTTTCGATACGAACCCAACGGTTCTGGTTTTAGGAGAATCTGATGGTCGGATCTCCCGTAATATCCATTCAAAGTCAATGGTCGAAATTCGCAAACTGCCGCGGCGCGGCGCGTTCTATTCAAACCATTATATATATAATATATATATTATATATATTTCATCGATTTCCTTTTAAAACGTATTTTATAAATCGTTTTAAATTCGATTTCACAATGATTTCAACTTCATATTCAATTTCTAATCAAAATTGAACATTCCACATCATTGATATACAAATGATAATATTTCAAAACGTTATATTTTGAAATCACTTTATTTTCTATATTCATTATAAAAATGAATAAAATCGATATAAATATCATTCATGTCAAAATGGCGTCAAACTAATCAACACGGCTTTTATTCAACACATGAATGTTTATTCTATTCAACACATGAATATTTATTCTATTCAACACATGAGTTTTTATTTCAATTCAACACATGAATTTATTTCCATTCAACACATGAATATATTTTCTATTCAACACATGAATTTATTTCTATTCAACACATGAATTTATTTTCTATTCAACACATGAATTTATTTTCTATTCAACACATGAATTTATTCCATTCAACACATGAATTTTTATTCTATTCAACACATGAATCTATTCTATTCGACACATGAATTTATTTTTATAATATTCCTTATTTTCCAAATTGGAATGAGGCCCAATCAATCGCCATATAATGTTAATTATATGGATTTTCAACTACACATGTAGGTAACAACAACGATAAATCATCAACCATCATCCAGAGTGCACCACACAACTGCATAAGCGTTAAATATCAATAATTAATGCTTACACAGTCTGCCAATCCATCGATTGACATACAACTAAACAATCGGGATTAGTGTACGTGTAATAACCCGGAAAATGTGATTTTTTTTAAATTAGGTTATTACCAAGAAATTTGAATAGTTGAAATAGCATATTTCAATAAAAAATAGAATTGGGTATAATATGGCAGTTTGAAATTTTGAATACAAACTTTGTCTGACTGCACCGGGTGGAAAATATAACGGATTTTGGCGAAACTGAAAATATTTAAATCTGTTTATCAATACCTTTCTAACGAATCTGAAAAATCAAAATTTCATAACGGAAATCAAAAGTTACGGCCAAATGAATTTTCAGAAAGGTCGCTATATAGTATATATAGCCCTTAAAAATTGAGATTTTGCATATGACCTCGGAATTCGACGAAACCACTTTTGTTGGGTCCGGGATGTCAAATTATTGCTAAGTTTCAAATTTCATAATTTTTGAAGCTAGTATGTGAGCGGGGCAAAAGATAACGTGTTTGGTCAAATTCTGTTAAAATGGGTCGACCTAAAAATGGCCGTTTTTCAAACGAGCCCAGAATTCGACGAAACTGGTTTTGTTAGGACCGTATCGTCAAAACAAAGCTAGATTTATTTTTCTGGAATTTTTCGATTCAGTTTGTGGCCTTAGCAAATTAAAATGTACGTTTAAATTAAATATCAAATGTTTTATATTTTAAATTGAAAAATAACTGACTGTAACAGTCAAAATGGCCAACGAAACATATCCCATTGTGTCCGGAATGGGGGTATTTAGCTAGGGACGACAGTCGTTGGGTTTAAAAAGGAGTCCGTTTGCAAAAACACTATTTAAAAATTTCTATAAAGCTCTGGCCAATAGGAAATTTTCATTAAAAAAAAACTCCGAAACCCTAGCCGCCAGAGAACGATTGGACGATCCACGTTGCTCGAGACTTCTCCTCCCTTTTTCGACCGCCTCAGGCGATTTCACCGCCGACCCCAGTTGAGACTTCTGACCGCCGTAGTCCCCTCTCCACATCCGACCAACCCACGACTCCTCCCATCGACTATCGGCGTCGGAAATCGAAGATGAAGGCGCGACCTTCTGAGCGCCGCCGCGACGAGAACAGGCCACCGGATCCTTCACCACCGCCGCCGTTCTGGAGGTGCTTCGTAGCTCTTCGACGCAGCGTAGCCTCATCGAAGCATAGAGGTACGGATCGACTGAAATTTTGAGACCTAGTTTCGAAGATTTTAGAAACTTTCTGATGAAAATTCTGTAATGAAAATAACACTTTTAAGTGTTGCAAAACTTTGAAAAATAATATCTTTTTCGTTCTTTAACGAAATTCGATGAAACAGGAGACACCGTGACCGCAAGGAGGCTCTCTACATTCTAGAAGAAGCCGCGGATTTTTCTGACCTTCCTACGATTTTTAGCACTGCAATAACCAATGTGAGGAATCTAAACTATTTGTGTGAATGAAATCGCGTTGTATAAATTATATAAGCGAAGTGTAAATTATATACGCATTGTATACCTCATGTACATGTGTTGTATAAATTATATTAGCGATGTATGAATTATACAAGCGTTGTTTGAAACATATATGCTTTGAATTGTGATGAAATGCAAGTGAATTATTATATTATATATATATATATATATATATATATATATATATATACTCCCCTCGTCCACAGACCATGGACGATATTTATTGCTTATGTTTGACGTGATATTATATGGTATGACGAATGGTTAGAAATAATTGTTTGTGGTTGATATTATGGTTGAAAAATACCTTTGTGGTTGAAAAATACCCTCTTGTGGTTGAAACAAAATAGAATAGGATTGTGGAATTGAAAATAAAACATGCCGCCTGCGTGCGAATTAGATGCATGATCCCCATTGTCAAAAACCGCGAGGTTTTAAGGTAGAGCGAGGAGCCGTACTAGGGACGGTCCTGGTTTTAACTACCCTGCCGTTATGCTGCCGAAATTTTCTGAAATATCTATGTGTTAGAATATTTTTCATTCGTTGAAATAAATTATACAAACTATATTGAATATTCATGTGTTGAGTTGCAATTCATTCGTTGAGTTGAAATTCATGTGTTGAATATTATTTGAATTTAAACAAATGGCTTTAGCGATTAAAATCACATTTTTATATATATTCAAACTATATCGAATATTCATTTGTTGAGTTGCAATTCATTCGTTGAGTTGAAATTCATGTGTTGAATATTATTTGAATTTAAACAAATGGCTTTAGCGATAAAAATCACATTTTTATATATATACAAACTATATAGAATATTCATGTGTTGAATTGCAATTCATTCGTTGAGTTGAAGTTCATGTGTCGAATGTTATCATCTTTTACAAATAAAATGAATCGACGATGAAAACTATATTTTTATAGTGAATATGAAGAGTTAAAAATACACACGTGTCGAATAAATATTTTTGATGATAAAAATATTCATTTTATCATGTATACGCTTAGTTAAAAATACACACATGTCGAATAAATATTTTTGATGATAAAAATATTCATTTTATCATGTATACGCTTAGTTAAAAATACACACGTGTCGAATAAATATTTTTGATGATAAAAATATTCCTTTTATCGTGTATACGCTTAGTTAAAAATACACATGTGTTGAAATAAATAATAGTTTGCTAGAAATATTATTATTAGCTTTGTTCTGCATATATATACATGTGTTGAACAGGAAAAATGGATTAGCTGTAGAGTAAAGAAATTATTTGCGTGCCCGACAAATAGGTAAACCTTGATGAGTTGGCTGCGCAATTTTATTTATATATCAACTCCTGTGAATGCCATTGGATGCGGAGTGCTGGTTTTTCTGTGTGAAATAATAAACAACGCCATAGGATAGTAACAATTAATTTTGAACTACACTACATGGCATACTTCTTGACGATAGGCATACTTCATCATATTCCACATAAGCAGTTGGAGCTTGTGTGACGAGGTGGAAGATTTACCATATAAGCAAGAGGCTTGTATGGCAATGACTATGAACTACAGGTTGAACTGATGACTGATATGGACTATATAAATTATAACGATAAATTGCCAGATTAATAAAATCCCCACACGGGTTTGGAGTTGACAATAATCACGTCGCTCTAGTTATTAGATACGGCACATGGACTATTTATTTCCACACGAAAACGGGGTGACGGGAATTTATTCTCTGGAGTGATTATCAGTACATGCTCCCCCGTAAACACCAGAATATATCACTATAAATATGTGAACCAATTTATTTTTTTTTAAATTAGGTTCACATTTTCCGGGTTATTACAGTACGTCAAATCTCATCCCAATACCCGTGTGGGGTTTCAGATCAACAAACATAGATTTTATTTGTGTGGTTGGGCGATGTGTAAAATTTATCGTCCCAATCAATATCAGTCAAATCAATGTACATAAACAAATCATTCGATTTGTAAATGAATATTTATTTTACTTCAACACATGAATATATATTTTATTTCAACACATGAATATATATTTTATTTCAACACATGAATATATATTTTATTTCAACACATGAATATATATTTTATTTCATCACAATCAACAGTCAAATTTCACTACACAATCAATCAAACAAACAAGTCGTCCATGGTCTGTAGACGATGGTGTCGGGTGCTGCTAAGCACCGTCTGCATCCTAGTATATATTTCAACTAGAAAATAAATTAAAAGTGAGGAGTTCTCACCGATTAGAGAAACCAAACGCTGCGACTCTTCATATGTAAAAAATCTTCATCGTGCTCGCCCTTTGTCAATTTCATTGTCCGTAATCACTATATATATAAAAATCATATTTTTATAACTATACTATATGGATAAAAATCACATTTTTATAATGCTACTTTATAGATAAAAATTCTATTTTTACATTGCTACTATATAGATAAAATTTCTATTTTTATCACGGTGTTCATATAATAAAGATCATATTTTTATCACGCTAATTTCATAATAAAAATTATATTTTTATATTTGTTACTTCATTATAAAAATCCTATTTTTATTCTTTCTGTAATATAAAAATTATATTTTCCCACTGTCTTCTTGATAATAAAAATCAAAACTTTATTATTTAAAAATCTAAACTTTATATAGATAAAAATCTCCTCTTTCATGTATATAAAAATCACACTTCCACATAATCACTTCATGTGTAAAAACCACGTCTTTATATTAAAACCGTATGTCAAAATCATATTTTTAATTGCATACATGAATAAAACTGAAATTAAAAGCTCGCCGGCGTCGTCGTGTGACAGAGGAGGACTGGGAAGGGCTGAAACGGGTCGGGGATGGGAATGCATACGCCGGAGACGATAAAAATTGGGTTTTTCTTCAATGGAGGGGTCCACGGGGTGGCGGGTGGTCGGAGAGGGGCGCTAGGTCGAGGGGAGGTGGCGGCGGCGGGACCCCAGCAGTGGTAGCGGCACGATTTGGGGCGGAGTTTTGGGGAATACAACGAGCTGGAGAGAGAGAGGGAAGTCCGGGAGAGCGGGGGCGTCGACGGAGATGGGGGTAGGGGCGGTAGGCGGACGGTGGTGAGTCGCGGTGGTGGGGGGTCGACGAGATCTGGTTTGCGTTTTTTTTCTTCTGAAACGAGAGAATGAAAGGATAAGAGGAGGGGGGAGTTAAGTGAAAAGGTGGGTATATATATTAATATATATATATATATATAATTAATTAATTTAATTTTCAAAAAGCAACTTTTTATTTCGAACTCGAAATCAAACCCAGCGACTGTCGTCCATAGCTAATTACCTCCATTCCGAACACAATGGGATATTATCGTAAGCCGATTTGGCTGTTTCGATCAGTTTTTATCAAAATCAAAATATAACTCTATATATTGAATTTGAACGCACATTTCAATTTACTGGGGTCACATACTAACTCGAAAAATTCCAAAAAAATATTTTCTAGCTTCGTATTGACGATACGGTCCTAACGAAACAAATTTCGTCAAATTCTGTGATCGTTTGAAAAATGGTCATTTTCCATTCGATTAAAATCAACTGAAACTGGTCAAACACGTTTTTCTTTGCCACGCTCACATATTGATTCAGAAAATTATGAATTTTGAAACCTAGCAATGATTCAACATTCCGATTCCAACAAAAGTAGTTTCGTCGAAAACAGAGGTCGTTTGCAAAATGGCTATTTTTAAGGGCCAGAATTCCATATCGACTATTATGAATTTTCATCTGGGCATAACTTTTTATCCCCGCTATGAAATTTTAATTTTTCGGATTCGTTGGAAAGATATTCTCAAATAGATTCTAATATTTTTGGTTTCGCCAAAATCCGGTTTATTTTGAATCATGTACATTCATTTGAACTTTGAAATCGAATTTTCAAACTACCGCGCCATTTTCAATTACTTTTATATTTAAAATAAAATATTTATATTATAACGATGATCTATATAAATATATACGTTCTAATTCTATTCAAAATAAATTTCTCATCGTTATTATTTAAAATAAATCATTTTAAATGTTCAAAATTCATTAAAATTGCCAAAATAAATTTTTTTAATTGGCTTAGATTTCCCTGTCATTACGATCTCCCTCACTTAATACTTTTCGTCCCCGAAAAGGAATGAAGCCGAAAGTTGTTTAACTAATCAACTCAACTCTCATTATTTTCATTATGGCCTAAGTTCTTCAACTGTTCAGTTTCTAAGAACTTTTCAAATTTTTCAAAAATTTGGCTAACACCCTAAATTTTTGAAAATTTTTGCCATAACCTCCCCTGCACCGAGGACTTCGAGATATTTCAAATAGCCTCCCATGGCCCTCATCAATCCAAAAAGAAAAAGAAACAGCCAAGCGGCTAGACAATCGGCTCATAAAATCATCCCAAAACCCAAGAAATATAATAAACATGTACCTATTTGTCGGGCAAACAATTTTATTCCTCTTCTCTAGCCTCCTTGCTATGACCTGTTCAATGTAAGTAGATGTATACTATGCAAATGCGACAAATTTTCAATACAACTCACTTTTTCGCTCAATTTGGCTAAAGGTTCAAATTTTAATTAATCAAACAATAATCAAACAACACAACCAGCAATCAATTAGTTGATTATCTTTTCAAATTCATAACTTGGATGTGTAATCAAAAAAATCAGATTTTTGATGCCAATTTACAACAATAAGCCCTATCTAGTTTTGGTTCTCACACCAGTCAATAGGAAATATATAAATATCACACCTTCGAAACTCGAACACTAATTCTGATGATGTAGCTACAATCATCAGAATCATCTCCAGGCGACTAGAGTGTGACTTTATATCTATCCAGTATATTAAAACTTTGAATACACGCGGATCAGACGTATACGCAAAACCTTTATATACTGGATTGCCCAAATCAGTACAAATAAATATTCAAATACATTGAATAAGGTTTAAATTTTCAAAAAAAAATTTGTTTTCATTTTAAAAATATACTCTTTCACACTCGTTCTAGGATACTACTGATCCTATCTCTAACCAGTCATTCTCATTGGGTATTAATAATCCAATATCTGATGAATTCTTTCGTTTGGTTCTAACGTGTCTTGTTCTCGAGCTTTGTAAAACAAAGCTCTAATACCAAAATGTAAAACGACCCGAACCTCCCCGGTAAGGAAAACCCGGATTGAATTGAGAACAAGCTACATCGGGACGCAAACAGAAGAACATTTTATAACAATTCCATCAGAATATAAGAATATACAGAGTATAAACAAATAATATACATCAGAAAATATCAGAGATTTAAATACATTACTGCAGCGGAAAAATAATACAATACACAACTGAAAGAGATATACGGATACAGAGCTTTCGGAATATCATTCTAGCTATAAACCAGAATCCTGTGAATATAAAACTGCAAAACCAAAACTACTTGCTACCGTGTCGAAAATAAGGACACCCAGAGTTTAGGTTAAAACAATAAACTCCAGGTCAGTCATATGATTGGTGTGAGAACTAAAACATTTATTAATCTTTATTTTAAAGTTAGGTAAATCAAGGGACCACGCCGTATAACACGGAACGGGTTTCCTCCCAAGAATACCAGTACATAAAACAACAGCACAATGCTAAATAAAGAATAATGAAGCTATTATAAGACCCAGGTCCCATCACACAATGCAACACAAGCCGGAGGATAGAGTTTTACCTTATAATAGCCAAAGAATGCTTGATACGCTATATTTCATCTTTTATTATTACTATAAGTGTATAGTGTCAAAACAATTTCAATCATAAGTATTAATCATAGACGGCATGGGTACCATATATCATGCCGCCAATACTAGGCTCTACAATCAAAACCGCACATGTCACGATTTCCATCTGCGAACCAAGGCAAAAGATAGTCCTCACCGATTCGAGACGCTCTAGCCTGCCCCTCAGGAACAGAACGCATCGTCCCTTGGATCGTCAGGGCCGGTCCGCCGATGTGGATTAAACTTAAACCCTGGACACTGCGTTTCCCCGCCCTTTGGGGTGTCAATGAGTCCACTGACTCCATCGGCTCCGCATAGTCACCGATATATCCGAGGCGCCTCGCAACAGCAACAACCACATAAGTCAGACTCGTCAGGGCGTGTAAAACCACTGACGCCACTTCTAGCTACAAGGAAACGCATGCCCTCCCTGAAGTCCTCTCCCGTTTCTGGTTCACAACCGGGGTGTGAGGCTCGCGAATCAACGTTACACAAATCTATGCCACACAGGCCGTGCTTTGATCATCAACCATAAGACTTTGCTTTTCAACAGAAGCCCTGATCATTTGCCACTTAGGCATGCCACACAGGCAATTCACTCTATGTGATTGATATCCAGCAATATATAACCCCTGAGCTCGTACGTCTCAGAGAAGGGCATTAAGCAAGAGAATAAATTCTCCGCCGCCAAACAGATATATATTTAGTAGAAATCAATCACACAGACTAAAATCTAATGTCAGACACAGTCCATTTACAAGTTTGTTCTGGGTCTGAACGAAACCGGAGGCACCTTGTACCTCGCGTATCCATCGATCTCCAAATACGCCTGGACAATCACTAACTGATTCCCTCGTCTTGGGTGTACGAACCAATCAAGGTCATCAGTAATCACCCAAACGATGTGAAGACCTGCGGTCTTCGACCACCGTCTTCATCCTAGACACCACGTCGAATCAGTTATTCAGAATGGGATAAACCCGGTCTTTCTGAATAACTCGCGTATATAATAAATAAGTGTTACACAAACACAACATATGCCTCATTCCAATTCAGAATATTCTTTTATTCAAATATTCTTATACTTTGGGAAAGGCTCCCATTAATTTTATCATAGATAAACTCTTTAAATTTATTCTTTAATCTTCCTTTGAATATCAATTCAAACTAGTCGGGATTAGCGAACCACACCGAAGTAATCATTTATTTTATTTCCCAATCCCAACCTATTCATCCCATGAAGTAAAACAGGTAATACTTCATATCTAACACCACGGTGTTATCGGTAAATTCAATTATCATTTCACGTTCAAATTTAATTAAAGATTTAACTATCGCCTGGAGCAAAACTGGTGATTCTCCATTCTCGATCATTTCAATCGAATTAAAGATTCATTAAAACTCCACTTGGTTTTAATCTTCCCAATAATCCCTATCAGTGACTATTTAACTTGGGAAATCACATCCTGTCTTTAACTGGGTTAAAGAACCAATGTCATTTAAAACACGGTTCACTATAAACCCAAAATCACATTCCATTCCAATTCAATTATTGAAACTTCTGGTTACTTTTAAAACCATTCCAAATCCAATTTATTTATTTCAAAAATAAATGAATTAAAATTCTAGTTCAAAACTAGTTCATTTCGATAAAAATCTATTTTTGTCTTTTCAAATTTGGATATTTTCATCCCAATTATTCACACATCATTTCTTATGATTTTACACAAATTATTACTATTTTTAATAATTTTATCAAGGCCCGTACAGTCGATTTCCACAAACGGCCATCGAACTGCACTTACAACGACCTTTTCCAAATTTGATTTGGACTTAATTCCAAATCCAACCGTCAGATTTCAAATCTCTAATATTCGTTGGAAAGCCCTTTTTCGATACGAACCCAACGTTTCCGGTTTTAGGAGAATATGACGGTCGGATCTCTCGTAATATCCATTCGAAGTCAATGGTCGAAATTCGCGAACTGTCGTGGTGTGGTGCGTTCTATTCAGGCCATTCTATATATATAATATATATATATATATATATTATATATGTTTCGTCGATTTCCTTTTAAAACGTATTTTATAAATCGTTTTAAATTCGTTTTCACAACGATTTCAACTTCGTATTCAATTTCTAATCAAAATTAAATATTCCACATCATCGATATACAAATGATAATATTTCAAAACGTTATATTTTGAAATCACTTTCTTTTCTATATTCATTATAAAAATGAATAAAATCGATATAAATATCATTCACGTCAAAATGGCGTCAAACTAATCAACACGGCTTTTATTCAACACATGAATGTTTATTCTATTCAACACATGAATATTTATTTAATTCAACACATGAATTTTTATTTCAATTCAACACATGAATTTATTTCTATTCAACACATGAATATATTTTCTATTCAACACATGAATTTATTCCATTCAACACATGAATTTTTATTCTATTCAACACATGAATCTATTCTATTCAACACATGAATTTATTTTTATAATATTCCTTATTTTCCAAATTGGAATGAGGCCCAATCAATCACCATATAATGTTAATTATATGGATTTTCTACAACACATGTAGGTAACAACAACGATAAATCATCAACCATCATCCAGAGTGCACCACACAACTGCATAAGCATTAAATATCAATAATTAACGCTTACACAGTCTGTCAATCCATCGATTGACATACAACTAAACAATTGGGATTAGTGTACGTCAAATCTCATCCCAATACCCATGTGGGTTTCAGATCAACAAACACAGATTTTATTTGTGCGATGTGTAAAATTTATCGTCCTAATCAATATCAGTCAAATCGGTGTACATAAACAAATCGTTCGATTTGTAAATGATTATTTATTTTACTTCAACACATGAATATATATTTTATTTCAAGACATGAATATATATTTTATTTCAACACATGAATATATATTTTATTTCAATACATGAATATATATTTTATTTCAACACATGAATATATATTTTATTTCAACACATGAATATATATTTTATTTCATCACAATCAACAGTCAAATTTCACTACACAATCAATCAAACAAACAAGCCGTCCATGGTCTGTGGATGATGGGTGTCGGGGGCTGCTAAGCACCGTCTGCATCCTAGTATATATTTCAACTAGAAAATAAATTAAAAGTGAGGAGTTCTCACCGATTAGAGAAATCAAATACCGCGACTCTTCATATGTAAAAAATCTTCATCGTGCTCGCCCTTTGTCAATTTCATTGTCCGTAATCACTACATATATAAAAATCATATTTTTATAACTACGCTATATGGATAAAAATCACATTTTTATACTGCTACTATATAGATAAAAATTCTATTTTTACACCGCTACTATATAGATAAAAATTTTATTTTTATAACGGTGTTCATATAATAAAGATCATATTTTTATCACGCTAACTTCATAATAGAAATTATATTTTTATATTTGTTACTTCATTATAAAAATCCTATATTTATTTTTCTATAATATAAAAATTATATTTTCCCACTGCCTTCGTGATAATAAAAATCAAAACTTTATTATTTAAAAATCTAAACTTTATATAGATAAAAATCTCCTCCTTCATGTATGTAAAAATCACACTTCCACATAATCACTTCATGTGTAAAAACCACGTCTTTATATTAAAACCGTATGTCAAAATCATATTTTTAATTGCATACATGAATAAAATTAAAATTAAAAGCTCACCGGCGTCATCGGGTGACAGAGGAGGACCGGGGAAGGGCTGAAACGGGTCGGGGATGGGAATGCATACGCTAGAGACAATAAAAATTGGGTTTTTCTTCAATGGAGGGATCCACGGGGTGGTGGGTGGTTGGAGAGGGGCGCTGGGCCGAGGGGAGGCGGCGGTTAGGGTTCAGGTGGCGGCGGCGGGACCCCAGCAGTGGCAGCGGCACGATTTAGGGTGGGGTTTTTGGGAATACAGCGAGCTGGAGAGAGAGAGGGAAGCCGGGGGGCATCGATGGAGATGGGGGTAGGGGCGGCAGGCGGACGGTGGCGAGTCGCGGTGGTGGGGGGGTCAACGAGATCTGGTTTGAGGTTTTTTTCTTCTGAAACGCGAGAATGAAAGTATAATAGGAGGGAGGGGGTTAAGTGAAAAAGGAGAGTATATATATTAATATATATATATATAATTAATTTAATTTTCAAAAAACACATTTTTATTTTGAACTCGAAATCAAACCCACCGCCTGTCGTCTTAGCTAATTACCCCCATTTCGAACACAATGGGATATGTATCGTAAGCCAATTCGGCTGTTTCGATCAGTTTTCGTCAAAACCAAAATATAACTCTATATATTGAATTTGAACACACACTTCAATTTACTGGGGTCACATACTAACTCGAAAAATTCCAAAAATATATTTTCTAGCTTCGTATTGACAATACGGTCCTAACGAAACTAATTTCGTCAAATTCTGAGATCGTTTGAAAAATGACCATTTTCCAATCGATTAAAATCAACTGAAACTGTTCAAACGCGTTTTCCTTTGCTACGCTCACATATTGATTCAGAAAATTACGAATTTCAAAACTTAGCAATGATTCGACATTCCAGTTCCAACAAAAGTGGTTTCTTCGAAAACATAGGTCGTTTGAAAAATGGCTATTTTTAAGGGTTAGAATTCCATAGCGACTATTCTGAATTTTCACCTGAGCATAACTTTTTATCCCCGCTATGAAATTTTGATTTTTTGGATTCGTTGGAAAGATATTCTCAAATAGATTCTAAAATTTTTGGTTTCGCCAAAATCCGGTTTATTTTGAATCCTGTACATTCATTTGAACTTTGAAATCAAATTTTCAAACTACCACACCATTTTCAATTTCTTTTATATTTAAAATAAAATATTTATATTCTAACGACGATCTATATAAATATATACGTTCTAATTCTATTAAAAATAAATTTCTCATCGTTATTATTTAAAATAAATCATTTTAAACGTTCAAAATTCATTAAAATTGCCAAAATAAAAAATTTAAATTGGCTCAGATTTCCTGGTCATTACAGTAATACACGGATACATAGCTTTCCGAGTATTGTTCTAGCTGTAAACCAGGATTCTATGAATATAAATCTGCAAAACCCAACTACTAGCTACCCGTGTGGAAAATAGGGGCACCTAGAGTTTAGGTTAAAACAATAAACTCCAAGTCAGTCATGTGACTGGTGTGAGAACTAAAATAGTTGTTAATATTTATTTTAAAGTTAGGTAAATCAAGGGACCACGCCGTATAACATGGAACGGGTTTTATCCCAAGAATACCAGTGCATAAAATAAATAGCGCAATGCTAAATTAAGAAAAATGAAGCTATTATAAGACCCAAGTCCCATCACACAATGCAACGCAAGCTGGAGGATAGGGTTTTACCTTATAATAGCTAAAGATTGCTTGATACGTTTAAAAATAGATTATTCTGATATTACTATAAGTGCATAGTGTCAAAACGATTTCAATCATAAGTATCAATCATAGACGACATAACTACCATCTACTATGTCGCCATACTAGGTTCTACAAATAAAACCGAATTATCACGTATTGGAAATTGGATTTTCGTCATGAGTCGAGGCAAAAGGCAAGCTCCTCTCTGTTCGAGACAGTCTAGCAAATGTCTCAGAACCACGCACAGCGATCCTTGGAACCTCCAAGGCCGATCCTCTCTTACTTTTGAGGATTGGAAATTCCTGAACACACGTTTCCCGGTCCTTTCAGACCTATATCCGAGGCGCCTCGCATCTAACAACCACACAGGTAAAAAGTATATAAATGTCAGGACTGGTAGGTCACTGACATCACCCATAGCTAGAAAGAAACGTCGTGCACTCCTTGGGTCCTTATCCCGTTTTTGACTCATACTGAGGTGTGAGGCTCGCGAATTAACGCCATACATAAAGCTATGCCACACAGGCCGTGCTTTGATTATCAACCACAAGACTTTTCTTTTCAATAGAAGCCTTGATCATCTGCCACTTAGGCATGCCACACAGGCAATTCATGCCATGCGATTGATATATATCGATATATAACCTCTAAGCTCGTACATCTCAGAGAAGGGCGTTAAGCAAGAAAATAAATTCTCCACTGCCAAACAGATATATATTTAATAGAAATCAATCACACAGAATAAAATCCAATGTCAGACACACAGTCCATTTACAATTTCGTTCTGGGTCTGAACGAAACCGGAGGAACCTTATTCCTCACATATCCATCGATCTCCAAGTACGTCTGGACGATCACCAACTGATTCCCTTCTCTTGGGTGTACAGCCCAATCAAGATCATCAATAATCATCCAAATGATGTGAAGACCTCTGGTCTTCAACCACCGTCTTCATCTTCGACTTATCGTCGAATCGGTTATTCAGAATGGGTATAAACCCGGCCTTTCCGAATAACCCGCGTATATAATAAACAAGTGCTTCACAAACACAACATACGCCTCATTCCAATTCAGAATATTCTTTTATTCAAAATTTCACATTCTTAGGGAAAGGTTCCCATTAATTTTATCAAAGATAATTCTTCTAAATTTATTCTTTAATCTTCCATTGGATATCATTTCAAACCATGTTAAGGTTTTCCAAACTAGTCGGGATTAGCGAACCACACCGAAGTAATTATTTATTTTATTTCCCAATCCCAGCCAATTCATCCTATGGAGCAAAACTGGTAATACTTCATATGTAACACCACGGTGTTATCGGTAAATATTAATTACCATTTCACGTTCAAATCTAGTATAAGATTTAACTATCGCTTTGGAGCAAAACTAGTGATACTCCATTCTCGATCACTTTAATAATTAAAGATTCATTAAAACTCCACTTAGTTTTAATCTTCCCAAAAATCAGTATCATGTCTTTAACTGGGTTAAAGAACCAATGCCATCTAAAACACGGTTCACAATAAACCCAAAATAACATTCCATTGTTAATCGGGTTAAAGAACAAGTGTTATTCAAAACACCGCTCACGATAAACCACAAAAACCAATTTAAATTCAATTCCAATTAAATACTAATTAACTGGACAATTTCACTAAATCTTAATTAAAAGATTTATTCTTTTCAAAACTGGGTCCAAGAACAGTGTTATTTAAGACACCATTCACAACGAACCCAAAATCCCATTTGATATTAAATACAAGGCTCTGAATAGAAAATATATCGGCTTATATTCAATATCAAATTCTGAAACCAACAAATATCATATTGGAAATAACAATATAAATATATCTTTCGAATTTCCCCAACCATGTCTGTATAATCACGAAATCCAACATCGAAATATTCCGAAGATAATTTCGATTCAAATCCATTCCAATTCGTATATTGGAAATTCTGATTATTTTTAAAACCACTTCAAATCTAGTTCAAAACTAATTCATTTTGATAAAATATATTTTTATCCTTTCAAATGTGGAATTTTTCATTCCAGTTCTTTCCAATTCATATAATATGATTTTACACAAATTATTAATATTTTTAATAATTTTTATTAAGGGTCGTACAGTCGGTTTTCAATAACGGCCACCGAACTGCACTTACAGCGACCTTTTCCGAATTGATTTGGACATAATTCAAAATCCAACCATTAGATTTCAAATTTATAATATTCATTTGAAATCTCTTTTCGATACAAACCCAACGGTTCCAGTTTCAGGAGAATCTGACGGTCGGATCTCCCGCAACGTCAATTCGAAGTCAATGGTCGAATTCGCGAACTGCCGCGGCGCGGCGCATTCTATTCAGGCCATTTAATATATACAATATATATATATATTATATATATTTCGTCGATTTCAATTCAAAACATATTTTATAAATAGTTTTAAATTCGTTTTCAAAACAATTTCAACTTCTTATTCAATTTCAAATCAAAATTGAATACTCCATATCATTAACATATAAATGATAATATTTTCAAAACGTTATATTTTGAAATCACTTCCCTTTCTATATTTATTATAAAAATGAATATAATTGATATAAATATCGTTGGCGTCAAAATGGCGCAAATCTAACCAACACGACTTTATATATTTCAATAACTTAGTTATTCTATTCAACAAATGAATATTTTCTTCAACACATGAATATATATTTTATTCAGCACATGAATATTTTCAACACATGAATGGTTTCAACACATGAATATTCTCAACACATGAGTATTTTTGTTATTTTATATATTTGATAAAATTGTGCTTTATATCGTTTAATTCTTAATTAGACTCTAACAGTAAATTAGTAAGAGAACAATTCCCTAAGTATTAACCCCGAAGGCCGAAACCAACATCAGATCAATACCTAGGAAACCATTCATCTTAACTGATTTTCGGTTAGTTTTTAATTTCATATTTGATAAAGATGTGAATTTTATTGTTAAAATATTTTACTCAACACATGATAAGTTTCAACACATGAATATTCTCAACACATGAGTATCGTCAACACATGACTATTTTGTTTATTCAACACATGAATATTTATTCTATTCAACACATGAATCTATATTTTATAATATTCTTTATTTTCTAAATTGGAATGAGGCCCAATCAATTACCATATAATGTTAATTATATGGGTTCCATACAACATATGTATATAATAACAACGATAAATAATCAACCATCATCTAGGGTGCACCACACAACTACATAAGCATTAAATATAACTAATTAACGCTTACATAGTCTGTCAATCAAACGATCGACATACCAATAAACAATTAGGATCAGTGTACGTCAAATATCATCCCAACACCCGTGTGGGGTTTCAAATCAACAAACACAGATTTTTATTTGTGCAGTTGGGCGACGTGTAAAATTTATCGTCCCAATCCATATCAGTAAAATGGGTGTACATAAACAAATTGTCTGATTTGTAAATGAATATTTATTTATTCACATTCATGTTAAATTTATATTTTTAACGATAAATAATTTATTTCAACACATGAGTATATTTCTATTCATTCCCCATAACAATCAATTTTCACAACAAAATCAAACAAGTCGTCCATGGTCTGTGGACGACGGGTGTCGGGTGCTGGTAAGCACCGTCTACATCCTAGTATATATTTTTAACTAGAAAACAAGAATTAAAGTGAGAAGTTCCCACCAAATAGCTAAACCAAACGCCGCGACTCTTCATATGTAGGAAACCTTCGTCCTGCTCGCCTTTCTTCACTTTCGTTGCCCGTATTCACTACATATATAAAAATCATTTTTTTATATTGTTGCTATGTATACAAAAATCACATTTTAATAATCACTCTATATGGATAAAAATCACATTTTTATAACTTCTCTATATGGATAAAAATTCTATTTTTATACCGCTACTATATAGATAAAATTCTACTTTTATATCGGTGTTCATATAGTAAAAATCATATTTTTCTCTCACCATTCTCTATATAAAAATCACATTTTTATATATAAAGATCGTATTTTTATATCTCTGCTACATATGTAAAAATCACTCCTTTACACCGCTACTTCCATGATAAAGATTCTATTTTTATCTTGCTAGTAATATAATAAAAATTATATTTTTATTACTCTACATAAATAAAAATCATATTTTTATTCTTTCTATGATATAAAAATCATAATTTTATTCTTCTATGATATAAAAATCATATTTTTATTTTGCTTTCTATGCACAAAAATCTCCTTTCTTCCTACACTATTCTAGATCAAAGAATTTAAAGGAAAATTAGAAATACTCATATTTATCGAAGAAAAGAGGGTTCTTGGGTTGAAACGGGCTCATGGTGGTCGATGGACAGGGCGGTGGCGGCGGATGGGGCTGCAGGCGGAAGGGGGGTCGCGAGTGTGGCAGGGAGTGGCGCTGGCTCGGATATGGCGGAGGAAATGGGGTGGTTAGGGTTTTGGGGGAAGAGGGGGTGCGGATCTCGCAATGGAGAGAGGAGGTAGGATGGAGGGGCGGCGGTCCTCCTAGGAGGCGGCGCGGCCCTGGTGGCCGTGGCGGCGCCGAAGCCACCCCCCCCCCCCCCTTCGATGTCGCGATTCACCCCTTTTTTCCCTTCATTTAATAATGAATGGGGGGATGAGGAGATAGAAGGAGAGAGGCAGGTTAGTTATAAAATTTAATTATTTTATTTAATTATTTCAGAAAAAAAGCAACTTTTAATATCGACCTCTAAACGAGACCCACCGCCTGTCGTCCCTAGCTAATTACCCCCATTCCGAACACAATGGGAAATGTATCATAAGCTGATTCGATCGTTTTGATCAGTTTTCGTCAAAATCAAAATATAAATCTATATATTAATTTTGAACGCACATTTCAATTTACCCGGGCCACGTACGGACTCTAAAATTTCCCAAAAAATATTTTCTAGCTTTGTATTGACGATACGGTCCTAAAAAAACTAATTTCCTCAAATTCTGAGACCGTTTGAAAAATGGCCATTTTCTGGTTGATCGAAATTGACTAAAACTGTCAAAACACGTTTTCCTTCGCCACGCTCACATATTGATTCAGAAAATTATGAATTTTGGAATCTAGCAATAAGTTGACATCACGGATCCAACAAAAGTGGTTTTGTCGAAAACCGAGGTCATTTGCAAAATTTCCATTTTTAAGGGCCAGAATTCCATAACAACTATTCTGAAATTTCATCTGGGCATAAGTTTTGATTCCCGCTATGAAATTTCAATTTTTCGGATTCATTGGAAAGATATTTTCAAATAGATTCAAATATTTTTGGTTTCGCTAAAATCCGGTTTATTTTGAATCCTGTACATTCATTTGAAATTTGAAATCGAATTTTCAAACTACCGCGCCATTTTCAATTCCTTTTATATTTAAAAATAAATATTTATATTTTAACGACGATTCAAATAAATATATACGTTCTAATTCAATTCAAAATAAATTTCTCGTCATTATTATTTAAAATAATTCATTTTAAATATTCAAAATTCATTAAAATTGCCAAAATAAAAAATTTAAATTGGCTCGGATTTTCCGGGTTGTTACAATAAACCAAAAGTGACTATATGTCTTAATTTACATATATACATATATCTACACATATAAATATATACATACTAAAAATCATATAAAAAGATATATTTGTATTCTCTTAAATATGAAAATCAATTTTTACTTAAGCCATGATATTTCTATTCATAAATTTAAAACAAGTTTTAAATGTAAAATAAAATGTTAAAACGGCATTTAACTGTATATATATGAAACACAAGTTAAAACATGCAGCATTTGAAACTAATGATTATTCAAAAATTATCTAAGATATACATATTTAAATTAAATATTATTTATCTAAATTAATTTATCAGCATAAGCTAAGATTTAGATTATAAAGTTGGCTAGAAATCCGAGACATTACAATCTACCACCTTTAAAAGAATTTCATCCCTGAAATTAAAGTGCAACGGGAAATTTCCAGTTATAAATAAAATCATGGACTTATCTCATGTCACATCCATGGGTCATCCCTTAGCAATCACGACAAACAAGGCATCTAAAACGCACTGGTCAATTATCAAACATTTCAAAGCATTCAGTACACATCAGCAATCAGTTATCAAATAAAACTGCGGATAGACTCATCACACTATCTTCAGGCTCCTAGTAACAGTCTTTAGGATTTCATTCCATTTCCCCTTAGGTAGCTTCATTAGCTCACTCCAGAGTTATTTCTCATCTTCAAACTACTTCGTTTTTTTTCCTTGTTCTTTAAATCATTAATGAAATCCGTATTTATTCAAATTGATTTTAATTCTATTTATTAACCTCTTTAATTTATCTGGTCCTTAGTAAATCGGTTTTTGTTATCAAAATTCTCCTTGGGATTAAATTCTTAAATTTTCGAAAAATTCGATAGTGTCTCTCTCGTACGGCTCCATCGTACAACTCCAAAATTCATCTCCTTATACCTTCACTAATCATTAGAGAATTCACAAAACTAACTAGCTTCCCAAAGGGACTCCCCAAATTCAATTAAAATACTAACTTGTATATTCTGTCGGCGTTCAACTCATGTACTTTCGTCCATAAGCATCCATTATTCCAAATATATTCATTTGTACAACCAGAATTGTCTGTTATTAAAATTGGAAAACATTTCCATTTCTTATTCATCAATTTCTATTCTTCAACATTTGTTGGTCCCTAGCCGTAAATCGATAAGAAAATAATCCTCTAAGTATCAATCCCGAAGGCCGAAATCAACATTCAGAAAATTATATAACTTAACTAATCTCCGGTTAGGCTCCAATTCGTTAAATTTCAAAAAAAAACTATCAGTTCAATACACATGAGTTTATATTCAAATAATCCTTTAATTCTGAATTTATTTGGTGAAATTCCATATTTTGTTCATTCAATATTCATTCAAATTTTCCAAAATTCCAAATTCCATTTCTGGTTTATCTTATCTGTACATTTCAGTTATACAGCTCAAATTTTAGTTTTATATAATCATCTCAAAGTTATGATCTGATTATCAAATTATAATAACAATCAACACATATATTTATAATAATTTCACAAAATTATTATTTTATATAATTATCGCATTTACCCAGTTTTTAAAACAATATTGTGTTGAATTACTCTACTCAAGAGTTTAAAAACACTTTTCAATACAGTGTCGACTCCTGTATCGACCAGAATTCTTAAGCCACTCGATAAATCAGTCAACACAATATAAAATAATATTTTATATCAATTAACGAATACGCACGCATATATGCACTCAAACTCAATCTAGGGTATTTACTAATCCCATCTCTATCGAGTCGCGCCACAGAGCCAAGGTTATTCTCAACCAGCCTCTGATACCAACTGTAACGACCCACAAATTCGAACCCTTTGGGTCGACTAAATACAATACAAATCCAACCCAAATTGCACGAAAGTACGAATCATTAATAGAAAGAATTTAGAGGGTGAGAAATAGAAGAGATAGAAAATTTGAATAGAAGAGATAAGGTAGAAGAAAGAACTGAATAACATTGAATCTCATAATCGTAGCGGAATACAATATAATATAGATATAAACTTTGGAAAATACAAAACTGTATCTGAACTTACATACAACATCATAATACATCATATATACATCACCGCAGAAATAAACTCTATATATATCTAACATTGAAGCCTCCTGCTCCAAGCTCCTACCAGATCATATGTTAAATCCTGAACTACTCAAATGCCCGTACAAGTTTGGGCACCCAAGAGTTTAGGGAAAACACAGAAAAATAAACTCTGGGTCAGTCATGGGACTGGTGTGAGTAAACTATTTTAAACAGCTTGCTTAACTTGGGAAAATTCTTTTGAAAGAAAAGATAATCGTAAGACTGATCCACACATAAACACGGATGGTTTTCACCTTACGATAACCCAAAATATTTTGAAATCATAGCTATACTGATATTATAATAATGTCTAGGGTTTCCATAAATAAATTAAAATCTAGAGGAACACTTGTATCTCACGCTCCACATATATAGTATAACCGCTTGGCGCTTAGGGATAACGGATTTCCAACTATGACAAGGTATGGAACCACCTTCCGGTAGTGTATCTCTAGAGAGGAATACACTGGGTTCAACAAGAACGTCTTGCAACCCGGGAACACATGACCGACCACTCATTTCGCTTGAGTGCATCGAATATATTGCCACCGACGATTGCTAGCAACATAACAGCTCCCGGGAGATACAGAATCGAAAAGAAGTAACAAAATGAATATTCTCCAGATGCTGACAATACACCCTAATGGGAGCAACCCACATAGTCATGTTGCCTGCCCGATTTTTGTCGTTTCCTGGTTATAAGGCTTGAGGTTATAAATTACCATTGGATATATCCCGTTTTCATTCACTTTGAATGCCACATCGTCAAAGCCGTCAAATCACAAATTGACTTTCCCAAAACCACGGGTAAAAAGCTAAGAGAAACGAATTTCTCCGCCACCAAACATAGTTTTGAAGAGATCAACTTACGCGATCTGTTAGGTATATTCTGTCAGACATTCGTCCATACAAGTTGTCCTGGGTCTGGACAAACCGAAGGCACCATCCGATAACAGAACAGTCCTTGCATAAACTCCATCTTCAGTTTGATTTTATATTAATCAACGCCTAGATCGAACCAATGTGGTATTTGGATTTCATTTAGAAAACCAATCCCGGTCTCTTTGAATCGATGAATGTTAATATCTTTTAGGGTCAAGCGATACTTAGAGAAATCAAATCAACATATTTCATGTGTGTTTCTATATCCTTAATTAATTATTAAGACTTATCTACTGAAAAAATTTACATATAAGTTTCCAGATTCCAATAGCAGTTTGTATAAGTCAATATAATAAGATGTGGCTAAACAAGTTAACTGAGTTATGTCACAATATTAAATCAAATCAACAAATCAATTATCACAACGGATCTGGTCTATCATAATTCAAATAAACATCGTTTATCAACTGGTTGATCTTGGAAAATAATCTTTTCCAAATCATATCTATCTAACATTTAATTATGTTTAAGAATACCCTATATTTATCATATTATCATCCATACTTCAATATATATACGATTATAAATATAATTACTATTTTATTTCCTTAGATGAATAATTAATTCACTATATATATAATTAATTTAAATATATTTTTAAAATGGAAAGTAAACGTTACTTTCCTCAATCGATTAATTTCTGTATCCCATTTATTTCTGAACTTCAGAATAATCTTATCAATACCAGTCTTATAAAATTCCTTTTTACTGATATCCCTCACAACCATTCTCGTCTACAAACCATTTGCTTCTCAAGTTATTCACATTGGATTGTGAATATTGTTTCTAGATTTGTTTACCATATCAACTCGATTTCATTACTAATTACTAGAACAGAGTTAAATTATGTTCCTATTCACATGAATTTCCCTTATTTTGATTAATCACCGTTGATTCAGCTTTTAAATCATTTACTTGATTTAATACATATTTATCGACCTAAGTCGATTAAATAACATTTCATTTCAAAATATAATAGTACAATATTATTATCGATCAGTTATCCCAACATATTGTTAATTTCAGTTTAACAATACGACTTGAACCAATTATCTGGATTACATTCTAGTTTTAATTAATTAGAAAATAATATAAATTCAACTATATATTTATGTAATTCTAACAACGTACACTCCTGTTCAGTACTGCTGACCATCTGCCATTTGTCCCCTTCGGATTTCATCATCCGATACTAGCACTGCTTCCCTTTCATTTTAGATGGATTTATTTTCTGTTAGTTGCATATTTATATATATTTTTAACATTAGATTATACCTTAAAAGGGGAATACTTTATTTTATATCCTAAGATTATCATCCCTTCCCTTTTAAATTAATCCTCTACTTTTCTTTTCCTTTTTTCTCTACACTTTTATTTCTTTATTTCCTTTTCTTTAATTTAATTTTCTTATGGCCCAATAAGGCCCACTCCCTTCCCCTCATTTTCCCTTTTCTTTCTAACGAGCCCAAGCCCAACAGTTCAGCCCACTAACCATTTCTTTACTTATTTATTTTCTTATTGCCTGGCATATTTCTTCGATCCACCTTCCAGTGCCAAACGCAGCTAACCCCGTGCCATGATCTTTCCGTTTCATTCATCACCAAGCCGCAGTTCCTTCCTTTCCGTTGCTTTCCCTCTTCTCTCTTTGTTTTCTTGCCTCATTTTGTCACACCAGGCCTATACTCCATAACCCCATTAATTTACCTGCTTCACTTGTTTTCCCCTCTTCACTTATGTTCCTTCTTGCGCTACCAATCATCTACAACGATCCATTTTCTGTACTACCACCAAGACTGTTGTGCGTTGACTGACTTGGCCATGCTTCCCCTTCCTTTTCTTTTACCTTGATCTACTGATGCCCCCTCCTTTTACACAGTTTGTCCACACACTCCATTTCCCCTCATAATGCATGCAAATGCACTGGAGCGGATGCACACACCATCCGACCATCGATCATCCATCTGTCCCCATCTATGCGTGTCAACTACCTGAAACCACCAACGAGCTAAGTTTCACCTCCACTTACCTGCATCCAAGTATGATGCTTCCCTCCACCTCCTACTTCACAATCATGATGGTTGAAAGTTTTAGTTGCAAGACTCTTTACTGTGTTTGCCTAGATTTTTTTGATTAAATTGTCTTTGCCTAGATTTGGAATTTATAACTCACTGTTTAACTTGTAAACAGAACTCGATTTATAAATGTAAGATTTACTCTACAAATGCAATTTTCTTTGTTACGTGAATTATTGGACTGTTAAGTTGATAGTAACCATAAGTCTATATAAAGAGGAGAACAGTAGCCAATGCATATAATAAGGTATTTGTTAACACCATAATTTTAGTTGTTGTACTTCAAACTTTATGGGCCTGAACTGTGTGCAATTCATGTAATGTCTGTGACTCAAGTTTCTATAGTTCAATGTCTGGGATCATATACATAATGTTCTCATATGCATAACTCCCTTTTAGAACCCATTTACCAACATGAAACTGATAATTACAAATCAGTCAAGGTATATGTTACAGCCCAACAGTTAGCTGTTAGTAGATCCACCATCACAAGGGTGACCGTTAAATAATTACCCTTTTTAACAAATATTTCTACAGACACATTTAAGAGATTGAAGTATGTTCTCAAAAATCATTGGAATTAAGGAGTTGATGATTTTTAGTATCAAATGTAATAGCTTGTTACATGGGTTTACAAATTTTGTTTACTCACAAAAGTTCACTATTCTCGTTCCAGGTTTACATTTTAATTCCTGCACCATTTAGTAATACTTCAAAAGTCATGTAACCAGTTCTACAAGCATGTATATATTCATTCATTAGATCATAGTTCAAAACTTAGGAATGCTTACTAAAAATTTATAGTTCTCGCCATTGTCCGAGCCTTCGTTCTTGAACCAATACACAGGCATTTTCACATAAAACAATGCATTTGTCAAAACTTCTTGCTATTCCAATTTCCACCATTGGATCCTAAGCTGCGTCATCCATTTACATCAACGGTTTGTTTGATCGGATCACTAACATGACTTTTTGGCGAGAAGTTATAGTTTAAAAGATTGAGTTATTTGCGAGAGGGTTGACAGTAAGGTAGAAGTGTTGGACACAAAAATGGGATCATCCAAAAGAATGAAACTTAAAACTTAAGTGGTTGTACTCTTCTGATCTAAAGAGTTGAAGGGGTTATATACTAACTTAGGAGAATGTTGCGAGTTACCCTATGGTTTCTGGGATGCTACTGACATGCTTATAGTAAAGACACACTCGTTGACATGTAGTTTTACAAAATACCTTGCGGCATCCTGAAATACTTGGATCAACCCGACACACATACATTCCTAAACAAGAAACAAAAGGGATTTTTACTCACTAAACCATCTCACTATTTTGGTATTACAGAGATATATTTTTTTAGTTCAAATCTTTTGATCCACAAATATTCATATTCAGATATGTATAAGTGAATCTAACCCAGCACGGATCAAACATCCATCAAATAGCATCAGTTTTAGCCTTATAGGAAATTTGGAGAAGAGTTTGTTCACCAAAATGTCCTCTGTCCTTATAGTTTTCCAACATAACACCATTCAGATAATATCAACTTTATTACGGCCATTTAACTTCAACTAACATCCATAAGTTCACACATATATATGCAGCTTAGATTCGACCCTTATCATCTCATACAACAGGAGAGAAAAAAAAGTGAGTTTACTCACTTTTGTATTACTGTCCTTTTATCATTTAAATACTACCACTTTACTATTAGCCTTTTAACTTCAGTAAACAATATAAATCCATATGCATACTGACCTATATGTCATCTTAAATTAACTGAAAATACATAGAATAGGAAACAAAATGGTTGTTTACTCACTACCCTGTTTTATTCCCAAGTTTCCCATCCTTGTTCTACTGGCTCGGCCATTAACTTCACTTCTAGTCTAAAGTGTTCAAGATGGTTGCTAAGTTACAGAGTTGTACTGCTTTTTCAGGGTATTATAGGCGAAAACAGTGCGGGATTCAAAAGGTTGACAGGGTAGGTGTTTAGGCTGTCTTGTCATGATGGAGTTGATATTCTAGTTGCTGTGATGACTGATTGAAAACATGTATGGAGTTGTCTAGTTGATGGGGAGAGCAGCTAAGTTTATAGTTATTTTCATCTACAAATGCATGTGCACTGATTAATGGAAATAAGGCTATGTATCCATACTCTTCAAATAACTAGGCATGGCCATGTGCTCTGATATGCATATCCTCACTACAATTATGTGCAGCAGTCGGGGTTTTAGAGTAGGATGTGGTAGTTGTTGATGTACCCTTTTATTTTTGATGGAAAAGGCACAGCTAAGTCTACTGTTGTGGTGCAAGAACATGTGCAGATTCATACTTGGCCCTTAAGTATTTTAAACTATGAATATATTTACTGTTTGAATTCATTTCATGGCACAACAACCCATATATCCACTATTATGAAGCTTCAATTCATGTACAAATACATGTTTTCATTTAATGCTTTGATCCTAGCATTCCAGGCTATACATGCCTAGGTGCTAGTGGTTATTTCTTCGTTTAAAAGCAATCAGAACTGTTAATTTGATTTGATTCTTCAATGTGTTTGTGTATTACAAGGCAAATCAAACAATATATTCCTTTTTTATTCAATTTAAGATACTTTCACTAAATTCTATTATATGACAAGTTTAAACTTATAAGTATATATGTGGAGTAATGAAATATTAAGTATAAACCAAAAGTGACTATATGTCTTAATTTACATATATACATATATCTACACGTATAAATATATACACACTAAAAATCATATAAAAAGATATATTTGTATTCTCTTAAATACGAAAATCTATTTTTACTTAAGCCATGATATTTCTATTTATAAATTTAAAACAAGTTTTAAATGCAAAATAAAATGTTAAAACAGCATTTAACTGTGTGTGTGTGTGTGTGTACATATATATATGTGTGTGTGTGTGTGTGTGTGTGTGAAACACAAGTTAAAACATGCAGCATTTGAAACCAATGATTATTCAAAAATTATCTAATATATACATATTTAAATTAAATATTATTTATCTAAATTAGTTTATTAGCATAAGCTAAGATTTAGATTATAAAGTTGGCTAGAAATCCGGGACATTACATCTATCAATCACACAGAATGAAATCCGATGTCAAACACACATCCATTTACAAGTTCGTTTTGGGTCTGAACGAAATTGGAGGCACCTTATTCCTCGTCCCGTATGTCCAATACAGGAGAGAGGCCCTCGCATATCCATCGATCTCCAAGTACGTCTGGATGATAACCACTTATTACCTCATCCTGGGTGTACAGCCAAATCAAGACATCAGTAATCATCCCAACGATGTGAAGACCTCCGGCCTTCAACCACCGTCTTCATCGTCGACTCATCGCCGATTCAGTTATTCATAATGGGACAAAACCGATCTTTCCGAATAACTCGCGTATATAATAAACGAATGCTACACAAACACAACATACGCCTCATTCCAATTTAGAATATTCTCTTATTCAAATATTCTTACACTTTGAGAAAGGTTCCCATTAAGTTTATCAAAAATAAATTCTTTAAATTTATTCTTTAATCTTCCTTTGGATATCAATTCAAACCAAACTAAAATTTATCCAAACTAGTCGGGATTAGCGATCCTTACCGAAGTAATCATTTATTTAATTTCCCAATCCCAACCTATCCATCCCATGAAGTAAAACTGGTAATAATTTGTACCTAACACCACGGTGTTATTGGTAAAATTAATTACCATTTCACGTTCAAATCTAATTCAATATTTAACTAGCGCTTGGAGCAAAACTGGTGATACTCCATTCTTGATCATTTCTTGGATTTGATAATTTTGGTTATCAAATTCACCTTTCAATCTAATTGAAGATTCATCAAAACTCCAATTCAGTTTTAATCTCGAAAATCATTACTGAAACACCCCACCTCCATTAAGGTCACTCACAAAAGGAATGTCTTAACTTTGGTGGAGACTTATAGGTACAAGACATAGAAAACTTTACAAGACAGATAAATGTAAACAGCGAAATTCAATTATTTATTTCATACGTGGTTCAATACAAAAGAATTACATCAAATTGTCTCAAAATAACTTCCAAAACATTACAACACAGTTTCTGTCTTGATTATTTAATAAAGAAGCATAAACCATGAATAAAACTGCATAAATCCCCATGGATAATGTCCAAGAGCCATAGTCAAGGTGAGAGAGAGTCCAAATCATATATCTACTTTCTTGAAGATTGCAAAGAGTCTAACTAAGTTGCAGTATTCCCTCCCTGTGGATCTGGGAGGGAACGGAAGAAAAAAGGACGAAAGAAAACGGGTCAGACAATAAGTCTGGTAAGTTAGGTGATTACTAGTATTTAAACAAGGAAAGGGATCATGACAGTAATAGTAGAACATAGGACAATACACTAATATAAGATAAGAGGAACATGTGATCGCACCCATTAATATAGTCTCTGCACCTACTTAACCATTGGTTCAACCAGCCCTACGTGTTCATTACAAACGATCCCCTTAATGATCGGTTCCTACTCGTATGCATTCATATCCTGTGTCATTCGTCCCTGCCTTACTGTAGATACCTGTGCTAGTCCCACCATGGGGTGTATCAGTCCCTCTGGTGGAAACCCGACACGATTCAGGATGCATAGTGTATACTACTTATGCCCAGTGCCTTATTTTTTCACTCCGGAGTACGTGCACGCCCATACTCCGTTGGAACTTATACTGGCCCACCAACCGCCGACGTTTTGACCGCTTATACTCAGCCCAGTAATCGTGCCCCACACTGCCTAGTTTCAGGGTACCATGATACATCTATGTGGGTTACTGCTGAAATGGGTCCCCGTTACTAGGGTTTTCTAATCAACATGTTTATTTGGCTAAGTGTCCAAGTTAACTTAACCCCACCCATTCGTTTAGTTAACATGTTGAATTGGTTAAGTGTTTCCTGAATTGACTTAACCCTACCAATCCCGACTTAGCTTTAATTTATTAAAGCACCAACCACTCACATTAGACAGGTCTTGTTGTGGTCACTGGATGTGCCGGTCGGTTCCGGGAAGGTTTACACCACAACTCAATCTAACCTCGGGTTCTTTTTGGGCTTCATGCACTAACCACCCACATTAGACAGGTCTTGTTGTGGTCACTGGATATGTCGGTCGGTTCCGAGCAGATTTACACCATAACTCAGTCTAACCTCGGGTTAGGCATATTCGTCTTTTTCTAAATTCACATTTTTTCTATATATGTCAATTTAATTTAATCATGCCATAATCATCCTTTGATTATGCTCACCATAAATGGTATATCAAATATACCATTTTATGAACAAATCTATGCCATGAATTTTCATATTTTCCCATCGCTATCCCCGTGGAACGTACGCATGAATCACATAAAATGTTGGGCTAGTAAATTAGCCCAAACCCATAAACAAAAAGGGTAATAAACAAGGGACATGAAATAAACATAAAATAACATACATTTCAACTTGTCATGTGTAACTTGGCATAGAAGTATCATTAACTTTAATTAAATGGGTAAAGGTGAACTTGTGACTAAGTTGGGTCTAATTATCATGTAAACTTGACAAAGGTCTAGCATGGAGGTTTAACATATAATCACAGTTTCAACCCACAACTTAGCATATTAACTTATGTATGTCAAAACATAAGAAAGCTACTATAATCATTTTTAAATTGCAACTTAGCATGAACACATATGTGTGTTAAACATAAGAGGCCTACAATTCCAAATGTTACAACATAAATAGATTCAACCTAACATGAGTATACATGAGAGTTGATCTAACATATAAGTATGTGTTTTAGATCATAAACGTGCAAATAACCACCAATTTATAACATGACATGTTTCACCATTTAATTGGCAAAATAAATCCATTACCCAATCATAATAGATTCCAATAACATACAATATGTTCATCACCACAAGCATATAGACATGATTAATATGCAACATGTTCATCACTACAAGCATGTAGACAAGATTAATATACAACATGTTAATCGCCACAAGCATATAGACATGATTAATTACAACGATACTTTAAGATAAACGAGAATCAAATCTTATACATAAGCATCATTCTATCTTCAAATTACAACATGTCATGATTCAATTGAAACAATGTTTAAATCTGCGTGATAACCAACTTACAAACTAAAAAGAAATTCTTGCGTTCTGAAATCTAAATTTTGAAATTGGTAAGCTCGCCTTTGATGTAGAACGTTGAATTTGATAATCTTTTAATTTGATTTTTGATTCAAGTTCTTATCTTGTCTTTGAATTGGGACGACTACTCCAAATTTTCCATTGACAGCATGAAAGTTCTAGGATTATTTTTGTGTGATTTTTAGGTTTGAACATTGGGTTGTTTATATAGAATTTCAACTCAATTTGAGCGGTCGGATGATCCTAGGGTTAACCACAGCCATCCAGTGAAGATAGGGTGACACCTCAACCCTAGTGACTCGGCACTGAGTCACAAAATCGTCATCTTTCAGATCTGCATGGGGGAGAGGGGAGGGGGGAGGGGGCAGGTCGACCCCCGGGTCGACCTGTAGGGGGAGGTCGACACTAGGGTCGACCCCATGGTCGACCTGGATCCTGGGCGGGAATTTTCCCGCCCAGCCCGCGTCTGACTTCTGATTCGAATTTGAATTTGTTTTCGAGCTGTTTGAATTTATTTGAATTTTCTGGAAACTTACGACAGCCTTAACTTCTTCATATGAAGTCCAATTTACGAAAACTCGGACTCTATCTCAACCAGAATTCCGAGAGAAACACAATGGTGTAACCTATTTCCCTTAATTCTCGCATTTTAAATTAAATATTGTTTAATTCGTTACTATAATGTTAACAGAAAATACGGGGTGTTACAATTACTTAATGATCATTCCAAGTCATGAAATTAATCTTATCTTTAACTGGGTTAAAGAACACATGTCATTTAGAACACAACTCACGATAAACCCAAAATCACATTCCATTAACAATGGAATCTTCACAGAAAAACAAATCAATATATAATCGATATCAATTTTCGTATCGGACTAAAATTATAAATGGAATAACGGCAAAGCCTTTTAAATTCCATATGTATCATCAGTCTTCCTCCAAAGAAGTTCATTTCAATTATTATCAAATCGAATTCCATTCCATTCCATTTTATTTTATTTTATTAAACTGGAAAACTTTACTTTGGAAATTCCATTAAATCTTAGAATAAGGATTTATAAATTTCAAATCATATTTCACTGTAAATCGGGTTAAAGAACGAATGTCGTTAAAACATAGTTCATGGTAAACCCAATTCACATTCCATCAGTCTCTAACCGTAAATTAGTAAGAGAACAATTCCCTAAGTATTAATCCCGAAGGCCGAAACCAACATCAGATCAATACCCAGGAAACCATTCAACTTAGCTAACCTCTAGTTATTTTTTAATTCCCTTAACTCCATTGGGTTTAAGAATAGTGTTATGAAGACACCGTTCAAGACAAAACCAAAATCCCATTTGATATTAAATACAAGGCTCTGAATAGAAAATATATCGGCTTATATTTAATATCAAATTCTGAACTCAACAAACATCGTATTGGAATAACAATATATATATCTTCCAAATTCCTCCACAATGCCCTTATAATCACGGAATCCAATATCGAAATATTCCGAAGATAATTTTATTTCAAATCCATTCCAATTCACATATTGGAAATTCTGGTTATTTTTAAAACCATTTCAAATCCAATTTATTTCTTTAAAAATAATTGGATTATAATTCTAGTTCAAACTAGTTCATTTCGATAAAAATCTATTTTTATCTTTTCAAATATGGAATTTTTCATCCTAATTCTTTCCAAATCATTTATTATGATTTTACACAAATTGTTGCTAATTTTAATAATTATATCAAGGCCCGTACAGTCGATTTTCATAAACGGCCATTGAACTGCACTTACAACGACCTTTTCCAAATTTGATTTGGACATAATTCCAAATCCAACCATTAGATTTCAAATTTCTTGTATTCATTAGAAAGCTCTTTTCGAAACGAACCCAATGGTTCCAGTTTTAGGAGAATCCGACGGTCGGATCTCCCGTAATGTCTATTCGAAGTCAATGATCGAAATTTACGAACTGCCGCGACACGGCGTATTCAATTCAGGCCATTAAATATATAATATATATATTATATATATTTCATCGATTTCCATTTAAAACGTATTTTATAAATCGTTTTAAATTTGTTCTCAAAACGATTTCAACTTCATATTCAATTTTAAATCAAAAATTGAATATTCCATATCATTAACATATAAATGATAATATTTTCAAAACGTTATATTTTGAAATCAATTCCTTTTCAATATTCATTATAAAAATGAATAAAATCGATATAAATATCGTTCGTGTCAAAATGGCGCATATCTAATCAACACGGCTATATATATTTAAATATATTCGTGTCCATCCCAAAACGGACATCAAAATCATATTTTGATTCTTTTCTAAATATTATTGTAAAATATTCGTTATTTTAAAATATTTATTCTTTCTGAACTGGAATCAGACATGGTCAATTACCATATAATGTTATTTATATGGATTTCATTCACACGTGTACACAACAATAATAAACATAGTCAATCATCATCCAGAGTGTATTCTACACTGCATAAGCATTAAATATAAATATTTAACGCTTACAACAGCCTGTCAACCTATCGATCGACATACAACTAATTATTAGGGCAAATGTATGTCATAGATCTTCCCAATACCCGTGTGGGGTTTCAACCAACAAATACCAAATATTATTTGTGTAGATGGGCGATGTGTAAAATTTTATCGTCCCAATCCATATCAGTCTAATGGGTGTACATAACAAATCGTCTGATTTGTAAATGAATATTTATTCTATTCATATTCAAGTTAAACATTATATTTTTAATGATAAAATATTTGTTTCAACACATGAATATTTTATTTTCCGTTCCACATCACAAACCAGATTCACACAAACAAATCAATCCAAATACACAACCAAACAAGTTGTCCATGGTCTGTGGATGATGGGGAGCAGTTCATATATGCAGTTATGAAATAAATAACTGTAAGAAAATAATTTTGGTGAGGAGTTCTCACCTTTGGGATCCAGTCCTCCATTCTCAATTTTAGAACGGTTCGGATTTGCCCAAAATTCCAATGCGATCTTTTCCCGCTGTTCATAGTAAAAATCGCATTTTTGATATGATGTTTATTTTTTTAAAAACCACATTTTTATAATGGCACTTCATATATAAAAATCATATATTTTTACAATGCTTCTTTCTACATAAAAATTATATTTTTATATCCCTACTTCTTATATAAAGATCAAATTTTTATCGCTACTTCATGTATATAAAAATCCAAATTTTATATCGTTATTCATATAATAAAAATCATATTTTTCACTTGCCACTCTCCATATAAAAATCACATTTTTATACATAAAGATCGTATTTTATTTCAGTACAAATATGATAAAAATCAAATTTTTATCACAACGCTATATTTATAAAAATCAAATTTTTATTATAATGTTATACATAAAAAAAATCATCTTTATAATGCTATATATAAATTTGAAAAACACATCTTTAACACGATGTTTACATTATAAAGATCATATTTTTATTCTAAACCATTTCTATAAAAAACATATTTTTATATGCCTACTGTATATATAAAAATCGAATTTTTATCGCTACTTCATGTATATTAAAATAGAATTTTTATCGCTAAAAATTATATTTTTACATAACTAAAAATCATATATTTTCTTAACTAAAAACTGGATTTTTCTAAACTAAAAATCTTATCTTCATGTGATTTAAAAATCATATCTTTTCCTTTCTAAAAATCGTATCTTTTCTTTGTATATTTATCTAAGGCAAAATCATATTTTTCTTATCGCTTCATATACGTAAAAATCATATTTTTAACCTCATAAATGAATAAAAATAAAAAAGGAAAGCTTACAGGTGGTGCTGAGGTGGCGGGGAGGGGCGCACTCGGTGTCTGGAGGTGGTGGTGGCCTTCAGATGGATGGATGTGGCTCACATTACGGACGCATTAGCTGAAAAAGGGGAAACTATAGTTTTTGAAGGTGAAAGAAGGTAGGAGGGGCTGACGGCGCGGTGGGAGGCCGGAGAGGGAGGAGACGCGGCGGTCAGGCGGATGTGGGGCCCACGGCGGTCTGGTTGGTGGTCCACGGTGGATTTTTTGGGGGGTTTTGGGCATGGGGTTTCAACGGGGAAAGAAGGATGAGGGCGTCGGCATTAGAGGGAGGAGAGGGGGGAGGGGATCGCCTGAGGCGGCGGGGGCGCGGTGGTGCCAAGAGGCTGGGCAGTGGCCTATTGATTTGAGCGGTTTCACTTTTTTATTTAATCTCATATTTGATTGAGGGAAGAGAGAGAGAGAGTGGTGAGGGGGAGTCATATATTTATTTAATTAATTATTTTATATTTCAAAAAGTTGACTTTTCTTTGGAACCCCAAAAGAGGCCCAATGACTATCGTCCCTAGTGTATTACCCCCATTTCGAACACAATGGGATATGTTACGTATGACAATTCGGTTGTTACGATCAGTTTTTCTTTAAGTTAAAATATAATTCAATGTATATTTAATTTGAACGTACATTTTAAACTACCAGGGCCACAAACTGACTCCAAAAATTCCAGAAAAATAAATCTGGCTATTTTTTGACGATACAGTCCTAACAAAACAAATTTCGTCAAATTTGAAGATCGTCTGAAAAATGGCCATTTTCTGGTCGATCCAATTTCATTGAAACTATCAAAACACGTTTTACTTTGCCACGCTCACATATTGATTCCAAAAATTAGGAAAATTGGAATCTTGCAATATCTTGACATTCCGGATCCAACAAAAGTGGTCTCGTCAAAAACGGAGGTCATTTGCAAAATCGCTATTTTTAAGGGCTAAAATTCCATAGCGACTATTTTGAATTTTCAATTGGGCATAACTTTTTATTCCCGCTATGAAATTTCAATTTTTCATATTCGTTGGAAAGATATTTTCAAACAAATTCAAATATTTTTAGTTTCACTAAAATCCGGTTTATTTTGAATCCTGTACATTCATTTGAAACTTGAAATCGAAATTCCAAACTATCGCGCCATTTCCAATTCCTTTTATAATTAAAATAAATATTTATATTCTAACTTCGATTCAAATAAATATATACATTCTAATTCTATTCAAAATAAATTTCTAGTCGTTATTATTTAAAATAAATCATTTTAAATATTCAAAATTCATTAAAATTGCCAAAATAAAAAATTTAAATTGTTTTGATTATCCGGGTTGTTACATATATATGGTTAGATTGTAAAATTATTTTAAATTTTACTTTGTAAAATAATATAGAACAAATATAATCTGAAATTCAACCAAGAATTTTCTTGTATATATTTTAAATTAATTTAAATACATATTACGTATAAACAATTAACCAGAAATAACTATACATATAATTTATGAATAATGGATATATTCTATTATTGCTTTCACTTAGAAAGTAATTTTTTAATTTGATTTTTAGTTATAAGTAATCTATTACTTTAAAATTTATAACTGATTAAAGCTATATAAAATCAATAAAAAAAATTAAAAATTTATTTTTGAACCATTATGTTGTTAGAGAATGGAGTTTTGATGACAACAACTTTATTTCAATTATCGTTATTAATTGATTATAAGATATATATATACTAACATCCCTATGTAGAATATATATATATATATATATATATATATGTATATATATGTATGTATGTATGCAGGGTTTGTATATAGGACTTAAACACTAAAGACTGTACAGTTTTAGAGTTCATGTAACGATATAAGATTATCGATGTTTTAATATAAAGTTAGTTGGGTTTTCTAAATAGTGGATTTAATAAAATTTAAATATAAATTTTTAATCTTGAATATACAAATATGATTATGTATTGAAAAACTTATTTGAAAATATATATTCAATTTGTAAAGATTTTTGAATATTTTATTTCTAATAAGTAATGATATTATATAATAATATATTGACACATAGATATAAGAATATTAAATTTGTGAAGAATGGTTTATTTTAAAGATGTTATTTAAGATTTTTGCAAATTTAAGATTTGAATTTAAAATAAATTATAATTAAATGTTCGCTTCAAATAATCATTCAGTTTTTGAACGTGCAGTTTTAAAATATTTTATAAAAATTTATTGTAATTTTTATATTGTAAAATAAGCATATGTTTTTCCAACATTTTTAGGGCAATTGTGGTCATTTTGTCACTTTACATAATTAATCAACAGGTCTATTTTATTACTGTTTTGGGATCGTGGCACATCGTTTTACACGATTATATTTTTATTTTGCTTCCTTTCGAAACCAATTATAAACAAAATTAACTAAAGAACATGCTTGGCCAACAGAATGGACACTTGTCCTTGTTCTAGTTTAATAGCTCCATACATATTGAAATCAGAGGCACTTGTTCAAATATTCCTACGGAATTTTACCACGTCTTCGTTGGGTATCAAAGAATATACATACAAAAGCAAATGGATTCAAAGGAACGCAAGAAAAAAAATATGTCTAAACCTTCCCACCTGATTATTGCATGCAAACCTCTCCTTCCCCAGTATATTGCTTGGCCTCTCCCTCCTTCCGCCTCCATAATCCTCCCCTCATCCAGTCACGCACTTTCTCCACTTAACAGCCTGTCACTTTGTGCCCTTCTCCACTCAACTCACCACAACCGAACCCTCCCCAATCAACAACTCAACCGCCTCCTCTTCTCGCAAGCACCACCGCCTTCTAGTCTGCGACCCGTCCACCTACCCTCGCCAGCAACAATTCCCTTCCCTCTCTCTTCCTACAGCATGCAGTCGGCCTCCCTGTACCATTATGTGCCACTCACCTCTTCCTCTCCCCATCAGCCTCCACCGCCGCCGTGACGTACATCGACCATTCCACCGACCCTACAGCCTAGTCTCCACCCTCAGCCGTGACCCGATCTCTCGTCTCCTCTCAAAAACAGCATGCAAAACCCCTTAAACCACACGCAAAACCATTCCGTCACATTCTCTCTCCCCTCTCCACTTTGTTCTCCATGTTAGCTCATCCCGAAGCTACCTCCGAGCACCTCGATCTGCCATCCCGTCCTCCTCTATCCGTCCGTGAACCTACAAGCCTCAGTCATCACTTGTAGTTGAAAGAAGAACACAAGATTTAGGAGGAGGGAAGAGCATGCTTGCATGAAAGATGTAGAGAAGGGGAGGATTTGGTACATGCATGTAGATAGGGAAGACGTGAATATAAGGGTAGTCACAAATGAGAAAAAAGAGAAGAAAAAATGGAAAGAAAAAAAGGAAATGTGAATTAGCGTGAAAGAATGGAGAGGGAAATAGTTTGGTTTCCACACGGTTGAAGTTAACACATGAAAAAGAAAATGAAAAAAGGGTGAAGAACGAAATGGGGAAGGCGCAAGATTTAAAGATGGAGTTTTCATGAGAGTGGTGCATGCATGCAAGGCGGTGGGGTGCAAATACGGAACGTGAAAACAATTGAGGCTTCAGAGAGCTTTGGGTGAGAACTCTAATTCGAATTATTTTATTTAGATTAGTGGTTAATTATAATTAGTTAATATTAGTTGATTTTGAGTGGATATGGATGGTTGTATGCAATGTTTGAATGGACAGTTATATAGTTAAAACACACAAAACACTAAGCGTTATTGGACGTAACGCTTTACACACGATAAAGTTTGCTGTTACAATTGTTGTGTTTACGGTGGATGAATGCATGTTTATATGGTTTACTTGTTTATGGTTGCATCATAAACACCGTAGTTGTGAATTATACCGATAATTGATTTAAATTCTCCTCCCATTTAAATGATGATTTTATTAATGGTTGGAAATTGACTTTTAATTAGATTTCAAACTTTTTGAAAATCTAAATGATATTTTGAAAAAGACAAAACAATTTTTTTTTTCAAAGTGAATTGGTTTTGAAATTTTGTACGAAATGTGATTTTGAGTTATACACTTAAATAATGATTTTATGCAAACATTTGATAATGGGTTCTGGGGAAAATAATCAAGTGAGTTTTGAAGAAAATATCATTTTGATTTGATTCGATTTGAAATGAAAATTTGGGAATTTGAACTGATGACTTTAAAGTAAGGTTATTTTGGACTAAATTGGGAATATAAAATGTTATTTTGGGAAAGAGATATGGAATAATGGTTTTGAGATAAAGATGTTTTAGAATTAGAGTGGAAATATTAAATTATTTGGGAAAGGATTTGAAAGATTTATAATTTAAATCGTTATATAGTTCAAATCGAATGTGTCGCATAGCGACAGTTCATTAATATTGATTTTGATTTTCATATGACTATAACTTGAACGTTTTGAATCAGATTGAAATGAAACGAAATATGCTGGATTTCTATTAATAATAGCTTTGAATAGAAAAGAAATTTTCAAATTCCAACATATGGGTTTCAAGTTATGTTTAAATCAAAATTGGTAAAGGTCGTTATAAGTGCAGTTCAACGACCGTAATGGAATATCGAATAAAATGGGATTATATAAATTACTAAAAATTTAGAAAATTATGATAAATTTTATATTATTATTTAAAAATGGTTAGAGCTAGAATAATTGAATTTCGAATGACTTTGAATACATTTGATTTAAATGGCTATTTTACAGTTTTTTTGGTAACACCTTTAAATATTATTTTAACGATTCTTTGAAAACAATCGAGTTTTTATGTTATAAACTGTAAACTATTTCTTTAAGCTATTAAAGTGGTTTTGTAAATATTTTGGAAGGTTTTAAGAACTTAAATTATTTCATACGGAATTTATTACTGACTTAAGTAAAGTACTGGAAGTTAAAATTTAAAAAGGAAATGAATTTGAAATTTAAAAAGGAACGGATTTCGATAAAGATATGTTGGATCTCGCTATATGGCGTTTTGATTATGACAACTATACATGTACATATATATTATTATCGACTAACTTTGTCTTGCAGGAAGATACTTAACAACAGATTCAAGAGCTACAATTGAAGATTAAATATGTTGTAAGAGTCTGTTAGTCTTAGATATTAATGTTAAAGTCTTCCTTGATGATCACACACACACATTTTATATGTAAATAGCTTCTCTTATATAAATTAAGCAAGGAATAGTCTGATAACAGAAAACAGACGTCTGGTCTGAAATTTTCAGACGTCTGTTTGCTGAAACAGAATGTTTTTAAATACAATATTCAGACGTCTGGTTGATATATTTCAGACGTCTGAAATGCCCCCGAAATACACTATTTCCTTGCTGATTTGATTTTTAAAATAAACAGACATCTGAATTTTATTTTCAGACGTCTGATTCTGAAAGGATGCGACTTCTAGAAAAAGATACATCCATTTACTTTATAACTCTTGAGCAAAACTTTTCATGATTAGATGCATCTTTCTACATACTATAAATAGAGGGAAGATTAACTATTCCTTTAACCGATTTTTATTCTAATTCTCTCTATCTTATACAAAAGCTCTCTAAATTCTAAAGTGATCTATTTTCATACTCGAGACTTTTAAACTTCCATAATCCTTCACATACTTCACGATTATCATCAAGGAAAGGCTATAGGAAGGGTGTACTTAATATTTGACAATTCGTGTTATCAAGAACACACTAAGTCAACATTTATCTTTGTACTAGTGAAGACCTCTTCAGCAGTTGAGGCAAGAAATCTCGTTCAGCTGTTCGGGTAATTGTGAACCTATTCCTCCGGGTGAAGTGAGGGTTGTTGCGTTAGTGAAATTCCAGAAGGGAGTCCGGGACTGGACGTAGGACGGTGATCCGAACCAGTATAAATCGACTGTGTGAATTTACTTACTGCTACTATTATTATCTACATTATATCCTGCTTATACTCCATAATATAAGATCCTACCACTGTTTAGACTCTTTCAAGATAGTCTTCAAATTTCGATATAAAATTCCAAGGTTGAATGGATACTATTTGAAACTTAAAAAATTATTTACATACGATTCTGATCGTGTTTGCCGATTTTGTGAATTGATATCAAATGTAAGTCGCTTAAGCTCTATTTAAACTTATATATGAAATATCAATTGTTTGAATCATCACAAAGGGAAATTTAAATTCAAACAAAGATTTGGTAAATTGAAGACTAAAAGAAAAGGGTTTGTGAAATATTTTGGAAAGGTCAAAGTGATTAAAACAATTGTGTATGGAATTTTAAATTCCAATTTAAGATTTGGTAGTTGAGGAGATTTATGGAAACGATAATGATGAATAAAGGAATTAGGTTTATAAATTTAAGGTGGGTAAATGAATATTGGATTTTAAAAAGCATTAAGATGGTAACGAGATTTAGGGAATTTGAAATGAATCCAACCTTTATCTTAATTGAATTGATAACGATTTGGAAGGGGATTTGAATTGAAAAATCTATGTAGTCTGTTGCTATGATTCTTAAAAGAACGCTTATTACTTGGAAAGACCGGGATCGGATATAGGTCCGAAAACCATTCCAAGTAATAATATGACGTTATAAAGTAACTCAAGACTTAGAAACGATGAATGAAGATAGGGAATCTTTGGATTACTTGGATTGATTTCTAGTGTCTTGGATCGGGCCGTACACCTGATGCGAAGTTATAAGTGGCATGATATCTGAATATATTTGGAGATTTTCGGGTTGTTGTTCCGTTTAGACCCAGAACGGACTTGTCTGGCTTATGTTTCTGACATTGTAATTGACTGCATAGCACTGATTTTTGTTAATATATATATATATATATATATATATATATATATATATATATATATATATATATATCAAAGTTGTGGCAATAAATTATTCTCATCTTTAAGACATATGAACTTAGAGGTTATTTATTGATAGAAATCAGTGACATGTTGTGATATGACAATATGGCATACTCAAATTATGAAATGAGCTAATAACGATGAAAGCATGACTTATTGAAGCGTAGGTTTGTGTATATCATGACGTCGACGAACCTCACACCCCGGATTGATGGTAAACTGGCAGTTAGGTTGTATACATATACATAATCTTTGTTGTACCTCGAGCTTCAGCGGTGGATCCACCTGTGAAATCTGAGGAAATAAAGTATATATGTTGTCCGAGTTTGGATGAAAACCGGGATACTTCGCGCTCTGTATTCGGTGTCTGAGCCTGGATGTTAACCAGGAGATACGTAGCTTGCGTACTCGATTAATCTTTCATGCCAAGAACCACCATGTTGGAAACCCAATAACCAATACGAGCCTTTCGCTTTGTTTGTAAACTATGTATGTGGGCATAGTTACTATGCTTGCTAAGACTAATATATTTGTTTGTGAAATGTTTTTCAACACTATGAACTATTATAGTATTAAAAGAGGATTTTCATGTATTAAAGCATTATTAGTTATCATAAGACAAAACTTGCCCATCTGGTGTGCGCTTGAATTGTGTGATGTGGGGCGAGCTTATGATAGCTTCATTTTTCCAAAGTCATTATGAATTTCTATGCATGGGAATCCACATGGAGTAAACCTGTTCTGTGTTAGCGGCGTGGTCCCATGAATTTCTCAACTTTAAAATAAACTCTAAATAATAACTATTTTGAGTTCTTGCACCAGTCCGACGACTGACCTAGAGTTATTGTTCTCATATCTAAACTCTGGGTGCCCATAAATTTTTGCATGGGCAGCTACTAGTTTAGTTTGTAGATTTAGTCTTCAGAGCTGGATTCAGATTTGGAGCTAGAGTTTTGTTTTGATTTTACTTCTTCCGCTAAGAGCATTTGTTTTCCGCTGAGTTTATGGTATACTCTGATTCTTTGTAACTTTGATGTGAAATCTTTTGTAATGAAATGAAAAGTTGTTTTATTTGTGTTCTAATATGTTAGTACCCATAACCATCCGTCTTTATGAATGATTTAAGTTGGTTTAATTACCGGTGAAAATCGGGCAAAAAGGCGGGTCGTTACAGTTGGTTTCAAAGCTTTGGTTTATACAAAGCTATGGGATACGACATATTCGAGCAAAAGATATGACTCATCGGAGTTATAATATCTCATTAGAGATAGGGTTAGGAATACCCTAGAATGAGATTCTGGAGTATTATGTTTGAAAGAAGATATTTTGAAAATATAAACTTATTTGAAACTAAGTAAATCATGGTGGAAGTGTAATTATGATAAGAGTTTTGAGTATTTTATCGACGTCAAGGTTGGACTGTTAAGTATGTACAAATTTTGAATATACGCCTAGCTAACGTATATACGAAATCCATTATATACCAAATAGATATAGAATCACACTGTAGTCGTCCGGGAATGATTCTGGTGATTAATGCACCATCATCAGTATTTATTTTCGAGTTTCAAAAGTGGGATGACTATATGATTCCGATTAAAACATCGAGAAATACTTAAAATCGTATACATAAATGTTCGAAAATGTTTGGACAAATTTTTAATAAACATTTAGAAAATTAAATATGAATTGAAATAGATAAGCAAAAATTTAAATGATTGATGTATTCTTTGTTCGTAGAGTATGCGTTGAATTCGCAAATGAATTATGATGTAATAAGGAATAAATTTTATAAAATTTTAACAGTAATGAATGTTTGAAAATAATTCTACCTTTTCGGTCATTAGTGTGTTTGCCTTTCCTTGACCCGCCGTCATCTTTTGTTTATCATCTCTTCGTTCTCTTCATGCTTGAAATCTTGAGTTGTGCATTCTTGAACCCTTCTTTTGCCTTGTTTTGACAAATCTAAGGACAAATTGTATTAATAATATAGTTTTGGATTTGGAAATAAGTATTTTGAATTATAGTTAATATTGAATCTTTGCAAATGGTTGACAAATGAATTTTGAAGTGCTGAATCTATCCAAGATACAATGCTTTGGGAAATGAGATTTTGCAAAAGAAATGTTTTAAAGTTATTTCCCGACTATTCGAATAATGTGATCTTTTCAAATGAGATTTAAATATTTGAAGCCATAATGAATTAATCGTATATTTTGTGCAAATGATTTTGGAAATGAATTTTTGAAAAGGAAAATTTTATGACTTTATAAATCTTTTGGGAAATTTAACTTATATGAAATTGTTGGAAATCGTATATCATGTATATTTCAAATTGATTTGAAATTTATTTTCATAAAATTTGAAATGGTTTATAAAGTCTATAATTTGGATATTTGCAAAGTTTGAATTTGTGCAATATTTGATTGAAGTTAAATTGTATTGTGAATTGATTATATTTTGAATCCTAATTATTGCACAAAGTTGATTTTCCAAGTTATTTGGATGTGATAAATAATTATAAAGCGATTATAAACATAGAAATTCGACGACTTGAAATCACGATATTTTGAAATATTTAAACAACAAGAATATCTAATTTGAAACTATTTGTAAATTATTATTCCGAAATGATTTACAACTTCGGGATATGAAATGAAATGATTTGTTACTAAGATTCAAGTACGTACCCCGTGACTAAAGAAAGGTATGACGTGAGTATAAACCCTTGATGACGGCCAACTCTGGGATCTGAAGAGACATCATTTATTTATATCGATACATATGTAGGTCGAGCCTAGTGGCCTTGTCATTAGGAGAAATCTCTCAACTCGGGACATAAAAGTTGTTATGTCATTTTATTGTGAAATATTTGAAATGATTTTTTGAAATCCCGAAGCAATTATGATTCAATATAAAAGAAAATTATACAACTCCAAATGATTCAAAAATAAAACCGGGTTCTTAAGTCAAAGTAATCATTTTTATTTCAAGTTTAATTGAAATTAGATTTTGATAAAAATAGTTTTAACGTGGTTTTAAAATTTATTGTTTATTTTATTTAAATGTGGAATTACTATAAGTGTTGTTATATACATATATATATATATATAGGTATAATTTTTCCAATCTCTCCTTTTTGAGGATAAAAATTTTAAGGGGTAAGATTGTAACGATCTAAGATTTTTGATGTTTTAATGTAGAATTAGTTTGGATTTTCTAAATATAAATTGGATTTAATAAAATTTAAATATAAATTTTAAATCTTGAATATAGAAACATGATTTTGGATTGAAAAACTTATTTTAAAAGATATATTTAATTATAAAGACTTTTGAATATTTTATTTTTAATAAGTAATGATATTATTTAATAATATATAGACATGTTGATATAAGAATATTAGATTTGTGAAGAATGGTTTATTTTAAATATATTATTTAAGATTACTACAAATTTAAGATTTGAATTTAAAATAAATTATAATTAAATGTTCGCTTCAAATAACCGTTTAGTTTCAGAAGGTGCGGTTTTAAAATATTTTATAGAATTTTACTGTAATTTTTATATTGGAAAATAACCATATGTTTTTCCAACATTTTTTAGGGCAACTGTGGTCCTTTTATCACTTTACAGAACTAATCAACTGGTCTATTTTATTATTGTTTTGGGATCGTGGCACATTGTTTTACATGATTATATTTTTATTTTTCTTCCTTTCGAAACCAATATAATAATAAAAAACCTGAAAACACGCTTAGCCAACAGAATGGACACTTGTCCTTGTTCTAGTTTAATAGCTCCACACTTGTTGAAATCAAAGACACTTGTTCAAATATTCCTGTGAAAGTTTACCATGTCTGCGTTGGGTATTAAATAATATATACACAAAAGCAAATGGATTCAAAGGAATGCAAGTAAAAAAAAAATATGTCTAAACCTCCCCACCTGATTATTGCACACAAACCTCTCCTTCCCCAATACCTCACTTGGCCTCTCCCTCCTTTTGTCGCCATACTCCTCCCCTCATCAAGTCATGCCCTTTCTCCACTTAACAGCTCGTTAATTTGTGTCCTCCACTCAATTCACCGTAGCTGAACCCACCCCAGTCAACAACTCACCTGCCTCCTCTTTGCTCAGGCACCACCGCCTTCTAGTCCGCCACCCGTCCACCTACCCTCTCCAACAACAATTCCCTCCCCTCTTCTCTACCCTCTCTCTTCCTACAGCATGCAGCTGGCCTCCGCGTACCCTCATGTGCCACTCACTTACTCAGCGCCTCCTCTCCCCATCAGCGTCCACCACCGTTGTGACGTACTCCGACCATTCCACCGACCTTACAGCCCAGTTGGCACCCCTAGTCGTGACCCGGTCTCCTGTCTCCTCTCCAAAACAGCGTGCCAAACCCCTTAAACCACATGCAAAAACATTCTGTGGCCTTCTCTCTCCTCTCCCATTTGTTCGCCACGTCAGCTCGTCCCGAAGCCACCTCCGACCACCCAGGTCTGCCATCCCGTCCTCCTCTGTCCATCCGTGAACCTTTTAAGCCTCGGTCGCCACTGGTAGTTGAAAGGAGAACACAAGATTTAGGAGAAGGGAAGTGCATGCTTGCATGCATGCTGTAGTGAAGGGGAGCATTGGGTACATGCATGTAGATAGGGTAGATGCGAGTATAAGGGTAGCCACAAATGAAAAAAAAAAAAGAGGAAAAAAAGAAGAAGAAAAAGGAAACGTGAATTGGCTTGAAAGAAAGGAGAGGGAAATAGTTTGGTTTCCACACGGATTGAAGTTAATGCATGAAAAAGAAAATGAAAAAAAGGGTGAAGAACGAAATGGGGAAGGCGCAAGCTTTGAAGATGGAGTTTTCCATGGGAGTGGTGCATGCATGCAAGGCAGTTGGGTGTAGATATGGAATGCGAAAACAATTTTGGGATTTGGAGAGCTTTGGGTGAGAACTCTAATTTGAATTATTTTATTTAAATTAGTGGTTAATTATAATTAACTGATAATTATAATTAGTTAATATTAGTTGATTTTGTGTGGTTATGGATGGTTGTATGCGATGTTTGAATGGACAGTTATATAGTTAAAACACACAAAACACTAAGCGTTATTGCACGTAACGCTTTCCGCACAATAAAATTGGCTGTTACAATTGTTGTGTTTACGATGGATGAATGCATGTTTATATGGTTTACTTATTTATGGTTACATCACACACACCGTAGTTATGAATTGTGCGGATAATTGATTTAAATTTTCCTTTCATTTAAATGAAAATTTTATTAATGTTGGAAATTGAATTTTAATTAGATTTCAAATTGTTTGAAAATCTAAACGATATTTTGAAAAAGACGGAACAATTTTGGTTTTTTTTCCAAAGTCAACTGGTTTTGAAATTTTGTACGAAATGTGATTTTGAGATAAACACTCAAATAATGGATTTTGTGCGAACACCTGATAATGGGTTTTGGCGAAAATAATCAAGTGAGTTTTAAAGACAATATCATTTTGATTTGATTCGATTTGAAATGAAAATTTGGGAATTTGAACTAATGATTTTAAAGTAAGGTTATTTTGGACTAAATTGGGAAAATAAAATATTATTTTGGGAAAGAGATTTGGAATAATGGTTTTGAGTTAAAGATGTTTTAGAATTAGAGCGGAAATATTAAATTATTCGGGAAAGGATTTGAAAGATTTATAATTTAAATCTTTATATGGTTCAAATCGAATGCGTCGTGCAGTGATAGTTCGTTAATATCGATATTGATTTTCAAATGACTGCTTTTTGAATCAGACTGAAGTGAAATGAAAAATGTCGAAATTCTATTAATAATAAATTTGAATAGATTTTTTTTTCAAATTCCAACGTATGGGTTTCAAGTTATGTTTAAATCAAAATTGGGAAATGTCGTTATAAGTGTAGCTCGACGACCATAATGGAAGATCGAATAAAATGGGCTTATATAAATTATTAAAAATTTAGAAAATTAGGATAAGTCTTATTTTATTATTTAAAAATTGTTAGAGCTGAAATATTTGAATCTCTAATGACTTTGAATCCATTTGATTTAAATGGCTATTTTACAACTTTTTGGTAACGTCGTTAAATATTATCTTAACGATTCTTTGAAAACATTCGAGTATTTAAGTTATAAACTGTAAACTATTGTTTTAAGCTATTAAAGTGGTTTTGTAAATATTTTGGAAGGTTTTAAGAACTTAAATTATTTCATATGGAATTTATTACTAACTTTGAGTAAAGTATTGGAAGTTGAAATTTAAAAAGGAAATGAATTTGAAATTTAAAAAGGAAAGGGTTTCGACAGAGATAGTCATCAAATATTCGGTATAAAATTCCAAGGTGGAACGGATACTATCAGAAACATAAGAAATTATTTACATCAGGATTCTGATAATGTTCACCGATTTGGTGAATTGATATCAAATGTAAGTTCGACTAAGCTTTATTTAAACTTATATTTGAAATATCAATTGTTTGAATAATCATGAAGGGAAATTTAAATCCAAATAAAGATTTTATAAATTGAAGACTAAAAGAAAAGGGTTTGTGAAATATTTTGGAAAGTTTAAAGTGATTAAAACAATTGTGTATGGAATTTTAAATCCCAATTTAAGATTTGTTAATTGAGGAGATTTATGGAAATGATAATGATGAATAAAGGAATTAGGTAAATGAATATTGGATTTTAAGGAGAATTAAGATGGTAACGAGATTTAGGGAAATTGAAATGAATCCAACCTTAATCTGAAGTGAATTGATAACGATTTGGAAGAGGATTCGAATTGAAAAATCTGTGTAGTCTGCTGCTATGATTCTTAAAAGAACGCTTATTACTTGGAAAGACCGGGATCGGATATAAGTCCGAAAACCATTCCAAGTAATAAGAGGACGTTATAAAGTAACTCAAGACTTAGAAACGGTGAATGAAGATAGGGATTCTTCGGATTACTTGGATTGACTGTTGATGTCTTGTATCAGGCTGTATACCCGATACGAGGTTATAAGTGGCACGAGATATGAATATATTTGGAGATTTTTGGGATGTTGTTCCGTTCACACCTACAACGGACTTGCCTGGATTGTGTATCTGACATTGTAACTGACTAGGTAGCACTAATTTCTATTAATATATATCAAAGTTGTGGAAATAAATTATTCTTGTCTTTAAGACATATGAACTTAGAGGTTATGTATTGATAGAAATCAGTGACTTGTTGTGAGTTGACAATGTGGCATACTCAAGTTATGAAATGAGCTAATAATGATCAGATCATGGCTTGTTGAAGCGTAGCTTGTGTATATCGTGACATTGCTGAACCTCGCACCCTAGATTGATGGTAAAATGGTGGTTAGGTTGTATACATACACATAATCTTTGTTGTAGCTCGAAAGCTTCGGCGGTGATCCACCTATGAAACCTGGGGAAATAAAGTATATACGGTGTCCGAATCTGGATGAAAACCAGGATATATATTTTGCGCTCTATATTCGGTGTCTGAGTCTGGATGTTAACCGGGAGATACTTATCTTGTGTCCTCTATTAATCTTTCATGCCAGGAGCCATCATGTTGGAAACCCAATAACCAATACGAGCCTTTCACTTTGTTTGTAAACTATGTATGTGGGCATAGTTACTATGCTTGCTAAGATTAATATATTTGTTTGTGCAACGGTTTTCAACATTATGCACCGATTATAGTATTAAAAGAGGATTTTCATGTATTAAAGCATTCCTAGTTATCATAAGACAAAACTTGTCTATTTGGTGTGCGCTTGCATTGTGTGATGTGGGACAAGCTTGTGATAGCTTCATTTTTCCAAAGTCATTGCAAATTTCTATGCACAATAATTCACATGGACTAAACCCGTTCCGCATTAGCGGCGTGGTCCGATGAATTTCCCAACTTTAAAATAAACTCCAAATAATAACTGTTTTGAGTTCTCACACGCCAGTTCCACGACTGACCTAGAGTTATTGTTCAGACATATAAACTCTAGGTGCCCATAATTTTTGCAAGGGCAGGTAGTAGCTTAGTTTGCAGGTTTAGTCTTCAGAGTTGGATTCAGATTTGGAGCTAGAGTTTTGTTTTAGTTTTACTTCTTCCGTTGAGAGCATTTTGTTTTCCGCTAAGCCTATGGTATACTCTGATTCTTTGTAACTTTGATGTAAAATCTTTTTGTAGTGAAATGAAACGTTCTGTTATTTGTGTTCAAATATGTTAGTACCCATAACCATTAGTCTTTATGAATGATTTAAGTTGGTTTAATTACCGACAAAAGGTGAGTCGTTACAGTTCAAGAGATTAAGGATTCAGAAGAGATTCAAGACTCATGAATAATTAAGCTATTAAGATATCAAGAGTTCAAGAAAAATTTAGTAATAGAGTCTAGTTTATAAGTAAGACTCTGAATAGCACTCTAGGTTCAAATTCTGTTTTTCAAATTCTGATTTTCAAGCTTCAAATTCTATTTTTCAGATACATATTTTCAATTTATTTTATCTTACTTACGATTTCAAAAAATAAGTTTAAATTTTAAATATATATAAATTTTTACGTATATATATGTATATATATAGTTTTATAGTTTTAAACCTTATAACTTTATAAATATATGTTTATATAATATATTATTATGTTTCCATATGATTTACACTTTAGAGTACTCATTTATATCACCAAATTTTGATTCAAGAATTTCCAGAATAATACATATGATCAAAGACTTGAAAAATAGTTTTAAAAAATAAAAATTGTTTACATATATCGACATACATAAATAGCTATGTCGACATACAACTGTCAGAAATTCAATTTTCAAAGGAAGTGTCTTTTCACTATTTGTAACATTTCTGAATCGTTGCAACCATTCAAATGCTATAAATAGGGGCTGATTTCGAATTTTTTCATAATTCTTCTTCTCCATCTTATCCCCTCTTCATACCACCATTAATATTTCATATTTTTAGATCCGATTTCTAATCAAATTACATCAAATTTCTCAATCTCTATCTACTAATCTCTGAATTGAAGTGTTATTTAAGAGCTATAGAACAGTTGTAATCATTTGGGAAGTGTTTGGAAAAGGGTGTGTTCCTTGTAGCCTTGAAATCAAGGAAAGGGAGTAATGTTTTAACCTTGTAGCCATGAAATCAAGGGTGTTTGGAGTGGTGTTAACCTTATAGTCATGAAATTAAGGGGTTGTAATTGATAATAATAAAACTCTGCGCAATCCAGCGCTGCGTGGAACTGGACATAGGAGTAATCCGAACTAGTATAAAATTTGGAGTGTTCTTTCCTTTTTCTGCATTTTATATTTATCTGTTTCTGTGTTTGTATTTGATTCTGTGTCTATGATCATCTTTGTTGTGTGTGATTCATATAGTAGATCATATAAGTTTAAGATTTTCATAAATTTCTCATAAACACTATTCACCTCTCTCTAGTGTTTGTTTTGCCTTAAGATACGCATTCCAGCGTGGGTTTTCAAAAGTTCATCATCTGAATTTTGAAAATATTAAATGGAAAATTTTGAAATGATTTACAACATTAGTTTAAATTCATGCATTGCATCAGTATTAGATGAGTCTGCATTCAATTTTATTGAAAAATCAGGTTATCATGATATAATTTCTTGAAAAGCTTAAATGGATATATCACAGAATCATCATGATATTATTATTTCAAATTACAATTAGATATTTTAAAAAGTCACTTAACTCTTTGAAAAGTTGTGTTGTTTTGCATGGAAAGAAGTTATGACTATTGGTCAAAGGACACCATGATGTTTATTCGTCAATCAAGAAGAAAAACACCTAGGTGTTCAATTATCAATCAAGAAGAAAAAGAAGAATATTGGAAATCTACAATGAAATGGGTATTTGATCTACAAAAATATTTTTCTTCTTCAATGTGATTAAATACCGTTCTTCTCTTCAAACTCTTCGCAATGCCTCTGCTTTCGTGCAAGTCCGTCAAGAAATGACCAAGTTATGTTCAAAAGAAGTTTAAGTTCACAAGGAGAAAAAGAAACCATAACTATCACTGGTATTCTTCATGTATCACTCAGATATTTGTATTATTTAATTCCAACTCCTTTTCCATATTGTAATCCTTTTTCTTGCGATCGTTTTGATGGTAGACCATCAAATTCTGATCAAAATTGAATGAGATATGGCAGTTTGATGTTGGTTATTCAAAACAGAAAATTATATACGAGATTTTCTGTTTTCCTCTCAATGATTCGGCTTGCTGCACCATAATACCATTCAAATTTTTCACCAAAATGATTTTCAATCATATCTCTTACCTTTCTCTTCAATTTTCCGCTAGTTTCATTTAATTCCGTTAAGAATTGAAGAAGTTATCCCCTTCGGAAGATTGATTATAAGTGGAAAAACAAGAAAAGAAGAAGAAAAGAAACTTTTGTGAAGAGACATGACTTTTGGGCCTTTATATAGTAGTTGAAGTGTCCATTCATTCAAATTCAAATTTTTGGCGCCAAGTTGGTTGAACTACCAAATCATCAATATCTTTCTCATGCGGTCTTCAAATTCAGCAAATGAATATATTATGCTAATCAGAAAAGTGAGCCCGTCGCAATAGAGCAGATCTCATCATCAAATTCTAGAAGATGTAAATGTGTGGTTCATGAAAATGGAAGAACAACAAAAAGGCGAATTGCAAAAACAGGTATGCTTTACAATCATTTCATAATTATCGTTGAATTCAACGGTATACATCTATGCACATAGTTAGGTATAGAAATTAATCTCTTTTATAAATTCTAGATATTTTGGTTCATATGTCAATACACTGTAGTATACATATTAATACACCAGTTTAATTAAAATCTCTTCTTATTTTAAAATCTCACTACACTTTGATTTAGTTTTGAAAGGACATCTTTTCAAATATAAACATATCAGTTCAAACTCTAGTTATCAACATCTACTTATGTTCATTGTATTTCAAAAATATATTGAAAGTGTGTACATATAGTACATAGATATGTTAATATGATTGAAATATTTTAAAATTTTCAAACATTTTATATTGTTATAAAATATAAATTTATATATATTTTATATGTAGTTTAAACATACATAGTTTAACTTATATATTTTTTCACATAAAATTCATAACAACTTTGGATTGCATTATCACAAATACTATCTGTAACTTAATACTAATTTTAATTTCTTATTTTATTAAGATTTATAAAACTTGTATATTTAACTTAATATTTTAGTATAAAAGTATATATATACATATATGATTTTTTATGTCTTAAAATTATAGTTAAAATATAAGAAGTTATAGATTTATAGCTTACTTTCTATTATTGGATTTCATCAAGAATAATTTTATTATATGGATTTATTTTATAGTTTTAACATATAAATGGTTCTTTAGCAAATTAATATGTTTTGATTTCTAAAGTTTAAATTTAAAATGATTTGTATCAAAAGATTAATAATAAATTAAATTTTAAGTCCTTTTAAAATAATTTTTTATATAATTATGAATACGTTTATAGTTTACTTAAAAGGATCGTCATTGTTTACTATATTATTTTTAAAGAAGCGCCTTACTAAGATTATTTAACTCCATATTTCTCATAAAATTATTTTGAATATTTTACTATCTATCATGACTAAATTTTTAATAACCATTAAATTCTTATCTATACTATTCTTTCAATCTTTTTCATTAGTATCATTAACCTAAGTCTAGATATTAATATATATTACATTTGTTTGATTGAAATAATTTATAATATATATGTATATGCATAGTACTTTGAATATCTTTTACCAAAATAGATATCATCACCAAATCATTCTGCATATTATCATTACACATCTTATTTCATATCATACATCATTATTATAAATTACAGTGCTTCTCAAATTAAAATCATTCACATCACAAGTTGCATTTCATTCAATATATCTTTTCATATTATGACATACATTTCTTACTGCAGTATAACCACATACTTCACACACTGCATTACATGTTAACTTTTAACTTCACACATAACAAATATATTGTATGAGGAGTTGTTGTCTGAGAAATATATAGGATTATTAATACATAACATATTTACTTTGATTGGATTAACTTGTTTGACTTGCTTGGCTTGATTGATTTGTTTGACTTGATCGACATGGTTGGATTTGATGTGTTTGTGTGTATTAGTTATACACATGTAGGTGTTAAATAATATAACCATACTCATCTTTTTCACATTTTATTAGATATAGTTTTTCTAGTATTAGATTAAGGGGGAGCTTTATAGTTTCCAACATTAGTTGAAATTTCAAGAAGTGTTTATTGACATATATTATTTGATTGTTTGATTTGCTTGTTTAGATTGATTATAAGTATTGATTTGATTGCTTCTACTATAGTCATAATTTTAGGGGAAGTTATAATATTTTAAATATAGAATCATAGATTTAGAGGGAAATATAAGGTTATTCAATTCAGGGAGTATTATATAGTCATTAGGATCATTTATAGCGTAGATTTAGGGGGAGTATAAATTAGTTTAGTCTACTATAGGTGTAGTATAATATAGACTTGTATAGGGTACTTTTTGATAATGACAAAAGGAGATAAATTATAAAATAGGATATAGTTAAGATATGCATATTTTAAGGGGGAGTCAAAAGGAATTCATGGTGAAAGGGGGAGTAATCAAGGAATCAGATCAACATATAATATTAGGTATAAATATTTTATAAACCAAAGTTGTCATCATCAAAAAGGGGAGATTGTTGGAGAATGGAGTTTTGATGACAACAACCTTATTTCAATTATCATTATTAATTGATTATAAAATTTATATACTGAAATCTCTATCTAGAATATACAAACATACATACATATATGTGCAGGGTTTGTATGCAGGACTTAAATACTGAAGACTGTACAGTTTTAGAGTTCAAGAAATTCAGGATTCGGATGAAACTCAAGACTCATGAGTAATTAAGTTATCAAGACATCAAGATTTCAAGAGTTCAAGAAAAATATAGTAGTAGAGTCTAGTTTATATGTAAGACTCGGAATAACACTCTAGGCTCAAATTCTGTTTTTCAAATTTTGATTTTCAAACTTCAAATTATGTTTTTCAAATTCTAATTTTTTAATTTCAAATTTTGTTTTTCAAATTTTGTTTTCAAATTCTGTTTTCAAATTATTTTATCTTACTTATGATTTCAAACAAATAAGATTAAATTTTAAATATATATAAGTTTTTTTATATATATAGTGTGCTACTGTTGACACCCCAATTTCTTCTTTTAGCCACCAACACTAAAGACCACCTCAAAAACGTAGCCTCTCCACTTCCTAACACCATTTTCAATTTTTTTAGTAACGAGGCACCCAAACATAAAACAATTCAAAGCATTGTATCTCTCTCTTTCGTCGTCTTAAAATCCTAAATCAACATAGGTCGCCATAAAATCAATGTCTACAATGGAAACACCACTCACTCTCATCAACTAAGAAAGAAATCAACGTCTACACGTCAATCTCAAAAGTTTATTTTTCTCCTCGTTCATGGTTGTCGAACCTTAATTTTCCCTAAGTTTTGTGTACAGTGATTGCAAATGATACTTTACATCGGGGATTGTTAAAGGGACTCCACTTTTGGTTAAAAGGAGTACCATTTTCAGTTTATTTCAAAATTGTTAAGGAGGGTTAAAATAAATTAGCCTCCCCTTAAAAATATTAATAAAATTTCCAATACTAACCCTATACTCTTCATTAATGCAACCTTAAAACATAAACCCTAATTTAATTCTGCACATAGAAAAATAATAATACATGAAACATAAACGTTCTACAAACAAGAAAATAACATATTCAAGCATTGTTTACTTTAGTTTTCGCTATCAAAGTAAGCATGAAACACAATAACAACAAATAAACACATACAAAACACACTGGCCACAAATGAAAAAAAAGAGTAACAATATACACATACGCTTAACACAGCATGAACATAAACATAAATTCACTTAAAATAAACATTCGTTTTAATGTTGGAATATGTACATTGTTTTAATGTATTTACTTTTGACAAATCATCTCACAGCGAGGTTGTTTTTCTTATCAAACTATAAGATCTAAACTATAACACATTATATTCACCCTCGAACAAAATCCAAACTTTCCATAACAAACTGTATTCATCATTCGCGCAAATGAACGAAATTCATCCGCTTTCTGCAATTTGTATTCATCTTTTTCAACAAAATCTAAAATTTCAAAAAGGGGACTTATCAACATTTGAATTTTTTTCTTTTTTCTAACCTCGCGGCGTGTTTGGATCAAACTGAGATTGAATTTTGATCGATAGGGTTTAAGCGATGATGAGGCCGGGGTACTTTAGTCTATATTTTATTTTATTTTTAAAATTCCAAACCCCCCTTAATAAATAATAAATAAGGTGGAGTCCTCTTAAATTTATCCTTCCCTTAACACTCTTTAACAATCTCCCTTTACATCATCAAATCAATTTGTTCAACGATTAAATACATGAAATCACAAAAAAAACAAAAAAACTTAACATAGTTCATTTTTATAAATACATTAGCGATTTTTTTTTTTAATGAATACTTACTTGATCAGTTGTAAAATTATCCATCAAATCAATTTTTTATCTTTTGAATTATCCGATTCATGCATTCATCATTCAAAACAATAAAACCATTCTCAATTTTATTATAATTGAAATTCCCTGTTTATGAAATCGAAAAACAAATTTAATGTGATCTAGTTGTAAAACATAACATATAAGTTGCATGATAAAAAAAACCTAAAAATCAATAATTTGCGTTGACATTCTTTATTGCAAGTTTGCAACATCGTCGATTTTAATATCCTCCAAGTTTGAATCAGCCAGGAATTAGAAGAAATCATAAAAAACAATGGAAAACCGTAGACTTTTATTAAAAAGCAATCGAAAATCCTAACAACATGAAAACAAAAAATAACCTCATTAAGTGTTACGGATCACTATAAAAAACCGGCTGTCTTTGCTCAAAAAAAAAAAAAAAAAAAAAAAAAAAAAAAAAAAAAAAAAAAAAACTCATTTTAATCTTTCCCTTCCATCATCTAATAGGCAAATGAGAGTATTTCTTTTTTTAAGGGTCCAAAATTGAAATTTTAGAGAAGTACATGTTATTTTAAGAAGAAGAGGCAGAACTGTAAAGGACTAAATGAAGAGATATGATGTGGTGGCCAAAAGAGGAAATAGGGGTGCCAATAGCAGCACACTATATATATAATTTTATAGTTTTAAACCTTATAACTTTATAAATATGTTTATATAATATATTATTATGTTTTCGTATGATTTTACAACTTAGAATACTAATTTATATCACTAAGTTTTGACTCAAGAATTTCCACAATAATATATATGATTAAACATTAGAAAAATAGTTTTAAAAAATAAAAATTATATACATATGTTGACATAAATAAATAGCTATGTCGACATACAACTGTCAGAAATTCAATTTTCAAAGGAAGTGTCTTTTCACTATTTGTAACGTTTCTGAAATGTTGCAACCATTCAAATGCTATAAATAGGGGTTGATTTTTATTTTTTTTCATAATTCTTCTTCTCTATCTTCACCCCTCTTCATACCACAATCAATATTTCATATTTTCTTGATTTCTACGCTTATACTTCATCGATTTCTAATCAAATTACATCAAACTTCATCATTTCTCAATCTCTATCTACTACACTTTGAATTGAAGTGCTATCGAAGAGTTATACGGTTGTTGTAATCATTTGGGAAGTGTTTTGGAAAGGGTGTGTTTCTTGTAGCCCTGAAATCAAGGAAAGGGATTGGTGTTAACCTTGTAGCCGTGAAATCAAGGGTATTTGGAGCGGTGTTAACCTTGTAGTCGTGAAATCAAGGGATTGTAATTGAATATTGATAATAATAAAACACTGTGCAATCCAGCGTTGCGTGGGGCTGGACGTAAGTTTAATCCAAACCAGTATAAAATCCGTTGTGTTCTACATTTTATATTTATTTGTTTCTGTGTTAGTGTTTGATTATGTGTTTGTGATCATCTCTATTGTGTGTGATTCATATAGTAGATCATATAAGTTTAAGATTTTCATAAATTTCTCATAAACATTATTCAACCCCCTCTAGTGTTTGTTTTGCCTTAAGATCCACATTCACTAACATATATATACTTTGTATTATATAAAATAAATTACAGAATCTAATATTATTGTAAATATTTAGATATATTTAATTTATTTATTCGATTTGGATTAAAATATCATTTATTATATATAAATATCCAAAATGTTAAAAAATAGTATTGTCGAAAGCCTTTCTAACAAAAATTAATTTTGCATAGTTCTAAAACATATATTATATTATTTTGAGTATTAAATATTTGAAATCATTTAATAGATTATTATTTTAAATTTTGAAGGCAATTATTTTATTTTATTTTCAGACCAAGAGCATATAGAAGCAAATCTGCATAATCTTTTTTTAAACATGCACACACACTCGTATATATACAACCATCGACATGGGACAATTCATCGATATACCTATTTGTGATATTTATAACAAATCATTAAATGGTATTATGGTCATATAACATTTGTATATAATAATAAACTAGAAGAGCACCTTTCCTAAAAGCCCAAAGCTTGAACTTTGAAATGAAGAAGTGAACTCTTGAATCGAACTTTAATCCCAAAGTTACTATCTTCTAAACTTCCTTAGAATCGACAATCATATCAAAGAAAATTGATGTGAATAGCACTTGGATTATTTGGGTTATTGTGGGGTGATAATGACCAAATATAAGTAGCAAAGGAAGAGTGAGAAAAAGTGTTTTGCAAAAGGTGGGTCATGGGGATTATAAAAAAGAGAGAAAGACTGAGGGAATGAAATGTGGATGAAGATTCACTTATTTCCCTTATCATTTCTTTCTATTTTGAATTCAAATTCCTTCTCTCTCTACCATCATATGGCAGCCCCTTTGCTCTTATCATAGCTGAAGATACCATGTCCCATATGGGCCTCAAGCCCAGTCCAAGCCAAATAACAATTGTTGCATTTAAATTTAATTTGTATATGTATCAATATATTGAGTACTAGATTTGTATCTATTATAAACACACTTTCAATATTGTTGAACGCATCAAAACATGATTTTATGATTAATATTCTTAATATAATCAATTTACAATAATTAGGTATTAATTAAATCAGATGGTATAAGAAGTATTCGACGTTTTGGTTTTGTGACCCAAAGGTAAAAATTTAGTTAGTGATCAACATTACGAACATTAAAGTTAACACTTTTCTTAGCAGGTGGCGTGACATCCTGACCATATTGCTTATTTTGTATCTTTAAAATCCAGTTTTACTTTATTATGTTTTACCAGGTAGCAACAATAATTTACACTAATTCTCTTCGTCAAAATTATATTACGTTGGACTTATGAAATTTGGTAGTGGTCAAAATTCTAATACCATCGATATTCAACTCTGTATTCCATACACGAAGTCTTTGGTTCATTGTTAACAGTTATTAGTAAACGAACTACTACAGCCAAAGATTTTGAGTTGAGTTAAGTTGAGTATGATAGTAACATCATATTACTAAGGAGACGAATACTCTTTTGAGTAGTGTTTTATTTGAGTACTTCCTTTCGATTCAACTATAATCATTCAATGGATATGGTGCCACAATTTGATAGACACAAGGCATAGATTGCATACTAAAAATTGACAATATTCTATAGTCAAGAGAACTACGTAAATTATCACTATATTTTCTATTTTACCATAGTTATATTATAGAAAGGAAATGTTGCGTAAGTCATTTTGTAGTTACCCACTAACTACTAATACAAAACCCTATGATCCTCCCAGCAACTATAAGTCTATAAGTAGTATATTATTCAATATTTGAAGAGCATTATGTACTATAGTCTAAATAGATGCATCGGTATGCAATCTTGATACATCTTGATTAGGGATATTTAAAATGATGTATCTATTATATAATGTGATACAACATTCATGATTACATCTATAATTAATTACAATCACAAACACATGATTTATGCATATATATATATATATATATATATATATATATATATATATGAGAAAGAAAACACTTTTATTATTAACAAGAATTGATCAGCGTTAATCATTAACGATAAATTAATGATTTACCACTAAAGAAAACCCCTAAGTCTGTCAAAGGGTTAGTGGTATGGGTAAATATTGTTGATCATGGATTATTCCCTAACCTATTAAAAAAACATGCCCGACAATGAAAAATGAACATGGGCCAAAATCATGTATAAATCCTAGCTAGGATAGAGTTATGAAATTAGAATAAACGTTTTTTCCAACTTAAACAAATAACCATACCTTGAAGCAGTGGCAGATTTAAAGGGGGCTAGTGGGGTCACCGGACCCCACTAGACTTTTACTCTTTTTTTTACTACTGATAAATCTTGCGTGTTGTGCTCACCTCCCTCTCCTATTTACGTTTTGCTGTTCTTTTATTTATCAAAGCTTCTTGTTCTTGCTGCAAACGAAAAGGGATAATCAATCAAAACTGTCAAGATTCTTCAATTTAGGTAAGCAGCTGCTCCTTTTTACATTCTATATCTCTTCTTTAACCTGAAATTGTGATTCAACACAACACCGATAATTTGGGTAAACATCAAAATTTTAGAAAAAACTAAATACGTGCATTTAAACCGGTCCAATTCTTTGTTTCATACAACTGTTCAGGCCACCGTACAGTATCAGAGATGCTTGCTGTTGTTTTACTGTTGTTTTATTTATCAAGGCTGCTTGCTGCAAACGAAAAGGGGGAATTAATCAAAATTATCCAGATTCTTCAATTTAGGTATGCAGCTGTTCCTTCTTTTTACCATTTTATGTCTCTTCTTTAAACTGAAATTGTGATTCAACTTCAACACAACACTGATTCAATTTGTTTTTTGTTAATTCACTTAATTGTTAGGCATGGATAAATATATTATAAGAACTAAACGTCTCCGAGCTGAAGGCGAACACAGTCAAAATCAGGAAGCTAATCAGGTAGAATCTCTACCTAGTCAAAATCAAACTACTGCAAATTCACCAATGGAAGGTAACATTCCAATTCATGATAATGCGATTAACGCTGATCAAATGATAGCTGATCCTGGATTACGACCTTCTATGTCTTCAATTGGCTTTAATTCTATGGAGCGTGAAAAAATCCGAAGGGCGTACTTAACTAAAGGCCCTTGTCAACCAATACTCACAAGATTTCCTGTTACTTTGTTTTCGGGAAAGCCACGCAAGTTTAATCCTAGTTGGTATAAAGAATATCGTTATTGGCTGGAGTATAGTGAAAGCAAAGATGCAGTCTTCTGTCTATGTTGTTACCTTTTCAATACCGAATTAGGGGATCACAAATTTAATCATGACTCATTTGTTGGTGAAGGTTTTCGAAATTGGAAAAAGAAAGATAGATTAAAGACGCACGTGGGTGGTCATAGTAGTAGTCACAATGAATGCTTAAAAGCTTGTGAGGATTTGTTGAAACAAAAGCAACATGTTGACATCATGATAGCCGGAATATCAACTCAAGACAAACTTGAATACCGAATTCGACTTAATGCGACAATTGAATGTGTTAGGATGCTTTTAATGCAAGCTTTGGCTTTCCGTGGTCATGATGAGTCGGAGCATTCGAAAAATCAAGGCAATTTTCTTGCATTACTAAAATTTCTTTGCAAGCATAACGATGAAGTAAATAGAGTTTCTTTAAACAATGCTCTGGAGAACAACAAACTGAGTTCGCCTACAATCCAAAAAGACATTTGTAATGCTGCATCATTTCTTACTACAAAAGCTATCGTTGAAGATATTGGAGATGATTTTTTCTCTTTGTTAGTTGATGAAGCTCGTGATTCTGCAATTAAGGAACAAATGGTCGTGTGTTTGAGGTATGTAAACAAACAAGGGTGCATAGTGGAGCGCATTTTAGGCATCGTGCATGTTCAAGAAACTACTTCTCGAGTTCTCAAAATTGCTATTGAATCACTTTTTGCTACACATGGATTAAGCATTTCGAGAATTCGTGGACAAGGTTATGATGGCGCAAGTAACATGAGTAGCAATATTGGTGGGCTTAAAAGTTTGATACTAGAAGATAATCAAAGTGCTTACTATGTTCATTGTTTTGCACATCAACTACAATTGACACTTGTTGCGGTTGCAAGAAAGAATGATAAGCTTTCTTCATTCTTTGATTATTTGGCATCTTTGGTCAATTTTATTGGTGCGTCCTGTAAAAGAAAAGAATTACTTCGACTGAAACAAATTGAAAAAGTAGTGGAAGGAATTTCTCAAGGAACTTTGGATACGGGACGAGGCATGAATCAAGTAATTACTCTAAAACGTTCAGGAGAGACACGTTGGAGTTCACACTATAATACTATTATTAGTGTGACTGCTCTATTTTCTTCTACACTTGAAGTGCTTGAGGAAATGAAAAAATTGCCATCATTTTCTAACCACAAAGGTGAAATAAGCCGACTTATTGAAGTAATGTGTGAGTTTGAATTTGTATTCCTACTATTTTTAATGAAGAAAGTGCTAGGAATTACCAATGATTTATCACAAGCATTACAAAGAAAGGATCAAGACCTTCCAAATGCTATGGGTTTGGTTAAAGTAGCTAAAGGAAGGTTACAAGAACTAAGAGAAGATGGTTGGGATAAATTGTTAGTAGAGGTTAATGATTTTTGTGACAAGAATGAGATTGATATTCTAAACATGGATGAACCTTATGTCCCTCGTGGAAGATCAAAGCGCAACTTTCATAAAGTTACAAATCATCATCATTTTAAGACTCAAATACTTGTTGCCGTGGTTGATTTTCAACTTAAAGAGATGAATGAGCGTTTTGATAATGTGAATGTCGAACTACTTACGTGTATATCATGCCTTGATCCCTGTCATTCTTTCGTAGCTTTCGACAAACAAAAGTTGATTCAACTTGCTAAATTTTATCCTTTCGAATTTGATGAACCACATCTCCTTGCACTTGAGGATCAACTTGAAAACTATATTCGAGATATGAGAAGTAATGAAGATTTTAGAGATCTAAAGGGGGTTGGAGAACTTGGTCAAAGAATGGTTCAAAAGCAAAAGGATATTGGATTTCCTTTGGTTTATATGTTAGTTAAGTTAGCAATCATCTTGCCAGTTGCAACAGCTACTGTTGAAAGAGCTTTTTCTGCTATGAATCTTATAAAAGGTGTACTTCGTAATACAATGGGAGATACTTGGCTGAATGATTGTCTCGTGACATATATTGAAAGAGATATTTTCGAGAACATAAACAATGAAGCAATTATGCAAAGATTCCAAGATATGAAGAATAGGAGAATGTTACTTTAATATTGTAAGTTATATAAAGTTTAGTGCTTTTGGTTATAAACTATTATTTTATTATTATGTTTGTGCATTTTTGGCCCTCTCTAGCCTCAAGTCCTGGCTCCGCCACTGCCTTGAAGAACTAGCTGATATTTTATGTGAAAGAGACCATTGGTCATTTTGGAATGTGTTCTTTGATGAAACTATTGCATTGGTCGAATCTCACTTAAATACGGTTTTAAATGAAGAAGCTATGTTCATTTTAAACGAAGGCATAAGTTGTTCGGAAATAATTTGCGCTGAGCACTAGTCACTAGACATAAGTCAGTCTCATATACTCATACACGTAAAGCAACACAGTTACACGCATATTAGGCTTTATGTCGGTTTACTAGACGAAGATGTTTAAAATACACCATACACAGTTTCCTATAGATGAAATTAAACATTAATAAAATTATCAATTGTTTTCGATTGCACATGTAAACCAAAACACTACAAGAACAGATAATATTTTCTAGAATGACCAAAATATGCCTTTTCATTGTAACTACTACAAAATTTTGGACTGAACCCATCTAGTGCACTCAATAACCAAACGCTATCGATAATCCGGCTTCAAAACCCATCTAGTCCCTCTACCACTCCTCTCCAAGCTAGCGATCTCCTTCAAAAGATTTTTAAACAAAGGCAAATCCTTGGACTGAACCCTATCCTTAAAATGCAGCGTAATGCTAACAGAGTCCGACTGCCCGCCCTTCTGCTGCATAAACGAGCAAAGCTGCCTGATCAACACTTCTGGCTGGGCCACACCGACCCTACCCGAAGCCCTGGTCCCAGCCCGTTCATTATCGTTGCCCAAATCCTGCTCCAAAGCATCACCCACCGCTCTTTCTTGTGTTCCACGTACCCTGGCCAGCAGCTCGGCCGATGTCATGGCTTTGCCGGAAGAGGCGCCAGCGTGAAAATTACCGGTTTGCGCATTGGGTAATCGTTTATTTGCCACCAATGACCCAAACTTACGACGGGTGGAAGATGGGGCCCCTGCTGCACCGGATTTGCCTGTCCATGTGGGGACAGCGAAGCTTTCACGGCTGCGAAGCATGCGGGACTCCCGTAGCGCCTCGGCCGCCCTTCTGGCCACTTGTGATGCTTGCTCTTCCATTCGCAGCTTGTCTTCTTCGCTTGCGTTCATTATTGCATCGTGGTTAACTGCGCTCTGCACAAACATAAGCATTTCAATTCGATCTTTGAAATTAAGTACTTCAATAGTAGTACATATTAGGAGTACAAGTCTTAGATGATACATAACATAATACAACTCAACATATATCTAGATGGTTTTAAAAAATACTCTGGAATTCAACATTCGACCGCATATAGACTAAAGCAGAAGCATCTAACCACCAGTACTAGTAAACAGTTATTGTTTACTTTCTCAAACAACGATACATAAATTACCAAATAATTACATGGATGGTGTAAAAAGCAAACAATAATTATTTAGGGTAATGGATAATAGTGAAGCGCACAAACTTGACAGATTTAGGCACTTTACTATTCTGAGACAATGGCCTTGAATATTGTATAGAATTTTCAACCGATGGAAGTTTATTTACACACACCCTTTCAATTTTTTACATATTTCTCCGTGTGTTTACATAATTTTTCATAGGCCACTAGTTAAATGTTGCAATTAACACAATGCTAAGAAGCAGGTTAATAGACTAAAGTGACCAATTTTTATGTCTTTATTGCATCTCTTGTTTCAACAAAATTCATTGTTTCTCCTACAGTATAATAATTCTTTACAACGGAAAAAAATATATGAAATGTGTTATGTAACAACGGTCGGAACAAAGCCTCCCTTCCTTGTACGCGTATGAGCTGGCACACAACTCCCATATAACAAAAGGAATCCCTGACGTTACATGCCTACCATCTCATATTTGTACTCATCTCCTTCGATTTATTCCATGATGTGGGACTATCAACTCCAACCAGTCATTCCTCCTTAACAACATGCGAGACAATCCTATCAGTCTGCTCCTTGACTCGCATCCTACGAGTATCTTTTGAAAGCACTGCCTTGTCCGTATGGTCCAGTCCGTAACATTTGGCTCTGATACCACTGTTATGTAACGACGATCGGAACAACGCCCCTCTTCCTTGTACGCGTATGAGCTGGCACACAACTCCCATATAACAAAAGGAATCCCTGATGTTACGTGCCTACCAGCTCATATTTGTACTCAACTCCTTCAACTTATTCCATGATGTGGGACCATTAATTCCAACCAGTCATTCATCATTAACAACATGCGAGACAATCCTAACAAAATGCACATGCCAAGGACTCAACCATTAAAGGATAGCATGTACTTACTGGGCATATGTTAACCAATTTTCATTGTTCCATAATGCAACAACTACCAATGAGAAAGTAAGCAGAACAATGATCATTCTTAACATTGTGTCTACACGCCAACGTTACTCATATTATGCTGTTAAGTTAAAAAAACCATTGTTTACTTTCACAAATGCACAAGATACTAAAAACCTTCATCTTTTTTTTGTGAACAAAAATATTTGACTTACATGAATCCCTTGGGCATCAAACAAGTTCTTCAAAATGTTAGTTTCTTCGTCAACTTCGCGATTTTGTTGCTCTTCGATCACTTTCCCGTTGCTGCCGGAAGCCAATGATGAATGATTTCCACTATCTGATTCCTTACTGAAGTCGAGAGTTAATCCTTGAATTTCTTGCTCATTATTGCCTACACCAAGATTAATCTCTTCTGAAAGCTGGCTAAAAATGTTTGATGTCTCTGTAGAGCCTCCTTCATTATCATCCTTCAAAGTGAAGAGATCTCTCATATCCCTTGCTTTGAAAAATCTTCTCTGCTGGGGATTCTTTAAAATTTTGTTGGTTAGAAAATGCTTATATATCTGCCTATGATACACTTTCTCTTCTATGGTTCCACGAGTGATCAGTCTATATATTGTCACATCACGTTTCTGCCCAATCCTCCAAGCTCGCTCTCTTGCCTATCAGAAATAAAATCACAAAGTCAAAACCAGTCAAGTGTTTTGCTACATTAAAACATTTCATATTATATAACATCGGTACAAAATAACAAATTTAACCTGCATATCAGTAGAAGGGTTCCAGTCAGGATCAAATATGACAACCCTATTCGCACCGACCAAGTTTGTGCCTAGACCACCAACCTTAGTAGTCATAATAAAAACAAATACATCATCTGAATTATTAAATTCATCAATAAGGGACATTCGTTGTCTAACAGGTGTAAGCCCATCCATTCTCCGATAACTATACTCATTCGAACTCAAAAATTTCTCAAGAATATCGAGCATCTGTTGAGTCTGCGTAAATAGTAAAACACGATGCCCTTGTTCTTTCCAAACCTTAAGCACTTCCATAACCACTTTCATCTTCCCGCTCCTTTCAATATTTCCATAATCAGGAATCTGAGCAGAATATTCTCTTTCCAAAAGATCAGGATGATTACAGATTTTTCTCATTACATCAATCCCATAAAGTGAGTTTCTACTGCCATCAAATATCTGCTCCACTTCAGTACTAGCAAGAAATGCACGATAAATTGATCTTTGTTCTGAAGACAAACTACAAAACAAAACATGTTCAGTTTTCTTAGGAAGTTGTGCATTAACATCAGCTTTCATTCGTCTCAGAAGATATGGCATGATTAAATCACGTAACACAACTGCACATCTATAAGCAGTAGATACTTGCAATGGTGTAGCATTAGCATACCCACCTACTGTTATTGGAACTGCAAATTCCGATTCAAAAACGGGTAGAACACCTAGTTTTCCAGGAAAAACAAAATCAAAAAGTGACCAAAGTTCTGCAAGCTTGTTCTGAATTGGTGCCCCTGTCATAATTATCCTATGCACGGTATGTAGTTGTTTGCAAACAAGAGTGACTTCCGCATTAGGATTTCTTATGCGATGCCCCTCGTCTAACACAGCATAACCCCACTCTATATCAAGCAATTTATCTCCATGAAGTCTCAGTTGCTCGTACGTGGTTAGAAGAAGACCAGAGTTCGAATTTACAACACGATTGAGTAACTCACTCCATTTTGGTTTCGAAGATTTGGGCTTTGAAGACTTAGGCTTTGCCCTATAGCTTTCATCACTGTCTAGAGAGGCTTCACTCTCATAATCACTATCACTGTCACTACCACTTGATTTTGATGATTTTTTGATTTTTTGATTACTATGAGCAGAATCATGAAGAATTTCTACTTTGAAACTTGGATACCACTTTCTAGCTTCTCGTTGCCATTGTCGTAGAAGGGTTACGGGGCAAATAACGATGCTTGGTTTGTAGAAATTGCTAAAGTGGAGAGCACCGAGAAAGGCAATAATTTGAATTGTTTTTCCAAGACCCATTTCATCTCCAATTATACCCCCTGCCCGCTGGCAGTGCAATTCCCATAGCCACTGTACTCCCACTTTCTGATAGTCAAAAAGTTTTGAATACATAGCATTAGGAATTTTTAATCCACCTTCAAGGATTACAGGAGATTCTTCATCGTCAGTGTCGTTAGTTTCTTCTTCTTGGCTTTCTCCCTCGTAATCAGAGGTTCTTGAATCATTGATTGCATTTCCATCTGCATCTGAAATGAAGATGGAAATTTCTCACCGAAATTGCCCTAATGCACATTACTTTATGCATGTTCTCCAGCATCTAGTTTTGTCAACAAATTACAAGTTCTTGGCAGCATGTATATGAATACAAGAAAATTGTCTTGCACTAATCCAATAGAAATGAAAACAGCATGGAAAAAATGTTAGGTACTTGACCCAAAAAAAGAAGTAAAAAAACTCATTAAATTCATGGCTACCAAAAATGCTCTTCATTTGCAGGCACATATCAAATACTAATTACTCATAAAAGTTGATATTATTACCAACGGCTGGAATTTATAGCCAAAAACTGCAAAAGACAGTGTAACATGTCATATTCAGTAAGCTTACCGGTATTTAATTCCTCCTTTCTATACCGCTTATCAGGCAATGGTCTCTTCATCTTCTTACACTTACGCTTAGCAGGAACCTTTACTCTATGAAAAGAGCGAGTAGGTGGTTCAAGTGCAGGTAACTCCAATGGATCAAGTAATTTTGTCGTTGGCCGTGCTTTTGCAAAATTTGACATAGACTGAGCAGCTCGAGAAATGCTTGATGAAGCAAGGTGTTCATTCATCCCTTCGTCAACACCATTGTACCCGGTTGATGATTCAGGCTCTTGTATGCTCCGCTCAAAGCCTTTAAGTTTATGAAATGGGGTCAAAATTCCTTTTCGAACTAGTTGATCTCGTTCCTAGATGTTAAAAAGCCATATGTTACATGCAAATAATTATTGTTGTGTAAAAAGACTAGCGACCGATCTCTGATATTCTATGTTCTTTGCAAGGTAACATTTTTGTCGAAAATTTAAAGCCCACAAGATAAAATTTTCAAATGTAAGGTTGTGATAAATAAATATACTATTTTGTGAGAAATAAAGGGAAACGTGAAGGTATATCCCTAACCATAGAGTCGGAGACTCAGTACACATATATTCATTATGAGTCAAGTCAAACATGCGGGCCAGGCGCACAAACACACACATTTGACAGCCTAGGCATAACATGACCAGAATACTTCTGTGGACTAACCGCCTACTAGAACCCCCACAACCCCCCCCCCCCCCCCTCCTCGGGGGTCCCACACACCCCATGTGTACACGTGTGTGTAGAGAGAATAGTCCAACGGCAGACATCTCGTATGTCCAAATTTGTGTCTAAGTAGTAACCCCCTATATATATATATGTATGTATATATATATGTATGTATGTGTGTGTGTATGTATGTATGTGTGTGTGTGTGCGCGCGCGCGTGTGTGTGCGTGCGTGTGTGTGTGTGTGTGTGTGTGCGTGCGTGTATAGGAAAAGTTTATTTAGACACAATCTGTGACATGATAAATCTCCAGAATTGGATTTCCCTTTGAATTCCACCTCCCGTATAGAGACAAAATGATCCAACGGTCGAGATCTTGTGTGCCTCAATTTGTGTCTAAATAGCCATCCCCATGTATGTATGTGTTATTAATTAAATAATTAAACAATTCAGTACTACAAAACTTTGCATCAAACGTGAAAATTATAACTTTCTCTTCATTGGGAATTTGACGGCAGTAGACCTTTTTCTTTATTCATTAGTTGAAGAGTACAGCTGCAAAAATGCATATGCAACTAACCAAACACATTAGCAGCAAGCAAATTTGACTTCAAGAACCTCAGCAAACTTCTGTAATATAATATAACTTACAGTTTCAACAAATCCAGCAGTCGCTGCATCTAACACAGCGTCAAAATCAGTATCATCACTGTATGATACTGTTTTGCGGCGGGACTTTGCACCCTTTTTAGAGTTATCTACTGCTTTTGACTTTAATTTTCTTTTATTTGATGTTTCTTCAACCAACTTATTCAAAAGCGCCTCATTGCTCATTTCAGTATTACTAGAAATTTCTTTCAGGAGCTGCGCCCTCGTTTGCTTAAGGCTTTTTAACCGGTCTTTGGCTAACGCTTGCTGAAGAGCTATACCATTTTTCACTTTCTCGTTCTCCTCTGCATCATCTAGACTATCATCACCGTTGGTGGCCACAGCCTTATCTTTGTCAACGGTTGAAGCAACGGCGTCGATTTCCACTTGAAGAGCTCGCAGCTTATTGTACAAATCAGTTTTGTTATGTGATGATGGATTGTTCTCAGATTTTTCTTTGAGCTTCTGGTCATTGGCGTCCTTATCATATTCACTGTCGCACTGCACATCAGTTATTACCTGAACATACAGATAATGGTCAGACGTCAAAAGTTTCTACATACCTCTTAATACCTAATTAGAGTTTCATAACTTCAACGCTGAATGTGCAATTTATGATGTTATGATAACAGTTTGTGAAGAACATTCAATAATTCTGGTAATGGTCACAACAAATAAGCCTAACCAGACCAACATGTTTTGCAACAAGAATGACGTTATATTTCTATGTTTGACAACTTATAAGTAGTCAGCGCTACCTATAAATAGCTTATTTGAGTGAGTAGACGATAATGGGCTTCGCATTCACTGTTGCTTACAAGTCATAATAGCCAAACATCAAAATTTATTTATTTTAACTAAAAAGTGTAATTAAGTCTGGGAAACCAGATTCAAAATAAATAGACAAATGGGCTCATAAGTTTCCCCAACTATTTACACAACAAATGATCAAATGAAAAGGAAAATGTGCTTGTGAATTTCAAAACGGACCTTTGAAAGTACTCTACGTTCAATATCTTCTGGGTTCGCAGATGTAATGCCCAAACTGCTCAACAAAAGTTTATCTTCATCCTCCTCTTCCATTGCTTTTTGCAGTAAGGTGCTTTGGTGTTATATCCTGCCACTAGAAAAGTGTGGTTGCTACTAATAGCTGAAGCAGACATGCACGAAACAAAGTATCCATTGTTAGCCCACCTTGGAAAAAATTCATAAGGGTTGTACTAATGTACCAACGCACAAATCAAAGTTGCTCCTTTCTAATTCTACATGATATAAAATCAGGGCCGGTTCTAGCTAGCCTTCGGGATGCCCTAGGCCAATATGAAATTCGTTGCCTTTTCAAACAGAAAAATAATAATAGTATGGTATTATGAATATATTTTTCATCTTCACATACAAAATAAAATCTTCAATTTATCTAAAGAAAACTTCTTCTTGGGTTTTAGAAGTCAACTTTTCAATCATAGATATCAAAGCCTTCGCCTAGGCGCGCCTAGGCTCCAAAAAGCCCTAGGCCCCAGCCTGGGGCTTTTTTTTTTACCTTTCAAGGCGCCTTCAATGCATGAGGCGCCTAAAAAACCCCAAAGGCGCCAAGGCGCTCGCCTTGTGAAGCGCCAAAAAGCGTGGCTTTTGTAACATTTAAATAGAAATTAAAATTTTCAGCATTTGGCCCAATAGGAGTTCAAAATCCAACTTGGTAAGAAATATGTAATCGTTTGATTGTTGATTTAGATCGTACTGTCTAAAAAACGCTGCTTTTCTTTAGTCGACCTGCTTTTCTTTCGTCGACCTCCGGAAAAGCAAAAAATCCCTAGATTTCTTTAGTCAAACTACCAAAAAAGAAAACATAATTCATGGAAGGTTAAAACTCTATTTATGACTTTACGCAATGTTGTTTGTAATTTCTACATTTTAAGTATTTTGTTGCTTGTAGATTTGAGTTTGAATGACATTGTGCGTTTTTAGTTTGATTTATGTTAACTGTATGATGTCCTGTTCTATTAATGCTTTTATATGTCTTTTTTGAAACAAAATTTGTGTTTTATTGTGGTTTTAAAATGCAGTTTTTTAGTTGAAAATGGGTGGGAAATGTCAATCAAGGCGCTCAAAAAAGGCCCACACGCAAAAAAAAAGCCCTAGGCGAGGGCCTGGGGCTTTTTCGCCTTGACAACTATGTTTTCAATTATATATTCATATTTTAAAGCTTCCAAATTTTATTTTTTTCAGTTGAAATAATCGCCAAACGTTTAATCTTTCTCGCGATATAGTTATTGGAAGATAACCTTTTAACAACTTTAACATACAAAAGCTTCTTCTCATTGGACATGAAGATTGGGATCTTTGAATTTTTCTTTGAAACATGTTAGAGATTGTGGCAAAAGTGATTTTGCTATTTCATCTTCATATTTTATTAACTTTTCTACTGTAAAATATGGAGTATTGCTTTTGAAATCTAACTCGGATTTTTATCATTTTCATTCTTCATCATATTTCCTATAGATTTCCAGTTTATTGAGAAAAACAAGCTTAAACTATATCAGTTTAAACATAGTAATCTTGATATATCTAACTGTAACAAAAAAATAATCAACAAACTGAAATTTTAATAATTTTTCAAATAATTACAGACAAACAGTAGAATATAGATATCTTTGTCCCTATTTCTCCAATTATTCAAATCTCCAAAATTGAAATCCTTCATGACAAAAGAAGCAGCAGTATGCACATTAAGTAATCAACAGACTCAATGGCGCAAACAGTGGCATAATAATTGAAATCAAGCAATAACAAAAGGTCAATGACGATACCTTCAACAAATTACCTTAGTCTGCAAATAGGCAAGGGCAGCAATCTTCGAGCAGCCAAGCAGAGCAGCGAGAGTCAGAGGCGTGGAGGAAGCATGCGCTGAATTAGTGGCGGCGACTGGCTCGAGGTTGTGCAGCGCCGTAATTTGCTGGACCAATACAGTTACGGTAATGGCAGGGCTCTGGCGTTGTTATTCAAGATGTAGTCTCAGCTTTCCCTTTCGCGCTGAGAAATGAGAAATTGGTTGCCCCAAACGGAATCAATGAAATCGAAAGGAAATATTCGGAATGAAAAGGCGAAAACCGCTTACAGAGATTTCCGCTATGGAATTATTTTGATTTTGTTGGCTGAATTAGCTTCGATACGGTGAAAGGACGTGGAACGAAGGAATTGCTTCGATGAATGTGCAGCGTCGCCGAGAAACCATGACCAGGAGTTTTGACGTTTGAAGCCCGGTTTATTTATATTTTAACCCAACACATATAAGCCGTTAGATTAGACTTCAAAAGAGAGATGAAAAGCTGAAGCATGGAGGTCTAGTTTAGCTTTTAATTTTCAACCAGGAGCACACGACGAATGTAATTTTTTTCTAAGGCAAACTCTATTTAAACTTAAATAACACCTATTGAGTTGCCTTTCATTTTAAAAAATAAATCCAAAGCTACTCTCCAACATATTGCCGCTGTGTGGTGCTTTTATGTTATCACGCAGTGGCACTGTGTGGTTCTCCGAAGTCACCGCGCATGGTACTGCTGGTGACTTTAGAAAACCACACAATGGCACTACGTGATAGACATAAAATGTATTAGAAAAACATAAATAAAAAATATGAGAAATGTATTTTTATCATTGAATTTTTTTATCAAAGCGGGGGGCAATTTAACAATCTGTCAAATTCAAATAGAATTTACTTTTTTTGTAAGCAAGCAATTTGAAAATTGAAACTAGCATGTAAAATATAAAATAAAACTGAGAAATAATGATAACAATTCATCTATTTTCTCATCCCTTCATCCACATTCCCTCCATTGTCATCACAACAACCTGAAATTTTAAATTTCTTTTTCATTATTTTAATATTTTGTTATGAATGCTTAAAACGCAAAACATGAAATACAAAAAGAAATTACATATCATTGGTTTCTTAAGAAAGCGATGTTGCTTGGGTTATAAGAACTAAGTTAAATTGTCAACCTTGACTAATGAAAACATTTTAGATTAATAGTGTTGGTTTTAATTTCACGTGATAAATGGGTGGAGCTCTTAAAATGAAATCATAAGTTAAGTAACATGCTAGGTTGGTTTAAAAACTGGGCTTTGTAATGTCGTCCCGCTAGTTCAGCCCAAGGGTTAGCTTTGTATCTGGATGGTGATTGCTCGTTGGGCCTACGATCCGGTAGGTTATTTTGGTTTGAAGATGTAATGACCCGAAAATCCAGTAGAATTTGAGCTGACCAAATGACACAAGTCCAACCCAAAATTGCACTGGAAATCAGGAAACTAATAGAAAGAAGTTAGAGGGTGAAAATAGATAAGATAGAAACTTAGAATAGAAGAAGAAGAAGAACACAACATCAGAGTAACACGAACCTCACAGCGGAACGAATAACATATAATAGATAACATATTGTAACGACCCGCATTCTACGCATCATAGAATCGTAGAATATTTATTTCTGTCACATACGAAGTCGTATGGTCATGTAACTTTGGGGGACGACTATTGGGGTCATTTCCCATGTTCATGATTTTTCCCGATTTTTAAATGACCATTTTACCCCTAGTTATCACTGTTTTGGCCATAACTTTTGACTGGAAAGGAATTTTGACCTGAAACCACTTCCATTGGCTCCGGATGATGGTTTCTCTTTCCGTAGAGTGGTCACATTAGCCAAACGGACTTACCGTTTGGGAGATATGGCTGAAACAAGTTTCAGATGGTGAAAAACAGCTTAATTGGGCTTAACCGGGTGATTAACAGCTAGGCCCAAAGGGGAATTTCGGGATTAGGAGTTTAAAAGGGCTGTTAGGGTTTGGAGAATAACTTTTTCTCATTTTTCAGCCGTCACTATTCATTCCTCTTAACCTAGCCATGGCCTCCACCCTCTAAATCTCTTCAAAACACCTCTTAATCACTTTCTAATTGAAGATTAGGCTTAGCAAACATCAAATCAAGGAGTATTAGCACGAGAACCGAGGTAGAGCTGCTGTGTAAGATTGGGAACAGCGCCAAATGAGAGAATATTTCAGTTTTGGGGTTTTAGTGGTGGCAAAGGTGAGTGATTAGCTTGCTTTTACACTAATTACGGTTAATTATGGGTAATTAGTGAAGATTAGCGAATTTATACATTAATAAATTCTGGAAAAATTCCTAAAAATATATAATGATGTTTTATGGCTCTGATAAAAATTTGGGCTAATTTGGATAAGTTTTGCTAATAGTATGCATAATCACGGTTAAGAAGGATTAAGGGGAAAACATGGGTTTCTGGGTATGTTTGATCTAAAGTATTTCATGTAAATGATGTTTTAATGTTTGTGATTGATTCTATATGTTGTTACTACTGTTTGGAATGTTTTGTAATGTCATAGGAAGTTTAGAATGGTTGAAAACGCCGTCGTTCGGCGAAAATAGCTTGCTGGAAAAAGTTGCAGATTTTCAGAACCGGTTAGGAAGAACACCCGATCCGAACCGGATAGGAGGAGGAGATCCGATCCGAACCGGATAGGAGGAGTAGATCCGATCCGAACCGAATAGAAGGAGGAGATCCGAACCGAACCGGATAGGAGGAGACACCCGAACCGAACCGGATAGGAGGAGACACCCGAACCGAACCGGATAGGAGGAGGAGATCCGATCCGAACCAAATAGAAGGAGGAGATCCGAACCGAACCGGATAGGAGGAGACACCCAAACCGAACCGGATAGGAGGAGACACCCGAACCGAACCGGATAGGAGGAGGAGATCCGACCCGAACCGGATAGAGGAGGAGACCCGAACCGAACCGGATAGGAGGAGGATGCCCGAACCGAACCGAATAGGAGGAAGAGACTCGAACCGAACCGAAGAAGACCATAACCCGATATGCAAAGGTAGTCCAAATGGGAAGTTTGTACCAAGGATTCAGATGGGAATCAACGAGTTAACTTCATGATTGGGCTTTGCTGCGGGACGTGTGCTAAGGGGCTGTCGATGTCTGTAACTTTGGATCACTATGTATAGGGGGTACGTGAACGGATTCAGGGCCACAGTGGTCTAGGTACGACTAAAAGAGCTATAGACCAATGAAGTGGGGTCATTTGTAAAGGTTTAGTCATGACTCCATGGGGTAAGCTTGGTGGTAGCAGTAGTTGTACAAGCCGAACTCCGTCACTACTTCGATGGGTCTAGTGGTTGAAAGCGGTATACATCGTATGCTTTATGCACTGAGTGAGAGATGTGAGGATGGTTGCCATGATTGAATTGTTTGCTATCCCTATGACATGCACACCCCCACCCCCGTATTTCTTTACACCATATGTTGATGGCACCTTAGAGTATTGTACAGTATGTAGTGCTAACTCTTTGGTTGCAGGTCCAGGTTCAGGTATGGTTTAGTATACCTGTTATTGTTCTGTTTAGCTGCTTATCGCTCATACCAGACTTTTTGTCTGACCCAGATTTTTATGTCTCTTCTTATTACTCTGGGTGCTCACACGAGCAGACTAGAGACAGGTTAGCTGGTGATGCACGGGTAGATGATCCGGAGACGAGCAGGAGGCTTCCACGTAATATATATATATAGTATTCTCCCTGTGTTGTCGAAGATCACTGCTTGGGCATTGGTGGTGTATCTTCCACTTTAGCTTTCTTTTGTTTAGAGACAGTAGATTTTGAAAAGTTGTAATAAGCTGTATTTGGATTTCCGCTGCTCTGATGTTGACATTTATTATTAGTTATCAGCTTATGCACTGTCTCACCTGTTTTATGTCAAGTATGTTATTAATATATTTTATTCCATGCGCTGTGAGACATTCTACAGGTTCCTTGATTAGTTCATTCTCTTCTTTCTTTTCTTATGACGACCGTTCCGTGCCAGTTGGACATGTGTACAGCGCACACTTGGAGGAAGTGTCGGTTGGTGCGGGGCGGGCCGTCACACTTGGTATCAGAGCTCTAGGTTGCGTAGTTAACCTAGGGAAGTTATCAGGGAGAGATAATATACGTATACGAGAGAGCGTATTTGTGGTTATTTTGGTTTTCAAAAGCTATATATATACTATTAGTAGTATAAGAATGAAGTCGTACTGCACTAGCACCACTATGGAATCGTTAATCGTTTCCTTTTTCAGATTGACGATGAGCCGAGATACTAGAGGTGCTGGTAGGGGAGCCAATAATGGGAATGCTGCTGACATGAGGACGATGTTTACTGACCTCATGAGAGAGATGCTTAGAGATGTACGGGGGGTAGCTCCCAATGGTGGAAATGGTGGTGGTCCAATAGTGCAGGCGCCAAGAGTTGACTTCGCCAAGCTGAATAAGGATTATACTAGCCTTGGTGGGAAGCCATTCCACGGTACGGAGTCGGCCACAGATGTTCAGGATTGGTTGGATAGTTGCGAACGTATCTTCGAGGATTTGGGTATCGAGGATGCGATGAAGAGAAAGATAGCGTCCCGTCAGCTGCAAGGGCGGGCAATGAATTGGTGGAATGCTATAAAGTCAGCTACTCCCGAAGATCAGATTACTTGGGAGCAGTTTAAAGCTCGCTTTAGCGAGAAGTTCATTCCAGCTGCTCAGAAGTCAGCGCTATTTAAGAAATTCTTGGAGCTCAAGCAGAATGGCAGAGCTGTCTCGGAGTACATTGCTGAATTCGACACTTTGTCAAAGTATGGGTTATCTCTTATTGATACTGCCGAGAAGAAGAATGAGAAATTCATAACTGGGTTAGATCAGTACTTAGGGGAAAGGCTTATTAACCACATCGATGAGACGTTCGAGTCGATTGTGGGGAAAGCATTAAGATCAGAGAGTCTCTACCCTAAGCCGAAGACTGAGGTTGCATCCGCAGATGAGCCAAAGCCACAAGCAAGTGGTGGAGGCAAGGGTGGTTCCCAGAATAAAAGAAAGCAGAGTCAGACTAAGGATGGCCAGAAGAAAAAGAATAAACAAGATGTTGAGTGCTTCAGCTGTGGTAAGAAGGGCCATTATGCTAGTAATTGTCGGGCCAAGCCAGCGGATAGGAAGTGCTTCAACTGTGGCCAAATGGGACATCACAAGGACAAGTGTCCGCAACCCCCTAAAGAAAAGCAAATGGTGAAAGCATACGCCCTTAATGCTATTCCTTCTTCGTCGAACGCCCCAACAGCGGCGGAGAAGGGAAAGAATGTCGTTATTCAAGGTATGCTTTCTGTTTATGATGTTCCTGTTAGAGTTTTGTTTGATACCGGAGCTTCCAGTTCTTTCATATCTAGTGACCTGGTAGATAGGTTGGGATTGGAGCCCGAGATTGTCGATAGACCTTTAGTAGTGACGAACCCGATTGGTGGTTCTACTAGCCTTAGCATGATTTGTCGTAATGAGGTCTTATCGAGTCATGGATGCATGTTTGTTTGTGATTGCTTTGTTTTGGGCTTTACTGGGTTTGGCATTATTTTGGGAGTAGATTGGCTTCGAAGATACGGGGTGGTGGTAGACTGTGAGGGCTTTTTGGTGACAGCTAGAGCGGATGATGGGCGGAGGATAGTGTTTGGTGGTCTACCCAGTGAGGGGGTATTGGCTAGTTTTCTAAACTCCCTCGACATTCCGCATAGTGAGTTGTCAGGTTTGCCCGTGGTTGGCCAGTATCCGGATGTTTTCGAAGAAGTGACCGGACTTCCACCACACCGAGAGATTGAGTTCCGTATTGATTTGGTAAAAGATGCCAGACCTATAGTGATGCCACTTCGTCGTATGGCACCAAGGGAGCAGCGAGAGCTCGAGGTGCAAGTCAGCGATCTTTTGAAGAAGGGATTTATCAGAAGGAGTGTCTCTGAATGGGGAGCACCAGTTGTGTTTGCTACCAAGGCGGATGGTTCCCTTCGTTTGTGTGTAGACTACCGCGAATTGAATAAAGTGACGAGGAAGAACAAGTATCCTCTACCGCGGATAGATGATTTGTTCGATCAGTTGAGTGGCGCGAGAGTATTTTCTCAGTTGGATCTCGCGACAGGTTTTCATCAGCTTAGAGTGGAAGCTGAGAGTATAGCTAAAACGGCATTTCGGACGCCGTCTGGGTTTTATGAGTGGTTGGTCATGCCATTCGGGCTAACCAATGCCCCAGCATATTTTGTGGATCTTATGAATAGGGTATTCAGAGATCAGTTGAATAAGTTTGTCCTTGTGTTCGTTGATGATATTTTGGTCTATTCGAGGACAGAGGAGGAACACAAGGAACATTTAAGGGTAGTGATGGAGATGTTGAGGAAACACCAATTGAAAGCAAAGTTTTCTAAGTGTCACTTCTGGAGGAAGGAAGTGAGATTCTTGGGCCATGTTGTTTCAGAAAATGGTATCGCCGTGGATCCTGCTAAGGTGGCTACGGTGCAAGATTGGTCTACGCCCAAGAATGCAACAGACGTAAGAAGTTTCTTGGGATTAGCGGGATATTATCGTAAGTTTATCCAAGGCTTCTCCAAGATAGCAGCACCGTTGACTCAGTTGACAAAGAAGAATCAAGCTTTTGTCTGGAATGAAAGGTGCGAGGATGCATTTAAGAGTCTAAAGGACAAGTTGACAAGCGCACCAGTGTTAGTCATCCCTAAGGGGGATGAAGAGATGACGGTATACACGGATGCCTGTGGTACCGGACTGGGTGCTGTATTGATGCAAGGCGGTAGGGTTGTAGCTTACGCAAGTCGGCAATTGAAACCGCACGAGAGAAGATATCCTATCCATGATTTGGAATTGGCAGCGATCGTATTCGCATTGAAGATGTGGAGACATTATCTCTTGGGAGAAAGATTCGAGCTGTTTACTGATCATAAGTCGCTGAAGTATCTTTTCTCTCAAAAGGATTTGAATCTTCGTCAGCAGAGGTGGTTAGAGTTCTTAGCTTCATATGATTTCGACATCGCATATACACCGGGAAAGGGCAATGCCGTAGCCGATGCGTTGAGTCGAAGACATGCCAGCTTAGGGGCTATGTTCCTTGAATGGAAGCAACTGGAGTTTATCGCGGGGTTTGATTTCAGACCAAAGTGCGAATTGGACCCAGAAATGTTAGCAAGTTTGACGATCAGACCCACTTTAATTGAGCGGATCGGCTCTAGTCAGAGGGACGATCCTAACCTATTGGAAATCATCTCCAAGTTAGAGATGGGTATCGATGAGGAGATGAGCAAGTATGGGCTTGATCAAGATGGATGGCTTAGAAAGAATGGAAAGCTCGTTGTACCCAATGTCAATGGATTGAGAGATGAAGTGCTTAGAGAATGTCATCACTCAAAACTGACTATACACCCCGGTGGTAATAAGATGTATCGAGACATGAGACAGACTTACTACTGGGAAGGGATGAAAAGAGACGTTGGGGAGTTTATATCCAAATGCATGAATTGCCAGCTAGTTAAAGCCGAGCAAAAGAAGCCTAGTGGGTTGTTACAGCCCTTAGAAGTTCCCGAATGGAAATGGGAACAAGTCTCGATGGATTTCATTGATGGTTTACCAAGGACTAGATCGGGACATGATAGCATTTGGGTGATTGTGGACCGATTAACCAAAAGTGCAAGATTTATACCAGTCAGATCGACCAGAACAGCAGGTAAGTTAGCAGAATTGTATATGAAGTGGGTAGTGAGATTCCATGGAGTACCTAAAAGCATTGTGAGTGACCGAGACCCGTTGTTCACTAGTGGGTTTTGGAAGAGCTTACAAGAAGCTCTAGGGTCAGAGTTACATCTCAGTACCGCATATCATCCTCAGACCGACGGTCAGACGGAGAGGGTGAATCGTATTTTGGAAGATCTCTTGAGAGCATGTATATTGGATTTTGGTGGATCATGGGATGACCATTTGCATCTAGTAGAGTTTGCATATAATAATAGCTACCAATCCAGTATCGGTATGGCTCCGTTTGAAGCTTTGTACGGAAGACCGTGCAACTCACCATCATGTTGGATAGAGACTGGCGAGAAGTTTATGCTTGGACCAGATGTGGTGAGGGAAACTTCAGATAAGATTAAGATCATTCAACAACGAATGAAGGCTGCCCAGGATAGGCAGAAGAGTTATGCTGATAAGAGGAGAAGAGACTTAAAATTCTCCGTTGGCGACTTGGTGTTTGTCAAGATTTCTCCGTTGAAGAGCGTAATACGATTTGGTAGGAGAGGAAAGTTGGCACCAAGATTCGTTGGCCCATTCCCTGTTCTTGAACTAGTCAGGAATTTGGCATATAGAATTGACTTACCAGACAAGATGGCGGGAGTTCACAACGTATTTCATGTTTCCCAGGAAGTTTGTGTACGACCCTAATGTGGCTATTTCACCTGATCAGTTGGACGATATCGAGGTTGAACCTGAGGCGGTTGGGAACCGTAGGCCTATGCGTATCGTTGGGAACGATACGAAGCAACTTCGAAGGAAGGCGGTGAAATTAGTCAAAGTCCAGTGGGGTGAGGATGAGAAAGACTGTACTTGGGAAACAGAGGAGGACATAAGGAAGAAGTATCCAGAACTCTTTGCCTGGTAAGATTTAATTAGCGATTTAGTTTTCCGCATGCTAGGTTATGTTTGTTTTGCTTGTTTTGCATGTTTGGTTGCTGTGAATGATTGTTAGGCATGCGGGATTCATTGTTTGTTTCTTTGTTAAGGAATTTCGGGGGCGAAATTTCTTAAGGGGGGGAGAATGTAACGACCCGCATTCTACGCATCATAGAATCGTAGAATATTTATTTCTGTCACATACGAAGTCGTATGGTCATGTAACTTTGGGGGACGACTATTGGGGTCATTTCCCATGTTCATGATTTTTCCCGATTTTTAAATGACCATTTTACCCCTAGTTATCACTGTTTTGGCCATAACTTTTGACTGGAAAGGAATTTTGACCTGAAACCACTTCCATTGGCTCCGGATGATGGTTTCTCTTTCCGTAGAGTGGTCACATTAGCCAAACGGACTTACCGTTTGGGAGATATGGCTGAAACAAGTTTCAGATGGTGAAAAACAGCTTAATTGGGCTTAACCGGGTGATTAACAGCTAGGCCCAAAGGGGAATTTCGGGATTAGGAGTTTAAAAGGGCTGTTAGGGTTTGGAGAATAACTTTTTCTCATTTTTCAGCCGTCACTATTCATTCCTCTTAACCTAGCCATGGCCTCCACCCTCTAAATCTCTTCAAAACACCTCTTAATCACTTTCTAATTGAAGATTAGGCTTAGCAAACATCAAATCAAGGAGTATTAGCACGAGAACCGAGGTAGAGCTGCTGTGTAAGATTGGGAACAGCGCCAAATGAGAGAATATTTCAGTTTTGGGGTTTTAGTGGTGGCAAAGGTGAGTGATTAGCTTGCTTTTACACTAATTACGGCTAATTATGGGTAATTAGTGAAGATTAGCGAATTTATACATTAATAAATTCTGGAAAAATTCCTAAAAATATATAATGATGTTTTATGGCTCTGATAAAAATTTGGGCTAATTTGGATAAGTTTTGCTAATAGTATGCATAATCACGGTTAAGAAGGATTAAGGGGAAAACATGGGTTTCTGGGTATGTTTGATCTAAAGTATTTCATGTAAATGATGTTTTAATGTTTGTGATTGATTCTATATGTTGTTACTACTGTTTGGAATGTTTTGTAATGTCATAGGAAGTTTAGAATGGTTGAAAACGCCGTCGTTCGGCGAAAATAGCTTGCTGGAAAAAGTTGCAGATTTTCAGAACCGGTTAGGAAGAACACCCGATCCGAACCGGATAGGAGGAGGAGATCCGATCCGAACCGGATAGGAGGAGGAGATTCGATCCGAACCGGATAGGAGGAGTAGATCCGATCCGAACCGAATAGAAGGAGGAGATCCGAACCGAACCGGATAGGAGGAGACACCCGAACCGAACCGGATAGGAGGAGACACCCGAACCGAACCGGATAGGAGGAGGAGATCCGATCCGAACCAAATAGAAGGAGGAGATCCGAACCGAACCGGATAGGAGGAGACACCCAAACCGAACCGGATAGGAGGAGACACCCGAACCGAACCGGATAGGAGGAGGAGATCCGACCCGAACCGGATAGAGGAGGAGACCCGAACCGAACCGGATAGGAGGAGGATGCCCGAACCGAACCGAATAGGAGGAAGAGACTCGAACCGAACCGAAGAAGACCATAACCCGATATGCAAAGGTAGTCCAAATGGGAAGTTTGTACCAAGGATTCAGATGGGAATCAACGAGTTAACTTCATGATTGGGCTTTGCTGCGGGACGTGTGCTAAGGGGCTGTCGATGTCTGTAACTTTGGATCACTATGTATAGGGGGTACGTGAACGGATTCAGGGCCACAGTGGTCTAGGTACGACTAAAAGAGCTATAGACCAATGAAGTGGGGTCATTTGTAAAGGTTTAGTCATGACTCCATGGGGTAAGCTTGGTGGTAGCAGTAGTTGTACAAGCCGAACTCCGTCACTACTTCGATGGGTCTAGTGGTTGAAAGCGGTATACATCGTATGCTTTATGCACTGAGTGAGAGATGTGAGGATGGTTGCCATGATTGAATTGTTTGCTATCCCTATGACATGCACACCCCCACCCCCGTATTTCTTTACACCATATGTTGATGGCACCTTAGAGTATTGTACAGTATGTAGTGCTAACTCTTTGGTTGCAGGTCCAGGTTCAGGTATGGTTTAGTATACCTGTTATTGTTCTGTTTAGCTGCTTATCGCTCATACCAGACTTTTTGTCTGACCCAGATTTTTATGTCTCTTCTTATTACTCTGGGTGCTCACACGAGCAGACTAGAGACAGGTTAGCTGGTGATGCACGGGTAGATGATCCGGAGACGAGCAGGAGGCTTCCACGTAATATATATATATAGTATTCTCCCTGTGTTGTCGAAGATCACTGCTTGGGCATTGGTGGTGTATCTTCCACTTTAGCTTTCTTTTGTTTAGAGACAGTAGATTTTGAAAAGTTGTAATAAGCTGTATTTGGATTTCCGCTGCTCTGATGTTGACATTTATTATTAGTTATCAGCTTATGCACTGTCTCACCTGTTTTATGTCAAGTATGTTATTAATATATTTTATTCCATGCGTTGTGAGACATTCTACAGGTTCCTTGATTAGTTCATTCTCTTCTTTCTTTTCTTATGACGACCGTTCCGTGCCAGTTGGACATGTGTACAGCGCACACTTGGAGGAAGTGTCGGTTGGTGCGGGGCGGGCCGTCACACATATCCTTGAAATAAAATCAGTATATGTATACAATAACATTATCAGAGTACAACACTTACAACACAGCGGAAATAACTATAGCTATGATCCTGAAGCCTCCTGCTCAAGCTCTTCAAGTATCTGTAAATCCCGACTACTTGACTGCCCGTACAAAATTGGGCACCCAAGAGTTTAGGGAAAACAAAACAAAATAAACTCCCGGTCAGTCATGGGACTGGTATGAGTAAAACAGTTTAAAACGGTTCGAACAAGTAAACGATATCTCATAAGACCACGCCGTATAACGGAACGGTTTTTTCACTTATGAGAATCCAAAATTTATCTTTATATCAAAAACCTTTTGATATTATAATAATGTCTATCAACCACAATATAATAATCATCTAGCAGAAACGTTTTCATCTCACGTTCTACATATATAGCATACAATCAAAACCGCAAGCACGTATCGGGTAATTGATTTCCAACTATGACAAGGTATGGAACCACCTTTAGCTAGTGTACCTCTAGAGAGGAATACACTGGGTTCACAAGAACATCTTGCAACCCGGCCACACATGACCGACCACTCATTTCGCTTGAGTGTATCGAATGTATATCACCAACGGTTGGGATCAGCAACCGTTTCCCGAATGGGACAGCATCAACAATAGATTTTTAGAAGTAAATGAAACTCTAGATCAGGTGATTATACACCCTAATAGGTGCGACCTACATAGCCATGATGCCTGCCCGATTTATATCATTTTCCAGTTGATGAGGCTGGAGGTCATAACGTATCTTTCAACATATTACTCCTTCATTCACTTTGAATGCCACATCGTCCTACCCGTCAAATCACAAATTGATTTCCCCAAAAATACCACGGGTATAAGCTAAGAGAAACGAATTCCTCCGCCACCAAACGTGAATACGTTTGAAACGATCAACTTACGTGATCTACCAGATATACTCTGTCAGGCCTTCGTCTATACAAGTTGTCCTGGGACTGGACAAACCGAAGGCACTATTCGGTACATCCATCTTAGGCACTGCTATCTAAGACTTATACAATAGCCCCTGCACTTTACTCCGTCTTCAATTATCTTTGGCATATATGATTCGCAACGATTATGCCAATACAGAGTGGTTCTTTGGATAATAATCCAACCGGTCTCTCCATATTAACAGTTAAAAATGGTCAAAACTTTAATAGTCTGTGATTTAACCATCAAAGAAAAACACGTGTGCAAACAACGATATTATTTCCAAGTGGAAATTATATCGATCAATCATCAACCATATATAAATATATATATTTCCTCATTTTCTATGTTTAGAAAATATACGTTATTAACACTGGAAAACATTTCCATGGATTAATTACGTTTCACTATTCTTCCACAACTATCAGTCCCTGACTGTAAACTAGTATGAGAACAATTCCCTAAGTATTAATCCCGAAAGCCGAAACCAACATCAGATAGACACTTAGAAAACCATTCAATTTACTAATCTCTAGCCAGTTTCTAATTTTGCTTAACTCTATTTGATTTACTCTATTCGATTAACTCCTTTCGATTAACTCGATTCGATTGACTCGATTCGATTAACTCCTCCATTTATTTTCCCAATAAATATTCCTTTATTCTATTTATTTTCTAAATAAATAATCCTTTATTCTATTTATTTTCTAAATAAATAATCCTTTATTCTATTTATTTTCTAAATAAATAAATAATCCCATTTAATCTATTTGTAAATGTTCTACAAATATTTCCTTTATATTTTCTATTTGTAAATGTTCTACAAATATTCCTCTTTCTAATTGTTTGACAAATATTTCCCTTTCTATATGATTTCACAAATATATCTCCTCTATATTTATTTTATAAATAAATCCCTTTATATTTGTTTAACAAATATAATTCCTTTCTATTTGATTAAAAAATATAATTCCTTTATATTTGATTTACAAATATACTTCCCTTATTCAAAATCCTTTTTCTTTTATAATATAAAATCCATTGATTTTATATAAATAAATTATTTTCAAAATATACTTTGAAAATCCCTTTTCCACATTCTGGTATTTCTTATGGTATTTAACACACCTTATAACAACAATAAATATCGTCCAAACACACATAATCAACGTTAGATTATATATCACATTATATATCACAATATATAAATCACAGTAAAATAAATGTTGAGGAATCCAGTTGGATTCCTCCAACCTGTTTCCCTGCATCACAGATGTTAGACAATATAATTAACATCAATTTCACTTCACTGTGAAATATTCTGATAAACAGAATCGACATATAAATATTTAACGGTTTATATATATCTATACACATATATATATATATATATATAATTTCTACTAACTAACTAGTAGTTCAATCAAACAGTCAACACACAGTCAAACAGACAATATTTAACAGTTCTAAGAATACGTTGTAAAAATAGAACTGTTCAGAGTTGGTGAGTTTTACTCACATTGGCGCGTTAATCGTTAAATAACGGTTTGCATTTATTTGACTGCGACGGACAATTTATTTCGCCATAAATTGTAACGAGCTCGGATTCACTCCCAGTCAGCTCCATGGTGTAGTGCCCGTCCATACGATCCCAACGCAACTTACGGTTCGTCTATCTGATATCGTATGACTAAGATATCATCATTACAAGTTATGAGTGTATTTAAATTAAATTAAAACATAAGTTTATTAAATATCTAGGCTTTCACCTTCATTTCCAGGCCCAATACCCCTAGGCCCAAACCCGAATAAAAGCTTCTTCCCCAAACCGTATAACCGTCGCTCCTTCTCACAACACACAGCCGATTCTTCAAATCCCCAAACTGCTCCTCCTTCTTCCACCATTAAACCAAACCGAAAACTCCAACGACTTCCTCATCAAAATCTCCTCGACTACATACCCCCCTCACACGGTTCGATCTCCTCTGGTATGTTGCGTCGCTCTCAGGTTTTCACGGTTCCACACAAAGGACCGAACAACTTCATCACCGAACCCTATCAGGAATTCACAACCGAACCCACTCTCCATCGTGAATTCAACCACGATATCGAAAACACCCCAAATCGACCATGCTTCCCCAAAAGCCCAACCCTAACGCTCGCTGAAAAGATGGCATCGACGGAAACTCGAATCGAGTTCGATAAAACCCCCACCAGTTCGAAGAGAACAACATGATGAATCGAATTATAGCTACTTCAGGATTTATGGAATTTGGGTTGATTTTATATGGATTTTTCTTTTTTCTTTTTTTTGATTTTCTTGTTCGCCATTCTCTTCCTGTAAAAGAAACCAACGGCGGAAAAGATGATATATACGGGATCAACTTCTTTTGTGTGGCTGAAATGGTGTTTGGGTGGCAAGTTCTGGTTCACCCACTATTTAATATTTTAGTTTTTAATATTAATTACGCCTTCTAAAAAATCGTGTGATCACACACGATACCCAAAAATCACCAAACTGGACATGGAGCTAGAGTTTGACCTTACGGTCCCAACGAAACTAGTTTCGTCGAATTCCGACTTCGTATGCTCACACAGCGTATTTTTAACTGTCCAAATACTGATTGTTTTTCACTCTAAAAATCCGTACGGCCACACAGTGACTCTAAAAATCACGAAACTGGAAATCTAACAACTATTTGACACTGCGGATCCAACAAAATTAGTTTCGTCGAATTCCGACTTCGTTTGCAAAAGTGGCTATTTTTAAAGCTCTAAATAGCCTATTTAAATATATAAATATATATAAATATAATTAAATTAAACATTAAAATTAAATATTATCGTATATATTCACAGAGGAATACCATACAGCTCAGAATAAATCTTATATGGATTTACAACTCGATATTACATCGTCAGAGTTATATCGATGTTCGATTTCTATTTAAATCCTTATATAAAATATAATTAAATCGTTATGGTCAGGGCACTGCATTTCTGAGAATTTGATTTGGACGTAACTCAAAATGTACACGACGAAATCCCGATTTTTCTCTTCCACTAGAAAGATATACTTCACCAGCCCCACACGTTTCTTGTTTCACAGAAATCCGATTTAAAACGAACGCTGTATACCCAATTGAAGTTCAAATCGCCAAATAGCGAACTACCACGTCGTTATGCGCTCTATTTTAATTATATTATAATTCTACGTTCAAACTGACGTCGATTGAATATATTCGTCAATATACTTCAACTCTAAGCTGAATTAAATATTAGGGATGACCCAGTTCACATTATATTGTCAATTCACTATTTCTGGTTATTTTGAATTAAATATATTATTAAATTATTTAATTAAAATAATTATTCCATATTATTTAATTAGACCTCTATTTAATTCAATATATCACTATTTATATAATTAAATAAATTAATTATAATATCTCTGACAATGCGGGTCATTACATTCTTCCCACTTAAAATAATTTCGTCCTCGAATTTGCTAAGGTAGAGGACGACCCTATCTATTTGGTAAAAGTTTGTCTGTCTACCCCTTAACTCTGGTTTCAACTGAACCAATTAATATTGACTAAAATATTAATTCCTTCCGACTAACTAAAATTTTCAAAAATTCTGAAAATTATCTAACACTTTAAATTTTTGGAAAATTTCGCCATAACCTCCTTTGTACAACCCTATCGGTAAAACCACAACTCGCCTCTCTAGGCCTTCTCCAACCCAAAAGAAAATCAAACAGCCAAGCGGCTTGCCAATTCGGCTCATAAATCTCATGCTTATATCAAATATAAACTTGTACCTTTTTGTCGGCATATTAACTCTATCACTTCCACCTGTTATCAATTCAACATATATCAATGCAATTCCAACTTGATCTCAAATAAATTTATCTTTAACACAACCATCCGCTTATACTTAAGTCGAATTCAATTTCAAATCTTAACTACAATCCTTGATTCCAAATTCTTAACTCATCAACCAAATATCGTTTCAAATTTCTATCTTATAAATCCAATTTGTCTCGATATTTTCTAATTCAATTTCAGTTACCACTTGATTGGTTTTCAATTCAATTCCAGTTTCTATTTGCCACTGTAAATTCCTATTTAATTTGTTTTAAATTAAACAATCAAAATTCTGGGAGTTTAAACAGTTTACCTTATTAAAAATCAAACTTTCGTTTGCAGGATTCAAACAACTTGTTTTTCTAAACAATTTCAAAAACAATTTCTTTGGTAGCAATCTGTCACTTAGCAAACTCGAAAATGAGCACTGATGATGTCGCGATTCATCATCAGGGTTATTTCCCAATTATCAAAGTGAGTTCAATACTATATCACTTTTCAAAACCATTTCTGAATATTCCATTTTGAAATTAGTTCAAAATATCCATCACAATGCTTTAAACAAATTAAAATCTCCTAGGATCTTAAATTTCTCATATACTTAATCCAAATCTGTTAGCAACAACTTTTCCCATTTCTGGGATTTTAATTCCAATTCTAATTTTAATTTCAGATTTAACTCATCTGATTTCACGTATTTTACTTATATGAATTCTGATTGGTTATTTACATACCATTTCATATTTTATAATTTTATCTGATTATAATCACAACCAATATGTCCTATATATGATAATATATCACATATCCATACTGTGTCGGTCCATCGTATTCAAGTGTTTATTTACTCCTACTGATACAGTGGATCAAACTGATCGACTAGAACTCATAAACAACTCAGCCAATGAATCTCCACAATATAAAACCATTTTTATATCAAATACAAATACGCACTCGTATATATACACTCAAACTCAATCTAGGGTATTACTAACCCTATCTCTACCGAGTCACGCCACAGAGCCAAGGTAATACTTAACTTAAGCTCTGATACCAACTGTAATGACCCGAAAATCTAGTAGAATTTGAGCTGACCAAATGACACAAGTCCAACCCAAATTGCACTGGAAATCAGGAAACTAATAGAAAGAAGTTAGAGGGTGAGAATAGATAAGATAGAAACTTAGAATAGAAGAAGAAGAAGAACACAACATCAGAGTAACACGAACCTCACAGGGGAACGAATAACACATAATAGATAACATATCCTTGAAATAAAATCAGCATATGTATACAATAACATTATCAGAGTACAACACTTACAACACAGCGGAAATAACTATAGCTATATGATCCTGAAGCCTCCTGCTCCAGCTCTTCAAGTATCTGTAAATCCCGACTACTTGACTGCCCGTACAAAATTGGGCACCCAAGAGTTTAGGGAAAACAAAACAAAATAAACTCGGGGTCAATCGTGGGACTGGTATGAGTAAAACAATTTAAAACAGTTCGAACAAGTAAACGATATCTCATAAGACCACGCCGTATAACGGAACGAGTTTTTTCCCTTATGAGAATCCAAAATTTATCTTTATATCAAAAACCTTTTGATATTATAATAATGTCTATCAACCACAATATAATAATCATCTAGCAGAAACGCTTTCATCTCACGTTCTACATATATAGTATACAATCAAAACCGCAAGCACATATCGGGTAATGGATTTCCAACTATGACAAGGTATGGAACCACCTTTAGCTAGGGTACCTCTAGAGGGGAATACACTGGGTTCACAAGAACATCTTGCAACCCGGCCACACATGACCGACCACTCATTTCGCTTGAGTGTATCGAATGTATATCACCAACGGTTGGGATCAGAAACCGTTTCCCGAATGGGACAACATCAACAATAGATTTTTAGAAGTAAATGAAACTCTAGATCAGGTGATTATACACCCTAATAGGTGCGACCTACATAGCCATGCTGCCTGCCCGATTTCTATCATTTCCCAGTTGATGAGGCTGGAGTTCATAACGTATCTTTCAACATATTACTCCTTCATTCACTTTGAATGCCACATCGTCCTACCCGTCAAATGACAAATTGATTTCCCCAAAAATACCACGGGTATAAGCTAAGAGAAATGAATTCCTCCGCCACCAAACGTGAATACGTTTGAAACGATCAACTTACGTGATCTACCAGATATGCTCTGTCAGACCTTCGTCCATACAAGTTGTCATGGGACTCGACAAACCGAAGGTACTATTCAGTACATCCATCTTAGGCACTGTTATCTTAGACTTATACAATATCCCTTGCACTATACTCCGACTTCAATTATCTTTGGCATATATGATTCGCAACGATTATGCTAATACAGAGTGGTTCTTTGGATAATAATCCAATCGGTCTCTCCATATTAACAACGTTAAAAATGGTCAAAACTTTGATAGTCTGTGATTTAACTATCAAAGAAAAACACGTGTGCAAACAACGATATTATTTCCAAGTGGAACTATATCGATCAATCATCAACCATATATATATATATATATATATATATATTTCCTCATTTTCTATGTTTAGAAAATATACGTTATTAACACTGGAAAACATTTCCATGGATTAATTACGTTTCACTATTCTTCCACAACTATCAGTCCCTGACTGTAAATTAGTATGAGAACAATTCCCTAAGTATTAATCCCGAAGGCCGAAACCAACATCAGATAGACACTTAGAAAACCATTCAATTTACTAATCTCTAGCAAGTTTCTAATTTTGCTGAACTCTATTTGATTTACTCAATTCGATTAACTCCTTTCGATTGACTCGATTCGATTAACTCCTCTATTTATTTTCCCAATAAATATTCCTTTATTCTATTTATTTTCTAAATAAATAATCCTTTATTATATTTATTTTCTAAATAAATAATCCATTATTCTATTTATTTTCTAAATAAATAAATAAATAATCCCATTTAATCTATTTGTAAATGTTCTACAAATATTTCCTTTATATTTTCTATTTGTAAATGTTCTACAAATATTCCTCTTTCTAATTGTTTGACAAATATTTTCCTTTCTATATGATTTCACAAATATATCTCCTCTATATTTATTTTATAAATAAATCCCTTTATATTTGTTTAACAAATATAATTCCTTTCTATTTGATTAACAAATATAATTCCTTTAAATTTGATTTACAAATATAATTCCCTTATTCAAAATCCTTTTTCTTTTATAATATAAAATCCATTGATTTTATATAAATAAATTATTTTCAAAATATACTTTGAAAATCCCTTTTCCACATTCTGGTATTTCTTATGGTATTTAACACACCTTATAACAACGATAAATATCGTCCAAACACACATAATTAATGTCAGATTATATATCACATTATATATCACAATATATAAATCACAGTAAAATAAATGTTGAGGAATCCAGTTGGATTCCTCCAACATGTTTCTCTGCATCACAGATGTTAGACAATATAATTAACATCGATTTCACTTCACTGTGAAATATTCTGATAAACAGAATCGACATAAAAATATTTAACGGTTTTTATATATATATATATATACATATATATATAATTTCTACTAACTAGCAGTTCAATCAAACAGTCAACACACAGTCAAACAGACAATATTTAGCAGTTCTAAGAATTCGTTGTAAAAATAGAACTGTTCAGAGTTGGTGAGTTTTACTCAATTGGCGCGTTAATCGTTAAATAACGGTTTGCATTTATTTGACTGCGACGGACAATTTATTTCACCATAAATTGTAACGAGCTCGGATTCACTCCCAGTCAGCTCCATGGTGTAGTGTCCGTCCATACGATCCCAATGCAACTTACGGTTCGTCAATCTGATATCGTATTGACTAAGATATCGTCATTACAAGTTATGAGTGTATTTAAATTAAATTAAAACATAAGTTTATTAAATATCTAGGCTTTCACCTTCATTTATAGGCCCAATACCCCTAAGCCCAAACCCGAATAAAAGCTTCTTCCCCAAACCGTATACCCATCGCTCCTTCTCACAACACACAGCCGATTCTTCAAATCCCCAAACTGCTCCTCCTTCTTCCACCATTAAACCAAACCGAAAACTCCAACGACTTCCTCATCAAAACACCTCGACTACATACCCCCCCTTCACACGGTTCGATCTCCTCTGGTACGTTGCGTCGCTCTCAGGTTTTCACGGTTCCACACAAAGATCGAACAACTTCATCACAGAACCCTATCAGGAATTCACAACCGAACCCACTCTCCATCGTGAATTCAACCAAGATATCGAAAACAACCCAAATCGACCATGCTTCACCAAAAGCCCAACCCTAACGCTCGCTGAAAAGAAGGCATCGACGGAAACTCGAATCGAGTTCGATAAAACCCCCACCAGTTCGAAGAGAACAACATGATGAATCGAATTATAATTACTTCAGGATTTATGGAATTTGGGTTGATTTTATATGGATTTTTCTTTTTTTTTGATTTTCTTGTTTGCCATTCTCTTCCTGTAAAAGAAACCAACGGCGGAAAAGATGATATATACGGGATCAACTTCTTTTGTGTGGCTGAAATGGTGTTTGGGTGGCAAGTTTTGGTTCACCCACTATTTAATATTTTAGTTTTTAATATTAATTACGCCTTCTAAAAAATCGTGTGATCACACACGATACCCAAAAATCACCAAACTGGACATGGAGCTAGAGTTTGACATTACAGTCCCAATGAAACTGGTTTCGTCGAATTCCGACTTCGTATGCTCACAAAGCGTATTTTTAACTGTCCAAATACTGATTGTTTTTCACTCTAAAAATTCGTACGACCACACAGTGACTCTAAAAATCACAAAACTGGAAATCTAACAACTATTTGACATTGCGGATCCAACAAAATTAGTTTCGTCGAATTCCGACTTCGTTTGCAAAAGTGGCTATTTTTAAAGCTCTAAATAGCCTATTTAAATATATAAATATATTTAAATATAATTAAATATTAAAATTAAATATTATCGTATATATTCACAGAGGAATACCATACAGCTCAGAATAAATCCTATATGGATTTACAATTATATCGATGTTCGATTTCTATTTAAATCCTTATATAAAATATAATTAAATCGTTATGGTCAGGGCGCTGCATTTCTGAGAATTTGATTTGGACGTAACTCAAAATCTACACGACGAAATCCCGATTTTTCTCTTCCACTAGAAAGATATACTTCACCAGCCCCACACGTTTCTTGTTTCATAGAAATCTGATTTAAAATGAACCCTGTATATCCAATTGAAGTTCAAATCGCCAAATAGCGAACTACCGCGTCGTTACGCGCTCTATTTTAATTATATTATAATTCTACGTTCAAACTGATGTCGATTGAATATATTCTTCAATATACTTCAACTATAAGCTGAATTAAATATTAGGGATGACCCAGTTCACATTATAATGTCAACTCACTATTTCTGGTTATTTTGAATTAAATATATTATTAAATTATTTAATTAAATTAATTATTCCATATTATTTAATTAAACCTCTATTTAATTCAATATATCACTATTTATATAATTAAATGAATTAATTATAATATCTTTGACAATGCGGGTCATTACAGAAGAGCTGATTACAGTGAGGATCAATGGGTCATATATCATTGGTTTTTGGTTGTTTCTGGAATGGGTAAACGAAGCATATCGGTATTACTAGGGGTTGCGGAATGGATCGTTAAGACAAAACAAACACTAGAGGGAGTGAATAGTGTTTTTGAGAATTTAAACAAAACCTAAAACTTATGTGAACTACTATATGAATCAAACACCACAGAAACAATCATAGACACAGAGTCAAACACAAACACAAATATAATCAAAAATAAAGTGCAGAAAAGGAAATAACAAATTGTATTTTATATTGGTTCAGAATTGCTCCTACGTCCAGTCCCGCATGACACTGGATTATGTAGAGTTTTATTACTATATCAATATCCAATTACAACATTCTTAATTTCACGGCTACAAGGGATACCACTGATTACAACCTCCTTGATTTCACGGCTATAAAGGATGTCACCGATTCCAACCTCCTTGATTTCACGGCTACATGGGATACCACCGATTCCAACCTCCTTGATTTCACGGTTACAAGGGATACCACCGTTACTCGTCCTTGATTTCACTGCTATAAGGGATACCACCGATTTCTTACACAACCCAAACAATTACAAACAACCCTATAACTCTTCAATGGCACTTGATTCAGAGAGTACTGAGTAGAAAGTGAGAAGAGAAGAAGTTTAATGAAAACAAAATTGAATTCGGCAGAGTATAAGTGTAGAAATCATAAAAATGAGAAAGAATAATAGTGTAACACCCCTAAGTCCCACATCATGGAAGCCTGTGAAGTGGGTACTTATATAGTAAAGCCCATCTCTTACTAACGCCGAGACCTTTTGAGGAACAAAACCCCATACCTATATGGTGGCTAAGTTGGGGACAATATCTTGCGCGAACGGAGGTGCGGGCTGTAACAGTGGTATCAGAGCCAATACCCAGCCGGAATTGTGGCTCTTATGTGGACCACAGCGCCTGGGTGAGGTGTTTGTGAGCCAACGGGGACGCTGGGCTCTATAGGAGGGGAGAATGTAATAACCCTAAGTCCCATATCGTGGAAGCCTGTGTGAAGTGGGTACTTATATAGTAAAGCCCATCTCTTACTAACGCCGAGGCCTTTTGAGGAACAAAACCCCACACCTATACGGTGGCTAAGTTAAAGACAAAATCTTGCGTGAACGGAGGTGTGGGCTGTTACAAATGGTGTAATGAAAGGAGATGAAGATGGAGAATAATAATAAAATTCGAAATCAACCTCTATTTATACCATTTGAAATGTTGCAACGTTTCTGGAGCGTTACAAATGGTGAAAAGACATTTCCTTTCAAATTTGAATTTCTGACAGTTATATGTCGACATAGCCATGAATGTATGTCGACATATCCATCAACTTTATGATTTTTAAAGCATTTTTAAAGTATTTAAATTAACATTTAAATTCTGGAAATTCCTGAAACAAAACTAGTTGCTAAAACATTATTTTTCAAGTATAAAAACATAAGAAAATATTATTTAAACATATGATTAAAAACTTTATATGTGTGTGATATAAAACTATATATAATATTAATATAAACATATATATAGGAATTTATAAAGAGATATTTATAAAATATATATAAACAAAAAAGGTTATATGAAAACTTATAATTTAAATAAGAATATTATAATCAAATATAAACTTAGTAAAAATATAAGAATACTTATAAATTAGGAAATATATTTGAAATCATAAGTTTGAAATTCTTGGAAGATTAAAGATTATTTTGAGAGAAGTTTAAAATCAAATTGAAAATATTGCTGAAATTAATTTTGAAAAGAGATAATTTGAAAAATAGAGTTTGAATATGGAGTGCTATTCGGAGTCTTACATATAAACTAGACTCTATTACTATATTTTTTCTTGAACTCTTGAATTCTTGCAAGCTTGATAACTCATGAGTCTTGAATCTATCTTGAAATATGAATCTCTTGAAACTCTACAATTGTACAGTCTTCAATACTTAAGTCCTGTATACGAATCCTATATATATATATATATATATGTCTATATATTCTAGATAGAGATGTTAGTATATATTTTATAATCAATGATAATTGAACTAAGGTTGTTGTCATCAAAACTCCATTCTCCAACAGGTATATAATATAAAATAGTGTTAAAATTAAAGAAATACGACGAAAAACTAAATAATACAGGAATTTTGTAATGCTTTAACCATTAACATGATCTAAGTCCAACCATATTTTTTGTTGTTGATCAATATCCTCAAATACGATAACGAACGATGGAGTTTTGACACCTATAGAGTTTTGTCAGTGTCAGTGATCTCTTTCATATTGGTGTATGTATAGTTGTAGTGTGTTGCTTTAGAAGAGAGAAAGCAACATTAAAAGCTCCAGAATTCGCATAAGAAAGCAGTTTGTTTAGATTTCCATAAATAAAAGTGAAAATGTTCATTCAAGGTACTTGAAAGTTAGATCGAATGAGGTTCAGGTTCAGGTTTGATTATTTATAACTGTTATTGTTTTACTTTGTTGTTATCGCTCATACCAGACTTTTGTCTGACCTATAGTTTTATGTCTCTTCTTATTACTCTAGGTTCTCCTAAACAAGCAGACTAAAGACATGTTAGGTGGTTATGCACGACTAGCTGTCCGGAGATGAGCAAGAGGCTTCCACGTACTATTTACATATATTCTCCCTGTGTTGTTGTTGGTCACTACTTTGGGCATTAGAAGTATACCTTTTCTGTTTTGCTTTAGAGACAGTATTTTGAAGTTGTAATAATGATGGTTTGGATCATAAGTTGTATTTTGGATTCCGCTACTATGATGGTTTAGTTTTCAGCATATGCACTGTCTCGCCTATTTTATGCCAAGTTATGTTATTATTATATTTTATTCCATACGCTGTGAGATATACTACAGGTTCTTTGGTGATTCATAGTTTCAAAACACTTTTCTTTTGACGACCTTCCCATGCTAGTCGGGCATTAGCATAGCGCATTTTGGGGGAAATTTCGGCTAGCGCGGGGCGGGCCGTCACACGTTCGTTTAAATTAATTTAAATCAATCGTTATTTTTAACGATTGTAACCAATTAAGGTAACCTACCTTGTTGGTCACGTTTATAATAATATAAATGTATAAAATTAATAATTGGATGTTTAAATTACCGTTATTGGTTGATTATTGAAATCATATCCGAATATTGAATTGAATAATATTATTTGAAGTAACATATTTGGATGCAGGGAAAAACAGGTTGAAGGGATCCAACTGGATTCCTCAAATATATTAAATGTTATTATTTTCATATTATCATTATATGAACTATTCTGATTAGATGATTGATTTGGTTGTTAATCGTTGACTAAAAATTCAACATTTGTTTTGTTCTAACCAATATGCAGTATTGGTTGAGTAATTGGCAGCATATGACCTATAAATCAATCGTTTTATAAATATCGATTTACAGTCAGGTTAATCGATAGAAATGAAGTTATAAAGTACTTTATAACTGAAGATAGATTTTTCAATCTATTATTTTGAATAAAAGTTTATTAAAAGGAAATTATATTTATATTGTTGATTATTTAGTTATAGAATGATTTTATAACACAAATTCTTTTGTTAATATGAATTTTAGCAAATGAGCAGAAATTGACGTAATGGTTAAGAGTTGATTTAATTGTTTCTAAGAAACAATTAAATGGAATTATTTAAATTAATTATATTATTAATTAATTTAAAGGAAAAACTAATTGGATTCGGTAAAAAGGATTTGTAATTGAATTTGGTAAAAAGAAGTTAGTAATAGCATTGGTAGTAAAAATATGGTTTATAAAACAAATTGTGTAAATACGTTGAAAATTAAAAGGTGATGTTTAGTAAGCAATTATTTAAATCGATAATAGTTATATTTAAAAAGAAGACTTCCAAAAAAGATAAGAAGAGTGATAAAACTATATTTTTAATAAAATAGTTAAATAGGATGTGTTTGGAGATTAAAATGAATATATGTTTCTAAATTACAACTTGTATCTATCTTAAGATAAGAATGTTGTTGATCAAAGGTCTGTGAGGTAATTAAAATATCCCAACTTGAATGACTTCAGGATTATCTGAGGTTGATATTAGTTGGTAATGGTAAGGATGCTAGAAATAGTTTATTATTTCCATAAGAGAAGTAATAATGCAACGTTAGTTGAAAAGATTTGGGAATAATATGGAATTGAAATGAGATTTTCAAAAGGGAAAATGGTTGAATGGATTAAAAGTGGAATAATATGGGTTGATAAGGAGTTAAGATGAGAAATTTAAGAACTAGAATCTATCAGAAGATTGGATGAGCTGAGTGATTTTCTGAGTGTTAATCTGATGTTGATTTCGGTCTTCGGGGTTGACACCTAGGAAGTTACTCGCTTGCCAATTTACGGCCAGGAACCAGTGAATGTTGAGGTAATGGAAATAAAAAGAATTTGAGGATATAAAATAGCATTTCCAAAGTAATGGAAATAAAAAGACATTTTGTGAAATATAACAATATTTTCGAGATTTAAAGAATTAACGAGATAGGTTTAGATAAGTTTATTCAAAGGAGAACTGCTAGTTATTGTTTTTGAGAAATGAAACAAAAGAGATTTTGTAACGATGTTTTACACGAAGGTTGTTGAAACCAAAGTTGGGTATATATATATATATGATTTAATTCTAAAAGTATTTAAACGATTTTGAAATATATTCTTATATTAAAATAAGAGATAAATACAATGTTTAAAAATATTAAAAAATTTAGAAATTTAATTAAGCATTTGTTAATTATTGTAATTAAAAAGGCCAAGTGATGCTGTGTACTAAATTAGTGAACTCATGTTTACTTTCATGTTTTAATGATTGTTTATTTGATAGTTAAATAACCAACTATCAAACCTGACCTATACGATTGTTGGTACGGAAAGAGCGAGATCGAATTCATATTCGAAAATCATTCCGAACCAACGAATACGAAATCATGGAAGATGCAGACTGAAGATGGAGTAGTTGAAGACCGTAGATCTTTATAAATAGAAGAATTGCTTATAATCTCTGACTTGCAATATGAGATAAACTGTGGTTCTGTTGTGGTTGAAATCTACGGATTTGCAAGGACTACTCACTACTGATCTATAGGGTGATTCCTAGGATGCAATAGAGGTTACCTTCGAGTTGTCCTGTCCCAGGACGACTTGTATGGACGGATGTCTGATATAGTATTTCCAAAGGCGCCACGTACGTTGTTTTCTTCAAACGTACCAAGTTTAGTGGCAAAGCAGGAAACTTCTTCAACCTAACACCCAGTTTATTTTTGTGCAAATCAATTAGTGATTTCTAGATGATCTGACAATGTGGCATTCAAAATGAATGGTGGTGTGCTATCTTAAAAGGTAATTCAAACCTCAAGCCTCATAACCGGGAAATAACAAAAACCGGGCAGGCGGCATAGCTAAGTGGGTCGTTCCCAATTTGGGTGTATTATCACCTACCTAGAGAAAATCCATTTTCTTCTTTATTTTATCGATGATGTCCCTTTCGAGAAATGGTTGTTGATCCCAACCGTTGGTGATATACATTTGATATGCTCAAGCGAAATGAGTGGTCGGTCATGTGTGGTCGGGTTGCAAGGTGTTTGAACCTAGTGTATTCCCCTCTAGAGGTACACTATCGGAAGATGGTTCCATACCTTGTCATAGTCAAAATCCAATCTTCAATAAGCACCCATGGTTTTTTATTTTATATTATGTATGTAGAGCGTGAGATGCAAGCGTTCTGCTAGATTGTTGTTTATTTGATTTAGAAACTATTATAATATCAGAAAAGATATGATTTCAAAATGGTTTGGGCTATCATAAGGTGAAAACCGTCTTTGTTTATGTGTGGATTGGTCTTACGATTATCCTTTTCTTTCATAAGTTAACTTTAAAATCAAGTTGGATGTTGCCTACAAACTTAGTGTGTTTTTCACTCTAGTTCACCAGACCGATCCAAAGTTTGAAATGCTCGGGTTAGACTGAGTTTTACAAATTCGGGTTTAGGATGCTATGGACTTCAGAAGACAGATTAGAGAAGTTCAGACGTATAAGTTCCATTGTGTGTTGTGTATGAGGACATGTTATTATAATTGTCAATAGGCACTTTTGTTGTATTGTACTCCGATGATGTAAGTTTTATTTCAATCTCTCAATGAAAATTTATTTCTATATTATATTTTGTCCCGTTGCGATGTGAGACTCTGATTCTGTTATATTGTTATTCTTCTACTTTTCTTCTATTCTAATATTTCTTTCTTATCTCACCCTTTAATTTCTTTCTATTAACTATTTGGTGTTTTCAATACTTGGGTTTTGGCAAGTAATACGGGTTTTATGTATTATTGTCGAAATTTGGACATCGAATTCCATGGGTCGTTACAATGACAATAGATCTTGAGTAGTGCACTATTACTCTATGTTGGTGTTGAGTCGAGTAGAGTATGTAGTGATGGAATGCCGACCGCAATAGGATAACATATCCTAAAATCTAAACTAAATCAAGGTCGTGGTTCAGATTCATAAATAATTTTTCTGATAAATTATGGGTTTTGATGGAACTAGGGGTGAGCATTATTTGGTTAAACCAAATAAGCCGACCGAACCAATTTATTTTGGTCGGTTTGGTTTGGTTTTGAAACTAGATCGGTTTGTAATCGGTTTGGAAAATAATTTTATTTGGTTATCGGTTTTACCAAATTAACCGAACTTTTATTTTATTTTCAAAATTATCAATATTTTAATAAATATTTTAGGTTAGATTAGTTAACCAAGTAAATTTTAATAGTCACATATGCGTCAAAATTACTTCTAAAAAGCATAAGAATCATAAACAATAATACGCTAATCATATATTTATGATATATTTCAAATTATAGTTAATACTGCAAACGTAAGGTCTAAAATATTTTTAGTTTGGTTAAATCGGATAACCAACCGAACCAACCAAACTTAATTTGGTTGGTTTGTTTGGTTTACATTTTTATCGGTTTTAATTTGGTTTGACAGTTTCCATCATCGGATAAACTGAACCAACCAAACGCTCACCCTTAGATGGAATGAAGTTTATTATGAACTTGCTTGATTTAATATCTCGAAGTCTTCCTTGTTTAAACTTTGGATTGATGCAACCTCTGAAGAAGGAAATTATACTGAAACTATAAAACAACTCATTAAGACATGACTTGAAAAGTATAACTTAAATGGCTATCTCGCTGGGTCTGTGTTGGTCATGATGCTACACTTTAAACATTTCAGGTTTAGTTATCAACAGGTATGATTATTATATAAATCAAGGTTGTCATCATACAAAAAGGGGAAATTGTTGGAGAATGGAGTTTTGATGACAACAACCTTATTTCAATTATCACTATTAATTGATTATAAAATATATACTAACATTTCTATCTAGAATATATATACACATATATGCGGGATTTGTATATAGGACTCAAATACTGAAGACTGTACAGTTTTAGAGTTCCAAAAGATCCAGGATTCAGAAGAGATTAAGACTCGTGAGTTATCAAGTTATCAAGAGTTCAAGAAAAATATAGTAATATAGTCTAGTTTATATGTAAGACTCTGAATAGCACTCCAGGTTTAGAATCTGTTTTTCAAATTCTAATTTTCAAATTTCAATTTCTGTTTTCAAAATTCAAATTCTGATTTCAAATTATTTTACTTATGATTTCAAACATATAAGTCTATATATATAATTATATAGTTTTATAGTTTTATAGTTTTAAACCTTATAACTTTGTAAATATGTATATATATAATATATATGATTTTACACTTCATAATATTCATTTATAGTATTAAGTTTTGATTCAAGAATTTCCATAATAATATATATGTTTAAACACTTGAAAAATAGTTTTAAAAATAAATATAACATACATATGTCGACATACATAGAAGCCTATGTCGACATACAACTGTCAAAAAATCAATTTTCAAAGGAAGTGTCTTTTCACTATTTGTAACGTTTCTGAAACGTTGCAACCATTCAAATGCTACAAATGGGGGTTGATTTCGAATTTTTTCATAGTTCTTATTATCCATCTTCGCCCCTCTTCATATCACCATTAATATTTCATATTTTATTGATTTCTACACTTATACTTTGTTCATTTCTACACAAATTATATAAAACTTCATCTTTTCTCAATCTCTATCTACTACCCTTTGTATTGAAGTGCTACTGAAGAGTTATAAGGTTATTGTAATTATTTGGGAAGTGTTTGGGAAATGTTGTGTTCCTTGTAACCCTGAAATCAAGGAAATGGAGCGGTGTTAACCTTGTAGCCATGAAATCAAGGGTATTTGGAGCGGTGTTAACCTAGTAGCCGTGAAATCAAAGTGTTTTACTTGGATATTTATAATAATAAAAATCTATGCAATCCAGCGTTGCATGAGACTGGACGTAAGAGTAATCCGAACCAGTATAAAATCCGGTGTGATCTTTCCTTTTCTGCATTTTATATTTATCTGTTTCTGTGTTTTTGTTTGATTCTGTGTCTATAATCATCTCTGGTGTTTTTGATTCATATAGTAGATCATTTAAGTTTAAGATTTTCATAAAGTCCTCATAAATACTATTCACCCTCCCTCCTCTAGTGTTTGTTTTGCCTTAGGGAAAATCCAACAAAAGCATACATATCAATATTTGTGATATCAACACCCATTTTGTGTTCCAACGGAGTGCAGAAATGTCAAGCGGTTCTGAAATCTGGGAGGAAAGATTCGGAATGTGCAAACTTGTCTAGCGCTTGTTGAAAAAACACCTAGATACAGGCGTTTGTTTAACAAGCGATTGGATTTAAGCGTTTGTTAAACAAGCGCCAGTATCCAGGCGGATGTTTAACAGACGCGTCGATTAGTAATCATGAATTATGATGAAATTATGTGTTATTTATGTTACTTACACCGATGTAAAAATTCAGGCTACTAGTTTCAGATATTGATTAAAGGTTACAGTACATTATTAGAACTACTAAAGCAACGAAAACACAACAACTAAGGGCAAATAGTTTTACTGACTTCCTACAAAGTTCCATAGATGATCTGTTATATCTTTCTGAAGTCTTCGATAAATGTGAGCGTTACGATAGGACATTTGGCTTTCGACATGAAACTCAAGCTCAAGTTCGCTTTCAATCATATTTTCGTGCCAAATCTCAGGTGGTGGAGCAGGGCAGTCGTAATTGAAATCATCATCCATTTCTCTTTCGTCCTCTATAATCATGTTATGTAAAATAACACAAGTATACATTATCCTAGTCATTTTAGTTGGAGACCAAAGTCTGCATGGATTACTGACTATGGCAAATCTGGATTTTAGAACGCCAAATTCTCTTTCTACATCCTTTCTTTGTCCTTCTTGCATTATCAAGTTTGTTGCTACTACGGTTATCTGGTTGACGTTGTGGTTCGAGCATATGGAAACAATATTGGACGTCGCATTCAGCAATGTCCATTCTATTCGAATGGATGCAATTATACGGAATAGATAGATGAACCGATGAGCCCAAGGGGAATTACATATAAAAATGAACTCGAACACGAGATTAGACGTCTTCAAAACGTTATTGAATAGTTGCGGTTTAACCGTACTGATTAGGCGACTTAAAATCCCAACAAACATGAACGAAGTTTTATTATCCGTCGTTTTATTATATATTTCTATGTTAGTATATGTTGCATCCTAATTTTAGTACTTATTTCTATGTTACGATCTCTTGTAAGCAACTTTGTAATCAAAATTTCGGAACCAGTTATGCACTTCGAATATGAATATAAATTCAAATCAAATATGAAGCAGTACATAAACATATTTTTAAAAAACAGGAATGGTTAAAATAATTACATACAATATATTAAAAATAGGAATAGAAAAATAAAAAAAAGGAATGGTTAAAATATTTGCATACAATATATTAAAAATATGAAGCAGTATATAAACATATTTTTAAACATATACATATTCTTAAATCAAATAGTTTTTTATTGAAATATTTTTGAAATTTTAAACCTATATAATATACAAAATACTTAAAGTCGAATTTGTATCAGCAAATGAACCAGGCGTTTGTTTATCAAACGCCTGGATCTAAGCGCTTGTTTAACAAGCACCTAAATCTACATGTTTGTTAAACAAACGCCTGGATTTAAAACTGTTGGGATTTTCCATTGTTTCGATTATTCGGAGTGTAGAAATTTGGATTTCTACACCCGATTTGTTGGAGTTGCTCTTAAGATTGGCATTCCGCATTCCCAAACAAAAGTAACTTATTGTTTTTCAAACTTAAGATTATTAAAAATTCTTTATACTTAAATTTTGAATAAAATCTTTACCTTTGAAAAGTAAGAATTCTTGTCCTTATAGTGATAATGCAGGGTAGAATTCTCTAACAACATATGTAGGTCAACAACAAAATATCATGCTATAGTCCACCAAAAAAATATCATATCAATATATGTACCACGCACTTGTGGTAAAAGTTATATACATGATATATCCCTGCCAACCTGAGCACGTACTACGCACTTGTGGTGGTTTATATACAACAACAAAATGTATGCTGTCAAAAAGTGCTAGCCCCCCAAAAAAATCCTAGTCCAAAAATATCTTTATGCGAACTAAGCACTTAAGATAACTATATATACAATATCAACACTATCTCCTAAACCCCAAAATAATAACCTCCAACTAACTAATTATCCAACATCCCTGACTCATCATCAAATGGTCCTGATAAACTCATCTCCTCTGGCTTATCGTCTGCAAAATCTTCATCCTCGTCGTCCATAGGCTTGTCGTCTGCAAGATATCCATACTCATCAATCACCTTACCCTCATCGTGCTCGTAAAAATCGAGTGCTAAGTCCCAATTGGGAACGTTATCATTCGGAACATGCTATACATGATCGTCAATCTATCCATCGAACTCGGCTAATCCATCAAACTCATCCATGTGCTCATCAAAATCGCCCACCTGGTCTAGCATCATCCCATTATCAGGTTTATCCTCACCAAGGAACTCCTACATCTCATCATCAACATCATCTGAAGGATGTATATCCTCCTCGGGATCTCTCATCTTCTCGTCATAGCTAAGGGGGATTCCCATCCCCCACACGATGTGCTCATCAGTCTCTGAGTAGAAGCTCTCGTCATCAGCTACTATCCTATCATCTGTCGGCATGAGCTATACTGGCTCTGTGAGCTCGGGCTCTTGGCAGGAGAAGCCTCTGACTCCATATCACCCTGCTCAGCATCACTCGGGGGATCAAACATCCATCCATCCGAGTCGTCAGATCCCAAGCTGCTGCTACCCCTACTAGTAATAAACTAGGCTAGATATTGTCTAACACCCAGTGGTCTACCGCCCTAAAGTTAGTAAATAAATTTTCGAGTTAGAAATCGGTTTCTATGTTTTGATCTTAACTTCCAAATTCAAAGTTGTGAAACCTGCTTTTCTTATCAATATTAAAATTCCATTATTCCTTTTAAAATTTGAAGTACCCTAAAAAATCATGATATAATCTTTCCATACTTGCTTAGCTTATCAAAATTCCTTTGGTTAGATAACTTCTTGTTTCTAAATACCAAATACCTTTCATTTAAAAAATGTGAAACTTAATTGACGAGGTATTTGTACTTACTATTTTATTTCTTATTCAAATGCATCCTAGAATTCGTTGACTATAAAAAAATTGTTGAGAATCCCTATTCTCAAATCTAGATTCTTATAAGGATTATTACTAGCTTGAGTTCTTTGACGTTAGGTTACCTTGATTTTCCTACTAATGAAGAGAAATTAAAAAAGTCAAGACTATTCCCAATATTTAAATAATTATAATACCCATAGTCTAACTTTATTTTTCATATTTAACTTTTAAACTTATAACAAAATTTATCAACTGCCCAAAATCATCGAAATTTTGGATCTTTCTATTTTAATCAAACACTTAAGTTGTAACCTAAGTTTCAATTACCTTAATTATTTCCCGAGTTGCAAACATTTCTTTGACCAAGTCCCTAGCCTTATCAAATTTACAAAGCTTTTTATACTTGGATTGTTTACTCTCTGTATGAACATCCTTAGTCAAATTGTGAAATTCTAGTCACAGGATAATCGATCTTAACAATCTTAACTAATTAGTTTGGGGGAGATCACAATTACTTATATTTCTAACAGTTTTGGTCTTTTAATTTATTATCCAAGCCATAATATAATTATATTTATTTTTCAAAACAAATTCTTTTATATTCAAAATATTACTTTTCAAAACCAAAATTGTTTTATATGAAATATGCTTTCTCATATATAGTACTCTCAAACTCATTCTAGGGTATTACTAACCCTATCTCTGATGAGTTACTCCTTTATCTATGATGAGTCCCTTCCGTCTGTTCTAATGTGTCATACCCCAAAGCTTTATATAAACTAAAGCTCTGATACCACTAAATGTAACGACCCGCCTTTTTGCCCTTTTCAAACCAATAATTAAACTAACTCGAATCATTCATAAAGACGAATTGTTAGGAGTACTACACATTGGAACAGAAAAAAATGAACTTTTATTATTTTTACATCAGAGTTATAATGATTATCAGAGTACAATGATACACAATAGAAAAATTTCTTAGCGGAGGAATAATTATCCAAATATAACTTCAACCTAAATCTAGCATCTGCTCTAAACTGACTCTAAGACTAAATTTGCAAACCAAAACTATCAAGCTGCTCGTATGGAAAAATATGGGCACCTAGTGTTTGGGTGAAGGAACACTAAACTCCAGGTCAATCATGAGACTAGTGTGATAAACTTAAAAACAATTGTATTTAGATTTATTTTAAAGTGAGGTAAATCATGAGATCAGATCGTATAACACGGAATAAATTTTCCCTTTATGAATACCAGTGCAAAAAATTCGAATTTCCTTTTTCTGGAAATGAAGCTACCATAAGGTCTCGCAGTACACATAATGCAAACACAAACTTGGGCGAGGTTTCTTCTTATGATAACAAAAAAGCTTGATAAGTGGAAAATCCTCTAATATTAGCGCATAGTGTGGAAAATCATTTGACAATTAAATGCATCAATCTTAGCCAGCATAATACCACATCCTATTATGTTGACATATAGTATACAACTAAAACTGTAAGGATTCATAGTGGGAAATGGATTTCCAACAAATGTACATGTAATGTCCCGACTTTTTCCTATTATTTTCAATTGATTTTAATAAGGAATTAAAATGAGAAATGCTATTTAAAACAAAGTGATTTTTGATATATATGTGAAAAAATATGTATGTATAAATAGAGAGAATAATGTATATACTTGTATACAACATTCAAATAGAAACCATAAGTGATAATACATATAAAAATACAATAGTTCATAGTCTACCATTTTAACAAAGCAAGGATCTATAAAACAAAAGCCATATAACATGAATGATATATAGGAAAAGGGTATTTTGTTTACTTTAAAAATAAAGGAGGACTTTAAACAAAAACAACACAACATGTATGCATATGGCAAAAAGAACAATTCGGCCATAGCACATAGGTTTATGAACACATGGCACACAAAAACATTTGACTCTTTTAAACCAAAACAAATATTTTTGTTACAAGAGACAAAAAGAAGTCGGATAGTAAAGCACCTAAAAAGTTCATGTTAAGCTTGCATGTGCACAACCTGTATAAGAGAAAATATCAGCAAGAAAGAGACAAAGAAAACAAGTTTTTATAATGCTTTAAAATCTAGGAAGGATACATGCATTTAATGAATGTATGTTCAAGCTTCAAGAAAGACTAACCTAGTACAAGTCTATTGGCTATGGAACCTAAATAAAACAAACTTTTTCTTGCATAGTTTTCATGAATTGGCCGTAGGTGACTAAGAGGTGAGGGTTGAGGCTAAGTATGGTTCACTGTGGAAGCATATGCAGGAAATGATTTTTTAAAAACTTGAGCTCAACTATAAATACCTCTTAAATCTCTCACACTTTCACTCACAACAAAACATTAGGCTCATACTAAATTTTTGAAGACCCTTACTGGAATTTTGGAAAGCATTGAGGTGAGGAAACACCTACTGTATAGTTAAAATTCTTTGATCAGATTTTTGAATATTCTGTTGCAAGTCCTGTTACGATCATCATATGTTTACTGTCAACACACCATGCCCGATGCTAGAACACTTTGATTCACATCTGTATAAATCAATATTTCACGTAGAAAACATACTAGGATGTTTGTGCAAGTTTGGTCGATGATTAAAGGACCTTAGTTAAACCTGTACTGTGTTTCTGTAAAACACAGAACATGTACACCTGATCCCTGAAAGTAAATAGAAACCAGATTTCTCACATTAGATTGATGAAAATTCTAGGATATAGTATATACAAATCACACATTAGCCAATAAGATCAAAGAAGAAGTATTGATAATCCTATATGATCAAAAACAGAACACAGTAAACTCTCTGATGACTCTCTATAAACCCAAAAATTCAAACATGATGAAACCAGGTTTTGAATTCATAAATGGAATCACGATATCAATTCATGATTTTAAAGAAAATTTCATGATTTTAAATGATATAAAATTCCAGAAACAAGGGAGTGATCAGAAAATGAATTCCGATCAATTTCCGGTGATCAAGAAGTTGGAGTTCATGGCGCAGGGAGGAAGATAGTGTTTAGGCTACTAGATCATAGGAAAAATAGAACGGGATTTTTCCATTTCATAGTTTTTGAAAACAAGAGGAAAATAGGGTTTTGGGTTCATATATTTTGGGCCGTATTCACGACGGAACTACATCGCGACAGAAAAGTTTGGTGTGTGCGGTACTGGGGGGATCGACGGAGGAGGACGTCGACTTGATATGGTTGGAGTTGGAGGCGTTCCGATGGACTGAGGGGATAGAATGAGATGGATTCTCCGATGAACCCAATTTGACAAAAAAAAGGAGGGCACGGTGAAAACACTGTACACGACGAGATGGTGGGATCCAGGGGTTGCGACGTGACCTGCTGGTGGCGAGTGACATGCAGAGGTGGTCGGCGGTGGTCCAGGGTGGCTGCGGCGGTTGTACAAGTGCACACATGGAGGTGCGTGCATCAGGATTTGGCACGGTGGAAATCTGAAGTGCCAGGGTGATTTTCAAGTGGTGCGCATGGTAACATGGGGGGTGGTACTTTAGAAGTGGTACTTCCGATGAGGTACTTTGGCAAAGTACCAGGGTAGTTGGCAAATGGAGCGGCGCATGGGGAAACTGATGGGAACGGCGTGCGCAGGGGGGTTTGGCACTTTGGAAAGTGGTACTTCCGATATTCAAAAGTGGTACTTTGCAAATCCATGCGGAGCAGGTGATTTTCAAAGTGAACGGCGGTTGTGGCAAGGATTTTTCGAGCCTGGTTATTGGTACTTTAGCAGAAACTGGTACTTTGGCAAATCTGAACGAGATTTTAAATTTAAACAAGTTTAAATATAAAATTTGAAAATAAATAAAATTTAGAAATAAATTAATTAAATAAAAAGAGAATTTTTATTTAATTAGTCGAAGGCAAATGGAAAGAAGAAGCAGAAGATCAAAACGAAAAATTCAACTGTAGAAGTTCGATCAGTTTTGAAATTTAAACAACAAGCGAATAATTAATTTAAATTACTTAGGATTTATTAAACATAAGGGAATAATTTAAAAACGGAAAGTAGAGCAAGAAACATCGTCTGAACAACGATAATAAAGAAAGCAAAAATGTCGTGTGCGACGCATGTGCATCACCTACTTATTTCCAAGTAACGATCAAAACTAAAAAGAATACTGTGTGAAACGCATACACCTTAACTGATTTATTTTAAAAGGATAATTGAATTATCCTGATATGAACAAGGTAAACAAACACTGTTTGAAATTAATAAACTGGATAATAATCATGATTAAGCCGATAAATATTCATCGACTATAAAGGACATTTCGTACATCGTTTCGAAGAGTCCGGAATAAATATTCCACTTCGACTCGAAGTATACGACGCATGTCAGAATACGGAAGACGACGATGTACAAGAGCGATTTTAAAAAGTGTTTTTGGTCTGTTCAGCCCCAGGACAAACCCGAATGGACGAGTGTCTGACAACGTATATCAGTTAGATTCTACACATCGAATTTACGTAAGTATATTACGTTGGTAGCGGAGAAATTCGTTTCTCTTAGCTTTATTGCCTATAATATATTTGGGTAATCGAATGAGTATTTCTGACGGTAGAACGATGTGGCATTCAAAGAAATTAAAGGAATAATCTGTTAGAAGAGAAACATGACCTCAAACTTCACAACCGGAAATAACAAAAGTTGGGCTAGGCAGCATGGCTAGTTGGGTCATACCCAAGCAGGGTATATTATCATCATCTTGAGGACTTTCATATTTAACTTCTTAAATCTCTTTCGCTGCTGTAGCTTTTGGAAACGGTGAATCGAGCTCAACCGTAGGAGTGATAATATATTTATTACACTTAAGCTAAATGAGTGGACGGTCATGTGTGGCCGGGTTACAAGATGTTCTTGTTGAACCCCAGTGTATCCTTTCTAGAGTACACTGATCAGTGGGTGCTCCTATACCCTGTCTATTGGAATCCAATCTCCAATAAGCGCTCGACGATTTTAGATTGTATAATATATTCGTGAACGTGAGATGCAAGCGTTTCACTGGATAACTATTTATTTGATACAAACTATTGTAATATCAAACGTTTTGATATAAAATATTTGGGTCATTATCCATATGCTAGTTATGGTTTGGCCTAACAATTTCTAAAGTAAATGAATCATTCAACATGAAACCTTATTACTTATTTCCATGTTTACATCTTTATAACTATGTTTCCTTACACCAGTCCCCTGACTGACCCAGAGTTTATTTTCTGTGTTTCCTAAACTCTTGGGTACTCATAATATTTTGTTATGAGTGGACAAGTGAATTCAGGTAGGCAAGTGGAACCTGATGAAGTGCAAGTTCAAGACCCTAGTGGCATATCTATTTTAATTACCCAGTTCAGTATCTATATTGTTATAGTATGGTAATGTATAATTATGCTATTGAACTATGATAATGATGTATTATGATGTGTACTATGATGTATCAGACTCTATGATGTAATATATTATGTATTTGTGAAATTCCGCTGTGAGATTCTGATGTCTTCTTATTCTTCTATTCTACTAGTTCTATCTTTTCTATCTCATCTTCTAAATTCTTTCAATAATGACATGACTTTCGAGGCATTGGATATCGCGCCATTACAGTTGGTATCAAAGCTTAGGTTTTCTAAACACCTAGGCTATGAGTTAGTGCTGAGAGAGCCTTTTTTATAAAAACTATTATAGTATAGGACGACTCTGGTTATTAATTTAGGTTATCCCTAAGACTATTTTCCGAATGAGTATTAACTCTCAAATCGTATCTTCAGAAAGTTGATAATGAGTTCTCAAGCAAGGCGAGGCCAAGGAGAAAGTCGGGCAACTACGACCAATGGGCACACTGTTAATCAAACCCAAGTGGATACAACTGAAGTGGTCCAAGCTCCAGCGCAACCAAACTTCGCTATGATTTGCAAGAACTACACTACTCTGGGAGGAAAGAATTTAAGGGAACTGAATCACTGGTTGACGTCCAAGCATGTATTAGATCATGTGAGAAGATTTTTAAGGGACTGAAGTTGGAAGACGAGTATAAGCGTCTCTTAGCTTCATGGAATCTGGAGGTAGCTGCAGCTATCTGGTGGGATGCCCATACTGCAAATACTCCGGAGGAGAATTTTACTTGGGAATTGTTCAAAGAAGCTTTTGAAGCTCAGTATCTGCCAGCAACTGGGAAAAAAAGGATGTATCGAGACTTCATTGACTTGAAACAAGAAAATATGACTATCACCGAGTACGAGAACAAGTTCAATGCACTGTCAATCTTTGGATCAGAGTTGGTCAATACCTCACTGAGGAAGAATGAGATGTTTGTAGCTGGACTGAAGGATAGTTAGCAAGGCCGTATGATGGGACATCTGAAAGACCCGTTTGTTGAATTAGTGGATTTGCGCTCAGGTACGAAGCACTGGATGCTAAGAACCCAACAGCAGCAAAGTCTTAGACTGGAGAAGCGAGTGGAGGAAATACCCAGAAAAGGAAGTTTAACCCAGACTGGAATGACAACAAAAACCAAGGAAAGGCAGTTCAACAGAAAACTGAAAATCATTTCAAGAATGTTCTGTGTCACAACTGCAAGCAGAAGGAACACATTGCAAGATTTTGTAAGCAGAAGGAAATAAGAAACCTCAGCAACAACAACCACAACAATAGCAAAAGAAACCTCAGCAACAGCAGCAACAGATTCAGAGAAATGAGATGGTAGTGAAGAATCTCTATTTCAACTGCCACCAGCCTGGACACATGGTGAAAGACTGTCCACTAATGAAGAGGGAACAACAGGCAAAGGTTCATGCCATCAAGAATGAACCATCTGCCTCTCCGAATATGAAGGGGAAGGGAGTGCTGGAAGGTACTTTACAATTTAAAGGAATTTACCTTCGAGTTTTATTTGATACCGGTGCTTCACACAGTTTTATTTCTTTTGAAACCGTAGATCAATTTAACCTTGAACCCATTATTTCCCCAAACCCAATTTGTGTATCAAATCCCATTGGTGGTAAAACCGAGTTGAAAATGTGTTGTGAGGGTATAGCACTGTTATACCTCTCACATTCCTTTCATATTGATTTTTATGTCCTAGATTTCAAAAGTTTCAATTTTATTCTTGGATTGGACTGGCTGAGCGAGTTCCAAGCTAAAATAAAATGTGATAAAGAAACCGTAACCTTGATAACGAGCCTAGATCATAAAGCTAGGATACCTTGTGGAAAACCCGGTATTCACACCTGTAGTTTCCTATATGCCCTAGAAGCACCCCAAGAGAACCTTGAAACTTTGGATGTTGTTGCAGAATTCAAAGATATATTCGAGGAAGTCAAAAGTTTACCTCCTCATCAGGAGATAGAATTCCGAATCGATTTAATTCCAGGAGCGAGACCAATAGTGCAACCAAAAAGACGTATGGCTCCAAAAGAAGTGTTGGAACTGGAGAAACAGACTCGGAATCTGCTAGATAAAGGCTTAATCCGACCTAGTTTTTCTAGTTGGGGCTCGGCGGTAGTTTTTGTAGTGAAGTCTGATGGGTCGTTACGACTGTGTGTGGACTTCATGGAGTTAAACAAAGTAACCATCAAAAACAAATATCATTTACCCCGAATCGACGATCTTTTCAATTAGTTGCACGGAGCAACAGTATTCTCCCAAATGGATTTATCTACGGGATTCCACCAATAAAGAATCGCTGAAGATAGTATTCCTTTAACAGCGTTCAGAGGCCCGAATTTCTTTCATGAGTGGTTGGTTATGCCATTCAGTCTAACCAAGGCACCAACATTTTTCATAGATTTGATGAACAGAGTCTTTAGGAAAATTCTGAACAAGTTCGTTCTAATTTTCATTGACGATATTCTGGTTTATTCAAAAACTGAAGAGGAGCATCGCTATCATCTTAGAGTAGTTCTAGAAACTCTAAGGAAAATTGTGTTGAAGGCCAAGTTTTCAAAATGTCATTTTTGGAAGTCTGAGGTGAGATTTTTGGGACATATCGTGAATGGAGATGGAATATCAGTAGATCTCGTAAAAGTTGAATCGGTACAACAATGGAGATAACCTCGTACACCAACCGATGTTCGAAGTCTCCTAGGATTGGCGGGATATTACCGAAGATTTATCCCAGATTATCCAAAGATATCATCTCATCTGACGAAGTTAATGAAGAAAGGCCATAAGTTTATTTGGACCCCGAAATGTGAAGAATCTTTTCAGAAGTTAAAAAAGAAATTAACCAAAGCACCAGTATTAGCCGTTCCCGATGGAACGAGTGGATTCGCAATTTACATTGACGCTTGTGGAGTTGGATTAGGAGTTGTGTTGATGCAGAACGGTTGGGTAATTGCATATGAAAGTAGGCAATTAAAGATACATGAGAAGAATTATGTAACTCACGATCAGGAGTTATTAGCCGTTGTTTTTGCATTAAAGATATGGAGACATTATCTGTTGGGTGGAAAATTCGAGCTTTTTACAAACCATAAGCCATTGAGGTATCTATTTTCTTAGAAAGATTTAAATTTGAGGCAACAACGATGGTTGGAATTTCTTGCATCATATGATTTGGACATCGTTTATACACCCGGAAATGCAAATGTAGTAGCTGACGCCTTGAGTAGAAATGCGATTTTATCCCTATTGGAAGTCACACCGACTCTCCAAGAAAGGATTATGAGTAATCAAAGAAGAGATGCCAAAGTGGAGAAGATAATCCAAGGAGTCATGAATGGAAATGAGTCTGATTTTGAATTGGATAACCAAGGAGTATTAAGAATTAACAACAGATTATGCGTTCCAGACGTGGATGGGCCAAGGCAAGAAGTTTTGAAGGAATGCCATGCATCAAAATTGAGCATCCATCCAGGAATTCATAAGATGAATAACGATATGAAACGAGTATTCTGGTGGCCAGGAATGAAGAAGAATATTACAACTTATGTGAATGAATGTCTGTGCTGTCAGCAAGTCAAAGGAGATCATCAAAGGACTGCTGGATTATTGCGACCTTTGGAGTTACCCAACTGGAAGTGGGAGATGGTATCGATGGATTTCATCGATGGTTTGCCCAGGACAAGAAGGGGATTTGAAGGAATGTGGGTCATTGTAGATCGGCTAACAAAAAGCATGCATTTTATTCCAGTAAAACCGACACGCACAGCCGCATCTTTAGCCGAAGTTTTCATGAGAGAGATTGTACGATTTCATGGAGTCCCGGCAAGCATTGTAAGCGATAGAGAACCCATCTTTACAAGTAAATTTTGGGAAGCATTACAAAAGACTTTGGGAACGAGATGGAATTTCAGTACAGCTTACCATCCTCAAACGGACGGTCAGACTGAGAGAGTAAACCGGATATTGGAAGATTTGTTAAGAGCATGTATTCTAGATTTTGGTGGATCATGGGAGGATCATCTACACCTGGTGGAATTAGCTTATAACAATAGTTACTAGGCAAGTATAAAGATGGCACCATATGAAGCACTGTACGGAAGACCTTACAAAGCACCCCCATGTTGGATCGAATCTGGAGACAAATTAGTACTTGGACCAGATATGATCCGAGAAGCAATAGAGAAGGTGGAGTTAGTGAAGTTAAGAATGAAAGAAGCTCAAGATCGCCAGAAAAGCTATGCTGATCAAAGGCGAAGAGATCTTGTATTTGATATAGGAGATCTGGTATTTTGAAGATTTCACCGATGAGAGGAGTTGTGAGATTTGGAAAAGCCGGAAAGTTAACTCCACAATATGTTGGACCCTTCGGTATTGTAGAGAGAATTGGATTTCTAGCTTATAGAGTTGAATTACCAGAACATATGGCATGGATTCACAACATATTCCATGTATCTCAATTAAGGAAGTGTTTGCACGATTCGTCCTTAATTCTGGAACCATCTATTCAACAAGAGATAGAGATTGAACCAGATTTAACGGTTATTCGACAGCCATTTCGTATTATCGATAGAGAGGAAAAATAGCTTCGCAATAAAGTGGTAAGTCTGCTAAAGATTAAGTGGAGCGAAAATCCGAAGGATTGCACGTGGGAAACAGAGAAACATATCAGGAAATTGTACCCAGATTTTTCTACAGATTAGGTATGTTTTACTATTTGGTTGTTTGGATGAAATGTAACCTTGGATTTCTTCATTTCTGTGAGCATGGGTATGTGCAGTTTTTGGATTCAGTTTATTTAGGACTTATGAACTCTCTTGTTATGATTCTATCATTGATGAGTTCTATTTCCTTGTTTACTTTCCAGATGGCACCTTTGATGAAGATTATGGCTAGGAAAAGACTAACACCACCACAGATCATTAGGCTACAGGCAAAGAGAGCAAGAGTGGGAGACTCGGAAGAAGTTCGAGGGAGGTCACCTAGCGAAGACGAGGGTACTCATAGGACATCAGAGGGGTAATACATCGGTAGAAGAGAACCTATAGAGCAAGATAAAAACAGTCGAGGATTGACAGATGAAGACAATGTATTGATGACAGAGACAGGATAGTGATGGAGACGACGACAGCGACAAAGATGAATATGATGATGAGGATATGGATATCGATGGCGAGGAAGAAGACAAGTAAGAGTACGAGGAAGAGGAGGATGTGGTCCCAGAGACACCAGTCGTTGCTATGGGAGATCAACCAGAGGAGTTTATTGACCCAGTGTTAGCGATATGGGCGAGACTCGAGCAGGCTCTCGTAGAGTATCATGCAGTAGGTGGATTTATAGAGATCTATGGAGACTACGGATATCCGGCGGTACGGGTGTATCTACTTCCACCAGTAGAGGTTATTGAGATTCCCGACGACGATGAGGAGGAACCAGTTACCAAGGGAATAATTGGGGGGTTTTGAGCTATCAGACGACGACGATGAAGTGGTAGAGGTTGTGAACATCTCAGACGACGAGTGGATTATGATAGACAGTGACCCGGAGGAGTAGAGTGTTGAGTTTGGACTATGTATATGTATATTATACAGCCTATAACTTGAATTAGTCAAGTATAGCCTAAGTATGTAGTAAGTTATGTATGACTAGTACGAGTATAAAACTAGTGTATAATTATAATGTACTAGGTGGTTATGATATGAAGTATCATCTTTTGGGAAAATCTTTCTATCTTTCTTACTTTAAATTTCGGGGACAAAATTCTTATAAAGGGGGTGGACTATAATGTCCCGACTTTTTCCTACTATTTTCAATTGATTTTAATAAGGAATTAAAATGAGAAATGCTATTTAAAACAAAAGTGATTTTTGATATATATGTGAAAACATATGTATGTATAAATAGAGAGAATAATGTATATACTTGTATACAACATTCAAATAGAAACCATAAGTGATAATACATATAAAAATATAATAGTTCGTAGTCTACCAGTTTAACAAAGCAAGGATCTATAAAACAAAAGCCATATAATATGAATGATATATATAGGAAAAGGGTATTTTGTTTACTTTAAAAATAAAGGAGGACTTTAAACAAAAACAACACAACATGTATGCATATGGCAAAAAGAACAATTCGGCTATAGCACATATGTATATGAACACATGGCACACAAAAAAATTTGACTCTTTTAAACCAAAACAAATATCTTTGTTACAAGAGACAAAAAGAAGTCACATAGTAAGACAAAACCATTTAATGAATGATACTATGAATAGTGAAACTAAGATTTGGAAATCATTCCCTAAAGCACCTAAAAAATTCTCATGTTAAGCTTGCATGTGCACAACCTGTATAAGAGAAAATATCAGCAAGAAAGAGACAAAGAAAACAAGTTTTTATAATGCTTTAAAATCTAGGAAGGATACATGCATTTAATGAAAGTATGTTCAAGCTTCTAGAAGGACTAACCTAGTGCAAGTCTATTGGCTATGGAACCTAAATAAAACAAACTTTTTCTTGCATAGTTTTCATAGATTGGCCGTAGGTGACTAAGAGGTGAGGGTTGAGGCTAAGTATGGTTCACTATAGAAGCATATGCAGGAAATGATTTTTTAAAAAACTTGAGCTCAACTATAAATACCTCTTAAATCTCTCACACTTTCACTCACAACAAAACATTAAGCTCATACTAAATTCCTGAAGATCTTTACTGGAATTTTGGAAAGCATTGAGGTGACGAAACACCTACCGTATAGTTAAAATTCTTTGATCAGTTTTTTGAGTACTCTGTTGCAAGTCCTGTTATGATCATCATATGATTACTGTCAACACACCATGCCTGATGCTAGAACACTTTGATTCACATCTGTATGAACTGATATTTCACATAGAAAACATACTAGGATGTTTGTGCAAGTTCGATCGATGATTAAAGGAACTTAGTTAAACCTGTACTGTGTTTCTGTAAAACACAGAACATGTACACCTGATCCCCGAAAGTAAATAGAATCCAGATTTTGTCACATTAGATTAATGAAAATTCTAGGATATAGTATATACATATCATACATTAGGAAATAAGATCAAAGAAGAAGTATTGAAAATCCTATATGATCATAAACAGAACACAGTAAAGTCTCTGATGACTCTCTGTAAACCCAAAAATTCAAACATGATGAAACCAGGTTTTGAATTCATAAATGGAATCACGATATCAATCCATGATTTTTAAAGAAAATTTCATGATTTTAGATGGTATAAAATTCGAGAAACAAGGGAGTGATTAGAAAATGAATTCCGATCAATTTCCGGCGATCATGGAAGTTGGAGTTCATGGCGCAGGGAGGAAGGTAGCGTTTAGGCTACTAGATCATAGGAAAAATATAACGGGAATTTTCTATTTCATAGTTTTTGAAAACAAGAGGAAAATAGGGTTTTGGGTTCATATATTTTGGGCCGTATTCACGATGGAACTGCATCGCGACGGAAAAGTTTGGTGGGTGCGGTACTGGGGGGATCGACGGAGGAGGACGTCGACTTGATATGGTTGAAGCTGGAGGCATTTCGATGGACTGAGGGGAGTGAACGAGATGGATTCTCCGATGAACCCAATTTGACGAAAAAAGGAGAGCACGGTGAATACACTGTACACGACGAGATGGTGGGACCCAGGGGCTGCAACGTGACCTGGTGGTGGCGAGCGACATACGGAGGTGGTAGGCGGTGGTCCAGGGTGGCTGCGGCGGTTGTACACATGCACACATGGAGGTGCGTGCATCAGGATTTGGCCTGGTGGAAATCTCGAGTGCCAGGGTGATTTTCAAGTGGTGCGCATGGTAACGAGGGGGGGGGGGGGTTGGTACTTTAAGAGTGGTACTTCCGATGAGGTACTTTGGCAAAGTACCAGGGATGTTGGCAAATGGAGCGGCGCATGAGGAAACTGATGGGAACGACGTGCGCAGGGGGATCTGGCACTTTGGAAAGTGGTACTTCCGATATTCAAAATTGGTACTTTGCAAATCCATGCGGAGCAGGTGATTTTCAAAGTGAACGCCAGTTGTGGCAAGGATTTTTCGAGCCTGGTAACTGGTACTTTAGCAGAAACTGGTACTTTGACAAATCTGAACAAGATTTTAAATTTAAACAAGTTTAAATTTAAAATTTGAAAATAAATAAAATTTAGAAATAAATAAATTAATTAAATAAAAAGAATTTTTTTATTTAGTTAGTCGAAGGCAAGTGGAAAGAAGAAGCAGAAGATCAAAACGAAAAATTCGACTGTAGAAGTTCGATCAGATTTGAAATTTAAACATAAAGAGAATAATTAATTTAAATTACTTAGGATTAATTAAACATAAGGGAATGATTTAAAAATGGAAAGTAGAGTATGAAACATCGTCTGAATAGCGATGATAAAGAAAGCAAAAATGCCGTGTGCGACGCACGTGCATCATGTACTTATTTCCAAGTAACGATCAAAACTAAAAAGAATACTGTGTGAAACGCATACACCTTAACTGATTTATTTTAAAAGGATAATTGAATTATCCTGATATGAACAAGGTAAACAAACACTATTTGAAATTAATAAACTGGATAATAATCATGATTAAGCCGATAAATATTCATCGACTATAAAAGACATTTCGTACATCGTTTCGAAGAGTCCGGAATAAATATTCCACTTCGACTCGAAGTATACGAAGCTTGTCAGAATACGGAAGACGACGATGTACAAGAGCGATTTTAAAAAGTATCTTTGGTCTGTTCAGCCTCAGGACAAACCCGAATGGACGAGTGTCTGACAACGTATATCAGTTAGATTCTATACATCGAATTTACGTAAGTATATTACGTTGGTAGCGGAGAAATTCGTTTCTCTTAGCTTTATATATTTGGATAATCGAATGAGTATTTCTGATGGGTAGGACGATGTGGCATTCAAAGAAATTAAAGGAATAATCTGTCAGAAGAGAAACGTGACCTCAAACTTCACAACCCAGAAATAACAAAAGTTGGGCTAGGCAGCATGGCTAGTTGGGTCATACCCAAGCAGGGTATATTATCACCATCTAGAGGACTTCTATATTTATCTTCTTAAATCTCTTTCACTGCTGTAGCTTTCGAAAACAGTAAATCGAGCTCAACTGTAGGAGTGATAATATATTCGTTACACTCAAGCTAAATGAGTGGACGGTCATGTGTAGCCGGGTTACAAGATGTTCTTGTTGAACCCCAGTGTATCCTCTCTAGAGTACACTGATTGGTGGGTGCTCCCATACCTTGTCTATTGGAATCCAATCTCCAATAAGTGCTTGGCGATTTTAAATTGTATAATATATACGTGAACGTGAGATGCAAGCATTTCACTAGATAACTATTTATTTGATACAAGCTATTATAATATCAAACGTTTTGATATAAAATATTTGGTTCATTATCCATATGCTAGTTATGGTTTGGCCTAACGATTTCTAAAGTAAATGAATCGTTCAACATGAAACCTTATTGCTTATTTCCCTGTTTACATCTTTATAACTATGTTTCTTCACACCAATCCCCTGACTGACCCAGAGTTTATTTTCTGTGTTTCGTAAACTCTTGGTTATTCATAATATTTTGTTATGAGTAGACAAGTGAATTCAGGTAGGCAAGTGGAACCTGATGAAGTACAAGTTCAAGACACTAGTGGCATATCTATTTTAATTACCCAGTTTAGTATCTATTTTGCTACAGTATGGTAATGTATAATTATGTTGTTGAACTATGATATTGATGTATTATGATGTGTACTATGATGTATCAGACTCTATGATGTAATATATTATGTATTTGTGAAATTCCGTTGTGAGATTCTGATGTCTTCTTATTCTTCTATTCTATTAGTTCTACCTTTTCTATCTCATCTTCTAAATTCTTTCAATAATGACATGACTTTCGAGGCATCGAAAATCGCGCCGTTACAGTACAGGCTAAGGACTTCCTTATCCGATGGGTACACCTCCAAAGGGATCTCCTGAGATCATAACTGGTTCTTTGCCAACACAAGGATGGGTTATCCTTTAATTGGATAACTTAGAGCTTTTTTTAGTATGCCATATCCCGGTCGTACCAGCTTTAACTGGGCAACATCCACATAAGTAGAAGTTTCCACATAAGTAATACCTAGGATCCATACCATGGTACACTTATTATCTAGAAGGAACGACACACCCATAACCTCTAGAGGGATGTCTCAAAGAAGGATGTTAAGCTAAGAGAACATATACTCCGCCACCAATAAAAAATATGTTTAGTAAAGATCAATCAATACATTATAAAATACATTGTTAAACATACATCAATACAAGTTCTTTATCAGTATGAACAAAACCGAAGGCGCTTTATTCCTCATCCAAATAAGGAGAGAAGTCCTTGCAAATCCAGAAAATCACCATGTACAGCTGAACCACTTCTATAATATAATCTCATAGTGGGTGTACGGCCCAAGACATCAGCAAGCAGTCCATACGATGTGAAAATTCCTGGTCTTCAACCACCGTCTTCAATTTATTAAGCTATATTTCGTCGTATGATTATTAGAAATGGTTTTCAGATAGAAATCTGATCCCGGTCTTTTTGAAAAAATCAAAGCAATTTAAAAAAAATATGGATTATACCGGATCTTAATCAACTCAAGTCTCTTTTCACTTAAATTTGGTTAATTAAAACCTTCTTTTAAATTCTTGTACTTCAATAAAATCCATGTTTAATAAACTTATTAATCCAAACTTCATTCCTTCAAAATTTCATTAATCTTAACCAAAACTCTCTTCTGAATTCATGATCCAAATTTAAATCTCAATTAAAAAGATTTATTCCATAAATTAAACATATCCTTAAAAAAATCAAGAATTAGGCCAAGCTAAAACCGATTGATATCAAATATAAGGTTTGTATACAAATTCTATCAACTTATATCCAATACCAATTCTCGTAATCAACGAATATTATAAGCGCAATAATGATATAACATCTTTTAAATTCTTCATACAGTACATGTCTAAACCACGAAATTTCATATCAAATACCCAAAGATTATTTCTATCCAAACCCATTGAATTTGAACCATCTAATTTAATCAAAAGATTAAATCAAAACCATTTTGATATTAGATATTAGACAGATTGAAATTTTATCAACTCATATTTAATATCAATTCCTGTATTCAACCAATTCTATAAGCGGAATAATGGTATATCTACCTTTTAAATTTCTCAAATAGTATAAGTTCAGTCTACGGTGTTAATATCAAACATTTGAAGATTATTTCCAACTATACCCAATTAATTTATAGTTGGAAAACCTTAAATCTTGGTAAACTAGATTTACTTATAATGAATATGTTTAAGTGCTATATAAACTTCAAAAATATTTTATTAAATATCTGAAAATGATTTCTTAAGATTCAGATAATATTTAGTAGGATTAAAACTTTAAAACATACTATTTTCTAAAAAGAGTTAAAAAAAGTATTTCAAATAAGCTTGATTGATAAACATAACCATTTAATTATCCAAAACTTAATAATTCCAATTCAGATCACTTTTAAATAATTAATTTTTTATCAAAAAATCCACATTTTTAATAATTTTAACAAAGACGTTTTTTTCGGTTTCCAATTACGGTCACCGAACTACAAACCCAGGAATTTATTTGAAAATTGATTTGAACATAACTTGAAACCTATACATTGAAATTTGAAAATTCCTTTTTCATTTGAAAACTACTATCATTAGAAAGTGAACATTTTTCACTTTACGTAAATCCAATTTAAATTGCATTAATTATAAGTGCTTGAAGTTTACAGTCGAAATTTGCGAACTACCACAACGCGAGTAGTACTATTCAGACCATATTACAGATTTGGATAAAAATTCATCTGATTAACTTCTATATGATTATAAACTTTTATAAACATATATAAACTCATTTTAAACAATATTTTCAAAAAAAATCACTTCAAATCCAATTTTAAATCAAAATTGAATATTATAATATTACTATATTAATAAACTGTTATTATTTTTCAAAATGTAATATTTTGAACCTCAAACTTTGAAGAAACCAAATTTAATATTATATAATACTATTGGAATCACTGGTTTGAGTTTAAACCATCACTTATATATAAAACTCAAATTCATTTGAAATTCACTATTCAAAATCGATTTCAAAATTGAACTAGCCATTCATAGTCAAAATTGTTTTCAAATACGTTTTCACCTTTACAAAAATTATTTGTACATACTCTAATTTTATATCCAAACCATTTCGGATATCAAATTCCAAACTTCATTTTTTAACCTTATTTCCCGTATTAAATTAATACGAAAACCGTTTATATTTCCAAATGGGAAAGAGACTTAACTAATCACCTATATAAATCCATAATTAAGGTGTGATAGGCATGTGATGATATACAGAAAACAATAACAATCACATGCACATCCATAACAATCATTGGCAGTATCATCAAATAAATATTATCGACTATGTGGAAGCATTACGGTAGTCAATTCTTAGCAGTGTATAAGTGTTGCTAACTATACAACCATTCATCCAACACTACATATATATATATATATATATTTAATGACTATATATATATATATATATAAACAAGTGTGTAGAGTTTCTCACCGGCATTTTTTCTCCTTCTAACTTCACGATAGGAGAGCCTAGCTAATTGATATCGCTCCTGAACGGACAGTATTCCCACATAGACTTCTTCAACAATATTATATGTATATTATAGGAAGGAAGAGGGGGTAGGTAGTGGACGAACTTGGGGGTGGGGGTTGGAATAGTGTACATAGGTGGTTGAGGTCGGACGTGGGTGGCCGAGTGGTGGGGGAGCTTGGCCGAGCAAAGGAAGAAGTTGGGGAGAGGTTTTGGTCGGAGGAGGAGGGGGTGTAGGAGGTGGGAATTAGGCCAGAGGTGGGGGAGGTGGTAGGCCGGAGGGAGGGCCATGGATGGAAGTTCTTAGGCCGAGTAGGAGAGGCAAAGAAAGGGGATAATGAGGGGAGGAACGCTTAGGAAATGGAGGAAGAGAGTAAGAAGTGGGATGGTATGAAATGGAGAGGGTTTAGGCTCCTTATATAACCTTCATCATGGGTAAAAATGAAAAAACAATAAAGGACACATGTCCAAAACCACCCATGCATGAAAACCACTTTAAAAGGAAACCATGTATGGTATTATTTAGTGACACTTTTCCATTACCTAAAAGTGTTGCAAATTTGAAACACCTTATGTATGTTACAAAATTTCAATTCTAGGTTACCGTTTAACCATTTTAGCAACCGACGACTAATATTATCAAATCTCGACGATGTTCACTAACAAGTTTAATAATTAAAAATACTTTTTTACTTTATAATCTATATTTGAAATTCTTATATATATATATATATATATCAATGACAAAAAGACCTAACAAAAACAATTTTATTAATACGTACTTAGAAAATTTGTTATAACAAAAATCAAAAAATTCTTTACAAAATTATAACTTTATATTAAATGTCCATTTTTATTACTTAAACCAAAATCTATATTAAGCCAAATTCATATTCAATCCAATTTAAATTAATCTTATAATATTCTAAATAATAGTTTTTAAATTGGTCAAAAATCTGGATTGTTACAAACGTAATGTGGTGGTGGATGCTTGGAGCAGATGTAACGTGGCGTTGAGTTTTCTTTTTCTTAAGTGGAGCCATTTGGACTATATTTCTATTGTTAGTTTCAGACCTTCATCAAAGATCCTTCGAGATAAATAACCCTTAATGTTCAGTTAACCTTGTTGGAGCATATTTGGTCATGCTAGAGAGAGGATGGTGAGTTAGTGGATATTTTAGATAGAATCAATGGAGGTGAGTCATCAGGACATTCAGGCGCTATGCGATATACTCTAGAGGATGGATGAAAAGAGATGGTAGGCTTTGTGTTCCTTGCAGTGTAGATTTGGTGGACGCAGTGTTAGAAAATTCTCATCATTCTCGGATGATCATTCACCTCGGTGGAGATATGATGTACTGAGATATGAAGAGGTGGTCTTTTGTCCAGAATGAAGAAGAATGTAGGAGAACATGAGGGAATGGAACAAGAAAGCCCAGAGGATTGCTTCAACTGCTAGATATCCTACAAAAGAAGTGGAAGAGCATCTTTATGGACTTTATAGCCGGATTACTCGGATCTTGAAGAAGGAATGAGAGCATTTGGATCATTGTCAATAAATTAACTAAGTATGCTCATTCCACAACTGTTAGTATGAGGAAAGCAGTGTCTTTTGTGTCATTATATGTAAGGGAGATCATTAGACGTCATGGAGTTCCTACTTATATATGCAACGATCGAGACTCGCTTTTACCAATGATCTTTGGAGAATTCTTCAGGATGCTTTAGGAAATGAACTAAACCTAAGTATGATATATGACCCATAGAAAGGTAGACAAATGGGAAGGATGAATAAGATTTTAGAGGACTTACTAATAATGTGCATTTTAGACTTTGGAGGTTCTTGGGAGGAGCATTTTCCACCAGTTAAATTTTAATATAATAGGAAGTACTATGGAAATATAGGAATGATGGTAGACCTTATAGATCTTTATTGGTGGTATACAAAAAATAGATTTATTCTTGGACCTGATATAATGAGGGACATGATTGAGAAAGTGGATTTGATTCGGAAGAGATTATGGATGGATCAAGCCGGAAAAAAAAATATGCTGATAGGATACGGTTTGAGTTAGAGTTTGGAATGGGAGATATGTTATTTGTCAAGGATTAGCCTTTGAGGTAAATGATGAGATTTAGATCGACAGGGAAGCTAGAACCGATCTTTGTAGGACCCTTTCCTATTTTGGCAAGGATTTGGAAGTTGGGCTATATAATGGAACTTCCAAAGAAGTTGACCATCGTGCAAAATATTTTCCATGTTTCACATTTTAAAAAATGTTTCATGATTTCACAACCATTGTGGAGCCTAGTTAACTGGAGGAAGTAGATGTGGAGTGCAAGTTACTTATTTGTCATGTACATACCTACATACTAAGACATGATATCAAGTGACTTTGTAACAAGGTAATTTGTTTTTTCAAAGTTCAACGGGGAGAGGACTCACTTGGGGATACATGAGAACTCAAGGATGTGACTAAGCTTATTACCTACATTTTTCTAATGGTGAAATTCGAATATCAAATCTTAAGCTATTATTTAGTTAGGATCTTTGTGTAAACCTAGCGGGAAGTATAGTTCTTTAGGCCTAAGACCTATAGTTGTTAGAGATGGCTGTAAACATGTATTTAGGACATTTTGTGAATGGTGGGTGCAAATGGTTGCAAGTGGATACTAATGGATGCGAGTTGTTGTATTTCATATATTAGAATTGGCACCAAAAAGGATGATCAATCAAGTGTGTACTTGCATGTTCACACCATATGGGCATGAGTGTTTAATTCTTTCTTTATGATTATTATATATATGGATTTCAAGCATATGAATAATTGTTGAAGAACATGTATATATTACAATATATCACTTGGATTTACACATGTTTGGATGCATGACATAAGAAAACTTGCATGAACTGGAGGTCAAACAAATCATTGGAATACTGACTACTATTTTGCTTTAAATGTGTTCATCTGCACTTTATAATCGCATAAAAGAATAAATGCAATGGAATTTTAAGGACAATGATTGGTATGGAAGATGTATGAGTAGACAGATATGGATGTTAATTTTTAATTAATTTTTCTATCCTTAAAGATTCTGAGGACGAAATCATTTAATGGTAGAGAATGTAACACCCCATGAACTTATACGTAATAATTTATTAATGTCAACAGTGAATTAAAAGTAATCATTTCACAAACATTCAAACTCGACTTCAAGGGCTTCATCATTATGTCCGTAGTGATTTTTTGGATAATTTTCATATATAAATTGTCGTGATTCAAGTTGGTATGGAGGAAACATGAGGAAGAGAAGATCTAAATTTTAAAATTAAATAATAGTAATAATAAGTAAATCATATGGGACTATTCTTAGGGGAAGTTAATCGCTCTCTGGTATGGTTGATCATGGTTATGGTTCAAGATGAGTTTTGAGGCATGTGTGAGTTGAATTAAGACACTACTGTGGTCAGATGCAGACTGGATATGGTCATTATTTTAGGTGATATCTGTCGTGTGCTTAAATGATGAGATTTCCTCCGCGAGTGTGTGAGCAGCCCGATGACCATTATGATATGTTCTAATGGATGGATTTTTAGGGGTGTTAGGATCCAACGGGTAAGCTGAATGAGTGACGTGTTTATATAAATTTAGCCTAGTGTTAATCTAATAGTAATAAGACCTTAAGTAATGTTATAAATAAACCCTAATTTTAACCCTAGTACCTTATTATCTCTTCACATAAACTAATATTTCTACTTCTTCTTCTTTTACACAAAATTATTTACTCTTGTAAGATTAAATTAAATAAAGAAAAAATGTCAAATTAGGGAGGATATTCACAAAATGGGAAAAGCTAAAGGGAGCATATGTTGATAGAGATTAGGCTTCCAGGGTAATCCCATACCTATTTAACACATAATGGAAAAAGTGTTTTACTTCGAAAGCTGTTAAAACCGGGGATTCACTTCTTTTAAGGGAAACAATTGTATTGCCTTTACTTTGAAGACTGGCATCGCTCTTTTCCCCTTCGATGTTGCATAATTGTTTCAAGCTTCCTACATCACTTTATTTCACTTTGTATAGCATGGTTACATTGATTCCTCAGTTGAACAAATCACAATCGCCTTATTGCCATAGAACCATGCCACTTTTCAATATGATTAAATCATGTCGCCTTCAATTCTTGAATATATGATTCACTTTGAAAACAAAGCTCTTGAAAGAACTATCAAGGCCGCAGCCGAAATTTCCAAGGCTAGAGCAAATTGGACGAAGACATGCAAAGCACATTGGAGAAGCCAAAGCAATGCGACCAAAGCATCTAGAGCTAAAGCTGAAACAAGCTACAGAGATGAAGAAAGCCCAAACTTGCATCAATAAATAAAGATGAGGTGGCACTGATCAAGTGACCAAAAAATTCTATTCTCATTCTCTACATTTTTAATTTTTCATAACACTAAATGGAATTAGGGACAATTTGTCAAGATTGATCTGAGGACTTATACTTGAACAATTGTACTTACATAACATATTAATGATATTATAGACATTTGGACTAACCTTGCATATGCATTGCATACTTGACTTATTTGGATATAGAATATTGCATAATTAAGTATATAATATGATTTGAATCCAATCACTTTACATGAACTATATTGTTTCGGGTGAACTTATTTAGATCGATTCATATAGACTTGGGTCAAACTTATATCCAAATAACTCAGCTTGGATCCTCTAAATGAGGCTTCTACTGCTAACTTGATCTTAACCATCTGAAATTGAAGCAAGAACTTGAATTTGGAATACTAACTCTACTTCAAGTTGAGCATAAGACCTGAACATTTGGCTCTGTAATTGCTATTTGAAGTGTGAACAAAGAAATTCGTTAACATTTTTAGTATTAGAAGGAGAGTTTGAACCTTCGTTTTGTTGAACCACCCTTACTTGCATAACTAAGGTTTAGAAGAATTACCCACCATGCATACACCTTCTTATTTCCAATTTCAACTTAGTCTCCTAAGAATTACTATTAGGTCAGAACAAGGGTCAAGTAAACAGGAGATAGTGGAACCACTTTCCCAACATCAAATTACAAATGACATCTGAGAGCACAAAGAGAAAGTATTAAGATTGAAGGAATGATGCATCATGAAATTCAAGAAAAGGATCTTGAATCCTTATAATCCTGATAAATGGAGCATCAACCCATTTCAAGTAGGACCAACCCCAGTTTTAGCCTACAAAAAGCAATGTAGTAAAATTGACTCTTTTCCAAAGATAAGGCACAAAATTCAACGAAAAGCAATAAGAACAATCTTGGAAAGAAAATTTGAAAAATATTTCAAATAACTAGATTTAAAATGGAAATCTTCTCTTGATCGATGTCATAAGTTTCAAAATTTCTTAAAGAGGAAGGTCATTGATGGTAAGATTAATGTTAGCTCTAAAAAGATAAAACATCAAATCAAAGAAAGCCTCAAAGTCTTAGTCTCTAAAAGAAAGTCTTTTGATTATTTTTTACGAGAACATCTGTTTCTTGACTAAAGATCATTTTAACTATTGGTCGTCAACAAAAAAACGTCTAGAAAATAAAATGAATCATAAGTGAACTTATTGTCATTATCACTGTTCTAGTAGACACAATACTAGTTAATGCCGAGCTCTAGAAGGGGTCATCAATTACTTTTTAAGGAAAGGAAATATACAAGAATAAAGTTTTATCACCATGATCAAGAGGAATAAGGTATATTCAAAGTCCTCAGCACTTTCAAGGCACATTTAAGAGCAAGAAAGTCTCTAGCATATCCAAAGCAACAAGTCATTGACACTTCAGGCGCAATCCTAGGCACGTCTCAAGAAATAAAGGTTTAGCGGCATCTACATGGCCTCGTTAAATCACCTCCTAGAGGGAGGAAGTTTTTGATCTTCCTCAAGTGGATGTCCTGCCATATCCAGGCACGTTCTAGAAGGAGGAAGTCCTTGACCTGCCTCAAGGCGAAGTCCTAGCAAATCTAGGCATTACCTAGGGGGAGAAAAACATCAGCACATCCAAGGAGCAAGATCTAAGAAATGCCCACATAACTTCAATAAAGCAACTATCAAAGCGAGGAAGAACATCAATCTATCACCGCTAGATAAGAGTCTCTAAACATCAATCAAACAATAATCTAGGCTTATCAAACAACAAAGATTAAGTATAAATTTCAGGTTCTATTATTGGGATTCTGGACTCTTATGATTGGATTTCTGGATTCATATTATTGGATTTTTTGGTCTTATGATTTTCAGGACCTCAATTATTACCAGATATGAGTCTGGTCTTCTACTATTATCACTAGATATGTTATACTAGTTATTTGGATTTCTAGCCTTGTATTATTGATTTCTAATCTAATACCATCTCGTTTTCGAATTTCTCCACTGTTGATGGATTTTATGACACCCCACACTGTTTAACACACTCTAAACGAGCCATGTTAAGAAATGTGGAGCATCTAGGTATAATAAAACTATCATAGAGACTAAGATCCACAAGATAGGAAAATAAACACAATGGAAACATTTCAAAAGTAAAACAATCTTTGTTATTTGAAAATCTAGTTTTTTATTCAAATTGTATCATAACATCACAGATGTTACATACTCTTAGTCTCAAATGCCAAACCATATTCTCCTCTTAAGCACCAATCTAGACCAAAATAGTTATAATGACATGTAGTAAAAGAAAATACATTGATAGAAAGAAAATAAGAACTCCGTGACGAGTTACCTAAGCTTCCTTTATCAATTTATATCCTATGAGGCTAACGAGGAAAATAATAATAATGGAGAATGGGTCAAACATAGAGTCTGGTGAATGGAAGCGATTATTAAAAAATTAAGCTATTAAGAGATAGTAGTTCTTATGTTACAAGGATAATATCTTTGTGCACAATATAAGGAGATTGTTGAGATCATTAGACTATTTGCAAATTTAGTTGCTATAGTCGAAGTATTAATAGAATTAATCCCCAATTCTACCCAACGATCGGCCTTTCCTATCTAATAACTAGCACAGTAGTATTCCCCTAAGAACCTGCTTGGACGTGAAACCACGCCAAACGAATCAACATGCGTCGACCCACCAGTTGAACATTTATATAGCGCTTGGACACAGTAGCGAATTATTTATCTTAATTGATACACTCACGCTCGGTCATCACCGATATACACTAACTATCTCCCCCAATTAATTACTTATCTACCCTAAACAGTATGGCATGCCTAATCTTTGTCCCAAGGACGTGAGATCTCAGTCTCCTGGCCTAAATAGTATGTTGCAAGTACGAATCCTAAGAAACAATATTCTAATTATGTCCCTCCCCATCTCAGTCCCAAGGACCTGAGATCTCAGTCTCCCAACCTAAATTTTATTTATTGACTCGATCTCCCAATTGAGTCTAACATATTGCCTCAATCATATAACCTGGGTCTTTCCTATGATATTCTTCTTTTTCCAAGACAAATTTCTAATATTGTAACAGATTTTATTTTTTTCTTCTTATTCATTTTATTATGATGTTCTAACTTCCTAAGACATTTTTCAATATCATAATAGGTCTTTTCCTTCTTCTACCTTTTTATCATAACGCGTGTTATAATTTAATAGTAAGTCCCCAAGGTATGCTCTTTTTCAGTCTATTTTCTTTTTATTTCAGATCTACATGTTTTACGAACTATTAATCTTTTCTGTAAATTCAACCCATTACCTTTGTATCACAGATTTAAATGTTTTAAAGTATTTTTTTTGTAAATTTAGTGTTTTCCTATTTAATACATATTTTGTAAAAATTGCTCCCTTTTCTTTATTTTTGACGTAAGTCAAAAGATTAGATTTGCTTTCAAAACAACATTTATAAAAACATTAAATACGTTGATATGTACAAAAGAAATGCAGATAACTGTAAAAAAATTGTAAAAATAAAAATAAAAAAATATAAAGTAAAGGCTGAAAATATATTTATATTGTAAACAAATTATAAAAAATAAAAATGTAAATTACAACTATTTGCAATCCTATTATTTTAATTATTCACTCATTTGTCGTCCAAAGATGAATCTCGTTGTCCTCTCTGATCCTTATATCCTAGGCCTTCTAATATTTCTTAATTTATGTTCTTTCAGAAATATTTGGTTTTTAGATTCCACCTTAGTAAATAAGGAACTGAAGAGGAAGAAGAATTAAGTGAATAGAAATGGTTATAATAGGGTCCAATTTATAGGTGTGTTACAGGATCTCAAAATGTAGGATTAGCTTGATTGGATTTGAGCTGGACATGTCATAGGCAATATTATAAGCTTTGGATTCAAAAATTAACATCCCAAATTTCATAAAATTAGATTTTAAGAAGTTCGGCACGTACTTGGATATTTTATTGTCCAAGTCGAAATGAGGGTCGACTTTCCCCATGGGGGTCGATCGCATGGTCGACCTGCCTCTATGACGAATCGACCTATGATGGGTATTTTTTTTCTTTTTATTAAATTTATGAACTTGATTTCTAATTTACAATCCTTTTATAATTATTTCATTTGGAATCCAAATTTAACAAGTTATATATGGAAATTGTCCAAAAAATTGCCATGGACTCAACGGTGCCATCCTTTGTAGCCAAATTCGGATAATTTCACAAATTTGTTTTACTATTTAATTAGTTTCTTAATTAATCTTTATTACTTAAATATCAATGTATTACATTCTCCCATCCTTTAAGGATTTCTTCACCAAATATTCAAGGATGAAAAAATGTAATAAACAACCATTATCAAAGTCTGCACCCATCTACTCAACCATCATCCACTGCATCCATTGTCCTTAGGATTTCTAATGTAATTTACGTTATTGTGCAATTGTATTGTGTATATGTCCTTATCCAATGCAAAAGACTAGGCAGTCAAATGACTCAGTCGACTCCTGTTTATGAAAATATGTTCGTGATATGCAACCAAATGTATGCAAAAATCTTAATAATGTCTAATAGTTCTATATGCTTGCTACAACTATCATCCATATACAACATCCAAATGTTAAACATTCATTTATAATAGCCATGGAATAAAAAAATGCAATACACATTTATATACATATGCTTATGACTTAACTGGCCGATATTTAAAAGACAAGAGTGTCTAATGTGTGTATATGCGTCCATTTGTATCCACCATCAAACATTTGCAACCACTTGCATCCATCACATATAACATGTTTTAGTAATTTGTTTTCCAACAAGCCTTACCATCCATAAGCTTAACCCCGAAAATCTATCCACCCAAAGGGTAGTACAGAAAGATCCATGTCAAAGGAAAAGCTTAAGATAGAAAATTTTAAAGGCATACCGTCGAAAAGATAAGGATAATTGGTACACATCTTATCCTCTGCCTCTCAAGTCGATTCCTCCACGTTTTATCCCCATTGTACCTTCATGGATCGAACCTTTTAATTCCTCAATTCCTTAACATCGTGCCCTATGATTCGAGTTGGAATGCAATGGACTGACGCTTCTCTCTGGATCTCAATCTCTTCAAGCTTGCTAAGTTCTACTACCTCTGTTGAATGATCATGCAAGCACTTCCTCAAGTACGAGACATAAAAGATACTTCATAAGTTTATCTGGTAGCTTTACCCTATAATCCATCTTCCCTACTCTTCCAATTACGAGGAAAGGTCCTACAAATATGGAAACGAGTTTTCCAACAGATCCAAATTTCATTACATTCCTTAGTGTGACACTTTGATAAAGACAAAAATCTCCAACTTCAAACTCAGTATTCGTCCTTCTCTTGTCATCATATAACTTCAACCTATCTTGGGTCGCCTTCATTCTCTTTCTAATCAAATTGATCATTTTCAAAGTCTCTCTAATTATGTAGGGTCCAAGTAGGAGTCGAAATGTGCATTTATACATCTTGTTTCATGCTATTCCAAAAGAGAACTCTTTTCATACCCTTATACATCATATCACCACTGAGATGGATGGTCATCTGTGAATGGTGTGCCTTTGATAATACCGCACTCACCAAACCAGTGGTATGAGGAATACATAACTTCCCATCTCTCCTATGTCATCCTTTGGAATCGATGGAATGACGTTGAAGATGCCCTGAACCTCTTCTTTGCTAATCCAATCTATACCATATCCTCCCTATGTCTTGAGCTACTATGATCAATGAAGGTAGGTAGAATCTCAAATGCTACCAACAATCCGAAAGTGAAATAAACAGAGGGCTTAAAATCGAGGATAACAATAAACATCAAACTTTCCCACTCTACGAATAAAGGACTTAAGAATGCTCTCTTTCGACTTAATGCATTCACAACCACATTCCCCTTACTGAGGATATAAGAAATCTCAAAATTGTAGGATGCCAAGAACTCCACCACCGATGCTGTCTTAATTTCATATTCATTTAGGGAAACATTTATTTCAATGACTTTTGGTCCATGAATAGATCAAACCACTCACTAAGAAGATAGCATCTCCAAGACTTGAGTGCAAATACAATAGTGGCTAATTCCGAGTTGTAGGTACGATAGTTTCTCTCATAGTTTTTCAAGTGCATACTTCAATAGCTAATTGCTCGCCCTTCACTACGCCTTAGATGGCATATCGCAACGAAAACTCATGGTGATGCTAGCTACAATGTTGCCATTGCTATGCTGTTTTTTGTCTGTTGCAACGCACGCTTTAATGTGTTAACATATGTATTAGCAGGATGTTGCAGTAGATCTAGATATATTCTAATTGAAAAAATACACCTCAACGATCCACACCTTTAGGTAAAACAAAATCTTACTCGTCCATCCACCCTGTCAATCCACACCTCAGTTAAATCTATTTCCCCCCTTTATTTTCATTTCCTCGCTTTTTTTCAGAACGTTCTCTACCCCCAAATTCCCAAAATCAATCCGATACCTAAATTTCCAAAATCAGTCTAATCTCAAAACCCTATCGAATATTTTCAAGTCACGAAACCCATAATCACGCCCAAATCGAAACATTGTTCCACGCTGGATGAATGGAACTGTTAGTGAATTTCATTGATCCTAAATTTTCAAAATCACCGATCCCTAATTTCAATTACATGGCTTCTCATTGCTTCATTTCCCAACCGCTTTCTGCAAAATCTTAAAATTGACATAACAAACAACTAATTGGTTCTGGGGCTGGTGTTTTGGGAATCTTCGTGTAATTTGTTGTTTTGAAAAAAAAAACGACCAAAAAGCTAAATCGAAGGTATTTCTCTCAGATTTCCTTAATTGGTAGGAATTTCATTGATCCTAAAGATGATCAGTTAATTGTTTCTCTGATTAAGTTTCATTTAACACTGTATGAGTTGTTTTCGATTGTTAAATCTTAATATCCATGCAGTGTGCCTACTCTTGAGTCACTAGGTACTTTAATCAAAGCCTGCCCATTTTATAATAAGAAAGAGGAAAGGAAAAACTAGAAGGAAAATTATCCTACCCAGTAAGACTTAAATCCCTACTTTTATGTTTCCAAACGTCTAAATATTCCAAATATACTGCCCATTTATATTTGTTGCCAAATTATTTATTATTATTTAATCCATACTAACCTACCGTTGTCGCATGCCATCATAGTTTTTAGGCAAAGTCTACCCCGTTTATAGTTGCAGCTACTACTTGGCACTATGGCAAGACTGCAGACGAGTGATTTATTGCCCAGCTATCTAAAAACATGTTAGATATTATTTGATGGAATAAGCAACGATAATACTAAGCTCTTATTAAGAAGCAAAGTTCTTCGTTATCTGAATGGCAGGTTTTACTCTTTGTTTGTATATGTTGGTACTCCAATCCCATTGTAAAAACATATGTAAGATCATTTTTGTGTGATAGTGCGTTAGTTATATTTCCTCTGCTAATTTCTTTAGATAGTGTACTAGTATATGTGCATCAAATGTGTCGATGACTGACCGGCACCAGACTGAAATTTTCATTCCTTGATAATTGTCTATTGTTAAAAGTTTGAGAATGAGTCTGGTACAACTGCACCTTTTGGTTTAACTCCTCATTTTGTCTTTTCTTTTAATCTAAGGCGCACAATGTGGATCATTTTGAAACATTTAACATATTTAAGATGTTGAATCTTATATTTCCTATTATAACAATTATTCTAACCAACCGTTATCCAACCGTGAAGTGCATTTTGAATTTTAATATTGAACTCACTAGCATGATTTTAGTTCTTGAAGTACATGTTGCTTCCTTTGCATCATTTGTGGTTTGATTGGATCCAGTGCTTCAAATGTTTGCAGTGTTATGCACTATTATTCTTTTGAATGTATATAGTTTAATGCATCTTGCATGAATAGATTTTAGGAAGCGATAAAGAATCTTTGGTTATTTCTTGCACCTCAAAGACTACTAATGCTGGACAAATTACTTCAAAATTACATGTCATCGAACTTGGTGCCTAGCCAGATAACGCTCACTCATGTTTTATTCACTTAAATAAAAAAATAAACGTAGCACACCAATATTATTTGCATTATTAGTATTGTTGAAAGTATTAATCTCTCGCTGACTCTTTAGACATGTCCAGATATAGCAGTAAATTTTGTTATAAATGTTATCTCTTTGTGGTCAAAAGATGAATTACAGAATGATTGCCAGTCATCCTAAAATTGTATGAAGAAATATGTCAGTTTGATATAAAGAATTATTGTAGCTTAACAGCCTAATCGAATAATTGACATGCAGTCTTCATTTATAACAAGTCTATCAATGCAGTTGTACGCTAATCATTCATGATAATAATTTTCAGGTAAGCTTGGGTTTACCAAAAAGCAAGCTGACTTATGTTTCCCACCTGATTTTGCCGATGATTTCCCTGTAGCTATGCCGGTAACATGCCTTATCAAAATTTTAGATTTTTATGAATTATAAACAATTGTGTAACACACTTTCAAATTCTTGTACAGATCTCTCACAAAATATGGTTTGATATATGTCATCACAAAGCTTGGTCTTTTGTTTATCTATTATTTAGAGAAAGCTACTGCTGTCTACAGAACCGGATCAATCCAGATCCTATATTCTTAACAGCGGAAGCTTCATCAATTGGTGGGTTTTATGCTATTAACCGGAGAGGCCAGGTTCTACTCGCTAATGTAAATGAAGCAACCATTATTCCATTCATCAGTGGACAGGTAAATATTTTCTATTTATCTTTTCCTTCCCACTATTACTTTAGAAAATGTCATATAATATCTTTGGCAAATGTGGAAGCTGAACAATTTGGAACTTGCTGTTAATCTTGCCAAATGAGTAAACCTACCTGGAGCAGAGAATTTGGTAAATAATACTTCATGCTTTGTGCATGTGTGCATATCGTTGTGCATGCGCATCAATGAAGATCGAACAGCTATCCTGTGAAGCTATCCTGTGAAGCTCATTGACTACAGCTTTGGTTCCGGATGTGCACACAATTGCTGCTCATGGTACTTATTTTTCCTTATATTATATATTGTTTCATTTTTGGCTCTTGCTTACCGAGTTAATTCATCAACAAAAGATAACAAGTGACTCTTCAGAAGCCTAATTAATTCATCGCATGCGTAGTATAAATTTGGGGCAATGTGTGTATGCACTTGGTTACCAAGTTGATTCTCATTTGAACATTAAATTTAATGGTTTAGCTTCGGAGGAGTTGTGCTTTTTCTTGCTTATGGTTGTATATATGAGTCTGTATATGAGTGAATCGAGTGACAATGTTGTGAGGGTTGTATGTAAATATGAAATATACCAGTGAATGTACAATAGTGGAGTTCAAAAAATTTGTACCATTTAAAATGTTGAAATAAAATTTTTATTTGAATAAAATACTGTGTTATAATAGTATTTATTATAATATTATGAAATCTTTGATTAATAGCAGCTGACGTGTAATTACTTTTAGCAGTTGTAAAACAAAATTTAACAACTGCTAGAAACAGTTGTAAAAAAAGTTGACTTTATTACGATTGCCAACTGTACTAGACATATTACAACTGTTTTTGACAGTTGTGAAAGGGTATTTTTTTGTTCTAGTGGTACTTGTAGCAACGCCTATACCGATATTGCCATAGGGTCGCAAAGGTGTTGCACTTGACTCTAAGGCAATGCGGCAAAAGGCAACCCAAAAAAAGTGTTGCCACAGACCTATAGTAACACTTTTTGGCACCTAGTGCGTCATTTCTCCAGGGTTGCCGTAGGCCATCTATGGCGTAGTGCTTCTTGCATCAAAACAACAACTAGGCTAGAACACAACATTAGTGTAAATTGTAAAAGACATAGTACATTAGAAAATACTAACACTAGTGCACTGGTAAGGGCTCTTTTAAGCTTCCTAAAAGAATCTTCGTAATCATCATCCCTAACAAAAGCTAGATTCTCCTTGGTAAGATAGTTTAGTGATACCGAAACCTTTATTAAACTTCTGGTAGTTACCCGCCAAACCAAGAGAACTTTTGACCTTGGTAGCATTCTTAGGGGTTTTGCAGTCTAGTATCACCACCACCTTAGCGGGATTTGTAGACAGACCCTCTATGGAGACTATACACCCTAAGAAACATGCCTTTTTCCTCCAAAATTGGCATTTCAAAAAATTTGCCCTTAGCATATACACTCGGAGAGTGCGGAGAACCGCTTTCAAGTGCATGGCATGCTTCTCCTTATTCTTTGAGAAAACCAGAATGACATCAACAAAAACCACAACAAACTTATTTAGCTCATCTCGGAAAACCCTACTCATTATATCCATAAAATATGTCGGGGAATTGGTTAGCCTAAAAAGCATAATCATAAACCCAAAGAATCCATTTGGTTCCTAAAAAGCTATTTTATCTACACTGTCCTCCGTTATGATAAGCTGATCAAACCCAGTGGCTAAATCCAACTATGAGACTACTATAGCTTCAATCAACTGGTCAAAGTGGTTGTCTATCCAAGGGAGAGGGTAATGGTTGTTCTTCGTGAGCTTATTTAATTCCCTGTAGTCAACATAAAGTCTAAGGGAACTATCAGCCTTTGTAGTGAAGACGACCGATGCCCCTACCCAGAGATACTACGTCTAATAAATCCTTTGTTCAAAATCTCACCTATCTACTTGTTCAACTCCTTCCTTTCCCTCGAAGCCATGTGTTTCACAGGTAATGCCAAAGGTTTGGCATTACCACAAAGATAAATCAAAAAATTGACCACTCTCTTAGGAGGTGGCCCTCTCACCTCCTGAAATACATTTGTGAAACCTCTATTTATGGGAACCGAACTAATGTCATCTAGAGATACATCAAGTAATGCTAGAAACTCAACATGACCGACTCTCTAGAGTCGCAAGAAATCTCTTGAGTTTGTCCCTGCAAGTCCTATCCTGACAACTCTTCATTTTGAAGTCTAAGGTAAACCCACAAGCCGCTAACCAATCCATCCTCAAAATTATTCCGTAACCCAAAAATTACAAAATGTATGCGCCACAGTCAAATTCTACCCCTAGAATCATAATCTTCGAACCTCAACATATCATGGATAAACATACCGATCCTCCTATGGGGTTTGAGACAACTACAAGATATAGGACTAGGGATATATATATATATATATATATATATATATATATATATATATATATATATGCAAACAATCTACAAGTGAACTAGAAATGAAGGAGCATGATGCTACCGAATCAAACATAGTGTGGATAGGAAAAACCAAAATAGAAACCAAATGTTACATGGTAACTTTTCTACCTTAATCCAGTCTGCCGCTATATGAGGGAAATGCCTGCAAAAACCTGAACATGAGCTAATCGGATGCCAGACCTCTGCATTACTCGGTCCTCTAAGGGAAAGTCCTACTATGACATCCTAGTTGCTCACATATGTAACACTTTCCCATCATCGGCGTGTTACTACAATCTGTAGCATAATGACCAACTACTCCACTATTTCGAAACCTCTCATCTTTTAGAATTTGGCCTTTTTTGGGGTCCCCCACTCTTCTTCTTATTACCACCTTTCTTGTTCTTCCACCAGCTTTATTCAGAACTGCTGCTTTTGGGGATTTCTTAACTTCTTCCTTGCCAACCTCTGACATGAAAGCCATCTTTGTTAGGGACTCAAATGTAGCTCTCATCAGTACATGAGTAAGTGCCAACCCTTGAAGGGGTTGGTTAGTCCCTTGGCGAACTTCAGTGCTTTCTTATGTTGATTGTTGATGAGCTCTAGATCAAATATTGATATCTCATTAAACGGGTTTATATATTCCTTAATTGACAAAGCTCTTTGTTTCAACTTGACAAGTCTTTCTAACTATATACCTTCCTCATCTTGAGGCAGAAATTTCCTTTGAATCTCTCTTAAAAACCTTTCCAACATAGCCCTCCAACCTCGGTCTCCATTACCTCCCACCAATAAGAAGCCTCTCCCTTGTACTATTAAGAGGCAAGCCGAACTCTCTCGCTATCTCCAAGTTGCATAAGGCCAAATATCTTCTTAGTGTCGCCAACCAAGTCGGATCCTCTACAAAAATCTCTTTCCCCAAAAGGCCTAACACCTAAATTGGAAAATCCATGCAAAGCTTGAAGAAATCAGCTATCGCTGGTGAACAAGCAGGGGATCCACATGCGGTGCTTGATCCTGCACATTCTCTTGTGGCTCTGCCGATGCCGTATCTTGGGCGAAACCAAGCAGAAATTGCGATGACATCTGGGAGATTAGGGGCGCCTTTCATTCTATGCAAGAGAATAGAGATTTTAGATTCCAAAGAATCAAATGAAGATTTTATTGGGTTTAAGGGGGTTTTTGTAAAACTTCTATTTGTTTTTCCAAAATACCTTTTTTTGAAAATCCATTTTATTTTCAAAATATTTTACATTTAAAATCATTTTTAAGGGATTTGCAACCTTAAGCTATGATACCAAATATGACACCCTACACCCCTTAACACACCTCAAATGAGTCATGTTTAGAAATGTGGAGAATTTAGGTATAATAAAACTATCATAGAGACTAAGATCTAAATGACATGAAAATAAAAAAACATGACATTTCAAAGAAAAAACAATCTTATTATTTAAAAATCCAGATTTTATTCAACACAAGTCATAACAACATAGATTCACGTACTCTCAGTCTCAAATGCCAAATCATCGTACAAAACAAATATCTCTCTCAGGTGCCAATCAAAATAAAAACAAACAAAATGACATAAAGTAGAATAAAATATATCAATATAACCAAAATAAGAACTCTAAGATGAGTCGCCCAAGCTACCTCAATCAATCTCTGCCCAGTTAGCTTATTGGGAGAGAAAAGAATAGAATGGAAAATGGACCATACATAGAATCTGGTGAATGGAAGTGATTACTAGAAATTTGAGCAATTAAGAGATAATAGGCTTGATAATAGTTCTAGTGTTACAAGGATAATGTGCATATGCACAACTTAAGGTGATTTCTGAGATTGCTAGATTGTCTACGCATTTACTTGTAACAATAGAAGTATTATTAGAATTAATCCCTGATTCTACCTAATGATCCACCTTTTCTACCTACCACATAATTAGCATGGTAGTATGCCCATGAGAACATGCTCAGACGTGAAACTGCACCAAACAATTCACTGTCCGCCGATCCACCAGTTGGTCATATATCTAACGTTTGGATGCAGTAGTGAAATAATTACTCTAATTGATGTACCTTACACTAGGTCATCGCCGGTACACACTAATTTTTTCTAATTAACCGCTTATATATCCTAATCAGCGTAATGTGCCTTATCTTAGTCCCAAGGACCTGAGATCTCAGTCTCCCAACCTGATTTTTATTCTGCCGGTATGGGTCATAACAAATAATATTCTAATTGTGCCATTTCCCATCTTATTCCCAAGGACCTAAGATCTCAACTTTCCGACCCGAATTTTATTTATTTACTCAGGCTTCCGGTCTGAGTCTAACTTATTGTCTCATTCCTATGACATGAGTCTTTCGTATGATATTCTACTTCCACCAAAACAAGTTTCTAATATTGTAATAGGCTTTATTCTTATTTATTTTATTATGATGTTCCAACCTCCCAAGATAGTTTTTGATACCATAATAGATCTTTTCCTTTTTTTACCTTTTTAATCATAATGCATCATAATTTACTTGTAAGTACCCATGACTTGCTCTTTTTTAGTCCATTTTCTTTATATTACAAATCCGCATGTTTTACGGATTTATGTATTTCTGTAAGTTCAATCCATTACCTTTTTATTATAGACCTACATGTTTTATAGTGTTTTCTACAAATTTAGTGTTTTCCTATTTAATCCATATTTCGTAAAATTGCTCACTTTTCATTATTTTTTCATATATGTTAAAGGATTAAATTTACTTTTCAAAATAATAGTTATAGAGATACTAACTATATCACCATGTACAAAACAAATATAGATAACTGTAATAAACTGGAAAAATAAGATTAACTATAAGAAAAGGCTGGATATATACTTTACTTTAAATAAATCAGAAAAATGTGAAATACAACTATTTATAATCATATTATTTTAAATATTCAAATCCTAAAATAATAACAACCTCTCGCCTATCGGTCAGGGCTGAAGCTCGCAGTCCACACCGATCCTCGTGTCTGAGGCCTTCTAATATTCTTATATTTATATTCTTCTTCCAAAAAATATTTAGTATTTAGGTCCCACCTCAGTTAAGACGGAACCTAAGAGGAAGTGGAATTAAGTGAATATAAATAGTTAAACTAGGGTTCAATTTATAGGTATGTTAGAGAATCTCAAATCATAGGATTGGCTTGATTATATTTGGGTTGAACATGTCATAGGCTCAAATCTAACATTCGAATTTAGAAATTAACGTCCCAGATTTCAGAAAATTAGATTTTAACAATTTCAGAACGTGCCAAGACATTTTATATCCAGGTCGAATGTAGGTCAATTAGTGCTCTGTGGAGGTTGACCTCCCGATTGACCTGCCCCCATGGCGGGTCGACCCATGACAGGTTTTTTTTTCTTTCCGTTTAGTTTCTGAACTTGATTTCTGATTTATGAATCTTGTTATAACTTTTTAATTCCAAATTCGAATTTAATAAGTTATATATGAAAATTATCCAAAAAATCTCCATGGAATCAACGTGCAATCATCGTAGCCAAATTCATATAATTTCACATATTTATTTTATTATTTAATTAAACATTTAATTAATATTTATTAATTAAATATTAGCGTATTACAGATTTACGGTCTTATATTATCATTGGATTTCTAAATTTCAGAATTTATAACCCTGAAATTTTGACCTTCCATTAACAAGCAAAATTTCTACTTTGCGATTATCTGTTATTGCCAAATTTAAATTTTTGTTATTCCATTTGGACTTTTGGACTCTTAATTTTCCATTCAAAATTTTAGTTCTTGGTTTCTGCTTGGGTAACTAATCCTTTGACTGTTTGGGGTTTGCTGTCTTATATTATTCCCGGATATAAAGTTCTAATTTTTCATCCTTTTCCATTTTCTACAAGAATTCTTGGTCATCCATTATGGCTTATGATTTCTTTTTGCTAATACCGAATATGGTTTTTAGGCCTCTATTATTAGTAGAAGAGTTATCTCAATATTGTATTACTTTGCAGACTTCTATTTTTTTCCCCTTTAAGTGTTCCATGCAAATTTATAAAAAGTTATAAGGCGAATGATTTTAACTATAGTTGTATTTGTAGGTAATCATCGTATTAAGATTATTTCTAAGGGTTTTTTAATATTTCAGGAAACATCACTGGTAACAAATTATTTACGACAAGTTCGTTACTATGTTATTAGCACAACTAAATTCTATAACATACCATGTCAGGACGTATGCATGACTCATTCATTATGAATATCTACAAAATTTCGTTGATTGACAAGTTCTTGAGCTGTTTATTTTTTAAAGTTTTAGCCTCAGGAGGGGGATCTATAATGTGATTTATAGACATTAATAAGATGTGTTTTATCATTTTCTCTTTCTTGCGAGAAGAATCAACATCGTATGTAAAGGAAATTTGAACTTCCATTGCCTTGTTGAGGACTTTACTTATCCCTTTTAGATCTTTAATTCTTAACTCCAACTTCTCTGTCTACCGAGTAAGGAAAAATCTATATTTAGTGTGATCTTCGTACTGGAAACACAAAATTTTGTTACATTCCAAAAAAGCGTTGTTCCATTTCTTAAGGAGATATCATATTATCTCAAAGTTATATTTTCGACACCAATATCCAATTGCATCATCAATAAGCTCTTTGGAGGGTGATGAAGTACATAAAATGAATTATTTCATGATAAGCAAGAACACTAGAATCACCCTACTCGCTATTAGTTTAGAGATTTGATATTGGCTTGTTTCCTTAGTAATCCACCTCTAAATCATTAATTTTCTAAAAAAGAGATGCAATTACAACATCAGTTGTTGTATCCTTGATCGAGGGATAAGATTGTAAGATCGCTGAATTTATTCTCTCAGGTAACTCTTCAATCCTTGTACTTTAGTTTTGATTCGTTTTTCAAAGTCCTCGAGCATTTTTTTGGTTTTCTCATAGTAGCCTTTTGTGTATAATAAAGATCATGCCATTTCTAGGCCTCGGGATTATCTGAAAAACAGTGGCTTAACGAAGATCTTTTCTTGATATCTTTTAAATTTTTTTCCATTACTGTTTTCAATCGAGTGATAACATCAGGACCAATACCAGTTAAAGTTGGTGATTTTCCTTAAGGAATAAAATAAGAAATAAAAACATTAAAAATAAAGGAAGAAGTTTCTCATTTAATCAACCAAAGTTCTTCATTTCGTCAATCGTACATATAATAGGTTCACTATAAATTTCAAGATCATGTTCATAAAGAATAAAAAAAAAGCTTATATTTTTTTACCACTTGAGAAATTAGTCTTACGATATAGCAAATTAGCTCGATAATTTTGAGTAAAATCAATGCGCTCACCTCTTTTCTTGTTTGAAAAGCAATATATACAGCTAGGAACAGTAGGTAATCTCTTGCAAATTTCAAAATAAACAGTATATACCTAGGGATAATCTAAAATAGAGGGGATGAAATAAAAAAGAATATAACCTAAGGACCTTTTTTCTGAGAGAACTTTGCAGCCATGGCTGCTCCTAATTCTTTTCTGAATCCGATTTTCTACGACAACCCTAATCAAAAAGGGGGATCATCATCTTCTTCTCCCCATCTTTCCTTCAGTCCTTCTAGCCTCCCTCGTTCCTCTCCTGATTTCATTGCAGATGAGGATGGTTTTACAATCATTCATAATCGCAAGAAAGGAACAAAATCTTATTCGAATTCAAAGGCTTCTGCTCATATTCGAAAAGGGGCAGGTAAATCCAGCGAATACCCATTCAAAGCAAAACAAAAGTCTTTTCTTGCTCCTAATGGTACACGGTTTCAGCCCAGAATTCAATCAGAAATACTCAAGAGCTTAGGCAGGTTACAAAGAATATTTTTTTCAAAAGATTCAAAGGCTTCTTCCTGGGCCGAAACGGTCAAGAATGGTGGTCAAGATTCAGATTTTGATCTGAACTTTATATCACCAGTGGAAACAATAGGCGAGGAGAAGATTATCATGGTAACAGAAGAGACTAGTATTCAAACTGAAGGAAAATGGGGGTTATCAATTGTTGCCTACATTTTTGGCAAAAGGCCACCTTATCATGATTTTAGGGCGTTTGTGGTTCATACTTGGAAGCCTACCAGATCCTTCGAGATTTTAATCGTGAAAATGGTTTTTTTATAATAATATTTACAAATTCAGTGAATGCGAGAAGCTTTTAAAAAGAGGGTCATATTTCATTAATGGCAAGTTGATCATTGTCAAGAAATGGACCAAGAAGTTATTTCTTGATCGAGACTTATTGAGTATCATGCCTGTTTGGATCAGACTCCCTGAGTTAAATTTAATACTATGGGACAAGGAGGTTTTCAGTACTCTAGCAAGTTTAGTTGGTGTTCCTCTTAAAATGGATGAGCAAACAACGAAAGAAACTCGCCTGAGTTATGCTCGCATTCTTGTTGAGATCAGTGCAGATGCTGAATTACCTAACGAGGCATCCATATACATGCATGATGAGGAAATCATTACGCAACATATTACATATGAATTGATTCCAGAGAAATGCAAGATCTGTAAATGCTTTGGACGCTCCCTAGAAAATTGTAAACACAACAAAGAATCAAGTGTTGATCCAAAAGAATTTACAAATCTTAATAGTACTTCTGATCATAATGATCCTAGAATCAATTCACATGATCCTTCTCCAAATATTCCCAATCCTGCACAAATATCGACACCCAACAATGCAAAAGCAATGAATATTGATACTTCTGCTACTCCAAATTCTGAATTGGGTAATTTCGATCTAAACTCATCACAACAAATACAAGGGTCTGTAAGCATTCATGAAAACTTGCAGACCGATGTTGCTCTAAGCAAAACTGATAAAGGCATCAAAGATGCATCCTCGGATTTTATAGAACAACACATTGCAAGAAGTGGAAATCTAAACAATTCAAAGGGGAACAAAACAACAGAGGTTATTGATTCCACCCCCCCTCCCCCAAGGAGGACCCAATTTTAGTTACAAATTTGGCAGATATCAACATGAAAGAAAAAGAGATTGACTGCAGCAATGTATTATCTGCTGATCCAATCTTCACTGATGCGAATCTGTTGGCTGCTGGACTTGCTCATGTTAAGTTCTCTTATGTTACTGATGAAAGTATTAAGAAGGCCGTTAATCATTCTTTAGTTGCCTCCAAGTCATCAAAACCTGCATCACTAATCAAAAGGAAGAAAAAAGCAAGGTTAAAAGCGTAACAGATATAGTTTCAGTAGAGGATATAGAGGATAATAAAGACCACGATTTCAGAAAATAAATAAATAAATAAATAAGAATACCAAATGAGAGAAATAACTAAAGCCATCAGATAATACCAGTTTTAAAAAGTGTGGCAAGTAGTTGGAGGTCAGAGTGGACAACGACAAGCACAGTGGTCCACCATAGCTGACAGATATCCTTTATTTTATATACTAATATATATATATATATATATATGGATATTATAACATGGATTATTAGGGGGCTTAATGCCTCTGAAAGGAAATTTGACCTTGCTAATTTTTTGTGTAAATATAAACCTAGCATTATAGGTTTAATTGAGCATAAGTTAAGTGATCAAAGGATTAATGATTTGAAAATCAGAAAATTTTCTAACTGGAACATCATCAATAACAATCTGATGGGAGGAAATGGTAGGATTATGGTTTTACATAATCCTATCATTTGGACTCTCGTCAGTTTTTTCACCGCACTTTCAAAAAAAAGGGTAGGCTTGTTTGAAGACTACTTTTGTTTATGCTTCCAATTTTGAAAATGATAGATTGAAGTTGTGGAAATGTATTGAGCAATTTAGCTATTCTATTAGCAGCCCTTGGTTATTAATTGGGGATTTTAATGTTGTTTTTCACAATTATGAAAAGAGAGGTGGCAACCCTATTCCCCATTCAAAACTTGAAAGAGTTGCCAATTTCATTTTAAAATCTAGTTTGATAGAACCCCCTATACTTGGTAATAAATTCACTTGGAAATCAGGTGAATTTAGAAACATTCATTGTAAACTAGATAGGGTTCTACTAAATCAAAAACTTATTAATCTCTTTTCTAATGTTAAGTGCAGTACTTTACCCCAAAATTCCACTGATCATACCCCCATTCAAGTGACTTTTTGTTTTAATAAAGGAATTTCACACAATTCTCCTTTCAAATTTGTAAGTGGTTAGGTATATAAGGATAAATACAAAGAGGTTGTTTCTAACAGCTTTAATAATAATTTATATGGCACTGCCCAATTCAAATTCAATAAAACTTTGCAGATTGCTAAAGCTAATCTAAAAAAATGGAATAATTCCAGGAGTAAGAATAACAAATGTAATTAGGGATGAGTGTGAATGACTCCAAAATGACTCAGATGTAAACTGCTCAAACAAGGATAAGGTAGACTCTTTTTTTAATGCACAGTCTAACCCTGTTAATACTCTTCATATTACTTCTGTTAACCTTAAATAGAAGGCCAAGGTTGATTGGTTAACATCAGGTGATGAAGCAAGCAAGTTTTTTTATACTAGAATGTCAAACAGAAGGAATAGGAATGATATAGGTAAAATCATTGATTCTAAGGGCAAAATAATTAATGAAGCCTCCCTCATTGAGAAAGAGGCTATTAATTATTTCTTCTCCTTATATAATTCATCTAGTTATCCTAATTCATTTCCTGACATTGAGTTTAAGTTTACTATTAACTGTAATAGTTCTAACATCCTGGATGCCCCTATTAGGCAAGATGAAATCGAAAACATTATTTTTAATGCTAACAATGACAAGAGTCCAGGCCTTGATGGTTTTGGTGCCAAATTTTACAAAACTCGCTGGGTTGAAATGCAAGCTGCTCTGTGTAATTCAATTACTGATTTTTTTTAATTCTGTAAACTGTTGAACAACACAAATCACATTTTTTTAACCTTTATTCCTAAAGTTGAAACATCATTGGGGCTGGATGATTATAGGCCAATTGCTTGTTGCAAGTTTATATATAAGATTATTTATTGTATCCTTTGTAATAGGTAGAAATGTTTTCTTGAATTTATTATTTCTGAAAATCAGAGTGCTTTTATCCCTAGGAGGTTAATTTCTGAAAATTCGTTATTAGCTCATGAGTTAATAAGGAATTTTAATGTTAAAAACAAAATCTCATGTGCAACAAAATAGATCTGCATAAAGCATTTGATAAAGTTTACAGAAATTTTATCATACGCATTATGCAGAAATTGGGATTTAATGGTAGGTTCTGTGCTCTGATTAAAGAATGCATTAGTAATGTGACCTACTTGGTTATGATTAATGGTTCCCCAAAAGGCTTCATTTATTGTTATGGAATACTTCTCCATGCAAATGGAAATGGAAGTGTTAAAGGGAAACACTAAACCTATTGACAGATTTAAGTCATACATTACTCACTTATTATATGCTGATGACATGCTTGTGTTTTTAAAGCTGATAGACATAGTGCTGAAGTAGTTTTCAAAATTTTGGAAAATATGGAAAAATTTGTTGATTTATCTGTTAATTCAAATAAGAGCAAAATTTATTTTAGTAAGGATGTTTCACATAAGAATGAAATTTGCATCTCCTGAAATTTAAAGAAGGAAAACTTCCTATTAAATATATTGGCCTTCCTTTAAGTATTAATCAGATTAGTGAAAGGGGATGTTCTAGATTATTTGACATTATTCAAGGTAAGCTAGAAGGTTGGTTTAGTAAACTGTTGTCTCTAGCTGGTAGAATGGAACTCACTCACACAACCATCACTGCAGTTATCATTTATTGGATACAAGCACACAACATCGCTAGCAATGCCATTCAAAAAATTGAGAAAATGTGTTCAAATTTTATTTGGAAAGACAAGCAGCACAAAATTGCTTGGGATAAAGTATGTAAGCCTAAAATATTTGGTGGGCTTGGGCTTAGAAATATTAGAGATCTTTCTGATGTCTATAAGTTAAAATTATTTTGGAAATTCACGGATGGTAAATCATTATGAGCTAGATGGATGAGGGCCAAATACTTAAAAAATAAAAAAAAATAAACTGTTAGAAAAGAAAATCATCATTCTTATGTTTGGAAAAACATATTAGGTTGCAGGGATGTGGGGAGAAAGCTTATTGAAAGAAAAATTAAAGATGGTAGTCAAACTAACTTGTGGTTTGACCCATGGATTTGTGGGAATTCTCTTATAAATCTTCTTGGTTGGAATAATTTATATATATTAGGGGGGGTTAACAATAAAGTCCAGAAAATTATCTCTAAAAATTGTTGGAGCTTTCAAAATTGTCTTGCTGCTAATATTTTTCATAATGCAATCATGGATATTCATATAGACCAAAGCATTTACAAAGACAATTGGTGCAGGAAGCTTTGTTCAAAGGATAAAATTTCTTTCAAAAAAGTTTGGGAATTTATTTTAGGGGAAGGGGTAGAAGTTGATTGGCATAAAGTTATTTGGTACAAATCTAATTGTCCAAAAATGGCACACTGTGCTTTTTTCTCTTTTACGTAAGCTACCAAGTAGAGAAAAATGCTGAAAAGGGAGTAAAGACACTAAAAACACTTGTTTACTATGCAAAAATGAAGTTGAAAGCTCCTATCACTTATTTTTTGATTGTATATATTCCCAATACATTTGGATTAATGCCAAAAATATTATGGGATTCAATTAGAATTTTTCTGCCTTGAATATAAGGGACATTGTGGATTACATTATGAAATTTTCCAAGCCCAAGTCCATCCAATTTAATAGAACTTGTGTCTTATTAACTGCCTCTAAATATTATATTTGGAGGGAAAAAAGCAAAGGCTTCATACTGGTAAAGAGGTTATCTGTTCACAACTTTGGAAATCCATAACTCATGGTAGTCATATTATCATGAAAAAAGCTAGTAGGCACAGGAATGAAAACTTGCATAATCAAGCAATTTATAGTAGAGATGAAGATTATGATAAACAAGTTGAAGCGCTATTACTTAATGGCAAGCAACCCTTCAAAAGGAAGCACTTTGACCTCCTTACTGTAGAAATGCACCTTTGTCCTGCTAACAACATCCAGTACTGCAAGGGGAGTAAACATGTTATAATAGATAAAAACATTTCTTCTACCAAATGTAAGAATAATAATGTGTCGTTTTTACCTATTACAGGGAACGGAGATTTCCTTACTCACAGCAGTGATTCAGAGAACTTAAGAGGTGCTTATGCTAGATCTAGCTTCCTCACTGGGGCATCCATCAACTCTGTTTTCAGATCTCATTATTGCAAGGGAAGTAGACATATTTCAGTCCCAAATGAGCTTAATTTTTATCATAAATTGAATTTTAATCCCTTGTTTTTACCTGAAATAGAGGGAGGTTCCTCCAGTAGTGATCCATGCCTCTTAAAGCACCTGAAGAAGAGGAAATCAGAAGAAAAGTTTAGGTGGCGTTTGGTTTATTTTTTGTTTTGCATTTTGAGTTTTCCACGTTAGCTATATAAAATGGAGGGACTAAATGGATGACGAAGGGAATGGAAGGAACATGGAGGGGACCACGGAGAGGTTGGAGGACGACGGAAGGATGAATTGTGTATCGTTTATTCGTTGTTTTCGAAAACATGAAAAACAAAAAAAAGTTGTTTTCCGTTTTATTTGTTAACTTTGTTTTCTAAAACGGTCATTTTGCATGTTTTATGTGCATTGCTTGCAATTTTGTATTAGTGAAAACCGAAAATTAAAAATGGTGAACCAAACACACCCTTAGCTTTTTAAATAGAATCGGAGACAATCACTACAAAAGTATGTTGAATAACCAGATACATCACTTTTCTATCTGGTTTGAAGGCGAAAGTAGCAGTGGTAGTTCTCCTAAAATCATCAGAGACTCAAAGAGACAGAAAGGAAGCCTCGAAAGCTTGAAGATTTCAGATCTGACTGATCAGAACCCCCCATATAAAATTGAGCATCGGAGACCCTATCTGAGAGATAATGGAGGCAAACCTAAGCTTGAAGCTCCTGAGAAGAGAATACAGGTTAACGAAGACTTCGTATGGAAGCAGCCATGAAGAAGGCGATGCTAATTTTCTTAGGAGCTCACCATTATTGTGTTTTTTAGGGCTTGGGGTGTTTGCTCAGAGAATGTATGCGGCTAGGGTTAGAATACCCAATTATGTGGGTACTCAGGTGTATTGGGTCTATTTACCATTATTACTAGGCCTTGGGCCATGTTTTTTGCCTTTTAAAAAGAAACTAAAATAGAGGCATCTTCCTTGGGTTCTCTTTTGAATTTAACCTATTTTCTCAAAATCTCCTTAGGGATAGGACTGCTTGTTTGTACCTGCATGGCGTGTATAAGACAAATTAATTTAAACACAAAGAAGTATTATTTACAAAATTCATAAACTAGGCATAGAATTACATAATTACTTACCATCTGGTTCACACAAAATAAATTTCTTATACCATTCGGGAACAATTTTTTTCCTATAATATTTCAGCTTATCTGGAGGAATGATGCGATCTAAAGGGGAGGGTGTTATACTTTGATAAGGTTCCAACATGCACCATCGGGAGGATCCGACATATTCTCCTTTATACATTTTTTGTGGAAGCATCTATGTAAACCTGCACACTCATTTCCCAAATAACGAGAGTCCACCATTATACTCCTGCAATAATCTTTGTAGAGAGTCTCTACCAAAATATCCCTCTCTTCAATTAGCATCCATAAGAGTGTATAAGATCGATGTTTTCTTTCAAAAGTTGATCCCAATGATGATGTTGTTTCTTTAGTAACAGAGCATCACTCTCTTCCTTATATTTCCATAAGTTAAAATCCCCATAACGAAGTCTTTGATAGTTTTCATACAATTTGTTATCTTCCTTTGTTGACTTGTCTAGCTTCCCATTTAACCTATTGGTCTCTGCTTGTTTCCCTTAATTAAGGATTCAAATCGATATTTTGACTTAGTCCTAGTGTACAAAGTTTAGGATCTAAAGAACACAAGGTCAACTTAAATGTTTAAATAAAAGAGCACCATACTCGAGGAAGTGTGGTTAATGTCTCTAGGGTCTTTTGCATCTCCTTTTTCCCTGTTTAGGAGTTTTCTCTTGAGCGTGAGTCTCTTTCGCCGAAAAATGAAGAATGTCTGTCACTTTGGCATCTTTAACTCTTTCTTCTCCACCCTAAGTACTTGAGACGCCTTCACCATCTTTAGTCCCTTTCTTGTCCACTCGTTTATCACTAAGGCCATCAACATTGTGCCTATCTTCACAATAGTCGTTCCCATCTTCATCGCCATCATGACCACCACCAATTTCCGAATGAGTGTCCTCCTTTTTATTAGTGTTACCCATTATCATTGCCTTGAACTTTTTCTTCAATACCTCTTTTTAGCAGGAAGTAGGGAATTCCATGTTTGGATATTTTTCAATTTTTCCTGATATGAAACACATAGAGATTTCTCAAATGTTTGTTTAGTGATAATATTGAGAGGAGCATTCAAGAAATCAGATACTTTACGCTTGGCATCCTTGATTATAGCAATCGTTTTAGACAAAAGGTCCTTTATGCACTCCGTAGGAGTCTCATTACAATTCTTAAGCTTAGCAACTTCAAAGTCTGAATTAGATAGCTTCTGAGTCAAGCACTTTACTTGCTCATTTGGTGCCTGTATTGCTTTCTTTGTTGCCTCGAGAGATATGTAAATCAGGAAGAGTTTTAGAATTATTTTCCTTTTTAGCTTTTTTTGCATGTCTATCCATTTTAACATCTTTTTTAATTGTTGCAAGATCAATGAGAAGGTCACTAGAAGAAAGTTCTTTAAATCTGCAAAGCGTTAATCGAACGATTAATGTTAGATGTAAGATGATCCGGGAGTTGAGAAAGACGACAACTAGATAACAACTTGAGCAAGATCTTTAAAAGTAGTCATTGGAGTAGGTGATGGAGACTTAAAGGGAAGCAAACCATCCGAGGAAGTTGAAAGTCCAAACTCATCACACCATTAGTTTAGAGCATTTAGGGAATAAGAAAAATATAGTTCTAGGTTAGGATCCTGAGATGTGTTATCAAAAGCCCTTGCCTAGGCGCGCTTAGGCTCCAAAAAGCCCTAGACCCCAGTTTGGGACTTTTTTTACCTTCCAAGGCGCCTACGGTGCACGAGGCGCCAAAAAAGTCCTAAAGACGCCAAGGCACTCGCCTTATGAAGCGCCCAAAAAGCGTGCCTTTTGTAACATTTGAATAGAAATTAAATTTTTCAGCATTTGATCCAATACGAGATCGAAATCCAACATGGTAAGAAAAATGTGATTGGTTGACTATTGATTTAGAGCGCATTTGTAAAAAAGCGCTGCTTTTCTTTCGTCGATCGAAAAGAAAAAATACCTAAATTTCTTTCGTCGAACTGTTAAAATAACATAATTCATGGAAGGTTAAAACTCTATTTAAGAAATTACGTAATGTTGTTTGTAATTTCTATATTTTAAGTATTGTGTTGCTTGTAGAGTTGAGTTTGAATGGAATTGTGCATTCTTAGTTTGATTTATGTTACTTGTATGATGTTTTGTACTAATATTTCTTTTATATTCCCTTTCTCAAACAAAATTGTGATTTAGTGCATTTATTAAATGCAGTTTTTAAGTTGAAAAATGAAGAAAAAAATTGTCATCCAAGACGCCCAAAAAATTCCTAGGTCAGGGCCTAGGGATTTTTGGGGCTTTTCCGCCTTGACAACTATGATCTTGAGTTTGTTCTATGGTCATAGTAGGAGGAGGAGATGCTATTATATTAGATCTAGATAATTATGGTATAAGAGTAATATAGATATTTTCAAGGACAACCGAGTACTCTTTTTTAGTAACTTTTAGCTTTTTTAGGAGGAGGGGAGTTCCTCCAGAGGATTAGGTCCCTTTTCCCCGGACTCATAAGAAGTGAGAAAGTATTGTATGAAGTCTTAGATTCAAAATCTTTAAATGAAATAAGAGCGATATCTGTTCAACTCCGCTCAGTTGGGAGAACAATCACAACTTCTCTAAAGGAAGAAGTTTTATGCAAAGTACGTAGATAATAAAATAAGTATCACATGAGAGTTCAACGGACATAAATTCCAATAAGGAAGCAACTTTCATACTTGTCGGAAGGTCCAACCGGAACAGGAGAATTTTGAGTAAACGATGACATTTTGCATGGGATGAGAACTCCCCTTTTATAGTTCTCAACGTACGAGTCCGAGCAAGAACATTCTGGCTAGGAGAAATGATACCATATTAACAATGGCAGACCTAGGAATCAACAAGAGGGTGGGCTAACGTTGAAGCTGATTTTGTTAAGCTTCTGCTACAAATAATCATCAAAGGAAAATTTTCTCGAGAATGCTTTCAAACTCTTTAATTATAGAGTTCTCCAGTACAGATATATCAATTGTTTTCAAACTAACTTTACATAAACTTCATCAACAAAAGCTTACGTTAACAAAAACTTCAAATTGGGTTTCATTTCAGTTTTCAGGCAATAAGCGATTGGTCCGACTACCATTTATAGAAAAGAATAAAATACAACTACATAAATTTTTTGCAAATTGCGGTGCAGTCAATGAATAATGGTTTAAACGAGAAAATAACAATAAAGTAGAAATCAATTAGCCTACACCCTAAATAAAATATATACAATAATACAACTAAAATCAAGCTTGAAATCTGAGTATTGAGTACTAATTTCCTTCAAATAACTAGTATTGAGTGCTAATTTCAATCAACATAAATTAGGAAAATAGAAAATCACCTGAAAGGTCGAATTAATCTTTTTAGTAAGCTAGAGAAACGAGCTTTTTTTCCATTTTTACGTGAACGAGTGAATCAAATGGGTTGAAAAGTTTTATTTTCAAGTTTAATCAGTGAATCGCAGTGGAGGAATTTGTAGAAGGAAACAATTGGGTGAGGCTTCCATAACTTTGGACTGGGCTGTGTAATGAAATTGAGATTTCTTTTTTTTCCTGGGCTACAGCCCAGCCTAGTCCACCATTGAATCTTCCCTTGCGTTATATTAAAGGATTTTACCCTACTTAAGTAGTGAGGTCCTTGCAACAACAAGCTCAGCTTTTTTTTGTCAAAGCATCAACAATCTTTTTGTTAACAAAACTTAAAGATTTCAAGAAAGGATCTAAAACAAATGAATGATCATCAATACAGGAAAAAAATAAGTTAAAATATTTTGTGGTAATAATCTTATGTGACAACCGTGAGATTCAAACCCTTGACCTTTCGAAAAGCAAACCACACTCTAACCATTATGCTAAAAGATCTTTTGTGTTAACTTTTCAAAAGGGGTGTTACAGACTACTATTAAATGGCACATCACCCTCGTTGGCTCACCATCGCTCATCACCTAGGCATTGTGCATGTAACTTGCATTTGTATTGCATCGAATGACAAGTGCAGCATTACACACATAATTTCGGGTGGGTTATAGGATCTAATAACAAATGTGATGAACATTCGATTCGAAACCACCAACTTTTTTAAAAGCAACACCATGCACTAACCATTATGCTACTTTTGTGTTAACTTGCCAAAAGAAATGTTATAACTTATGAGAAATAGAAAATTATCCTGTGATTTTGGGTTAGCACTTCGTAAAGAAGCGATTGTCCTATTTCCTAGGCTTGTTGATTGGATTAGAAATCAAACTGATGGAATGAGGGTTAACTTTATAGAAAAATCCCGCCATGACTCTCATAGCTCTTATATGGGCTCGCCATAAAGTGAAGAACTTCAGCATATAGAGAAGGTAGACCGACTTCTTGTGCAATGACTTCCAAGAAATTTAAATAAATATATGAATTTGAAAGCAATTGGATATGATCTATGTTAAGATATTCTAAATATCTTTGGATGAATGCTGGAGATGGGATAAAACCAGCATGCCAACTATGGATTGATGTAAATGCGAAGTAGCCAACTAGAGGTGAAAAGATGGAATTATCTTTGCTAACAAAAATAACCTTTATTTCAGAAATCCCAAACTGCTCTAGGATGAAATCTACTTCTTCCTTAGTAGTTATATCGAAAGCTTGAGAAAAACTGGTCATGCTTGCTATCTTTAGCATGAAACCCCCCTGGCCTTGAGTTGATCTTCCTAATTGATTATTTTACGGTCCTGGAAGATTCCATTTTCCTACCAGGTGATATTACAATGAATTTCAGAAAATAGTTAACAAAGCAACATGGTAGTTTAAAATAAACCAAGGATTGATATACTGTGTCATCTTCGAGTTATCATGCAAATAAATATTCAAGGCAAAGCACATTGTATCAGCATAACAAAAGAAAATTTTCCTATGCTAAGTTAGCGTAAGGATAAAGCACGCGCGCACACACACACATATCCAATAGGAGACCAATGTAAAACATCTAAAGACAAAAGGAACAAGTATATGGCATCAACCAAATGGGTTTACACTCGTTTATAAATATAACTAGGCGGGGCGATGGATTCCACTTCAAAAGGCAAAACACAATCTCGACCTCTAAAGCTTGTTGCATTCACTAAAGCAAAATACGTTAAACATCAGTGTAGCACATAAATCCTACTGAAACATCATGAAGTGAAACAGTTTTGTTATAGTCAACACTTACAAACTCACTTAAACTGAAGTAATGAATTGACTTAGCTAAAATTGAGGTTTTTGGGGAAAATGAAGTCAAATAGACATCGTCCCATATTAGATTCGAAACATCAATGCGACACAACATGTAGCACTTCGAACTAGAATCATTCAAACGGGACTCATTGATTCGCGCTCACTTATAATTGGGACTTCGTATTGACAACACTGAGTCGAATGCGAAGGGCAAAACTTTGAATCAAATTTGAGTTTAATCAGAAATGATGATAAGGTCAAAGGCGGTGTTTGGTTTACGCTTTTTAGTTTGTAGTTTTCGCCCATAGTAAAATGCTAATGGTACATGTGTAACATAAAAAACAGTCATTTTAGAAAACAAGGTTAACACACAAAATAGAAAATAATTTTTATTTGATTTCCTTATTTTGAGAAATAACACAAGAAAACTAGATAGTATCATTCTGTTGTCTCTCAATTCTTTACGTGGTCTCGTCCATCACCCTTTCACTCCCTTCATAATCACTTAACTTTTCTTAAGTTTTGTTATCAATATTGAAAGCACAAAACTCAAAATATATTTTAAACCAAACACTACCTAAGCTACTTCTTCTGTATTTGTAACAAAGTACACAACCATATGCTTCTTAAAAAATGAGTCAATGCTTGAATTAAATTAAGCTGGTTCAGTTGATTAAAATCATAATGGGTTTGAATCTCCTAAACTGATCTAAATTATTGGAAGTCAAAAAAGATCATTGTAATCCTAATTCATGATTTTATCAGTTAAGTCAAAAGATTCAAACAAACAAATAAGAAGATTTTTAAAATATTGAGCTTGATTGGTTGAAAAAATGCGAACTTAAAAGGATTTTTTTTTACAATCCAAAGGAAATTTTGATGTGGGAAGAAGATGAATGTTGTTATTTTAAAGAGGAAATTAAAAGAAGAATCGCTAAAATCGACAAGTTGACTAGATATAGTTCATCAAAACAGATGGTTCGATGAGTACAACAGCTGGCAATGACATAAAAATCGTGTACTCATCAAACTAGGGGATAATATTACATTACATTTGTATCGTTGTGAAAAAAGGACTGCGCTTTTTTGATGGTAGAAGTTCCTTCGCTTTGCATCAGATCATTCCCAACACTGGGTTGGTTCGGGTGTCCTATCCAGGTGGGTTGACACCCAACCCAGCCCAGTGGGGGAAACACAGCAACCCCAACAAGGGTTGTCATTTCATCCTTAGCTGGCTTTTAGAAAGCCGACTAAGGATGCTACGCGGTTTACAATTCTTCAGCCGTAGGACTGTAATCCACGTGACGGTCTGGAATTAAATTCAGTCCGTCCACTTAGCCGGCTTTGTGAAAGCCGGCTAAGGCAACATAGCCGGCTATGTTTTATTATTTCCTTAAAAAACCTCCCCTCCCCACCCCCTTCTTCCTCCATGTCCACCGTTAAATGGTCTCCGTCTGAGTTACTTTTACTGGTGGAATTGTACATTGACTTCTACGATAGACATGACAAAATGTTGCAAGGAGGCGGGGGAGTAACCTATGAAATGTGTTGGCAGTTGATTCAAAAAATTTACAATGACAACCCCAACTGTCCCTCGTGGAGGTCTACAGATGAAATTCATAAAAAAAACATAGTAGTTTTTAGGAAGATTGTGCCCGGTACAGCGAGATTATCGAGGAGGTAAAAGATGAAGATGTATTCAAAGCTACTCGTTCCACTTTTGATTCGCGTTACCTATTCGAACACGGATCGGAATTCATAGGCCATGAAGCTTACGAACTTCATTATAGCTGGCTAATGCGCTACGGTTCTGACTAGTTGATGTTTATGCGTGCCTCTTTATGTTGGTTTTCTTTCGATGGAGTCAAGTCTTGTGTTTTTATATGTGGTGTTTCGTACTTCCTTTCAATAGTGTTTATGTACTTCCTCGCGGTGTCAAGTCGTGTCAACAACTGTACTAGCCTTTGTAATGCATATTGTGATTTGTATTGTTTGTTTGTTCACTATGTTGTGATTACGTATTTACTTATCTCATTTTACTCCAAAACTAAATAATAGTAGATTTATACCATAGGAAATAGGAAATACATAAGATAAATGGACTATAACTTAGGATACAATGTATACAGATCCAAATGATAAAATGATCATATATTACTTAAACAACGTAAATAAGACCCAACATAACTACGACCTAACAATACAACATAACTAAGACCCAACAATACAACATAAATACGACCCAATACAACATAATTACAACCCATAGCTTTGGAATGAACCATAGCACCCATGAAGCATTTCACTCTTAATTGTCACATTCATTCTTTCCAAGCGATTAGCCAACTTGTATCTCAAGTGCGTACTGGACACCCCTCTCTATTAACGGTGGATCGATCCATGAAAAAAATTACAACTTTTCAATCATTAGTGATTATGTGCATCAATGTACACTTTGCAACTATAAAAGCAACGACCTGCATTCGTTTGATTTTTAGAAACAAGCACATTACATTCGACTCCGCAATAGCAAAGGATTGAACGACCCGTCATGCTGGATCTTGACCTGTCGGGATTTTGTTGAGCAAGAACTTCCCTCAACTGAGCATTTAGGGATTTTTGAACCGGCCTGATGCGCTGGACTACAACGTTTGGTTGCGATGCACTAAAGAGTTCAGACTCGACCTGTGCTGCATCTACTTAGACTCCCATTTGTGTTTCGGGCACAAAGTCGACATCTTCGACGGGCTATTTACCACATTCATACTCATCGTACATTTGAACCATGGTATCATGATCGAATTCCTAGTTAGCCATTTTGATGGTGAACTAGGTTTTCAGAGCATGTTTGATGCCAAAAGAAATGAAGAGAGGAAGAGAGGCTGGTTGGTCTTTAATAAGGGAGAGAGGAAGAGAGGTTGGTTTACAACATTGATCATTTCTTATTCTAATTTAAGGCAACTTTAATCATTAAGCCTTGTGAACTCAGCTTTATTCATTTCGTTTAGACAAGCTCTGTCACATTGTACTAGTTTTGGCAGAGCAGAATGTAGTAACATCACGAGTGCTCAGCTTTATTGGTACGTGTACCTGGCATGTTTATCATTACCCATTAGGCTAAAATATCCAATATGAATGCTCAATACGATATCCAAGTCGAAACAGTGACTGATCACATCATGGCAGTACATAAAGCACATTTCCTACAGTATTACGTCAGTCGTAATAGTGACCGGTCGAATCATTATTTGTTTTATTCATTTGTACACTACGCAGCTATATATCTCTGTCTAGTTACTCACAACTTAACTCACTCAAACAACTTTGTTTCCAACTACTCTTTGCATTCCCACAAATATGCCTTATTGGCCATCAGCTACAAACTCCGATGAACAGGCGTACAAACAAATGAGACTTCAGGAGCTGGCGGACAAATTCCAACATCTAAACCAAACGAGACCTCAGGAAGAACCACCGCATGAACAGGGAACATTCAACCTCCACATGAAGCTCAAGTACCACATGTTCAACATTCGTATGAACAGACGGTCGCTCAACCACGGTAAGAAGTAGAGGTATATTTAGTTCCACATGTTCAAACTTCTTATTAACAGGAAGTTGATTCTTATCCAGTTTGTTGCTACTACGGTTATGTGGTCGAAGTCGTGCTTCGAGCAGATGTCAACAATATAGGTTGGCGTAATCAGAAATGTCCATCCTATCCGAATGGATGCAATTACATAGAACGGATAGATGAACCTTTGTGCCCAAGGGGAATAACATATGCAAACGAACTCGAACGAGAGATTAGACATTTCCAAAATGTTATTAAACAGTTGCGGTTTGATTGTAATCAATCGAGAGATTAGGCGACTATGAATCTCTCAAGCTTGAACGTGAGATGTAGTTTGGTTGCGAACTATTTTCCTAGTTATCATATGTTGTATCCTAAGTTTTAGTACCTAGTCTCGTGTTAGCATATGTTCTATCCTAAGTTTTGTTATATGTTTCTGTGTTAGTATCGGTTGCATCTAAAGTTGTAATACTTATTTCTGTGTTAAGATCTGTTGTAACCAACTATTTTCCTATATATCAATTAGTCTTATAAATGCCTGTATTTATGGGAGTCTATTGTACTAAATGCCCACTTTCATTAAAGAAGGGACCACTTTCATTAAAGTACGTGCAAGCATTAAAGATCAAGCCCCCAATAAAGCAAGAGCCTGCAATAAAGCGCGGGTCAACCAAAAAGCACGAGCCTGCAATAAAGAAAGCGCTTTCCTCATCAAAGAATGGGTCTGCAATAAAGCACACATCATCTGCATTAAAGAAAGAGCCATCCATAAAGCACGAGCCACGTTTAAAGTATACAACAAAAATCAATATTAAGGAGTTAAAAATATGGGTCGTCCACGTCTAAAGTATACAACAAAAATCAATATTGAGGAGTTAAAAATATGAGTCATCCAAGTTTACGGTATACAACAGAAATCAATATTAAGGAGTTAAAAATATGGGTCAACACTAGGAAAGAGGCAAAAGAATCAATGCTTTTGTCCATGGTGCAGAGTCAAGTCGACATCATCTCTAGGAAGAGGCAACGAATCAATGCTACAAGCCAAAATGCATAGTCGAAGGGACATCAACACTAGAAACGAGACAGAGAATCAATGCCACATTAGTAATTATTGTCTTCAGAAACTTTAGTGAACTCCCATTTACTACAAATATTGGTCTAGGGATGTTCATTCTTCATCTTTATTTCAAAAACCAATTCCGAACAAACTTAAAAGGTTGTGGTGTGGATCTTCATATTCTTCCTCTTCTGATGATTTCATTCAAACTCGAATTGAACAGCATAATGTTATTTCTACGCAAATGCTCGAGTTAATGAATATCGAAAACGAAGAAAGCAATCGTTCAACCCAAGGAGGTGGTGTTTTTGGAAGGCGAGATATTAAATATGGAAGAGATTACGCTGCAGTTCACAACCAACTGATTCAAGAATATTTTGTGGAAAATTTAGTTTATGGGCCTTCGGAGTTCAGAAGGAGGTTTCGCATGTCCAAGAACGTCTTTAATAGAGCTCTCGAAAAACTAACAGAAACAAATGTCTTTTTTACTCACAGATTAAATGCGATCAACCAATTTGGACTTTATCCACTACAAAAGGCTACAACAGCGCTACGGGTGCTATCATACGGTGTATCGGGAGATTCAGTAGACAACAAAATAAGGATGAGGGATTCAACCGCTATCTTAAGCATGAAAGAATTTTGCAGGACCGTTGTTCTGCAGTTTGGGTAGGAATATCTTAGGACCCCAACCCCGCGTGATATTCAATTATTATTAGCGATGGGAGAACAACGTGGATTTCTAGGTATGTTAGGTAGTTTAGACTATATGCATTGGAGGTGGAAAAATTGTCTTACTGCATTACAGGGCCAATACTCGGGACACTTCAAAAAGCCAATTATGGTATTGGAAGTTGTTGCTTCTTTTGACTTGTACATTTGGCATGCATTTTTTGGCATACCTGGTTCCCTAAATGACATAAACGTGATGCGACAGTCTTATTTATTCAACGACTTGTGCAACGATATAGCACCTCCAAGCAACATATAATTAGGAGGTAAAGATTATAATACGGGTTATTACTTGGTGGATGACATTTATCCAAAGTGGAAAACACTCGTTCAAGCTTATAAAAGCCTAATAATGCCAAACAGACTCTATTCACAAAACAACAAGAAAGCTTGAGAAAAGATGTTGAACGAGCTTTTGGAGTGCTTCAAGGTAGATTTCATATATTAAGGAAGGAATCACACTACCACGACCCTGCAGTGTAAGCTGGCATCATGTATTGTTGTATAATTTTACACAATATGATTGTCGAAGAAGAACGTGGTGGATATGAGCTTCAACTTCGAAACTATCCTGATACTGCTGTTGCATTTCAGAAAAAACCGTACAAAGACCCTAATAAATTTGTTGAGTACATGAAACGAATTAAAGATGTAAGGGATCCGCATGCCATCTTGAACTTAGAGAAAATCTAGTGGAGCAATACTGGGATCATGTTGGAGGCCAATCGTAAACTTGAAGCGAAATTATGTATTTTTATTTTTTGTTGTTAGGTTTGGACGTTCTCGAATCATGTTGGAAGTCAATGAAATTTGAATTTAAAAAGGTGAACTTACTTATGAAAGATTAATTTCAACACCGATTAATAACTTGATGATATAAGAATTTATAACTCAAAAATATAATCACGAATATAGTACAATGGAATTATAAACACGAATATTGTGGCGACCCAAACTTCCCCGTTAAGAAAAGCCCGGATTGCTTCGAGGACACGACAAATCAGAACACAAACAGAAGAACATTTCATTGCTTATTACAACAATTCCATCAGAATACACGAATATAACAGAGTATAAATAAATAAATATTATAAACAAGAAATATCATAGTTTTAAATTACATATAAATACATAGCAGCGGAAAAAAAATACAAAGCACAACTGAAAACAGATACACGGATACAGAGCTTTCCGAATATCGCTTCAGCTGTAAACCAGGATCCTGTGAATATAATATCTGCAAAACCCAACTACAAGCTACCCGTGTGGAAAATAAGGCCACCCAGAGTTTAGGTTAAAACAATAAACTCCAGGTCAGTCATGTGACTGGTGTGAGAACTAAAACAGTTATTATTTTGATTTTTAAAGTTAGGTAAATCAAGGGACCACGCCGTATAACACGGAACGGGTTTAAACCCAAGAGTACCAGTGCATATAACAAACAGCGCAATGTTAAATAAAGAACAATGAAGCTATATAAGACTTAGGTCCCATCACACAATGCAACGCAAGCCGGAGGATAGGGATTTACCTTATAATAGCCAAATAATGCTTGATACGCGAAGTTTTATCTTTTATTATTACTATAAGTAAAGAAAACAACTTCAAATATAAATGCATCAATCATAGGCAGCATGAATGTCCCATACCACTATGTCACCATATATAGTATACAATCAAAACCGAAAAATGTCGTATTTGGAAATTGGATTTCCATATTGGTGGTTACTGATTCAAAAGATCGATCACGTAGTGCAATCCACCACGGTTTACGTCGCAGGCATGCGAAAATACCGTAATGCACATCCGCACTATTCAGGAAAACAAGTTACCGCGGTTTACGTCGCAGGCATGCGAAAACATCGCTAACTCTATCCATAAGGGAAATCGGGGGTGTGCCCTATCCCTCACCTCGGTCGACCGAATCCACGACACCACGAAGGTGCCCATCCTCTAAAAAGCATACTGATCTAACCATCAGTTTACCACAATACCGGGGTGTGAGGCTCGCGAATTTACGCTACACAAAGACGTGCTATATTAAAGCTGCGCTTTGATCATCATCCACCAAACTTTGCTTTTCAACAAAATTTTGGATCACTGCATCTCAGCATGTCACACTATCAATCCACACCGTACCACTGATTTCTGCCGATATATAACCTCTAAGCTCGTACGTCTCATAGAAGGGTGTTAAGCAAGAGAATAAATTCTGCACCACCAAACAGATATATATTTAGCAGAGATCAACGAATACAGTATAAAGGAATACAATGTCAGACACACCATCCATTTACAAGTCCGTTCTAGGTCTGAACGAAACCGGAGGCACCTTATTCCTCTCCCGTATGTCCAATACAGGAGAAAGGCCCTCGCACATCCGTACAATCAACAAGTACGTCCGGACGACTACCACTTTAGCCCCTTCAAGGTAGCTACTCCTATCATGACCATCAGTAGCACCTATCCTTTCGATGCGAAGATCGTCGGTCTTGCACCATCTTCAATCTCTTCGACTTATCGTCGAATCAGTTATCCAGAATGGGATAAACCCGACCTTTCCGAACAACCCGCGCATCTTATAATCAAGTGTTATAATAACACATCATACGACTCATTCCATCCAGAATATTCTTTTATTCAAATATTCTTTTCCTTTGGGAAAGGTTCCCATTAATTTTATCAAAGATAAATTCCATAAATTTATTCTTTAATCTTCCTTTGGATATCAAACCATATCAAGGTTTTCCAAACTAGTTGAGATTAGAGATCTACAGCGAAGTAATCATTTATTTTATTTCCTAATCCCAACCTATTCATCCCATGGAGCAAAACTGATGATACTCCATATCTAACACCACGGTGTTATCGGTAAATATTAATTACCATTTCACGTTCATATCTAATTAAAGATTTAGCTATCGCCTAGAGTAAAACTAGTGGTACTCCATTTTTGAACATTTTATTGAATTGATAATTTTAATTATCACATTCACTTTTCAATCTAATCAAAGATTTATTAAAACTCCATTTAGTTTTAATCTTCCCAAAAATCAATATTAATGATTATTCGAAGCTTAGAAATTAATCTTATCTTTAACTAGGTTAAAGAACCAATGTCATTTAAAACACGGTTCACGATAAACCCAAAATTCCATTCAGTCTCTAACCGTAAATTAGTAAGAGAACAATTCCCTAAGTATTAATCCCGAAGGCCGAAACCAACATCAAATCAATACCCAGGAGACCATTCAACCTAACTAATCTCCAGTTAGTTTCTAATTCTCTTAACTCCATTGGGTTTAAGAACAATATTTTTAAAGATACCATTCACGACAAACCCAAAATCACATTCCATTCAGTCTCTAACCGTAAATTAGTAAGAGAACAATTCCCTAAGTATTAATCCCGAAGGTCGAAACCAACATCAGATCAATACCCAGGAAACCATTCAACTTAACTAATCTTCAGTTAGTTTCTAATTCTCTTAACTCCATTGGGTTTAAGAACAGTATTTTTAAAGATACCATTCACGACAAACCCAAAATCCCATTTCCGTTGTTAATCAGGTTAAAGAACAAGCATTATTTAAAACACCATTCATGATAAACCGAAAATCCAATTTGATATCAAATACAAGGATCTGAATAGAAAATATCTTGGCTTATATTCAATATCAAATTCTGAAATCAACAAATATCGTATTAGGAATAACAATATATATATCTTCCAAATTCCTCAACAATATCCGTATAATCACGGAATCTGATATCGAAATATTCCGAAGATAATTTCAATTCAAATCCATTCCAATTCATACATTGGAAAATTCTAGTTAATTTAAAACCCTTTTCAAATCCAATTTATTTATTTTAAAAATAAACAAATTATTATTCTAGTTAATAACTAGTTCATTTCGATAAAAATATATTTTTATCTTTTCAAAACTAGAATTTTTCATCCGAACTCTTTCCAAATAATTTATAATAATTTTACATAATTTTTTCCATATTTTTAATAATATTATCGCTCGTACGGTCGGTTTCCAATAACGGCCACCGAACTGCATCCATAACGACCTTTTCTGAAATTGATTTGGACATTCTCCAAATCCAACCATTAGATTTCAAATCTCTTGTATTCATTGGAAAGCTCTATTCGATATAACCCTAACGGTTATGGTTTTAAGAGAATCCGACGGTCGGATCTCCTGTAACGTCCATTTGAAGTTATTGGTCGAAATTCGCAAATTGCCGCTGCGCAGCGCATTCTATTCTGGCCATTATAATATTTATAATATATATATTATAAATTTCGTCGATTTTCATTTAAAGCGAATTTTATAAATTGTTTTAAATTCGTTTCAAAAACGATTTCAACTTCCATTTCAAATTCAAATCAAATTGAATATTCCATTATAAATCCGTTTAAATTCATTTCAAATCGATTTCAATTCAATTTCAATTTCAATTCCATTTCAATTCGTTTTGAATTCATTTTAAATCGATTTCAATTAAATTTTCAGTTTCAAATCAAAATTTAATTTTCCATATCATTTCAATATTAAAATGATAATATTTTCAAAATAACAGATTTTGAAATCACTTTTCGATATTCATTATAAAATGAATAAAATTGACCAAATTCCCATTCGTGTTAAAATGGCGTTTTACTACTTAACACGGCTTCACATTTCAATATTCACTGAATATTATTTTAAAATATCCGTTAATTCTGAACTGGAATCAGACTCAATCCATTACCATATAATTTTAGTTATATGGATTTCAACATCACATGTATACAATAATAACGATAAACAATCATTAAAAATTCATACAACATCCAGAGTGCATTTTACAACTGTATAAGCATTAAAATGAATAAATAACGCTTATACAGTCTGTCAACCCATCGATTGACATGCCACTAACTATTGGGATCAGTGTATGTCAAATATTATCCCAACACCCGTGTGTGGTTTTCAAACAACAAATACTGTTTATTATTTGTGCAGCTAGGCGATGTGTAAAATTTATCGTCCCAATCCATATCGGTCAAATCTGTGTACATAAACAAACCGTCTGGTTTGTAAATGAATATTTATTTTATTCACATACACGTTAAAAATCATATTTTTAACGATAAATTATTTTATTTCACACATGAATGTTTTATTATCCATTTCACATCAAAATCACAAACAAACTTCACAACACATCATATTCAAACAAGTCGTCCATGGTTTGTGAACGACAGTGTCGGGTGCTGCTAAGCACCGTCTACATCCTAGTATATATTTTTAGCCAGAAATCGAAATTTAAAGTGAGAAGTTCTCACCTTGCTTTTGGATTCGCCTGAAATTGTAGCGAGCTCTAAAAAATCTCCGGTCTCTTCTAGAATGTAGAGGACGATGCCACGGTCCCGATGTCTCTTGTTTCACTGAATTTCGACCACATAGCAAAAAGATACGATTTTTAGAAGTTAATCGTACTTTGCAACGCTTTTTAGTGTTTAAAACCTTTATTTTAAAACAGGCCGTATACCTTCAGCTTTTGGTTCCGAACTAGGGTTCGATTTAGCGCTCAATCCGAAGCTTGAGGTGATGATCGAAGTTGACCACGTCGAGGAGGGAGGATTGCCGCACCTGGCACCGGCGGTGCGGTTCTGATCGGTGGTGAATCCTTACGGTAGCGGCAGTTTGAAGTTGGCCCTTTTCCCAGCGTCGATCCGGTCGAGATACCGCACGAGATGGGATGAAACTGGTATGGATGTGAAGATCTCGGAGAGTACTTCAAAATCCCCTACTGGGCCGCTCCATTTTGTTGATTGGTTGGAGAGTTAGGGAGGAGAGAAGAAAAGAACCACTTCCGCCGTTCGTCGAAGGAGAGAAGCGGGTTTGGAGGAAATGAACGATGAAATCTGATTGGTTGGTGAGTTATATTTTATTATTTAATTTATTTAATTCTGAAAATACCCACTAATCTATACGAACTCCATTTCAAACCCAACGACTATCGCCCCTAGCTAACTACCCCCATTCCGAACACAATGGGATATGTTTCGTAAGCCCATTCGACTGTTTCAGTTAGTTGTTCTTCAAATTAAAATATAAAACATTCAAATATGGATTTGAACGTACATTTGAATTTGCTAGGGTCACATACTGACTCTAAAAATTCCAGAAAAATAAATCTGGCTATGTTTTGACGATATGGTCCTAACAAAACTAATTTCGTTGAATTTGGAGACCGTTAAAATGGCCATTTTCTGGTCGATCCAAATTGACTGAAACTGTCAAAACACATTTTCCTTTGTCACGCTCACACATTGATTTCAAAAATTTTGAAAATTGGAATCTAGCAATAATTTGACATCCTGGATCTAACAAAAGTGGTTTCGTCGAAAAAAGAGGTCGTTTGCAAAACGGCTATTTTTAAGGGCTATATATTATATAAAATTCCATAGCGACTATTTCAAATTTTAAACTGGACATAACTTTTGATTCCAACTATAAATTTTCAAATTCGTTAGAAAGATATTTATAAACAGATTCAAATATTTTTGGTTTTACTAAAATTCGGTTTATTTTGAATCTTGTACATTCAATTGAAATTTGAAATCGAATTTTCAAACTACCGCGCCATTTCAGGCTCGAATTATAATTAAAATAAATTTATTCGATTTAACTTCATCGAAAATAAATTTTCCGTTATTATTATTTAAAATAAATCATTTTAAATATTCAAAATCCAGTAAAATTACCAAAATAAATTTTTTAAATTGGTTCTGATTTCCCGGGTTGTTACAATCTCCTCCACTTAAAATATTTTCGTCCTCGAAAAGGAACGGAGCTGAAATTGTTTAACTAACCAACTCAACTTTCATTCTGGCTTTCATTCTTCAGCTTTTCAGTTTCTAAGAATTTTCAAATTCTTCAAAAATTTGGCTAACACCCTAAATTTTCGAATTTTTTTGCCATAACCTTCTTTGTACGGGAGCATTGGGAAAATCCCCAAACTGCCACGTAGGCCCTCTCATCTCAAAAAGAAAAAGAAAAAGCCAAGCAGCTAGCCAATCGGCTCATAAAATCATCCAAACCCAATAAATTAGTAAACATGTATCTATTTCTCGGGCATACAATTTTATTTCTCTTATCTAGCCTCCTTGCAATGACCTGTTCAATGTATAGACATGTATATGCATGCAATTTCAATCAAATTTCAAAACAGTTTAATATTTGGTGCTAAATTCGACTTAATTCAACATTTTCCTTACCTTAGTAATATTATACAATACCGATACATTTTTAAAACAAAAAGCGTCCATACGTTCATACAATCATCATACATATATCCAAAATACTAGTTCATTACATTAAAACCCAACTTTCAAGGAAGTCGTGCCTTCTTCTTGCATAATTTCCAAAGTAGATACCTCCTTTCCTTTGGATTTCTTATCACCCTTCTTTAACGGGCAATCTCGGGCTAGATGCCCTACTTCTTTGTATCGAAAGCATTTCTCTTCTTTTCCTAGTTTTCTGGATTTTCTCTTTACGTTTGGACACTTATCCACAAAATGTCCCGTCTCCTTGCATTTGAAACAAACTATGTCCATTCTTATTTGTTTCTCTTTCTTTCTTTATCTCAGGACATATAATTGCATAATGGCCTTCTTTTCGGCATCTACGACAATAAACAACCGCGTGTGATCCTAAGTTCAATTCTCGTTCTTTTTTTGCTTTCTGGTGAGCTCTCCTTACTTGTTTTGGGGTCATCCAGAATTGAATATGAGATAAGCCATAGTCGTCCATATCCTATATAATATTTTGAGGATTTTATCAAAAGAGCTTGCATTATTTTTCACTTAACAAATATCTTGATTATACTTTATTTATCATTCCAATATTCATTAGTTGAATCTATAATCAAACAACACAATCAGCAACCAATTAATTGATTAATGTTTCAAATATATATAATTTGATATAAATTTTCAAAACAAAATCCGTTTTCATTTTTATTTTAAAAATAACACTCTTCACACTCGTTCGAGGATACTACTGATCCTATCTCTAATGAGCCATTCTTATTGGATATTACTAATCCAATCTCTGATGAATTCTTTCGTTCGGTTCTAATATGTCATGTTCTCTAGCTCTGTAAACCAAAGCTCTGATACCACATGTGGCGACCCTAACTTCCCCGTTAAGGAAAGCCCGGATTGCTTCGAGAACATGACAAATCAGAATGCAAACAGAAGAACATTTCATTGCTTATTACAACAATTCCATCAGAATACATGAATATAACAGAGCATAAATGAATAAATATTATACAACAAGAAATATCAGAGTTTTAAATTACATTTAAATACATAGCAGGGGAAAAAAAATACAAAGCACAACTGAAAACAGATACACGGATACAGAGCTTTCAGTATATCGCTTCAACTGTAAACCAGGATCTTGTGAATATAATATCTGCAAAATCCAACTATTATATTCCCGTATGGAAAATAAGGGCACCCAGAGTTTAGGTTAAAATAATAAACTCCAGGTCAGTCATGTGACTGGTGTGAGAACTAAAACAGTTATTATTTTGATTTTTAAAGTTAGGTAAATCAAGGGACCACGCCGTATAACACGGAATGAGTTTAATACCAAGAATACCAGTGCATATAACAAACAGGGCAATGCTTAATAAAGAACAGTGAAGCTATTATAAGACCCAGGTCCCATCACACAATGCAACGCAAGCCATAGGATAGGGTTTTACCTTATAATAGCCAAATAATGCTTGATTCGCGAAATTTAATCTTTTATTATTACTATAAGTGAAGAAAACAACTTCAAATATAAATGTATCAATCATAGGCGGCATGAATGTCCCATACCGCTATGTCGCCATATATAGTATACAATCAAAACCAAAAAATGTCGTATTTGGAAATTGGATTTCCATACTGGTGGTTACTGATTCGAAAGATCGATCACGTAGTGCAATTCACCACGGTTTACGTCGCAGGCATGCGAAAACACCGTAATGCACATCCGCACTATACAGGAAAACAAGTTACCGTGATTTACGTCGCAGGCATGCGAAAACATCGCTAACCCTATCCATCAGGGAAATCGGGGGTGTGCCCTATCCCTCACCTCGGTCGACCGAATCCACAACACCACGAAGGGGCCCATCCTCTAAAAAGAATACTGATCTAACCATCAATTTACCACCATACCGGGGTGTGAAGCTCGCGAATTAACGCTACACAAAGCCGTGCTATATTGAAGCTGCGCTTTGATCATCATCCACCAAACTTTGCTTTTCAACAAAATTTTGGATCACTGCATCTTAGCATGTCACACTATCAATCCACACCGTACCACTGATTTCTGCCGATATATAACCTCTAAGCTCGTACGTCTCAGAGAAGGGTTTTAAGCAAGATAATAAATTCTCCACCACCAAACAGATATATATTTAGCAGAGATCAACGAATACAGTATAAAGAAATACAATGTCAGACACACCATCCATCTACAAGTCCGTTCTAGGTCTGAACGAAACCGGAGGCACCTTATTCCTCTCCCGTATGTCCAATACAGGAGAGAGGTCCTCGCATATCCGTACAATCAACAGGTACGTCCAGACGACTACCACTTTAGCCTCTTCAAGGTAGCTACTCCTATCACGAGCATCAGTAGTACCCATCCATTCGATGTGAACATCGTCGGTCTTGCACCGTCTTCAATCTCTTCGACTTATCGTCGAATCAGTTATTCAGAATGGGATAAACCCGACCTTTCCGAACAACCCGCGTATCTTATAATCAAGTGTTATAATAACACATCATACGACTCATTCCAATCCAGAATATTCTTTTATTCAAATATTCTTTTCCTTTGGGAAAGGATCCCATTAATTTTATCAAAGATAAATTCTTTAAACTTATTCTTTAATCTTCCTTTGAATATCAAACCATATCAAGGTTTTCCAAATTAGTCGGGATTAGCGAACTACACCGAAGTAATCATTTATTTTATTTCCCAATCCCAACCTATTCATCCCATGGAGCAAAACTGGTGATACTCCATATCTAACACCAGATGTTATCGGTAAATATTAATTACCATTTCACGTTCAAATCTAATAAAAGATTTAGCTATCGCCTGGAGTAAAACTAGTGGTACTCCATTTTTGAACATTTTCTTGAATTGATAATTTTAATTATCACATTCACTTTTCAATCTAATCAAAGATTCATTAAAACTCCATTTAGTTTTAATCTTCCCAAAAATCAATGTTAATGATTATTCAAAACTAAGAAATTAATATTATCTTTAACTAGGTTAAAGAATCAATATCATTTAAAACACGGTTCACGATAAACCCAAAATTCCATTCCATTCAGTCTCTAACCGTAAATTAGTAAGAGAACAATTCCCTAAGTTTTAATCCCGAAGGCCGAAACCAACATCAGATCAATATCTAGGAAACCATTCAACTTAACTAATCTCCAGTTAGTTTCTGATTCTCTTAACTCCATTGGGTTTAAGAATAGTATTTTTAAAGATACCATTCACGACAAACCCAAAATCACATTCCATTCAGTCTCTAACCGTAAATTAGTAAGAGAACTATTCCCTAAGTATTAATCCCGAAGGTCAAAACCAACATCAGATCAATACCCAGGAAACCATTCAACTTAACTAATCTCCAGTTAGTTTCTAATTCTCTTAACTCCATTGGGTTTAAGAACAATATTTTTAAAGATACCATTCACGACAAACCCAAAATCTCATTTCCATTGTTAATCGGGTTAAAGAACACGTGTTATTTAAAACACCGTTCACGATAAACCCAAAATTCAATTTGATATCAAATACAAGGCTCTGAGTAGAAAATATATCAGCTTATATTCAATATCAAATTATGAAATCAACAAATATCGTATTGGGAACAACTATATATATATATATATATATATATATATATCTTCCAAATTCCTCAACAATATCCATATAATCACGGAATCCAATATCGAAATATTCCGAAGATAATTTCAATTCAAATCCAATCCAATTCATACATTGGAAAATTATGGTTAATTTAAAACCCTTTTCAAATCCAATTTATTTATTTTAAAAATAAACAAATTATTATTCTAGTTAATAACTAGTTCATTTCGATAAAAATATATTTTTATCTTTCAAAAACTAGAAATTTTCATCCGAACTCTTTCCAAATCATTTAACATAATTTTTCCATATTTTTAATAATTTTATTATCGCCCGTACGGTCGGTTTCCAAAAACAGCCACCGAACCGCATCCATAGCGATCTTCTCTGAAATTGATTTGGACATATCTCCAAATCCAACCGTTAGATTTCAAATCTCTTGTATTCATTGGAAATCTCTATTCGATACGAACCCAACGGTTCCGGTTTTAGGAGAATCCGACGGTCGGATCTCGCGTAACGTCCATTTGAAGTTAATGGTCGAAATTCGCGAACTGCCGCTGCGTGGCGTGTTCTATGCAGGCCATTATAATATATGTTATATATATATATGTAATATATTTTATCGATTTCCATTTAAAATGAATTTTATAAATCGTTTTAAATTCGTTTCAAAAACGATTTCAACTTCCATTTCAAATTCAAATCAAATTGAATATTCCATTATAAATCTGTTTAAATTCATTTCAAATCGATTTCAATTTCAATTCCATTTCAATCCGTTTTGAATTCATTTTAAATCGATTTCAATTCAATTCCATTTCAATTCGTTTTGAATTCATTTTAAATCGATTTCAATTCAATTTTCAATTTCAAATCAAAATTTAATTTTCCATATCATTTCAATATTAAAATGATAATATTTTCAAAATAACAGATTTTGAAATCACTTTTCGATATTCATTATAAAATGAATAAAATCGACCAAATTCACGTTCGTGTTAAAATGGCGTTTTACTACTTAACACGGCTTCACATTTCAATATTCACTGAATATTATTTTAAAATATCCGTTAATTCTGAACTGGAATCAAACTCAATCCATTACCATATAATTTTTGTTATATGGAAGTCAACATCACATGTATACAATAATAACGATAAACAATCATTAAAAATTCATACAACATCCAGAGTGCATTCTACAACTGTATAAGCATTAAAATGAATAAATAACGCTTATACAGTCTGTCAACCCATCGATTGACATACCACTAACTATCGGGATCAGTGTATGTCAAATATTATCCTAATACCCGTGTGGGGTTTTCAAACAACAAATACTATTTATTATTTGTGCAGTTGGGCGATGTGTAAAATTTATCGTCCCAATCCATATCAGTCAAACCTGTGTATATAAACAAACCGTCTGGTTTGTAAATAAATATTTATTTTATTCTGAATATTTATTTTATTCACATACACGTTAAAAATCATATTTTTAACGGTAAAATATTTTATTTCACACATGAATGTTTTATTATCCATTTCACATCAAAATCACAAACAAACTTCACAACACGTCATAATCAAACAAGTCGTCCATGGTCTGTGGACGACGGTGTCGGGTGCTGCTAAGCACCATCTGCATCCTAGTATATATTTTTAACCAGAAATCAAAGTTTAAAGTGAGAAGTTCTCACCTTGCTTTTGGCTTCGCCTAAAATTGTAGCGAGCTCTAAAAAAATTCTGGTCTCTTCTAGAATGTAGAGGACGATGCCATGGTCCCGGTGTCTCTTGTTTCACTGGATTTCGACCAAATAGCAAAAAGATACGATTTTTAGAAGTTAATCGCACTTTGCAACGCTTTTTAGTGTTTAAAACCTTTATTTTAAAATAGGTTGTATACCTTCAGCCTTTGCTTCCGAACTAGGGTTCGATTTAGCGCTCAATCTGAAGCTTGAGGTGATGATCGGAGTTCACCACGTCGAGGAGGAACGATGGCCGCACGTGGCGCCGACGGTGCGGTTCTGAACGGCGGTGAATCCTTGGGGCGGCGGCAGTTTGAAGTTGGCCCTTTCCCAGCGTCGATCCGGTCGAGATACCCCACGAGAGGGGATGAAACTGGTACGGATGTGAAGATTTCGGAGAGTACTTCAAAATCCCCTACTAGACCGTTCCATTTTGTTGAGTGGTTGGAGAGTTAGGGAGGAGAGAAGAAAAGAACCACTTCCGCCATTCGTCGAAGGAGAGAAGCGGGTTTGGAGGAAATGAACAATGAAATCTGATTGGTTTGTGAGTTATATTTTATTATTTAATTTATTTAATTCTGAAAATACCCACTAACCCATACGAACTCCAATTCAAACCCAACAACTGTCACCCTTAGCTAACTACCCCCATTCCGAACACAATGGGATATGTTTCGTAAGCCCATTCGACTGTTTCAGTCAGTTAGTCTTCAAATTAAAATATAAAACATTCAAATATGGATTTGAACGTACATTTGAATATGTCGGGGCCACATACTGACTCCAAAAATTCCAGAAAAATAAATCTGGCTATGTTTTGACGATACGGTCCTAACAAAACTAATTTCATCGAATTTGGAGACCGTTTGAAAAATGGCCATTTTCTGGTCGATCCAAATTGACTAAAACTATCAAAACACGTTTTCCTTTGCCACGCTCACACATTGATTTCAAAAATTATGAAAATTGAAATCTAGCAATAATTTGACATCCCGGACCCAACAAAAGTGGTTTCATCGAAAACGGAGGTCGTTTGCAAAACGGCTATTTTAAGGGCTATATATTATATAAAATTCCATAGCGACTATTTCAAATTTTAAACTAGACATAACTTTTGATTCCAGCTATAAAATTTCAATTTTTCAGATTCGTTAGAAAGATATTTATAAACAGATTCAAATATTTTTGGTTTTACTAAAATCCGGTTTATTTTGAATCTTTTACATTCAATTGAAATTTGAAATCAAATTTTCAGACTACCGCGCCACTTCAGGCTCAAATTGTAATTAAAATAAATTTATTCATTTTAACTTCGTCGAAAATAAATTTTCCGTCGTTATTATTTAAAATAAATCATTTTAAATATTCAAAATCCAATAAAATTGGTAAAATAAAAAATTTTAAATTGGTTCTGATTTTTCGGGTTGCTACAAATATAGTATAATGGAATTATAAACATGAAGATAGATCAACGAGTTCGGAATTTTTTTAGAGATTTTGGTTGGGATGAACTCACCCTTAATCGGCTTTTATATAGCCGACTAACTACACGGCTTTATAAAAGCATGCTAGGGGCAACGGTCAAATTTTGACTGTGGCCCCTACCTTAGTCAGCTTTGTGAAAGCCGACCAAGGTCAAGGATGCCAAACAACCGAATGGTCGCTCTGGCAACCTTGGTGGTTGCCAAAGCAACCCTTGGGCTCTAACTGACCCCCTGTTGGGGGTCAGTTGGCTCCCAACGCCACCAGGGTTGGGAATGCCCTCAGGAGAAAAAAGTTTCTACATTACATTCTCTTCGCCTTAAAGGATAGGTGAGTCACCTTTAGAATTAAAAAGGTTGTTTTTCCTTTCGACGATGGTAGAACCATCAGGATGGACTCACTTCGAAAGTGTCCCGCTACAAAAGCTACTAAAAGAAGGGATACGCTTCAAACAAGGAGAAAAATTGTATTGCCTCGTTTACTTTGGAAATTCCCATCTTTCTTTTACCCATTAAGGGCGCACCATTACTTTCAAGCTTTCTATGGCAGTTTGATTCACTTCGTCTAGCAAGGTTGTATCGACTTCTTGGTTGAACGAAACCTAATCGTGTAACACCCCACCTCCGTTAAGGTCACTCACAAAGGGAATGCCTTAACTTTGGTGGAGCATTTTAGTAAACAGAACAGAAACTTACAAGACAGATAAAACAGTACTTGAAAAATTTTAACTTTATTACAGCGGAAACAGAAAATTAATATGGTTACATCCTTTCAATTTCAGAATTCAAGTACAAAATATCAGTCTTGTACAAAAGCCTTCAAAATGCATAGTTTAAAATCATAATCCCCATGGAACGGAAGCCATACAGAGCCAAGCCATACTTTAAGCACTTCAAGCAAAGAGAAATCCGGATCAAGCTAAAGTATTTCCCTCCTTGGATAACCTGGGGGGGAACGGAAGAAAGGAGGCGAAACAACAAGGGTCAGACAAAAAGTCTGGCAAGTCCAGTGACTTTCAGCATATGAACAGATAATAATAATATGATATGAACATAAAACTGGATGTGAGATAACTATAACAGGTGTAGCAGATATAACAGAAAAACAGAATGATATAAACTATTGTTTTACACTTCTCTGCACTAATACTAGTATAGCAAAATTAGGTGTCACCCTAATGTCTAAATTGAAGCAGGAACGGGTGCAGAATACTTTAACAGAAACAGAATGCTAATAATGGGCCTTTACTACCCGATCAGAAACAGACAGAAGAAGAAATAGATTTATCCCTATGGAAACAGAATGTGGAATTAGGTGTACACTAGTAATGGGCCTTTACCACCCGAACAGACGGTACCACACAGAAACAGACAGGTGTTACCACCCAACAGAAACAGACGGTACCAACAGAAACAGACAGAACTAAGCGTACCCTAAAACCCTACCCCAAGCGATCGGCTCCCTAATACATAAATATCCTGTGTCGGCCCCACAGTAGGGTGTATCACTCCCTAAAGTGACAACCAATTGGCACAGACCTATTTACAGATGTCACGGCGTCTTACATCCTCAGAGGCAGACCGGGATCCATGCACGCACATGACCCGGTTGGAACGCACCATCAACACCCCTCGCCATTATCAGAATGAACCACTTATAATTAGTTCAGTAAGCGTGCCCGGACCCTACTTAGTGTTGGGTCAAAGTTTTGATACCAGAAAGGGTTACTGACTAATATGGGTCCCAAACAACAGACGACACAAGTAATTCCCCTTCCTAACCTTGTGTCCCCAGACTAACAGATTTCAGATTAACTTGTTTACAAGTTCAGACATACAGAGTTCAGATTTACTAATTCCCAAATTAAGTTAACAAGTTTTCAGACTAACGGGTCAGATGTACAGACTTTTCAGATTTGTCTAACTTTGTATTGGGCCTACAGATCTATGGACGGGTTTTACTACATCTATTAATCCCATTGGTTTAACCCTATTCTCCCCAATACGTTTTAGACGTCATTCTTATCTTAGATTTGCATTAATTAATTATTAATGCACAAACCTCTCACATTAGGTCGGTAGCTTGTGGCCGCTGGATATGCCGGGCGGTTCCGGGCAGACTTCTGCCACAAGCCAGACCTAACCTCGTGTCTTGCGCATGTTATGACTAACTTCCCACATTAGAACCTATTGTTTGCGGCCACTGGATGTGCCGGGCGGTTCCGGGCAGATTTACGCCGCAAACTCATTCTAACCTCGAGTTAGCCATGTTTATCTTTGCGGCCAATTAATAATTTACCGTTTATGCGCACGCCCAATATATATGCCAATTCAGATTATATCAATCACAGGATGATTATATCAACATAGCAGATAACAGATTTTATATGACTTAACGGATTTAACAGATTTAGCAACTTAGCAGATTTTGGCATATAACAGATTAGGCATCTCAACAGACAAATTTAACAGATTTGGCATTTCAATCTAATTAGCAGTCTAGGCAATATAACAAAACTAGCAGTTTAGGCAACTTAGCAAATTAGCAGATTTAGCAAACCTAATAATTCTAAAGGTTCTATTTACATGCCTTGCCTAGTCATAAACTAGGCCTAAATTCATATGCCTACATAATTTTTGATGATTCACAACATATATTCCATGTTTGCTTAAGCGCAGAATATGGACATAATTTGCCATATAACATATGTTCCAATATAGATTATACCAAATATAACCATTAATTTCAATGCATGTCATATATCCAAAAATCCCTAATTAGGTGTAATTACAATAATAGATATCCTAATTAATGTAAATCTTAAGTTTCCATATCTTCCTTCTTTTCATGTCATGAATTATTATGCAAACTATCCCCAATAATATAAATCTTTAAACCATATCTTCTAAAAATCAGATCTTGCCTTTTTATATGCATTTTGTCCAAAGTCTCAAATCATATGTAATCTTTACAGTGGTTCCTCTTCTTCTTTTATCACAAAATATGCATAGGTCTAAATTGCAACATAACTATGCATACAACATGCATAAATTATATGTTCATAGTCAAATTTATGCATCCAATCCCAAGTCATATGTCCAATATATTTTATGCCTCAGACCTAAAGTCATACATTCAATTTGGTTTTGTCAAATTTCTCATCATTCATCCCAAAACTTGCGTTCATACGTTCATCTCTTATGAGATTAGGCACAGGCTCGTGGTAGCCTGACTATAGAAACAGAAAAGAAGAAAGGAATATAGAACAGTCACAGAAAACAGATCTAACAGAAGAGAATACAACCTCAAACTCAGATTTAAATGCATATCAAAATTATAATTAACGTTTATAGCGGAGAATAACTGTACTTGCCTTGATTGGATTAAAGAAAGAACTTGTTGTCGAATCTTTGCAGAAATTTTAATCTCTAGTTTGAATTGAGTTGCTTAGGCTGATGTTGATTATCTTCTAGTTTTAATTCCAGCAGAGCAGAGACGCCATTTTTATTTTTTTATTAGAAGAAGAGAGCAATGGAGGCTAGAGAATTGTACAAGAAACCTAGGTAGAGTCTAGGGTCCTTTTTATATGGGTAATGAACTGATTAGAACCATTGATGTTGCTTGGATTGATCGTAGCCATTCATCCTAAGGAGAGACCAATTAGAGCTTGCCACCTAGCCCTAATGACAAAGCAGACCACAGAAAATCGACCAACAGAGAATAGGCCAGCCGGGTTAGACTGGGTTCGACCTGGTCTGGACCAGGTCGACACCCCTGTCGACAGCCCTGTCGACAGGCCTATCGACCTGGTTAGACCAGGTCGACAGCCCAGTCGACCTGGGTGCGTGAGGCGGGTGTTCTTCCGCCCTGGCCCATTGGGCCCCACTTTTAATTTTTTTAAACTGTTTTATTCTGTTTGAAATTTAAATTTAATTCAAAAACTTCCGAAGGCCATATCTTCTTCATACGGACTCCGTTTTTCGAAAACTCGGACTCTATTTCGCGTATTTTTCCGAGACGAACGCAATGGCATATCCCGTTTCCCTTAGTTCTTTGATTTGAAATTAATTATACTTTAATTTGTTAATTTCACAGTTGTAGAATTTGCGGGGTGTTACATTCTCCCCCACTTAAAAGGATTTCGTCCCCGAAATCTTCAAGTTAAGAAGAATGTGTCCTACCATCCAATCATCCATCTACTCAATCATCAACCACAGGCATCCATTGTCCTTATAGACTTCTAATGCTTTCATGTTTAAATGCACAGTGTGTGTTCATGTCCGTATCTAATGCAAAATCAGGCGGCCCACTGATTCAGTCGACCTCCTTAATGCGAATCATGTTAGTGCCATGAGTCCAATATGTATGCAAATTTTCCTACTTGAGACATATCATTTCTATATGAGTGCACAACTGCTCATTCATATGCAACATCCATATGCTGATTCAACCATTTTGCATCCATAAAAATTTAAAAATGCTCACACATCCATATGCAGTATGAGAGTGCTTTCGAGCCGATCTAGTGCCTAGTGTGTGTATATGCATCCACGAGCAACCACTAGCAACCACTTGCATCCACTTGCAACCATCAAACATAACATGTCTCAAACACATGTTTACACCCATTAGTTTCTACCTAAAGTTCAAATATTCGATCGATAGGATACAGTCGAATGATGGAAGCGAGTACGGATAGAACGAAAATTTGGTTCCCATTAGACATGGGTCCTAAGTATCGGCCCCAAAGACCGAAACCAACATCAAATTGACACCCAGAGGAAATGTCAAGACTGGAAATCCTATAAAAAGTATTTAGATATTTACAGACTACTGGTACAGATCAGGTTCCCTAATGATTCTTAGGAAGCCAAGCATGATAAAATCATACCCCACGAAAACTCAGAATGTATGCGTCATACTTGACGCCTAACACAGATATCCCTCAAAACCCCAATCTCAAACAGATGATCCATAACCCTTATGGGTCTGAGTCTATAGCGGAATTCAGAAATAATACTAGTATTAAAGTGCAGAGTATCGATTACAAAATCAAAATACCAGAATCAGAAAAAGTCTTAACTCCATAATCAGATAAAGAAATTAAACCTACTATAGAAACTTTCCTATTTCTATCCTAGCCACTAGCCTCAAGGGTGTTCGCCTGCCCTCCTTGTCCTCGTCTCTTCGGGCAGTCCCTAGTGAAGTGTCCCATCTCCCCACAGTTGAAGCAAGCGCCCTTCCTTTTTCTGCAATCCTTGTTCAGATGATTTGAGCTCCCACAAGTAAAGCACTTTTTCCCCTTCTTATCTTCAGACTTCTCATCCTTTTTTTGTGTTTCCTTTTTGGGCCCCGCTTTCTTATTCTGTGGTTCTTCCTTCTTTGTCTCTTTCGGGCCCTTGTCTTCCTCGTGCAGTTGTGCCATATCCACCAATTTCTCGTAAGTTGCTCCCATGGGTACATGGGTCATGGCTAGGCTATGCAGTGGCTCATTCAATCCTTTAACAAAGCGGAGAGCCTTTTTATGCTGAGTGTTGACTAAATCCAATCCGAATCTTGCTAGTTGGTTGAACTGGTTGACGTATTCCTTGACCGTCATACTTCCTTGCTTAAGAGACAAGAACTTTTCCAATTGTAAACTTCGTTCAGCTTGCGAGAGGAATTTTGTCTCAAACCTTGTTCTGAAATCCATCCAAGTCTCAATTGGTCTCTCGGCGTTAGTGACTTCCCACCAGTAGGAAGCTTCGTCTTTGAGCAGCCATACTGCCAACTGTACCTTCTGCCTATCGTCCACCTCGAAGATAACGAACAGATCCTCAGTTTCTTTGAGCCAATTCCTTGCTTCTACGAATGATTCAGTTCCTTTGAAATCCTTCCCACCCATGGCCCTAAAATCTCTACAGATTTTTGAGAAAGCAATAGCACGAGGAGGGGGTGGAGGAGGGGGATCATTTGCTGGACCTGCAGCGGTGGTCCTAGCCTCAAGATATTGACGAAACCAACCGGGTACATGAACACCCTCTGGTATCTCAGATGCTTCAGACATGCTGGAACGAAAAAGGAAAGGTTCAATACAAAAAGGACTGAAAGAAAGATATATGGCTCTTGGGGATCATGTTTTTCAAAATAAGCTTTATTTTTGAAAATACTTCCTTTCCAAAACCTTTTTGAAAATAGTTTTCAAAAACTTTACCCAATCTGGTAACCTTCAGCTCTGATACCAAGTGTAACACCCCACCTCCGTTAAGGTCACTCACAAAGGGAATGCCTTAACTTTGGTGGAGCATTTTAGTAAACAGAACAGAAACTTACAAGACAGATAAAACAGTACTTGAAAAATTTTAACTTTATTACAGCGGAAACAGAAAATTAATATGGTTACATCCTTTCAATTTCAGAATTCAAGTACAAAATATCAGTCTTGTACAAAAGCCTTCAAAATGCATAGTTTAAAATCATAATCCCCATGGAACGGAAGCCATACAGAGCCAAGCCATACTTTAAGCACTTCAAGCAAAGAGAAATCCGGATCAAGCTAAAGTATTTCCCTCCTTGGATAACCTGGGGGGGGGGAACGGAAGAAAGGAGGCGAAACAACAAGGGTCAGACAAAAAGTCTGGCAAGTCCAGTGACTTTCAGCATATGAACAGATAATAATAATATGATATGAACATAAAACTGGATGTGAGATAACTATAACAGGTGTAGCAGATATAACAGAAAAACAGAATGATATAAACTATTGTTTTACACTTCTCTGCACTAATACTAGTATAGCAAAATTAGGTGTCACCCTAATGTCTAAATTGAAGCAGGAACGGGTGCAGAATACTTTAACAGAAACAGAATGCTAATAATGGGCCTTTACTACCCGATCAGAAACAGACAGAAGAAGAAATAGATTTATCCCTATGGAAACAGAATGTGGAATTAGGTGTACACTAGTAATGGGCCTTTACCACCCGAACAGACGGTACCACACAGAAACAGACAGGTGTTACCACCCAACAGAAACAGACGGTACCAACAGAAACAGACAGAACTAAGCGTACCCTAAAACCCTACCCCAAGCGATCGGCTCCCTAATACATAAATATCCTGTGTCGGCCCCACAGTAGGGTGTATCACTCCCTAAAGTGACAACCAATTGGCACAGACCTATTTACAGATGTCACGGCGTCTTACATCCTCAGAGGCAGACCGGGATCCATGCACGCACATGACCCGGTTGGAACGCACCATCAACACCCCTCGCCATTATCAGAATGAACCACTTATAATTAGTTCAGTAAGCGTGCCCGGACCCTACTTACTGTTGGGTCAAAGTTTTGATACCAGAAAGGGTTACTGACTAATATGGGTCCCAAACAACAGACGACACAAGTAATTCCCCTTCCTAACCTTGTGTCCCCAGACTAACAGATTTCAGATTAACTTGTTTACAAGTTCAGACATACAGAGTTCAGATTTACTAATTCCCAAATTAAGTTAACAAGTTTTCAGACTAACGGGTCAGATGTACAGACTTTTCAGATTTGTCTAACTTTGTATTGGGCCTACAGATCTATGGACGGGTTTTACTACATCTATTAATCCCATTGGTTTAACCCTATTCTCCCCAATACGTTTTAGACGTCATTCTTATCTTAGATTTGCATTAATTAATTATTAATGCACAGACCTCTCACATTAGGTCGGTAGCTTGTGGCCGCTGGATATGCCGGGCGGTTCCGGGCAGACTTCTGCCACAAGCCAGACCTAACCTCGTGTCTTGCGCATGTTATGACTAACTTCCCACATTAGAACCTATTGTTTGCGGCCACTGGATGTGCCGGGCGGTTCCGGGCAGATTTACGCCGCAAACTCATTCTAACCTCGAGTTAGCCATGTTTATCTTTGCGGCCAATTAATAATTTACCGTTTATGCGCACGCCCAATATATATGCCAATTCAGATTATATCAATCACAGGATGATTATATCAACATAGCAGATAACAGATTTTATATGACTTAACGGATTTAACAGATTTAGCAACTTAGCAGATTTTGACATATAACAGATTAGGCATCTCAACAGACAAATTTAACAGATTTGGCATTTCAATCTAATTAGCAGTCTAGGCAATATAACAAAACTAGCAGTTTAGGCAACTTAGCAAATTAGCAGATTTAGCAAACCTAATAATTCTAAAGGTTCTATTTACATGCCTTGCCTAGTCATAAACTAGGCCTAAATTCATATGCCTACATAATTTTTGATGATTCACAACATATATTCCATGTTTGCTTAAGCGCAGAATATGGACATAATTTGCCATATAACATATGTTCCAATATAGATTATACCAAATATAACCATTAATTTCAATGCATGTCATATATCCAAAAATCCCTAATTAGGTGTAATTACAATAATAGATATCCTAATTAATGTAAATCTTAAGTTTCCATATCTTCCTTCTTTTCATGTCATGAATTATTATGCAAACTATCCCCAATAATATAAATCTTTAAACCATATCTTCTAAAAATCAGATCTTGCCTTTTTATATGCATTTTGTCCAAAGTCTCAAATCATATGTAATCTTTACAGTGGTTCCTCTTCTTCTTTTATCACAAAATATGCATAGGTCTAAATTGCAACATAACTATGCATACAACATGCATAAATTATATGTTCATAGTCAAATTTATGCATCCAATCCCAAGTCATATGTCCAATATATTTTATGCCTCAGACCTAAAGTCATACATTCAATTTGGTTTTGTCAAATTTCTCATCATTCATCCCAAAACTTGCGTTCATACGTTCATCTCTTATGAGATTAGGCACAGGCTCGTGGTAGCCTGACTATAGAAACAGAAAAGAAGAAAGGAATATAGAACAGTCACAGAAAACAGATCTAATAGAAGAGAATACAACCTCAAACTCAGATTTAAATGCATATCAAAATTATAATTAACGTTTATAGCGGAGAATAACTGTACTTGCCTTGATTGGATTAAAGAAAGAACTTGTTGTCGAATCTTTGCAGAAATTTTAATCTCTAGTTTGAATTGAGTTGCTTAGGCTGATGTTGATTATCTTCTAGTTTTAATTCCAGCAGAGCAGAGACGCCATTTTTATTTTTTTTATTAGAAGAAGAGAGCAATGGAGGCTAGAGAATTGTACAAGAAACCTAGGTAGAGTCTAGGGTCCTTTTTATAGGGGTAATGAACTGATTAGAACCATTGATGTTGCTTGGATTGATCGTAGCCATTCATCCTAAGGAGAGACCAATTAGAGCTTGCCACCTAGCCCTAATGACAAAGCAGACCACAGAAAATCGACCAACAGAGAATAGGCCAGCCGGGTTAGACTGGGTTCGACCTGGTCTGGACCAGGTCGACACCCCTGTCGACAGCCCTGTCGACAGGCCTGTCGACCTGGTTAGACCAGGTCGACAGCCCAGTCGACCTGGGTGCGTGAGGCGGGTGTTCTTCCGCCCTGGCCCATTGGGCCCCACTTTTAATTTTTTTAAACTGTTTTATTCTGTTTGAAATTTAAATTTAATTCAAAAACTTCCGAAGGCCATATCTTCTTCATACGGACTCCGTTTTTCGAAAACTCGGACTCTATTTCGCGTATTTTTCCGAGACGAACGCAATGGCGTATCCCGTTTCCCTTAGTTCTTTGATTTGAAATTAATTATACTTTAATTTGTTAATTTCACAGTTATAGAATTTGCGGGGTGTTACAAATCGCCTTATCATCTTAGAGTCATGCCACTTTTCACTATAACCAAATCATGCCATTTATATTTTTTGAATCCTATGTTTTGTTGACAATTAAAGCTCTAGAAAGAACTATCGAAGCCACATACAGAGTATCTAAAGACAATGCAAATCAGACGAAGGCATTCGATGCACACCTAGCGAAGCCAAAGTAATGTGGCCAAACCATCTAGAGCCGAAGCCGACACAAGCTATCAGAAGAGAAGCAAGCCCAGACCTATGCCTATAAATAGAGATGATATTACATTGATCAAGAGGAAGGAAAATTATTTTCTCGTTCTCCACATTTTCAATTTTTTAATGCTAAATTGAATTTGGAATCTTTTTCAAAACCGATTTGATGACTTGTACTTGAACAATTGTGCTCAAATAGCATATTAATGACATTGGATATTTTGACTTACATTGCATATGCATAACATACTTTGACTTATTTGACTATCGAACCGACCTTGCATATTGCATAATTGAATATACAATCAAATTTGAGTCGAATCATCTGGATGTGAACTGGATTGTTTCGATTAAAATTGTTTTAAATTGATTCCTATTGACTTTGAGTGGTCTTTTGTCCAAGTGATTCAACTTTGAGCCTTTGAAGGGCGCTTCGATTGGTAACTTGGACTCAATCGTCTGGACTTAAAGTAGCGATTGGCTTCGGAATACCAACTCTAGCTTTGAGTTGAACATAGGACCTCAACACTGGGCTTTACACTTGCTATTTGGAGTGTTAACGAAGAAATTCTTTGCAATTATATATAAATATAAGAGATATATATACAAGCAAGCCATATATACATTTATGATGGTTGTGAATTACTATAGCGTATAAGTTATAAGAAGAAGAAGACAAAATTACCATTAGAGTTGGTTGGAATGCGAGATCGGTAGGATTATACAACATTAGCCTACATAATGTAAGGGAATACTAACATCTACAACATTATAATGATGTGAGACATGTCCAACCATAGGATTTGTGAAGACTATTCATTTTCATATAGATGAAGGGGTAACCTTAAGGTAAAGCTGCTTCAAATATGTTTTTGATGGCATGTTGCCTTAATTGTAATAGGTGATGTGAAAAGATGGAGAGTGAGATTGGGCACTATATAACAAGTGTTAGTACCAAATTGAGAAGTAGGGCAGTTATAGGTCACGAGTATCATGCGTTTGGAGCACTCAACGGGAAGGATAGGGTTACACTTAGCCGCTCTTCGTCTATAGCTTACCAGAGTGAACCGCATAAGGTGCATAGCCATAGTAGTTTTTTAGTTTGTTTGAAAGGGAAGCCTAGTTATCCATAACTAGATTTTTTCTATTATGGATAGGGTGGTACGTGGTCGAGTCCTTAGTAGAAAGCATAGAATGTAGTACATCCTTAAGAAAATGGCGAAATGTATGAAAACTCATCAGAACAGTACAAAAAATATATGAAATGTCATCAATAAGCACTATAACATTTCCTCAAGTTATGGTAACGAGATCATGGCACGACAAAGGCAAAGAATTCTAACGTGACACCGAACAAGAGCTACAAGCGGGAATAGTATCTATGTTCATTAAAGGAACAAGGGACATATATAAATATATACAAACAGTTATGAATTTATAAAAGGTAGATGAGAATGGTTCGTACGCGGATGTGGGGTCGAGAGGACTAATAATTGTAAGCAAACATAACATAAAATAGTGAAAAATTAACAAACGGTAAAGCAATATATGAGATGTATAATTTATCAATCATTAGAACGTTGTTCTGGTCCCCGCCTTATTATAACCCACATGATTTTAGAAGGATAGGTAGTGCTATTGGGCGAGAATGGTTAGAGATCAAATTCCTTATTCCATGCTAGGTAGACATGGACACTTGACATTTGTAGTGTCAAAATTTTAGTTGGTATTTATGTGATTTATTATGTTTCTTTATTTCCTGTGAGATATTAGCATTAGTGCTCTGTTATAATTTCTATTTTGCAAGATATCAAACCAAAGATCAGTATTTTAATGGACTTGGGTTTTCGATTAAAAATCTAAACCCACTAAGGTGTAGGTTGTTACACTTGGTATCAGAACTTAGACTAATCGATCTTGAAAAAATAGAAAATGCTGACTTAACGTTTTTGTATTATATATATATATATATATATATATATAATTTGTGCTTAAAATAACCTCAACATATGCAGAAGGTAAGAAGAATTTATATATATAATTTGTATTCGTACTTCGCAAATCAAGAATGATATTTGTAGCCGCTACAAAAAATACCTATGATTTAGGAGGGGTAGAATAAATTAGCAGCCGGTTGATCTAGGCGTGGCTAGTTTACAAACCGATGATCCAAAACAATCAAGAGTTGAATGTCCCTTCGGTAAAATCTCCGATGATGAGAAAAAATAAAACTGAGGAGAAAGAATAAAATAAAACAACTCTTGGTTGATAGAAAACTTTTCGGCAATTTTCTCTGATAATAAATTGAAGAATAAGATTGAAGAAAATAAGAAGAATATTGAGTAAGCAGAAGATTTTATTGATGAATATTATTTCTTGTACAAGGAGTAATGTAACAATGGTATGCTTATATAGAGAAGCAATGTAACGGCTAATAGATAATTACAAAACATATTAAATATGATAAAACGTGTTCACATGCTAACGGCTAATAGATAATTACAAAACATATTAAATATGATAAAACGTGTTCACATGCTAACGGCTAATAGATAATTACAAAACATACTAAATATGATAAAATGTGTTCACGTGCTAATGACTCTATTGTCTTCATGCCCCCTCAGTTCGAACTAAGGTTCCTTTTTCATTTTCTCCTCCACCAACTACCTTCAGCTCCTCTCTCAATCTCACAAAATTCTTGGTTGATAATGCTTTTGTAAGAACGCCAGCTCGCTGATAGTAAGCAGGAATATGACAGATGACAAGCTTTCCATTCTGTGTTCTTTCTCTTACGAAATGAAGATCGATTTCAAAATGTTGTCCTTGAATGTTGAATTGGATTGAGGGAAAGAGAAACCGTACTCTTGTTGATGCACCTGATGACAGATTTTTGTGTTAAACTCAACCCTAATTCCTCCATAATCGTTTTAATCCAAGATACTTCTGCAGTTGCATTTGCGAAAGCCCTATATTCGGCTTCTGTACTGGATCTGGATGTAGTCTGTTGCTTCTTAGTGCACCAGGAAATTATGTTGTCTCCAAGGTAAACGCAGTATCCTAATACAGATCGTCTATCATCAACATCATTTGCCCAATCAGCATCGCTAAAACACTATAAGGAAAAATATTTCTCTGATTTTATAATTATTCCTAAATGCTTTGTGCCTTGCATATATCTTAGAACCCTTTTTAAAGCAATCCAATGTTCTGATAATGGATTTTGCATAAACTGGCTAAGCTTGTTAACACTATAACGAATATCTGGGCGAGTGATTGTTGCATATCGCAGTGCTCCTATTAAACTTCTGTACTGTTTTGCATTTGTGATGGCCTCCCCTTTATGTTTAGATAAGCGTAGACTACTTATCATAGGAGTTGGTAGATGTTTGGCATGTTGCATATTGGCCTTCTGCAAAATTTTACAAAAATAGTTTTCCGGAGATAGAATCAATTTTCCTTCATTGTGTTTGAAAATTTGAATCCCAAGGAAATATTTTAACTCTCCTAAATCCTTTATAGAAAAATATTGATCCAATAATTGTATGACTTTGCTTATCTCTTGATCATTATTTCCTGCGATTAACATATCATCCACATGTACTAAAATAAAGATAGTTCCTTGTCTATTCCTTTTCATGTATAATGAGTTGTCAGACTTGACTTGAATAAAACCTAAATTTAATAATGTCATCATGAGTTTCTCATACCAAGCCTTGAAGCTTGCTTGAGTCCATAGATTGCTTTATAAAGCCTGCAAACCCTTTTATCATCAGAATTGTATCCTTCAGGTTGTTGCATGTATACTTCTTCAGATAATTCTCCATTCAAAAATGCATTGTTCATATCAAGTTGTTTTATATTCCACCCCTTACTTAAGGCAACAGTTAAAATTATCCTAATAGTAGTGAGTTTTGTAACTGGAGAAAATGTTTCATTGAAATCAAAACCAAATTGTTGTGCATAACCTTTAGCTACCTGTCTGGCTTTGTATTTGTCAATAGATCCATCAGCCTTTCTTTTTATCTTATATACCCATCCACAACCAATTACATTCTTATGTGCTGGTGGTACAACAAGTTCCCAAGTTTTGTTTTTCAGAAGAGCTTCATATTCTGTATTCATGGCCCTTTTTCAATTTCTTGACTTTAGTGCCTGAGTGAAATTAAGTGGTTCAGTTTCAGTGATGGCCACATTATAGACATTTGGTTTAAAAATACCACTTTTTGATCTAGTAGTCATGTGATGCCTGCTTTGATGTTGCTGTGCCTGTTGTGATTGTTGTTCCTGTTGTGATATCCTTGTACTACTGTTGCTTTTCCTGCTACCATCATCATCAGTGTTGTGCATGTTATTATCATCTTGACTTATTTCTGTGTCATCTGAATTTCTTTCTTCTGATCCACTGATGTGCATACTTGTTTCTCTTATATCCTCAGCTTGTGTGCCTGAATGTTCATTGTCTTTAATTATTTCAAGAGTAACTGGTCTAAACTCCACAGTCTTAATAGATTCCACTCTATTGTCTTCTTTGGAATTATGTCTATCTGCATAAGGAAATTTACTTTCATCAAATATCACATGTATTGAGACATAAATTCTACCATTCTTGTCAATACATTTATAACCTTTTTTATTTTGAGCATAGCCAATAAATGTGCATGGACTTGACCTCATACTTAATTTATGTTTATTATAATCTCTCAGTCATGGAAAATACAGACAACCATATATTTTTAGAAACTTATAATCTGGTGTAACATTGTATATCATCTCATGTGGAGTTTTATTTTCTAGGATCTTAGTGGGTAACATGTTAATAAGAAAAACTGAAGTAAAAAAGGCTTCATTCCAATACTTCATGGGTAATGTAACAATGTTAAACCAGTTTCTACAATGTGTCTGTGTTTTCTTTCAACCAAACCATTCTGCTCAGATATGTGAGGACATATCAATCTGCATTTAATTCCTCTTTTAGCAAAATAATTAGCCAAAGGCTTGAATTCTGCTCCACCATCTGTTTGCAGAATTTTTACATTACAATTAAGTTGCTTTTCAGCATGAGTTATAAATTGTATAATGGTGTTACAAGTTCCAGATTTATTTTTTAGCATATATATCCAAGTATATCTCAAATTGGCATCTACAAAAGAAAGATAGTACCTGCGCCCCTGATATGAATTTAGAGGTGTTGGGCCCCATAAATCTGCAGCTACAAGCTCCAGTGGCTTGTTATACCTGGTTTCAGAATTACTAAAAGGAAGCTTGTGGCTTTTGCCAAGCTGACAATGTGTACATGTGTGTTTAACAGATGCATTTTTAAAAGCAATATTATTAATAGACAAAAAAGTTGTAGTTTCAAAATTTGGATGACCAAGTTTCATATGCCATAAAGTAATATTATCTAAAACATTATTTCTAGTACAACGCTTATTACTACTACAATCATTATTACTACAAGCATCCACATTGTTGCAACAGAGTTCAGCACTTAAATTTCCAGTCTTCAAGTTGTTAAATTTGTAAAGTCCATTATGTAGAGTACCTAGTAATAATATTTCATGACTTAGAATATCTTTGACTAAGCAAAATTTTGGATGAAACTCAAAATATACACAATTATCACTGGCAAATTTTGATACACTTGAAAGATTTTTATTTATGGTACGAACTCTTAGCATGTTATTTAGTTGAAGTTGTCTTTTACCAAAAATAGTTCCTTTTCCAGTATGTGTTATATTTGCAGTTTCACCATTGCCCATATATATATATATATATATATATATATATATATATATATATATATATATATTCATATCTGAGTAACCTTTGCTACCAATGTTTAAATTCTGAAGATTATTTGTAATATGATGGGTTGCACTTGAGTCTGGATACCATTCCTCAAAGTTACCTTCATCACCCTTATCAGTATTATTACTGCTTTGACTACTTTGAGAACTATTATCTAAACTGTACCTGAAGTAACATTTATTTGCCATATGACCAAATTTTTGACAAATTTGACATTTTACACGATTGTTATTATTCCATCGGCCTCTTCCACGACCTCTCTGAGACTGGAAACCCTCTCTTTGTGCTTGAAAACCTCATCTTTGTGACTGAAAACCTCCTCTTTGTGATTGAAAACCTGTTGAATACTGACTTTCTTGTCTGTTTGAATCATTGTTGTAGTTGTTTCTTTATTGATTACTTTTAGCTGCTGCATAGTTGACAGAAAAACCACCTTGTATGGTTTTTCTTTGTTCAATCCTTCCTTCATGAGCAAGTAGAGTGGATCGAACAAACTGCAAGTCAGGTAATGTTTGCTGAGTAGCAATAACAGTTATTAATGAGTCATATTCTTGATCAAGTCCACCAGTGATAAACAATATTTGTTCACTATCACTTATCTTATGCCCAACAGCATTTAATCTATCACAAGTATTTTTAATTTTGCCTAAATATTCTTTCATACTCATGCCTTCTTTTCTGGAGTTTTGTAAATCCCTTCTATACTGCATTATCCTAGCTGCAGACTGAGAATTAAATATTTGTTCAATAGATGACCAAATTTCACGAGAATTGTTATATCCTACTATCTGTGATAACAAATTTGAACTTATAGAAGACATAAGCCATGATGATAATAAATTATCCTGCTTTTGATATCTAACATAATCTGGATTTGAAACAGTGCTACCATCTTGACTCAAAGTCATGACTGGTGGTATACTTATGGTTCCATTGATGTATTCCAACAGTCCATAACCTTTTAAGGCAACTTCTACTTGATATTTCCATAATATATAATTGTCTTCATCAAGTGATGTGGTAATAATTTGACTTTTGGGTTTTATCAGGTTAGGGCTGTTTGGTGGTGGATCAGTGCTAGTGTTGACCGTTGATGTAGACGTGGCTTCATTACTGTTCGCCATAATTGATCAGGAAGAAAAAATTGGCGAGGCAGAAGCAGGAAAATGCAGCCAATGTAATCTTAGATAGAAAGAAATCGAAGAACAATAATAAGGTATATATTGTATGTCTGGCACACAATATCAGATCATGTAGCCGCCTTTGTACTTGGCAAATCAAGAATGATATTTGTAGCCGTTATAAAAAATACCTATGATTTAGGAGGGGTAGAATAAACTAGCAGCCAGTTAATCTAGGCGTGGCTAGTTTACAAACCGATGATCCAAAACAATCAAGAGTTGAATGTCCCTTCGGTAAAATCTTCGATGATGAGAAAAAAAATAAAACTGAGGAGAAAGAATAAAATAAAACAACTCTTGGTTGATAGAAAGCCTTTTGGCAATTTGCTCTGATACCAAATTGAAAAATAAGATTGAAGAAATAAGAAGAATATTGAGGAAGCAGAAGATTTTATTGATGAATATTATTTCTTGTACTTGAAGTAATGTAACAATGGTATACTGATATAGAGAAGTATTGTAATGGCTAATAGATAATTACAAAACATACTAAATATGATAAAACGTGTTCACACGCTAACGGCTAATAGATAATTACAAAACATACTAAATATGATAAAACGTGTTCATACGCTAACGGTTTTATTGTCTTCATTAAGAAGTAGCCGGTTATGAGTCGGAACAGTGTATAAGAGTTAAGATATGCGTCTACCCCAATTACCACATGTGAACTAGGGTGCATTGTAAGGCATTGATTTTAGAAGAGCATGGGTGAAGCTTGTTGAAAGCCTCTGAAGTTGGATGGAACAAGACTGCCTAGTTGGACCAAGTAGAATGATTGTTCATCCCTATATAGATGTCAATTGATGATGTACATCAGATCTGGATAAGAGGAAACGAAGAGTCCATATGTTGTAGATATCCAAATGTAGTTGAGTTCCCAAAGGAAGAAGTGAAATTGTCATCCAAAGTTAATAATTGGAATTTTAAATACAAAAAAGAACACAAGCCAACGGATTTGAAAAAGAAAAACGATCTAAATGAGAAGAGCAAATAAAAATTCACTCTTAGCCTGCATCAATAATAAGAAATTTTGTAAAATTCATATAGACGTATCTTTTTTTAAATGAGAAAAAAACATAAATTATATATTTCAAAAGAATTCACAATGCAAATAGTTAAAAAAGAGAAAACCTAGTTTTATGAAGAAAAACGTAAATGATTAAAAATTAAAATTTTAGAAGAGATTTTGTTCAAAGACGCATGGAGCAAAATTTGAATTTTTGCAAATAGATTCTAAAAGAAAACTATTATGTAAAGAGATCTTCGTACTGAAACAGAATAACATGTGATGCTTATATCTTTTGATCTAGAGCACAGAATGGATTGACCAATGACCACCATACGGTTCATACCACTCAAGCGTGTGTTAGGCTTTAAACAATGTAAAGTAACAATCTTGATGAAGTAGCCACCGGTTATTCATTAACGAGTGTCATTTACATTTTAGTAATGAAACATTTATTGTTTTGCAATTAATTCATATTGGTAATCATAACACTTTATTAAATGATAATACATCCAACTATATACTCATAACAACATAATTAAATTATAATAATTATAGCGTCTAATTAAATAACCATAATATTTTACATCATAAATAAAATTAAGTAACATAATAATTAAATTATTGAAAATAAATAACGCTAGTCCGCACCAACCTCCGTTCCATTCTTAACAAACACTTCATTCCTTGTAAGTGTAACTGTGCATTTATAATTAAAGTGGTCTGATACATACTCTACATGCACGATACACATGATAAAATCAAAAGGTTGTGCAAAGTAGTATGGACTTTGAGGGAGCTTCAGAGAAAAGAAATAACCTGAAAGATAAACGAACAATATGGGGTGATACTGTGAATCTGTTATCACAAGCTTAAGAAAATAAATGCATGTTCAAGGAATGAAAGAACTAGTTTTAGGCGCATTTGTGTAATTTGACAATGGACAGCAAAGTCTTATCTAAGGTTTTAATCTGGAGGACATGTTAGATCAGATTATTGGCAAAACCATGAGGCTGCATTTTATCTGCTGTTCTTTTCCTTCTAAATTCTTAAGTGGCCGAGTACAATGAAACATAAGCATAATTCTACTCAATCATTTCCACTTCATCCCAAAAAGGCAAATCCACAAAACACCATTAGATTTTTTTGGGTACATATTTTCCAATTTTTCACAATTCAAATATACAATAAATTGCTACTATTTCTTAGAAAAAATTGACAAAGAAACAATTCTTTTTTAATTTGCAATTTTTAGTGTAAAAAAAAACGTATATTTGCAGTTTTTAATGCAAATATTTCAATATTCTTATAAATATCGACACCAAAGTTTTCAAGGAAAACGTTGATTTTTCGATACTCACTAGGTATAAGTGGCGACTAAAAAAGATAAAATAAGAAGAAGAAAACTAAGTGAAATAATTCTAGTGGTATTTCATAAAATGTGATTTGAGAAGGTGGATTTGACCTATTTGTAAAACTTTTGAAGGCAGTTTAACGTACTATCCATAGTTTTAAAGTGAAGTGTCACGAGTTTGTCATACCGATAAAAAAGAATAAAGTTACTAAAATGGCCTAGCTGCGGCTTCCAACATTTTCATCACTCTTGTCAGTTTCTCTATCTCTTTTAGGGCCTGCAATGTGTTCAAATTCAAAGCTTAACATATTGGTCTAAGAATTTAAAAAATTATAAGCCTTTTACCTCTAAAACCATGTCTTCTGGAGCAATAGAGGCAATCTCATCAAGCCCCAGTTCTGCTGCCAATTCTACATGCATCACAACAGTGGTTGCAATTAAAATTTTGAATACTCATGCGACCAATGAGATAATTATAATCAATATTACGCTTAACCATTTATAGTTACAAACTAATTCTCAATCCAAAATTTATTTCACAAATAAACCTTATCTGATGCTTGCTAAAAAAAAAAAAAAAAAAAAAAAAATCCTTCGTTCCGGTATTGTACATGCGATAACGAGCATGCACAAAGTTTGATTTTACAATTTCTCATTTTGAAAATGGCCATATATAAAACCGAAAACTAAGTCAATTTTGTGATAAGTTTGAGATGAGGCTTATTGCTAAAATAAGGCTTTTGTGGATATGTATAATTAAAATGAGTCCTTACTCTGAAGTGAAACAGTTGAATCTGATGTTTTGTATCCTTCTTTTCTTTCGTAATATTGCACTGAAAGCTTTTCCAGAACCTGCATGATAGAATCGCCATCACTGAAAATCAAGTGGGTTTTTTCATGTTACAATACTAATTGAGACATTAAACCTAACCAGCTAATGTTCACTTTTTACAAGACTTAATCCATCCTCCTTAACGCTTCACTTCAAATTATATCATTATAATCCGCTGAAACTAATTGAACTATTAAGATGAGGATATGTATGATAAAATTAAAATTAAGGGGTTTAAGTCTAATATAAATTAAAAGGTATAATATGAAAATTAGGGAGTGGCCATATTTTTAAAATAATAGTGGTAAGAGCAAGTTATCGTAAATCCGAGTTTTGCCTGGTAAACATCCACTAAGTTTTGCAATGCAGTGAAGAGAAATGCATTTTTTTTTTCTCAATCGATAATCAGCAGAAAAGAGCATATATGTGGTACAAATTATGTTATATAGCTTGAATTAACCAAAACAAAAACATAATGGACTCTAGATTCAGCAGTAATGAAGAACTGTATATTTGAGAGGGAAAATAAATTGTTTTTATTGAAATTAAAGAAAATATAAACACCCTGATATTTGAGATACCAGGTTCTCCCCTACAGTTAGTGCTCAATGCAATTATATTCCTTGATGACTTTACACACCCCATTCTCCACCTTATATACTCTCAAATCACCTCTTCCACAGGATAGCTATTAATTCTATAATTATGGTTGACCGAGTGTTAAATGTAAGATCCCTACATATGAGTTAATTGCCACTTTATTAATTATTAATTATTGACCTATCCTGGTCATATCAAACATAAATTTCTAATTATTTCATAAATCAAGATAACTGGTTGTTCACTTTTCTGCAAGAAGCATCAGTATTGAATTGGTTGTCTATCAAAACATGGATGACAAAAATACTTGTTTACATGTACAAAATATTACTTCAAAATAATTACAATAATAATTGAAACCATTGAGTATGATGCAGAGACCTCTTCATAGGACTCTGAAGCTGATGTTGCATTCGCATTCACTACTTCGTTTGCTAGAAAATCCAAAGGAACATCCACCCAAATTGATATTCCATGTCGCATCAAAGCCCTAAGGACAGCCAAAAGCATAGATATATATCTAGTTCAAGTACAATGGAAAACTTGTAACGTAAAAGTTTTCAGAAACCTAGATCAGTTACAATATTTAAAATGATGAAATTATCTACCAAAAATCCTTTACGTACAGAATTATGCCTTCAATTTACCACACACCTCTGTAATTAGAGAAACACATAATAATATTTGATTGGGAAAAACTATAAAATTGGGCACTTATAACGAATCTAGTTGTGGGTCTAGAATAACTCTCTAAATTAGAGAGGGATATCACGAAGTTCATTTTAGGGGAATACGAAAACAGATCAAAGGCATGAGGGCTAGAGTTCAGAAAGTATTATATGCCATACTGCTCTTATACAGCAAAACTATAAACTTACAGATTGGTGGAGCTCTGGACAGCACCATCCCCAGCAC